>CM051461.1:181291122-183691122 GCA_028095005.1 Rhynchospora pubera
GACCTACAAAATTATGACATTGAAAATATTCAGAGATACATTCTTTGACTAATAAAAACGAGAAGATTTTTAACTGTTTGGCAAATGTAATTACATAACTTTTACCCCATTCTTGCAAAATGATAACTCATACATACCCATAAATAAAGAAGACAATTTTCCTTATATCTTTGGGCCCTGAAAATTTGAGAAACATTTCCGAAACCCTCCCGAGACTATTAATTGATTTAAAAGCCCAACAAAGTTATCATGTTATTTCAATAATAGAAATGTTAAAGATCTCATGAATATTTCTGCTACAAATGTTCGGATGATTACAAATAATACACCTTAAGTATCACAAGTTAGACTTGAAATAGCTAATTACCAGTGAGAACTCCATTTGGGAAAAAAGCCCAGAAATAATAGGGTATGTCATTCTTTATAAATGAGCCCTCCAACTGCAGCACATAAAAATAGATTACTTTAGATAGAAGATTCAATTAATCAAAATAAAAGTAAATATATTTGGAGACTAAAATAAAAATTGAAAAGAGTTATATGGACAATTCAAGACAACACTGTTTTAGTGACAAGTGATAAATGTTTCATAAAGACATAAACATGGTATCATTGATGTATATGAAACAAGACAAAACCAGGTAATTTGAACAGTTCAGAATTATCAATTATGAAAACAATGGCTCACTTATATATCCTACTTACCCTATTATCTTGAAAGGAGAGTTCGATTTCTGACAAATCCTCTTGAGACTCGAGGGTAGCTTTTAGTGAAGGGATCACTTCCTCTTGCATTAGCTCTGGCAATTCTTTTGCTGGTGCCTTTTTTGGTTTCGCTGCAGCTGCGGGTTTGGCAGCAGGTGCTGCTGCTGGTTTTTCTGCTGGTGTTGCTTCTGGTTTTGCTGCAGCTGGTGCTGTCTCGGCTGTATCCTTCTTGTCAGTAACTGACAGGATGGAAAATTTGGAATAAAACAGTGTTTTATATTAAGAAACAACAGGAAGGTGAAAAACAGCTGTTCAAAGACCATAAACATATATTTTAAAGAGTATCTTGGTTCTATGAATGTTAATATAAATAAACACTTGACGTTAATCATAGAGATATTTTTCTCAAATTAGTTTTCATCTATTTGACGTAATCATAGAGATATTTTCGGGTATTCAATTGATTTGAGGGTTCCGATCAGAGCAAAAGAAAAAATGTAAATTTTGTAACAACAATTATATAGTTACTGATATTGACTATGAACAAGGACTAGTAACAATTGCAACAAGGTCCACAAGCTACAGTATGGACTGATTTTAATAGTACAATGAATTAAGAAAGACATATTACACCAAGTAGCTAGTGCTCAGCAATGGTGTGTTCAGTTGATTTATAGCAATAAAAATAATTTCCAGAACTAGAAGTAAAGGGTCTAAAGGGTTCACATGAATCCATTTTATTACTAAGCTTAAAATTTTGCATTTTGATTGGTAATTTCTCATTGGCCTATAGAAACTTCACATTTACTTTCAGTAGACTCAATTTTCCAATTTTTTGTCATAAGAATATTTTCACTGAAATCAAAATCAAAATGTATAGTTGATTACTTGATTTCATTGAAAAATATAATCATAAATAAACATTTCTTACGGTGATTCTTGTGTGGAAAATATAAAATAATGTTCAAAATGGGGGGGGGGGGGGGGGGAATAGAAGACGTGATAAAGAAGATGAAATGAAGATTACCTGTAGTAGGTGATTCTTGTGTGGCTGAGCAGAGCACAACAAAATTTCTTCTTTGGCTACCAAGAACAAGAGATTTGGTACTACTTGAGTAAAATTTGGTTCTCACATGGCTTTTGAGTGGATAGAATGTGTTTAACGAATGAGAAACCATGGTAATAATAGTCTTAATAGACAACAAATATTATTGTTTCCAGAAATTGAGCTGTAATTCAACAAGGCATTTGAGATTTAGAGAGAGATGCTTCCAATTGCAGTATAGGATAAGCTTAACATATTGGGTTTGATCTTTGCTTTTGAATTTCTTTTTGCTCCCTTTTTTGTGTGCTTATTGGGAGAGCAGTAGAACCTGGCTCTGGTTTAAACAGGATTGCTATCCACTAATTTGGTCGGACTTGAATGGCTGTACTCTCCTGAAATATTTTTGTTTGTATAGGAAGAATTTTTGCTGGGCCTCTTCTCTAAATTGCTCCAATTTTAATGGGCCCAGAATGTAATGAAAGAGAGATGGAGAACACTTTTTAATAATTTCGGGGCCGTTTGGATTGCTTAGGAATTTGGGGAATTTCATATTCCTATTAGGGATGCATAACGTGGAAAACGACTACGAAAATGGTCATTTTCGTTAACCGTTGCATTGATGCACGAAATTTTTGTATTTATTGCGTTGATTGTTGCATCCGTTTAACACATGTTGCGTTGATCGTTTCGTCGATTGGAACGATCAAAACGGTTATAACCGTCTTTGACTACCTAATTATTTTACATTTTTATTAAGATGCAAGAAAATAAACTATTCTGCATTTTGTATGAAACGAAGATAGAGAAATGATAGGTTAGGTCACGCGGGAAAGGGGGAGGAGGCACCATCATCACCTCTCGCTCTCAATGGTGATTGTACTGGGTGGTGCAGAGGCGAGAGAGATAGATGTGACTGTGTTCGGCGGAGAAATGACGGAGCGAGCTGCAAAAATCTAATTTTACTCGTTTCTCCCTCGATCTCTCCGCTGAGGTCCTCTGCAATCTAATAATAAAACCATGAAATTTTTTTTGACGAAATGCGCGAAATAAACGACCACGAAACGTACCAGTTTCACTAATCGTTCCGTCTGAAACGAAACAATATTTCTATTTGCGTTAGTTGTTCCGTTCCTTAAACGAAACTGAAATCCTTATTCGTTATCGTTCCGTTCCGGACGAAACGAAACGAAAGAACGGTTGAAACGGCTACCGTTTTCAGCCCTAATTCCTATGCATAAATTTATTGGAAAGTGTGTAACTTTGTGAAGAATCTGGATTGTTTATAATAAATTTATGTCTAGGAATAGAAAATTCTCCAAATTCCTCAAATTCCAACTTCCATCCAAACGGCCCCTTGAAGAAGCATTTCTTGCCTTATAGGCTTTATTATAAAGTAAGGGTGAAAACGGTCACCGTTTCGACTGTCCTTTCGTTTCGTTCATGTGTATTTTCGTGGTATTTTTATAGTTTCGGACGAAACGGTTAACACAAATGAGTAGTCAATTTCATTTTCAAAACGAAATGGTTGACGCAAATGACCATTTTTGTGGTCGTTTTAGACGTTACGCAGCCCTATTATAAAGCCGCAGATGGCTGCTGACATATAAAACGGTAATGATTGTCATTTCGAAAGTAAATTTTGTATAAACAAGTGAAAAAAAAGTTAAATATTCAGATCAATATATTATATATGCCTATGTTTTATATAATTGTAGCCTCGCGGATGCCTCAATGTTGTACTTTTCTTTGTTCATCTCGGCTCCATTTGGATGAGCTCTAAGAATAAGGGAATAAGAAAATAAGGGAGTAAATTTATTATAAACAATCCAAACTGTTCACAAAGTTACACATTTCTCAATACTTCTTTCCTTATTCCTCTTATTGCCACGCCATCCAAACGGAGCCCTCTCGTGATTAAAGTGTTCTAATGGCAAATTGGCAACTATTGTGCATGATCCTATCATTTCTTTTTTCAAAAACTATTTATTTTAGGTATCGCTATGGCCTATATGTCGATCAGTCGCTTGATAGTACGAATTTTTCTAATTATGTTTAACGACAATGAAGGCATTATGGATTAAACAATTTTTTTTTTTTTTACTTACACTGTTGGATTTCTGTATAATTAATGGTATTCTGTCTAAATGCTGGCTTTACATTACCATCCGACGTTATCTAGGCTAATATGTGGGTTTAGTTGTTGTGAATGGCCGAATGGGACTAGTTTCCAGAAAATGGAAGTATATAATAAAGTCCTATTATATTAAACTTATAAGGTTCGTGACCTATTATTTGAATTCATTAATTGAGTAATAAGATGCCGACAATAAGGGACTGCGAACCTTTCCTTTAATCAAAGTTCCACATCATTCGTAAAATTTGTCAACAGTACTATATACTTTTATTATTATAAAGTAATGATAGGATTGTGTGGATTGTGTGGGAATAAGAGGAATAAGGGAAGTATTGGGAAGTGTGTAACTTTATGAAGAGTTTGAATTGTTTATAATAAATTTATTTTCTTATTTTCTTATTCTCTTATTCCCATACTTCATCCAAACAGAGCCTACGGCGTGTTGAGATGCCGAGAAAGGGTGTGCGTGTTGTTGTTGTTTTTTTTTCAAAAAAAAAATATAAATCTCTCTTGGGGCCATTTGGATCGCTTAGGAATAAGAGGAATAACCTTTTCCTAGACGGAAATTTATTCCTAACCATCCAAACTCTTTACAAAGGGTGCGTTTGGATAGGTGTGGGAAGAAGGGAAGAAGTGAGAAAAAGTATTGAGAAGTGTGTAACTTTGTGAAGAGTTTGGATTGTTTATAATTTTTTTTCTTCTCATCTTCCTTCTTCCTCTTCTTCTTCTCTCATCCAAACGCACCCAAAGTTATACACTTTCCAATATTTTCTGCTTAGAAATAGACTATTTCTCTTATTCCTAAGCGATCCAAACGGTCTTTTGAGACTATGTAACTGTTGTATTTTGTGCAAAATATTTTTATGACTTCATAGTTCATTCACAAAATTTTAAAATTACACAGCATTAGTTTACTCGATTTTCAATTGTAACATTTTTATTTTTCAATTATAACGTTAGTTTACTTTTTTGCTTTTGCTCTTTCCTTTCTTTTTCTTATTTTCCTTTTACTCACTAGATAGTCACTGTCTAGTTTATCTTAAAAAAAATATATATATTTCCATTTTTCCCCCCATCCCATAGAAACCTCTCATATTTATAGAAATTTGAGTTGTGCTATAATTCGTGCTAACAAATTACACTACTATTGGCGCTATATATTATGAAAAAATTGGATATAACCCCCTCTAATCTTCACAAACCGGATATAACCCTCTCTAATCTTCGAAACTGGATATAACCCCCGTAATCTTCTCAATCTGAGATATAAACCCTTTGCTCAATTTCAATCATATAGTTTAACGGAATTGCTTAGTATCATCCCAGCGTTTCTATCATCCCCATCATCCTTTACGGATGCATTTATTTTTTTTCATTTTTAGAAACCGCGTTTGAAATGTTTATTCCATTTTCGGAAATCCAGAGGATGAGCGCCAGAGCGACTGCTCTCCCCATCCCTCCCGCGTATGCTCTCTCACCTCCCCCCACTCTCTCCCGTGTACGTTCCCCCCTCTCCCTCCCCGTCGCCCCTCCCCCCTCCCCTTCTCACACACTTCATAACCGTTGAAATTAATATTCATAAATGTTGAAGGTAATGTTGTAATTGTTGAAATTGACATATTTAAATGTTGAAGGTAAGAGTTGAAGTTGGCATATTTAAATAGTTGAAGTTGGCATATATAACTGTAACAGTTATATATATTAACTTCAACAGTTGCAATTCGGATACTAACTATTGAAGTTAATATGATTAATTGATATAGTTCGAATACTAAATGTTGAAGTTAATATGAGTAATTGTTGTAGCCCGAATACTAACTGTTGTAGTTAGTATTAGTAATTGTTGTAGCTCAGATATTAGCTGTTAAAGTTATTAATATGAGTAAATGTTGTAGTTCGGATACTAACTGTTGTAGTTAGTATTAGTAATTGTTGTTGTTGTAGTTAATGTGAGAGCGATGGAGGAAAACAGAGAGACAGAGGTAATAAAAAGGAAAGAGGGGAGGGATATCGCTGGATGGGGATGACATTTTTTTTCATTGTTAGAAAACGCGTACAGAGGAACAGAGAGAACAAAAAGGAAAGAAGGATGTGATATCGCTGGATGGGGATGAGAATTTTTTTCCATTTTTAGAAAACGCGTCTGTTATTAATGAAGTATCGCTGAGAATGATGGGATGATGAAATACGGGGATGATCCTTATCACCCCGTATAGTTTAATTATATAAAAAAAACGTTTTCTATACATTTAGACAGAAATGCCCCTAACTCTACCCCATCTCATCTCATTTTTTTTTTCTCTGTAGCAGTCAACAATGACCATCAAACTTGAGGAAAAGAAAAAAAAATGGAAAAGTCTAAAAAACTAGACAGCTTTACTCCAAATTTAGTAAGACCCAGTCGAACACCGTAGATATTGTTGTCTCGAACAAATACCTCGTAGTTTCTTAGTCAAATGAAATTGTACAGTTTGCTCCCATGCACAATGGTTATATTCCTCTTGCGTGAGTATCATGTTGCGAGGTTGTTCAATTGCCACTCGAAAAACAAGTTTTGACTATAAGAATTAAGAAATGGAGTAGTTAATTTGTTCATAGATTGTGCTATATGTATAATGTTTTAACTTGAAATTTAATCAGGAAGGTGAAAGATCTTCTTTTCTGAAGGAGGGTAGGAAAGATGTACTCGCTAATCAATTTCTTTGGCATTATGAAGAATTGATGGAAACTAAATTTTGTGATCGTCATTGATTTTTAGCCTTGTTGAAAATTGCTAAATGAAGCCGAGATGTTACCTGCCTCTTTATTTACCACGTCACCATACTTATTGATGTTAGTATGGGCAAACAGAAAAATTGATGTAAAGTTAGATTGTGTTTTGGAGTTGGTACAGGTCGGTACCTGCCTTGAGAAATCGGTTGCTAGTACACACTTTTGGCTTAAAGGGGCTTATTCGTAAACAGAAGGTGAATCGATCTTTGGAGAAGAGGAAGATAGTTTGGTCATAATTTTTATGCTGCTGATTTTTTTTATTAAAAAATAACTAAAACTAATGAAAAGGAGTTATATCCCTGGGAGTGTTTGGATGGGAGTGAGAATAAGGGAAGATGGAAAGATGAAAATAAATTTATTATTAAACAATTCAAATTCTTCACAAAGTTACACACTTTCCAATACTTTTTTTCACTTCTTCCTTTATTCCTCTTCTTCCCACACCATCCAAACGGAGCCCTGATAAGTATGATTGGAGGGGTTATATCTAATTTTAGAGATTTGAGGGAGTTATATCCGGATAGAGAAGATTAGAGGGGCTTATATCAAATTTTGTCTATTATTAAAATTAGTTTTTGAGGTGGTTATGCAAGAATGATTTGTTAAAATTTTTATGTGGTCTATATTGTTAATTATGAACCAAGTTCATTTAAGTTAAATTACTAAAGGGTGCATAATTATTTTGATGGAAAATTCTGATGTCCACATTCAATGTATTGATCCCAAGGGTTGCCTTAGAAATATATTATTAATACTCACTCTCTATTATGTGAAAGTGTTGGTTCATTTTCTGCCACATAAATATAAAAGAGAAAGAGAAATGAGTAGAAAAAACGCCTATAAAGAAGCCCATCATAATGTCTAAGGAAAACCGTTGAAGATCAGTACTTACGCTTCCGCCTAATGACTAACGATTTCTGCTCTTCAATTTGTAAGTTTTATACTCATAATTTTGTTATTTTATATGATTTACGGATCCTGAAAATTGTGTTATTATTTGTAAACACGTTAATTAATGATTACGTCTATCATTTGGTATCAGAGCGGTTCGTAAATTCATATAAGATATAGTATGATTAATTTTTGTATTTGATTTATTAGAGTTTTTTTTTTACTTTTCGTTTTTACTATGTGTGCAATTTGGAGATGAGTAAGAAATCTATCTTTATTTTTTAGAATTATGGTTCATCTCTTCAAGGATGTACACCAAACGAATACTCTTAATGATTAAATACAAAATTGTTGTGTAATTTAATTGTCCAAATTTAATTAGATCCTTTGGACAAATGTCTCTATGTCGTTACTGTCCATAATTTGATCCACAAAAGTTTTTCCAACTTTTGTACGTGTTTACTTGTTTTCATTAATTTCCTGATATTAGCATCCCTCTAAAACCATCCAATTTTATTTTATTTCGTTAAACAAAATTGAAAGGTTGTTATTCTTAACCAATTACGTGCATGGCTTTTCATTTAATGAAGGTTTCATATATAATGGATTTTGTTTCCATTTGTTAAATGATATATTTTTTATTAAATGCTAATTTCGCATAGGATGATTTGCTGAATTCAAGACAATATTGATACGCATTAATTACTTGTTGTAATGGGTCCCACTGAAGTTAGGCATCAATTCTTTATGATCGGAATTGCTTTCTTAAACTTAATAAAGACAACCTACGGATATGTTGTTATTCTGTTATAAATAACAACATCTTCTTATTCTATATAGTCTTTATTTTGGATGGGTAGATATAAATTTTCAGCATAATTTGGATGAAGATTTTTAATTAGAATTGTTGAATTATAGTCATCATCAATTCGATTAAATTTTCATGCGTTTCGTTTTGTAAACTTTAATTAATCATTCTAATCCCATCAAGTGGTATACTAAATGATTTAGCAACCGTCAGTTAATGATCAATAGTGAAATCTATTTCACTTTTACTTAGTTTCACTGGTTGATAAGTTATGCATTTATGTATAGGATTAAGAAATTGTGCATTTACGAAATTATGCACTTATGTTTATAGATTAATTTGGATATTAATTATTAGTCCATATTTTGTACCGATTCAATATCTATTAAAATTTGTGGTGTCGTATGTACTTTTTTATACAAACGGCCCAACGGAAGTTTATTATAAATTTTGCATATGAATAATTAACCATATTATATTACTTTTAATAATTTGGTCATTATCAATTTTACCAACTTTAATTGTAATTATCATTTTATTAAAAAGGAAGTGTGTGATATTTTTGTTTATATATATCACAATAAAGTTTTACATTTAATAAATTATGATTGTCAATTTAAATAAATTAAATTGTCATTTCAATTTATTAAGTGGAATTTCATTTATGTTTCAATTTGTTTCTGCCCAACGGTGATACAAATTGATTTCATGGAACAACTATTTTGTCAAAACTAAAATTTTAAAATATTAATTTTAGTTTAATTAAGTATTATTCCTCATAGTTGTTTATTTTTATTATGTTATTTGTGATATTTTAGTTTATGTATCACTATAATATTTATATTTAATAAACATTAAGAATGTCAATTTGAACAACTTTAATTGACATTATAGTTTATTAAATAAAATTATCTCATTATCTTCAATTTATTTTCTGCCCAACGGTGATATAAATTAAAAATGTGAAGAACTTTATGTTAAAACTGAAATATTATTTGGCGTTTTTATTATTCATTTCAGTTTAATTTTATTATGCTATGTGAATATGAGTTGACTATTAACCACTTTATTTTTCCTGAATATAACAACATTGAATAAAACTAATTATTCCAACTTGAAAAGAACCAATTGAGATTTGTCTTGGTATTTTGAAATTAAACCAGACATTATGAAAAGATTCTGCTGCAATTATCAATAAAGGCAGCGATGATGAAATACTAATTTTTCTAAATTATATCTCAATTTGATGAGGTCAAGTTTGGATTTAAAGAAAATATTATAAATCAATGTATATATCTCAGGGTTAGTGGGAGTAATTTATCATTCTCATTTTGTACGTGGATGATATTTTATTAGTCAATAAGAAATTCACATTAGGTTATTTATTTGTGCTTGTATATATAATGATTAATTTTATGGAAGAGTGCTGAGCAGTTTATAATGTCATCTTCCACTATGCAAGCAGAATTTTTGTGGCATTTTGTAAGGTCACTTATCTTATTTTTAATAACGCGACTGCTATTTTGTCTTTTAATAACAACATATGAAGTAACATGTCTAATGGATTGACATTAAATATCTTGTTGTTAAATGAAATGTCAAAGATATGACAATACAAATACAACATATTAATTGAGAATTATGTTAACTAATTCTCTCAATAAAGTATAACCACTCATTTTTGCCGGCACGGGTCTGGTTGCTAATTATGATCTTGTTGTATTGAATTATGTATTAAGTTATGATGTGAAGCTTCAAATTATAACTTTGACTTTGAATTATGAAATTTGCTTATTTCTTATGTTGCGCATTATGTTTAATTTAAGCAAATTTACTTAAGTGGATCGAATGAATTATATTAATCATTTGTTGGAAAGAATACCAATGCTATAATTAATGGGGGTCAAATAGCATTAATAGTTATTTTGATTGTATTAGTTTAGTTTGGTATTTCTAACTAAACAAGGTTTAAGATTATGTTGGCCAACTTTGAATTTGTGTTTCATTATGATAATTCAATATAGACCAAGTGGGAGAATGTTAAAATTTTTATGTGGTCTATATTGTTAATTATGAACCAAGTTCATTTAAGTTAAATTACTAAAGGGTGCATCATTATTTTGATGGAAAATTCTGATGTCCACATTCAATGTATTGATCCCAAGGGTTGCCTTAGAAATATATTATTAATACTCACTCTCTATTATGTGAAAGTGTTGGTTCATTTTCTGCCACATAAATATAAAAGAGAAAGAGAAATGAGTAGAAAAAACGCCTATAAAGAAGCCCATCATAATGTCTAAGGAAAACCGTTGAAGATCAGTACTTACGCTTCCGCCTAATGACTAACGATTTCTGCTCTTCAATTTGTAAGTTTTATACTCATAATTTTGTTATTTTATATGATTTACGGATCCTGAAAATTGTGTTATTATTTGTAAACACGTTAATTAATGATTACGTCTATCATGATTCTCATAATTTTATAGTTCAAATGGAAGAGACATTAGCGATATATGACATGAGCTTACATTGATAACAAAAACTATATTATTTTATATTATAGGAGGTGTTAGATTTACTATAACGCATTAAAAAGGTTACTAAGAAGGAAGTTATTTTAGCGATAGTTGATTTGAGTAACTATACTTACACTGTTACACAGGAATCTGTATGTTTAAATAGGTGTGAACCAGTACTTAATTCAAATCAGTAACTATTCAAAACTCAAATTTCTTTCATTAACCTTTGCGTAGCAGTTTGAATTATGTTGCTTCGCTAGTCGTTCAAAAATAAAAATATGATTTTTTGGCTATTTTCATTCTTCATCCAAACGCACCCAACATAAAAATGACTGAAAAATGTGTATTCTAAAAGCGCATATGTAAAAAAATGAGTCATCATCATACAAAATATTTGCAAAATCTCTCGATGGCGTTTTATTAAGACTATATATAAGACTTAATTAAGACTTAGACACTAAGTAAACAAAACGACTAAATTAAAAAAACAACAAACTTATAAACTCTTTAAAGTTCTAATCTGTAATGTAAGCTTGCTCAAAGACAAATTTTATCAAGTAATATTTTAATACACGAATTTCATAATCTATCTGTCACTTGTTAATGACATCCACTTGCTAATGACAAGCGACAACTACGATCGAATGAAAGTAGTTCAAAACTCGTCTCTACACAGCGTCATCCACATATTAAAGAAAAAGTAAAATTATAAAAAGATAAAAGCAATAAATAAATAAAAAGACTCCAAAGATAATGGCACAGCATGTTAATTAAATGAAAAACAAGGTCGTTTCCTTTCTTCATCTACGGGTTCCTTCTCTCTCTCTACTCACTCGTCTTTTCGACCAATAAGCAACTTAGAATTAGAAATGACATTTTTTGGGATTATGTTTCGTTCGCCATTGATTTCTCTCTTCAAATCACTTCTCCATCTCTAACGAAATGGTTCCGATCAGAGATTGAATCCTCTCATCCCACTCTTTCTTCGCTGCTCTTGCATCTTCTGTGCGATTTTTGTAAAGGCAAGCGCCACATTTCGTCGGATTTCATCGAACTATTGGCGTACTTCGCCGTTGAAGGAATCAGTGGATCTGGTTCGTTCGATCGTGCTCCTCCTTGGGAGGGATTTGTTTAATCGACTTTGCATTTGAATCTCTACTATTAAGTATCAACCCGGGTACATACTCTTTTCTATGCCTTTTTCTTTCAGTGCTTGAATTTTATGAACAAATTACAGTTTTTGTGGCTTCAGTCTTGTCTGTTGTCGTTTCCCTCGCTGCCTGACACGTGTATTCCACCAATTTTATGTTTGCTTGGGTTGATTGGTTGAGAATTTTGCAACGTGGTTGCCAATTGGGGATTCTAGTTTGATAGAAAATTTGTTAAATTATGATGATTTTGAGGCTTTCTTGGGTTTTAATTGAAGGGTTCTGGGAGTGATTAGATGTGCGTGTTCAAATTTGGTTAGTAATTTGATTGCAGACATGGAGTAAACTTTGTTGTTAGAAATTAGAAATTGCTACCTTTCCATACTACTTCTTGCAGTGAAAAGTATTTCGCCACTACACATTAATTATTGAACCAGGTCGTCTTTGTATTCTTACTCCATGCGAGATGCCTCAGTTAAAGCTGTCTTTTTTTTGTTGTTGTTGTTTATCTCTATCCTTTTGTTTGGGCATTACCTATGAGAGGTCCTAAAGGGTTAATGTTGTACGTGGCAAGTCACTGATGTGTGAGTCCTTCTAGCTTATCTGTTCTGGAGGCATAGCCTAACTTACTGGCATAACCATACCAAATTAGTATGTTCTACCTAGGACATGATAATGAAGGTCTATTGGCTGCCTTTGTGGATTTTATGCCGGTGGTCCAAAAGTATAGTGACTAGCAGTCTGGTGTGTACACAAATGGAATGTTTCTCAGGATATTCCAAAATTTAGTTAAAGAGATGCTTTTTCATGATGAATATGTAGAATTTGAATATTTCTTAAGCAACCACAGACTCCTTGCTTTGGTAAGGTCTATAATTTTATGTTTCTACAACAACTAATCATTATTAAAACTTATCTTCTTTCAACCCTTGCTGATAACTACTGTACCACTGATAGTGCCAAAGCATAGATGGAATATTCCTTGGCATATGCAATATTAGTCAGTGCTGTATTCTCTTTGTATACTACTGAAGTTTCCAGGAGTAATTTGCAAATTTGATGTATTTGCATAAAAAATGAATAAACAAAAATCTTTCCATCATGTAATTTATTTATCAGCATAGTTTCCTCTTTCCTCTCTTTGCAGATAATGCCAATGTACCAAGCGAATCTGTTGCCTAGCATAAGTTCTTGTAACAGTTCATCTCATGGACATGATCAGCAATCTGGCCCTCCTCAGAGTAGCATGAGCCCAATAAATGGAGTTAACAGTGCAGCAAATGGTAGTGGACCTAGTGGTAATAATAACAGCAATGGTGGACTTGGTGCACGGCAAAGATTGCGGTGGACCAATGAGTTGCATGAACGATTTGTTGATGCTGTAAATCAGCTTGGTGGACCTGAAAGTATCTTCCTTTCCCTATTTTGTTTTACAATTTTATGTCAGTCCATTAGTTTAGCTTGCTTTGGTGGCTATCATTGAGGACCATCGCTTATTAGTTATTACAATGAAAAACTTGCAAACTAGTCAACAGCACCTATTTGAAGAACAATTTGTATAAATAGTTAGAAGCAAAGAAATTTTCTACAGTTTTCCTAAATTTAGTGTACCTCCCAGCTTTAGTTTTGGGTACAAAAAAGTTGCTTTGATTTTCAGTTCATTACTTAATTATTTATGTTGGTGTAGCCCTTCTGACAGTTTTCTCAGAATAGTAGCAAAATGTTGATCCATTTTTTTTTTTGTAAAGGCTAGGTAGATGGGTGGTAAAGACTTGGGATCAGTTGATCCCCTTTTAATTTTGACTCAGACTGATTGTTTTTTCAATTTTTCTTAGAAAAGTTTCATAATTGTACCTAGTTTGACTGACACTTGTGCTTGATCTTTCCACTGCTGTGCACCATGTTCATGAATTGATTGGTAAAATACTAAAATCAGATTAAGCATTTTGTATATTCAAATAGTGTACAATCGACCCATACCGAGAGGTCCTTCCATGACTAGGGTTGTGATATACATGGATTAACTTTTGTGCTATATAACCTTTTTACAATTAGAAGAATTCATCAAAATGGGGTTATTTTTACAAATATATAAAGAGAAAGTTTAATATGCACCATAGTGCATAGGAGTTTTTATGCACCACGAACTTTTTCGGTGTTATTTTTGTAAATTGACAAATCTAATTTACATATTGAAATCTCATAGAAAACAAAATTTTATAATTTTTGAGATTTTATTACTATTTTTATCGAATTTTTTAAAACATGCCATTTTAGGAATATTGTAAATAGTATAACATTCCAAAAATGACATATTTTAAAAAATTCGAAAAAAATAGTAATAAAATCTCAAAAATTATAAAATTTGGTTAGCTATGAGATTTCAATATGTAGATTAGATTGGTTAAATTAGATTTGTCAATTTACAAAAATACTCCCGAAAAAATCCGTGGTGCATAGAAAGCTCTATGCACTACAGTGCATATTAAACTTTCTCATATATAAATATATAGATATATTGGTTTAGTTTTCTTGTATACCAAACAGACCATGCTGTAATGATCTGCATTTTTTTCTTTGTTTGGATGAAAGGAACACAATTTTTAAGCGAGTAATATGGCTAAATGCTTAACTGCTTAATGTGACAGATTAGAATAAATTATATCAAACTTTATAATAGCATATATATATAATAAAACTTCTGATGAATAATTCACAATTGCAAATAAAAATTGATGCAATACCATGCATAATGATTGATTGTATTACATAAACTAGTTTGGTGGTAGCATTTGTCAAACTTGATCAAGTCAACCCTGCTTGGGTTTGATTCATGAAAAAATGGAGTGCACTTGGTTCGATTCAATAATAGCTTGGAACCTCTCAAATATTGATATAGCAGTAAAGATCAGAATCCATTTAAAGCCTGATTATCAGAAAAGTTGATCAACACGAGCTGAAATTGGACAATCCTAACTGACTACTGGCCACCACAACTTGTTAGGTCCTGATGGCAGTATAAAATATGCAATGCCAACTCCATTTACAAAGAACAAGTCAAAACATACACTATAAGTTATAATTATCTATTTTTTGTAATATGAAATTAAGTAATGTATAGCAACCTCATTAGTCTTCAGATAAGGCCATTTACCCGGCAGTGTATATAAGCACTGACTATGACCCAATCAGTACAGGTAGGAAATCAGAATGAAGTTATATTTGTCTGGTCTTTGGACCAGCTGATCTCAGTTATTTTAACTATTCCTTTTTTGTTTCCTTTCCTTTATCTTCCCTATAAAATTTAACTAACTATTTGACCTTTCACTTGACAGAAGCAACACCTAAAGGAGTACTTAGAGTTATGGGTGTGCAAGGTCTAACCATATATCATGTCAAAAGCCATTTACAGGTAAATAACCTTCTATTCAGGCCCTTGCTTTATTGTCAATCTTATTTGTACTGAGTTTAATTTTGTTATCACTTATATGCAGAAATATAGGCTTGCAAAGTATATCCCAGATTCATCAGAAGGTATGTTTTACTAATCAATTGTAATTATGTAACTTTAGATATATCATATATCCATAATTCCATACATATTCAGCGGTACTGAATATTATTTACACACTGGGTAGGCACTCAGTAGGAGGTTTACAAATGCTGAAGACAGGCTTGCTATCAATTTTATATTATATTTTTCTTTATTTTATGTTTTGTTAATTTTTTATTGAGATTTTTATGCAAGAAGCCCATGATGCAGGCTTAGTATCTTTGTTTCAGTACTAAAGGAGAACACAATATGAAAAAATTGTGAAACTTTTGTATATTTAGTTGACTACAAGCAATCTTGTAACAAAAGTTGTACTTAATATGAACCAGGTGCTAAACCAGAGAAGAAAGACAGCGATGATTTGCTTGTGGGTCTGGACAGTTCATCGTAAGTTTTAGGAATGCAATGAAAACAATAAACAAATGAACTGTTTTGTGGTTTTTCAAATTCGTATTTTTTTTATAGCATATTACCTAATTTTTTCCCTGGTTATGTCTTTTAGTATGTACTCCTTTCCTCTTATGAAATCTGTATGCTGTAACTATTGTTCTGAAAAATACGATCTGATTTAATTACTGGCAGTATGCTATTAATTGTTTTTCCCGATTACTGTCTGCTAACAGAGTCCTAAAAAAATGCCAATATTATATGCATAAATGAGGATGGATGACATGAACCTTCTGTCAGACCAACTTAAGTCCTTGATTGGTAAAGACCGAGCTTTAGAGAATCATATTTGATCATCTTTTTTCTATTTTTTAGTAAAGACCAACTTCAGATGACATGTTTTTTTTATTGTTCTTGAGCATCATTATATATGATGATAGTACATATTCTTTCTTTACTATATCCTTCAAAATTTAATTTTGGCAGGAACATGCAAATATCTGAGGCTATAAAACTGCAGATGGAGGTGCAAAAACGGTTGCACGAACAACTTGAGGTAAGTTGATATTCCTTTTTTCTTCTATTCAATGATCTGGTTGTATTTTCAGTTCTTACCAGCAGATGTTGTGGTTTTTATCTGCTCATTTTTTCATCATCAAGTGTTGCTAAAGTCTTCATAACTTATTTAATTTACACCCTAATAATAAAGAAGAAAGTATCCATTTGATCTATTCTTAATTCCAGGTACAAAGACAACTCCAGCTGAGAATAGAGGCACAAGGACGATACCTTCAAAAGATAATCGAGGAGCAACAACGCCTCAGCGCATCACTTGCTGAGAAAACACCAGGCCTGTCCAACCACATGGGACGCACCTCTGACAGGACTGATCCATCCACACCGGGCCCCATCTCTGATTATAAACAAATGACCCATTTATCTGCCCCTGACAGTGGTCCAGTTAATGAACCGTGCACGCCTGAGTCAGACTGCCAGGGCGGCATGCATGTGTACAGCCAGGTCAAGCTTGAGCCTGGTACTAGATAAGAGTCCTTTCCCTAGGTTAGGTACTAAATAGGGATGTGCTGTAGGGTAAATTAAATATTAAGTTACCGTCAGTTTATCTATTTAGGAAGTTTTTAATTAGGATCGAAGAAAGGGATTTTATGTCAGTACGTCGTGTACCAGGAAGATTAAATGAACTGATTCTAACATTAGATGATTGATTGGTGGTTAGAGGGAATGTTAGTTTTCTTTTTCATTTCAATCTGTAATTTGAAGTGCATGTAATTTAGGATTAATTTAGATTGTATAGCTGTTATTGTACTTTCTTCCCCTGCCACGTCAATTACTATTCATCTCGTGGTGTTATATGATCAAGTATGTTGTTAGTTCTTGCTTGATAGCCTCTATCAAGTTTTCTCTAAAAAAAAAAGTATGTTGTTAGTTCTAATCGAGGCAAGAGTACATTATGTTTCAGAGCACAAGTACAGAGTACAGACTATTTGAGTATATCATTTCAATAGCAAGTTGCTTTCTAACTAAGAGAAATTGAGAAAACCATTCTCCAGGAGGAATATTTTGAACTGAATAAAAAGCCTTTCTGTGCTAGGTAATTAAGTATGAATCAAGACAGTAAGGAATTTGAAAGGTACTGGAGTTGAATTCCTACAATCCTAAAATACAGCCATAGGCTTTTCCCTACGTTCTAACAAGTATATTCTAGCATTGGGCTACAAGGACACTTGTTGCAATCTTGTAAAAAGTAGCTCCCTTTCGGCCCAAAATAGTACTACTAGGAAAGGGGCTATTTTTATTTTCTAAAAATCCACAAAAGTTATTTCACAAACATGACCTTAAACAGAATTTACGTAAAAGCGGGATTCCGCGCGTAAAGTTCACGCGACTGATCTAGATCCGTTCAATCTCACTCCAACGAACGGTCCAGATCTAAACACACGTCGCATCAGCTCCCACTCAGCGCTCTCTCCTCTATAAGCTGTGTTTCATTACTGCATCCTCTCTCTCTCTCTCTGCGTTTATTGTCCGACTCCTCACCATATTAGAGAGAGAAACAAGAGAGAGAGTGAGGAGGAGGAATTGGAGATAACAAGGGATCGTTTGGTTCGTTCTGATTTGGTGAGCTTCTCTATCTCTATCTCTAATCGATCGATTCACGATTTGGTGGTGTGTATTTTTGAGCTTCAACAATTCCTATCTCAATCAACCCTTCTTTTTAATTTTTAGTCTCCTGATTGTCTTACTTTAACCCAGGGGAAGGAATGATATGGATTGTTTTGTACCTTTGCTTTGGAAATTGATAAGATCTACTTGAAAGCTTTTTACTTTCTACTGTTGTTGATGTCAAAGTTTAATTAATCTCGTTCTGAAAGTTATTCAAATAAACACAACTTGCTGTTTACTGTGCAGTTTTGAAGTTCCAGTGAAAAGCTTATTGTAAGAAGTGCTGATTTATGTGTGTGATTTTATTCCAATTATAGGATCTGTATGTTGTGTATTTCCCTCTTGTGGTTTCTCTTTGGACAAAAGCAACGGCTATAGATGTCTACAACTACCTAAATTATAAATTTCTAAATATGTTTAGACTTACGTTTTCTTAAGGAATCATCTCGGTTGTGTAATATAATGTAAAGTAACAATAAATAAAAAAATTAGGGATGTCCTTATTAAGCCATTCTGGCATTCCTTATTTGGAAAATCCAAGTCGCCCTCTTTTTTTCTTCATTTCCCTATTTCAGCTGGATATGTATAATAGGAGGAAGTAGGGTGCTTAGGGTGAAAAGTGATTGGTAAAGCAGGGTAGCATATGGTATACTTGGGTTTAGAATGTGATTTGTTGCAATGATATAGATACAACCCAAGCTAAAGTTTTCCAGAGGTGGAATGAAATTGGTATTTTTTTTTTTAGTAAAGAGTTAATTAAAGTATTTATTTTTAATTTTTTTTTTCTTTTGTAGAATATCTGGGGAAAAGGAAATGGCTTCAAAACGGATCTTGAAGGAGTTGAAGGATCTGCAGAAGGATCCTCCCACCTCATGCAGTGCTGGTTCGTCCTTCTTTCTTTCTTTTCTTCTCTCCCTTTATTGTTCTCTTTACATTGTCTATGTTGTTGGTATTACCTAGTAGGTAATATAAAAATTATTTTTAAAATCTAGTTTACCATTTATTAATTCTTAAGCTAACAGTTGATAGAGTTGTTTGTATATATGCACGTTCCATATTAACTTGGGCTGCAGTATTTGGGCTTTGATGTATTGCTGTATAATACTTTTTGAGGTTCTCACTGCATTTGCACAGAATGATCCATATATATTATAGTCGCAACCGTTCCTGTATTTGTATGGTTGCAATTAGCTTTGGCTGATTCATTAAATTGATGGAACAATGTATCTTGGTTGAGGGTTCTTTGTTCCTTCTTCCCTGAGAACAAGCTGAACAAGAAACAAACAATGTGCATTTGTGTCCTTGTTACTACTCTACATTAATTATCTAGTGGCTACTCAATTTATTTAAAATGAAAGTTGGTAAGAATAAGATCCTTTTCTGCTTGACTATTATTAGCTTTTGTTGAATGCTTCGGTAGTATCGTTAAATAATCAAAGCATGCTGGTTTGTTAGTAGCACACATGACAACTGCAGTATGTTGCAGAATTACCTGTTAATGTCAACTATAGGGTGTAATGTGGCAGTATAATCCTGTTTTTTTATTTTATCACATTAAATGTCTATGGTCAATAAATGTTTTACCCTAATCAAGAAATTAACTAATACTTTTTTTTTTTTGGAACTTCTGTAATCACAGGACCTGCTGGGGAAGACATGTTCCATTGGCAGGCTACAATAATGGGGCCTGCTGATAGCCCCTTCTCTGGTGGGGTATTTTTGGTCAACATCCATTTCCCTCCAGACTATCCTTTCAAGCCTCCTAAGGTATTTCTAATACTAGGTCATTTCTCTTATGTACATAAATTAATTACCAATTCCTTTTGGTATTTAAGGATTAATTAAACGATACTTAATTGATTACTGTCCTTGTGAGGCTGCAGCTATTGGGCTAGTCCTTTACTTTTTTTGTATTAACCGTGCAATATTGCTTGGTGTTCCAAATAGAACCAAATACGTGCAATTTACTTAAATTCTAACCTCTTAACTTTTACTTCCTTTGTATAAGATTTTGTAAGCAATCCTTCTTTCCTTGTTCTCATTTCAGGTTTCATTCCGTACTAAGGTGTTCCATCCAAATATAAATAGTAATGGAAGCATCTGCCTTGATATACTGAAGGAACAGTGGAGCCCTGCTCTTACCATTTCCAAGGTTAGTTGATCTTAAATTTCTGATGTTTTGTCTCATGAGACAAATTTCCCAAATCCTCATCTACCACACTGCAACCCAGCACCCTCCAACCCCAACTAACCGGGAGAGATAGAAATGGTATGAAATTGGTTGCACCTGCACAAGGTATAATATCATTCAAAAAGCAAAAGAAAGGGGCATGGCAAAGGTTTCTAATATGTACGCTCCAGTTAGACACTTCTTCTTTATTTTAGTGAAGTTAAATTGGCTAAGTGCTGGAAAAGGTGACCAAATGAAAGTTAATAAAAAAAAAAGGAAGTTATCTTTCAAAGATTACAAACCCCTACATTTGGTTTGCTAACATTGTATGCAAAATGTGTGCGTACACTTTGTATTGTGAACAGTGAGCTTGCAGACATTGTCTGTCAACCATGTAGGTTCGTCGATAATGAATGCGAACTTAGTTGTAATTGTAATAATTTGCAACTTTGAGTAGACTTTTCTTATTTCATATTATCAAGTAAAAAAGGGACACTTGAGCATTTTGTAATCAGCAATTATGTATGTTATATGGATCTGTTAATGGTTAAATTTTTCAATTTGTATATAATTTTAAAAGTGATCTAAAAGTAGTAATCATCCAAATCTATATTACAGGTGCTGCTCTCGATATGCTCTCTCTTGACAGATCCAAATCCAGACGACCCTCTTGTGCCTGAAATCGCGCACATGTACAAAACAGATCGCGCTAAGTATGAATCAACTGCTCGATCCTGGACCCAGAAGTATGCAATGGGTTGACCTTCAAAATGATTCAGAAGCCTTCTATTGCCTTGTCACTCATGATAAATAAAGCATGTATCGAACGTGAATCTCTCTGTGGCTACTTGATGGGGTTTTAGGGTTATGTCAGGTCTGGGTCTAACTTATTGCTTAATGTGTGTCAATTTATCAACTTGTTGCTCAACTCTATGTTGAAACTTCGAATTGTGGTTTGAATTTGCATGAACCAGAAAGCAGTTTGGTTATGCTAGTTTGCTATGATATTAGTTGAGTATTATGCTTCTTCTTTTTCACTCTTTTGTTGAAGAAGCAAGGCAATTGCCCATTTATTAATTTCATTAGAAAGGAAAAAAAAAAAAAACATTTTCACGAGGGTCAGGTACAAGGAAAGTTTAGGTAAATAGTCTAGCTTAGGCTAAAAACAAATTAATCAACAACTATTCCTTAACCAATTCTCTCTATCTTTTCTTACTGTGGTCTCAGTCACAAATGTTGTGGCTGAATGTTGATTCCGTTGTTTCTTTCTTTCAAAGATTCCACATTGCTGCGAAGAGTGAATACCATGGAGATGCTTGAGGTGTGAAGTTCGTTGGAGAGTTCCAGTCTTCCAGAGGTGAAAAAAAGTATCAGTTAACGTTGGGTGAGATGGATGTCAGGTTGTAGGTTTTTCATATTGTGGTGCAGTTGGGGCAGTTTAAGAACAAATTGGTTGGTGTCTTCCAGGAGGGGTTGGTGACAGCCAACTCAAGCCATGCTAGCTAGCTTGCCATCATGGCTTGATAAGTTTTTCCTCGGTCGTAGTTATCCTTGTCGCAGTGCCCGCAAAAACATGTTCAACTTGAGAGGTGCTCTGATTTTTCTTTTCCAGGGAAGTGATAAGGATATGTGTGAGCCAATCCAGCAGTGGAGGATCCACACAACAATACATAAACCTAAAAACTCAATCAAATTTGATGGATTTGAAAATATTAATTTGTACTTTATTTGAAAATACATACCGATCCAAGTATTATTTTGTTGAAAACAATAGTATTAAATTAAAAATGGTAGCTTGTACCTAGGGCTGTCAAAACGTGGTAAGTGGCACGGAATGACATCAAACCGTTACCGTGCCACTTATTAAACAGTACAATACCGGCATGTCACTTATCATTTCATTTATTAAACGAAACAATTTTCTATGCCATCAACTGTATATTACACATAAAACGGTTTGAAATGGTCGAAACGGTATAACCAACTGTGCCATCAACTGTGTCACTTAGAAAACGGTATAATTTTTTATGCCACAAACCGTTCCATTTCGGTTAAACAAAACAGCATAACGATAAATGGCCTACCGTTGACAGCCCTACTTGTACCAATCTCACCTGAGGGCATTTGGATCATCCAAGAATAAAATTAAGATTAGTAATTTAGAGTAAAAATATTATTCCTAAACGTCCCAGAATAATTTTTGGATCTAGAGTGTTATTTTTAAATGGTCCAACATCAAAATTAAATTTTTAAATTTGTATTTCTAAGATGTTTGGATCGTCTTTTTAATCCGGATTAAAAAATGGTTCCAATCACTTCTCAATTCACATTATTAAGAAGATGATCCAACATTTTAGAAATACAAATTTAATTTAGATGTTGGACTATTAAAATAACACTTTAGATTCTAAAATAATTATTCATGATCGTGTAGGATTAATGTTTTTTACTCTGAATAACTAATTCTAATTTTATTGTTAGACGATCCAAACGCAATAATAATTTAACCCAACAATGACAAATATTATTTTGAAACACCAACAGGCATGTTCAGTTTGATCGACAGTCATTAATACACCAACTCATATTTCTACTGCTTACTCAACAATTCAATTTTTCTTTTTATTGAACCCAAGTTATGTACTATCCTAACCATCTCGTAAATTTAATATATAATTCCAAATTAAAAATTAACCACTTTTTATGTGATTCTTTAAGATGCATTAAGAATTGTCAGATGTTGAGAACTGCTGGAAGGCAAACATTACCATTAGAACTGAGTTAACCGAGAAATGCATTCTGTTATGCAGTTGATATATATATTTTGGGCTAGGTGATTATTATTGGTTTCAACAGGTGCAATTTCTTTTTGTTTAGATTTGATTTCTTTAGTTTAACAACCGATAAGAATCATCTCTTAGATTCATCATTCCATCATTCTCCAGCCGAAAAAGAAAAAAGGGGATGAGAATGATGAGATGATTCTCCCGACGCGTTTTCTCTTTTTTCCGTTTCCATAAAATTCAGCATAATTCATCCTCCTACCCTCTGTTTTGCTCCTCCCTTCCCTTATGTTTCGCTCCTCCCCCTACCCTCTGTCCCACCCCTCCCTCCCTAAATGTTCTAGTTCAAAAAACAAATGTTCTGGTTAATATAGTAATCGTTCTAATTAATATACATAATTATTCTAAATTTCTAATTAATATAAATAATTGTTTTAGTTAATATATGTAGTTGTCCTATACATAACTGTCCTAGTTAATATGCATAATTGTTCTAGTTAATATGCATAATTATTCTAGTTAATATAAATAATTATTCTACTTAATATATATAACAGTTCTATTTAAACATATAACAGTTCTAGTTAATAAATACAATTGTTTCATTTAATATAATAAATGTTCTGTTTAATATACTAATTGTTCTAGTTAATATATATCACTCCCCATCCCCCTCCCTCCCGTCTGATTCGCTCTCCCTCAGTCTTCGCTCTCCTCTCTGATTCGCTCTCCCTCTCCTAGCGTTCATCCTTCCCAGATCTAATCCTCTCATCCTCGGACTTCCGAAATTAGAAGATAAGTTATTAACGCGTTTTTTAAAAATGAAAAGGAATGATCAGGGGCGAATACAGGCAAGGTCAGGCATAGGCCTGGCCTACGCCATGAAAATTTTTTTAGTGTTAAAATATTAAAAATACAGTGGTAATTCAGTTATCTAATGTATCTGGTCTATACTCTAATATTGAAATTTCAAGTTACTAATGTCTAATTGAAGTCGACCTCGACAACTCAATCTACCATATCCTCCAATTCTGGTTCCGCCCTTAAGGATGATGGGATGATGGAATAGGGGATGACAGAAAACAATTCCGTTTTAATAATATTTTTTTTGTTCAGTACGTCTATTGCTAAAACTTTATATTTGCTATATTGTGTCGTTGTTCAAAATTTAAATATAAACATGTTTTCAAATTTCGAAATTCCTCTCATAATTGTTAAACATATAGTATAACAGTATAGCAATAAATAGTAAATACTCCTTACAATCTTCTTACTGGGAATTTGAGCAGGGACATGGCAATAATAAAAAAACATCAAAGAAATTTGAACTGGGACTACCATTGTTAAGTTCATCCATCTATTAGTGCACGAATTTAAATAAATGTGTAAATCCAAAGGTTCAGATCTAATCATTTACAATCAAATAGTAATAGTAACCATTAATATAAACAACTCAGTTTCCATTTCGTTCGTAGACATGACCCTAGCCTAGCTAGTTTTAAGTTTGGATGCCACAGTAGTAATTAGAAGATATATAGAATGTTATTAAAATACAAGTGGTAATTGAATTATGGAATGTTATTAAATACAAGAGGTAACTGAATTATTTTTACCGCATTAGCCTTCTTTAGTAAGAAACGAACTCTATTTTTGTTTCTCTTTTTATTGCAATGAAATGAATTTTTGGTAGATTTTGTTTGACCGGGGTCAAAGTCGGTGGGCCCCATTAAATATTTTCATCTAAATAATGTTGTTCCGATGCCTAATATTAGTTAGAGGCTTAGAGCTGGTGCACCGTTTAAATCTTGGATAGCAATTTTCTGAGCGATCATCCGTAATGCCGGCACAATCTGGACCGACAGATTTAGGTCTCCGTGTAAAACCAGGTCTATCTAATATTTATCAAACCTTCCATATATGCATTCACCTTTTCCTTTTGCCTTATATATATTCCCTTCTCAGTCCGAAGCGGAGAGACAAAAAGAAAAGAAAGAGAGAATGGAATGGGTTAAAACTATAGAACCCTTCCTTCCTCTCCTCCCTCGCTCTTGCAATCCTTCCTTGTCGAATCAAATCTAGAAGTGTTGTCTCTCCTGGAAGCAAGGTAACTACACTTTCTTCTATTTCTTGAATTTTTGAGTTGTTGGCTGTTAACTCTATTCTTGGAAATCAGTATTTGATTTTTGTTGCCAATTGGGCTTGGGTTAGTCTGATTTTAAACTTATTGGCCTCGTTGTGCACAATTAGACACACTGCGTGTCCAAATTAGTATTTAATTTAGTTATGAACAATTCATTATTACTATTCCTGCTACTTTTATTGTTGTTACTATTATTGTCTATCTTGGTTTTGGTGGCTCTGACTTTTGTTGTGTTCATTTCAACCCTATAGGCTTTGTCTTGCTCTATCAATTAATCATTATCAGATTTTAATGTCATTATGCCTATTCTTTCTGTAGGGATATAAAGAAGAAGGGGAAAAAATAAGAGAAAAAAAACAAGAAGAAGAAAAAAAAAAAGAAGAAAAACAAAAAGAAGAAGAAAAAAAAAAGAAGGAAAAAAAAGATGGGTAAAGAAAAGAAAAGAAAAGAAAAGGGTGCATGAAGAAAGGTGGAGAGACAACAATGAACCACTGACAGAAGGTACAAATTTCTCTCTAATTTTTTTTTTAAATAAATTTGTGTGTATGTGTTCTGTTTTGACTTCTTACTTAGTATATTGTGTAGTTCATCAACTGGGTTTTGATTAGCAATTAGTTGGTTTCTTTTGGGAATCAAGCAATTTTGGTGAACTTCGAAAGATGATCTGATTTCCCTTCTATATTACAGAGCTTGCTGTAAGGGTAAATGGGGATGGAATTGGGTCAAATTGATCCATAATGACAAGTTTGAGTGTTATTATAGTTTTTTTACTATTATTACTAGCATTATTGTTGTTAATATTACTAAAGTTATCAATACTTATGTCATTATATTTATTTTTTTTAGGATAAGAAAAGCATAATACGTTGATAAAACAAAAATAGATAAAAAGAAGAAAATAAAAGGAGACAGAAGTAGAAGGGAAAAAAATGAAGAAGAAAAAAATGAAGGAAAAAAATAAGAAGAAAAAATAAGAAAAAAAAAAGAAGGAAAAAAAAAGAAAAAAAAAAGAGAAAAAAGAAGAAGGAAAAAAAGGAGGAAAAAAAAAGAAGGAAAAAAGGAGGGAAAAATAAGAAAAAAAAAAGAAGGGGAAAAAAGAAGAAAATAAAAGGAGACAGTAGAAGGAGAAAAAAAAAGAAGAAAAAGAGAGGGAAAAAAAGAAGATAAGGATGCATGAAGAAAGGTGGACAGACAACAATGAACAGCTGAATGGAAGGTATAAATTTCTTGCTAATTTTTTCAATATATTTTGTGAGTATGATGTTCAGTTTTGACTTCTTACTATATAATCAATATATTTTGTAGTTCCTCAACCTGGTTTTCATTAGCTGTTAGTTCTTCTTTTTTGGAATTCAATATTGGTGAACTTTTTAGAGGATCTGATTGTCCCTTCATATTTCCAAATCTTGCTGAGAGGTTGAATGGAGTTGGAATAGGGTTAAATTAAGCATTAATGGCATGTTGAGGGTTAATATGGTGTGTTTAGTTTTAGTTGAATTGGGCTTTGTTCTGGACATGTAGACATTGGTATAACTGTTCAGTAGCAGTTTTTGTATGTTTAAAGTAAAATTTACTTCCTTTAACAGATCGTAAACACATCTATTTGAAGTGAATTATTAGCATAGATTTATAACTTTATTAGACTGAATCTC
Source organism: Rhynchospora pubera (assembly GCA_028095005.1). Classification (NCBI taxonomy): domain Eukaryota; kingdom Viridiplantae; phylum Streptophyta; class Magnoliopsida; order Poales; family Cyperaceae; genus Rhynchospora; species Rhynchospora pubera. The sequence goes on from CM051461.1 coordinate 181,318,017, forward strand.
TATATAGGACCAACATCAAAGTAAACGGTGTTTAAGACTCGAGTTGACAAGTAGAAAATGACGGCATATAAAGTTGAAAAAGTAATAAATCCATATTTAGAAGAAAAAGTCTAGATTCATCAAAACGAACATGCTCAAGGGTGGAACAAAGAGAAGACATCCAAGGAGAGGAAATGCTTGAGAAGGAATAAAGAGGACATCTGCAGTTGAAGAAACTAATGGAGAAAGATGCCCAAGGAAGAAAAAAGAACATCAAAGGAGAAGAACCCCTCAATATATAGGAAGAAGGAATCTTAATGACAAATTAGATAGGATGTCTGTCGGCAAAAAAGTCAACAAGTCAATATATAGAAGAAAAGGTCTAGGAGGACATACTGAAGGTGAAAAAGTAATAAATCAATATAAAGGTTAAGAAAGACTGATCCGGCAAAATATGAAGAAAAGGACATTGGATTGAGATGTCAAATTTCATCAATATGGCAGTTGAAGAGTCACAAAGGAAAAAAGTAATATATCTCTGCTTCTTGTGGCGAGTTTCAGCATGATTTCGTAGTGGTATATCTCTCTCTTGTGAGTTTCAGCATGATTTCGTAGTGGTATATTTCTCTCCTCTCTCTCTCTCTCTCTCTCTCTCTCTCTACTTTTATTTTTGTCTATATTTCTCTTCTTCTAGATACTTCTCATTGTCACAGATGACAAAGAAGTAAAATAAAGGAAAAATGTTAGTATAAGTATTACTAACATTTTTCCAAGTTTTTAACTCCGCCTATGTTATTGCAACATAGACAGTCTCAAGCCTGTATCAAAGGAGGAGAGGAAATTTGTCAAATTTAGGGGGGAAAATATCATAAAAAGTTATAAAAATAATGTTGTAGTTCTGAGTTTTGAGTAGCAAGTGTTTATATATGTAATCTGTAAGTGTTGGAAGGGGCCTTATCATTTCTTTATTATTACCACATTAAGCCAAACTGTGGTTTATTTGCATGGAAGTAACAGAAGTAATTGAGGTTTGATTGGATTAATGGACTTTTGAAGTATAAATCTTGATAATTAACTAGGTTCATGAGTAGTTGACAAATTAACTAGTCCAAACTGTTCTTTTTTGGACTGATATTTATCTCTTGGAATTTAACTCAGTTTGTTTGGATTTGCAGGAACACAACAAATTGAAATAATTATTAATAATGTGGTGATTATTGATATCGTGGCGTTTATGAGGATAGTGGAGGAAATTTTATTTACCCCTCATTTTAGGTGATAAGGGGCAAGTTTTTGTTCCTTTTTGTTTGTCTTCTTTTTTTCTGTCCCATATTGTCCCTGACTTTATTTGTTCTTATTTCTCTTGGATCAGTTGCATGTAATGCTGATGTAAACTTCAATGCACATGTAAATTATTTGAAACATATTGCTGATATCCAACTTATCAATATTTATTGCAGTGATTAAATACTGATAAACTTCAACCAAGGGTGAATCATGTCAGGCTTGGTTAATGCTCGGTTTTGACTAGAGACCTCATTCGGGTATATAATTCTTGTTCAGTTCAGCTTGATGTCACTTCTCTCTCTTTTTTTCTTCGAATTATGTTGTTGGTTTATGTCTCTTTTGTAATATTGTCGAATTATGCTGAATATTTCTAGTAAATTTCTTGATAACTTGTCAAGATTTAGTAGTTGGCAAATTGACTACTCCACAGGCTATTCATTTCTGGACTGATATTTACCACTTGAATTTTAGCTCAGCTGAGGTCGGTGCTCCTTTCTATTTCTTTATTTGCTTTTTGTTTTTAATTGCTATATTTTAACTTGTTTATACGTAGGATATATGCATCTACTCTATATAATTTTTGAAAAAAAAAAACTGGCAAGCCCGCTTATTGATGATTTATCAATTCAGGATAGGTCTGGTCTCAGTAGGCTATAATTGCAGGAAAGGAGCAAAACCAAATTAATTTGAAAGGGGCTAAAAGTATTGGCTCAATTACAAATTGATATTTGGAGTTAAAATCGTGTATCTTAATTAAGGCAATACAGTCAGCTTTCTGTTGGTTGTTTAGAACTGGCATTTCAAGGTATTTATCTTTGCTAAAATGATCAGAGGTAGGTGGGCCCACAAACTGTCAGTGGAGCATGCTCGACCCTATAAATTACATGATACATCATGTTTTGCCTCTGAAATATTTGCTTGCTCCCTTGTATGCATTCAATTCGTATAGGATTTTTACTACACAAAGGCTATCATAAATGCATCTAATTTGCATGGAAAGAATTCTTGTGGAAACTAGAGTGGAGCCTGTGAATATAATAAAGTTTTACAATGAGGCAAATGCCTGCTGGTATACTGGTATGCAATGTGATCAGACAAACTGAAGGCTAGTGTTTGGAGTCTGAAGCCATCGGTGGAGGCACTACCTGCACAACTTACTGGTCAGGATCAGTTGAGAGGACAGAAAAGATGGCAATAGAAAAGATAGTGGGCCCGGATAGGTGGCTGTCTGGAGGGTCCTTTTGCTGGCTATTTTGATTTTTGAGTTGTTTTGTTTTTTGCCTTAAGTGTGGTGTTATATGGTTTTGTATGTGGCTGTTTTTTGACGTCCATGGGACAAAGATTATATTGGTGCACCGGTACATAGATCAAAGGGGTACCGGTGCAGACTTTTCTCTTTACTTTAGGTGTATAAATCAGCAAAAGGGCGCTGACATAGCAAATCAACTGATGCTTATAATTGGGTTCACTTTTCGGTAATGGAAAAGTGGTAAAATTTTCCACTTATTTCAAAAAAAAAAAAAAAAAAAAGTTACGTTGGGTGAGATAGATGTCAGGTGCAGGTTTTTCATATTGTGGCGCAGTTGGGGAAGTTAAAGAACAAGTTGGTGTCTTCCAGGAAGGGTTGGTTACAGCTAATTTGACATTTCACTTGATGCATTTTCCATTGGCAGTAGGTTTCCTTGCCGTAGTGCCCCATAAAAATATTTTGAACTTGAGTGGTGCTCTGAGTTTTCTTTTCCAGGTGAGTGATGTTTGTTAGTGCGGTTTTTTGGGTTTATAAGGAATTGTTAGCCAATCCTGCGGTGAGGGATCCAAAGAACAGTATGAACCTAAAAACTCTTATAAATTTATTCAGAGATGGAATCAGGATTCTCAAACAGGTGTGTGTTTTTTATAACTGATTTTTCTTTCCAGCAGAGTGATGTTCCATGCACGTCTACCTTCACCAGATTGCATGTAAAACGTATTATATATTGCTTTTTTTTCTGAAATACATAAAAGAAGTGGCACAAATTGTAATGATTCTTTGAAAACAATTCCAGGAATGAAACAAATTTTCAATTAATCTTAACCACCTAGTTATTGCTTGGTAACAGTAAGGTTGACCGAGCCTTATTCGTAACAAATTCACAAGAAAGGGCCCAGGAAATACTTTTATGGTTTTATCATTTCTTTACGGTTTTATTACATTTTTATAATACTGGTAAAGATCCCAGTAATATCACTATGTTTGATTTTGCGTTTTACAGATGTGATAATTTAAATGTTTCGTTTTGTATTTTTGAGGAGTAATGCTAGAATCAAACGTATAAGATATCCAACACGTATAGGATAATTTAAATGTTTCGTTTTGTATGTTGGACGAATGCTTGTATTCAACATGTTGGACACTAGCCACTCCCATTTTTGAGATGTAATAATTCAAAAGGGTAGTATGATCATTCCAATGGATCCGTGGCATCAAACTAATTTTAAATTATTTTGTGATAGCATTTTTCTAACTTTTTATTTTTCCAGTGACATAAACCAAATTGCCTCTTAGTATTGATATTTTAAAACTTGTTAGGATTTTTTTAAAAAATTGGAGTAGGCCAACCAAACACACTTTGAAATAAACACACTTAGTTCTGGCCCCGTACGGATTGCTTGACCCCAAGTCGGACTCAAATCCGACTCGATCTGTTATCTTTAAAAGTCAGATGGATCCAAACCTGACAGTTAAAACTCCACGTCGATATAAAACCGGACAATGCAAATTCAAGAACCCGACTCAAAATTAAATCTCGAACATGATCTGCAAACAAAAAATTTCAACACCGGAACCAAACCAATTCAATTTGGTTTGGTTACTGCATCTTGTTGCAATGTTGTAAGTATGGATAAAATCAAATTCTAACGAATACAAATTCAATTGATTATTATTGATGTAGACACTAATAATAAGAATTTTAAAAGATAATAACATATTTAAAAGCAAGTGTAGTGTCATAGTTAAATTATATTTGAAGCAAACATGGAAGCTTGTACAAGTCATAACTCTAAACAAAAAAAGAAAATCGAACCCAACAATAATAAACATTATTAAACACCAATAACTCATATATTTCTATTGCTTACTCAAAAATTCAAAACTTTTTTTCTTCTTACGTGACATCCTACTCCTAGTCCTAGCCATCTCGTGATCCAGCGTATAGTTCCAAATTTAAACATTTAGCATTTTATGTGATTTTCTAAGATATATTGTTGGAATATGATGCCGCAGAAGATCGTACCCGGGATCAGATGCATGGAATGGATAGACACGGGTTGTGCCGCATAAGATCGTGTCCTAGATCAGATGCATGACACCGATAGAAAAGGACAGTTCTGACCTTAATTGGAAGCATCTCACAGAAGATGAAAGAATTCTTGGAGATATTTCAGAAAAGGAAAGAATATGCACAAGAAAGGCGATGATTGATTATTGAGAATCTGATTAGATTATCTGAAGATGTGTTTAGATATTCTTCTATTTCTTACCCGATTGTGTCTTGGGGAAGAAGTTATTGTTTTTCTATTTATTCATCTTCTCTTCTTGTGTTGTATCAACTCAGATTATTCAGATAATAATAAAAATAGTGTGCGTGTGTGTGGAGGACGTAGGTACCGAATTGGTGCTGAACCTCGTTAAATCTTGTGTCTATTTTTATTTGAGTGCTTGATTGATTGATTTCTGAGTTCACTGCATCAAGATTCTAAGAGGCACGGTTCATGTGCAGATGCACTTGGATCGTGTCTTCCCCCATGCCGACCTGACGATGATATTATTCCGCTGCGACGACCGACGTTATTTTAACATGGTATCAGAGCCAAGTTCGCTCTTTCGAGGTCGATGAGGTGTTAGAAGACTTGGTGATTTCTTCTGCGACTGTCTAGTAAGAGTCGCAACAGTCTCATCGCGCGGTGTACTGAGTATACCGACAAATCACACAATCTGCTGAAAATCCATCGCCTATGTAATGCAAGTTGATAGTTGGTTCCACAAAGATTGTGGCTTGAAGTTTTGATGTTGGATTACCCTGATTTGCGATTGAGGCATTTTCTCAAGACGGTGTACGAGGTCTCGATCGAGATGCCGGCGACTTTTAATAAAAAAATGGTAAAACCTTGTCTCTGAGAATACCAATTGATTTTGAGGCTTTATTCTCTTTGGTTTCGAACTACTGAGTGTTCTAAAAAATTTTCTCTGATTTGCTGAATTGTCCGATTGATGCACTAATTTCATGAGCCGTGTAAAGTGCTTTTGCTCTTCTACTAATTAGTGTTGAATTTTAGGCGCAAAAGTTAATGGTATACATTTTCTCTCCATATTTGCTGTTGTGCACCATATATAGGACAAAATCAATTGTGATTTGGAAACTTTTTTATTCCGTCCACATGAATCGTGCCATATTTGGATATTTCAGTCATCGATCATATTCCAATTTTAAAAGTTTTCAAGAAAGATTTTTTGGTGCTGTGATAATAATCTAAATTAAGGAATTGGACATTCATCGATTGGGAATGTCGGTGAATTGAAGTTTTTTTGGAAATTGATGCAATTGGTGAGTTGTGATGCAACATATTTACATATAGTGAGAATTGCTATTCTGACGGTCCTGATGTATCAACAATTTGGTACATTTTTTATTGGTGTTTCGGGTCTTGTATCTTGAGACTTTGTTGTCATCTTAGAGGCATGACTAATTGGATTACAACAATTGTTCCCCATTGGTCATAACCGAGTTTGAGTTATGGTAAGTCATTTGAGGCAACTATATGAAAAAAATTGATATATGCAAGAATCTGTTGAGGCCCAAGTCGGGTCAACAGATGGCCCATGTCGGGGTTGAGAGAAGGGCATTTGAGTCAAGAAATAACTGTACATGCAAGCCACCAAATATATCTTTCTAGATTTGATAATGTGAAAGAAATATTTGGTGTCGACAGAAAAAAATATGATCCAAGTTGAATTAAGTGGCCCTAGTCGGGTCATGTGGTTTGAAAGAAAACTTTCTGACTGTTGAGGTACACAGGTCGTGTCAGGAAGGACACAGACCGGACATGTGTGGGCTGGTAGGTGTTACTAGTTTAGAACATGAACTTGAGATCGGTGTTTACCGGTTTGGGCATCATTATGTGTTGTTGTTTTGATCGTAGGTGAGTGCTTGCGATTGTTGACCCAATTGACCTTTTACCTGTGCAAGTTACCGCACAGTTGATCTTTTTTTCCTGTGCAAGTTACCGCACAGTCGACCTTTTATCTTTGTGCAAATTTTCGCACAGTCGACCTTTTTCTGTGCAAGTTACCGCACAGTTGACTATTTTCTTGTGCAAGTTACCGCACAATTGACCTAGTTGGCGGGGTGGATCGTCAAAAGTCTGTTGAGATGATTCGGCAGAGGTTGCATCGAATATGTAGCCATGGACCGGTCAATTGATCAGTTTTGGACTTCATCACTTCCTATGGGGAGTCGTATAGAATCTGCTCGTTCTGGTTGTGGAGTTGAGAGAGTTGCGTATCCAGTGGTGAATGGTTACTCTCTTGAAGACATGATTTGGAGTTGCTTGATGGAGGAGTAAAAATGGCGAGTGTAGGATTCAGCGACAAAATTGGCAAGTTGTCATGACAAAACTGTGCATGTCAACTTGAGGGGGAGTGTTGGAATATGATGCCGCAGAAGATCGTACCCGGGATCAGATGCATGGAATGGATAGACACGGGTTGTGCCGCATAAGATCGTGTCCTGGATCAGATGCATGGCACCGATAGAAAAGGACAGTTCTGACCTTAATTGGAAGCATCTCACAGAAGATGAAAGAATTCTTGGAGATATTTCAGAAAAGGAAAGAATATGCACAAGAAAGGCGATGATTGATTATTGAGAATCTGATTAGATTATCTGAAGATGTGTTTAGATATTCTTCTATTTCTTACCCGATTGTGTCTTGGGGAAGAAGTTATTGTTTTTCTATTTATTCATCTTCTCTTTTTGTGTTGTATCAACTCAGATTATTCAGATAATAATAAAAATAGTGTGCGTGTGTGTGGAGGACGTAGGTACCGAATTGGTGTTGAACCTCGTTAAATCTTGTGTCTATTTTTATTTGAGTGCTTGATTGATTGATTTCTGAGTTCACTGCATCAAGATTCTAAGAGGCACGGTTCATGTGCAGATGCACTTGGATCGTGCCTTCCCCCATGCCGATCTGACGATGATATTATTCCGCTGCGACGAACCGACTTTATTTTAACATATATTAAGGCCTTATAAGAATTTTGAGTTTTTGACTGGTGAGACGAGTAATGGTCGAAGGCAAAAACCCATTGCCAGGCTAGCATCAATTAGAAGTTTAAAAGTTATAAAATTAAACTTCCATTGAGGTTTTATGTAACTATAAAATAAAATTAAACTTAAGTGGTTTTATGTAACTTGCCATTGTAACGCTTCTGGGATAGCGAAAAGTGAAAACCCTTCTCCGCATCTCCTCCAGAAATCTTGCAATTGATCTCGGAGAAGGTGAAATCCATCACTGACTATGTCCGATTTCGCGCCTTGTTGCCTTTTCATCTAACAAACAAAGTTTTCAAATGGAAGGTTCGCCATGCGAGTTCCGCGATTGGGCGCATCTCCTCCCAGCAGATGTGGTGCAGTTCATCTCAGAGAAGGTGAAATCCATCACGGACTATGTCCGATTTCGCGCCGTCTGCTCTCCCTGGCGCTCCGCCTCTCTTCCCAAGCCTTCCCACCTTCCTCCCCAGCTCCCTTGGCTCATGATTCCCTACAAGCCATGGGACTCTCCAAGGGAAAGGGACAACGGGATCCGCCTCTTCTATGATCTTTTCGAATCCAAGATGCCCAAGCTCCACCTCCCTGAGACCATCGGCCACATGTGCCCTGCCTCCTACCGCGGCTGGCTTCTGCTCGTTGAGACCAAAGGTACTGAGGTTTTTTTATTGAACCCGTTAACCCGGGCTCGCATTGATCTCCCTTCCTTCACTACTCCTGTGAGAAGGCTCAAAGGTAAATCGAGTGCTCCGCGCTATGATGCTCGCTGGGTGTTTAAGCTTAATTTTGTAATCACCCGGGTGACTTTCTCTGCTGATCTGACTGATCCAAACTGCCTTATCATGGTGTTTGTTGAGAGATGCTGGGCCATCTTTTGCTGCCGAGTCGGGGACCAGTGCTGGACAATGGTTAACATCCGTCCTACTAATGCACCGACCGGAGATGCGGCATTCTACAATGGATGTTTCTATCTGCTTTCTAAGGGAGTCATGTATATCACTGAGTTTGAAAAACCTGAGAATACTGTTACTTGTTTTCTGGAAGATGAGTTACGAGATTCCAACTTGTTTTTTACTGGAAGGCAAATCTGGGCTTCATGTTGTCGCTGTACGCGATATAGAGGTTGAAGATGAAGAAGCACCAGGTCAAGGTGATGAGCATCACACATCAGCAGATAACACAACTGAGGGCAATGAGAAGGGGGTAAAACAAACATTTGAGCTGTACCAGTTATATCATGATAGTAATAAGAAGTATTCAGAGGAGCCACCCCCAGAAATGTTCCCAATGCATCTACATTCTGACCTGAAGAAGATCACTGACACAAGCAGCACAACCATTTTCTATGGGGAGAAGCACCACTTCCTGGCTGTCTGCTCTGATGATTGGGATTCACTTGATGGGAATTGTATGTATATCGAGCACAAAGATGAACCATCTCCAGGTAAAGATCATGGTGGAGAATATTATGACAACTATTATAGTATCTCTTTTGCCAAGATTGGTGGTACCGAGTGTCAGACAGTGGCGTGTGAGATTGCCGGGGAGCCACCAATTTGGCCACCTGCACCAGCTATGTGGTTTCAGCCAAGCTATGTTTAGATGTCGGAGGAAGGTTGACATGCTTTGTAGGTAGAAAAATCTAAGCTTTTTGATTGGTAAGTTTAACTAGTTAGGTTCTGTTTGAGATAGTGCAACAGAGAAAGTACTTTTTGAGTTGTTTGAGATAATTGAATGCTTTGTTATCAGTATAGGTTAACTTCTGAATGGTGGCGTTTTGCTTTTATGCATGCTTTCTCAGATGTTAATGGACACCAGAAATTAGTCCTAACTCTTGTTTGTCGCTTCTTAGACTTTTATATATGCTACGTTGGCTGCTTCATAATACTATGAAATATGAGAATTGATATTACATTTTGATGTTGGTTTTCATGCTTTTGGCTGTGTGCACTTTTTGCTAAAAAATATCTATTTTGATTTAGATATCCTCTCTTTGCTGTAGAACTTAGCAGGAAGTGCAGATGCAGGTACTTTTAACTAGACCAGTTTAGAGAGCTTTGTCAACAAAGTTGATACTGCTCCTTATATCTAATTTTCTAATCAAAACTTCAATTACACTTCTAAGACAGACTATTATGGACAGATTGCTTTTAAAAAATTTTATCATCATGACCTGCAAGTTCCATTTTTACTGGATCAGCCCTTGTCTTTCAGCAATGAAGGTAATTGACCTGAGCATGCTTGATATGTTTTGATTCTTGATTCCATTACTATATACATAAATATATATATGTATATATTTTTGAAACTCTTCTGGTATGAATCGCTTTTAATCTTCTTGTTTTAAAAAATACTTATACAATGGTGCTTCATCTTTCACGTTGACAGAATTAGACAGTAATTTTAATTTTGCTGGCCTGGACAACTTGTAAATTCTAACTAACTTTAAACTAAATTCTTAAGTTTTTGTACGTACACCTATGCTGGTGAGCTTTGATCTTGTTTTCAGTTTTCATATGAAGTGTGGAGTCTTGATTTGTATTTTTTTTTTTGTTAAATGTTCCCAAGGAAAGAAGAAAGAACGTTGTTATCGTTGCATAACCTTGATGTTCATATTTTAAGATAATCTTTTAGGAGGAGATGTTCAATATTTAAAATTCTTCTACGAATTTCAGATATCAATTTCATACATTTCTTTCTGTAATTGCTGCAAATAGGATTAAAATATAGGATATAGAAATTAAGTTTATGATGCACAATGTACAAATAGGCTAATAGCATTGCGGGATCCTTATCGTTTTTTTTTCTCTGACGGTTCATTTATTGCTTTGTCACCCCCGATAAATAAAGCATGTATTGGAAGTTAATCTCTCTACGTGGCGACTTCATGGGGGTTTTTGGGTTGTGTGAGGTCTGGGTCTAACTTATTTAATGCTTGTGTTTCGATTTATCAACTTGTTGCTCAACTCTATGTTGAAACTTTCAAATTGTGGCTTGAATTTGCATGAACCAGAAAGCTGTTTGGTTATGCTAGTTTGCAAATTGCAATGATAATAGTTGACTATTCTTCGTCTTCCTTTATTTTTCCCTCCCTTTTGTTGAAGAAGCAAGGCAATTGCCATTTATTAATTTCATTAGAATTAGAAAGAAAAAAAAAAAACTGTAGAAGCGTCAGTTAGAAGAAAAGTTTAGGTAAACAGTCTATTTTAGGCTAAAACAAATGAACAACTATTCGTTGTCAATCATCTCTATCTTTTCTTACTGTGTCTCAGTCACAATGTTGTGGCTGAATTAATGTTGATTCTGTTCTTTCTTTCAAAGATTCCACATTGTAGCTGCCAAGGGTGAACACCATTATAGTTGCGTTGGATGAGATGGATGCCACGTTGTTGGTGTCTTCCATGAAGGGTTGGTTAAAGCTAACTTTGGCATCTTTACTTGCGCATTTTTCATTGGCTAAGGGAAGTGATGTCAGTGTGGTTTTTGGGTTTATAGAGGAAATGTGTTAGCCAATGTCAGTTCCAAACTTCCAATCGATCAGTCCTACTAAATTTCTCTCCCAAACAATCCTCCGTCTCTCCATCTTCTCTTCTTCCTTGTCAATTTCGACACCAATTGCCCTCTCCCTCCGATTCCTTACTTCTCTCTCTAACAGACTCTAAGAACACCGCTCCGTCTCAACCCTTGACCCTCTTCCCTTCCTCCGATAGGATGATTTCTCCACCTCGTTGAATCCGTCACCTATAAGCTTACCCCTTGTGACATCTCTGGTCATCCCGTCACTCGCTACTCGCCACCCAACAACGCAACCTCGCCTCTCCATTTCCTACTATTTGAGCCAATCCCTCTCTATCTTTCTACTGGCCCCCAGTTTCTGCTTCACCAAAAATCAATAAGAACAGACAAAAATAGCGGAAGAGAGCAAGAGGCTGAGCACGGCCGGAAAGTGGAGAAAGTGCTGGCTGACGAGGCGTGGTGGTGACGGTGCCCGCGAGGCGAGGGGTTGTCCATCAGCAGATATATCGTCACTATCTCTTTCCTTTCTCTCGCTAATTGGAGCTTGTCCAGTTCAGCGTCTTGCAATCGCTATGGAGGCGAAATGAAGCATCTCCACAGATTGGTAATGGTTACGTTTGGATGCGTTGAGAAGAAGTAGGAAGAAGGAAGAAGGAAAGAAAAAAAATTATAAACAATTCAAATTTTTCACAAAGTTACACAGTTTCCAATACTTCTTCTCACTTCTTCCCTTCTTTCCTTCTTCTCACACCACACCTATCCAAACGGAGCCAATAGTTAGTATTTAGATTGAGTAGTCTTGCAATCACTGATGAGCTAAAATTTAGCAGGTTTAAGTTTTTTTTTTTTCAATTAGACACTAATTGGTAATAGTAAATTATTTTTCTTTGAATTGTTTGATTTTTGTGTTTGTACCTCTGTCCTCTTATCATACAACTAAGGTACAGTATTTAGTTATGGTATTGAGCTTACTATTTATCTAATGCAGATGTTTTCACTTGAATTTTAAGAAAGAAGCTAACTAATTTGCAATCAGTTTAGATATAAAACAGACAATCTCTATCAGTGAGAAATGCAGATTTTTGTTAATGCTATTGTTAATGGTTATAACTGCAGAGTTCGATCATTATAACATGTCATCCTCTTAAAATTAGTTATTAAAGGTATTATTATGTCCAACCTGTCATGAACTAAATATCATATCTTTGAAGTTCAGTCATGCCAATATAGTATCAAACAAATTTTCTTTTGAGAATTTTATTTTTTTCTTTTATTACAAATTTGTAGGTCTTTTATATGGAGCTGATGAACAGGGATTGAAAGAGGTTTCAATAACTATGGTGAAGTTGTTGAAGGTATAATTTGATTTAGTCTACCGTTTTGTCTCGATTAATAGAATCTGACTACATGTATTAACTACTATTTAAATAGTAATTTGTATAGCTAATGTGTAATTGAATTGTTAGTGGCAGAGAATTAAGGATTGTACATCATGTATTCTTTAACAGTTTTTTTGTAAAAAAAAGCTTAATTGATTTTTGTTTCAAGTGATGAAGTGATACTTCCTGATCTTTATTAATCTAAATATTATGTAGAACTATAACATTCAATACCTCATTGATGGAGAGAATATAGCGTTGTTCAAATTTTTACTAATTGATCAGATGCTTCTTCTCAATTTTTTGCTGCAATGAGTTTAGATTTTAGAAAGATAGGGTTTTATTTTTATGGTGGCTGTAATGTGTGATAAGAGACCCGCGAAGGAGTACAGCCAAATTTAATATTTCGTTGTGTAAAAAAAAAAGACAATCTTCATAAATTTTCACAGCAGATAATTGCGTAAAATAGAGAAGGGTATTTTGGTCTTCATTGATAAATTTGCCGTGCATTGCAAAGTGATGCCGTGCATAAAGCAACGGGTGTATGTTCGCGGGCGAGTATCCTCTGGACGTATTTTGATCCGAGCCGTCCGATTTAATCTTAACGGTTATATTTTTTCGAGCCTATCAATCTTGGTATGGGCATCTATAGTTGTTGAGATTAAATGAGATCGAAAACCATCCGTGAACGGCCATCTCTGGATGCAGTTCCGTATGTTCGCAGGCAGGGGCGAAGCTACATGGATTTTGGTGGGTCCAAAAAAAAATGTACTTGATATTATATTTGTTTGTAATTAAAAAAACATACACAAGAAGTTAGGGATCCATCTCAAAAATTTGAAGGACCCAGCTGGACATGTCGTGTTTGATTTGAATTGCATAACGACACCTAAAAAATCGCATAAGGACTCAGGTAACATTTGTTCCTAGCTAATCGTCTTCTTCCCTCATACACAATGAATTTTATTAAGACAACTTAGAATAGAATGAAATATCTGGATGAAAAATTATTTGTTAAATATATATACTAGCGCGAATCTCGTGCATTACGTGATTTGTGTATATAATATTTTCTGAATTTAGGACATTATAAATAAAAAGCGGCCACAAATGCTAAAAAATAGAACTCGGATATTACATAAAAACTACCACTAAAAAAAATGCTCAATGAGATTTCTAAAGAACTTATGCAAAATTATGAAAAAAAAAATCAAAATTTATAGAAAATTATTGTACTTTTTTTTTGTTATCTTAACTTTTGAATTATTATTTTGTATAATAAATATATTATTTTAGATTTTCTATTGTTATTATAATACATATTTGATTTCTGATGATTTTTTTATCTAACATTATTTTAGAATTATTTATTTAAGAATTATTATTATACAGACGTTACGTTATACACGAAATTTTAAGCTTCGCCACCGTTCGCAGGTGACTGGATCCTTAAAACCCTTCTTCACTCCCGTTCCCATATCCCACCGCAACAGTGAAAACCGTTCCTCGTCTCTTCGCCTCTTCTCGAGTCTTTTCATCTACCAAACAATTTTTTGAAATGAAAGTTTCGGCATCTGAGTTCCGCGATTGGGCACATCTCCTGCCAGTAGAAATCGTGCAATTGATCTCAGAGAAGGTCAAATCCATCACCGACCATGTCCGATTTCGCGCCGTCTGCTCTTCCTGGCGCTCCGCCTCTCTTCCCAAGCCTTCGCACTTCCCTCCCCAACTCCCTTGGCTCATGATTCCCTACATGCCATGGGAATCTCCAGTGGACAAGGACGACGGGATCCGCCTCTTCTACGACCTCTTCGAATCCAAGATGCGCAAGCTCCACCTCCCTGAGACCATCGGCCACATGTGCTGCGCTTCCTACCGCGGCTGGCTTCTGCTTGTTGAGACCGAAGGTACAGAGGTCTTCTTACTGAACCCCTTAACCCGGGCTCGTGTCAGTCTCCCTCCCTTCTCTACTACTGTTAGAGAGCTCAAAGCTCATTCTAGTGCTCCCGGCTATGATGCTAGCTGGGTGTTTAAGCGTAATTTTGTGATCACCAGGGTGACTTTCTCTGCTGATTTGACTGATCCAAACTGCCTGATCATGGTGTTTGTTGAGAGATGCTGGGGGCTCTTCTGCTGCCGGGTCGGGGATCCATGCTGGACAATGGCTAACATTCTTCCGACTGATACGCGGACCGGAGATGCGGCGTATTACAATGGATGTTTCTATCTGCTTTCTAAGGGAGCCATGTATATCACTGAGTTTGGCAAACCTGAGAATATGCTTAATTGTCTTTTCGATAATGAGTTACGGGATTCCAACTTGTTTTTACTGGAAGGGAAATCTGGGCTTTATATTGTTGCTATACATGATAGGGTAATTGAAGTTGAAGATGAAGAAGAAACGTGTCAAAATGATGAGCATCATGCATCAGCAGATAATACCACTGAGGGCACTCAGAAGGTGATGAAACAAACACTCGAGCTGTACCAGTTATATCATGATAGTAATAAGAAGTATTCTGAGGAGTATTCAGAGGAGCCACCCCCAGGATACCCAATTCATCTAAGTTATGACCTGAAGAAGATCACTGACACAAGTAATACAACCATTTTCTGTGGTGAGAAGCACCACTTCCTGGCTGTCTGCTCTGATGATTGGGACTCACTTGATGGGGATTGTATGTACATTGAGCGCAAGGAGAAACCATCTCCAGGCAAAGATATGGGTGGAAAATATTATAACAACTATTATAGTATCTCTTTTGCCAAGATTGGTGGTACCAAGTGTCAGACAGTGGCGTTTGAGATTGCCGGGGAGCCACCAATTTGGCCACCTGCACCAGCTATGTGGTTTCAGCCAAGCTTTGTTTAGATGTCCGAGGAAGGATTTTATTACAACATGCTTTGTATGTGGTAAAATCTAAGCTTTTTGGTTAGTAAGTTTAACTAATGAACTTCTTTTAAGAAATAGTGCAATAGAGAAGCACTTTTGAGGTGTTTTGTTCTCACTATAGGGTAACTTCTGAATGTTAGTGTTTTGCTTTTATGTGTGCTTCCTCAGATGTTTAATAGATGCCAGAAATTAGTCTAACTCTTGTTTGTTGCTTCTTATGGTATTACATATGCTACCTTAGATGCTTATAATTACTATGAAATATAAGAATTGATATTGCATTTTGATGTTGGTTTTTACGCTTTTGGCTGTGTGCATTTTGTGATAAAGTAAATCTATTGTGATTTAGATATCCTCTCTTTGCTGTAGAACTTAGCAGGAAGTGCAGATGCAGGTACTTGTAAGACCAGTTTAGAGAGCTCTGTCAACAAAGTTGATACTGCTCGTAATCTCTAATTTGCTAATAAAAACTTCAATTACAGTTCTAGGACAGACTACTATGGACAGATTGCTTTTAACAAATTGTAGTTGTTTGAACAACTCTAGATGGAGATCGTATTTTATCACAATGGCCCGCAAGTTCCATCTTTACTTGATCAGCCCTTATCTAGTTATCTTTCAGGAATGAAGGTTTTGACCTGAGCATGCTTGATCTGTTTTGATTCTTGATTCCATTACTATTTTTTTTTTTAATGTCTCCTGGTATGAATAGCTTTTAAATCTTTGTTTTAGAAAGTACTTATACAATGGTGCTTCATCTTTCACGTCGACAGAATTAGACAGTAATTTTGAATTTGCTGGCCTGGACAACATGTAAGTTCTAACTAGCTTTAAACTAAATTCTTAATTTTTTTGTACATCAAATTATTTAAATGAACTTAAGGTGCAGGTGTGCACCTATGCTGGTGAGCTTTGACCTTGTTTTCAGTTTTCATACGAAGTGTGGAGTCTTGATTTGTATTGTATTTTTGTTAAATGTTCCTGAGGAAAGCAGAAGGAACGTTGTTGTCGTTGCATAAGTAACCTTGATGTTCATATATTAAGATAATTTTTCAGGAAAAGAGATGTTCAATATTTAAAATTCTTCTACAAATTTCAGATATTAATTTCTTACATTCCTTTCTGTAATTACTGCAAATAGGATTAAGATATAGGATATAGAAATCAAATTTATGATGCACGATGTACAAATAGGGCGGGATCATTGTAGCCTTTTTCTCTGATGGTTCATGTATTGCTTTGTCACCCCTGATAAATAATGCATGTATTGGACGTTAATTTCTCTACGTGGCTACTTGATGGGGTTTTGGGGTTATGTCAGGTCTGGCCGTCTGGGTCTAATTTATTGCTTAATGCTTGTGTGTCGATTTATCAAGTTGTTGCTCAACTCTATGTTGAAACTTTCAAATTGTGCCTCAAATTTGCATGAACCAGAAAGCAGTTTGGTTATGCTAGTTTGCTATGATAATAGTTGAGTATTCTGCTTTCTCTCTATCTCTTTATATTTGCTATATTGTGTCGTTGTTCAAAATTTAAATTATAAATATGTTTTCAAATATTCGAAATTTCGCTAATAATTATTAAATACATAGTATAACAGTATAGTAATAATAGTAAATGCTCCTTAAAATCGTCTTACTGGGATTTTGAGCAGGGACATGGCAACACTAAAAAAAAAAAAAAAAACAACAACAACAAAGAATTTTGGGCTGGGTCTACCATTGTTAAGTTAATCCATCTATTAGTGCACGAGTTTAACAAATGTGTAAATCCAAACGTTCAGATCTAATCATTTACAAACAAATATAAACAACTCAGTTCCCCTTTCCTTCGTAGACATGACCCTAGCTAGTTTTAAGGTTTGGATGCCACGGTAGTAATTAGAAGATTTATAGAAAGTTATTATAATTGACTTATTTTTACCGCATGAGCCTTTTTTTAGTAAGAAACTTCTAATTGAACTCTATTTTTGTTTTTCTTTTTATTGCAATGAAATGAATTTTTGTTAGATTTTGTTTTGACCGGGGTCAAAGTCGGTCTATTCGTCAGGGGGCCCCATTTAAATTAGAGCTGGTGCACCGTTTAAATCTTGGATAGCAGATTTTTGAGCGATCATCTGTAAAGCCGGCACAATCTGGACCGACAGATTTAGGTCTCCATATAAACCAGGTCTACCTAAAATTTATGAAACCTTCCATATATGCATATACAGGATACCTTTTGCCTTTATAAAATTATAATGCCTCCTCACTTCCGACAATTCAAGAACCTTAGAACCCTTCCTTCCTTCCTTGAAGCCAGCTTCTCTTCCCCACCAATTCTCTTCTCTCCTCTCGCACAATCACCTCTTTTCTCTGGCTCTTGCAATCCTTCCTTGTCGAATCAAATCAAGAAGTGTTGTCTCTCCTGGAAGCAAGGTAACTATACTTTCTTCTATTTCTTGAGTTGTTGGCTGTTAACCCGATTCTTTTGCCTTTTTTTCGTATTGCTCTCTCAGAGTTGTTGGCTGTTAACCCTATTCTTGGAAATAAGTAAGTATTTGATTTTTGTTGCCAATTGGGATTGGGTTAAACTGAGTTTTCAAGGCACGGCTGTTTTCAGTCTGATTTTAATCTTATTGGCCTAGTTGTCCACAATTAGACACGCTGCATGTACAAAATTTAGAATTTTCACAGGTCATATACTCATATCCTTTTTAATTTATTTATCAACAATTCATTTTTACTCTTATTGTCTATCTTGGTTTTGGTGGCTCTGACTTTGATCGTGTTCCTTTCAATCCTATAGGCTTTGTGTTGTTGTATGAATTAATCATTATCAGATTTTAATGTCATTATGCCTATTATTTGTGTAGGGACATAAAGAAGAAGGGGAAAAATATAAGAGACAAAAAAAAAAGAAGAAAAAAATGAGGAAATAAAAGAAGAAGGAAAAAAAAGGAGGAAAAAAAAGAAGAAAAAAAAGGAAAAAAAGGAGGTAAAAAAAGAAAAGAAAAGAAAAGGATGCATGAAGAAAGGGTGGAGAGACAACAATGAACCACTGACAGGAAGGTACAAATTTCTCACCATTTTTTAAAAATATATTTGTGAGTATGGTGTTTTGTTTTGACTTCTTACTTAGTATATTGTGTAGTTCATCAACTGGGTTTTGATTAGCAATTTGTTTTTTTTTTTTTTGGGAATCAAGCAATTTTGGTGAACTTTGAAAAATGATCTGATTTTCCTTCTATATTACAGAGCTTGCTGTGAGGGTAAATGGGGATGGAATTGGGTCAAATTGAACCATAATGGCAAGTTTCAGTGTTATTATAGTTTTACATTATTGTTGTTAATATTACTAAATCGTTATCAATACTTATGTCATTATATTATTTTTTTGTGTAGGATAAAAAAGGCATAACACGTTGATAAAACAAAACTAGAAAAAAAAAGAAAGTAAAGAGGAAAAGACTCGTGCAAAAAAAAAATGAAGAAGAAAAAAGAGGGAAAAAAAGGAGGAAAAAAATAAAAAAAAGAAGGAAAAAAAGAAGAAAATAGAAAGAGAAAAAGAAGAAGGAAAAAAAGGAGGAAAAAATAAGAAAAAAAAGAATGGAAAAAAAGAAGAGTAAAAAAGTAAGGAAAAACTAACAAAAAAAAAGGAGGAAAAAAAAAAGATAAGGATGCATGAAGAACAATGAACAGCTGAATCGAAGGTATAAATTTCTTGCTAATTTTTTCAATATATTTGTGAGTATGATGTTCAGTTTCAATATATAGAATTAGGTGAAATGAAATAGCTATTCTCTATGACCCGCTACACAAATTATACGCAAAAGTATTAATAGATTCACACTTCATACAGAAAACAGAACATAATTTGAACCAAGCGCATGGTAAAAAATCTAAGGGTAGGCACTCTAAAAAATAAGCCCAGGCAACCTCCTTAAACCACAGTATATAATGTTCAAATTCTCAAAATCAAGCATGGGCACGTGCCCGGGCTTGCCATAACGTTGGTCCGCCCCTGTTCATTAGATGTTAGTTCTTCTTTTTTGGAAATCAATATTGGTGAACTTTTTAGAGGGTCTAATTGTTCCTTCATATTTCCAAATCTTGCTGAGAGGGTGAATGGGGTTGGAATAAGGTTAAATTAAGCATTAATGGCATGTTGAGGGTTAATATGGTGTGTTTAGTTTTAGTTGAATTGGGCTTTGTTCTGGACATGTAGACATTGGTATGAACTGTTTAGTAGCAGTTTTTGTATGTTTAAAGTAAAATTTACTTTCTTTAACATATCATAAACACATCTATTTGAAGTAAATTATTAGCATAGATTTATAACTTTATTAGACTGAATCTCTATATAGGACCAACATCAAAGTAAAGTGGTGTTTAAGACTCGAGTGGACAAGTAGAAAATGTAGACGGCATATAAAGTTGAAAAAGTAATAAATCCATATTTAGAAGAAAAAGTCTAGATTCATCAAAACGAACATGCTCAAGGGTGGAACAAAGAGAAGACATCAAAGGAGAGGAAATGCTTGAGAAGGAATAAAGAGGACATCTGCAGTTGAAGAAACTAATGGAGAAAGATGCCCAAGGAGGAAAAAAGGACATCAAAGGAGAGAAACTCCTCAATATATAAGAAGAAGGAATCTTAATGTCAAATTAGATAGGATGTCTGACGGCAAAAAGGTCAATAAGTCAATATATTGAAGAAAAAGTCTAGGAGGACGTACTGAAGGTGAAAAAGTAATAAATCAATATAAAGGTCAAGAAAGACTGAAATGGCAAAATATGAAGAAAAGGATGTTGGATTGAGAAGTCAAATTTCATCAATATGGCAGTTAAAGAGTCGCAAAGGAAAAAGTAATATATCTCTGCTTTTATATCTCTGGTTCTTGTGGCGAGTTTCAGCATGATGTTGTAGACTTGTAGTGGTCTCTCTCTCTCTCTCTCTCTCTACTTTTATTTTTGTCTATATTTCTTTTCTCCTAGATACTTCTCATTGTCACATATGACAAAGAAGTAAAATATAGGAAAAATGTTAGTATAAGTTTTACTAACATTTTTCCAAGTTTTTAACTCCGCCTATGTTTTTGCAACATAGACAGTCTCAAGCCTGTATCAAAGGAGGAGAGGAAACTTGCAAAATTTAGGGGGAAAAAAGATCATAAAAAGTTATAAAAATAATGTTGTAGTTCTGACTAGCAATAGCAAGTGCTTGAAGGGGCCTTATCATATCTTTATTATTACCACATTACTGTGGTTTATTTGCATGGAAGTGACAGAAGTTATTGAGGTTTGATTGGATTAATCGACTATTTGAAGTAATTAAATCTTGATAATTTTCTAGGTTCAGGAGTAGTTGACAAATTAACTTGTCGAGACTGTTCTATTTTGGACCAATATTTACCGCATGGGATTTAACTCCGTTTGTTTGGATTTGCAGGAAGCCAGGAACACAACAAATTGAATTTATCATGAATAATGTGGTGATTATTGATACCGTGTGCGTTCATGAGGATAGTGGAGGAATTTACATTACCCTCTTAGGTTTTAAGGGGTAAGATTTTGTTCCTTTTTGTTCTCCTCTTTTTTCTGTCCCATATTGTCCCTGACTTCATTTGTTCATATTGTTCCAAAGTCAGTTCATATGCTGAGAAGATAAGTGAGTATTAGGTAAGGCATGAATGTGGTAGTGGTATGGTACCTCCCTTTTTTTAATAAATATACATGGAAACTATCACCTGGATTATCATAACAATTTTTTCCTACATTTTAAATTAATACCATCAATTATTACTATTTTTTAAATTTTTTTCATATTTACTTATCAAAATCTTAATTATTAAAAGCAAAAAAAATTACATATAAATTTTCATATGATTTTTTTGTGACACCCCAAAACCGAAGTCATGGAGTACCACGGCCCACCGCGACTACGTGCTTACCTTCACGCACCCGCAAGGCTTACATATCACAAAATATTAAGTAAATTGCATGAAGCAACACAAATCTAAATGTAAGCAAATACTTAAAGGTTCACAAGTATCGGATTACATCATGGCATATGGCAAGTTTCAACTAGTTAGACTTGTACATGTAACATCAGTTGGCTTTACAATATCAAAAGTACAAGTTAACTATACAAAATGAACATTTAGAAATCCCACGCTTCATGCTTCTACTCAAAATGTAGATGGCTTACTCTGCAACTCGATTCCCGCTCGGTCTACAACCTGGAACCCACAAAGTGGAGAGTGAGATAATTATAAAAATTATCCCAGTGCGGTATTTAGTGTTAGTAAATCGCTCAATTTTAATTTTGTGATTAATTACTCTTAATTAATCCAATTAAACAAAGAGCAATTAAGGATCTAGTACTTAAAGCTCAATTCGACACAAGAGATAGGTGGGAATTTGTACCTCTCTAGATATCGCAATCTAGAGGCTCGATCCTACGGCATGGAATCGATGGCATGCTCCCCATGCGCCTCCACCTCCGTTGATGGCCGCCTCGAGTCCACCTAGAGGATTAACCAATCTCTTCCATCCTTGTGCTAGCAAGAGGAAGAGGAATGTCTAATCCCAAGGTATGCTCTCTTCTATTCAATTAGCCCTTTCAATTTGTGGAGAGAGTTTGTGCTCAACTCATGAGCTTGAGGTAGAGAGGAGAGGAAGAGTAAAGAAAATTCTGAAATTTTCTTTCTTTCCTTGTGGATTTCGGCCAAGGAGATGAGAGGTGAGAGAAAATAGAAAGGAGGCTAGGGTTTCCCTCAAAATGAACCCCTATATATAGACCTCATGACGTAGTCTCTACCAACCTTTCACATGGACAAAATTGCCCCTCCTTGGCCGACATTTTAAGTGGGCTTTAAGCCTTGGCTTAGCCCATTTAACCATTCCATTTATTACTCCTTTCAATTGACCTCAAATTAATATAAGTCGAACATAATTAATTATTAACTTATTAATAATTAATTTGGGATTAGCAAATGCATTAATTTATTTCTATATGATCTCTTTGATTTAATTAATTATAACGGTCCGCAACGTTATATCTAATTAATTTAATCAACTCATCATATTTTCGCAATACGCACTACTGCGAATAAATAAATAATGCACTGTTTGGTTAAAGCTCTATTTGTGTGACCCTTTGAGGATTTATGCTAAGTTGGACATGAAATTAAATCGTTATTTAATTCCAATAATCATAAGCGGTATCTAGCAACACGTTATGATTCCCAATTCGCATAAATAGTGTACTGCTACAGTATTTAAATCCTGCATAAGAGAATAAAAGTATTTCTCTATTTTGATTCTTATGTCTCACGATATCATCGTATAATCCAAGATATGAATGTGTCATTCTTGCAGATTATACGTTTCTTGATCTAGAGTTGATCGCTTAGTTGCGCGCATACAATCCAACTCCATCAAGGGGCCCAAACAGATATCATCGCTCACTAAGTGAATTAATGAGGGACATACGGTTTTCTTGATAATTAGCTTTTCCCCGCACAATTCAAGAGAACGTAAATCAAGTCCGTATAGCAGCCCTTAACGGGAATCAGCGGTAGACAAGATTTATAGAACCTATCCTCATGTGGAAAAGATAATCATCTCAAACTTAGAACCAAAATCATAACGAAATAAACAATGACACGTAACACAATCCATATGTTTATTTCATTGGGTCAAGTCCTGTACTATGTTCCATAACATACACATATGCAATTAAGTTGGTAACTCTTTACCTATGATTTGTAGAACTTAATCATCACTTAACTTGTATACTAATCTTATATGATAATTAATGTTCCTTGTTAATTATCAAGATTATGGACCGTTTAGATTTATTATTGTCATTCTAAAGAATGATCCACAGATATCTACAATTCAGATCCTCAACCTGAATAATCTGTCAATAATAAACCTAGGAACAGATGATAATATATCATCCATAACATAAACTAATAATTAAGTCATTGAATTATTGACTTCTAGGACATAACTCTAACATTTAGTTCCAGTCACACAAACCCCAAAGGTACATGATCAGGAACTAACTACTGACTAAGTTAAAAACAACATTTCATTATACAAGAAAATAATATAGCAATATACATATCAATTAGTTCAATCAACCTCCCAAATTAAATCATGCAATGCATCATGAGCACGGTTATTATGTCCCTACAATAAGGATTTCAACTACAAGATGGCCTTTCAGAAATCGGCTCGAGTTGGACAACACATAACATGCAAGTCTGGTTATAATCATTACGACTTCCTTCACAAATTTTATAGTCCGTAGACTCAGATTTTATAGTCCTTAGACTCAGATTTTATAGTCCGTAGACTCACATTAACACAATTCAGACAATTCGTAATCACAAACAGTACCACAAGTTGAGAACATCGTCAGAATACCGGATCAAAGAGCTTATCACTCGGGGCTCAAGGAACGGGTCATGACTCCGTCCTTAAGTCAACCAATGTCCATTCATTCATACAAGTAGCACAGACCTTTTGAAGTCATTCAATCGGTAACCATTCATCATGTATAACAATTACTAATAATATTAACATACGATATAATTACAAATATGCATGCAATGAATGAACAATTCGACATGATGCAATGTCAGAATTAAATTCCTAAGATGCAGATTCAGAGCGAGTGTAACATCCGCACTTGCAACACAAGTAGACACAAGCAAAATCTAATTATCACCGGTAGTATCGACCTCCTCGAGTCCCGATACGTCCTTATCCAAATCTACATAAATAAATTATTCTAAATACTTACTCAAGTAAAGAACACAAGAAACAAGTAAAAGCAAGCAAGAAAAACTAAATACAACTCCAATCATGACTCATTATGTGGTCGGGTTAGGGTTTACCACGACTTAGACATGAACGATAATGATACGAATAAAGTTTAGGGCTTAAACCATAATTTTTGTAATCTCTAATGTATCAAAGGACTTTATGAGTTTGTAGAGCTCTTCAAGAGCTTTCCAATGGGCTTTGAATCACCTAAAACGGACTCCGGATGACAAGTTATGGCCAAACGAAAATCTGTTTTCAGAGGTCACAATTCGGACCGAATTACAAGTGATTCGGACCGAATTTCTGAAGCTGTAAATTCCAGAGAGAACAATTCGGACCGAATTATCATTAATCCGGACCGAATTCCAGTCTCGAAAAGTTGAATATGAACAGAATCTTGTGACCAAACTTGAGGGTTAATTACATGACTTTCTCACACTAATACACAACGAAATAGGCTAATTCAAGCACTTTATAACCACCAAAATTCATCATTTAAATCTTTGAACTAACAGAAATTCAATTGAACAAACTAAAGAACAAACATTTAAAGGACTAAATCTGAAATTCATTTTTCAACCAAACCCAAGGAGCTAAAATGCTCAAAACTTCACCAAATCAAACCAAACTCGAAATGCAACTACTATAGTATACTACTAACTTAAATCAACAAGAAATTTCAGTTATAAACCTGAATCAAACTCTAAATTTCAGAAATTGCTCAAAAACAAAATAATTCAAGGTTCAACGAAATACTAACCAAAAAGCACCCAAATCCGAAAATAGATAGGTTGCATGTACTTTCCTTGCCTTCCTCCCTTCAATTTCGATTTTTTGCCAGATTTTAGAATGATTTTAAGTATTTTTCGTGGAGGATTTTCTAAGGTCTGAACTTGGAGAGTTTAGAGAGAAGAGAATGGGAAAATTTCAGTAGAGAAGTAAGTGGGAAGAAGGAGAGAGAGAGATGGCCTGCTGATGGATTTTGGAGCAAAAGAGTGGTCGAATTTTGCAAAATAGTCCCTTAACTTTTGTCAAATTAGAGGTACCACCAATTTTCAGATTTGAGCCTTATAAAACCCAGAATTTAAACAACAATTTAGAATACTTTTGCCATAGTTTTAGTACCCAACATAATATTCATACTATACTAATCATACTAGCATAAAATCCAAACAATCAAGCATTCAATTTTGGTCAGAATTTCAAAGAATTCAAAACAACATAAAATTAACACATTAACACCTAAGTACTCAATAATTAAAAACTTAGGTATTACATTTTTCTTATTTTATCGTATTTTTTAAATAATTTTACAATTTATTATCTAATTTTCTAATTAATTAAGTAATGAATAAACAAAAAAAGGCAAAAAAATTCAATATAATTATTAAATTACATATAAATATAAATTTTATTTTTCCTGATTTTTTCATATTTTTTAAATATTTTTACAATATATTATTTATTTTTAAATTTATATCTGATCAACAGGGCTCTGAGAATCAAACACCCGCTCCACAGAGCTCTGATAAAGAGAAGAAAACACCAAAACTCACTACGGAGAAAGAACAAAGAAAGCTGCAGAAGAAACACAAACAGTATGGACCATTTCCCAATTTAACATTCAAATTAGGAATTTTCTTTCATCAAAGGACTTCCCTCGGTCCTGTTAACTAATTAATAAACTAAATAAATAAATAAATAAATAATAAAAAAAACTTACCTTTTCCGAAGCGGAGACGCGTCCAAAGAGGAGAGCGAAGGAGAGCGAGGAAAGAAGGGGAGATCGGAACCCAATATATAAGCGAAACGCAAGATCAGAATTCTAGATTCCGATCTTGCGTTCGGAATCTGGGATTTCGAACTCGTGATACTATTTAAAAAGATGTTATTATATTGATATTAATTTTAATGGATTATATTATTTTAGTATTATTTTTTAAAATTTTGGGTCTGTCTACCACCTCCTCCGGCCCACTTGGCAGAGAAACGTCAGCCCGTTTCCTGACTTGGACATTGGCGAAAACTTTTAAAATTCATTAAAAATCATAGAAAATTCAGAAAAAATTCAAATAAAGTATCCATAAATTTCTTAAAATCTAAAGCAATCAAATTTACTTATATTTTGATATGAAAATCTGTCAAAATAATGACCTTTTGTATATTTGATGCATTTTCACTGTCAAAATGAATTTTATAAAATCTTAAAAAAATAATAAACTCGCTATAATAATTTTTTTAAAAAATAAAAATCTAAATATTCTCAAAATAAAGATGATTTATTTCAAAGGGATGTTTTCACAACTAAATATTTTCAAAAATAAGTATTCTAAAAAATATAAATTACCATCGGCTTCCTCGGCTGCCGGGGCTGGCGTCAATTAAAACTTAAAAAGTTTTAAACTTTCTTTTTTAAAATAATAAGGGAATAAATAACCTCATTCATTATTAGGCGTGGGTTCGCATGTGACTACGATCCCTGACTCGATCCCAATAAAAGCTAAAGGAATAATTAGATATATGTCATTATGAAAATTGTTAATTTTGAAAATGCCACCCTTAAATTACTAATTAGTTTGATGCCACTATAAAATAACTAAAATTAGATTTACGCCATTAATTTCTCCTAAAACATAATTAATTAGTGATATGCCGCTCCAAAACTTGTCATATTTTTCATAAATATCCAAATTACCCTTTTGTGAATCATAAAACAAAAGAAAATCTTACGGAAAGGGGAAAAAACGAAGCATTTGCTTCCCAGTTCCCACCCACGCATGGAGGTAAAAAGGGCTTCCTTCGAACTCTGCCACTTTGTCCGCCACTGTTGCCAACCGGCACAAGTTGACCTCCGTGATTATGTTTATAATTTTGTATTAATTTATGAAACTTCCATGAATTTTACAAGTATACGATGCTTCATATTGATCTAATACAAGAGATTACCTTGATTAATTATTTTGGGGCCACATGCACCAACAAGTATGAAAGACCATCATACAAATAGCAAGCTATTTTAACTAAATACATCATAAATAAATTGGGTGTTTGTATGGATTGGCTAGGAGGCGCCGGGTGGGAAGCAGTAGGTAGGGGTTGGGGTTGGGATAATATATTTCTAATTTATAAATTTTGTAGTGGCATATTTTTAATTTTAATATTTTATAGTGGCGTATTCGAAAGGATAAAATAGTCATATCAATTTATCGATGGCATAAATTTAATTTTATCATTTAATGATGACATGAAAATAATTTGTTATTTAGTAATGGTATATTTCTGATTTTTAATTTTTGCAGTGGCGTAAACCTAAATCACCAAGCTAAAACCCTTCTTCACTCCCTCGCGTTCCCATTTCCACTGCGACAGTGAAAGCGAAAACCCTTCCTCGGCTCCTTCGCCTTTTCATCTCCCAAAACAAATTTTGGAATGGAAGGTTCCACATCTGAGTTCCGCGATTGGGCGCATCTCCTCCCGGTTGAAATCGTGCAATTGATCTCAAACAAGGTGAAATCCATCACCGACTATGTCCGATTTCGCGCCGTCTGCTCTCCCTGGCGCTCCGCCTCTCTCCCCAAGCCTTCCCACCTTCCTCCCCAGCTCCCTTGGCTCATGATTCCCTACATGCCATGGTGCTCTGACAGCGACGACGGGATCCGCCTCTTCTACGACCTCTTCGAATCCAAGATGCGCAAGCTCCACCTCCCCGAGACCATCGGCCTCATGTGCTCTGCCTCGTACCGCGGCTGGCTTTTGCTAGTCGCAACCGAAGGTACAGAGGTTTTCTTACTGAACCCATTAACCCGGGCTCGTGTCAATCTCCCTTCCTTCACCACTCCTGTGAGAAGGCTCAAAGGTGATTTGAGTGCTCCGGGCTATGATGCTAGCTGGGTGTTTAAGCGGTATGTCGGTAATTTTGTGATCACTAGGGTGACTTTCTCTGCTGATTTGTCTGATCCAAAATGCCTCATCTTGGTGTTTGTTGAGAGTTGCTGGGGCCTCTTCTGCTGCCGGGTCGGGGACCCATGCTGGACAATGGTAAACATCCGTCCGAGTGCGCCGACCGGAGATGCAGCGTTCTACAATGGATGTTTCTATCTACTTTCAAAGGGAGCCATGCATATCACTGAGTTTCACAAACCTGAGAATACGCTCGTGTGTCTTTTGAAAAATAAGTTACCAGATTCCAACTTGTTTTTACTGGAAGGGAAATCTGGGCTTCATGTTGTCGCTATACATGATACGGAAGTTGAAGATGATGAAGAAACGGGTCAAAATGATGAGCATCATGCATCTGCAGATAACACAACTGAGGGCACTGAGATGGGGATAAAACAAACATTTGAGCTGTACCAGTTATATCATGATAGTAATAAGAAGTATTCAGAGCAGCCACCCCCAGGAAAGTTCCCAATACATCTGCATTCTGACCTGAAGAAGATCACTGACACAAGCAACACAACCATTTTCTGTGGAGAGAAGCACCACTTCCTGGCCGTCTGCTCTGATGATTGGGACTCACTTGATGGGGATTGTATGTACATCGAGCACAAGGAGAAACCATCTCCAGATAAAGATATGGGTGGAGAATATTATAACAATTATTATAGTATCTCTTTTTCCAAGATTGGCGGTACCAAGTATCAGACAGTGGCGTTTGAGATTGCCGGGGAGCCACCAATTTGGCCACCTGCACCAGCTATGTGGTTTCAGCCAAGCTATGTTTAGATGTCTGAGAAAGGGTGTTATTTCAACATGCTTTGTAGGTAAAAAACTATGCTTTTGGTCAGTAAGTTTAACTAGTTAAGTTCTGTTAAGAAATAGTGCAATAGAGAAGTACTTTTGAGTTGTTTGAGATAACTAGGTGCTTTGTTATCTGTTTAGGGTAACTTATGAATGTTGGTGTTTTTCTTTTATGTGTGCTTCCTCAGATGTTTAATAGACATCAGAAATTAGTCGAACTCTTGTTTGTTGCTTCTTATGTGTTTATATATGTTACCTTAGCTGCTTCATAATTACCTGCGAGATATCAGAATTAATGTTGCATTTGGTTGTTCGTTATTTATGCTTTTGGCTGTGTGCAATATTGTGATTTAAACCAAAAGATTTAAGTACATCTATTGTGATTTTGGTATATCCTCTTTTGGTGTAGAACTTTGGCAGGAAGCACAGATGCAGGTAATCTGTAATTGTAACTAGATGAGTTCAGACACCTTCGTCAACAAAGTTGATACTGCTCCCAGTCTCTAATTTTCAAGTAAAACTTCAGACACACTAGAACAGTACAGATGCAGGAAAGTTTGACCTGAGCATGATCTGTTTTCACTTTTCAATCTTGCTTCCATAACTTCAATGATTTTTATTTTTGAAACTCTCCTGGTATGAATCAATTTTAATCTTCTTGTTTTCAAAAATACATATACATTGGTGCTTTCTCCTTCACGTTGACAGAATTAGGCACAGTAATTTTAAATTTGCTGGCCTGGACAAAATCTAACTAGCTGTAAACTACCTGTTTAAATTTTTGTGCATCGATTAAATGAACTTAAGGTGCAAGGTGCACCTATGCTGGTGAGCTTTGTCCGTGTTTCCAGATCTTATATTGTATATTGTATTCTTGTTAAATGCTCCTAAGGAAAGAAGAAGGAACATTGTTGTCGTTGCATAAGTAACCTTGATATTCATATTAAGATAATCTTTCAGGAGAAGGGAGGGCCAATATTTAATACTCTTCTACGGATTCCAGATATTCATTCTTCATTCATTTCTTTATCAATTACTGCAAATAGGGTTAAAAATGTAGGATATAGAATTGATTACCATAGTTTTTTTTTTGCCGAAAACCTTGACAGCAGTTGATATTCTTGTTAATATACATATAGCACCTTGTCCATTTGCAGCGCACGAGGGAGTAAAACTTTGCTCTGAAAAGGCTGATCTCGTTTTACATAGTTTGTATCTCCATACACTATACAGCAAGCATTGCGAGATCTATATTGCACTTTTTTAACTGCAGAGTATCTCTAAAACAATCAATAAATGACATGAAAGAAATTGTCTGATTTGCAACTTGCTACAAATTGAAACCTTGCTATGAAAGAAGTCATCTCGTGGTCCATTTTCACATCTCCAAAGCTTATGTTGTTCATACAAAAGAAAGTATAACAAACAATTATTATTAAAGTAAACATGACTGCTGTAATATTATTTACAGGCAAATATACTATAGAGTTCTTAAAATTGAAAATTTCCTATACAAAAGTAGCTATATGTTGCACCATTTGCAATATGCAACGTCCCTATATTGTTAATTACTTGGTAAATAAAGCTTATGTAAACATCCGATGCTACAGGAGCAGGTAATGATTCACCAAGAGCTAACTATGGATGAAGCACCCATTTTATATTTCTTCTGAAACCTTTTCTTTGTCACACACCAAGCCTCAGTGAACGTGCTCACCTGATTCCAGCATAGCAAACATGTTAGTATATTTATAGTTTGCTGGAGAATATTCTCATAAAAAAAAGAGAAGATAAACAATGTTATTATAAGAGCTGGTTCGTCATTACATTTTATCATATATAGTGATTAGTTCATGTAGTTTGTATGATTTTATTTTTCAATCCCCTTGTTGCAAGAGGTCCCCTTTTATCTTCCGCCCTTGTTCAATAGAAAGCCATCATTAGCTTAGCTTTTACCCACAATTTGTTGATAAAAGGACAAAAGGGGCAAGCATAATAAAAGATTAAGCACCCATTTTATAATGCTACCTTATAATTAGAATTACCGTACCAAATTACCATGCATGAATACGTTAAAGGTTGTACTTTATATGCAATTTTGGTCATGATCTTATAATTAACTATGTTTTTGAAGTGAGAAGTACCAGTGTCCAAGAATAACAACATAAATCATGTTTATGGATGGTTGTCATGCTAATGATGCAATAGAGGAACATTTTCCAAACAAATGGAAGAAGCAATTCTTGAGAATTTATGGGATTTGTAGAAGCTTATAATCTTACATTGCTAACAATCTTTGCACCAAACCAGGCTGAGTCAGTCCCATACGGAGGTGGACTGACCTTTATGCCCTCTGACATAGACTCTGGTAATAGCTTGCTCAGCTCTTTCTCCAATCTCTCTGTCATGCCATCATAACACGCACACAGAAGCATAATACTCGTTAGTGACTCTAAAAGTATCAGTTGTGGCTATGAGAACACATCTGTATGTTTTGTAACAGAAGAACCTACCAGGGAGGCCAGGTAAGCAGCCAGTACCACCGGCCAGAATCACGGTTTTATACCAACTCACATCGCCAACAATGTCGGAATTGTAGCAATGGTCTATGCAGAGGCCCACAGCTTGGTGCAATGCCATAGCTCGTCTGTTTTTTGCAGAAATATAAAATACATCAGGTTGACATATTATAACACACTGTCAAGGTCATTATTAATTATATACTCTTTGGCTATCTTTATTCTTAGATGTTGTCTTGTCAAGATCAAATTTACGACATAAAATTCAACGAATAGAAAAAACATCCTTACCAACCGATGTTATTATATCACATCAAGCTCTGCAAAAATAGGTATATAGTGGCATTTGGTCTCAACTCTCAAGTAAAACCATTGGATCATAATTAGAATTGGCTGCTAGGGTATCAAGTCAAGTGTCAGTTTCATTCACAGTCAAAACTTGCAAACATAGAATAACCACTGGAGAGAAATATTC
The DNA here is from genome assembly GCA_028095005.1 of Rhynchospora pubera. Taxonomy (NCBI): domain Eukaryota; kingdom Viridiplantae; phylum Streptophyta; class Magnoliopsida; order Poales; family Cyperaceae; genus Rhynchospora; species Rhynchospora pubera. Next base: position 181,349,938 of record CM051461.1, read on the forward strand.
TTTCCAACAACCTTGTTGCGAGTAAAACCATTGGATCATAATTAGAATATAGGCCTACAGGAGAAATGATATAAAAGAACTCAAGCTGACAGAGATATTTACATGCCTCCGAGTTGAGGCTGAAATAGTAGCTCTCCAACCTGAAATCTTTCTTGAGACAGTGTGAACCAACCTTCACCTGACACCTCACATGAGGAAGTTGTGTCCTTTCTCATTTCTGCCTCATAATCCAGTGCCACATAACATAATTTCTGTAAATTATTTGGAGTTAAAGAAAAGAGAGACTCAATAATTTAATAACAGATATCAAATGTCTATAATTGAAAAGGCAAGAAAGCAAGTACATACATCTGATCAGATTAACAACCCCCCCCCCCCCCCCCCATTCCAAGTTCTTTGCTTGAGCTTGAAGGGATAGTATTTATGCCTGCCTTATTAGACTACTTGACTCGAGATGCCAACTCTTTTACTAGCTAAAGCAGTGCTTGCTTTGTAGTACTAAAGCATTTGCAAAAATAGGCTCTTCTACACGGTTTATAACCAAGTAATTAACTTCTTTTTAGCGAAACTCTTGGTGAGAAACCCATATAATAATAATAATAATAATAATAACAAATATAAATAAATAAATAAATAAATCAAGTCTCTCTTTCCCTTTCAATATCAGAATATTTCTTAATGATGCAAAGCATGAAAACTTGACTCCTTGCCCTCATTTTCTCCAATCCTAACCAGATGGTAGGGCATACGTGGAATTCAAAATTACTCTAGTAAACAGGGTCATACCTCCTTGATGGTCCGAACAGTGTAAAGTGACTCATAAGTCATACTTCTCCTTTGCATCAGCTCCTTCAGAAACCCTGTTAGCTTGAGAGCACCTATCCCCACTATCTCTACACCAATCTCATGCATTACCTTGCCTCTATATACTGTTAGGAAGCATGACAAGTTAAACAAATGAATATACACAATCAAGTAATTATATAAGAATGGCACTTATATAATGGAGTAAAAATATTAGAGGTTTAAAAATGTTACTCTTACTTAATAGTGCTGTATTATACATCGCATGTGTATTCCAACAGCATACTGGTCAGCCATTACCACAAACTAGTTGAACAAGAGTGCTCTTTTTTCAATTTTTGTTTCATAAGTGGTACGATAATAATTTTTTAGTATTATACATGTCTCCCTGCATTTTGTGTGTGTGTGTGTGTGTGATAAGAGAGAGAAAGAGTTTACCAGGGACAACGGAGGTGATGTTGAAACCAACATTTACAACAATACCCGAAATCTTTTTTGATGCATACAATGCCAGTACTGCCTGTGTATATTCATAAATCATCACGAATGTTAGCAAACGCACACTCATACTATCTCTCTACAAAATAATACTTTTAATGGAAGCCCTGATAAATCTTCAAAATAATTTTATTTATTTACAATTCACAATGAGTATTATCTTGTCTGGGGATAATTCTAACTTAGCAACATTTGGAGAGTTCCTGACATCTTCCTTCAAGCGCTCTCAGCTTCCTTTTATTACCGTATAAGTTTTCACAAGGCCATATGAAGTATTTGCCAAAGAATTATGAAGAAAGTGTATACCTGATCAATCGCACAAATAGCAGGTACATTCATATCAAAAAGAACAGAAAAAATGGCTTCTCTGTATTGTCTACGTGAAGCCCTAGCTGATTCAGTATCTGAAATAGAATAAGAATAATAAAAAGATGAAGTCTTAGGGACAATAGATTGCATGTGTACCCTATGAAACCTAAATAATACCATATGCCCAAAGATTGTGGAAGTTCTCACCTAACCTTCAGAAAATTCTTCAAAAGTCTGAGATCCTCTTAATTTAGGCCAAGGAAATGAAATTAAAACGTTGAAAGGCATAAATTTTAACAGTGTAAACAACTAAACATTATTCTTCGAGTAAATCTATGGTGCATCATGATGCACAGACCCTTTTGTGTATCATGAGTTCATTTGTGATATTTATTTAAAATGATAAATGATAAATGATAAATGTAATTTAACCAACTCATTCAATATGTTGAAATCTCATAAGAAATGAAATTTCACTTTTTTTTTTACTATTTTTTTCATAATTTGTTAAAGGTTACCACATTTTATTAGTTTGTATCCAAAAATGGTAATTTAAAACAAAAAATTGAAAAAAATAGTAATTCCGCGATAATGAATTCATGATGCACGGTAGCTATTCCTTTATCCTTGTCAATTTGTCATGGTTTAAAATTTAGTGGTATACACAAAAACTAAAACAAAGATTATCCCTAGTAAATAACTAATACAGTAATATATTTGCAAAAATAACTTACAAGACTTTTCCTTGTAGGGTTCAGACTTCAGAGGATAATTCCATATAAAATGAATAAAAATAATGAATGTATGCTCACCATCACAATGGCAGATTGGGATGGCTAATATAACTGGCTGAGATGAAGGTTTAACTTGCATCCTGCGAACAAAAGAATAAAAAAAGCTTTGTATGAGGAGAGGTTTGCACAAATAATATAGGAAAAAAAAACTAGCAAAAAAGAACATCAACAAGAGCTATATTTTTCAGTGACTACTGACTATGAGATAACTAACATTCAGGGCATACAAGAACAAGAACAATAAATAGTCTTATCATTTGGAAAGTAACGCATCATAAGAAAAAATTTATAATAGAGAAGTAATTGTATAGTTGGTCAGAAAAGTTCATACTGATGTTAGTTTGACTGATACCTTTAAGTCTATAAGAACCAACCATTAAAGATATAATGCTTTGGACAAAAGAACAAAAATAGAGGCTGAAAATCCAACAAGTTTGAAATTGATATAAAAAACACTAGCACCTTTCGCAAATTTCTTTTAGCAGAATAGTGGAGTATAGACCTGTTATAAATGGTAGAGAAGAAATGACGGAGACGTGCATACATGGGTGACTCGATATTACCAAATTCCTATAGCCAATATAAAAGAAAAGTACATATGAAATTATAGAGTCATTTTCTACGACTAGCACTCAGCTTTTGGCAGAACAATAAGGTCTGATACCAACATAGGAAAAATGCAGAACTGCAATACCTAGGACTTAAAAGAAAACCCTCAGATAAGCTTAACTATTGTAATGATGTTTGAACGATCTAATTTTGCATAAACTTAGGGCTGGTAGTCTGTTAGTGATTCCAGTTATATTTATATATTAACTCTCGATGAACATTTTGTGATAAACGAGATAATCGGAAAAGATAAAAAGACAATACCAAAAAGGTTGCACACCGTCCTGAAGGAGAATCAAACTTGCTCCAACCATACTTGCAATAACCCGAACCACCTTCATAAAATTCGTCAAAATTGAACTCTCAAAATATGAGCTCTTTATTAATTTTATTTCGCAAAATAGTTGACATTAAAAAATCTCTTCCAAAAACCTTAGAAAATAGTTTTTGGTCAAATAAAAATAGAAAAGTAGACATAAATCTAAGCATCTAGAAGAATGGTGAAGTATGTTCAAAAAGCAATTAGCACAGTAATAGCTGTCTTGGTTGGCCATAAAAAAAAAAGCATGTTTTAAGTCAACAAAAATACAGTAACAACCTACGTCTAGAGAATTTTGGAGAAGAAAAAATAAGTTGAGGTCATACCATCAATTATAACAGCACCAGGAACTAAGGTGCGTTTTGCATAAACACTCATAAATGATAACTGAACAGGATGATCATAGTAGATCCTGAAAATCAAACCTGATTTTGTCAGACCAATTAGTATAAGCGCAATCATAACTGATAATATTTATTTCAAACAGCAGTTTACCCATAAAATTGGTACCTTCTCCCATGTACTCATCATATTCAACACACCACTCAAGCTCATTCTAGGTATCATATCTTGGAACATTTATCTAAGTGTGGTTTGCAATAATTTAGCAGGTCTAAGTAAACAGATTTAGAACTTAGCAATTCTATTGCACAATAATGACATTTTCCTATCTTACTGATGAACATGAAAATGACATGGTATTTATGTCCAGTTAAGCCTAATTATCGTCCTAACTTTTGTCCTTTTCACGTTCATTTTACATCATTTTGTCTATTTTTGCACGAAAGATCGAGATACTGCCGATTTGTTGTTTTTGCTCTATTTCAGAGTTGAGGGTGCACCCGCATCCCAGGGTGCATCCTGGCGCATGCTTGAAGACAATGATATGCTGCAGTCTGTGAGTGCACCCGCATCCCAGGGTGCATCCCGAGACAGATTTGGAAACCATGTTGTGTCTTAAGCGACAGCTTGCTATCTCTGTGATCCGATTTCTTTTATTGCAAGGCTGAAATGGAATGTGATTCAAGTCCTCCAGGCTGAAAAAGAGGAAATTAAGGAGGACATCAAGGAATGTTTAATGAGGCCAGCAATAAAAGGAAGAAAAGTTGCTGTCCATTTCAGGGTGCATCCTGACACAGACTAGGAAATGATGTGCTACAGACTTGGCGATGCACCTGCATTCCAGGGTGCACTGCACCCTATGCGCAAATTTGGAAACAGATCCAACTTTTTACGTGACAGCTAGCTAAAATCTCTCAAATCTCGCCCTTTATTCTTGCCTGGCTGAAAGAAGGAAAGTCCAGCTCTCTCCCTCCTGTGATTGATGGCAAGGAAATTAATTATTGAGGGGAGAAAAATGAGGAAACCAGCATAAAAGGAAGCTAAGGGGCTGCTGTCCAGAACTACATACTATCTCTCACCCTTCTCAATTCCAGATCTACTCTTCCCCTTCTCTCTGGTCGAATTTTGACCTAGGGCTTCGGCCCTGGTCTCTCTTGGAGGCGTGGCTGCATCTCTCTTGGTGACAGCAAGGAGAAGACGTGCAACACTCAGCCTAGAGATGAAAGCCAAGGAGATTGGTTGCATCTTTATCTCTTTATCTCTTTATCTCTTGTGTTTGTGTTTAATCTTGTTGTTTGTTTTTATTTTATTATGAGTAGCTAAACTTTAATTAGGGTTATGATGTAACAACTGAAATGCTTTGATTATTGAATGCTTAGTTTATTTTATATCATGGTTTGTTGTTAATTCTTTCTATCTTTTGCTAAATGGTGTGGTGCGATTTATTTGATCACTTGCACGCTTGTTTTAATATATGTTTGGATTTATCATTGAGTAGCTAGACACAAAGGTATAATTGATTTTCTGACTTTCTAGCAATCCGCTTAAACTATTGATTATAATTTGAGTAGACAGATTCAAGAGGAAGTTAGAATAAATTATTACCAAACGGTCCGCTCAAGATTAATGCATTTCAGATTTTACACAAGTAGATATGCACAAAAGTACTTATAAACCACTTATTAACACTCATCTATTAAACCGTGTGAATACAATAAACAAGCTTCATTAATCCAAGTATTACACAGTTGTGAAGTCATAACCCTAGTCCAAAAACACATAAATACATTCAGTTTTTATTCGAGTCTTTTCTGTCAACCTGCATCCAGTCTTGAACCAGTTGCATCTCTGGTTGCACTCAGTCCAGTGCGACTGCATCGTTCCCCTGCATTGTCATTTAATTTAGTTATTTACTTTACTGTTTTACCCCTGTAGTTTAAACACCAATTCAACTATTTGCCAGGTCTAGATTACCCAAAGTTGTCAGTCCGGTAATTCTAAACCGCCTCCCTGTGGGATCGACCCCTAAGTACTACGCGGTAGGATAGTGCGCTTGCATTCCCACCAAATAGGGTTAGGGTTTTTATTTAGTCTTGTGTACCCTAAAAAGCACACATCACTTACGTACTCTTATTCCAACAAATTAGATCACAAACTACAATTCATCTATCTCTGAGAAAAAGGAAGATTGATAAATGTGAAAATTACTCTGAAGGAGGCCCTGCATGTAAGTGGGTCTCAGAGAAAGCAATACAATCCCATGAGTCCTTGCCATTTTGAAGAAAGTTCATCCAGAGCTTATTATCAGACACCAAAACCCTAAAATACCGGCACACAACGGCCAATCTCGCTGTCTCCCTCGGCCCGAGCAGATGCAATATTTGCATTATGACATCAATTGGGAGTTGATCCAATGCACCGAGAGAACCCGAGTTGCACAAGATGTCACGAGTGGTGGAGCCCACACTTGTACTGCGACTGGTACTGGAACTTGAACTGGTACCGAGTCCTGATCGGATGATGACAAATCCCCATACCTTTTTCAGTAGGAAAGCCATTTTCATCTGAGCTAATTCGAATTTTGGCTTTGTCAATTGAATTGGTTTGGATTGTCAGAATTTGAACAAATACAAATCCATCTATTCTCATGCATGAAGGTTAAAGTTCCCTTTAATGCAGCTTCAGCTTGCAATTTTGGGATATTTTGATGTATGGTATGAAAAAGCTCGAAATCTCTCCCTTTTTCCTTAATTAAGGATGAATTGTGCCAATTGGATAAGTCGTGGAATCAATCATACGAAATCAAAAGTAGATTCGATCTCAAAAGGACATCAACAATTCGACACAAATTCCATATCAGAGGTGATCAAATCAAATCAAATCAATATCAAGGGTTATTATTTCCACAATTATTGGATCGTACGAACAGAAGGGAGTGGAGAATGTGGCTTGAGCAAAGAATTGGGGAAGGCGCGGTCGTAGAAAATCCACGTATAGGTGATGTAAAATAGGTGGTAATATTTAATTTAAGAAAGGTCAATTCCAACTGTGGATATTGATAGTGGATAGTGAGATTAGAGAAGAAGCGGAATATTCCAGAGAGAGTGAGGCATGCATCTAGAAAGGAAGAGGGGAGTGATGACGTGTCATTAGGCCCGTTAAATGTTGAAAAAAACACTCTAACATTCCATTCCGTTTGCAGTTTCGTTAAAAAAAAAATACAAGATGTCATTCCGTTAATCGTTTCGTTTTCAAAACGACACAAAATTCTGTTTCGTTATTCATTTCGTTTTTACATTTTACACTGATTGAAAACGAGGCGAAACGATACAATTTCTTATTTCGTTTACCGTTTTGTTATTGAAATAAAACAAAAATCAATGTCGTTAACTGTTTCATTTCGTATATACGGAATGTCACAACGTTGAATGGGCTGTCGTTGACGGGTTCACTTTTCATCTAAACCGTCTGATCAATGATGAATGTCACGTGATTAATATTAGACTTATCGAAATTTGTATGGTCCGTAAAATTTCATCCATCAAAATTAGATGAAACGATTCAGATAAAAAATCTGTCTTCCAAACCAAACAAAGCTCTGATGCTGGTCCGATTTTGGTAGAGGTATTTTTTAATCTCATCCTGTCAGCTATATTTGTATCCTTACTTACAGCTGTAACAAGTAACGACGCATAATAATAACACGAAGGAAAAATTATAAATGTAAAATATCATGCTTACATCTGCTTGCAGTGACCAAGGATAGCGAAGATTACAAATTTGAAAATTTATTTAGATAATTTATTATTAATATTTAAAAATTAAAATGTTTGATTTGACACACACTTTATCTTTTTTAAAAAAACCGGTTAGATGTATTTTTTTTTCTCCTCAATTACATGCATATGAAATTAATCTATTGATTTTATCTTTACTCCAATATTTCATTGTTACTAAAAATATAACAACTTACAAATTTTTAAGAAACTAATTTTGCTAGGTATTTTATTCATGTTGAAATTACAGTTACTGAGTTAGATCATGTGATTTGCAATCATTTGTGGTGTGTATATAATGTCTGATATATATTTAAGTAAAAGTTTAAACTTAATATTGTCCCCATAGTTTAAAACTTAAACGTACGTGTAAATATGTCAACGTTTTACGTTTATAACTTTATATGAATGTTTCTTTAATGAACACTCTTTGAATTTTGATATGCCAGACTTAGTGTCTAATTATTCACTTGCTAATAGATGAGAAAAATCTGATGTCATAGTACCTGAGTATGTCGCCATAAGAACATTGAAAATATGCCAAGTGTCAACACTCAACACTTGCTTAGAAGCTACAACCTACAAGTTAATTTTTCATCAATTGACATCACATAATGACAATAATTATAAGTGCCGTCGGCAAATATACCATTCCAGCCATCGCTAAATACAAAGTGAACATATACAACAAATAAGGTGAACATATAGACAATCTAAGTGAACACTTACAAATAAATAAGTGTTGTCATTACTTGTTAAGAAGTTTACATGCATATTTAACTTATTTTTATTGAAGTTATTTGTTTGTATGTGTTCACTTAGATCGTCTATATGTTCACTTTGTTTGTTGTATATGTTCACTTTATATTTAGTGATGACAGAGATGACAAAATTGCAGATGGCAGTAATCAATTTCCCTAAATTATCTTTTAGAAACCACAATTTCAAAACGGGCCGAGAAACCATTCCGAAAATGGGCCCATTCGGCCCATATCAAACCCCATCTTTCTCTCCGCCGCTCAAGCTCAACGGAGACGAACGAGCAACCGAGGGTAGATCAGTCTTTTCACCCTAAACCCCCAACTCAGCATAGCTGCATAAGCCCCTCTTCTGTGCTTCTCTTTCTTCAGTCTCCATTTCTTGTTCCACAAGCCCATTTCTCGCCGCTCACTGCTTCTCTCCCTCTCTCCATCGAAACCGAGAGAAGTCGCCATGGCTTCTAGGTTAGTCCTGGCACGATCCTCTAGGAGTGGTGCGTTGTCTCTCAGCCGTCTGATCTCCGCTCGGCCTGAAGCGTCGCTATGCGGTTCCGAGCTTTCTACCATGCTCCTCAACCGTGCGGCGCCATGGCTCTCAACTGTCTCTTCGTCTCCATTCAAGGTTATCTTCGCTCATGATTTTAGTGTTGATGGTTTCGGATTTGCCTCAGTTCCTTTTGTTTTTTTTTCTGATATACTCTTCCAGTTTTGTTTTTCTGCTTGGTTACTCGTTTTTTCCCTTCACTTTTGATAATGCAAACAGGACCTATCCAAGTTCTTACATTTTCTACTAGTATTCTTTCTTTCAAAAAAATTTGTGGTTTATCAGAGCTGAATATAAACCCTACAAGGAAAATTCACACTGATTGTAGTCTTTCAACTATGACTGATTAATTTACTATATTTAAGGTAATAAGGTGTGTATTGTTGCATTAAATATTTAAATAAGCTAGAGCATCTGGACAAATGAAATGGAGTTTTGTCTCTTATTCACTACTAGCTGTGTGAGGTTTTGACAAGTGTTACATATCTCATGTTTTTGTTACCAGATTCTAATGGATTGATGTATATGGATACAGGTTCCAGTAAATCAGTTCTCAACCTTTTCCACTTTGCTAAACGGAACGTTCCAGAGGTTAGGATTTTCATCTAAAGCATCGTCTCAGTCTGATCCATCTGAAGATAACGGAAACGAGAAAGAGTCAACAGGTGAAAATGAGAAAGAGTTATCAGATGATAATGCAAAACAGTCGGCAGAAAAGGATCCAAATAAGACTGAAGCAGCAGCAGACTCAGGTCATATTTTCCAAAGTTTGTGATTTGCTTTGAGCCTTTGACTTGTTTATCTGTTTTCTGGTTTGTAGGAATTAGTAACTTCCTATTAGAGTTCTAAGAATGTATAAAATTACTTGAAGCTTTAGTTAATTCATTAAGGTTACAGGCATGGATTCATGGAACTGTTAATCTTTTTAGGGGATTTAATTGAATTTCAGCTAAAATCTTCTATATTTGATACTCTGGAATTTAATTTATATTTCTTTAGTCTATTACTATGTTAGCTAGATACGGCTAAAATACTGTTTTAATCTGCATCCTGAGAGTATAAGGTGCAGATTTGCATACAATATACACCTGATATGCCAACTGGTATATCCGAGCGTTAAATAATTTTACGAGATACTGCTGTGGTTTGGCTCAACAGAAGATTACATGAGAAGTGCAACTCTGTAGCTTGCATTCGCACTCCAAAGCCGAGGAGTCCAGGATCCTCTAGATGATAAATGATAATAGTGTTTTTGCTTTTTTTTTTTTTGGGGGGGGGGGGGGGGATATTGGACTACTTGACCATGTAGAGAGTTCTGTTTTGTTACCAAAGCTGATTATCCAATTTTGTTCTGTAAATCTTACTATTTATGATATATGTTTTTTCATGCAGTTTCCTTTTGTACCCGTATGACAATTAGTATGTATAGCTTCTAAAAAGACTAAAACTTGTATAATCATCTCATCAGAAAGCTTTTTTTTCTTCATAAATAAAACTAAAAAAATGTATAAAAAACAAAAGATGTATCATGTATTGTAGTCTAGGTTCTTTAAAAATGCCGTATAGTTATGGATTATGGATGCAATATATACTGGTTTTTGGTGTACAAGATTAAATATTTTTCTGAAACAGACAAGGAGCTGTCAAGAGAAGATCTAATGAAGCTATTAGTAGAGAAAGATGAGCTGCTAGAAGAAAACCAAAAGAAATTTGAAGCGATGAAAGATAAACTCCTCAGAGGTTATGCTGAGATGGAGAATATAATGAATCGGACTAAAAGAGAGGCTGAGAACTCTAAGAAATTTGCCGTCCAGGTTTTCTTTTCTATTTCATGTTAGTTTTTTTTAATGGTTTTGTGTTTACATATAATAGTTGCAAGTGCAATTGACATTCTTCTTCAGTTTGAGATGATACCCAAGGTGCAACCTTTTTATTATATATGAGATGTCAATGAATTTTGATAAAATTATGCCTTCTTTTATGAAGTGTGATTTCTCTCTCAAATAAAAATTCAACTGAAAACCAAGCTTCAATGATTTTAACATGTCCTGATTGAGCTCTCTAACCTTTTATCAAGCTACTTGCTAAAAGCTCATCGGGGTCTTGGGGATAAAGGGCAGATGGAGGTCTTTATTTTTTAGAGACAAATTTATTTTGTTCTAGTAGCATTTTCTCAAATTCAGATGAGCCAGAAATTTCAGAGTGTACTTATAAGCAAGCTTTTAAAAAGCCTTTATCGGTGTTTATAGATGAGGTTCATTTAACCAACATTGCATTAATGGGTATTTAAAGATGAGGTTCATTCATAAGGTGGATAAAGGGCAAATGGAGGTCTTTGTTTTTAGAGACAAATTTACTAGTAGCATTTTCTCAAATTCAGATGAGCCAGTAATTTCGGAGTGTACTTATAAGCAAGCTTTTAAAAAGCCTTTATCGGTGTTTAAAGATGAGGTTCATTTAACCAACATTGCATTAATAGGTATTTAAAGATGAGGTTCATTTAACCCACATTGCACAGATACAAGAAGCGTATCAGATATGATCCATCTTATGCATGTATTATTAATTTTTTATATGTACTACAAAATTTAAATTTATTGTGTTAATGTGTATTTTAAATCACTGTGTTCTTTCCAAAATCTTCCTTGTAAATATAATTAGTGGTTGACATAAGCAGAAACAGTCAATAATACTTAACATTCAACTTTGTATGGAATTTATTACATTTGACTACGAAATTTATCACTCAAATATTATATATTTATAACTTTTCTCTATTAATTATTCTATCTGGGAATGGAAGGTTTAATATTGTTTTCCAATTGCATGCTTAAATTGTAGAGCTTTGCAAAGGGCTTGTTAGATGTAGCGGACAATCTGGAGAGAGCTTCCTCAGTTGTAAAGGAGAGTTTTGCCAAAATTGATGAAAATGAAGGTGACAAAGCAGCTCCCCTCCTCAAAACCCTATTGGAAGGTGTTGAGATGACTCAAAAACAGCTGACTGAGGTATACCCCATAATTTTAACTATTTACTTTTTAATCTTGTGTCTGTGCTGGTTGTACCAGTAAATAACAGTCCCTGTTTTAACTTGGTGATATTTCGAATGGATATATGCCCAAACTGTGCAAACTGGTATTGCACTATCTCTCCACTCTGAATTTGGTAATCTATTTGTCACGTTTTCTTTTTTAGTGCAATTTGTTCTATGGAGCATGATTTAATTGATTAGGCCTCATTTAATCATGAATATTATTTTTCTGTTTTTCTGTTGCTTTTCTGTGCAATAGGTTTTTAGGAAATTTGGGGTGGAGAAATATGATGCGCAAAACGAGACATTTGATCCACACAGACACAATGCAGTATTTCAAGTTCCGGACCCTTCTAAGCCACCTGGCACTGTAGCTGCTGTGATAAAGGTACAATTATTTTTACCTTTGATAGTAAAGCAATCATATATAGTAAATTAGTAACTGTATTGGTAATGGTAACAGGATCCTTTTGTTCTAAATTAGCTCTTTGCTAACTTTTTTTTTTACATATTTTCACTACCACAGAATGGTTATATGTTGCATGACCGGGTCTTACGTCCAGCAGAAGTTGGCGTCACAAAATCACCAGAGGAAAGTTCAGAGTAAATTTTGACTAATTATATGAGGTTTTGCAATTGTTAGATGGGCTTCTAGATCAAATGAGGGTTTCTTTGTCCTTTCGTCACCCTAAAGTCTTTTATGTAGATGCTAAATTGTACTGTATTTTTTTGTAATTTAATTCACAGTGCAATTTAATGTTTTGTGCTTAGGAGAATTGAGATGGATGCACGCAATGTGATTTTGCTGGTATAATAATGAAAATATACTTGAGATTTCTCCTATAAAAACATGCAACTTTGTTGTCTTTTGAAAACTAAAGTTGTTGAAATGGCGAGAAGAACCGAATAGAATAATTGATACGTTTACGGATCGTTGTTATATGGCAGGGCATACTTATGAAGTGTTATGATATGTGGGGGCAGACTTGTGTCCGTCCGTGTTCATGCAATATGCAGCTGGAAATATGAAATATAGACTAGGCATGCAAATTTATTATATTAAAATTTAAGACATGTTATTAGATATGGAATATTTTTATGTACTTAATCTTCAGAGTGCTAATGTCCCTAACTAGCAGTAACTTTTTTGGCAGGTTAACAAGTCATAGTTTTAACATTTGCTAAGAAATCTCGAAATAATAAGGTTGTCTTAAAACCCTCTATTGTTCGACACGGTGGCAACAACCTAGGCGGTTAGAACCAGTTATTATCACAGATACAAGTGCATCCTCAAACAGGTTCTAGTAGAATTGCTTTGGTATGTACTTCATTCAAAGTTTCCCAGTACATACGTTGTCGTCAAAATAACATTACATGATATTTTTCAATCTACTTTGCAGTTGATATTGAGAAGATATTTTTCATCGCACCTACTAATGTCACCATAAGACCATTCAAAACATGCCAAGTGCCACCAATTATTAAAAGAAGTTAATTTTTTTAAAATTAGCTCTCAATATATTGTACACAAGTTAATTTGTAATCTTGCATCAATTGGCATCAATTGCCAATTTGCCATAGAACCTATTTATGTCGTTAGCATAGTTTATATGCTAACATAAACTGAAACAAATATACTTGGATTATGATCGTGAGAGCGGCTCCAAAACCCCATCCTTCTCCGGTTCTCCCCGCTCCTAGAGGAGATGAAAGAATAGTTGAGGGTTAGATCAGTCTTTTCAATTCTACACGCCACCTCATCATAACTCATAAGCCCCCGAATCCCCGATATTGGTCGTTACAGTTTATATTTTGGGGGTATGTATGGATCATGGATGGCTCTTGTTTTGGAAATAGAGAAGCTACTTGGGATTGCATTCGATTCGTATTCTCTCGTGCAAGATTATTTACTTGTATATATTTGTGGGGTGGCAAACAATGAATAAACAGATCTCTTTTCCAAAAAATTATCACTTCTGCGTTTCCCTTTGTTTCTATCATGTTCAATAAGTCCTCACTACTCCTTTCCCTCCTATCTCTATTCAAACTGGACTACTTCTTTCCCTCCTATCTCTATTCAAACTAGGATAGAGATAAGAGAGAAAGGAGTAGTGAAATAGAGTTTTTCTCAGTTTCACTAGAGTTATGGGCAAATGAAATAGAGTTTTTCTCAGTTTCACTAACATTCTTCGACTAACCATGCAAGATTTTTACTAGTGTTGCAAGTCTCATTTTTTTTGTGACCAGATTCTAATGGGTATTTTCAGATGCAGGTGCCAAAAAATCAGTTCACAAGCTTATCATCTCTTCTAAATGGAACATTCCAGAGGAAAGGGTTTTCATCTACGCCATCTCATTCTAACCCAAGTTGCAGTATGTGTCTTATTTTTCTCTGGTTTCATATGAATTGGTCATCAGTTTTCTGATTTGTAGGAAGTAGTATCTCCTTCTTGTAATTTTAACGGTGTATGAAATTAGTCGAGCTTTACCTAATTTATTAGGGTAATGGGTAACAATTTATGGAACTACCTCTCATTTTAAAAGATTTTATTGCCTCATCTAAAAAGCTGGTATATTTTCTATAGTCCACTTTAATTTATATTTCTTTTTTATTCCTATGTTATTTAGATTCAGCTAAAACACTAAACCCAACATGTATCTGCATGTATTGGGTGGAAATTCACACCTATACATGTTTGATATGTCAGTTGATGTATTCTAGTGTTTAATCAAGTATAGACATACTGACAGTTTTAGTTGGAGGAGGGATATCAACTAGCTTGAGCTTGCCAAGTAGCAAATTGCTAGCTGCCATTGCGCATTCATCTTAAAATAATTTTATTATTGCTTGAGCCTGATTGTCATATGAGGTAGTAAACAGTTGTCAACAAAGAAATAATATACTAGATTTAGATTTTGAACATTAAACAAACGAAATTTCTGTGAGAGCCAAAAAGAAAAAAAAACAAAAACATGACAGCTATAACTTGGTTGGGACAAACATAACTTCTTGGCAAAATAAAAATGATTTTACACATATCCTTTGCCGGTGCAAAATATAAAGATGCACTTCATTAGCAAATAAATTGGTTAAATATTGAAACAGTTTATGGTCATGTAAATTGATTGAGGTCAGATAGTTATGTTTATAATTCATAAAAATTAGCCATTCTATTCTAGGATTTACATGGATTACTACATAAATATAAAAAAAACACTAATGCTGCAATACACAATTCAAAATGGATAAACGAACCGACCTGACTTTGTTTTGTAGGAATAGTGGTATTGCGATTAATAAGTCTAAACCTGCCACCAAGACTCTCAAAACCAACAGAGTAAGGTATCAGATTTGAAAATACTCTCAAAATCATCATAATAAGGTATCAGAGTTGAAAAAGTATTGCAATTGAGAGACCAAGGAATCTCATCACCAAGGGTTGGAGATACCTCCGATATGACATTGATATTGATGAATCTAGTGAAAGTGTACCTATCCAGGATTGCAATACCAAAACAAATCAAATGAAAGAAATTTGTATCAACTCCACTGAGAATACCCCCTTCAATTGTGGCCCCCACTACGACTACCTCTTCAGCATTCTGGCCTACACATGAGATATCTCCAAAAATTTCTGAGACCATCCCTCGCACTATGGAAAAACTCGTCAAACAACTGATCAATAATAGCGATTTTCATTAGAGTGCTTGGACGGAGATAATTTTTTCAAATCAAATTGGTACATTTCTTCACCTCTTCTATTGACTCTCTGTCTCATCACAATACCTATCATTGTTCTTGCCTTCTTGCAAATCTCGTTTTATCTTTACAAAAATTAGATATTTCATTCGTATAGTTGATCTCTCAATCTAAATTGTATGATTTGTTTAGGCTAGGTTCTCTTGTCTATTGCATTCTCTCGTTCCCTAATTTCAATATCAAGCTCATGGTAAAATTGCAATATACAAGAGAACTTAGCCTAAACAAATCATACAATTCAGATCGAGAGATCAACTATACGAATTAAATATCTGATTTTTGTAAAGATAAAACATATTTGCAAGGAGGCATGAACAATGATAGGTACTGAGATGACACAAAAAGTCGATAGAAGAGGTGAAAAAATGTACTAATTCGATATGAGAAAGTTGTCTCTGTATGAAAATTACTATTATTGATCAGTTATTTGATTAGTTTTTCTAGAGTGCGAGATATGGTATCAGATTTTTTTAGAGATATCCCATGTGCAGACCAAAATACTGAAGAGGCAGCTGTAATGAGAGCCACAATTCAAGAGAGTATTCTCAGTGGAGCTGATACATATTTCTTTGTGTTGGACAAGAAATTTCATTCGATTTGTTTTGGTATTGCAACCCTGGATAGGTATACTTTCACTAGATTCAATAATCTCAATGTCATATCGGAGGCACCTCCAATCCTTGGTGATGAGATTTTTTTGGACTATCAATTGCAATACTTTTTCAACTCTGATACCTTGCTTTGTTGGTTTTGAGAGTCTTGGTGGCAGGTTCAGCAGACTTATTAATTGCAACACTCTATTCCTACAAAATAGAGTCAGGTCGGTTCATTTATTCATTTTGAATTGCGTATTGCAACATTAGTGTTTTCCTTTTTTGTCTTTGTTTATGTAGTGATCCATGTAAATCTTAGAGCATTATGGATAATTTTTATGAATTATAAAATAGCTATCTGACTTCAATCAATTTACAGGACCATAAACCGTTTCAATATTTAACCAATTTATTTGCTAATGAAGGGCATCTTTATATTTTGCATTGGCAGAGCATATGTGTAAAATCATTTTTGTATTCCCAAGAAGTTTTGTTTGTCCTAACCAAGTTATAGTTGTCATGTTTTTGCTTTTATTTTTTTTTTCTTCTTGGCTCTCACAGAAATTTCGTTTGTTTAATGTTCAAAATCTAAATCCAGTATATTATTTCTTTGTTGACAGTTGTTTACTACCTCATATGACAATCAGGCTCAAGTAATAATAAAAATATTTCAAGGTGAATGTGCGATGACAGCTGACAATTTGCTGCTTGGCAAGTTCAAGCTAGTTGATATACCTCCTGCACCGAGGGGTGTGTCCCTGGCATTATCACCTTTTCTGCCAAGGACAAGGTCACTGGAAAGAAAATTGCTATAAAATCCTTTAGGTGATCTCTCCGAAGAAGAGACCTTGTGGTTCTTTGGTATTTGATATTATGAAGGGAGTGTGGTATTTGAGGTTAAATGACTACATGTTATTATCTTTGTACTGTTTATAGGATTTGTCCTGAAGCTGCGTGGCTATTTTCAATTTCTAAACAACCATTTGAAATTATTTTAAACATTGAGATGAATTTATCGATGCCAAGTTGAAGACATTGAATTCTATAACATATTTTCAATTTGTAAACATACAAGACTAGGCCAAAAACTTCTCCATGAAAAATTTAACCCCAGATTTCAAGCACCATAGCTAAACTCATTATTTGAGGCTGCAACCATGTTTAATAACGCACTACTAATTTTCATAATAAAAAATAAAGATTGCTTGAGTTATTAGATGTTTTAATATGCATATTTGATATTTGATATTTGAGAGAGTAGCTATTATCTTTTCAAGAATATCTACACTTAAAAACATAAAAAAAGTTTCAATTTTAGATTTTAAATATTATATGACATATATGTTTCCCATAGTAAAATACTAGTGAAAAATTAGGAAGTCTTAACTTTCTAAGCGAAAAGTATTTGGTTAATACTGCAATATCTAAAACAAAAAATAAATTCAAAATTATATTTATTCTTCAATACTACAGATTTAAATGTCTGATGCTTTTTTAGTGCTAAGATTATCTATTTTTTTGCAATTCAATCTGCTTTGATGATGAAAATATATTAAATTCATTATTTTAAAGAATTTTAATTTTAAAGTGGGTTTGGATGGGGGTTGGGGAATCGCATATGATGGGTGTCCCGTGAATAATACCAGAATATTTATTGTGAATCATAATGCATAGAAGACTCCGTGTACCATGACTATTTGATCGGTAATTTTACAAATTGACAAATTTAAATTAACCAATCCAATCTATATATTTAAATCTCATAGCAAACAAAATTTTACAGTTTTTAAAATTTTTATACAATTTTTTTCACATTTTTCAAAGTTTGCCATTTCTTTGGGTCACGAAACTCCTGTCAAAATTAGAGCTCAATCCGACGGTTGGATTAAAAGTTACATCCATTTTATTGAAGCATGCGCGGAATCATATTACATCACACCAAGTGCATTTGTTTATCACGATTAGGGGTGAGCAAAAAACCCGTAACTCATGAGTTTACTCGAACTCAACTTGTAAAAGCTCAGTTATAACTCGAGCTAAAAGAACTCGAGTTGAACCAACTCGGTTAATTGACAAGTCAAGTTTGAGTTAGACTCAACTCGACTTGTTGACTCGTGAGCTGACTCTTGACATAATAGATTTTAATTTTGTGGAGATTATTAATATGATCTGTAAGTATCAAAAACAAAAAAAAGAAATATAAAATTTTTTATTAGATATTTTAATTTTAGATAATTGTAAAATACATAAGACATATTTTGCTTCAAATCAATAGAAAGAATAGAATTGACAACAAATTTTATTTTTTATATTATTATATATATCAATTAGTTTAAACATTATTTAATAATGTATCAATTTAAAAATAAAAATTTGTAAGTAAACATACTTACATCAAGTTCGCTTGTGACTCGTGAGCCAACTTGAACCGGAAAGAGTTTGAGCTAAACTAAAAAAAAAAAACTCAAAAGTAATTTCAAATCAACTCGAGCAAACTCGAGTTATAGCCTCGTACACAACCCTAAATGGCAGTTATCATTAAAAAAAAAAAAAATTAGCTCGCTCGGCTGCGACAAAAATTCAGTTATAGGCTCGAACTCGATGGCTTTCGTTGCATCCTATTTCTTTTCTATTTATGCAAGTCAGTACACTTAAACAGCTGATCTCTAATACGTGGGTGTAAATTAATTAATAAACAGATATCAATACTTCTTCTGCGCCTCTCACTTTTCGTTTTCTTTCCTTCTCTGTCGATTGAGTCGCTATGGCTTCTAGAATTATCTTAGGGCGATTCTCTAGGAATAGTGCGGCGACTCTCCATCGTCTTATCTCTGCTCAGCCTGAACCACAGCTATGTGGTTCCAAGCTGGTCTCGTCGTATCGAATCAAGGTTCGATTTTTGGTGTGAAACGTTTGTGCCTAATTTGCCTTAGTTTTCTTACTGTTTCCGATATACCCTTTAAAACTTTTTTGCCTTAGTTACTTCAGCTTCAGCTTGCTGTCCTTTTCCTTCACTTCCAATTCCAATATTGCAAAACTGAACCAGGCTAATTTATTACTGTAGAGACCTTTTTATCGCCGCGGAAGAAAATAAACTGATAATCCGCAGGAAAGGGAAAGATCTATCCAGATACCCTCCGCGCGTCACAATTCGATATAAGTCCTTTCTTAATGAAGAAAAGAGAACTCATATGAATTTCTATTCACGCGAAGGTTTATTATTTTGTGAGTCCTTTCTTTCCAACAGGCGCAAGCCCCTGATGTTAATTACCTCGGGGATAACCGCGAGAACCTCTGATTAAGGGATTCGAAGAATTATATGTCTAGGCTAAAATAGTTGTGAAATGCAACTTGTTGGGTGATTATGCATGTGACATTTGTTCATGAGGTTTTTATGGTAAGTTAAGATTTTAAATTTTAAATCTAACTTGAACCATAATGGTAAATTACCGACCAGTCCATTAGTCGATCAAATACCATTTTGTTTTAGAATTGAGATATTTATTCTCATTTTTGACACTTGATTTAGGATTTGAGTTATTTGTTCCCGAATCCTGTGAAGTACCAGGTTCTAAGTACAGAACATATTGTTGACTCAGAAACAAGGACTTCGCAAAGTTAGGGTCAAGAGTGTAACCGCACTGGTCACTCAGGCGCAACAACCTTGCAACTCGTACACTGAATACAAAGCGGGCCGCTGATTCAGGTGACGAGGGAAACTTATGATCAAACTGGGGCTTTGGTCCAGTTAGACCGCTTTTGATTTTATTTGGCACTTGTTCGGGTATAACTTGAGTTAATTTGAACTCAAATTATAATTTGGTTTCACTTTTGTTAATTTATATCAATTTGGATTCAAATTATGTTAGTTCGAGACGATTTGGGGCCTCAAACTAAATTTTGGATAACTTGAGTGTATTTGATTCTCAAGTTAGTTTTGATTTAGATTTGACACAATTCGAGTCAACTTAGACTCAAATCGAAATTTGGTTTGGTTTAGTTTGTATTTGTGTCAATTTGAGTTAATTTAAACTCAAATTAGAATTTTACCACAAATTTTTGAAACATTGAAGTCGCACAAATTTAATTTGGTTTTGTGGACTTTTCAGAGTTTCTAAAGGAATTTCAATTTAATTTGAATTTCACATGATGCATTATGATGAAAATGATCCAAGTCGGATTTGACCAATCTTTAGATAATCTTGACATCAAATGACCAGTGCAACTGAAATCTTTAGATTTGTTCTCAGTTTTGGTGTATTTCATTTGAGATTTTTCGAGTTTTCTGTGAATTTTAATGTATTTTGACATTTGGACAGTTTGCAAATTTTCTAGACTGTACATTTTGGACAGGACTAACCAGACCGTTAATCAGTTCGAAATTAGAAAAGAGTCTCTATGTTTCACCAAAAATTATGAAACTAGATTCATTTGAAAGAAAACTCAGAGAGGATTTTTACTATCATTTTTATAGAATTTTCGGAATTTATTTCATTGGGCTTTGGGTTTGATCTTTCAGGGTCATTTTCTGAAAAACAGTTTTATCAGTTAACATGACCTTTGGTCACTGTTTCAATGACTGTTTTTGTTCTGTTTCGAATTTTACCATGAGATTTATTTTATTTGAAACTAGACTGCAAGATGGAAATTTTGATATCTAGTATGGATTTTTCTGACTTGATTTGGTATTTTTATAGAAATTTGCAATCTAGGCCAACTTTCTGGAAACAGTTTCCTGAGACAGACAGACATCAGTTCAGTTTTTGAATTTTCATTTGCTCTCTGTTTGCAGTTATGACTTGAAACTTTCAGATTTGGAACTGTACATCTTTAGGCAGTTACAGTAAATTTTGTGAAATTTTTAGAGATTTATTTCAAGGGTTTGAAGGCATGAACTTTCAGACATTTACTGGCACGATTTGCTGGTACAGTTTTCTGAAACTCAATTTCGGTCTGATTTCAAAAATTCGTTATAATTAATCTGTCCGTCCAAAAATTCTGAGATTTTTACAGGATGTGTTTCATATCATGTTTCATCTGCAGTTAAAATTTCAATTGGTTCTGTTTAATCGTTTGTGAAATAAAAATAGTTTTGTTTACTGTCCAGAATGCACTTTGCTGATACCAGAAAATTATCAAGAACATTTTAGATTTAACTTATGCCAGAAATATATAATGAAACATGACTTCTCTGAGTAAATTTCGGCAGCATAACGACGTCTTTGCATGGAATTTTGATCTTTGTTGTTCAAACAACCTAAATCGAATGGACTGAGCATGCTACAGATCCAATTCAATTAGGTTCATACCATCTCCATAGGGACTGAGACATGCTGCAGATCCCTTATGAAGCGGTTTCTTATTGTTTAAATCACAACTGAGCATGCTACAGATTGTGATATAAACAAATTTCGATTGAAGTGGTTGCGCTGGATCAAAATTCCATGCCGAGAAGTCGTGCTGCAAAACAGAAATTAGGCAGCGAGATTCTATTGATGTTTTATTTTGAGATTTCAGTTATGCAAGAAAGCCCTGTAATTACCAAAAGCTACCTATATGAAGTATGCAACTTGATTCCAAGACCTTATCTGCCCATGACACAGTTGATGTCCGAGAAGAAATTAAATACCAATTCTATTAAGATATTTATGTAAAAGACAAAGATGATGTATACAACATGTTTTATTAATATTTTTTTTATAGAGATAACCGTGAGTTATTTGAAATCATACACAGCAGTTAATTTTCAATCAATGGTTGACTTTTCTTTATAAAATATAGTATAATCAATCTGTTACTTACTAAATCTTTTCCTTATACATCGCATAGTATGCAAGTTTAATATAAGAAGATTGAGATAAAATGCAATAACAAATAAAAAGGGAAAATCTATGAACAATAATGAATATTGAATGAAAAAGAAACAGTAAATCACATGAAGGATGCGCATTCAAAAGAAATATTTTTTTACAAACCTTTCCTCCTCTGTTACAACTTACAACCTTTCTATACTCTCTTTCTCTCTCACAATTTAATGGAAAATCTAAGTATAAAAATTTCCGACTGAAAACCCTCTCTTTTTTTTTGTAACCTCTCTCTGTTTTTTTTTCTCTCTGATGTGTTCCCCGATTCCTGATGCGGCTCCCCTTTTTAAAGACTTCTTTTTTGCACCTTTTTATCTTGAATAACCGTTCTTCCCTCAGAACATGGCTGATGTGTCATCCTTTTTATTGGCTGATCATGATACTGAGCAGTTATACCAGTGGACGCTCCTCTTCAGATGATTTCTTCAGCGGCAATCTTTTTTTGAACAAGAGAGCAACTTTTTTATTGGGCTTTGCATTTTCTGGACGCAGCATCTTTTTTAATCTCTAACTGTAAATGGACCTCATCAATTTTATATTTTCTTTTGCTTAAACTTAATTCATGCGCAGCCCATTTTTCTTCCACAGAAATACCATGGTTCTCATTTTTATTTTGGCATCCTTTAATACTCATCTCCATTTGTTTCCATCAAGGATGCATCCATTTTAAATGCATTTTTTTTCATTTCATTTCATTTGCTTCATTTATGTTGTTGTTCTCATAAAGCATAATTCCCTTAATTTTCGTGGCCAACAAATGCCCCCACCAGAGTAGGTTGTGATGGTTTTTCAGAACAACCTGCTCTGGTATCGTGTGCTTCTCTTGGTTTTTGCCTTCTGGGCTTGAAGGAAAGTATTTGAAATGTCAGGTTGGTGTACTTGACAATTAATCATGTTTCTCGGTTTTGAATTTGATCATATTTCCAAGTGCTTGATCTTTCGCCATGGTCTTCGGTTTGATTGAGGTGCAGAGCATTTGTTTCTTTGCCTCAGATTTTTTTGGAGTTAAAGTTTGGGGTATTTGTTCACTCTTCTTGGATTTTGATTTTGGGTTAAGGTTTAGGTTATTTGTTCCTTCGCCTTGGATTTTTGTTTTGCGTTAAGGTTTTGGATATTTGTTCCTTCGCCTTAGTTTTTTATTTTGAGTTTTGGATATTTGTTCCCTCGCCTCAGTCTTGGATTTGATTTAGGTTTGGGTATTTGTTCTGTTGCCTTGGTTTTGGATTTTGTTGCATACCTTGTTAGAGTACAAGGTATAAAACTTGTTCATCTTTCATGCCGGTAGATGAACATACCGGTGTTGGTTGACTTATGGCTCACTCCAACAATTTACCATTTTGAGGTGGAAATTTGGCTGTGGAATTTGTGGAGTTAGGAAAATTTTGTGGAAGAGACACCCTATGTAGCCTTTTAAAGCAGGGTACTCTTTTCATTTCTTCTAAGGACATAAAGCTCCAGCAATTTCTTGTACCTGCAAAAGCAAAAGGTTGCCCATAAAAGCGACCCAAGATCGTACATTGTTAAAGTACAAAGTACAAAACTTGTTCATCTTTCATTCTGGTAGATGAACATACCAGTGTTGGTTGACTTATGGCTCACTCCAACAATTGACCAATTTTATGTGGAATTTTGGCTGTGGAATTTGTGGAGTTAGAAAAATTTTGTGGAAGAGACACCCTATGTAGCCTTTTAAAGCAGGGTACTCTTTTCATTTCTCCTAAGGACATAAAGCTCCAGCAACTTCTTGTACCTGCAAAAGCAAAAGGTTGCCCATAAAAGCGACCCAAGATCGTACATTGTTAAAGTACAAAGTACAAAACTCGTTCATCTTTCATTCTGGTAGATGAACATACCGGTGTTGGTTGACTTATGGCTCACTCCAACAATTGACCATTTTTATGTGGAATTTTGGCTGTGGAATTTGTGGAGTTAGGAAATTTTGTGGAAGAGACGCCTTATGGGACCTATTTAAGGCAAGACGTTCTTTTTTATTCCAGGGACATAAAGCTCCAGCAACTCCTTGTACCTGCAGTGGTGAAAATTGTTGTTGTTGATTTTTTTTTTTTTAAACGGACTTCATCGGACATTTTTTGACTGCCATGAAAGCTTCATCACTAAGCGATTTTATGCCTTTAGATGTAAGAAAAGCTTCTACATTGGGATGAGAAGCTCCATAATTCAGTGTTGTCAGTTTCAGGCATAATATTTCTTCAAATATCTCCCATTTATAGGAGGCATCACACCATTTCCTTCTTGGTCTACTAGAAAGTATGCACCTCCTTCAAACACTTGTTGTATAACATATGGACCTTCCCAATTTGGTGCAAATTTAGGGCCATGGTGTCGGCCAAGAATTGGTCGTCTAAGCACAAGTACCAATTCTCCTTCGCGAAATGTACGAGGTCTTGCTAATTTATCATATGCTCTTGCCATCTGAGCTCGATATAGCTCCAAATTTTGCTGAGCTGCAAGCCTCGTTTCATCCATTGCATCAAGTTCATCAAGTCTCAATTGAGCACGTTCGCTTAGAGACATTTTTGCATGCATGGCTACCCTCAGAGATGGTATTTCAACTTCAAGAGGTAGAATTGCCTCAGCCCCAAAAACTAAGGAATATGGAGTTGCTTGTGTTGGCGTCCGATAAGTGGTGCGGTATGCCCAAAGTGCCTCTTGCAATTTCTCATGCCAATCTCGATGATTTTTGCCAACCATTTTTCGGAGAAGGCGGATTAATGTTTTGTTAAATGCCTCAGCTAACCCATTTGCTCTTGGGTTATAGATCGATGAGTACCTCCAATCTATCTTGTGATGATGTGCAAACTCGTACACTTTGGCACTCTTAAAAGCAGTTCCATTATCAGAAATGATCCTTCTGGGTGTCCCAAATCTATATAAGATATGAGTTTTGAAGAATTTGGTCACATCTTTAGTTTTGACTTCGCGAAGTGCCACAGCTTCAGACCACTTAGAGAAGTAATCAGTTGCAGCTAATATAAATCGATGCCCCCCAGAAGATGGTGGGTCGATTGGGCCGATTATATCAGTTCCCCACATGTCGAAAGGCCAAGAGGCTATGGTTGGGTGCAGGGGATTTGGATGTTGATGGATGAAGTCTCCATGAATTTGACACATGTGACACTTTTTGGCATAATCTTCACAGTCTGTTATCATTGTTGGCCAATAATATCCCAAACGCTTAATCTTGAGTCTCATTTTTGGTCCCGATTGATGAGCACCGCACACACCTGAGTGTACTTCCTTCATAATTTGGTGAGCCTCTTCAGCAGAGACACACCGTAACCAAATTTGATCATAAGACCTCCTATATAAAGTATTGTTGACATAGACATATCGCAGAGCTCGTCTTTTGAGTTGTTCTTGAGCTACTTTACCCTTGGGCAAAATCATGTGTTTGAAGTAGTCAATAAAAGATTGTCTCCAATCATCATTTTCTTCAACTACTAGAGTTCTAGCAAGAGTATCTTCTTGCTCATCTTCAATAAAGTCTGGGTCTTCTTCTAAGAGTAAACTCAACCCTTCTTCTACTCCCATGAAATATGGAGATAGTGACTGACGGTTTTTGACAATTATTTGCACTTCTTGTCCATTAGGTTCACATAATTCTTTGGCCACTCGAGCAAGTGCATCGGCTACACCGTTTGAAGCTCTTGAGACTTTTTCAAAAGAAATATTTGGGATTTGCTTGATTAATTCAAGCGCTTTCTCATGATACTTTGCCAGCTCTTGTTTGTGAACTTGAAATATTCCTTCAACTTGGTTAATAACCAATTGAGAGTCCCCATGCACTCGAAGTCTCTTAATTTTTAATTTCAATGCTATCTCTAATCCAGCTATCAGTGCTTCATATTCAGCTTCATTATTTGTGCAAGGCTCGGTTAAGGCAAATGAATGGCGAATGATGCCTCCTTCGGGTGTGATGAAGACTAAGCCAATCCCGGCCCTTAATCTTGGAAGATGTGGCCAAACGGCTGGTTGTATGGATGATGCACCATCAAAGAACATTTTCCAACAAGGCTCATTTTCCTCAACATGTAATGTCTCTTCATCTGGGAACTCACATGCAAGTGGAGAATCATCAGGAATTGGATGTGCTGCTAAAAAATCTGCTAATGCTTGTCCTTTAATGGCTTTTTGTGGAGCATATGTGATGTCAAACTCCATCAAAGAGATTGCCCATCTCGCTAGCCTACCCGTAAGCATAGGTCTAGTCATGAGATACTTTAGCGGATCTACCTTGGATATAAGGATGACCTTGTGTGCTAACATGTAGTGTCTCAGTTTTTTAGCAGCAAAGATCAAGGCTAAGCAATGTTTTTCAATTGGTGAATAAGAGTGTTCTGCCCCCACTAACATACGGCTGAGGTAGTAGAGTGCATTCTCTTTGCCTTGTTCATTTTCTTGTGCCACTAACGCCCCTAAGGATCCATCTAATGCAGTTGTGTAAAGGATGAGGGTCTTTCCTGGAATTGGTGCTGAGAGTACCGGCGGGTTAAGAAGGTATTGCTTTATGTCATCTAATGCTTTCTGACATTCATTATCCCACTTGAATGGGACATCCTTCTTGGTGAGTCTCGTGAAGGGTTTTATTCTTCCTGATAGATTAGCAATAAACCTTCTAATGTATGCCAATTTTCCTTGAAGTGATCTAAGTTGTTTTAGGTTCTTAGGAGGAGGCATTTCTTGGATTGCCTTGATTTTATCGGGGTCAATCTCAATCCCTCTATGTCGGACAACAAAGCCTAGGAACTTGCCTGATGAGACCATGAAAGCACATTTTAATGGATTAAGTTTCAAAGCATGTTGTCTTAATCGATCAAATACAATCTCCAAGTATTGAAGATGCTCATCCAGCGAATTTGCTTTGACTACCAAGTCATCTACGTAGCACTCGACCACTTTGTGTATCAAGTCATCAAATATCTTGGTCATGGCCCGCTGATATGTTGCCCCCGCATTTTTAAGTCCAAATGGCATCACTTTATAGCAATACACTCCGATCGGTGTACGGAATGCCGTGTGCTTTTGGTCTTCTTCATCCATTTTGATTTGATTGTATCCGGAATATCCATCCATAAATGAGAATATCTCGTATGATGAAGTGTGATCAATGATGATTTCTGTCACTGGCAAAGGAAATTCATCTTTAGGACATGCCTTGTTCAAATCCCTAAAGTCTACACAAACACGGATTTGTCCGTTTTTCTTTTTGACAGGGACTATGCTTGCTACCCATTCAGGATTTTCTTCTTCTCTAATGAATCCTGCATCAATGAGCTTTTTAACTTCAGCGGTGACCTTTTCTTCTAACTCTACCCTCATCCTTCGAGGTGCTTGTTTGATAGGTTTAGCTTCCTTATCGATTTTCAACTTATGTACTGCTACCTCAGGACTTAGACCAGGCATCTCATTATAATTCCAAGCAAAGCAATCCATGTATTGCATAAGAAATGCTTTGAGTTCTTCCCTTCTTGTAGGCGAAAGGGATGCATTGATGAAAGTCAGTCGGGGCTCTTCATCTGTGCCTAAATTGATTTCAAGTAACTCATCAATTGTGTTTTGTCCGCCTTCTTCGAGCTCTTTAGGTGCATTTTTCGCAGCCAGGATAAATTGTTCATCATCTTCAATTAATTCTTCTCTCGCCATGTGTCAAGAGAAGTATGACTCATTTTTGTCGAGTTTCGAAGAACTAGATAGTGTTTGACTGCCAATGGGTCGAGAATCTCCATATAATCTTGAGAGCTTTCTACTTTCAAAATCATCTACAAATCCCAATCCTCGGGTGCGTTTCATTTTTCCATCAACTCCCATCACTATTCGAGAAGTTCCATTCCATAACTTCTCAAACAATTTGGCTCTTGATTTTGTAATTGGGTCAAAACAATGAGCTTTCTCGAAGAGGGGCATGAGTTCCTTTCCATAGAATCCTCGACCTTCAACTCTTACCATTTCTTCTTCTGTGTTGTCATCCACCAACCATCTATTCCAATTTTCAGGATCTTCATCTTTATTTTCGAGATTTATATCTTCAGCTTTGTAGAATAAAATCCCTTTATGAATCACCTCTCGTCCTGACACATATTCAATCTTTGGCGGGACAAAGAAGGTATGGAGCCCTTTGACTTGATTCACTTCTCTTGGTGGCAAATCTTTAGAATGTTTGTCAGGTACTCTTTCAATTACTAATGAAATTGAATTAGACAAGTCTTTGCTGCCATCAGAGCTATAATCAGCTATCTCGGCATCAATGTTCTCATCCTCGGTGGTTTCAGAATCACTATCACTTCCCAACAAAATCACGGAATTTGATTTTTGATAGGTATTGCTTGGTGCATTTGTAGATTTTGCAGTTTGTAATGATTTCATCATTTGTTCCTTCAAAACCCGACTCGCTTCTACTTTTTGAGGTTGTGTAGGTTGTTTCTCCAATGATTCAGACTTAGGAGATGGTTTTAGGAAATATCTCGCATCGCTAAGGCCAATCTCATGTACAGCAAATGGGTGAATATCTCCTTTAATCCTCTTTTGTTTATCATCCTTGATATACTTGACACATTGATGAAGGGTTGATGGCACCGAGTAATTTTCATGCAACCATGGTCTTCCAAGCAACGCCTTGTAAGATGTTTCCGCGTCAATGACATAGAATTTGATCTCTGTGTCTAGCTCTCCAAATTGAAAAGACAGAGTTATCGAACCCAGGGCCTTTTGGGAATTCTGATTAAAGCCAAGGATTGATATCTTCTCCTTTGATAGATGCTTGACATTGAGAGATAATTGCCTTAGTGTTTTCAAAGGTAGAATGTTGATAGATGACCCAGGATCAACCAGGATGCGATTGACCTTTGACCCGCTTGTTACTCCTGTGATATACAAGGGTCGATTATGCTCTGATGTGCCAACTAGCAGATCATTGTCATCAAAGGTTATAGCTGCTATTCGGTCAATGTACAAGGCTTCTTGCATGCTTTTTTCAGCAAAATAAGCTTGGAAGTTTTCAGGATTTTGAAGTGCATGAATAAGCAATTCACGCAAGTCTTGTGACATCATTAGAGCATCAAAAACACTCAACAATGCTGGAATTTTGCGCAAATGAGCTAACACATTGTAATCTCCAATGTTCTTGGATTTATCACTTGGTCCTGCTTCACCTTCTTTGGCTTTAGCTTTGTTCTTCTCCTTTTCTTTATCTTTATCACCTTCTTTAGGCATTTCTCTCTCAGGAATATGAGTGCCCGAACGGAGATTCACATGGCATTCCTTGTCTTCTTCATCAGAGTTGAACATTCCTTTGGGTAAAATCGACTCGTCTTCTGATTCGCTTCCGAGTACTACACCAGAAATATTATTCTTAAGGAAGATAAACTCTTCGTCAGAGTCAACATAAGAGCTAGATGTGGCCATACAGCTTTCGAAACACAAGTCTAACTCTTCTTCATAGGCCTCAATGTGAGAGATGGAATGACAAGATGCTTTCCAAAAGAGTTCATCTTCAGTTTTCTGATTCTTTTCATTTTCTTTTTGCTCTTTCTTTTTACTCTTCTTATTCTTCTTTTTGTTCTTTTTCTTTTTAGCCATCTCATCATCTTTCTTTTCAAACCCTTCATTCTTATCCATGCTCTCATTGCTTATTCCCAAGAGATGTTGCAAATCTTCCTCTGAAATGAAATCTGCAAGCATGGCTGGAGTTGGTACACCTTGCTCATACTCTTCCATCCCTTGTATGTGCTTTTCTATTGTTGTGAGCTCTGGTTCCTTGACAATTTCAATTGGCTTCTTATCCTTTTTCTTTTGGTTTGATTTCTTAAAGATCACTAGGTTAGTCGGCTCTTCCTTTGGTTCAGGAGGTATTACTGGAGTTATTTCATTTCTCCACTTAATCCCAGGCTCTTGCTGTAATTTTTGAAGCATCTTCTTTGTCCTTCTCGTCAAATGCACTGTCCAAGGTTCAGTGGATTCACTAACCTCTTCAATAATTGTATGAGAGATCATGTTAGCTTGAGCATGAGGTGCTGGATTCTGCTTCGCATCTTCATAAATGCCAATGTCTCCAGATTGGATCATCTTTTCTAGCCAGTCTTTGAATACATAGCAATTCTCAATCGTGTGTCCCAACACTCGGTGATAGGGGCAATAGTTTGGGTCATCTGACTTATCCATTTCATCTGGTCTCTTACAAGGCGGAAGATCAAGACCCTTCTTTAAGGCTGCTCTGAAGAGTTTAGCAGTCTTCTCTTTCTTGAATGAGTATGGTTTACTCATTCGATCAATTAAGGTTGATTTAGTGAACTTGGGGTTATCACTATTTTCCACATTGTTGCTCCCTTGACCTTTGCTACTTGAGGCGCTTGATTTACGGACCGTATTTAAAGAAGTTTGGACCGCCTTAGTACTAGCCCTTTTACCATCCTCCTTCTTATATTTGTTCTTAAAGTACTCAGAGCACACATTCGAGCCTAATGATTCAAGCTTAGACACATGGGTGATAAGCTTCTCATAATTATGAATGTCATGAGAGCTTAAGAATGGTTTCATCCAATCTTCCATGTTATTCATCAA
Organism: Rhynchospora pubera; assembly: GCA_028095005.1. NCBI lineage: Eukaryota > Viridiplantae > Streptophyta > Magnoliopsida > Poales > Cyperaceae > Rhynchospora > Rhynchospora pubera. Next base: position 181,380,514 of record CM051461.1, read on the forward strand.
GAGATCAACTGCATCTTTCTCCGGAATTGGATAATCACATTGGGAATTCAAACTCCTCCATCGGTTGACATATTCTACAATTGACTCATTCTTTTTAGGCTTCTCATTCACTACATCAGCGATGGTCACTTTGCCCCTGATAGTGATAAACTTAGCTCGAAATGCATCCACCATGTCATCCCAAGTTTTGATGCTATTATCTTCCAAAGATGCATACCAATCAAATGCCGGTCCTGTGAGACTTTGTGAGAATTGACGAAGGAGTAGTTCTTCAATTCCCGCAGAATTACCACACGATGCTCTAAAGTGTGCCAAGTGTTGATCAGGATTAACATTCTTCGTGTTTAGTCCATCAAACATCCTGAACTTAGGAATGACATACCCATCTGGGTATCTGATAGAGTCATACTCTTTAGGATATGGCCTCCCTGATCGTCTCAGAGGATGAACAAGATGCCCTGCCCCTGCAGCCTGTAATTGTTGATTTATCATTTCTTGCAATTCTTGCTTCGTCACTCCTGACAACTCGGGTGTTTCGCAAGAGGTGTTCTTTGGCTCTTCCTTCTCCTTTCGAGATGTTTGTTTAGCCTTCTCACTATCGGTTTTGGCTTTAGTAGTGTCTTTTTCTAACTTCTCATGGTTAGTTTTGGAAGACTCAAGATTATTGACAGTAGGGCCGGTTTCTCCTTGAGCCATTTCTGTAAGTAGACCCTTCTTGGCTAGAAAGTTGTGTAGCTCCATGCATAGTCTTGTGGCATCCCCATTTTCTGAGTGTAAGAAGGCTATCTGCTGGTCTCTTAGCTCCAATTCTTTTCTCAATCGAGCTACCTCATCTTCTTTATTGGAATTTCCATCACCTTCCTGTTCATCTTTTTCTTTTTCATGTCGATCATGAGGCCCTTTTGGACCACTGGTAGAGGTTTCATCTTTCCCATTTTTGTCATTCTTCGGATCATCCTCACTCCTATTAGTAGTTCTAGTGTTAGCCATACACACGGTGGCATATGCTTCAGGCTCTTCTTCTACACATATCATGTAGACTGTGGCATGTTCTTCCGGTGCTTTCTCTCGCCAGACCACCCGTTGTCTCTTATTGATCTGTCGATAAGTCGTATGTTCGACCTGTGGCTGTCCATCACGAATTACCACCCTTTTGTGTGTGTCAAACTCCTTATGGTCATTCATTTTAGCTCCTTGAGATGAGCGAGACTTGGTGGCCTCTAATTTCTCTCGAAGATCAAGTACTTTCTCCTTTTGTTGTTTCGGCCTCCATGCTTTTGTTGTTGGTATGCCTGTTTTGTGACTTGATCCATGAGTTGAATCAGTCTTTCCTCCTCGGATGGGAAAAGTCAACCTTTCCTTGACAGATATTGGTGACCTGTCATGATACACTTGATTTTGCCCCCTGCTTGTGTTAGGAGTTGGCAGATGTCCTCTTCCTTTTTGAGAAGGAAAAGTGAGCCTATCATGCACTGAAATGTGAGACGGCTTATGTTGACCACTTGGTGGAGTTACAGCTCTAGCAGTTCGTCTTCCTTTCTTATCCTTGACAATTTGATATGTCCTATGGATTGCTTCCACAGGTTGGGTCATCCTTGTTTGAATCGGTACAGTCCGAGTCTCATAAATAACTGGCAATTCTCCCATTGAGCGAAGAGATGCTCTCGGAGAGTTCTTCTTCACCACCCTAAGAGGAGCGAAGGAATTGCTAACAGGGAGCTGGGGTTGTATCACCAACTCATTCTGATAAACCTCCATAACTTTGCGCTTGGGGGCTTTAACCCGTGTCACTTGAACATGAGTGGACGTGGCAGAGGCAGCCTTGTTTGAGCAAAAGCGTCGCTTGGGGCGCTTGCTTGGGACAGGGGTAGTGGCCATGACATTGTTGGCCCTACCTTGTTCAGTGACGAAGAGGATGTCGTCATCTTCTTCTTCCTCCATGATGATAGGAACGGTGTAGGCATGGGTGACGGGGGTCACCGGAGTGAATGAGGTGGCAACAGGCAAGGAGCCCACCAGAAAAACACCATTTCCAGCAACGGCAGCAGTGAAAGCGTCACTACCGAAAAGCGTCATTTCCTGCAAAAGATGCAACCCTTAAAGGTTATTGTTAGCATTTTACAGGAAAATTATACAACTCTTATAGCCTATTCATTATATTCTTTAAATCTCAAAGATGAGAGGAGAAAGATGGTCCCACCGGGCGTGCCAGAATCTGTAGAGACCTTTTTATCGCCGCGGAAGAAAATAAACTGATAATCCGCAGGAAAGGGAAAGATCTATCCAGATACCCTCCGCGCGTCACAATTCGATATAAGTCCTTTCTTAATGAAGAGAAGAGAACTCATATGAATTTCTATTCACGCGAAGGTTTATTATTTTGTGAGTCCTTTCTTTCCAACAGGCGCAAGCCCCTGATGTTAATTACCTCGGGGATAACCGCGAGAACCTCTGATTAAGGGATTCGAAGAATTATATGTCTAGGCTAAAATAGTTGTGAAATGCAACTTGTTGGGTGATTATGCATGTGACATTTGTTCATGAGGTTTTTATGGTAAGTTAAGATTTTAAATTTTAAATCTAACTTGAACCATAATGGTAAATTACCGACCAGTCCATTAGTCGATCAAATACCATTTTGTTTTAGAATTGAGATATTTATTCTCATTTTTGACACTTGATTTAGGATTTGAGTTATTTGTTCCCGAATCCTGTGAAGTACCAGGTTCTAAGTACAGAACATATTGTTGACTCAGAAACAAGGACTTCGCAAAGTTAGGGTCAAGAGTGTAACCGCACTGGTCACTCAGGCGCAACAACCTTGCAACTCGTACACTGAATACAAAGCGGGCCGCTGATTCAGGTGACGAGGGAAACTTATGATCAAACTGGGGCTTTGGTCCAGTTAGACCGCTTTTGATTTTATTTGGCACTTGTTCGGGTATAACTTGAGTTAATTTGAACTCAAATTATAATTTGGTTTCACTTTTGTTAATTTATATCAATTTGGATTCAAATTATGTTAGTTCGAGACGATTTGGGGCCTCAAACTAAATTTTGGATAACTTGAGTGTATTTGATTCTCAAGTTAGTTTTGATTTAGATTTGACACAATTCGAGTCAACTTAGACTCAAATCGAAATTTGGTTTGGTTTAGTTTGTATTTGTGTCAATTTGAGTTAATTTAAACTCAAATTAGAATTTTACCACAAATTTTTGAAACATTGAAGTCGCACAAATTTAATTTGGTTTTGTGGACTTTTCAGAGTTTCTAAAGGAATTTCAATTTAATTTGAATTTCACATGATGCATTATGATGAAAATGATCCAAGTCGGATTTGACCAATCTTTAGATAATCTTGACATCAAATGACCAGTGCAACTGAAATCTTTAGATTTGTTCTCAGTTTTGGTGTATTTCATTTGAGATTTTTCGAGTTTTCTGTGAATTTTAATGTATTTTGACATTTGGACAGTTTGCAAATTTTCTAGACTGTACATTTTGGACAGGACTAACCAGACCGTTAATCAGTTCGAAATTAGAAAAGAGTCTCTATGTTTCACCAAAAATTATGAAACTAGATTCATTTGAAAGAAAACTCAGAGAGGATTTTTACTATCATTTTTATAGAATTTTCGGAATTTATTTCATTGGGCTTTGGGTTTGATCTTTCAGGGTCATTTTCTGAAAAACAGTTTTATCAGTTAACATGACCTTTGGTCACTGTTTCAATGACTGTTTTTGTTCTGTTTCGAATTTTACCATGAGATTTATTTTATTTGAAACTAGACTGCAAGATGGAAATTTTGATATCTAGTATGGATTTTTCTGACTTGATTTGGTATTTTTATAGAAATTTGTAATCTAGGCCAACTTTCTGGAAACAGTTTCCTGAGACAGACAGACATCAGTTCAGTTTTTGAATTTTCATTTGCTCTCTGTTTGCAGTTATGACTTGAAACTTTCAGATTTGGAACTGTACATCTTTAGGCAGTTACAGTAAATTTTGTGAAATTTTTAGAGATTTATTTCAAGGGTTTGAAGGCATGAACTTTCAGACATTTACTGGCACGATTTGCTGGTACAGTTTTCTGAAACTCAATTTCGGTCTGATTTCAAAAATTCGTTATAATTAATCTGTCCGTCCAAAAATTCTGAGATTTTTACAGGATGTGTTTCATATCATGTTTCATCTGCAGTTAAAATTTCAATTGGTTCTGTTTAATCGTTTGTGAAATAAAAATAGTTTTGTTTACTGTCCAGAATGCACTTTGCTGATACCAGAAAATTATCAAGAACATTTTAGATTTAACTTATGCCAGAAATATATAATGAAACATGACTTCTCTGAGTAAATTTCGGCAGCATAACGACGTCTTTGCATGGAATTTTGATCTTTGTTGTTCAAACAACCTAAATCGAATGGACTGAGCATGCTACAGATCCAATTCAATTAGGTTCATACCATCTCCATAGGGACTGAGACATGCTGCAGATCCCTTATGAAGCGGTTTCTTATTGTTTAAATCACAACTGAGCATGCTACAGATTGTGATATAAACAAATTTCGATTGAAGTGGTTGCGCTGGATCAAAATTCCATGCCGAGAAGTCGTGCTGCAAAACAGAAATTAGGCAGCGAGATTCTATTGATGTTTTATTTTGAGATTTCAGTTATGCAAGAAAGCCCTGTAATTACCAAAAGCTACCTATATGAAGTATGCAACTTGATTCCAAGACCTTATCTGCCCATGACACAGTTGATGTCCGAGAAGAAATTAAATACCAATTCTATTAAGATATTTATGTAAAAGACAAAGATGATGTATACAACATGTTTTATTAATATTTTTTTTATAGAGATAACCGTGAGTTATTTGAAATCATACACAGCAGTTAATTTTCAATCAATGGTTGACTTTTCTTTATAAAATATAGTATAATCAATCTGTTACTTACTAAATCTTTTCCTTATACATCGCATAGTATGCAAGTTTAATATAAGAAGATTGAGATAAAATGCAATAACAAATAAAAAGGGAAAATCTATGAACAATAATGAATATTGAATGAAAAAGAAACAGTAAATCACATGAAGGATGCGCATTCAAAAGAAATATTTTTTTACAAACCTTTCCTCCTCTGTTACAACTTACAACCTTTCTATACTCCCTTTCTCTCTCACAATTTAATGGAAAATCTAAGTATAAAAATTTCCGACTGAAAACCCTCTCTTTTTTTTTGTAACCTCTCTCTGTTTTTTTTTCTCTCTGATGTGTTCCCCGATTCCTGATGCGGCTCCCCTTTTTAAAGACTTCTTTTTTGCACCTTTTTATCTTGAATAACCGTTCTTCCCTCAGAACATGGCTGATGTGTCATCCTTTTTATTGGCTGATCATGATACTGAGCAGTTATACCAGTGGACGCTCCTCTTCAGATGATTTCTTCAGCGGCAATCTTTTTTTGAACAAGAGAGCAACTTTTTTATTGGGCTTTGCATTTTCTGGACGCAGCATCTTTTTTAATCTCTAACTGTAAATGGACCTCATTGTTGAACCCTAAAATATTCTCCTAAATACCGGGAAACGGTAAAACAAAATTTGATATTTTAGGCATGGGTCAAATATAGGAGGCGCCCGACACTCTGAAAATTATCCCGATCAATCGGGAGGGTTTATTTACGGATGAGAGGACAGAGGTAGTTTGATATGAAAAATACGAGCCATGACCCGAAATATCGTACGAAAATAATTATGTGATTTCATAAATATTTGTGAAATTATATGATTATAAAAATAAAATTGACATGGGCATCTCAAAATTCTAGCATATAAATCCATCAAGATCAGTGCATCCGGAGGCATCAAGATTCGTGCAACAAATATTCCATGATCAAATTTTGTTCTTACTGCTTTGGCCCATTTTTGCTTCGGCCCAATCCACGTTGGATAAAAAAAAAAAAAAAAAAAAAAACGAAAGGCCCACTTCATTTCGGCCCAACCCACATCAGTCAAAAAAAAAAAAAAAAAAAAAAGAAGGAAGGCCCATAAACACTAACGGCCCATCACAGTATCTCTCCGTCCCCTTCGTTCCGACTGCTCCTTCTGACGCAAGCCATGACGAAAAGAAGCTCTCTGACGAACGCCGTGACGCAGGAGAGGACCCCTCCTCCTTCTCACGCCAGTTGAAAAACGAAACCATGTAATGATGACAGGGAATGGAATCTCGCTGTCTCCTTTCCTTCTCGCGTTATGCTTGCACTGCCTCCTCTTTCGTCTGCTCCAGCATGTGTCAGACAAACTTCCTTCAATTCCACCTCTCTCTCTGCCAGGCCATGATGACTAAGCATTCAATTGCAAGAGAGAGGAATCCCAACGCCAATAGATGAGACCAATTCCCTTCTCTCCAGTGGATTCGAGGTGGAAGTGACTCAATTGCATATGGCCTGGGAATTTAATACTTGCCAAATTGATGAGAATGAAACATGATTGATCCAATTCCCTGGTTAGGCAGCCACCAGGGAGTAATTTTGATGATATTTAAAGGGTTAATTTGAAGAAACAATGAACTGGATTTTGGAATCGAGAAATACCATGGTTAAGTGCTCAACTTGTTGAGTTCAAAATTAGTTCAGAATCCATTCTCGAATAGCAACAACAATCATTGGTGATAAGCTAGTTCAAGACCATGAAAAGCATCACAATTCTTATATTTCAGAAACCCATAAAGATGATGCCTCAATTTCATGATATGGAGGAGCTTATGAGCTGTACTGTTTATATAACAAGATTGGCACAGAGAGCTGTTGTTAAAACACCTTGTAACACCTCTCAATTCTTTAAAATGCAATGAGGCTGTGATAAAGAAACCTTTGAACCTGAAATGGAGATAATTCAAGTCATGCCTTACATAGAAGAAGAGAGAGACCCAGTAAAGAAAAGGATGGAAGCAATATCAATTTTTATGATAATGCTTAGGTGCTGCTGAAAACCAAGAATTGGAGAAGAAGGTTATTCATTGATTAATTACCCCAAACCAAAGAAGGCTGCTAAGGTCAAAAGGTCCTGCTAAAAAATTAATTGCTCACTAGTGGGGGCAAAACTGTCCAATTTCCTCAAAAACATTGATCATTGGTGCCACCCACAGTGCTGTTGGTTCTCCTATAAATAGGGTACCTCAGTGCCATGCAAAGGGGGACACAACACAACAGGAGGCATACACGAGAGGCTCAGACATCAACCATAAAGCAATATAACACTTTTGTGAGGAGAAGAGTATTATCTGTTTAAATTAGGATAGCCACTTTATAAAAAAAAAACAAAAAAAGAGTGTGTTAGTAGAAGCATTAGCTTCATAGTTTTAGTCACTGTTTTGTTTCACTTCTTTGTAATCTACATTTGGTGAAATAAGAAGGTTATTCCTTTTTACCTTGCAACTTTCATCTTCCTTTCTTTTTTTAGTTTTGCACAGAATTGAAAGCAATGTAAGAGATAAAATAAAAATTGCTTTATGTAAATATGTATATAGGCATGTTAATTAACACAAGCATTTAGGAAGCAAGTTAAAATCTGTTCTCTTTTATATTCTACATTTATATACATGTAGGTCGAGAGTTATATCTACATTTAAATAATGAAATTAAAATAGGCCATGCTTAACTAAATACACATGTATCTAGCACTAAGTGAATTATCATTTAGTGCTAACATAAACAAAAATTGTGGACAACAACAAGGACACCAAAGTGAACAATGGACAGCAGGTTTGAAAGATGTAATAAAAAAAAACAAGGACAGCAGGTATAAAGGTTCATGAAGCCCTGAACATCACCTCAGGCCAATGGACATCATCTCATGCCAACATGTTGCAACTCATGGAGGAGGCTGCCACCATCACTACCTCAACTAAGCCAGGAGAAGCTCTGCATTAGAGAACCTCATATGTCAACCTGATGGAGCATCTTGCTTCAAGAGTTGCCATACTACCTTCAATCAGCAACATGGATGCAATCATGACAACCATGGCTCAACCTCAGCTGAGAGCATGTTGCAAGGCTGCCATGATGGAATTGGAGGCTCACGCACACTCAAAGGGATGCCAACATGCTTATATGTTGATCTCTGGGCTCTCTGCATCAACATAAAAGTGCATCAATGAAGGGAGAGGCAACCATCAGTGCAATCACCATGGCCACATCAAAACTAAGGAGTAACTTTTGGATAGAGATGCTCCACCATCAAATTGACTGTTCAGGCACCTTCCTATATTCATCACCAAGCTTGTAGATGCCTCACTCGACCCTCACCATGGCCAGTCAACTGTATTGATCAATCCATCGCCATGGCGGGTCCTGACTGAGGTGAGGCATCACGCCAGAGGGACTCAACAACCAAATTGAGAATACACCAAGCTTTATAAATCCCCCACGATGCTCTCAGGCGTTCCAATTTGGCATAAACACCACCAGAGGTCCAGAACCACCGTCAAGCCTCGTCAAACCCTAGCCAATTAGGGAGGAGATGATTACAGTGTAGGAGACGGAGATAAGCACGATTGGTGGGCTCTACGACGTCAGGAGAGTCTGACGATCTCTTGCGGCCCTGTATTGATGTCAGATAGTCACCTAATCGAGCCAACCACACGGCCATGGCGGGGAACTCCGTCGTTCTATCGACGAAAGAGAAGAAGAGAGAAAGGGTCATTTCCCTGTCTTATATGGACACGGCGCAAAACATAACGGCTAAAGCCACATTCACTGACAACAGGACCCACACGCGAATGGATCTGTGTCTCCACGAAACACCGGGCGTATGGGAGTAACAGAACAGTTTTAAATGAACAGTCCCAAATTCTGTGATGTTCTGTGGCATTTTTCGTGTGGCGAGTCAATATTGTGTAATGATCCTTCATAACCAACCAGAAGGCGCCATGTGTCCTGCAGTGACAACTGAGGTCACTGCTGTCTCCCCTTCTCTCTGCCGATCTGGACTAATCAGAGCCTGCCACGTGTCAGCCTAGCTGATGTGGCATCATTTTATTGCTGAAAACTTTAAAAATTCGTAGAAATTCAACCGCAACTCAGAAAAATCCAAACCAAATTTCTACGGAGTCAGAAAAATATGGAGAATACAGTCATGCCAAAACCACAACCAAGATCCAAATAGAATATTTTTAAATCCATATTTCAAGCTCTGGCCAGTCACAAATTGCCACCTCAGCCTTATATTTATTTAAAAATCCAACAGCCTTTAAAAATTCATGAAAATCACAGGAGGTTCAGAAAAATATGAGGAAAAATCCGAGAAGTTCAGAGAAATAAAAGGAATCTATTTGGCTAATCATCACCATTAAAAACCCCACTAAATATATTCCTACCATTATTCTCTCCTGGATATTATGGAAAGAAGCCGTTTCGGCAAAAGCTCAAAGGCTCATGATCAAATCAATGAAGGCATGGATAATATTATAAAATTCAGAAAGTCATACCGGAATACTAGCACGACCGAGTCTAGTTCTCCGTCTATGGCTTGAGATAAAGCTCATCGCAATCCCCAGTGATCAAAACCACCAGACGGTCATCGTCACAGCAAAGGCGGATAAAAAAAAATGGAAACACCGAGTACTGTTGCTAACAAACAAGAGTACTAGTGAAATATCAAGCTCAATGATCTGGTTAAATTGAGACTCGCTAGCCTCAAAATGATGGATAGTGAGGTCTATCACGATGTCACGGGACTCTATCAAGAGACCCGAAATAATATGCAAATCAGATGAAGACCAAAACAATATTCAAGCAAATTGATAAAATCCCAAAGAGAAGACACATTACACCGCAAGACATTATCGGTGAAGAATATGGATCCAACCACATACAAGCAGAACTCTTTGCAGTCTGAGAAAAGCTCACAATGTTGTCCCAAGCCTGCTGAGACGAGGAAAGCCACGATTATCAAAGGCACCCGCTCTCTCGAGAAAGGCAGGAGGTCCAATCTTGAGTGTATGCAATCTACCCGCCAGAGATAACATATGCCAACACCGTTGACACAGGCACACAGCATTATGATCCTATCAAAGATATGCAAATATTGTCACTATGGACAAATTCCACATCATCATACCCGTACTTGGGGAAAGATCACACTTTTATTTCAGGAGTCTACGGTTATCTAAGGCACCCGCTCTCTCGAGAAGGCAGGAGGTCCTAACTTGAGTGTTTGCAATCTAACCGCCAAGGATACATCGAGGCCAACACTGTTGCTGTAAACGACTCCCTCAGATTACATTAAAAACCTTATCCCACACCACATCAGATGGATCCATAATCCTCACCCAAATAATATCCTCATTCAGAAACCTTCAACATGTTCCATAGTCACATTACTTATGCTTCAAACAGCTCAGTAATGTTGACTTGGCCTATCTTTTAAATCAACAACCAGATCTCACACAACAAAATTTACCTCTTTCGGTGCTGGAGGGAAATTACAATGTTCCGGTCGGAAGCCGGACATTACCGGAACGCTCGCAGAGATTGCCGAGTGTCACCCTATTGACTTGCCTTGGCTAAATGCCGAGCATTATGTCGCATTGACGCTTGATCAGGAATCAAGCGAAGCTTCAACAGCTGGTCAGAGACTGAGTGTCAGAGGAACACTCCCATGATCGAGAACCAACTGTTCATGACGTACCGGTCGGCAGCCGGACGTTACTTGAACGCTTAGCGTCACTTGAGTGACTCGTCTTGCCTAGATGACAAGCATTACGTCGCATTGAACGATTGGTCAGAGACTGAGCGTCAGAGGTACGCTCCTATGATCGAGAACCAATCGTCACCCGCACCTAGGGAAGCCAAGGGGCAGCTGACTTAGGTAGCACCCGCGCGCATAAGATTTTTGGACGCCCACAAACCCAAGGGTCTGGCGAAGGATAGTTTCAATGCTTCGGGTGAGAGCCGAACCGTTGAAACCTAGGATATTTCAGGTGGCAGCTGAATTATCCGCTGAACGTTTGAATAGCAATCAGGGTTCCTTGCGAGGTTTCGAGTAACACTTGGACTATCTGCATGATATCTCGGCTGGCTACCAAGTATCATCAGAATATTCTAAGGAGGATCGAACCGTCTGTTCAATACCCGTTTGGCGAACAAATGTCACTTTAACATCTGACTGGCATCCAGATGAAATTCGGACACTTCAGGTGGCAGCTGAACTGTCCATTGAACGGCCGACTAGCAATCAGATTCCTTTCAACATTTCGAATAACAGTCAGACTATTGTTTGATACCTCGGCTGGCTACCAGGTATCACCTCAATACTCTGAGTGAGGATCGAATTGTTACTTATCTGATTGGCGAGTGGACGTCACTTCAACGCTTCGAAGAATAATCGAGTCATCTGTCCGATAAGCTGGCTGGCTACCAGATATCACTTCAGAGTCTCAATTATGATCGAATCGGAAGGGAACATCTGACTGGCACCCAGATGTCATTTCTAAACGATTCGAATAGCAATCGGACCAATTGTTTGGTACCTTGGCTGGATACCAGGTATCACCTCAATACTCCGGATGATAATCGAATTGGCACTTAACACTTGGCTGGCAACCAAGCGTCTTCGGTTCAGGTGGCAGATGAATCGATTCCTGGATATTTGACTTGCGACCAGATGCACTGTCGACACCTCAAGCAACAATCGGATAACCTGTGGGATATCTTGGCTGGATACCAGATATCACCTCAGTATCTCGAATGATGGTTGAACCGTCTACTCAATGTCTGAATGGCAACCAAATGTCTCCTGAACGCTCCGAACAACAATCGGATTATCTGTTTGATATTCTGGCTGGCTACCAGATATCACCTCAGTACTTCGGATGGAGATCGGAACGTCACTTAACATCTGATTGGCAACCAGATGTCTTAACGATTCGAGTGGCAGTCGAATCGTTCCTCTGATACCTTGAATGAAACTAGATACCACTTCAACGCTTCAAATGGCAACTGGATCGTCTACTTGATATCATGGCTGGAAACCACGTATCAACGCAACGCTTCAAGTGACAAGAGAACCGTTTATTTGATATCTTGGCTAGAAACCGAGTATCACCCCGAGGAAAAGAAACCGAACATTGCCAAATGTCACTTCAACGCTTCGGGAGCAAACCGAACCGTCACTTTGAACATCGCCAAATGTCACTTTTAACGGAAGCCAATCCGTCTATTGAACGTCTTGGTCAGGTACCAGATGTCACTTAACGCTCTATGCCCATCGAACGAGTGTCACCCCGCTTCCCGGGAAAGGTCAAGGGGCAACCGACTCGGGTCGCACCCGCGCGCATAAGATTTTAACGCCCATAAACCCAGGGGTCCGGCGTCTTTAACATCCACAAGCCCAGGGGCCTGATGTCAACTTCAAAAAAAAAAGAAGAAGAAAACAACCTCAAGCACCGCGTCAACCAAATTTAACGATCTGATCAGGAATCAGACGTCACTTTCAGATAACCTCGACAAAGATCAACAAGAAGTCTAAGAAACCCGCTTTGGGAAGCCCATGCCTTATAAAAACAAAAATGCAAATCATAAGAGCCTAAATCTTGATTCAACACATTATGGAGAGAACTCGGAAAACGAGAAGACTACAAGCGTCCAGCGACGGCAGTCAACCGAAACCTCTACAAGCTAAGAGCTCCAGGGACTGCTAAGAACTCCAGAGACTGCTGTCCCCTGCAATCCAAAGTCCACAAAAAAAAAATATAATAATATGATATATTAATATTGCATTATAGTAGTAATATTAATAAAAAACAAAAAAACAAAAAAAATATAAATGCATGATAGGACCGCTAATTGCATATTTACAATTCCCTAACAGCTCACGACACACAATCCTTTGGTTTTCCCGATCTAGAGGTGCTCCTGACCATGTCGGAGGTAATTAACAGTAGGGGCTTGCGCCTACTGGAAAGAAAGGACCCCTTTAAATAATAAACCCTCGTGAGAACTCAAGACCGTACAGGTATCGCGCTTCGGGGTGGTATCGGTATCGGCCTCTTGAGGCTCGCGAGGGGTATCTGATCCGCATTCTTTTTTGCCCCTCAATCCGAGACCGGATTTTCCTCTGTTGATCCGAGGGCCGCGAAAAAGTGCGAGACAGGTTCTGGCACGCCCGGTGGGACCTCTTTTTCCTTTCATCGGGAAAATCAAAGGATATAATGTATGAGCTTTAGGGATCAGTGACGTTTTATCTTTTGCTGACAAATAAACAAGTACTTCTCTTTTGCAGGAAGATGATGAGCAAGGGCAATAATGGCAATGAAGTGGTTCCAGGGGCCACTTCCGCGATGTATTTAATCGGATCAATTCCGATTACTGTTCCAGTGGTGCAGGTTGGTGTCAACAGCTCCTTCAACACCCCTGCCAGCGAGGCGATTGGCAAAGACAACGTGCAACTTGATAACCATGGAGGACAGCGTACCATTAACACTGTTCCAATAACCAGCACGCGTGCCAAGAAACTCAAAGCCAAGAGCACTATCAATGAGGAATTCGCTCCGACTAAGCCAGCGCCGAAACTCATGAAAAGGGTCAAGGTTTCGACAAGGGAAGCCTTGCAAGCATACCAAGAGGAGCTCGAAGTGGAGACGGACTTACCTGTTCAAAACTCTTTTTCTCCACTCCGAGCGGCGAAATGGAGTTCCCCGAATACACGCCTTCTTGGATGGAGGGATTTGCCCGCCCGCTTCAAATCTCTGACTGTCACCTCCGATAACCCGAGACCAAGCATTCCCGAAAAGATTCGAAGGGTATATCGTGTTATCAAGAACGCGCAGGGCCAGAGGGAAGTTCATGGTCTTCTGCAACCAGAAGACAGGGAGGAAAAACCTCGTAAATCTGTATTTGACAGGCTTTCCTTCCCGCCTACGATGTTGTCCGAACCTACAAAAAAGAAAACATCTCATGACAATCGTGGCCATCGTGACCCAATTTACAAAAGGTTAACTTATCAGGAGAATGAGCCTAAGAAAATCCTCGAGAAAAGTGGTCAACATATTGTTCGTAAAAAGACCAGAATAATACAAAGATTCAAGCAGTTGTCCCGAGGAGATTTGCGAATTCAATTGGAGACTAAGAGATGGGAAAAGAAAAAGAAAGAAGCGCAAACCGAGCAGCAAGTATATGATTGCGAAGAATCTTTTACCGTAAATGCCATGAGCATAGACGAAGAATCTGATGATCAGCTCATCTCATATGCGGCTAGTGGCGATGAGGACGAGCCTCAAGAACCAGAAAGTGAGATGGTAATAACACGCAGCCAGGCCGATGGGAGACAACCAGAGACAAGGCAAGCGAAAGTTGGCCAAAAGAAGGGCCGAAATACCAGGAAGAAACCCACATCCGGAGAAGAAATACCAACACATCCAATCGACCCCGTTATGAATGAGGAGGAATTCCAACAGGAGTATGATGTATCGACGGGTGAAAGTGCAAGCGAAGAAGGAGATGTCGCGAATACACACTTAGAAAAGAAGCTGGAGCTAATGGCTCGAGAACTGGAGGCGCTTCGAAAAGAAAATGCCAAATTAAAAATTCGACAAAGGAAGCAGAGCTCTCACGATGAAAACGAAGTCCGCCCTAAGACAAATGGTAGCACCAGGATCCGTATTGAAGAACCTGAAGAAACGGTTGCTAAGAGGAATGGGAGAAGACTTACAAAAGATGAGGATAAAGAAGAAAAAGACCGTGGTGTTTCCTGGGATTCTCCTAGGGCATCACTAGCTAATAGGGGGCAGGCCTATCCCCTACCAACCTCCTCAAACTCAACAACCGGAGAAGACCTTCGGGAAATGATCTTCAGACAAATGAAGGAGATTGGATTGGGGATCCCAACAAAATTCAAAAGAAGGGTAGGGAGACCTTACCCTCGACATTTTGATAATGAACCCTTTCCCAAAAGATATGTAGTACCGAAATTTCGGTTATTTGACGGGATAGGATCAAAAACTGCTCCAGAGCAACACCTTGCCCACTTTGTTACCACATGTGGAGACACAGCTAATAATCCTGCATGGTTACTACGTCAGTTTCCCCAAAGCCTTGCAGGAGCTGCCTTTGAGTGGTATGCATCTCTGGAAGAAAATAGCATTAACTCTTGGGAAGAGATGGAAGATGCCTTTTGTTCTAAATTCATGGTCATCGCTCAGGATGTCACCTTTATGGATATGGCAAATTTAAAACCAAAAAAGGGTGAAGGGATTGTAGAATACATCACGAGGTGGAGGAACGTGAGTATTCGGTGTCAACCGCCGTTAAAGGAGACCGAGCAAGTTAATATAGTCATGAGCAATCTGCCAGGATGGATTCAACCATATTTGGTGCCAGCAAAAATCACAGAGTTCCAGCCATTGGTCACTCTGGCATCCAAGTATGAGTCTTTAAGTCAAGAAGGATGGATTCCAACAGCTCGGCCCAGTTTAGAAAAAGAGAAGGGTAGAGAGAAAGGAAAGAAGAGCGAAACAAAGAAAAGCGAAAACGCAATGGCCTCAGCTAGTTACAACATTGGCTCTGACGAGAACAAGCGAGCAGAAAGAGATGATAATAGAGAATCAGGCCAACGGAAGTTTGGCATAAGTCTACGGGAGCGTAGGAAAAGGCCTTATTCTTTCAAAAAAGAATACATAGATGAACTGTTTAAAATTGCCATAAGGCACGGCATGCAACTACCACAGTGCAAGCGACCCGAAGAGGCAGACAAGTCCGATGATCCTAATTATTGCCTTTACCATAGAATTCTCGGACACAATCTTGAGGGGTGTTACATCTTTAAAGATTGGTTGGAAAATCAAATACAAGAGGGGGAGATAAAAATACCTAAAGAGGCTCAACAAACTCCAAAACCGCACTTCCAAGTTAACATGATATCTTGTGTAGGATCGGAAGACGAAACAGAATTGCATCAACCTTGGGTCCTCCACCTAACCAAGAAATCTAAGAAGTTACTAAGAAAAATGCATAGTGAGCTCCAAGCCAAAAGCAACCCCCAACCTACAGAGAACATTCCCGCTCCAAGAGTCATATTTAGTCGATCGAAGGAAAACGGGAAGAAAAAGGAAAAGCCGATAACATTGGCTAGAGCTAAGCAACTTGCTGGGATGGGCGAAAGGACTAAGAAAAACAAAAATGAAGAGTACGTGCAGAAAGTCCCAAGGCCTATCACGCTTGAACATTTTATTCCCCAGCATGTCATGGCAAAGATTTCAGGAGCAAAAACAAATGCCAAGATTGGTATTTCAAAAGGAAAGGAGAAATCCTTATGTCCAGATATACATGAACATTGCAACGGTGTCACGATGACAGACTCGATGGACGATCAACCTCCTGCGAATATAGCGACACCTCTAGCCCGAAGGCCAAAACGTACAGCTCGTATCTCAGTCGGTTACCGGGCCATACGAGAAGAGTTGGAATTAATGCGATCCATTTATACCGCAACTTTGGAGGAAGAGAATAGAAAGATCATTGAAAAGATAAGACCAACCATTCAAAGATACATGAGTCAACCTCAAAGCGAGAACTTACAACCAGTGCACTTCAAAGGTGACACATCGCCAATCAAGAACAAACACGGTGAAGGTACCTCGAAGCCACTATTGGTGTATCGGCGAGACAAAAATAGAAAAATATACAGTCATGATGAGCACTGTTACTCGATAGGATATGAGGGTCCTACCGGGGAAGACCCGTGGAGAGATGATTTTGAAGAACAAGATCTAGAGGAAACAGAAGAACCACAATACTCAGAGGATGAGTACTTATCAGATGAAGACTTTACCCTGGAAGACTATTTCACTCTATACCCAGAAATGCATCGGATTATCCGAACCATGATGAGCGAAATAAGGATATCTCAGGGTATGGACCCGATCGAATATTCTAGTGATGATGATGAAACTGAAAATGAAATCGAATTCTCATTTCGACAATTGAGTATTGACGAAAATGGTGATGACATCAACTTAGGATGGGGAATAGAAGGCATCGTCGCCCAAGGATGGGGAGACACCGAAGAGGAAGATGGAACAGAAACTCCCTCCCAGGGGTCCTGTCATAACACGTGGGCAGGATGGGACTCATTCGAAGATATAAAAGGAGACGAAATGGAAGATAATGATGATATGCCACACCGGGAGGAAGAGCAAGCCATAGAATTTGAAATCAACCCGGGACCAATTCTAGCACCACTCGACATAAACAGTATAGAAATCGCGTTCTCCGAAAATCCAGAAGATCCGCAGCTGACAGTAACTATCTTCGCTGACCCAAGAAACGTTCAGACTGAGATTAAGTCGGAACTGATAGATGAAGTACTTCGCCTTGTGGATAGAGAGATGCAGGGAGTATTGCGTACTCACACATGCAAAGATTTGGAAGAAGAATATGATCAATATGAGTATTGCAACGCCATTACCGAAGGCGAGCGGGTAGACGAACCATCAGAAGAAGGCGAGAACAACCCGAAAAAGGATATTGCTCCAGATTCAGATGAGTCAGAATACCAAAACGTAAGAATGATCCACATTCCAATGAACGGGGGTATGGAAATATGTGCGGCAATACCACCCGAGAGACATGTAACATGCAAGAAACGACGATATGACCCGACAATCCCGTACCCGTGGATAGCAAGTCGAAGGGGTGTGGAAGGAGCTTATCAAACAATAGCGATACACGAGGCTCGAATGACCAACGCCGAACTTCTTGAGTACTTCCAATTACCCTCTGATACCAGGATCACAGTGGAAAAAAGAAAAAGGCCTCCGTTGGAAGCATCAATAGTATGTCCGTGGAAGAAGTATCCAAAGTGGGGAATGTTTTATGATTGTGAAATAAGAATAGCCCCACCCGAAGATTATACAGAAGAGGAGTTAGCAGAAAGTCCCTTGTATTCAAAGGCTGTAAAACTCTCCCCGTGTTCCATCTTTAGATCCAACAAAGATATACTATATCTCCCGAAAGAATCCTGGTGTCGAGAGATGTGGGGGCAATATGAGCCGTCAGAAGATAAAACATGGGAACATGGCGAAGCGTCGCGAAGTAACCATAGGAACGAGGTCCTACAGAGAGGCGAACTGTCAGACATGGAAACAGATGATGAACTATCAGACATGGAAACGGATGACGAACAAGATAATCACGAAACTTGTAATGCGGTCAATTTTAGTGATACTGACTCAGAGGATGACGAAGTTACGCCAAGACTCTGTACTGAACTTCTCGCCGAAACATCCACCAGAAGGAAGGATAAAGGGATTGTAATAAAGGAAACAAGCTCGTGCTCACCAGATAGAAAAGGAAAAGAGCCCGTTGGATCACATGAAGGCGTCATCTATAGGTTGGAGGAGAAGATGAGCATGTTTCTTGACACGATCACGGTGATACATCAACAAAACATGACGATACTTGCCACCCTAGAATCATTGTGTGACTTGGCGATCACTGACAAACGCACAAATGAGGAAGCGATCAAGGCTGCAGTAGAAACTCTACGACCTATAATCAGAGAAACAAGGAATGATACAGAAGAAGAGAAAAATAATGACAAGACCGGAAAAGAATCGGTAGATGGTCATGCTACACCTTTATCAGAGGAACCTTCTCAGACCAATACACCCTTGGAGACTCCCCAAGTTGAGAATCAAGCTGATCAGGTCCCCCGAGGGAAAAGTGACAAACGACGCAAAAGGCGAAAAAATAAGAAGGATCCTAACCAGGAGAATCTGAAACACCCGATTGAAGAAAGCATAAGAAAGAGCCCTCCTGAACAAACTATAGAATCTCCAAGATCAAATCGCAATCCTAATACCGAACCAGCAATACCAGAACGATTAGACACGAGAACGCATGGGAGAACTTCTTCAGGAAATGAAAATCCAAGGAACTCAATAGGACCAAATTCTGCCCCAGTGGTATTAGAAGGAATTCCTATGACGATGTGGGGAATCCCGCACATAAGAACACAGCCTATGGCACCTGCCCAAGTACGAACAGTCCCCACCAGGAGGAATCGCAGAAGAGCGCGTCACCAAAGGGATCGTGGGTACTCAGTAACCGGGAGAGCTCACTCTGCTCGAAGGGCATTACTGGAGCAGACAAGAAGAAGAGATGGTCTGCAGGAACCACCTACTTCACCAGCTGAAGGAGCGGAATATTATGCTTGGCTCAGGGAAGTCTTAAGGGACAATATGCGGTCATCAGGAAGAGCCAGGCGAAGGGACAACTCCAAATTCTGCTTGTATCATTTAGAAAGAGGTCACGCTACCAAAAGATGCCCCGTATATAGATTGTGGCAAGACAGGCGAGCCCAGTTGAGACATATGAGGACACGGGGGCCCTCGTCCTCAAGGAACACCCAACTTCGAAACCGGTCAGCCCGACGGAGCCCGAGATGGGAAGAAATGCTAGAAATATACGAGGACGAATTCATTAACACAGTTACTTGTGAGTTTGATCCAGAAGAGTCATTCAACAGCTATGATAGTTCAAGCAGCTTTGAAATCAACGAGTATTACGATAGCTCGGAAGAAGGACCTGTTGTGATTCGTCCTGAAAATATAGGGAGAGAGTATCATGAAGAGAAGGACGGATTCTTCCTCAAAACAATGTTCGAACCAGAAGAGGAAAATGAACCGCCATCATCATGCTCAGATGAGTGTAATGTTACCCTTCGCTCCGGCACATACATACCCGAACGACAACCTTCCAAAGAGAACACAAAAGGAGTAAACCAGACGAAGGACTTGTCAGAAAAGAGAAGGCCAACGGCGAACAGTTATAATGTACTGGCACATCTTCGGAAGATACCTGCCCCACTCAGTGTCTTTGATGCCCTAATGATGTCACAAGAATTAAGGGAAACCCTGATATATGCTCTGCAAAATCCAGAAGGTTTCCAAACCTGCACAATTGATGAAGTAACCGAGGAAGCTTCATATGCTGACCCGGTGGAATTGATCACCTTTACAGAGGAAGATTTACTGGTTGGAAAGTCTGCACATAACCGACCTTTATACATAACCGGAGTAACACGAGGAGTCAAAATCAAAAGAATATTGATAGATCCCGGGTCTTCAGTCAATATCCTACCATTGAAGTGTTTACAATACCTTTCCTTAAGCGTAAAGAATCTATCCAAAGAAACACCATCAATTAGAGGATTTGACCAACATCCTCGAAAGGCGCTGGGGGCAATCACTCTGCCACTTCAAGTTGGGGAATTAAAAACTAATGTGAAGTTCTACATCATAGATGCAGATACTTCATACCGAGCATTACTGGGGCGACCCTGGTTACATGAGAATCACCTGGTGCCTTCGACTCTCCACCAGTGCATAAAATATATTGCGGACGGTCAACAGAAAACAATAAGAGGAGATAAGTACCCCTTTTCTGTGAATGAGGTTCAATTATCAGATGCGAAGTTTTTCGTTCCTAAATCTTCAGAGGCCATCATAATTTTCGATTCTCCCAGATACGAGAATGGGAAGGAAAACGCGGAGCCTTCACCAACTGAGAAAGGAAAGAAAACGATGAAAGTTAGATTCGTGATCAAGGAATCACAACCAGATAAGGGTACATCAAGTGGAATGAAATCTCAGATCAATAGGAAACCATCCATAAAAGATGAATACAGTATCGAGAATGAGGAATGCCATTGTTCCTTCACTGTCGATCTGGTACCTGAAGACTATTATCGAGATTTAACACCAAGAAGTACGAACCAAGTCGAACGACTGGAAGTCTTTTTAGTGCCGGCTAAAATAGAATATATCGGTAAGAAAAAGACAATGCAGCCACCTATCCTCTTCTACAAGGCTGAAGGAGATCAGTTTGGAAGAGAACGACCCTCAGGCGAAAATACGGAAAAATGGTTGGGTGAGGAAAATAAAGAGCTAAGATCGGTCAAGGCACAGAAATATTGTCGGAAAGAGTTGGTTTCCCTTTTCAAGAAGTTTCGATGTTTTGGTCCTATAGATCCAACAAGAGCAGATTTCTTTCGAGAAATGTGGGACAGAAATCCTTCGAAGATCGAAGGAATAGACGGCAAGAAAAGATACACCAAAGGATTGGGGTACGATCAAACTCATGAGAATATAAGAATCCAAAAGGCGTATGAGCGCTTCTGGAATGTACACAATCCAACATATCTTTTAGTAAAAGGAAACCAAATAAGGGAAATGCCCTTTGTATCCCATGCAACAAACGATGCAGGAGAAGAGAAGGAAGAACAATTCATATTAGCAGCCAAAACGGCACCGAAGGAACTTGAAGAAGGAGGCCAGAATACGATAGATGAATTACTTGAGGTAAATCTAGGAACAAAGGAGGAACCACGACCCACCTTTGTGAGTGCCTCTCTCTCTCCTGAAAATAAGAAACGACTTGAAGCTCTCTTGAGGGAGTACATCGACTGTTTTGCATGGACTTATAGTGAGATGCCGGGGCTGGATCCTACAGTGGCAGTTCACAAATTAAAAATAGACCCGAGTTTCAAGCCCATTAAACAAGCGCCCAGAAGGATGCGGATAGAGTTGGAAGAAAAGGTCACAATGGAAGTAAAAAAGCTGATCGAAGCAGGATTTATCCGAGAAGAGGAAACTCCCGATTGGATAGCCAACATAGTGCCTGTTAAAAAGAAGAACGGTCAAATTCGGGTCTGTGTAGATTTTCGAGATCTGAATAAAGCATGCCCAAAGGATGACTTCCCGTTGCCCGTCACCGAAATAATCATAGATCACACCTCATCTTACGAGGTCTTCTCTTTTATGGATGGGTATTCGGGGTATAACCAAATAAAGATGGATGAGGAAGATCAAAAGCACACCGCTTTTCGCACACCAATAGGTATTTATTGCTACAAGGTCATGCCATTCGGATTAAAGAATGCAGGAGCAACATACCAAAGGGCTATGACCAAAATTTTTGATGACCTAATACATAAAGTGGTGGAATGCTATGTGGATGATCTAGTGGTAAAAGCACATTCTCAAGAAGAACACTTACAACACCTTAGGGTGGTATTCGAAAGATTAAGACTGCATGCTCTCAAACTCAACCCGTTGAAATGTGCTTTTATGGTTTCCTCGAGAAAGTTCTTGGGATTCGTAGTGAGACACCGAGGAATTGAGATCGACCCCGAGAAAATCAAAGCAATTCAAGGATTGCCACCACCTCGGAACCTAAGACAGCTGAGATCTCTACAGGGACGATTAGCATATATTCGAAGGTTCATAGCAAACCTTTCCGGCAGAATTAAACCCTTCACTCATCTCACAAAGAAGGATGTTCCTTTTAAATGGGATGACAGATGCCACAAGGCCTTCGAAGACATCAAGGCATATCTCCTCAATCCACCAGTGTTATCTGCACCTATTCCTGGAAAACCTTTGATTCTCTACACCACCGCTTTGGAAGGATCACTGGGGGCATTGTTGGCCCAAGAGAATGACGAAGGCAAGGAAAACGCACTATACTATCTCAGTCGGATGTTAGTAGGGGCAGAACACTCGTATTCACCCATCGAAAAACACTGTTTGGCATTAGTGTTCGCTGTTAAGAAATTGAGACACTATATGTTGGCACATAAAGTCACCCTTGTCTCGAAGGTTGACCCGTTAAAATTCTTGATGACTCGGCCAATGCTTACAGGAAGATTGGCCAGGTGGGCTATTATTTTGATGGAATTTGATATAACCTACGCCCCACAAAAGGCTATAAAGGGGCAGGCCCTTGCAGACTTTCTGGCTCATCACCCAGTACCAGATGACTCTCCTCTAGCATGTGAGTTTCCAGATGAGGAGACGATTCAGATGCAAGAAGAAGAAGAACCTTATTGGGAAATGTATTTTGATGGCGCCTCATCAATTCAACCCGCTGTAAGACCAAGGCTGCCTAGAATGCGAGCAGGGATTGGTTTAGTTTTTGTGACACCTGAAGGAGGCATTCTGCGTCATTCTTTTGCACTTACCGAACCATGTACTAACAATGAGGCAGAATACGAAGCATTGATTACAGGGCTTGAAACCACAATAAGCATGGGTATCAAACGATTACGGGTCCATGGAGATTCCCAACTGATCCTAAACCAAGTAACAGGAAAATATCAGACCATTAAGCCGGAATTAATCAAGTATCATGAGAAAGCTCTTGAATTGATAGCACAGTTTACACATGTGACACTAGAGAAAGTTTCTAGAGCTATGAATGGGAAGGCGGATGCTTTAGCCAGGTTGGCTAAAGAGCTAGGTGACCCAGACGAGAAGGAAGTACAAATCGTCATTCGTAATCGAAGATCACTCTCCCCATACTTCATGAGTCTCGAACCTGATGAAGAAAACGTTGCTTACCTAGAAGTCGCTGCTCTGGAGGAAGAAGAAAATAAGGATATGGAAGAAGTGGAAGATGGAGAAGATTGGAGAAAACCATTCCTGGAGTATTTTCGGCAAGGGATATTGCCAGAAAATAGGGCATTGAGAGAACAGATAAAAAGACGATCTCTCCGATACGTTTATGTGAACGATACTCTTTATCGAAGATCGTATGATCAAATGTGGCTCCGATGTGTCTCTAAGGAGGAGGCACAACAAGTAATACAAGAAGTTCACGCTGGGATATGTGGGGCTCATCAGTCCGGCCCTAAAATGAGATTAAAAATCAAACATTTGGGATATTATTGGCCCACAATGATCTCTGATTGTGAAAGGTATGCGAAGAGATGTCACGCGTGTCAGGTCAATGGAGACTTCATACATCAACACCCGAACCCCTTACATCCCACGGTAGCGTCATGGCCTTTTGATATGTGGGGAACTGACATTATCGGTCCCATCGACCCGCCTTCGTCCAGGGGGCACAAATATATCCTAGCTGCGACTGATTATTTCTCTAAATGGGCGGAGGCAGAAGCCTATAGAGAAGTAAGGGCTGAAGATGTGGTTCGATTTTTCCGTACTCGGATCCTATACCGATTTGGAACACCCCGCAGGATTATTTCCGATAACGGGACAGCATTCAAAAATGCCAAGATATACAACTTTGCTCGCCAACACAAGTTGGATTGGCGATATTCCTCGATTTATAACCCAAGAGCAAATGGATTAGCAGAAGCATTTAACAAAACCTTGGTGCGTATCCTAAGGAAAATGGTGGGCAAAGAACACCGAACATGGCATGAGCGACTTCCAGAAGCACTTTGGGCATACAGAACGACTGAACGAACTCCAACACAATCAACTCCGTACTCTCTAGTATTTGGAGCTGAGGCTATCCTACCCCTGGAAATAGAACTCCCATCATTGAGGGTTGCAATGTACAATGAAATGCCGCTTGAGAAACGAACTAAGTTGAGGATAGAAGAGTTAGACGCCATGGATGAAAAGCGGTTAGCTGCGCAACAAAGTTTGGAATTATATCGCGCTCAGATGACTCGGGCATACGATAAACTGGCTCGTCCCCGGACATTTCGGGAAGGAGAATTAGTCCTTGTATTACGAAGACCGATAACAGGACGACACCATGGTCCAAAGTTCGCACCTAATTGGGAAGGACCGTATGTGGTTTGTAAGGTTTACGAAGGAAGGGCTTACCTACTAATAGACAAAGATGGAAATCATCCCATGACACCTATAAATGGGAGGTACTTGAAAAAGTACTACGCTTAAATTATTAAATAACATTATCCTTGTACATATGTGTAAAAAAAAAAAAAAAAAAAAACAAAAAAAAAAAAAAATTCCATCAAGCTAAAAATAGAGTCTCATGATGATACATAGAAAAACCACCATACAAAAAGACTATCAAGGTGCAACACAGTTCCGCCACGACAAAGCTAGCCAGATCTGAGATAGAAAAATTGCAAAATCAAAGAGGCTAGCGCCACTTCGAAGCAGCAACATCACCCAGAGCAGAAAATGAGACCTTCCTGATTAAAGCAGCATACAAGAGCAAAGAAATGATAGGCGTGTAATTCTTTTCATAAATGACTCCCTTCGCAGTAAAGATTTTGCAAAAGAAAAAGGGGTGCGCCATGAGGAGGATAAGCTCGTCACACCTTCTGAAGAGACCTCAACTTCTACATGTGACGAGGGAGACCTCAACTTCTACATGTGAAATGTTTGAGCAAAACGTATGAGATGTTCTATGACATCTTATTCCCTACCCCAGACATTAAAGAAGAGATACTAGGGCCAGCGATGCGAAGATATCATGGGTAAAATGGGAGATTCCCGGAAAGACCCAGAGATTACTCAAGGCATCACAAAGCTATCAAAACTTTAAAAACTACTCAGGAGATGTTGGGATATTTTCTCAAAGCATTCATGGATCATGGTGGGAGATATAAATGGGAAGTTTAATGAAAAGAGATGGTGACAAAAGAGAAAAAGAACTCCCATATATAGACTCAGATAAGGTCTCACTGTGCATAACCGAACCAAAAGGGGAATCTATCCGAACCTGGATCCGAACCTCTAAGGCCACATGGTAACAGGCAAAGATGTGACACAAAGGCAATGACGCATTGAGAATTGGCGAAAATTAAATGCGAGGCTTAGTACGGAATTACCATCCAATGAAGAAAAGACAACAACTTTACCAGGCATGCGCATAACCGAGTAGCAGCGTCATACTTATCATAAAAAACGGGGGCATCATATAAGACAAATACAGAAATAGTGACTCATGACAAGGCACCAGAGCAGGTCACTCGAAGATAATTCTCCTAACCCGCTCTGGTGGGGGGCATTTGTTGAACCCTAAAATATTCTCCTAAATACCGGGAAACGGTAAAACAAAATTTGATATTTTAGGCATGGGTCAAATATAGGAGGCGCCCGACACTCTGAAAATTATCCCGATCAATCGGGAGGGTTTATTTACGGATGAGAGGACAGAGGTAGTTTGATATGAAAAATACGAGCCATGACCCGAAATATCGTACGAAAATAATTATGTGATTTCATAAATATTTGTGAAATTATATGATTATAAAAATAAAATTGACATGGGCATCTCAAAATTCTAGCATATAAATCCATCAAGATCAGTGCATCCGGAGGCATCAAGATTCGTGCAACAAATATTCCATGATCAAATTTTGTTCTTACTGCTTTGGCCCATTTTT
The DNA here is from genome assembly GCA_028095005.1 of Rhynchospora pubera. NCBI lineage: Eukaryota > Viridiplantae > Streptophyta > Magnoliopsida > Poales > Cyperaceae > Rhynchospora > Rhynchospora pubera. Next base: position 181,406,685 of record CM051461.1, read on the forward strand.
GCTTCGGCCCAATCCACGTTGGATAAAAAAAAAAAAAAAAAAAAAACGAAAGGCCCACTTCATTTCGGCCCAACCCACATCAGTCAAAAAAAAAAAAAAAAAAAGAAGGAAGGCCCATAAACACTAACGGCCCATCACAGTATCTCTCCGTCCCCTTCGTTCCGACTGCTCCTTCTGACGCAAGCCATGACGAAAAGAAGCTCTCTGACGAACGCCGTGACGCAGGAGAGGACCCCTCCTCCTTCTCACGCCAGTTGAAAAACGAAACCATGTAATGATGACAGGGAATGGAATCTCGCTGTCTCCTTTCCTTCTCGCGTTATGCTTGCACTGCCTCCTCTTTCGTCTGCTCCAGCATGTGTCAGACAAACTTCCTTCAATTCCACCTCTCTCTCTGCCAGGCCATGATGACTAAGCATTCAATTGCAAGAGAGAGGAATCCCAACGCCAATAGATGAGACCAATTCCCTTCTCTCCAGTGGATTCGAGGTGGAAGTGACTCAATTGCATATGGCCTGGGAATTTAATACTTGCCAAATTGATGAGAATGAAACATGATTGATCCAATTCCCTGGTTAGGCAGCCACCAGGGAGTAATTTTGATGATATTTAAAGGGTTAATTTGAAGAAACAATGAACTGGATTTTGGAATCGAGAAATACCATGGTTAAGTGCTCAACTTGTTGAGTTCAAAATTAGTTCAGAATCCATTCTCGAATAGCAACAACAATCATTGGTGATAAGCTAGTTCAAGACCATGAAAAGCATCACAATTCTTATATTTCAGAAACCCATAAAGATGATGCCTCAATTTCATGATATGGAGGAGCTTATGAGCTGTACTGTTTATATAACAAGATTGGCACAGAGAGCTGTTGTTAAAACACCTTGTAACACCTCTCAATTCTTTAAAATGCAATGAGGCTGTGATAAAGAAACCTTTGAACCTGAAATGGAGATAATTCAAGTCATGCCTTACATAGAAGAAGAGAGAGACCCAGTAAAGAAAAGGATGGAAGCAATATCAATTTTTATGATAATGCTTAGGTGCTGCTGAAAACCAAGAATTGGAGAAGAAGGTTATTCATTGATTAATTACCCCAAACCAAAGAAGGCTGCTAAGGTCAAAAGGTCCTGATAAAAAATTAATTGCTCACTAGTGGGGGCAAAACTGTCCAATTTCCTCAAAAACATTGATCATTGGTGCCACCCACAGTGCTGTTGGTTCTCCTATAAATAGGGTACCTCAGTGCCATGCAAAGGGGGACACAACACAACAGGAGGCATACACGAGAGGCTCAGACATCAACCATAAAGCAATATAACACTTTTGTGAGGAGAAGAGTATTATCTGTTTAAATTAGGATAGCCACTTTATAAAAAAAAAAACAAAAAAAGAGTGTGTTAGTAGAAGCATTAGCTTCATAGTTTTAGTCACTGTTTTGTTTCACTTCTTTGTAATCTACATTTGGTGAAATAAGAAGGTTATTCCTTTTTACCTTGCAACTTTCATCTTCCTTTCTTTTTTTAGTTTTGCACAGAATTGAAAGCAATGTAAGAGATAAAATAAAAATTGCTTTATGTAAATATGTATATAGGCATGTTAATTAACACAAGCATTTAGGAAGCAAGTTAAAATCTGTTCTCTTTTATATTCTACATTTATATACATGTAGGTCGAGAGTTATATCTACATTTAAATAATGAAATTAAAATAGGCCATGCTTAACTAAATACACATGTATCTAGCACTAAGTGAATTATCATTTAGTGCTAACATAAACAAAAATTGTGGACAACAACAAGGACACCAAAGTGAACAATGGACAGCAGGTTTGAAAGATGTAATAAAAAAAAACAAGGACAGCAGGTATAAAGGTTCATGAAGCCCTGAACATCACCTCAGGCCAATGGACATCATCTCATGCCAACATGTTGCAACTCATGGAGGAGGCTGCCACCATCACTACCTCAACTAAGCCAGGAGAAGCTCTGCATTAGAGAACCTCATATGTCAACCTGATGGAGCATCTTGCTTCAAGAGTTGCCATACTACCTTCAATCAGCAACATGGATGCAATCATGACAACCATGGCTCAACCTCAGCTGAGAGCATGTTGCAAGGCTGCCATGATGGAATTGGAGGCTCACGCACACTCAAAGGGATGCCAACATGCTTATATGTTGATCTCTGGGCTCTCTGCATCAACATAAAAGTGCATCAATGAAGGGAGAGGCAACCATCAGTGCAATCACCATGGCCACATCAAAACTAAGGAGTAACTTTTGGATAGAGATGCTCCACCATCAAATTGACTGTTCAGGCACCTTCCTATATTCATCACCAAGCTTGTAGATGCCTCACTCGACCCTCACCATGGCCAGTCAACTGTATTGATCAATCCATCGCCATGGCGGGTCCTGACTGAGGTGAGGCATCACGCCAGAGGGACTCAACAACCAAATTGAGAATACACCAAGCTTTATAAATCCCCCACGATGCTCTCAGGCGTTCCAATTTGGCATAAACACCACCAGAGGTCCAGAACCACCGTCAAGCCTCGTCAAACCCTAGCCAATTAGGGAGGAGATGATTACAGTGTAGGAGACGGAGATAAGCACGATTGGTGGGCTCTACGACGTCAGGAGAGTCTGACGATCTCTTGCGGCCCTGTATTGATGTCAGATAGTCACCTAATCGAGCCAACCACACGGCCATGGCGGGGAACTCCGTCGTTCTATCGACGAAAGAGAAGAAGAGAGAAAGGGTCATTTCCCTGTCTTATATGGACACGGCGTAAAACATAACGGCTAAAGCCACATTCACTGACAACAGGACCCACACGCGAATGGATCTGTGTCTCCACGAAACACCGGGCGTATGGGAGTAACAGAACAGTTTTAAACGAACAGTCCCAAATTCTGTGATGTTCTGTGGCATTTTTCGTGTGGCGAGTCAATATTGTGTAATGATCCTTCATAACCAACCAGAAGGCGCCATGTGTCCTGCAGTGACAACTGAGGTCACTGCTGTCTCCCCTTCTCTCTGCCGATCTGGACTAATCAGAGCCTGCCACGTGTCAGCCTAGCTGATGTGGCATCATTTTATTGCTGAAAACTTTAAAAATTCGTAGAAATTCAACCGCAACTCAGAAAAATCCAAACCAAATTTCTACGGAGTCAGAAAAATATGGAGAATACAGTCATGCCAAAACCACAACCAAGATCCAAATAGAATATTTTTAAATCCATATTTCAAGCTCTGGCCAGTCACAAATTGCCACCTCAGCCTTATATTTATTTAAAAATCCAACAGCCTTTAAAAATTCATGAAAATCACAGGAGGTTCAGAAAAATATGAGGAAAAATCCGGGAAGTTCAGAGAAATAAAAGGAATCTATTTGGCTAATCATCACCATTAAAAACCCCACTAAATATATTCCTACCATTATTCTCTCCTGGATATTATGGAAAGAAGCCGTTTCGGCAAAAGCTCAAAGGCTCATGATCAAATCAATGAAGGCATGGATAATATTATAAAATTCAGAAAGTCATACCGGAATACTAGCACGACCGAGTCTAGTGCTCCGTCTATGGCTTGAGATAAAGCTCATCGCAATCCCCAGTGATCAAAACCACCAGACGGTCATCGTCACAGCAAAGGCGGATAAAAAAAAATGGAAACACCGAGTACTGTTGCTAACAAACAAGAGTACTAGTGAAATATCAAGCTCAATGATCTGGTTAAATTGAGACTCGCTAGCCTCAAAATGATGGATAGTGAGGTCTATCACGATGTCACGGGACTCTATCAAGAGACCCGAAATAATATGCAAATCAGATGAAGACCAAAACAATATTCAAGCAAATTGATAAAATCCCAAAGAGAAGACACATTACACCGCAAGACATTATCGGTGAAGAATATGGATCCAACCACATACAAGCAGAACTCTTTGCAGTCTGAGAAAAGCTCACAATGTTGTCCCAAGCCTGCTGAGACGAGGAAAGCCACGATTATCAAAGGCACCCGCTCTCTCGAGAAAGGCAGGAGGTCCAATCTTGAGTGTATGCAATCTACCCGCCAGAGATAACATATGCCAACACCGTTGACACAGGCACACAGCATTATGATCCTATCAAAGATATGCAAATATTGTCACTATGGACAAATTCCACATCATCATACCCGTACTTGGGGAAAGATCACACTTTTATTTCAGGAGTCTACGGTTATCTAAGGCACCCGCTCTCTCGAGAAGGCAGGAGGTCCTAACTTGAGTGTTTGCAATCTAACCGCCAAGGATACATCGAGGCCAACACTGTTGCTGTAAACGACTCCCTCAGATTACATTAAAAACCTTATCCCACACCACATCAGATGGATCCATAATCCTCACCCAAATAATATCCTCATTCAGAAACCTTCAACATGTTCCATAGTCACATTACTTATGCTTCAAACAGCTCAGTAATGTTGACTTGGCCTATCTTTTAAATCAACAACCAGATCTCACACAACAAAATTTACCTCTTTCGGTGCTGGAGGGAAATTACAATGTTCCGGTCGGAAGCCGGACATTACCGGAACGCTCGCAGAGATTGCCGAGTGTCACCCTATTGACTTGCCTTGGCTAAATGCCGAGCATTATGTCGCATTGACGCTTGATCAGGAATCAAGCGAAGCTTCAACAGCTGGTCAGAGACTGAGTGTCAGAGGAACACTCCCATGATCGAGAACCAACTGTTCATGACGTACCGGTCGGCAGCCGGACGTTACTTGAACGCTTAGCGTCACTTGAGTGACTCGTCTTGCCTAGATGACAAGCATTACGTCGCATTGAACGATTGGTCAGAGACTGAGCGTCAGAGGTACGCTCCTATGATCGAGAACCAATCGTCACCCGCACCTAGGGAAGCCAAGGGGCAGCTGACTTAGGTAGCACCCGCGCGCATAAGATTTTTGGACGCCCACAAACCCAAGGGTCTGGCGAAGGATAGTTTCAATGCTTCGGGTGAGAGCCGAACCGTTGAAACCTAGGATATTTCAGGTGGCAGCTGAATTATCCGCTGAACGTTTGAATAGCAATCAGGGTTCCTTGCGAGGTTTCGAGTAACACTTGGACTATCTGCATGATATCTCGGCTGGCTACCAAGTATCATCAGAATATTCTAAGGAGGATCGAACCGTCTGTTCAATACCCGTTTGGCGAACAAATGTCACTTTAACATCTGACTGGCATCCAGATGAAATTCGGACACTTCAGGTGGCAGCTGAACTGTCCATTGAACGGCCGACTAGCAATCAGATTCCTTTCAACATTTCGAATAACAGTCAGACTATTGTTTGATACCTCGGCTGGCTACCAGGTATCACCTCAATACTCTGAGTGAGGATCGAATTGTTACTTATCTGATTGGCGAGTGGACGTCACTTCAACGCTTCGAAGAATAATCGAGTCATCTGTCCGATAAGCTGGCTGGCTACCAGATATCACTTCAGAGTCTCAATTATGATCGAATCGGAAGGGAACATCTGACTGGCACCCAGATGTCATTTCTAAACGATTCGAATAGCAATCGGACCAATTGTTTGGTACCTTGGCTGGATACCAGGTATCACCTCAATACTCCGGATGATAATCGAATTGGCACTTAACACTTGGCTGGCAACCAAGCGTCTTCGGTTCAGGTGGCAGATGAATCGATTCCTGGATATTTGACTTGCGACCAGATGCACTGTCGACACCTCAAGCAACAATCGGATAACCTGTGGGATATCTTGGCTGGATACCAGATATCACCTCAGTATCTCGAATGATGGTTGAATCGTCTACTCAATGTCTGAATGGCAACCAAATGTCTCCTGAACGCTCCGAACAACAATCGGATTATCTGTTTGATATTCTGGCTGGCTACCAGATATCACCTCAGTACTTCGGATGGAGATCGGAACGTCACTTAACATCTGATTGGCAACCAGATGTCTTAACGATTCGAGTGGCAGTCGAATCGTTCCTCTGATACCTTGAATGAAACTAGATACCACTTCAACGCTTCAAATGGCAACTGGATCGTCTACTTGATATCATGGCTGGAAACCACGTATCAACGCAACGCTTCAAGTGACAAGAGAACCGTTTATTTGATATCTTGGCTAGAAACCGAGTATCACCCCGAGGAAAAGAAACCGAACATTGCCAAATGTCACTTCAACGCTTCGGGAGCAAACCGAACCGTCACTTTGAACATCGCCAAATGTCACTTTTAACGGAAGCCAATCCGTCTATTGAACGTCTTGGTCAGGTACCAGATGTCACTTAACGCTCTATGCCCATCGAACGAGTGTCACCCCGCTTCCCGGGAAAGGTCAAGGGGCAACCGACTCGGGTCGCACCCGCGCGCATAAGATTTTAACGCCCATAAACCCAGGGGTCCGGCGTCTTTAACATCCACAAGCCCAGGGGCCTGATGTCAACTTCAAAAAAAAAAGAAGAAGAAAACAACCTCAAGCACCGCGTCAACCAAATTTAACGATCTGATCAGGAATCAGACGTCACTTTCAGATAACCTCGACAAAGATCAACAAGAAGTCTAAGAAACCCACTTTGGGAAGCCCATGCCTTATAAAAACAAAAATGCAAATCATAAGAGCCTAAATCTTGATTCAACACATTATGGAGAGAACTCGGAAAACGAGAAGACTACAAGCGTCCAGCGACGGCAGTCAACCGAAACCTCTACAAGCTAAGAGCTCCAGGGACTGCTAAGAACTCCAGAGACTGCTGTCCCCTGCAATCCAAAGTCCACAAAAAAAAAATATAATAATATGATATATTAATATTGCATTATAGTAGTAATATTAATAAAAAACAAAAAAACAAAAAAAATATAAATGCATGATAGGACCGCTTATTGCATATTTACAATTCCCTAACAGCTCACGACACACAATCCTTTGGTTTTCCCGATCTAGAGGTGCTCCTGACCATGTCGGAGGTAATTAACAGTAGGGGCTTGCGCCTACTGGAAAGAAAGGACCCCTTTAAATAATAAACCCTCGTGAGAACTCAAGACCGTACAGGTATCGCGCTTCGGGGTGGTATCGGTATCGGCCTCTTGAGGCTCGCGAGGGGTATCTGATCCGCATTCTTTTTTGCCCCTCAATCCGAGACCGGATTTTCCTCTGTTGATCCGAGGGCCGCGAAAAAGTGCGAGACACTCATCAATTTTATATTTTCTTTTGCTTAAACTTAATTCATGCGCAGCCCATTTTTCTTCCACAGAAATACCATGGTTCTCATTTTTATTTTGGCATCCTTTAATACTCATCTCCATTTGTTTCCATCAAGGATGCATCCATTTTAAATGCATTTTTTTTCATTTCATTTCATTTGCTTCATTTATGTTGTTGTTCTCATAAAGCATAATTCCCTCAATTTTCGTGGCCAACAATTACATGAAATAAACGTCTGAACAGATGAAACAGAGCTTTCTCTCTGTTCCCTGACATTCTTTGACTAACTGCATGCGTGAGATTTTAACAAATGTTACTACTTACTAGTCTCTAGTTTTGTGACCTGATTCTAATGGAATTATGCATAAATACAGGTGCCAGCAAAACAATTCTCGACTTTTCCAGATTTGCTAGAACAAAAACAAAAGGAACTTGAAATGATGGAGAATGTGTTGAATCGGTCTAAACGAGAGGCTGAGAACTCTTAAGAAATTTGCCATTCAGGTTCGCAATTTATTTGTTCTCAAAAACTGTTTACTTGGTCAAGTTGGCTTCCTATATTTATTTCTTAGTTAATACAGGTGGATCCGCATTTCAATTAGAAGCCAACTTAACCATTTTGAAATATAGGAACAGTTGATTAGAAAACTAGTGGTATTCATATAGAAGTAATTAAACAGTAAAGTAAGATTAAGAGGTAGGGTTTAAACCGAATAAGATAATAGTCCAAATCATTTTATGTATCCAACTATTCATACCTTCTAGTTGGACATGAATACGAATATGTTTGGCTATTAATCAGAGACAGATGTGTTTAAATTAGATTTAAGTTTAATTTAGAGTGCAAGATAATATTATATGCATGGAATGATGGAGATAAATTTAATTTGCACAATATGCGATGATTTTGCCATGCTAGATTAATTAAAGTTTAACTGAGATTTTGGGATTTCACCATAAGAAATATAAATTCGTTGAATTTGAAAAACGAATAATGAAACAAATGATTCAAAAAAGCTAATACCAACTTCACAAAAGTAAAGTAACGAATCAGTTTGTTATAAATTAATGCACGGTTTGTATGTTACTTGCTCCAAACCTTGTGGGGGTCCAGGTCGACGCTCTATGAGACCCGCTTCCTTTTTCAGGATGTTTAGTTACTTTTACTTGATGTTTTTAGTACCATGTGTTTTATTTTAGGTTTTAGCTGTTCCTTCTTTTCAGTTCTGTGCTGGTATTGTAACCGTGAAATCTCGTATTTAGTTTTTCGAAGTAATTGCCTAAGGGTTTCTACTTTCTATACAAAACGAATGTATAGGTAGGGTTGACACGGCCTAAGAACTTTGCTGGGTCTCCACAAAGATTTTGCCTGTTTTTTTTTACTAAGGATTCATTCCTGAACTCAATTTCATTTGATTCAGTTCAAGAAAAAATTATGTGCCTCGGATGATTAAGATTGATTTCACATTATGCGATTTTTCTGGTAGATTAATATATAGAAGTTGAGATTTCGCAATAAAAATGCAACTCTGTTGTCTTTTTTTGAAAATAAAATCAGATGAAATGGTGACAATAACTAAATGATTGGTATCTTTATACATCATATATAGTTATGTGGCAGCATTTACCATTTAGGACGCAGATGCTCATCTGAAACTGCTTAAGGAATGTACTTTATTTATGGCTTTTCAAATTGCAAACCACAGATTTTCGTCAAAACTGACATCACATTAAATTTTCAATCTACAACCCTGTTATCTGGTTTGCTATCGTTCCTACATTTATATATATATGCAACTCATTTGCATCCCTTATTTTCTTGCACTAATTGGAGAACCAGCAAGCATAGAAAGGAATGAATATTCAGAGTTGGGAATTCTTTGGAATTTTCGTTTCAATCTATCAACATAGTACATTTATTTGTTATGATTGATGTAGCAATGTGAAAGAAATTGGGTTCACATTCTCCTCCAACCAACAAAATGATCTCAACAAAAATAAAACAAAAGAACAGTGATACTGGCACGTTATATGTACATGCCCCAAGTATTTTAACGAAAAGCTAATCATATGAAGTCAAAATCTACATCTTTTGAAACTAAAGCAACAAAATTTTCATTAACCTGATTCATCCCTAATCTTCCTTGTATGCTCAATCATGGAATCAATTGCAATATCAAAAGCATCCCTCACACCTTCTATCTTGTATCTTGGATCATTATAGACAATAGTTGGAATCAGGTTTATTATCACTTCTCTCATTGCTACAATTTGTTCTGCACTGTATCCAAGCAGCACATCCTCTATCTTCACTGTTCCATTTCGTACAGCATCTTCTGGAATATATACGGAATATTGTGTATGATTTCTTGGTAGATACCACTTGTACTGTTTGTGAGCTGTGTTGTAGTGAAAAAACACCGGTATACACCCGGCAACCATCGAGTCGATCGTTGACCTACGAGTATACGAATCACCTCGGGGTTGCATGCAAAAGGTAGAGTTTTGAAAAAGGCTCATTACACTAACAGGTGACCGGCATTTTCCTCCATACTTACCACACTCCAACAATTTACACCTAGATGAATCGACACACTGGTTTATCACCTGATCTCTGATTGCTGCTGCAGAGTGATTCTTTCGCCTAGCTCCTGTAAAAGAAAAGAGGTGTGGCCTTGCAACATGCCAAACCTTCTCCTGCCATGAGATTATATCACTAATCTTAGAAGGGTGGAAATACGTCAGGAATGGAATGCCGAACTCGTTACTGTGCCTTGTGGTAGACTCTACGATAAGTACTGTCATGTTCTGGGTCTCTGGTACATCCATAAACTTGCCTCCCCAGTACAAATCTTCATCCTTTTTGCGACGCAAGTCCCATGTGGTTCGACCCACCACAGTGAAATGGTCCCGTCCGCCTTGTACTGCCCATTCGGGTGTTGATCTTAGCCATTGGAACATTTCATTCATCAAGGCATCACGCACTGAGATAGGCTGGTACCAGAGATTTCGGCCTATATCGAGGGCAGCATAGTATGGTACGTATATTGCCGCAGCTTCAGCAGGGTTGTCGGTCAGGCAATCATACTGTTTCATGCGGTTGTGGAATATAACTTCCAATGTGAATTGATCACTGCCATACCTGTTAATCAAAAGGACAAGCTTCATCCTATAAGAAGAGTCCGATTCACATTTACATACAGTGGAATCATATGGCTACTATATATAATTCTTCAAAAAAAAAATTTTAACTGCTGGAGTTCAAATCTTTTGTATTATTAGGCATACTGATAATTACATTTGTGCTAATTACTTTGAAATTCGAAAAAAGGTTTGCTTTTTAATATAAAGATTTAAAGCCAGACAAAAAAAATAATAAATGTGCACAAATCAAATGTTATATATTCAAATGCACAGTTTCAGAATTCAGATGTTATGGATTCAAGTACTATAGAGTCCACAAATACTTATATTCAAGTACCATTGAGTCCACAAATCCTTCTATAGACTCAAATGCACAGTTTCAGATTTTACGGATTCAAGTACTATTAATCAAAATCTAAACAAGAAAGTATATTAGAATGGGCAATATATATATAAACAATGAACCGAATAATGCTGCAATTAAAATAAATGATGCCAATGAGAAGGAGAAATTCATGAACTTTTATAAGGTAAACATGTGATAAACATTTCATAAAACAGCAGGTGTGGCATCATACCATACATCAGGAGGAACAAGCGTGTCACCAGTGTCGGTTAGCATCGGCCCAAAGCCGTAATTTTGTACATTCTGACACCCGTCGGTCCAACGCGAAAGATTATGGCATTCTCTAATTAGACCCAAGTTGAACTGATCTGGCAATCTTTGTTCATATATATACCGCCCGATACACAACGGTTCGGTGGAATTAATAATAGGAGCCGTGCAAGTGCTGGTCATCTTGATAAAAATAAAGCCAGAAAAAAGGAAAGAGTTGAGAGCAAGGCTCAAGAGGAAGGAGAGGAGGAGAACACATACAAAGAAATTTTTGGTTACGGGTATGATGTAGTTGTTTTTCGGCGTCATTGATGGTGGCGATGGTTACAACCAAGACCTTGTGTGGTAGTATTGTTTGGTGTTGTGGAGAAGTTGCATTACATTTTAAATGCAGGTTTGTTTGTTGATTAAAAAATATAGTGATAACGATGACGATTATTTATATTAAATAAACCCAGGTCCTTGCATGTTAACAATTTGCGTACCCGTGGTGTATTTGATGCGTTTGTTTTACATCATATTTCATTGCAATAAGTTTTTTTTTTTATTATTGTTGCATTGCAATACTGAATCACTGCAACGTTAATTATTCTTTTCTAATTTCTGAAAATCAATAATAATTAATTTGGGAAGAATTATTCTTTTGGTTATTGTCTTATTTGAATGTAATTACAAGAAAATTGGATTTACACAACGATAATGATTCTGCTAGCTAGATTTAACATTTGAAACATCAAATATATTTTAAAAATAACTTTTATATCTCTATAATGCGTATAAATATAACAAGTAGTATTGCTTAAGGAGGAAAAAATAAATAAGGTGAATAATTCGTTATTAATAGCAAAATTCGCAAATAATTTACAGGAATTTTTCATGAAGTTCAGAAAATAAATTCGTCTGACATCCCTTGTACTGGTAGGGCTGAAAAAAATAGCTTGCTTTTGTAAATTATTCAAGAACCTTGTTACTATAGTTTATATTATTTTTTTCCTGTTAGTTACAATTAGTTTGAATTTAGAGAAAATGTAACTAGAAAACTTTTTCAAGGATTTTTATAAATGCATCAATGGAAAAAAGATTCCGGAACCTTCAATTGTAAATTAATGTAAAAATAATTAATAAAATCAAATTGTCTGATTCATTCAATTTGGCCGTCCAAAATATTTCTAGTATGCGGAATCTATACAATAATTAGGGAAGAGTGGCCGTTGACTATCATTATGATCATGTATGTAACAACACATAGAATAATCATTAATTATATTAATTAGTAATGAGAGGCTGAAACATAATTGCTCCCTATATGAAAAATAAAAAATCCGTACGTAATCCTCAGTCACCATTGAAGTTATTTTCTTAATATTTTTTTTTATCCTTTGCCCAATAAGATGGCAGCAAAATGACCAGCCAAAAATTAATTAACTAATTAATAGAAAAGAGGGGAAATTGAGGGACTAATATATAAAGGAATTTATTTTGGAGGTATAGATGTTGTATGCACGTCTCATGGCACGTAGCATGGATGGTAGGTAAACCTCGATCGAGTTGCACACATATACCCATATATATATAAATATATATGCTCTAAGTAATAAATCCCAGAGTTTAGGATACTAATGACAGGCTTTCTATTTGATTCAAACAGTAGTATGAGTCATCGAATTATATAATTAAGATGATATATTAATTGTAAAAAGTTTGTATCAAATAAATCTGAGCTTTAGCTGTATATTATATAGCTGGTTCTTCCCCCAAGTTTTGTTCATCCAATTTGTTGGTGGCAGGAACATGAAATCGTGCGCCGTCTAAATTGTAACAAGTCAATGGCTAGTTTCCATGATATCATGGTTAGGTTTAATTAAGTAGTGAATTTATTCAATTTGATTAAGTTGGAAATGAGATTCAAGTTAATCATTCATCATTAGCTCTTGATTTGAATTCTTAAACGCAGTTTCAATTCGCTGATCAGGTAGAAAATAAAATAATTAGCAAGCCTTAACAACTTGACGATGGACAAACGTTAATTAATTGGTAATTAGTATGTAATTACTATGGAGATAATTATATATAACTCAAAATAGTCAACAACGTAAACAGCACCAAATAGTATGCAAATAATGCAAATAATTTATGAGCACAGTAAGAACTAAGAATCATGCGGATGTAAAATTAACTTTTCACTATATATGCTTGTGAATATCATAATAGGGATAGCTATTGTTTTAGTTAATAAATCAAGTGTTGAGGATACAGAACTAATTTTTAGACCGTCATGGTGGATTTTGTTAGTTATAAACTAGTCGTTATATCAAATTGACATTACTTTTCAATTTCATATTCCCTAAAAAAGTAAAATAATGCGAGGAACAAAATAGGTAAGAATGTACAATTCAAGTTTCGACAGAAACATTAAAGTGCCCCCTTCTTATCAAGTAAATAAGAGATTCCTTGATCTGTTAGACTGTTAACAATAAGAGGATCTCCCCCCCCCCCCCCCCCTTTTTTTTTTTGATGCCTACTTGCTTTCAGTTGAAAAAAAAAAAGGTGGATATGTGTATTTGTTTAATTTCAATCTACTTGCAATAGACCAGAATACGTCGAAAGAGGAGGGAACAGAATGAACCGAAGGTAATTATACTTTTCATTTTTATTTAATATTTGGTTGGTGTTTTTTTTACACTTTAAATTTGTGAGTAATAAATAAAAAATTTCGAAAAATTATCAGGATCTAAAAAAGTATGTTATATTAAGTTTTCTTTTTATAAAAATATTTTATCTAGATAATGATAATTTTAAAAAAAAACTTTCTGTTTTTTCCACCCTCTATTCTATTCAAACAAGATGTTATTTTTTTCATCAATTATTATTTTATCAGTTCAACGTTTGTTTGACAAATATCTCAATATACATTAACGGTAAAGATACATATGCACTTAAGCTAGCCAGACTAACAATTTAGTCATCATTTGCGTTCTCGTGGTTACAATTAAATTCATAAAAAAATGATATCTTATCTCAACCTTAACTAGAGAAGCGATCAGACAAAATGAATTGGTAGCATCAACTGACAACGAAATGATGATAACGAGTTAGACATTGTAATTTATAAGTAAAGATTCAAAATTAGATTCAAGGTAAAGTTGAATTAAAATTTAATTCAATGATACCTGAGTGGAAAATATGTCCCTGCATATTTCTATTAAATAAATAAAAGTCAATTAGTAACAAAGAAGCAAAAAAAAATTAAACACATGGGATAATTTTCAGATGGTGGTATACTGGTATTACATGGTGTTTATTATTGCGGGAAGTTTTAGGGTTGTAATTATAACTCGGAGTTTGCCAATTTAGCGTGCATAATTCAAACATAAATTTGAGTTTTGAGTTTGAAATTATTTAGATTAACTGGTTTGAAATCGACTTAAAATAGGTTGATATAGAAAAAATTAAAATTCAAATATAGTATAATATCAACAAAACATTAAAGATAAATATGTAATAAGAAAGCAATTAGTCATTTTTATTCTTTAATATAACAGAAAGATATATAAAAATGTTAATAACTGAGTTCAAGAAAACTCCATTCTGATTCGATTTTAAAATTAAATTTAATAATCTGATTGATCTCTAATCAAGGTAAGCAGAATCAGTGATCAGTGATCAGTGATCCAGCTCAGTCTAAGCTAAAACTAAAATTGTCCCTTTTATAACTTCTTGAAACTAGAAAAATAGAAACGAAAATTTTAAAAATATTATATTAATAAAAATAATTTTAATTTCAAAACCCTAGCATATACTGAGATGAAAAACCCTTGTTAGTTGTTAGAACTTAGAACCCAAGAGAAAGTCCTTGTCACCAAACCCACACTCAAGTCCACATCCCTGGGAAAAGAAAAGAAAAGAGAATCGAACAAAAATGGCAACTTTGTCAACTTGCGCTTCCAATCTCCGCCTCTCGACGCATCTCCAGGCCATGTCTCCGTCGAGCAGAGCCTCTCGCCGGCGATGGTGGCGCCGTCGCGCCTCCATCAGCTGCGCGTACTCTTCCTCTCCACTAAGCGCGCCAATGGACACAGCCAGGATCAAAGTGGTCGGAGTTGGTGGCGGTGGCAACAATGCTGTCAATCGTATGATTGGTAGTGGTCTCCAGGTTGTATATATATATCTCTCTCTAAAGGGATTTTTGTTTTGAATCATGTACATTTGGATAGTTGTGTTGATGGGAAGTGTTTTAAGCTATAGCTCGAATAGTTAATTGACGGATTAGGTAATAGAATTTTGGGTAGTTATTGCTTGTTTACTTAAATTAGCATTCTTTTTACAACATTTTTTATGTTTTAGGTTTTGGGTACAAGTACTCAATTTGGGTTTTCTGCCTATTGATTTAAGATGTCTCTTTGTCATTGTTTATGCTCAAGTTTAAACATTCAAAGGGAATGTTGTAAAATTCATGCTACATGAAGTACTCGGAGGTATTGAACTTGTTTGTAGTGGTATAATGTTTGTGCTTTTGGATGATGTTTGTAGAGTTTGTTGCCTGTAAACACTATTTGGTGATTTTTGGTGTTAGATAGGAATAGTGCACTGGTAAAGTACTGTATTTTCTCCGATAATCTGGATGTAATTACTCTGGTAGTGAGAGAATATTCAGTACTTAGTAATAATTCCTAACAAAAAGGAACATAGAAGTTAGAAAGAGACCATCAGGCAACTAATAACAACATTGGTCAAATTGTAGGGAGTGGACTTCTATGCAATTAACACAGATTCACAAGCACTGGTGAACTCTCAGGCAAAGCACCCTCTCCAAATAGGCGAACAGTTGACTCGTGGCCTAGGTATCTTATTTTAATGCTTTAGTTTTTTATGTTTATATTACTTTGTTATCCACCACAAATCTCAATTATTTTAATTCAAGTTGTATTTTCTGGCGAAGAACAACTTGACTATCAGTATTCAGTTTGCTGCTTATTTGTTGTACTTTTTGTTTATTTAATTTTGCATTTTTCTAGAGCAAAGCTCTTTTGAGTGTAAATAGGATCTTATATAATGCTAGGCGCCTAGGCCCCAAAAAACTTATCCGAAATTTACATTTTTGGCATTCCATGCATCTTCAAAAACTATGGTGTTGGTTTTTTTCCCCTAGAAGAAGGATAATGAACTTCGGTGGCTGGTTAATAATAATTTTGATAACAGGTACTGGTGGCAACCCTTCTTTGGGCGAACAAGCTGCTGAGGAGTCGAAAGAGGCCATATCAAATGCACTAAAGGACTCAGATATGGTGTTTATTACTGCTGGTATGGGAGGCGGTACTGGATCTGGTGCTGCTCCAGTTGTTGCACAGATAGCTAAGGAGGCTGGTTACCTTACTGTAGGTGTGGTCACCTATCCATTTAGCTTTGAGGGCCGTAAACGCTCTTTGCAGGTAGTTACTATGCATGTTTCTTTGATGTGCAAAATTGAAAGTCAGCAGCATTGTGGTTATTACTGATTTCACATGTAGCTGAAATTTCTCCATATTAGTTGGTCCCAATTTAGTTTCGTTTCTTAAAAAATTTCTGTGTGTCTCTCTGATACTGCCATACTGGGTAGGGCAATCTAGCTGCCATCCCCTTTTCATGACATGGATAACATGCACCATAACACTGGGGCATATCAAATATTTGTGTTAGAATTCTAACTCATACAGTCAAAAGGTACGCTTGGACATTGGTATCCATACACAAGACAGGACAGATGCGAGTCTCAGAGGAGCATCCACATCAAGAGCAACTTCTAAGAAGACCCATCAGTGTTTATATAGAGAAAGGAGGGGTGTCACTAATGAATTTTTTCTTGTGGGACTAAAACACCAATAGTCTGGATTCTGGACCATGCCTCTGGTTTAAATAAGTCACTAAATTATGAATTCTGTGTTTTGATATTTTAATAAACTGATGAATTTGATATTTTTACTTTTCTTTTATATTTTAATTTGATTGTCAAAATAAGTTTTCCTTGACCTTCAATAAACCTAAAATGCTTATGTAGCTCTCCATTGCTTCTAAGATTAGCTATGCAATTGGGCCTCAATTTATTTCAATCATACTGTAATTTTCTTAATCCTGGAATAAGGTTTCATTCAAGTTGCACTGCAAGTATTTCACAATCGGTCCAAATTAAGTATGCCTAAATATAATTTGATCACCCAGTACTGATACTTTGTCCATACTATTGCTTTGCCAGTATCAGATTGTACAGGTTGTGCCAACCAGGTCTCCATGTTTCAATATATATTTTTTTGTTTCATGTTTTTTTTTTCTCTAAATTGGGGCAGTATGCCAAAGTAGTATCAGTAAAGTACTAAAGGCGTTCGATATAGTAGTCAGCTGAACTTTGTTTTTAATTTGCTTATATTTATCTTTCTTCAGGCACTAGAAGCGATAGAGAAGTTGCAGAAGAGTGTGGACACACTTATTGTGATCCCTAATGACAGGCTTTTGGACATAGTCGATGAAAACACACCTCTCCAAGATGCTTTCCTCTTTGCTGATGACGTACTTCGCCAGGGTGTCCAAGGAATTTCTGACATCATCACTGTGAGTAGTATAATGGTTCTGCATTTTACTTATAAGCTGGTATAGGCGGGTGATAGAAGAAGCTACACAATTCTATAATTTTGAAGATCAGACAGCACTCATTTTAACCTGGGCATTATTTTTTATATTCATGGATTTATGTAATTTTTTAACTTGGTATCTTGATGAGCTTATTTGGTGAATTAATCTCCAAATAGAAAGTTTTCCCACTTATCAGCATAGTTGCTTGTTAAATGTGGTAGTTGTGGTGGATTTTCTGAAAATTTAATATTTCTATATAATTGACATAACAATGATACCGGCATTCATTTGAACAAAGAATTTAGGACTGTTGGATTGACCTCCCAATATTGATGGAGCCTGCTACCCTGACCTGTCAGATGCAAATATCTATTGTAAACATGTGTTTCTTGTGCAGATACCAGGGTTGGTAAATGTAGATTTTGCGGATGTAAAGGCAGTGATGAAGAACTCAGGCACAGCCATGCTGGGGGTTGGCGTGTCGTCAAGCAAAAACCGGGCCCAGGAGGCAGCTGAACAGGCAACTCTTGCCCCTCTCATAGGTTCTTCTATTGAGTCGGCCACTGGTGTCGTGTACAACATCACAGGTGGCAAGGACATCACCTTGCAGGAAGTCAACAAAGTCTCTCAGGTTCACTCAGTCTTCTCTCTCAGCTTTGTACTTCTCTTTTTGCTGTAAATTACACAAATGGGCCAGTACCATGAGTTGCTATGTTTACTTCTTCATGTTGTGTTTTGCTCTAGTTTGGTCCTTTTTCTCCCCCACATTACTGTATTTAAAGATTAATCCCTAATTTGGGATTTTTTTAATTTTGCATACAATTGAAACAGAAATGGAAACTCATTATATTGTTCCATGTTCTTTGCAACACAAAATAAAAGAAAACATTAATACACTTGTAACAAAAGAGAGATTTATTTGAATCATATTAATATCTGAAAGGCTTCGGTTGGGCATAATGTGATTGAAGTATTTGCAAAACCTTCTTTTACGCAGAGCTGGCATGTTCCATGTATAATTATTGTAAATTTATATAAAATCTGTTTATTTTGATAGGTGGTGACAAGCCTTGCTGACCCATCAGCGAACATAATTTTTGGGGCAGTGGTAGATGATCGGTATACGGGGGAGATTCATGTCACCATTATTGCCACCGGCTTCCCTCAGTCTTTCCAAAAGTCACTACTCGCTGACCCCAGGGGAGGCCGCTTGTCCGAAACCCAAGATACAAAATTAAGCGGGGCCCACCCTGTTGGTGTAGCCAGTGGGCCATCTACTCTAACACCTCCCACTCCTTCTAGGTTGCCTAGGAGGCTATTTTTCTAATTTTGTGCTTCTAATTTTATGTGCTTTTCTTAATTTTATAGAATGGTGTTGCTTTTGCCTTTTTTTTCCCTTATTTCTTTTGGGTAGTTTTTAGCAGTCTATAGAGGTTGGTACATTATTGCTTTTATGTACTTCCAAAAGTTTCTAGTGCATATTGGTATGCGTATTCTCTGTTGCACTTTTAATTAACCTGCTTTTGAGTGTTCACATCTACCGAGTATGAATGTATGATACTGCATCGCCAAAATGTTGTTGTGATTTGAGATTCAAAACACCCTAAAAATGTATGGTAAGTGGTAACTTATCTAAATTTCATATCAACCTGTTTCTTCGAGAGCTGAGATGGAAGACTATCCGATTTTTAGGCATCTCTAGGCAAGTGCCTGGGTAAATTTTTATAATCTAATCCCAAATAGCACTAACACCCACAATACTATCCGATTATTCATTGATTTGCTAAGAAGTCGATAACTCTAACTTGGTGCATTTATCTTTTCCAGTGAATTGAACAATAAGATGACATAAATCAAATCCATGGCTCTGTTTGGATAGGTGTGAGAAGACGAGAAGAAGTATTGGGAAGTGTGTAACTTTGTGAAGAGTTTGGATCGTTTATAATTTATTTCTTCCCTTTTTTCTTCTTCCTACATTCTTCTCAACGCATCCAAACGGTGCCCATAAAAAGCGTTAAGATAGTAAAATGTTGATAATTCTAGCGAATAAAAGTGTTACCCCCTCTACCCCACCCCACCCCACCTCGACCGACCCTTGCCTCCTCCCCCGCGAGGCCGAGGCACCCCTTTAGACAGAGTCTCCTGACAATTGACAAGCAGTTAAAAGACAGCAAATACTCCAAAAAAAAATACAGCAAATAGCGCTAATATCCATCAACTGCGTGCACACCACATGAAAGGTTGCAGAAAACATTACACATTTAATCAGGCTGACTTGCAAATTCTTCCGGTTTCTAGTTTCTTAGTCCCACGATGGATTCTATACCAAATTGTAACTAGTATATATAATACCTTCACCTACGATTTCCCGCCGAGCTCAGTAGCGTGGGCTTGTAATCCGAGTGGGGGCAGGGTGACACGGACGGTGGGACCTCAAACTTGAGGTCGGGTCTGGTTCGGCTATTAGCCGGCCCGCCCGTTCCAAGTTGGGCAGCTGACCCAAGCGGCTCCGGCGAAAGCCAGGGCTGATTAGGTCCTAGAGCGGAGGGGAACGCGTGAGGCTGGCTCCACAGAGCAGCGAATACTTCCCGCTCTCAACGGTGGAAGGACAACGGGCCCGTGCGGTCCAGATCCACCATGGCCTCTGGAGCCTCCCATCGGACGGTCACCTTTTTGCGCCCTTCTCCATTCTTCGTTTTTCTCTAAATGAGGCCTTTGCTTCTGTTGGACCTAGTAGGCTCTAAATGAGGCTCATTCTTAAAAGATTCAAAATGTGGATTGGTGTCTCCAATTTTTGCACTTAATTTTATTTTCCATTTTCCTCCTAGTTTGACAAAGTTAACCATCGGATTTTCGATTGTTCATGGTGATGATTTATTCAAAATAGATAAAATTAATAAATTTAACTATATAACTAAATTAGTAAATTCACAAGATGGCAGAACTTGTCAAATTATATGTATAGAGATAATTAGTTTTATGCCACTGTCAATTTTGTCAATTAGGAAAATGTCATTCTTAAATGACTAATTAAATTTATGCCATCATAGAATTACTAAAATTAGTTTTATGCCACTATTTCTCTAAAAACATAAAAAATTCTAAAAATGCCATTACCAAAATTGTCATTCATTTTTTTTAATGAAAAAATTATCCCTCGCTAAAAAATCCTTAATCCTTAAAAGAAAAAAATGGAAGGACAGTAAATAGTTAGTATGTTTATACCGGTAAATGTAGTCATGTCTACAGAAAATATTAATTATTGTTTAATGGTCATAATTACTTACGTGAAAATAATCAGCAAAAAAATATTTTTGCAAATAAATCTTAAAAACTTAATATATATATATATATATATTTTCAAATTAGAATTATGTCATTGTTAGATGACTAATTAGTTTTATTCCACTATTTTTATGCATTAGTGGCATAGAATAATTTTGTTATTTTTCAATGGCATAAAACTAATTGTTATAGATTTATAACGGTATAAAACCAATTATATCTTTTGTGATGGCATATTACTAATTTTTTAGTTTTATAGTGGAATATTTGAAAGGGTAAATTTGTCATATCAATTTCTAATGGCATAAAACTAATTTCTATGATTTTATAGTGGCATAAAATAATTTGTCATTTAATGATGGCATATCTCTAATTTTAAATATTTGCAATGGCATAAATCTAAATCACCCAAATATAATTGACAATCTGGCTGAACATGTCAAATTAAAGTTACTAGTCCTACGCTTGATTGGAAATTATCTGACGAGGGCTATCTAATTTATTTCAACTAGAAATCTATAAGGTAATTACATCCACAAATTAATTTTGTGTCATTTTTCGTCACTACTAGATAACGGTAGAAAAAATGTCTGTGGTATAGGTAGAGCTAAGTAGAGCTAATAACCAAAGAAATAGTCATTCGCTAATATCAAAAGAGATGGCGTGTCCAAAATAACAATTGTTTGTTTACTTAACATCCATAAATTTTTGGGCTTTTTTTTTTGTCACGACTAGGTAACGCCGTAACAATTATCAAATTTCTGAACAAGGAGGCTGTAACTGATAACATATATATTTTAGACAGAGTCTCCTGACAACTGACAAGCAGTTAAGAGACGGCAAATACTCCTACGGGATGAAATTCAAGAAAGGGGTGAAACCCGATTTGGCTGCCTAAATGTGAGCACTCTGGCGATAAATGTGTTTGTTACAATGTCTTGACAGATACTGCATCTGAATTTCTGACACTTCGAACTCCACTGGTTTCCCACTGCTAATCCAACCTTTTTTTAAGTGGTTTGCAACTTTTGTTTTGTATTTAAGTTTCAAGTTTGTATTCTGTATTCTGTGCTGCATTGGTTGACATAAGCAACACACAACTTGAAGAGAAAGTACGAAAATCAATCAAATCCATCTACTTTATCAACTGAGGAATTAGTTAACATTATTAAAAATTAGATTATAGACCCCCCCCCCCCCCAAATATGCAATTGCAAATAAAAGCAGTCACTTGGGTACTGAAGTTCAGTCGAGAGCTATTAATATTGTTTTGGAACCTATTTGTGCTATAGAACGCGTATCTGATATATGTTGCTCTGTCATGTAGGTGCTCTACGTTTTTACTTATTTATTTGTTTTTTTTATACATACTCACCAACTAAGTTTTTTTTTTTTCTTGAGAGATTCCACTATATAATTATCTGTCTACACTATATCCTTGAAGACAATTGTGTACGGCAGATTTTTATTGTTGTTGTTGTTTTGTATTTCGTATGAGCCCAAGGAAAAATTTGGCTCCCGTAAGGTTACTCATAATACAGTTCATACCCCAGAAATTACTGATTTGCTATTAGTTGACTTGACTACAGATCATTCAATTATACTACGTGGCCTGAATTGTTTTGCACGGCTTATATTTATTTTTAACTTAATAATCCATCTTTGTATGTTAAAATTAAATCTTTTGTCCGGCTTAATTTGAACCACACCAAATGCCATACAATATGTCACTTC
Source organism: Rhynchospora pubera (assembly GCA_028095005.1). Taxonomy (NCBI): domain Eukaryota; kingdom Viridiplantae; phylum Streptophyta; class Magnoliopsida; order Poales; family Cyperaceae; genus Rhynchospora; species Rhynchospora pubera. Next base: position 181,429,304 of record CM051461.1, read on the forward strand.
AGCGTGGCATTGTAATTGATTCTATGATCTGTTTCTTAGATTAATTCAGCTTGCAGAGGTTGAGTTTCTCCTCTTGTTTGCGCCGGATGCACACATTTTTCTCGGTCCGTACGTATTAACTGTAACCTCATTTCAACTTCTTTCATAGTAGACCTCTCTTCTCCTCTCATTTTCAAACACATTTCCTCAGTCAATTGGTCACGAATATCAAGAAAAATACTAGATAGTACGTATTAACTGTAACCTCATTTCAACATGATTAAGAAGAGACGATTTGTGAGCAATTTATTCAAGAAAAAAGATGCCAATATAGTAAACTACATTGAAAAATAGAACTTGCCTCTAAATAAAATCACTAGGAAAATACATCTCAAAATCTACATAGAAAAATAAAATATGACAAAAACGGAGCAGAGCAACAAAGTAAAATACATTCTAGCACAAGCAGCTAATAAATATTTTTCAGCAAATTATCGTTGGTCGAGAGAAAGAATCAGCTCAGTCAACTTTACTATAATTTTTTAGCAAGATTTTTCAATACGTCCTGAGCACGGTGCTCCATTTTGGGTAGGGCCCACTCATGTTGTATAATGTCCAAACTATCCTTCTCTGCCCCTAAGCTCTGCAAATTTATAAACAAACATTTCTCAAATTAATCACTATGATTACCTAGAAAGGTAATACATTACTTTTAAAACCTCAAAATATTACAAGGAAAATTCAAGAGGCAAATTACGAGTACAAAACCAGTACAGTTGTGACAGCCACTGTTTCATACTATTACTAGTGTTGATTCAATTAATTCAAATTATTTACGTACCTTTGATGGATCAAAACCGAATCCACCACCACTCATTTGCATCATCCTTTGTGCATCATCAGTTGCTGAATAAAAGTTAAAAAATAATAACAATGTTACAGTCTGTAAGTGTATATATTTCAAACCACAAGAAAGATGTATTCATAATCCAAATTACCATTTTCTTCTCCAAGAATGAGACTGAAAAAGCCCCTCAACCCAAAGAGATTCAAGAAGTACCTAAACAGGAACAAAACCGTAAAAAGACCAACTTAATTTTGAGTCTTGCAACAAAAAAATAGATTAATAAAAAATACACCATGCAGAAAGGGATCTCCTGCCAATCAAGAAAATAATATTTCACCCTTTTGCTGGTGAAAAAAAGATCTCAATTTATATCCAATTAAGCATTTATCATTGTACCTACAAGAACAGACTTTGAACATTTTGCGAAAACTGAGAATATAGGCAAATATGAGGTGCAAAGATACTATCCTCATAATTTTCAGCATTTCATGCATTGCTTTGCAAATCATCTTAATCTCGGCAAAATTAAAAATAATATGAAGACCCCACAAATTCATGCAAACTTGGGGTATTGTGTGTGTTTGCTTTTTAACCTCCAAACATTCAGAGTATATTTGCTTTTGTGCAAATTGACCCCCACGATTTCTCGTGAAATACAAGGAAATAATAGAAATTTCTAATAATATACTTCAAGCACAGGGGCACAGTTGATATTTCTGGTGTTCATAAAGGCCAAGCAGAGAGGCACAGTTAATATCCCTGGTCTTCACAAGGACATCTATCTTCACATTTTGTAAGGCAACAAGATGCCTCAAGTTTTTGCAGCAGTGCATGTCAACTTCTGATTATAATAAAATCATAACAAATTAAAAAACTTTTACCAAGAACGGCTGCTGACATAGCTGACATCAACAGTGCTCAAGTCAATTCCATTTTGCAGCATAGATCGGAATCGAGGAGTTAAAGGAAAAGGTATCTTTGCTGAGAAATTAAAGAATATATGTCAGTTCAGTTGTCTTCAAATCAAGATGCAGTGATGTAACAACCAAAGTTTGTTAAGGAAAAGTTTACATTGAGGAAAAGAACCAAATCAATAGGTTTAGTCTTTTTTATATAATTATAATTTTCTGAATAGGACACATTATAGTAAATCAGAAACCATGACCTATTTCTCAGGAAATGTCTAATTAAATCCTATTTTGGTAGCAAAACACTTTTACAAGAGAGAAATCTAATTGCAGCCCAAACTGCTTAGTATAGTATGGCAGGTTTAGCTTTTTGTACTAGCTGACAGAGTAGGACATATTCCTCCCCAGCATATCTTATTTGCAATATCAAGCAATTGAACATAGAATACTGTGGAATAAACCAGAAGTTCATCTGGTGATAAGCCTATGTCAAAAAAAAAAAAGAATCCATTTTTCGTTTCCAGATAGGAAATTAGTAAAGAAAAATGCTTTGCATGTACCTGCAACAAAACCGGAGAAGAAGAAGTTCACCCATGCAAAAGTAAGCGTCTGAAAACAAGGTCAATTACTAAATTTGAGTGTACTATTATCATTGTTAGATAAGCTTATGCAAACCCCAAGATGAAAATATTCCATAATAAATTTCACCACCCTATAATGAAACATGAACTTTTTTCATGTTAAATGACAAGCATGCAGCTTAACTGACATTTAAGTAGGGATAAGAATGTAACAAGTTATGCACGAGCATGCGTGATATACTGATATTTTGTGGTTTCACAGGGGTAAGAATGCAAAGATTAATAATTGACAATACCTGAGGTATAATCATGGAAAGGTTTTTTTTCATCATGTCCATGGCCATGTTTGGGTCCTGAAACATTTGTGCCTGTGCCTTCTGTGCCTCTTCTTTCGGGACATAAAGCAATCCATTTTCCTATTACAGCCAGAAGAAACTCTCTTTATGAACAAAAACCATGTGTGATTCAGTTGGAAAAATCTTATGGCAATACCATTTTTTGCCCAGTAATTCTACAGTTAGAAGTTTATCTGTGAAATAAATCTAACATTATACTGCTTATGTGGCACCAGATCACTCTCTCACACACACAGAGTAACAGCTTCTTCCGGTGTTGGGAATAAGTCATATGCAATAGCTTATTAAAATTTTAAAGCTTATCTAAAATCAAGACATACCCATTGCATGCTTAATCAATCAAACACAAAATATATAATAAAAGTTCCATTTCTAGAATCCAATATAACAAAACACCAAACACAAACTTCAAAAAGGACACTCAAACCAGCTGGTGCCACAAAGCAAGAACCAGTACTGTACTGTTATCTGGTACTAAAACTATGTGTTACCTCGTTAGTGAAGTAAATTCGCCGAGATCGAAATGATTTCGATGGGATTAAATGGGCCGCAGATCTCAAATTCCGTGCTCTAATCACTGCTTGCCTACACATAGATAATAGAATTACCAAAAGTTAGGTATTTCCTAATTTGAAGTGTTAATACCTATATTTTCCCATCAATATTAACACAAGTGGAATTTTTAAAAGGTTAAAATCTCTACTTGGAGACCTTGGATTGATTTCCGGTTTATTGTTGAGATATAGACTTAACAGCCAAAAAAAAAACAAATTTATTGCTTTCTAGCTTATGGCAATATCGCACTCTACAAAGAAGCTCGATATGAAGGGATCCAACTATCAACTGAATTCAACAATGAAATCCCAAATTGAAGGACAAAATTCATGACCAACCAAATCGAACCCTGTTGGAAAACAAACAATCAAAGAATTTTGAACAAAAGTAAACAGAAATACCCTTCTTTTATCGCCTTGGTATCAGGATTCTGCGACGATCGGATAAGCTTGGAGACAAAGTAGCGAAGCACCCCTATGAGAACCATCACAACGGAGAGGGGCACCAAGACCCAGTTTCTAATCGCCGTGTCGAGAACCAGATCATCCGCCATTTTTGTTCTGGTCAAGCTCGACAAGCGAAGAGAGAGAGAGAGAGAGAGATCTGATGGTCGATGATTCTGAGAAAACAAACAAGGGCTTTGATTGATGTGAAACTTGGTAAGGTAAGGGAAAGGATGGACGGTTGTGATTTCTTGATTAAAACTTGAGAGTTGAGAGTTGAGAGAGATCTTTTTTATTTTTTCGAAATGATCCCTGTAGTATGGCGAAAATAAACAGTTTAAATTTAGTTCCTGAGAAGTTTGTTTAAGGAGCCTCTTTTATATTGAAAAAAAGTGCGTTTATATGTAGCACCGGTGTCTATGTTTAGTATTTTATTAAATTAAATTGTATGCAATAAGTTCAATTGCCGAATTGGTATGTTTACTTTTGGAGGAATAAGTTGTTTTTTTGCAAGTTGTGTTGTGCCATGTTTTTATAGGATCCAACAAATTATATTGTTATTTCTCTTTGGCATATTTATTATTTGTCAGTATGAAAACGAACTATTTTAAATAAGCATAATATTTGACAGTTTACTCAAATTATTTTTTGTTTGACTTTGTTATTTTTTTTTTTGTCTGATGAAGAAAAGGTGATATATTGTCAAATACAAAAAAAAAAACCTAGAGGACTAGTTTTGTTATTTGCGCATTTGCTAATTTTTTTTTAAAAAGTGTTCGGCTGTTCGCCTTCGTTTCACCATTGGCTTTTACCAATAGTTAAAATCAACGCTAGTCTCTTTAGAAACACGTAATAAAAAACACACTCATATAACATTGTTAGAATTAAAGATTTGCTTGTACGGATAACAGGATATAGTTGTGTTGTGGTTTTAATTGTCCATGGAAGATCCCTTCTTGTCCATATGCCAAATATAACATCGGATATTGAAAAACTCATTAGTCTGGCTATGCATTACATGTAAAATACTAGGCTATATCTTTTATGGGATATTTCCTACTTTTGTAGTAAAATGTATCCATTTCTTTTTTAAAGAAATTACTAAGAAAAGTAAAATCATAATGTTTGTTTTAGTGGTAAAGAGTGAGAATGACATGAAAATATAAAGAGAAGGGAATAGAATTTTTCTTGTTTTGATGAACAATGAAGGAGAAGGAAATATATATATTTTTTTCTTGCCAATCACATTTCTGTAATTTTTCTTCTCCTCCATTCTCTACCGATTCGGAGGTGAATGAATTTGCACATAAAAAAATTCTGAAAGAAATCTTTTCCCTCACGAAAATAATTTATTACTCTATTTTCATCCATCCAAACACGAAAAATTCTGAATTTCACCTCCAAACGTAGACCCAATGTTTCCTTCATAATTGAAAATATTGTTATAGGTTTTATTTGAGAAACAATATCGTTTTCGTTTTTTTTTTTTTTAAAAGGAAGCGTTTAATGTTTCCTTGAAGCTTAAAATATTACTAAACTTGTAATCGATGGGGGAAAGAATCAAAATCCACTCATCTGCTCAATCAGGATAGGAGAAGAAAATGTGATAACTCTTTGTAAAAATAAATAGACAGCTTATATAGAACTACGAGAGTGAACAATGACATAACACAGTTTTAAAGCGACATATATTGGATTTGGAGAGTTAGATTCTAAATTGGATCTCCTGACAAAAAGACCGTATAAATCCTATGTATTGGCAGGCCATCTCAATTTGAAACTTGCTGCTCTTACTGGGCTAAAGTTTTAGGTCGATTTATTTATTATTAATTTTTTTTGAAAAAAATCTGGTTCATTCTTAAATTGTGATTAAACTGGAAATTTGTTTTATATCGAATAGATTAAAATGGAAATAACAAAAAAGTCATAATTAGTTTAGTTATCATAACAAGTCAGGGTGTCATCTCATCTGACAGGAGCAGCAAATTACTAAACAGGGTAACGACAAAATTAATATTTTCACACGTGCATAACCATTAACCTCTCAATAATAATGGTGAAATGGTATTCGTACGACAGGATCCTTCAAAAAAGAAAACGGAAAAATAGTACATAGCTAAGAGGAACAAAATACAGGGGTGTTTACAAAAAAAAATCCAAGAATATTAAACCCAACCCTATCCCAGTTCCCAATCTCACACGTTCGAGAGCTCAAATCCCGTACAGTATCGTGGCAACAATCTAGCTCATCATAACCGTTGAATATTATCAGACGGCCGAAACAAGAGTATCTCACTAGACATCCGACGGGAATCTCTAACTGGAGAGCACGCGACCTTGGCATTCACATTTCCAGGGGCAAAGCCGTCAATACACACCCAGTCTCTCAGCATACCCTACGTCTTACCGAGACAGAGAGAGAGAGAGAGAGACAAAGAGGAGAGAGAGAGAGAGAGAAAGAGGAAAGGTGCGAAAGAGAGAGAAAGAGACAAAGTAGAGAGAGATAGAGAGAAACCAGAGAGAGAGAGAGAGAGAGAGATAGACAGAGAAGCGAATTCTTTTTCCAATAATTTCAGAGCAGTTTCAATTTCTTCTCTCCCGCCTTTCCCTTTCTCTCTCGTCTCGTCTCGTGTCTCGCCATGGTGTCTGACCAACAGATCGCCAGTTGCGTCGAGTCTCTTCTCTCCTCCGCCTCCTCCTCCGGCGGCGCTGGGGCCGGAGACACCTCCTTCGCCACCGTTCTCAGAGGCGCCGAGGCCAAGCTTGGAGTCGACCTTTCGCATAAGGCTTCGTTTATTCGGGACCAGATCGACCTTCTCCTGGGCCCACGACGGCCGCCTTTGAACCCTAACCCACCTACATCGGCTCCTGCGCCGGTACAACAACCACAGCCTCAGGCAGTAACGGTGGTACAACAGCCAGTTCAAATGGTACAACAGCCGATACAGGTAACCTTACCTCACCCGCCACCTCCGGCTCACTTATTGTTCCAGCCTATTCCGGCTGTGCGGCTTATCAATGTGGGCGGCGGCAATGTGGCCGCACACGTGTCGACCGGTTTAACCGGGCCTGCTGGTGGAGGGGCTCTTCAAATGGGGCAGCTTCCGGCTGGTGCAGCGGCAGGAGAAGGGTTTCAGCTTGGGCAAATGGGGCAGGTACCAGTGGCTATCTACCCGCCTCCACCGCTGGCTTCTTTCAGGTTTGGTGCATACCAGCCTATGCCGGGTCAGCAAGCTGTGGTGGTTACTTCGCAACCTCTGGTTCAGGTCAGCGGGTCCCCAAGTACAGATGCTTCAAAGGAAAGGTATAAAATTTATGGGCCCCTCTGTTTCATTAGTTAGGGTTTATGACCTGTTACTGTGTTATGGTTTTGAGTAATGATAAATCATGATATTGGCAGTTAAGTATTTACCAGGAAAATGTCTATTCCATACATGTTAACTTTTGATGAAGTTCCTCATAGTTTTTACCGAGAGTATTTTATTAAAAAAGGAAACCATTTCTAACTTGAGCCTTAATTTATTATTATCATTCAGGTAATTGTTTAGTAAGGTTTATGACCATAGTCGAGTACCCTCTCAGTCACATGTCTTTTTGGTATGATACTTTTTACTGTGATTTAACCGTGACCTTAGGATATAGAATTTATGTTAATCAGTGTTTTTATATTTGTGTCCTTTTTCAAAGCCATTTACTTGTTTTCCGCCTAAAATGAGTCCTAATCGCAACGGTGGCACATTTGAGAGTTTCAGTGTCACAAAGTTGCTTTCAATTGAGATTTCTTTCCTTGTACTCATGCGCACCTAGTTGCATTTCAGTACAGGTTTTGATTATTGAACACAATTAATTTTACATTCTTCAATCGCTTGTAATACAGTGGGTCTGGTGCAGCTAAAAGAAAAAGAGGTGGACCTGGTGGCCTAAATAAAATCTGCGGTGTTTCTCCTGAACTTCAAAAAATTGTTGGTGAGACTGCCATGTCTCGCACTCAGGTTTGTTTTCTCTTATATACTCCACCACTGCAACAGACAGTACTTACCTACATAAAACTTTTATGTTCAGAAAGAAAGAGCAAAATTGGTAAAGGGAAAGTCAAATCAGAACCTTTTTGCAAATAGAAATCCCGCAATAGTAGAGTGTTGCTGGCATTTTTCCCCCTTTTATTCTTAAGTGTATGGAAAAAAGACGGACCTTAATGAATGGCCCCAAACATGAGAAGTTTAAAGGCTGCACCTTTCTTCAACATCCTTAGATTGCATCTCACTTTGTTTCTTTTTCTTTCTTTTCCCCTTTATTATCCAAACTGGCATCTGATTACACAAAGCCCAAGAGGGACAATAGAGAGGAAGACAGAGTGGAGTTTACATATAAGGAGTAATGTTGTCAGTGATTAGAGTGGCTAGTGTTTTGTTCTCATGAGTTCAAGTTACTGAAGTAAGGTGGTTGTGTTTTTTTCGTTTCTTGAAGGACTTGGGAAGGATGTATAGTTTAATTTTTCCATTGCTTCCTGGGTTTTGTATCCTTGCTTTTTGCAGGTTTAATACGACAGGGTGCAGGGATGAATTTTAAAATTGACAATGCAAATGATCGACCAAATAAAACTTATTTAATGAAAAAATAAACAGATAGTGAAGATGTTGTGGGCATACATAAGGGAGAACAACCTGCAGGACCCAGATGACAAGAGGAAGATAATCTGCAATGATCAGCTGAAGTCTCTATTTGACACTGACTCCACTGATATGTTCAAGATGAACAAGCTCCTCTCCAAGCACATCATTCCCCTTGACTCATGTACAACCCCTACCTCTCAAAAATTATTTTCTTTTGCTATATTTAATATATTTTTGGGGGTTTAGCTAATGTTGTGTCCAGGGTTGTGAATCATGCGACTGAAAAACTTGTCCCAACATAACTTAATGGTTTTTTAGACCCTTTAGGACTCAATCCATATGGAATACTTTATTCATGTTTTATTTAAGGATTCTGCTTTGCTGGTTATTCAGGAATTTTTCTGGTTTGCAATGATTAAGGTTGGTTTTCTGAGTTGCATCCGTGAGTTAAACATGAACTATGCAAATATAATAGCTTTGTGGTCTTGGGTACATTACATGACTCTAACACTGTTTTATAAATTTAAACTGACCCGATTATTAAATTGTTGAGCAGTTGAGCTTGAAGCAAGAAAGCGCAGAGCCGCAGAGATATTGGCAGCTAAGGGGGAGAACCCTGAATCATCGGATCAAAGTTCAAATTCAGTGCTGGTTTCAGATGAGCTGGCCATGTTCATCGGCATAGATGACAAAGAAATGACCCGAGATGATGCTGTAAAACATGTATTAGACTATGCCAAAGCCAACCAACTAGAGGTACTATTATCTGGCTAGGCAATATGTACTATATCAATTTATAACAGTCAGATATTTAGTAAATCAAGTCAGTTTGGTTCTTCCAGTGAAAAGAGCTTATTGTTGTGGTTACTGATGGTATCTGAAACCTAACATGAATTCCTCTATGACCAATTTATCATAGTACAGTAACATGACTTCAGGTGCCAGCTGATTTGTGGGGCTGTTTGGATTGATTGGGGATTTTGGGGAATTTCATCTTTCTACCATAAATTTATTATAAACAATCTAAATTCTTCACAAAATTACACACTTCCCAATAAATTTATTCCTAGGAATTGCAACTTCCCCAAATTCCCCCAAATTCCTAAGCGATCCAAACGGCCCCACGTATGATTACATAGTGTACTGTACACTGTACTCGTAGGAGCAACATGCTAGTACACTGTGATCACTCAAATGTACTTCTAAATTGATTTCAAACAGGACAATGCAAATGCAACAGTAGTATGTGATGCAAAGCTGAAAGAACTCCTTGGGTGTGATAGTGTACCAATTTCTGGCATACGTGATATGCTGGTCCGCCATTTTATTGCGGAGTCATGACAGTTTTTATCTTGACTGGTTAGTCTCCTTCTGCCTCTATTCAAATTTTAATGTCATAACTCATAACTACTGGTTTCTGAAAAGGTTTTAGTGGTATAGTTGGTAGTTTTCTGTGAAAAAACTGAATAACCTTTTTGTTAAAAAATTTACAGATGCAGGTGTAGTTGTGGTGAACTGAAGTTAGTCTAACAGTTGGGACACGACAGATGGATATAAAATAATATTTTGTACTTCAATCTACTTAGATTAGCTCATTGTATGAAAAGTCATAAAGGGTTTCTTTTAATGTTATTGTGATCTGTGTAGTATCAGGAGATTTTTCATATTGCTATAAGATTTGATTGTAGTGTGCTTTGTTAGTTGTTCTTTGTAGTTTAGGTCTAATTTAGTGTTGGCTCGTGGATTTATTGCTGACTCCTATATGTAAAGTATCGCGTTAAATTACTGATTGTAACTTGCAACAGATGTCTTTTATTTAGTTCTGCTATTCAGTTAATTTTCTCATATCATGGGGTCTTAGCAGCTGTGCTTGTAATTAGCATGAGATCTGTACTCTCTCTTTTGTGCTTGGATAACTTGGGCTTTATTTGAGCCTCTTATTGGTGTATGTGTCTCTAGGTACAGCGAGGATCAGATTGTTTCAAAGGACAAAGGAACATGCTCATGCTATGAGCCCGTTTAAGCATCCAAATAAACCATTTCATACCCCAATAAGTGAAGTAATGACCCACTAAGCAATAGTATCCATTTTCTCATTTTCTTTACAAGTTCTCAACACCTCTCTCCTAATCGTGACGTAGAAAGTGAAAATGTTTTTCAAGGTTTTCGAAAACTTGGTGAGGAAAAATAAAAACATTATGTTTTCAATTTAATGCGGGCACCAGGATATTTGTCATTGGGTGCGTTTGGATCGTTGGAAGAAAGAAGAAGAAGAAGGAAGAAGAAGAAGAAAAAAAAAATTTATAAACAATCCAAACTCTTCACAAAGTTACACACTTTCCAATACTTCTTTCCACTTCTTCCCTTCTTCCCTTCTTCCCACACCTATCCAAACGGAGCCATTGTATTCTTTATTTTCAAAGAACGTTCATTAGGTTGTTGGAAATTAAAGGCCACACTTTGCATTACGAAATTCAAATCAACACTATCACTATCACTATCACATATACAATTTCTTCTATAAGGAATCTTATTTAGCTGCATTCTGCAGGTTATTTCGTGCAAATAACATAGTTTTTCTTATGCCTAATTTTGCCGCAAGAGATTTACAATTGCATTTGCAGTTTCTTCTTTTGTCCAACTCCAATTTTGTAATTATCTGTTTGCCTGAAATGTAAGTACATTGCAAATGAGAAGGGCATTGTCATATTTCCTGTGTAAGATCAAGAAACAATTAATAACTAACTGGGCATAAATTAACCACCTAACAAAATAATGTCTTTTCAAACAAGACCGCCAGCTTTTTTTTTCTTTTTGTCAGAAAGTTTAGCATGATTATTAATTAAAAAGAGCAGAATTGATTACCTTAACATATTCTGGTTTTCTGTTGTTAACTGTGATAAATCACGAGTACTAGTTTTGCAACAGACCTTTTTATATTCTCATCTCTTTTGGCAGGCTAACTTCAATGAAATATAAGCTGCACAAGAAACCATACATATATAAGTTTATAAGACATTTGCACTTGTGACTTACAGAGAAAAGAGCAAGAAATCAAAACAACGTATTTGCCAATATGTTGGGAAGAAAATATCTTTCTTCCAAAGATATATGCAGATAAAAAGTTTGCTTACAATTGTGATTATGTTAAGCATGATGCAATGAAAAAGGAGAGGTCCATTCTTTTCTTTTTGTAATAGAGAAATTCAAGTGCTAACTCAAACCTTGCAGCCATGAATGCCATGCCTATAAAGACAGCTCTGGTTGCATGTCCATGACCAGCATAGTCAAATGCAAGTGGTAGCATCTCATGAAATGTCAAAACCGCCATCACTCCACCAACTTAGTAAAAGAAATAAATAAATAAGCTTGATAGATGCAGATTAATTTGTACAGTGAAAGTTTGAATTAATTCATCTTAATCCTAGATTCTTCAGACCTGAACCAAGTAAACCTTCAAATATTTCCGGATCCAATGTGCTTGGAAATAAGTATGCTGCCACAGAAAGCAATCAATTATTCAAGCAGCCAATTCAAAGTTTTCAAACATCGATTCAAAAAACTAATATGATATGCACATCAAAATCTCATAAGAAACTAATTTGACTATTTTTAGAATCTTTTCTTTTCATTTTTGATTTTTCAAAGATGACCCTAAAATAGTAAAAAGAACAAATATTTACATACCAAAAAAGATTAACTTTGTAAAAACCAAAGAATAGTAAAACATTCTAAAAATAACAAAACTTTGTTTCCTGTGGTTTTGATATATAGACCAAATTGAGCTATTCGGATGGACGCACGTTACCAAATTTCAAGAAAAAGTTGGTCTTAATAATAAAAATTTAATTTTTATAATTAATTGTCAAAAAAATTAATATCCTATTTATACATGATTAGAGGGATTTATATCTGATTTAAAAGATAAGGGGTTATATTCAATTATTCTTTTCTTTATTTTGGAAAAGAAAGGAGAAATAAAAAGAAGATATGGCTCAAGAACAAATATGAAAACCTACCTACAACTATTACAGCCAACGGTTCCGCAAAACCAGAGAGCGTCGCAAGCTTAAATGCCTCCCATTTGCTGTTTATTCATCATATAAATTAGTAATCACGTCTTCCTTTTTTTTTAAAAAAAAATGCAAATTGATCATGTCTTTTAAATTTCATTAAATATTCAATCTTCACTAATTTCATTTTAAACAAAGCTGATACAAAAATCTACCTGTCAGTGGCAAAGTAAGCAGGAAGAGCCACCGCAACTCCCTACAAATGTAAATTTCACCAAATAAAATATCAAAGCATTTAATTTCCATTACAGCATCATGAAATTCTGTAAGAAACAAAATTCGATTTCTTTTGTTCTAAAGTGACCAGAAAAGTTTGAAACTAAATAGGATAACCTCAGGTATGTAATGTAGAGCAACTGCAAGAGCCAAGTTGAAACCCACATGTAATCCCTGCATTTTTTGTATGAACCAACCATGATGTACTATGTTGTATATATAATTATATACTTAAAAAAATATACTGCATTTTCAAAAGAAATCATGCACATACTTTCGTCGAACCTAGAAATGAGGCAGTCCCTTCTGGGAAGTTCTGCAAGCTAATTCCAGCAACTGTTTTCATTAAACAGAGACAATTCATGTAGAACTGGCAAAAATGGGATGTAGTAAATATATATATTGGAAAAATACAAAGTTTCAGTTCTAGCTCTTCAGACAATAGATACTTGACACCTCTACCAATTATTCAAAAGTAATTTCTTATGCACAACCCCTTTCCAGTTTAATTGTCTAATGTCTGCCCCCCCCCCCCCCCCCCCCCGTCTATACTCGGTGAGGTTGGGTACACTAAAAACAGGGAATATATATATATTCAGTTATTCATTTTGACATTTTGTAAGTAAAAGTTTAGTTTTAGTAAGAGTTTTATATGAATGAGTCAAGAAATATGTACCAACAGCAGATGTTAAAACACTAAACACAACTCTTCGGCAGTGCTTCCTCATTAACTCCTTGTTTGTTCCATTTGTATCACTCTGTTTATACTCCATCCAAAATTTCAAGTAAAATTAATATTGGTAGCTAGAACAGATTAAGAGTTTGTGATATCTCAAGTAATATTAATTTGGAATACTATTATCATCTCTGTTTCCTTTAAGATTCTTGTGTATTGTATAAAGATAGTGTGGATTCCATTGAATCTTAATACTGCATTTTTTTTACTAACTATTTATATCAGGATTTATTGAGATTAAGGCTTGAATGGCCATAGTACACAGTAATTTTAGTTCCCAAAGCAATGCATACCTCCTTTTTATTTTCATCACTAGTTGAAATATCTGGTTCCGGGAAAATGTCCATAATGATTGAAAAGAAAAGAACCCCTGCAAAGAACTGCATGAAAAATATAACTTAGTATTTATCATAAAGAAATGTAAAAGAAAAAATGTTTTATTGACCGAAACTGAAAGAACCCGGCAAAAATATCTGTATTTGATAATTATTTGAGAAACAGAAGTGAAATCTCTGTTTATTAACTGTCCGTCTGTCCCTCATTCTTGAAGCAATAACAGTTTCCAGTTTTCCAAAAATGCCACACAAATATCCTTATTCTGTATTAATTAAATCCGTTCAGAAAGTTCAGAGATACTGTAAACTTTAGTCTTCTACGGTTTTCTTTTAAATAAATACGATTAAATCTGTTCGCACTATTTCATATTGCAATATGATGATTGATGAAAAATAAAACAAAATCTGTAGTTACAGAATACAAAAAATCTTTGATTCTTATGGTCAGTTTATATGTATTTGAGGTTTTGGGACGTATAGATCACAATTCTGATTCACTATAAGAAAGATAGTTTTTACATAAATTTTTTTAGATAGACTTTTTATTTATTAATGTTGGACCTTGTTCTATTGCTAGATTTGTTTGATGAACTAAATCTAGCAATCTTTTAGTAAGACTCAATTTTCTATTAATATGTCTTTAAAAATCTAGCAATTTATTTTTGATAGACTTTTTGAATCTTGCAATGTTTAATTTAGAAATTAAAATAAATTGCTAGATTTTTAAAGACCTATTAATAAAAAATTGAATCTTACTAAAAAATTGGTAGATTTAGTGTATCAATTAAGAGCAAGGTTCCGGTGCCACACTTTTTTGATGCCACAAATGCCACACTTTCTTTTTTATTTTAAATATAAAAAATTTTAAATATAATAGTCCGATCCAAACCGTTGATCTTGTTCATTTTAATGACGGATGCATTGTCATAAAATGTTATAATTTTTGAAGTTTATTTCATACTTGATCAAAAGGTGAAAAATGAACGGATCAAAATAACTAAAATAGATTCATTCTAATATGTCCATTTTTCAACATCTTGATCAAGTATAAAATAAGCTTTAAAAATTATAAAATTTTAGTACAATGCATCCGTCAATAAAATGAACAAGATCAACGGTTTGGATCGGACGATTATATTTAAAAAAATTTATATTTAAAATAAAAAAGAAAAGTGTGGCATTTGTGGCACAAAAAAAGTGTGGCACTGGAACCTTGCTCATCAATTAAATCTAGCAATAAAACAAGTCCAGCATTAATAAAAGAAGTCACGGAAGATCAAATTGATATTTCTCGATATATAGTAAATGATTACCCAGAGATTGGCTTTGAGAAAGCCAATGGAATTGATAGCATTGTGTGCTAAGTCAAGGAAGGATATGCACAGCATAAAACCAGCAGCAAAACCCTGAAAATAAAAAGTTTTTTAGAACTTATTTATTAATAAGAAAACTAAAGTTTATTTTTCATATGACCTACCATACATGTTTCAAAACATATTGAAATATATTAACTACACCGAGTATAATATATGTTTCATGCCTCCATTAACCATTGCAAACGAGAGTAACAAAAAGGAGAAAAATCACCTGAAGAAGGCCAAGCATGTGTAGGTTAGGTGTGCGATTTAAAATTACCAGCAATGCCCCTGTTTAGTACAAATAATAATAAGAATTATAATAATAATTAAGGGAAAATAAAATGAAACTTTTAAGGATGTGATGTAAGAATAGTTTATTTCGTACTTATGGCATATATAGCTTTACTCAACCCGACCTAGGATTTACAATTTTTCAGAAATTAATTATCAATATTGATATGATTATAAGAAAAAAAATTGATTGTAAAGAACCAAAGGAAATAAAATTATACAAGAAGTATCAAACACAAAGTCATAATTAAACCATCCCAGCAAAGCATAATTAAGAAACAATGATTGGCTTTGTCAACCTATGATTATAATAAAACGGCAAAACGCTGAAAAAATACGGACTTTAGTAAGGGTCCAAAGAGGATATATAATGCTTTTCTTCTGTTACTAATAATTATAAGAAAATTACTAAATAATTTACTTTATTTTTTAACGTGCAATCAAAACTCCTTTTTCATTATTCGTTCCAAATGCTGGAATGTTATATACTGTACATCTGAACCACAAAATTGCCCAAGTAGATGTAACTACTCCCAACCTCTTCAAAAATACTTAGCATGTACTATACTATACGATTGTCAAATAAGAAATAATCAATTTTCAGACTATAGTACTACTAATACCATATGAGGGCATGAGAAAAAATAATCTTTTAAGATATATAAGTTTGAAATCTGTTCCTCAAACTAATAATGTTGTAAATATTACAAATATAATTATTGAAGGACATCTATATTTTGTAAACGGTTTCTTTTATGGAAAACTATTAGCTACTATACAATATCAATAAAATGAATAATTATCATAAATTTCATAATTAGTATACTTACCAAGTGAGGTGCTAAGGCCTCCCACAACAGAGAGAACCAAGGCGACAACAACCTTTGCATCCATTTTGCTTTAGAAATATGTAGAGGGAGATCAGAACCGAAACAAAAGAGACTTATATTTTGAACAGAGATGAGTTTCTAAATAGAGGGTGGTGTTGTTTAACTATATGCAAGAGGAGATATATGGAGTCATTATCATTTGTAAACTAATGTAAAAATGTACTTGATGTAGCATATTAATTTAAAAAAAGAAAAGGGACGGCGTGTCATCACGAGCTAACCTGTAGAGAGAGAGAGAGAGAGTGATGTGAGAAGGTCAAGTTTGGAATGACTTAGGAAGTGTTATGCAAACAATGGTTTCTTTGTCTGGTGCTTGCTTAAGACACATGACAATGATATTGCATTATTGCTTACAGGTTAAATATAATGGATTCGGATTCTTCTATTTCGGGTCGGGTCGGGTCGGGTCACATATTGTAGATTTGTAGTTTTTTGCTGGGTTTTGACTTTTGATCGCATGTTCTTGTCGGATCCGGGTTTCGATGTGTAAAATATTTGGATCTGTATTTGATGCATGATATAATAAATGAATCAATAGCATGGAGATATCTTTTTTTGAGTCTATAACATGGAGATATCATTTGTCTATTCTTATATTTTTAATTTTTAATTTTTAATGTTCTCATGTTGGAAGATATCATTTGTCTGTGTGCTACACTGCTACGCAGCCGCCGCCGCCTCCTCTACGTGATCATATGAGTTAGTTAAATAGTACTGAATTGCCTTGTTTATTCAGTTTTTTCCTTATATTTGGTGATTTGATTTAAATGTAACCTTTTTCAGGCTAAAAAAAAAATTCTAAAGTGAGGAAGACGAACGTCTAAAATTTTTTTGGGTCAGAGTTGCAAGTGTCTTTCTTGCACATATGTCAGTAACTCTGATTTTAGGAAGGGATAACTCAAATTGGATATATATGACACAATGTCTCTCATACTTTTTCGCTTTATCAAATATTTTAATATATAGACAAATTTCTTAGTATCGTACATTTGATCTTCATAAAAATGTCATTAGTTCCATTTGCACTCTATGGTCAAAAAATATATAATTTTTTAATATAATAATCCTATTGATATTGGTTCAAATAATTCTCATCTTTTGTTTGGTCGGTGATTCAATTGAAATTTCCTGTGATTAACTTGCATAATACAAATCAATAATTTATTGTTGAGTTCCTTTCTTGATTGAGATTTAGCTCCACTCTGTATTTTCTTTAAAATATTTCATTTTAAATTTTTTAATGATTATTTGCTCAACTTATATTTGTTATTAATGTTCCCACCACATAAAATAATCTTGATCGTCCATCAGTCTTTTTTTTTCATCATATTTTTGGCTACAAATCAGTAACGAGATGGACCTCATGAATTCTTTTATACAAGTCATCATCAAAACGGACCTCATAACTTCTAAGTTTTATGGATTTCATTATTAGTGTTAGTGGATTCACACGTTTGTGACTTGTAACAGAAAACGTGTCAGAGAATTTAAGAGAGAGAATTTTGGATTTGGTTCTGGATCTTATCTCCCACAGATTGGAAGAACACATGTCGTCTAATTGATATTGTACACTTCCAACAGAATGAATATTTTACAGGTGTTAATTTTTTTTAGCATATTTATCCACAGCTATATCACTTTTCAGTTTTCATTGACACTTCTGCACAGTAAAAAAAAAGTTTGATGGCCAAAGACAAATCTGTAATTATATATTGAATATTCAATCCCCGGATAGCAATGGAAAATTCAGAATCTTTGAAAATAGTTAGACAGATTGTGTATTAAAAAAAACAATTTAATATAAAGAGTTGTTATAAAAAAAGATAAAAATATATTTAAAAAAAATTTCGATACCTTTTTTACTCGGGTCGAACTCTATTTTACTATTTTTATTGAACAATGAATTTTGTAACAATTTTTTAATATTATATATTGCTCAGTTTAGTGTCGACATGTTATCTCTCCAATATGCATTTGTTTAAATTACTTTGCATATATCCAATGCGATAAATTTTCTTATGCAACTGGGAGCTGCCAATAAGTTTCCTTTCAGCTCGCCCTTTTTCTATATTTTATTTTCTTTTGTTTCTAATGAAAAAGCCCACTTCAAGACAAATGAGTTAAATTATCTGTACCAACGATAAGCTTCCCACTACTGTCAAATCCTGGACAAGCTTTAAATCTTGTTCATAATCATGTTCATCCATGAAAGTTTGTTTATTAGCAATGCGAGTGAAATTATTACATCAACAGTTACAGTTAATTTGTCATTATTAAAAATAAATTATTTCCAAATAATTCTCACAAATAAAAATTGATTTTGAATTGCGAGAACAAAAATACTTTTGTTTGAAGAATTATTTTTGTAGTCGCTAATGTGGTAGAACCGTAAGAGAGACTATCTTCATAACTATTGATGCTTAGGCATTTCTATGTAGCTATTTACGAGTTTTTTTATTAAAAAAGAAAGGGAAATGTTCATGTTGCTCAACAATTATTTGATTCACTTACAAATTGTGCTCATAATATCATGCATCAGCAAATTTCAAACTTCAATTTGTCATTGGGTCCCATAGTGACTAGGTCAAAATAGAGCATCGAACGAATAACAAGTTGTTGCATTTTCATTCGCCTATGTCGGAAGTAAACGAAAGTTGTGACATTTGACGATCTAAAGAACTAATTAAATAAAATGTCTTTCTCATAAATCATAATTTTATTTTTTACTGCAAAATAATCTTATCTTAAAATTTTGGTTTTAGTCAATAACAAATAAAAGTTTTCTTTTTTTTAGTACAGTGAAATAAACATGGAGAATCATTCCATAATTGTGAACAGTAATATTGATGAAATTACGGTCTCGTTATATGATTTATCCTTAAGTGTATAGAAAACATCTTTTGGCGGTATACTTATTGTGTATTGAAAATGGATTGTTTGTCATTAATTAGGTAGGTGATGTGAGTATTAAACTCTTTAAATATTTGTACATATCTGAGGAGCCCGTTTGGATCGCTTAGGAATTTGGGAAATTTGGGAAAGTTGCAATTCGTAGGAATAAATTTATTGGGAAGTGTGTAACTTTGTGAAGAGTTTGGATTGTTTATAATAAATTTATGGTAGGAAGATGAAATTCTCCAAATTGATGTTGATATAATTTTTTTTTCAAAACGAAAGACTAGTTGAGTTTGCATTCTAATCAAGCATGCATTATTCATTATTGAACTGTGCATGATATCATAGCAAATTGTATATTTTTTAGGATAGATCCTACGTTGAGATTTGGATGTTCAAAACAAGAAGCGTAGATTTTGCAACAGTCTAGTGTGAGTTTTGGAAGTTCAGAAAACAAGTCTAATAAATAATTAAAAACACTTCTTGTCAATTTGTCAACAATTCTGTTATACTGAAATAAACCAATTTGTATTTTGTAATAAATGTGCATTCATTCTGAAAACTCTTAAATTTGCAAAAATATGTGAAAAAATGCAACAAAGAATGCTTAAACTAATATTAAGCAATTCATAGTTTTGCTTTTGACTAATCTAGTATATGTTGATAACAGGTTAATGTGATAGAGATGTACATAGATACCAATACATCAGTAATCTGACAATAATCCTGCTAAAAGTAGGTGGATGGTGATGCGTGCTATAATTTATATACATTTATATATTTGGTGTTGGTATCCTGTAATTATCTATGACCCGCCTACGGAATCATTCCAATATTCGCTGTGGCCATTAATACAACCATTTTATGTAGCGGGTCTGTATGATCTTTGCATAGACCCGCTATTCATTAATTACTTTGTAAGCACCATAAGGGATCTCAATTGAGTGGATTGCTTCTTGCATTGATGCAAAGGTGATAGGCAATTTAAGCCAATTTGACGGAAAGTTAACAAAGAATTGAAGAATTCTGAGAAGACACATTTGAAATTCTGAAAGGCCTGTACCTTTTTCCACCTTTTTGATTACCTGAAATCGAGTTCTCCGATTGCTTTTGATTTGATACATTTGACTATGGCAAACATTCTGGAGATTTGCTCAAACCCTTAGCAATGTCAGTTCGACTTCATTATAATTATTTGCCAGACAGTTGATCTTTTTCAATGTATTAATTAATAATGGGACGAGATCCAACGAAAATGAATTAATTTGATCGAAAAAAAATTCTATTTTCAAATCAAACATTTGAAACAAACACTTTTTTATCTATATCATACATGAATAAAATTTGATGCAACTTTTAATATATCAAACAACCTAAGAGTTGCAATGGTTCATAACTTCATATTCAACATTCTTTGCTGGTTCGTAAAATGGCATATAAATTATGGAAAATTTGATATACAACGGCCCACAACTGTCAATATTTTTATTTTATGTTTTTGGGTCTAAAATAATAAAGTATGATAAAAAAAATTATCCACTTATCTAACCCTTTTTGATACCGTGTTTATGACCTGTCAAATTATCTTTATGCTATTCACATCATATCTTTAGATTTATCTTGATTTTACACATTACGGGGCATAACTGAGTGGAAAGTGCTACATGCACTTAGTAATGCTGAATGCTCTATATTAGATAGTTCTTTATAGAATGATTGCAACAAAATATGTAATCAACATCATAATTTTGGTGTGCTATGCAACTGTGCTCCGAAATGAAAACATAAACATGATAGCAAAGTTAGCAACCACAAGTCCACAACTAAATGGAAGTTTGGTTCCTCCTTTTGTCCAAATAATGCAACTTAATGACCTAAACTAGAACAGATTTTAATGAATAAGCTAATGAGGTCAAGCATCACACCTCATATGAAGACTATACATTAGACAATGGATAAGCTAATGAGGTATAAAATCACTAAGCCATTTAAAATTAATAATAATCCACAAAAAGAAATGAAAGTGTCCAGGAAAATTCGTAGTTGATGCGCAAGAGCAGTTAACCAAACCCAAGGGAGAGGAGTAGAGCCCCCCTTTTTTTTTCCCTTTTCTCTTCTAATCCTAATTAATAATTAATCAGAGAAAAACTAATAACAAAATTATAAGACATATATATCACGATGATTATGTACACATCACATCAAAATCAAAAGTCCTGCTTAAGGTCCAGAGGGAATGATGCCACGCCATGGCCGTTATATTTTAGTGAATCAGAGCTCCATCTTCAACTGTTGGTTGGATTGGATAGGAGGTGCCACTACAAGTTTATAGAATCAGACATAAGAGGCGAGACAAGATTAGTGATGCAATCTGTTACCTAATCTTAGTGCAGCTACTACATCAGCATGGAGGATTGTTAACCAATATCTTTTGAGTAGAATAATTCGATACTCGAATAAGAACAATGTCTTTATCTTCGATGTTATTCGGAATTAATACGGCAGCAGGGGCGGAGCTAAATGTATTGTAAAGTGTGCTTGACACACTCCAATTTTCTAAAACATAACCTTATAAGTTTAAAAATTCTATACAAATCCTTCTAAAGTCTAACAGAATTCTTATTTGGCACCCGTAACAACTCAAAAGAACCCATACAATAATTTCCCCCCCCCCCCCCCCAACTATTTGAGAATCCTGGTTCTGCCCCCGGCAGAATCTTCTTTTTTTTCCACCCTGTGCCATTCGGTCTAAGACAAAAAACATCACATTTATCTTAGATCGAACAGTTTAAAAAAGAAAAATAGATAGAACCCTGTGGTCTGAATTGATGATAAATAGTAGACACACTCTTAAGAACAATAGTATTGTACTAAAGTGGGAATGAACAAGGATTGGGGCCTAAAATCCCATCAAAGCATCAGTACATACCCCACCTATAATGTTTTGACAAGCTGGGTTTACAAAGAAACAGGCCCAAAATGTTGCGGACCAACACACCAGGTCACCAGCAAATAAATATTAGCACTATGCCGTTCAGAAATGAGTGCTCTACCACAATTCCAGGAAAAGCTGTCTGTCAAGATTTTTGAGGTTTTAAATTCCAAAGTATTGCATTTCACTGTACACGTAATTGCTTTGTTATGTCAAATTGAGATATCACGTTTCTATAAAAATTTTATTTATTTTTAATTATGAAATCATTAAAGGTTGTGATGACACAGGAAAGAAGTTAAACAAGTCAAAAGAACAGAACAGGTTCTTTGAAAGGTCCCCCATTCTGAATTTTTATGATGACTATCAGTAGGTGCAAGTGTGCAACACAGATAGACTCATCATATCTAACACAGCGAATCAGGATTTTGAGTTTGGGGACCAACCCAATAGCACAAATGGGGTAACCAAGCTAAGCTAAGGCCACAAGGAAAGAAATAGGAAACATCTCAAAATCTCCACTTGGAAAGAATCATTGATTGCAATTGTTTGTGTGTGGGATCCCCAGACATTGTGCCAGCTAGCCTATTTTTTAAAACAAAAATCTGTTTCCTATCTCTAAAATTGCTACAGCATCATTCTTGCAGTGATTGCACATATTAGTTACCGCCAGTAACAGCAACCACCCTGATGTGTCTTTAGAGGTAAAACGTGTTTCTTTACATTCAAGCAATGTTTTTACATTATGTAACCAATGATGTTGCATCTTGACACCAACCCAACTAAGAGAACAATGATGTGGTCAGGCTGTAATTGTAAAGTTTTAAAAAAGTCTTGGTAAACCTAGAGACCCCTGCTGTAAAATGAAGGAAGGTAGTTCTGATATCATTTCAAGAAAAAGTGAATTACTAAGGGCGATACTGATGATGATGCGATTGGATTTACAAATCCCTGCTGTAAAAAATTTGAGATAAATTATGTAGCATTTGGTAGGGAATGCATGGAATATTCCCAGCTTTGCAGATGGAATATTTCATTTCAAAAGAGTTAAGCAGTAAGAATGATTGATTAGAAGTTGCTTGCTTCCAAAATTATATTTCTAAATATAAAATTGATTAATTTAGAAAATAATTACCAGGATTTACACGATCAAATGCAAGCAGGGGAACTGCACCAGGTCCGACCAAAGAGTGTTGTTCTTCCCGCTGTACATGTGGGGCCGTACTTCCCATAACAGTGTCTCGCTCCCAAACCGATGGTTGCAAATGGTTCTGCGTGTTTAAAAAATCAACGTGCCAGAATTGCTGAAGTTGGTTCTGCTGCAATTGAATCTGCGGTCTTTTGCTGTTGATAGTGCTGTTCATTTGGTCGGAATCGCTAACTCCGACTTCAGACCACACAGGCTGTTGTTGTTGTTGGTCAAGCTCGGTCCCAACCTTCGCATTTCCTATCGTTAATCTCCCACACTGCATTAGCAAAATCCAATTACTTACCTTCAAATTGTTCCCTATTTAAATTTGTGAAAGAAGCATTTTTAAAGCATTTGTAATGATCAATACTATAGGAAATAATTAAATGTCAAGTTTTAAAAAGTTTTGTTGTTTAGACAAACTAAAAAAGAGGTTGTTCTAAAATTTAGCATAAAAGATCCAATGGCCATGACAGAGGATCATAATTGGCTGGGATTGATTGATAGAAATCATAGAATTTTCACGGAACTAAAGCCTTTATTTTTTCATTGTTGGTGGCTTGGTGCTAATAACTAATAAGTAATAGCAAACACTGTAGAGGCCTATTCAACTTTATTATGTTGGGACACTCATAGTGCAAGTGACTTGTGATGCAATTGTGCATTGTGGCAGACCGTACAAATCAGAGAGAGACCTTTTTAGATTCTAACATGTCAAGAGGCAAGCAGTCACACACATATCAGATGTGATGGTACTTGTATACCTTGTTATATCACCTTTTCTTGCCCTTTTTATTTTCAATATCCTATATATACTTTTGTTATGTTAAGTTATGCATTGTAAATCGAGCACCGTGCCAGGCCCGTGGCTAGATAAGACATGACACTAAAGTCCGTACCATCTGGGAAACATGCATTTGGCGAAAGGCCTTGATTTTTTTTTTCCTACACATGATAATGGCTTAGTGGTACTGTGTTATTGCAGTGTTTAACACCCATTTGCTATAACTTGTGTTGGCTCAAAGAAAGAAAAGAGGCCCATGGAGTTAATTAAATGGCACCAACTCACTACGGAAATTAAGAAGGGGGACATCTCTCGTTTATTATGTTGGCCACATTGCTGATTCCTTGTCTGACATATTTACTGTAGGTATTAATTCTCCTCTCCATTTCATCCCAATAGGACCTGTCTAATTTATACTATTTAGTTTGGCCAACGGATAGCAGTTGACTAGTGTTACTATTTGACTAAAATAATTATTAATATATAAATAAATAGTAAGTGATTAATTTTTTTTTTTTGAAGGCCAAGTTGTTAAAATTTTAACACACGTAATTTTATTTGTCCCCAACTGTTAGATGTTGCTTTTTGTTACTTATTTATCTTAAACAGAGTATTCTAATGCATTTATGTACTTCAGTAAATATAAATTTAAGGTACTTACAAAACTCTTTTAAAAAAAAAAACTACATCTCTTTTCTGTATATCTAAGGAAACTTTGTGCGTCTCATCTATATTTAAAATTAGAATTTAATAAAAATATTTATATAAACAATTAATAAATGTTTTTGAAACAGAAATGCTCTTACTTTGAAATTAAATTTTCACTAAAATAAATATTTATTTATTTTTATTGACAATAAATTAATTTAATAATATTGAAAAAAAACTGTTCACAATTTATACTAAATAAAAGACAAAAATTACTCAAGAACCTTGAAATAATGAAATGAAAGCTTGAAAGTAGATAGGATACTGGAACTGGAGATGACAATGGCTGAACCCGACCAAATGGTTAAATGTAGGAATAGATTAGTGGTCCCATTTTTAGGAAATTAATGCTTTCATGGATAAGTACAAACGCAACTGGAGTACAAAATTTTATAAAAAAATAACTTCTTGGGCGAAAAGAAAGAAGGGAAAAACAGGTACTTCTAAAGCAAAACAAACAGATTACAGACTTACAGTACAGTTGGCATGGTAATTAGAGAACAACAAATTTTATCACTAGCTGTGCTAATGTACCCTTATTATAAAATACTACAATGCATGCATTTTAATTAATTTTGACTGTCATTGCTCAAAATAATTCAGCAATACTATTCCTCATATTTTCATTATGCTATGGAAAATATATAGGATAGAAAAACGTAGGTGTCGTTTTGTAATATAATATAAATAGACTTAAAACCTTTCTAAATTGTTTTCAAGAAATTTTGATTTCTACAAATAGATAAAACTAAAAGCCTTCAAAGTTTGGAGAAAACAATGGTATCATCATTGCCATGAAATTGGATATTATGATAAAACATTTAAAAATTTGATTGGAAAATAAATAAATAAATAAATTATAAATGCACAGTTTTCTTAAGATTAATAACTTATAATATTATAAATAAATTGAGACTTGTTTAAAAGTGTTTTCAAAAGAGAATGGACACATCCAGTGCTAAACATCGGAGAAAACACGCAAACCGTAATTACTGCTGAGGGCCAACCCGGATCAACATTGTAAAAGTGAAATGGATCCGAGATGAACTTTCCAAGAAAATATTTCAAAACTTTTCTGACACGTTTCAGAAGTTCGCTTTTTTAATACTCTGGGAACCCATTATTCAAAAGAATAGGTTTGAGCAATGACCATTCCTTCTTCGGAAAAGACAAATGTATCGTTTTAAGTTGTCTCCAGCCCATCTAACTGGAGACATCCTAAACGTCCCATTTAAATTGTATCATAGCATTATTAATTTATTATCGAAAACCAGTTAAATTCTTTATATGTCAAAGAAAACGCTATTTTTGAACTATAGATGTATGATATATTTTGATAATTTTCAATTTTGCATGAAGGATACCTCCATAGTCGTAGCGGATAGAAAGGTGTCAAGTCCACTAAAATCTATTCTTGGATTAACTGCCGCCAGCCTCATTGACAAATACTGCGCATTATTTGCACACTGTTAAAAATTCATTGCCAAAATAAAAGGAAAAGATACTCAACAAATCCAACTTTTCATTATTATTAAAACCAACAAAAAATGTTTCTTGCTTAAAACCAAAAAAAATCCGACGACATGGAAAAGTTTAGGAAAAAATGGCGAAGGCGACGTACCTCGACTTGGCGTTGTAGGTACTGTACATGGTTAATAATTTCATCCAACACCAGCGCTGTACCCGATATCTACATTTATATTTTTAAAGTTTATTTAGTACCCAACATTAACTATACAATACATAATTAATAGTGACATGTATAAGATCCTAAATTTATCTGAATAAACAGTTTTTAAAAAGTTTGCATCAAATTTTGGATATTTTTTAGTCGCTACCAGACTACAAGATGCGTGTTTGTTCTTCCAAGGACCAGACAATCAATTTTTTTGTATTTTTATCTAGAACTACTCATCATTACAAAAGTATTACTTCAACACCTTACAAGTGAAAAATTAAGGTGCAACCATACAAACAATCACGTAAATATACCCTACAAAACTTTATGCACATCCACACAAAAAACATATGTAAACCCTTTTTTTTCTAATAAGATAGAAAAAATCAAAATAACCGCAGCTATGCAACTGTTGCACGGAAAACGAGGAAGGATAACATTGAAAAATTACAATAATTATAACCAATTAAGTAATCACAAAAGCCTAGATAGATTAGCATTGTACATTGGCACTTTGGATTCGCTGACCTGTGGGATTTGACTTCCATAAAACGGGGACAACTTAAACATAGGGTGCGTTTGGATAGGTGTGGGAAGAAGGGAAGAAGGGAAGAAGTATTGGGAAGTGTGTAACTTTGTGAAGAGTTTGAATTGTTTATAATTTTTTTTCTTCTTTCTTCCTTCTTCCACATTCTTCTTCTCTCATCCAAACGCCCCCATAAGCCAGAAAAATATTAGTATAGACAAAGCTGTCAGAAACTAGACTATGCTTCGGCTGCACCATGCACTTAATGTAATTATAGCTAATTTAGTACTTTAAGTTAGATATAATTATTGGGAGATTCAACCAAGATTTGTTGGTTCACATAGTTGGTAAGCAAAAAGGTGCTTGTTGAATCTTCACATAATTGAAATGAAATCCAACTATGTTGAAATTTCACACAAATTTTCACATAATTGAAAAGATTTACAGAAGCCCGATGTTGGTTTCTAGAAATTGATAGTTTTTTATAGAATCACGGGACCAAAACAATAAACAAATATCATCTGTGATGATCTATTAAATCACATTAATTAGAAAAAAAAACCAGAAACAAGCTTTCAAGTGTTAAGTTAATTTCCATTCAATTTAATAACCAAGCATATGCTCAGATGAATAGCAGACAAGCTTAATTACCCATTTACCCAATGATATTACTATATTTTTTTTTCCTTTTTTTTTTTACTTCTAATCCGTAACAATAATAGAGAACTATATGTACGTAACAAAGACCCTGGTCCCCTCCATAAATGATAAATATCTGGTGGTGAACAGGGGAAACCATTATCTTGTCAAGATCCGGATTGTCTGTGACCAATGTAAAAGAAATAAGGTGTAACGAGTTAACATGCCCAGACCACATCCTTGGCTCAGAGAAACACTACATCAAACGGCATTTTATACACGTCACGAAAATTAAGACCCAACCTTCCCCAAACCAGAAGGATCCCAAACTTTAGCGGCATGCAATCCAAATATAACTTGAAAGGATCAGGATTACCAAAATCAATTTCAACCCAGTTCTCCTTTGAAGTCTCAAGTTTCAACCATTTAAGCCTAAATTCAAATTTGGGCCAGACACTTGGTACTTTCCCATCGCGTGTACTAAAGCTGAAGTATACCTAACATGGTACATGTTGGTTTCAAATAAATATCCCCCCATTAATTAATTGGAGACCATCTTTTGTGAAATATACAATATACATGAAAAAAAATTCTATTTATTTGTACTGGTTTCTTAGTTAATGCACATGAAATTGGTATGTTTGTTTGTTTTTAAATATTATAGGAATTGAATATTATTCAATGTTTGTACACAACTTGTTCACAATTATTATGGATGATAATGGAAGCAGACCTGGAACCTTATCCATTGTCCGAAATGGTAATTATTTAATTTCACAAAAAGGAATTTGACCAATATAATTGGATGTATTATCAAAAACAGAAAAACAAACCTTACTGCAACCGGGGACCAGCTCTTGTAGAAGCTTCATCCGAGCATTTATTTTTTCCCTTCTAGCCTAAATTTTACACACAAACAAAAATCATTTTGTAGCTCCAAAATAGCATAGAATACCCAATTACCCATCCCCAAATAATTCTCCAACAAAACGGGTACTGCAATTTCCTTTGGAAACAACCCGCTACACGCAATATACAAACAAGGAACCGCAGAAATCCAAAGCAGAAAAAGAGAAAAGAAGAGTGGTATAGTTACCCGCTCAGCTAGGCTGTGGCTATCGGTGGCCTGACCACGGCGCGCTCTTACGTGCACGTAGGGGAGCTTATTCTCACCGTCAGTATCCTCCTCCGCGTGCTTTCCCTTCTTTACCTTGGCCTAGAATACAGTAAATTTTGATCTAATTAGGAAATTGACGCTAATAATTGACAGAATAAGAAATTGTTCGCTCTGAAGCCACCGGATCCCATGCGCCTTACCTTGCCCGAAATGGAAAGCCTCGCTTCGTACGGCACTGATTGTTACATCCGTAGACTTGGTCTATACTATACGTAGCATGTCGTTTTTCTCATTAGACCCCTCCATTTCATCGTATTTACAAACATTGGCTTTCAGGAAAATTGCCAAATTTTAGAATTCAACACTTCATGGGCAAAATTTTCATTATACTTTTTATTTATTTTTTTTTTATTGGCATTCTCGTTATACTTTTTTAAGTTGCAAGCTATGAAATCAATAGGATAAAGTGTGAACTCTTTAATGTAAATGAAGATAATGTTTTCATGTTAAACCTTTTAATTTCATCATATCCCAAAAAAATACAAATCAGTGACATGTTTCTTTTCAGTTTTCATGCACCTTTCAAAACTCATTTAATTTACGCATGTTTAAAATGACAATAAAAAAAATAAAAAGAAATTGGCACACCTTGCCATTGCTACTTCCACCATCCTTCCTCTTCTTCGCGGTCTCAGGCGGAGGAGGAGGAGGAGAGACCTCGGGCGACGGGGCGGAGGAGGCAGCGGCGGCGGCAGCGAAGACAGAGAAGCGAGCGGCGCGGTCGACCAAGGCGGGATCGGAAGGGAAGGTGGGCTCGTGAAGCAACTCGACGGCTCGATTGGGAGGGAGGCCGAGAAGCGCCGTGAACGAGGCGCCGGAGGTGGCGACGGAGGGAGAGGCGGAGGCGGTGGTGGGGTTGAGAAGAGGTTGGATCTCATCCTCCATTGGAGAAGAGAGGAGAGGAGAGGAGAGGAAAGAGTGTGTACGTACCGTGACTTGTTTGTGTTTGTGTTTGTGATTGTGTTTCTGTTGAGAGTGTGCGTGGGAGGAGGGAACAGAAGGGTGGAATCGGAACTGGAAGGAGGATCAAAAGGAGAAGCCGTATGTATAAAAAGGTTGATACTTGAGAGAAGAGAGAAGAGAAGGAGAGGTGGAACGAGAGTTTGATTTCTCTCTACGGTTTGGTGGGAATGGAGGTGTCCGGTTTTTATTTGGTGGATCAGTGGATGTCAGAATTCCGGAATGGTCCTTTAATTTGGTTTTAGTGGTGTGATGTTTCGGTCCTGATAACTAACTTATGACTAACTAACAAGGAGGTAAACAGGGGTTTGTTCGCGAATTACTGGTTTTATTTTAATGAGGTTAGGAGTGTTGGTAGTTAGCACAATTCACAACTCTATTATTTTGCTGGCATCTATCTATTCTAGATGACAAGGATTAACTTTTTGGTGCTTTAATTAAGAATCTCAAGAGTTACTTGATATGCTGTGAACAGAGTAATTTTGAGAGAATTTTCATGGTCTGAAATGAAAGAACGAGACAAGATGATTGCATTGTGACGGAATTTTTTAAAAAGTCCACTCCTGATTATCAAATCTGCTGAACTAGAATATTTTATTAAAACACGGAGAAGTTAGAAATTTGTAGAGTACGGAGAGGAACGATTAACGAAGTTAGTTAAGGGAGATGATTCGCGCCAAATTAAATTGTGTCGCTCCTCTTCCATGCTTCCAATCACAATTACACCGTCTTTTTTTTAGGGTCAAATATCAATCGCACGCCAACAAATTTTATTACTAAAAAAGATACATACAAGGGAAAAGAAGGAAAAAAAAACCAAACTAAATCTATACAACCTAAAGGTTTGAAAAAGAAAAAAAAAACTATAAGGAGAACTCTTATGGGCTCCGTTTGGATGGTGCTAGGAATAAGGGAATAGTTTTTTTTTAGACGTAAATTTATTCCTAACCATCTAAATTCTTTACAAAATTACACACTTTTCAATATTATTCCTCTTATTCCTAAGCGATCAAAACAGAGCCATGATGTTTTGACCAGGAGTCTACACAAGCATAAATTTCCTTGAGTAGCAGCCCTGGAGGAGTGTCAATGCTTGAGAAGATTTTCTTATTTCGTACTTTTCAAATATTCCATGAGGTCGTTGCCTAAATAATATCACATTTATTTGAACCCCAAATCAGCGAGATAACCAGAAATCTTGAATTTGTACGGTGAGGTTAAGTAACGAAAGTTGGAGCAAATTTGACAAGCGGCCAAATTAATTACTCTAATAAGTGTCACTCGAAGAAAATGTGAGAAGAAGACTCGACAAATCCACTATTGCAGCTGTGGGCAAGTGGTGGAGGATAGCCACCCCTTGCGATAAGGTTATGTTGGGTAAGTAAACGATCTTGAAGTAGTAGCCAAAGTAAAATTTTTCCCCTCAGTGGAGATTTAGGCTCCGTTTGAACGAGCTCTAGGAATAAGAGAATAAGAAAATAAAAAAATAAATTTATTATAAATAATTCAAATTCTTCACAAAATTACACACTTTCTAGTATTTCTTTTTTTATTCTTCTTATTCCCACACCATCCAAACGGAGCCTTAATTTTCCAGAGTAGTGGATGAAATCTATTAGAAAGGACTTCGGAACTACAGAAAATATGATTAGCACTGGAAGAAGAGTACATGCCATCAGATGACCATTTCCACATGAGGGACTGGGTATTGTTAGAGATCGAACAAGATGCATTGAAAAATGATCATATTTGTAGAATGTCAGCTAAGCCATAAGAAATCCAGGAGGAAGGACCAAAATGAATTGGATCATGACTCATGTTTAATAAGTTTCCAAAGTCATTTGAGCAGTAAAGACTAGTTCTGACGTTCTAGATTAAATGCCCAATCCACCGTTTTTTTTTGGCGAGGCAACGTTTTTTTTCCAATTAACGAAACAATTACAACGTCAATTTCCTATTATTTCTTGTTTGCCAAAAAAAAAATATATTTTCGTGTTTGAAATGTGTTTGACTAAGGTCTCTTGCTATAATTCTAGAAATATTTTTAACTCTTTGAGATATTTAATAATAAAATGTTCAGCCAGACGAAATGTGTGTATGTCGGTGAAAACAAAATTTTAATTTAATTTACAAATGATTGACGTATAACATGAGAGAAGCAAAATTAATTATCAAAAATTTATATTCGACAATAAAAGAAGAGTGCAAAGGATTTGTATCATAAGATATTTGGATTTTAAGTAACGAGAGACTAGTGAGTAAACTCAATTATGAAATACAAAAGGACAAATCTATACCTGAAAATGTTTTGCTTGGATTCAACAAAAGAATATATAGAAATATTAAATAGAGTAAACATGAATAATTTTAAATCAATGAATAATCATAATCAATTGTTTATCTGTTGTTCCTTAATTATTCCGGTGTCCCTTTAGATACTTTTAGTTCCAAGAGAAAATAAATCAAACTCACAAAGTTCTTAAAAATAAAAATAAAACTACCACATTTTATTAAAACGAAGAAGAAAATTTGTTATACTTCCAATTTATTAAAAATCAAACAAAAGAAAAGTGCTAAAACATGTGATAGTTAATAAAGTGTTAGTAAACAAATTTTCTTCTTCGTTTCTTTTTGTTATAAAGTGGTAGTATAAACAAAATAAAACTCGCATAATGTTATATTACGCACGTTACTTTTTTTTTTTGTTGACCGTCTCACTCACATCAATTAGAACAGATTCTTAAAATTAAAAATGATCCACAAATTAAAAGAAAAATACAACACGCAGAATAAAAAATAAATCATACATAAAGTCTTATTTGCGTAACAAAAAGAAAAAAAAACAGTGATCGCATTTTCTAGTTGAAACTGTTACTTAAGTTCTATTAAACAATTCTATTCAAAACAATTATTTTAAACAATAACGTAGTGGTATTTTTTTTTTCTTTTTGTCAAGTAAATAGAAAAGAATTAGTGGCAAAGAGCAATGCACCTTGACTCCTTGAGTGAAAGGTCGCAGGTTCAAAATTCGGCTGGAGGGTCTTTTATAAATATTTAATTAATTTAATTTAAAAATAAGTTGAGTGACTTAAACCTCCGATTTATCTTAAAAAAAAATAGAAAAGGATTAGACTCAGGCGTATGGAAAAATGAGTAATGCAGGAAGTGAATGAACTGGGGACCGAGTGGGCGAGTAGATGAGAAGCGAAGCAGCCTTTTTTTAAATCTGGGTACAGACAGGTCCCTTTCTCTGCGCCAGTAGATCCGTCCGTTCGGGACCATTCCCTTCTTTTTGGACCACCATTTATTTTCTGGACCACGCCCCCAACTAATCATCTCCCTGTCTCTTCCGATTTTCTGTAACACATCAATCTGCTTTACATCGTGTAGTCCTGAGGTTTCCTTATTATTCTTGGTGTAGTGACTCGCCTCACGTCCTGACGATTCTTCCTGTAATAGAGGATCTGAAGTTCTTCAATGGACGGTGGTTTTGGAAATAGGCCCAATATGTTACGTTTATATCGTGTTGGGTTAATTGTTTTTCCTTTTTTTTTGGGTTCAGTTTTGGTTGCCTAATTATGATTTATCTTCACGTGGTTATCATTTTGTTTATTTTTATGCAACTTAAAATATTAAATTTTAAAATTTTAGTTATACTTATCTTTTATATGTGATTAAATAAACGGATTATTTGTAATAATAATTTCTAACAAATTGCGTAATCACATGGATTGAAGATCTTAACCTTTCTAACAACATATATTGCGCAATCACATGGATTATAGATCTTAACCAATTACCAGCCATTGTTATAATCTTTTTTGAGGAGATATGAAATATTTACAGTTGAAGTTTATGGATGGAAATATGTCAGGAGCTAATTACTTGAAAGTATCGTATAGTAATTAATATAATTCTTATTCTTTACATAAAGATAAATCAAATCCCTTTTCCCAATATTAATGTTGAACACATTTAGTCAAGAATTTTTTGGTTTTAAAAACGAAAAGTTTTTTTTTAAGCAAAAATAGGAGTCAAGCCCCCTTCTTTCATTAAATAAAAATAAAATTCAATTTAGCCAGTGGCTAAAATGTCACACGAAAAATAAAAATGAAAAGTTATTCCACGTTAATATATATTTTTTTATTTCAAGTAATATTTTCAACTTGGAAATAAAGAAGTTAGGATTTTTGTTGTAGATTCAGAAGGCCGAACCTGAACTTAAAAAAAAAAAAAGATTTCCGTTCTAACGCCGTTGACGATCTAACGGATGATTGTCTTGATTTTTATTTTCTTTAACCCTTCTCTGTTTAAGTCGCAAAAATGTGCAAGGATGAACTTCTTGGATATGTCGCATAAGTCTTTTATATAAGAAGAAATATAATTAAATTATTTAAAAAATTGGACACAAAAAAAATTTTGTTCGCACATATTAGCGTACATTGAACGATTTGACTTTTGAATTATAATACTTGGCAGCGATGCTTCTTTGAACAATCAAATAATCAATGCTTCTGTGGTAAATGAAGGATAGTTACTTTTGTCTGATAAATTGAGTGAATTATTTCAATCAGAAATTACTGCGTTGCGCTTCATATTTTTGCAGTAAAACTCGCGAACATTACGACCACTCGTTCAGTGCTCAGACACGAGTACTCGTCTTAATTGCATAGAAATTACAAAAAGAGCATAATAATAATAATAAGAGTTTGGCTACAGTCAAAGCAATTTGACAGACGTCAATTCCAACTAAATATCAAATTTAAAAGATCAAAATTTGCTCAATGTACTCTTCATATTGAAATCTCCATGCCAATCGAGTTTTATATATAGTTCTTAAATTTTGAAATATTTTTTTTCAGATTTTCAAAACTGTCTTTATTGGAGCTTTCATAACTGATCAGAACGAGAATTTCTAAAATACCAAAAAAATAAAATAATAAAAAATGTAGAATTTTGTCAGTATGGAGATTTTAATGGCTCCGTTTGGATGAGGTGTGGGAAGAAGAAAAGAAGTATTGGGAAGTGTGTAATTTTGTGAAGAGTTTGGATTGTTTATAATAAATTCTTCCTTCTTTCCTTCTTCCCACACGGTATCCAAACGGAGCTAATATGAAAATCATATTGAATGATTTGAATCGGTCGTTTGAACTTCCGAATTTGAGATAAGATCGGGTTTGACAGAACCTCCGTCCATACCGATTGATTTTAACATTTCTCTAATAATAATAATATGATTGCTTTTAATACAAGAAATCATCAAAACTAGCCAACAAGTTTTATTCACTAATACACAAAACGTTTATCATTGAAAACGACACATCTCTTTCCCATTGATTGTGCGTTAGCAAACACCCAAAATCACGCGTGAATAGTTACTATATTAAGTCAACCTATTTTAATTAGCTTCCCCTGTTCCCCGAGTTTCTTGGACTTGATATATACCTACTCCCATTGGATTGATCATTGAACAAAAACGGTGTCACTACCTGTAAACATCAAAGTGTTTCTCATTCTCCTTGCGCAATCAGTAAAATTTTAGCCTTCACTTTCGCATGAAAAAGACAAGTGTTATTCACTGATTGAAATTTTTCCTTTTTTTTCTCCGAGGAATCAACTCGTGGGGGAGGCAAAATGATGAAGTGGCCAATACAATCAAAGGGAAGAACTCGTGAGCTTGAATTTAGCAGTGTTGTGTTGTACCAACATATGACATGGCGTTGGCTAAAGTGAGATTCTTGCAGATTGATTTGATTCCTCTCTGCACTCTGTCATCAACTGAGTTCAATTTCTGTTGTCGTTTTTCCTATTTTTAAGGTTTAAATATTGCATGTGGCTCAGTAGTTCAGTGGTAAGAGTACTAGGCTGGTCTTCAAGAACTCAAGGGTTCAAGCCCATGCATCTTTAATTTCAGAAAAAGTTAGATGGCAAAGACCTCCCACTTTCTTCAAAAAAAGGTTTAAATATTAATTTATTATTTTTTTTTATAGTTTGGCAACGACAAATTTTTCGTTAATTATTAGGAGTCTTTCTTGTCAGTTGCCACTGACTTATTGTTATTGAATGTTTGGACCAAAGCTAAAGGATTATTATTATAACTCAAAATTGAAGTTTTTAAAGTATTGATGACCATAATTTTTTAAATGTATGCAGATGGATGTTTTCGCTTTTCATTCAGACACTCAAGCACTGAGAAATGTTTTTTGATAAAAGATTGGTCAATCCTTCCGATAATTTTTTTTTAAATTTAAACATCCAAGAAGATTCTTCAGTTAGATTTTGAATTATGCCACTTTAGTTTGAGATGTATTGTCCTTGGCAACTATATCAAGAATGATTTTCAAACATTGAGGAATGTTAATTATTATTAAGTTTATTTAATCCTAAATTCCACAATTAATAAACCTTCCTTATATCACCTGCAAATGTAAATCTTACTTATATAAGAATACATCACAAACAATGTTTAAATAAAATAATCACTTGACAATTTGATAATCATAAAATTTTATAATTTAAGTTTGAAATCAGACATTATAGACGATCTATATGACTATATAGTTCATTGTCATGTCTATTAAGATTCGGTGTATCTTTTACCGTTCGTGATGCATCGCTTGTTGCAATTTGTGTATCATTCGTGATGCATCGCTTGTTGAACGGTAAAACAAGCGATTCGGTGTATGTTTTACCGTTCAACAAGCGATGCATCACGAATGATACACAAATTGCAAGAAATGCTGCCTTCTTTTTTTTATTTTTTTTTTGGCAAAAGTGGTGTTTATGGAGAATACAGTACGTATCCATTATGAATGAATAGGACGAATTTCATTCCACACTAGCGAAATTATTCCATTCCAAAATATTTTTAAGTTAGTTTGGGTCAATAATAAATCACTAAGTTGGGCTTGGGTCTTGCTTCAAATTTGGGTCAATAGAACTGACATGCTTTTATTCTTAGACACCGAAAAATTAAAAAATAGTATTAAATTAATATAATATATTAAAAATAATATCAATATAATAATATTTTTTAAATAGTATCACAAGATTGGAATCTGGGATTCTGACCGCAATTACAGAATTTCGGATTCCGGTCTTAGCTAAGATCGGAATCCGGGATTTCTAACGAGGGCAGGACTGGA
Organism: Rhynchospora pubera; assembly: GCA_028095005.1. NCBI lineage: Eukaryota > Viridiplantae > Streptophyta > Magnoliopsida > Poales > Cyperaceae > Rhynchospora > Rhynchospora pubera. The sequence continues at coordinate 181,466,118 of CM051461.1, forward strand.
TTTTTGACGTTTTGAATGATTTTTAATATAATTCTATATTATAAATATTAGTTTAATATTAATAGTTGTTATATTAATTTATTATGAATGGTTTTATTTTATTTCTTTTTCAATTATGTAAAATGTTGTAGTTCTTACTTTACTTTAATAATTAAATAATATTTTATGTTAGCCTCTATATATAATCAAATAATATATAATACGACAATAATTAAAATATAAAAATTTTAATTAAATATAATATTTAATTAATTTATTTAATTAAATATAAATTTAATTAAAATATACATAATTATTTTATTTAATTAAATATAAATTTAATTAAAAATATAAATAATTATTTTATTTAATTAAAAATGTATAATTAAGTTTTAAGTTTTTAATTAATTTACATTAAAATTATAAATTTTTAAACAACCATTTGATCTGCGTCTCGGGTGTCGTCCTCTGTATAGCTAATAAAAAACTCGAGAGTTTGTTGTACGAATCTTCCCACGATCCGAAAAGATGTTCGATTGCTCTCTCTCGTCCACGCCAAATCTTGTTATAAATGGGCACCACATTCGGGTATTCTTTCTCCAATAGAGATTTCACGCCCGGTAAGGAAATACCAACATCTCTCTTTACTGTATTTCTGATACAGTTGGAAATAGCTTCAGCCGTTAGATTATCATGCGTGAAGTCTTCGCCCTTCTCACACATGTATGCTCTCGTTCATTCGTTATTATCTTCCAAAATTTATAATTTTAATGTAAATTAACTAAAAATTTATAACTTAATTATTCATTTTTAATTAAATAAAATAATAATTTAAATAAATTAATTAAATTTATATTTAATTAAATAAATTAATTAAATTATATTTAATTAAATAAATTAATTAAATTTATATTTAATTAAATAAATTAATTAAATTATATTTAATTAAATAAATTAATTAAATTTATATTTAATAAAATAAATTAATTAAATTTATATTTAATTAAATAAATTAATTAAATTTATATTTAATAAAATAAATTAATTAAATTTATATTTAATTAAAAATTTATATTTTAATTATCGCCTATTATATATTATTTGATTATATATAGAGGCTAACATAAAATATTATTTAATTATTAAGGTGAAGTAAGAACAACAATATTTTACATAATTGAAAAAGAAATAAAATAAAACCATTTATATTAAATTAATATAACAACTATTAATATTAAACTAATATTTATAATATAGAATTATATTGAAATCATTCAAAACGTCAAAAATCCAGTTCTGTCCTTATTAGGAATCTCGGATTCTGAGCTTAGCTAAGATCGGAATCCGGGATTCCGTAATTGCGGTCAGAATCCCAGATTCCGATCTTGTGGTACTATTTACAAAAATATTATTATATTGATATTATTTTTAATATATTATGTTAATTTAATATTATTTTTAAATTTTTCGGTTCTTAGACATGTGTCCCTAACCTATGTAACTATGTTGCTGATATATATGCATGAATGCATTTAAACCATAAAAAATCGACACTTTTTGCCTTATAAAGGGCTTTAAACACCCAAGAAAAAAAATAAACACTCCAAATTTGTAAATTAAAAAGGCAAACTATATCCTCACTTAATTTATATAAATTAAGTTATTAGTTTCCCCATCAATCTTTTTTCTTTTTCTAAGTCACAAAAAATTTGGAGCATAAACAGGGTGAATTAGTATAGCCGTATAGGTTCTGAGAAGCCTTCTCTGACCTATTGAAGCTAACAGAGCGACAGCGACAAGACAAAATGAAAAATACTTTAGATTGGACAACTGGAAAATCAGGATGATTTGCTGGGGCAGCCCAAATCTCAAGCTATTGAGATACTTTCATTTGAGCATCTTACCACCGGCGAAGTAATAAAACCCTAGCTGATTGTGGATTATTACACACATAAGGCGAGAATTGATTTTAAAATTTGTTGTTAGGAAATTATGCAAATTATGACACGGCCTGCCTAACAAATCAATCAAAATTTGGGTTTATTGTCTTGAATTTGGTTTAGTGCAAGTAGCGCAATGTTTCAGACTTTCAGTCTTTCAGATAAGAATCACGTGTGAAATATCATAAAAATAACAAACCAAGCTAAATTAAGTACCAAAACTAATTAAAATTAAATTATATATCATATAAGTAAATAGTACAAATTCGAGTCAGAAAAGGTAAACTACAATTAAAAGCAAAAACAAAATTTCCCGGTAAGCGTATGACCCTGGAAAGTGAATCCTAAGGTTTCTTCTTTGTCGATGTTTTCTTGAAAGATTTCTTATTGGGTTTCAATTTGCCAGATTTCCCTGGATTTGCATCTTTGTCCTTTTTCCGCTGCTTCTCTTTCTTCACATTAAACATGGTAACAGCCTGACCAACAAATCAAACAAATTGAAATATGTCAGTATATTTTTCATACATTCCAAAATACTCCGGAAACCCCCACCCCCACGCACCCCCAAAACCCAAAAAATAGAAGATTTTTTTTCACTTGCTACTGAATACTTGACAATGTATAAATATAGAATGTACATGATAATTTATACCTACTTAAACTCGAAGCATTCAAATGAAGTTAATTCAGAATCTACAACATAATTTACAATATCCAATGATGTATAGGAGAGAGATCTCATACCTTGTTGACATCAAGGATTTCATGCGAGCTCTTGGAAAGCAACTGATTAAGAATCTTCTCAGTTTGTTGCTTCTCTTTTGAACCAATTCCTTTACCTTCGACAACTGGCAGAAACTGCACACAGATAATGATACTTTCTGCTATTATTTCATCCAACAAAAACAAACAAAATTTCCAGGAAAAAGATGTATAACATAGAAAAAAGAAGAAAAGTTGTATATTATACCCATAACACGCTTGCCAGTGAAGTTGGTCCCAGTAGTCGGTATAGATTTTAATATACCAGTGCTAATCAGGCATAGATTTTAATATACCAGTATCAATCAGATTAAAGTGCAATATTATTCAGCTTGGCATTTAACAAATAGTCAAACAGAAACCAGACTTGATTCGCATCAACATCCAAGGATGTTATAACTTGCAATTATTGGAATATACGCAGTTCATCCATGGCATGACTAGACCATAAAATGTCACAAAGTTCATTTAAATCAGTTCCTGACATGACAAACAAAATAACTAAAAAAAAAAAGAAAACATGCCTTTCTATGTTTCCCAGAGTGCTTTGGAGGCTTCTCTCCTGGCAATTTTTTGTCGAACTTTCCACCGCTTGCAGTAGAAGTGGCAGCCATACCAGCCACACTTTCCAGCTCATCCTTGCTAGCTTTCTTTGGCACATCCTTTTTGGTACCTGTTATCGGCAATGCTGTCGCTGCAAGTTGTATATGGCTGCCCAAACGAAAAGACAAAAAAAAAGACAAGTACTAAAATTATGTCTGCACTATTGTTTTCTTAAGACAGATGACAAACAAGTTGCACTTAGGGGTTGCACAATTGGGTATTAAATACAGTTCTCTGTCATTAAACATAACATTTAGATCTTTTCTTGAATTCAGGGCTCATTGCATTCATAACCAAAAGTAAAAAAAAAATGGAGCAGCCAAAATTCATTTGCATGCCACTAAAACAACATAGCAATTTCGTTGATACAAACAACTAACGGGTGAAATGGAGAAAAGAAAAGAAGATGAAACCTAGGCAAGGCACCGGCTTTGGCAGCTTTCTTCAAGTTCTCAAGCCTGTTCTTCTCTTGCTTTTTAACCCTTTCCTTCTTCTCAGCACTCCTCTTTGCAAATGGATCCACTCCTACTTCTATAGAGCACCAAAAAACATAAAGAGAGGTTGTTAGCAAAAGTTTGACAATATCAAAAACATGATAACAGCATGCATAGCATCAAAACTGTTTCTCCATTTATTTAATTTGAGTTTGGATGATAAGTCGTGGAAATATACAATATATGCATATATAATGGTGCACTTTTACTTGTCATTACATAATACCTTTGTAAATTTCAACTGATGGTTCACAGTTCCAGTATCAAGAAACTGACCAGATATCAGTATAGGTATCACAATCCAATAATATAAAGCTTACAACAAAAACCAGCAATGAATATACGAATACTTATGAAATGGCTAATAGTTTCTTTAAAATTTTCTGAAGCTACTTCAAAATTGCCTCTTCTATAATATAGAATGCCAGATCTGTACCAGTTGGTTCAGTCTACACTACACTGCTATAGCATAGGCAACAAACATAAAAAAAACTTGTTCAGACCGAGGCAAGAAATATACCGTCAGTAGATTTCGCATCCAAAATAGGAATATCTCTGTCATCATTAGCACGGTCATAGCCATGGGTTCTTTTCCATGAACTCGTTTGTTCATCCCATACCCTCTTATTTTTCTTTCTCTTCTTTATTCCTATACAAAAATGCAAACATATATTAGCCACAAGTGCCAAGCAAAATGGTTCTGAATACAAATTAAAGTTTTGTAAAATAACCTTTCATTTTCGCGAACTCTTCCCACTTGGTTGGTGGCTTAGGCTTAGGTAGCTGCAACAGAGAAGAAATTTTATAGCAATCAAGACTAATGTAGTATTCTAATTATGGGATTGAATGAACAGCAATTGAACACCCACAAAGTTATAGGAACTAGGAAATATTACAACTTCAAATCTAGACAAAAAAGAAACAGAAAAACAAGGGGGCAGATTACATGTTTCTCTCTGGGAAGCTTAGTAGTTGGTAGAGGCAGCTTAACAACAGGACCATCGCGACTTTCAGTGGAAGGCAAGGAGAAGAGAGAATTCGCTATTGCTTGTACCATCTCTGTTCCTTTCTCTAAGCAATGATTCACAAGCTCTCCCCTGAAACAACAACCAATCAATCCATTAGAAAACACCAACCCAATACACAAAACGAGTAGAGAGAGAGAGAGAGAGAGAGAGAGAGATCTTTTCTACCTGGAGGAAGGGATGGATTGGAAATGGTGGTTTGGATCGTAGGCCATGAGATTGCCCAAATCGATTTGGTAACTGGAGCCCTCCATGACCTCTTCCAATTCGCTCCCGTATCTAGTCTAGTTCGTGTTCTCTCTCGCTGAAGCGAAGAGAAGGAGCCGTCGGAAAGAGGAGGAAGAAAGGAAGGGTTTAGTCGATTAGGGTTTTGGTGCCGAACGAGAGATACAGTGCGAGTCTGTTTTTTGTATCGTGTTCCGTGTCCTCGTCTGTGTAGTGGGTGATTATGTCTTATTAAGGCTGCATCTAAACCCGTTGTATTGGGGTTGGTCACAATCTCTGAGTTTAGCTGTGTACTTTCGAGAAAAAAAAAAGAAAAGGTCGGGATGAAATTGGTATGCTTAGCTTTAGGTGGAACGTATTTGCAAGTCACGGTTAAAAAAAAGAGTGAATATTTGACAAAAGATTTGCTAAGATGTATTGATAAACTACGAAATTGACGGGTAAAATTATGTTATATTTGTCACGAAATTGAACAAGATAAAAAAATTGAATTTTACAGAAAAATAGTAAAATCAAAGCGATATGGATGGAGGTTCCATCAAACCTGACCTTATATAAAATTTAGAAGTTTAAATGACCGATCCAAATATTCAATCTGATTTTCATATTGAAATCTCCATGTCAATTAAATTTTATATTTTTTTTCAATTTTTTTGCTATTTATTTGAATTAAGTCTAATGTTATTGTCTATAATTTGAAATGTCATTTGGATGTACTATACTCCTCGGTACTCTTTTTGACATTATCAAATTAGACTTTATCAGAGAATATACAGCGCTGCAAGGCGGGCTGTTGCCTGGTTTTTGAATTATGCCACGAGTTGTTGACCTTCTCCTATAGTCAAATATCATCATGTGCAGTTTATCCACTGTTATAGTTAGAATAATTAATATTATAATATTATAACTAGCGTGATATGATGGATAACATTCTGTTCGAATTAAGCATGTTTTTTCTTAAATTTTTCTAATCACATCTCATGTAGCCATGTCATCATACTGTAGCAAACATGATTACATGAAATTTCATTTTTACTATTTCTAAAAAAAAATGTTTACTTCAAAAAATAAACACAAAGAAAAATAAAGTCAGACCACTAATATATTCTTACGAGATGGAGATAAATACACAATATTCATAATCACGTGGAGAGGGAAAGAATCAAATATCTAAGATAGTGATTGATAGAAAATTTCGTATATGTATTTTTATATAGGTATTGCTATTTCTACAAAATATTTCCCAAGATAAAAACAAGTCAGACCACTAATATATTCCGTACAAATTTGTTTTGACATTTATCTAAAAAAATGAAATCAGAAAAGATAACCTCGAGCGCACAATCACGAAAAAAAAGCAAAAGTAGTAATTATGAAATAAAAAGCGTTTTGAAACAAGCTACTTAATCTAACTGCACACTTGAAGAAAAATTAAATCAAACTTTGAAAATAAGTAATTATTTTTCCTTTTCCAGTTATCCAACCCGATAAATTCTCACCTAGCAAAGAACTAGAACTAAAACATATTTAGTTCAATTAAAACACTTTACATGAATAGAAATATTTATCTTTCGTATAAATTAAGTATAACAAATAGAAATAGAAAATTCAAATGCTCATTTTCTGGTCTTAGTAACTAAAATATGTACAACATATTAATTTCGTCTGTGTGTAACGGTAAGAATGGCTGACTTTCATTTTGAGGGAAAAAAAAAAGTTGTCCTAATCTGTCCCCGTAGATATTCTTTTTTCAAGGTATTCATTGTCCATGAAGCAAATGGAGTGAATTCGTGGAAGTACAGGGGTATTTGTTCAAAATGTTTTCAATATTTTTTTAAGGTAAAAAAATGCTTTAAAGTTGAAAGATTCTCTACTTTTAATGAAAAAAAATTAGATACTTACTGTTGTTTAAAATGTATAAAAGGATATTCGTTCAATTTAAAATACACAAGAGAGCGTTTGAGACATTGGTGAAGTCAGAAAAATTTGAAATGAGGGTCATCCAAATAATAAAAACTAATAATTAATATTTGTCAATAGAATTATGATTTAAAAATTTTAAATTTTTCAACTACAACGATCAACAATGGAATTATAGGCACGTTATTATAGAGGTCAAGTACAGACTTTTATTTTTTTTAAAAAAAAGAAAAATTGGATATAATCCGCTCAAATTTTCCTCAATTGAATATAACCCCTATAATCTTTAATTTTGGATATTACCCCTGTAATCATGTAAGTCATGGATATAAACCCTTTGTTATCCCTTTTTATTTATTTAAATAATATTTTTATAACAGAAAATAAACAGTACAAATTTCTGACGATAATGCCCTCCCTCCCTAGCTTTCATCATTCCTCTCCATCTCTCTCTGGTGCGCAACTTTTTTTCATTTTAAACATGAAAAGTAATAGTGACTAGCAGAATATTAACCACCAGATACCTGATGAAATTATATTCCAATAGCAATCTTAGGGGGCGTTTGGATCGCTTAGGAATTGGGGGAATTGGGGGAATTTGCTATTTCTAGGCATAAATTTATTAGAAAGTGTGTAATTTTGTGAAGAGTTTGGATTGTTTATATTAAAATTTATGCCCGAAATTGCTTATTCTCGAAATTTGGGACCCATCCAAACGACCCCTTAATATTGTAAATTATATTCACAGGCATTTAAAATTATAAGAAAGGTTCAAGCTAGTAATCTCGATAGTGGTAAACGACCTTGGAATAAAGGAAACAATCAAGCATCATATGTGAACTGATACACAATCGGACAAATGTGATATACCATGATAAAAATTCAGTACAATTATTAAATAAATTCAAATCCAACAACAACGATATCAGTTAATTGGCGCACAGAGAGATGAAGCAATTTAGACAGATTTAAGATTCGCATGTTTCGAAAGGTCTTGGGCAAGGAGGGAGGGCAAGGTCGTCAAAATTTAATGTAGCTCACTTTTCGTAATAAAAATATTATTAAAATAAATAAAAAGGATAAAAAGGGTTTATATCCATCATTGGCATGATTAGAGGGGATTATATCCAAAATTAAAGATTAGAGGGGGTTATATTCAATTAAGGAAGATTTGAGGGGGTTATTGTCCAATTTTCCCAAAAAAACATGTCTAAAAAACTATACAATTATGTCTATATTAATTAAAAATATTTGATTGGAAAAAAAATGCAGAAAAAATTGCACCCATTTGCCCCTTCTAAATCCGCCTGTTTGAGAGTAACATTTAAATACAAGAAATTATTTTTTTTTTTTAACAACGAATCGAAAATCTGGCCGATTCTAGTAGCATAAAAACAGAAAGGAACCCACTTATTATTTTATTTTATTTTATCTTTTTGAAGGGGCGAGAATCCCACTTATTCTTTCCGAAAAGAAATAAATTTGATTGTCCGGACAGATATAAGCCGTCTATTTCAATTCAAACGGTCCAAAACACGTGTGATCTTTGAACCCTCAAATGGGTCAAAACTAAACACAATAATTAAAATAGAATCTATCCTGACCGTTATGTACAAAATGAACAGCTCAGATCTCACCTTCATTATTCTAGTTACGTCCTCCAATTGGAGACGAGACGACTGACGAGACCCAACTCTTGTTAAAAGTCTCCTCTTCTTCTTTCTTTGAACAGTTCCAACTTCAAACTTTCTCATTTCCCTTAGCCATACAACATTACTTAATCCATACTAAGCGCAGTTAATCGTGTCAAATCCCAAAAGTTCGAGAGAGAGAGAGAGAGAGAGAGATGAATCAACGGGTGGATTATGTGTTCAAGGTGGTTTTGATTGGGGATTCAGCTGTAGGGAAATCACAACTACTAGCAAGATTTGCTAGAAATGAATTCAGTTTGGATTCAAAGGCGACGGTTGGTGTGGAGTTCCAAACTCGAACTTTGACGATTGATCAGAAAATTATCAAGGCTCAAATTTGGGATACTGCAGGCCAAGAAAGGTACTTCATATTTTATCAGTGCGAATTTTGGCTGTAATTGCACAAATGGGGTTTTGAATTTGTTTAATGTTGATAGTTAATCACATAATTAGGAAGAGGCAATTTGTTTTGTTTTGGAAACAGATAGCTTTTAAAATGTTATATCAGATTTTTGGAAATCTCAAAAAGGAAAAGTCAAACATACACAAAACAGAAAAAACATCAGACCTGCTATGCTGATTTGTACCATTTGTCATGCCATTTTTAATGATCTAATCAAAATAACAGCAATATCGCATATCAAATCCCTTCATCAAACTGATTATTCAACTGCTGTAACCATTTGCATTAATTGCATATGTTTGGTCCAGTATTGAATCAGTACCTGTTTGACATTTACCGTGTTTCTTTTTCCCTTTTTCTTTGCTTAGGTTTTCATAAATTTAATTATATCTGTGGTTTTGTGAATGAACTCATTATGTAGTAGTACTGATTTTTGGATGACACTATGCATGCACAAAATTGCTGGCTCACAAAATTGTTGGTCTAAAATGGTACTGATCTCATCTGAGATATTACTTGTATACCTTGGCTGGCTCACAAAATTGCTTTGCACACTTAATTTCTGTCTTTTCAGTACATCCCACATCAATACATGCATATTCATTATATACAAGAACATAACCTGGAAAATTTTATGGAATTAGGTTCATGGTTAAATTTAGACAAATCTTTTTTCTCCACTACCTTGTCAAACAAAAGACATATTGTTCTTAGTTCCACAGTTTCATATCCATATTACAGGTACCGTGCTGTTACGAGCGCATACTATCGCGGTGCAGTAGGTGCCATGCTGGTGTATGACATTTCAAAGCCACAGACCTTTGAACACACTGTGCGATGGCTCGAGGAGTTGCGGGGCCATGCAGACAAAAACATAGTGGTCATTCTTGTTGGCAACAAGTCTGATCTTGTAACACAGCGGGCTGTCTCGATTGAAGAAGCCAAGGCGTTTGCAGAGACTGAGAACCTCTTCTTCATCGAGACATCAGCACTTGAGTCAACAAATGTGGAAACTGCATTCCTGACTGTGCTGACAGAGATATACAAGACCCATTGCAAGAAGGTTTTAGCAGGCCGCGAGGATGAGCCTGAGGGCACCAATCTGTTGACTGGTACGAGTATTGATATATCATCAGGCCAGGATAATACCGGTACGCCATCCAAAAGTACCTGTTGTTCATTTTAGATTTGGTTATTTTTGTCTTCATATTTTTTTATTATTTTTTCTAATTTTGTGTTTCCAATTCCCTAATTTTGATCGTTGAAACTTGATACATTTTCTTTTCATTTTGTGCGGGGAAAACTTGTAATGTAGTTTAAGCATGTGGGTGGAGGAATGTGGGGGTCATTACACATGATGTATAGATAAACTGAAGTTGAATTAAGACTAAGCTGTTTTGCATACTTTCTTTCACTGTTGCATGTTTAGTAATTGATCTATTATTAAATCTGGTATTTTTTGGACACTATGGCTAAACATATCGATGAGCAGTGTGTTCAAAGTACTGCTGTCATTATGCTTATTTCAGTCTGCAAGACTTGGATAGTGGAGGAAAGGTTACCTGGCCAGGTTCAAATCAGGGGTTGTACTGTTGTTGTTAACATTATAGTCCCTTTTATGAGGTAAGATTTCTATATTATGTATCAGCTAATATTTGAATATGGCCTCTGATTCCAATTGAAAATCTGTGTAAGAGATTATTTGTTTGAAAATCAGAATTTGGATTATTGTGACCTTTTGAACATTAGAGAGCTAGTCTTTTTAAAATATGCTTCATGCAATGCATCTCATGTTGATGTCAAACAGTAAAACTGATTCCATTTGATATATTTTGGGTGGAAACAGAAAGTTAATGAAACTGAATAAATCCTGCACAGAAAGAATAGAATAGAAACTAAGGGGAGTCTTGCTCAAACAGTTAAAAATATCTTTTCGGAACCTGGTTCCCCTTGATTCTATTCTTTAAGCAAACACAAAAACTCAAAGCAAACTAATTCCATGGAACTTCACTTATCTGGGCATTGCATGTCCTCAATGCAATTTGTCCAATCAACTATTAGCTCCTCTCCACTCGAAATCATGCCATGTTTGGAACTTGACAAGTGTGAAAAATTTGTTGAGGTCAATTTTGAAAAAAGTGCATGGTCTACTTCCTATACAATAATGATATGCAACTATGCAAGCACGGAAAGGGAGATGAACAACAATATTTTGATATACATAGTTATATGCCCAATTGATCGACTATCGTCTTGTGTCATAGCTCTATTTACCTTGAACAAGATTTCAGGAAGGAAGAGTAAAGAAGAACGAGCATAAAGTGTATAACTTGAATTTTGTATTGGAACTATAATACCAAATTAATCCATCAAACTCACTGTGGTTGTTATTAGTGGACTGAAGGTATGATTGTGTCATTAGTAAATTAGAGCAGTCATATAAACTGGACAGTTTGAAACTTTGAATTTTATAAAGTACAATCCGTCTCATAAAATTGCACGGTTAGGATTTAATTAGATTGAGCGTCTCAGATTCAATAATGTCAGTACAGAAGTTGTCAGACAACACATGTACCATCTCAAGATTGAACGACACTAAAATCAACTTTTTACAGTGTTGATTTCATAGCTGCATTTGATCGTCACTTAGAGAGATTTCAGTAAAGGTTATGTGTGCTATAATTTCCTGCATTGTAAATCTAGTTCCCAATTGTCACTCATTCAGGGTACACACACAAATCACCCTCATCACCAAACGACTATCATGTTAACTACATGATGACCATGACTAACCATTCTCTCTCTCTATATGTATAGCCTAATTAATCTGACATGATGACCATGACCCCCTTCTATACAAGAATGAAATATTTAGTTTTTAATCCCCTTAGAGCCAACCTACTCAATGTACTCATATTAGCCCTTCCATTATTGGGCTTTGTGAGCCTAACAATGGGCCAGGGGTGCACTAGCACAATTATCGGCTCGGTTCTTCAGCTGATGCCGTGCCAGCCAGCAGTCGCGGCTTTTGCTGCAGAGCTGCCAAGTGAGTCCTGTTGCGCTGCGCTGACGGAGCTTGGCCAACCTTGCCTTTGCATGCTCATCAACGGGCCACCAATTGCCGGCCTAGATCGCAGCTTGGCCTTGCAGCTGCCGGCTAAATGTGCAACAAACTTTGACCCATGTAAGTAAATTATTCACATTGCTATTCCTTATAAACAAAAGCACAACTAGTTCCCGCAAAAGAGAAGCTTGTTATGAAATCGTTGATTTCATGGAATTCGGTATTTCCATCTTAAAATGCTGATTACAAACTAATTATTCCTTCACTCTTGCAGGTAGTATTGCTCCATAGAGACACATGATAGGGAAATTCAAAGTTTTAGTAACATATATAGGGTAAGTTTAGATAGAATAAGGAGATGATTGAAGAGCACAATCTCAAGTTTGTAATCATCGAACAATTTTTTTGTAACCAAAAACGTTTCTATAAATCATTGTCAAATTTAATAGAAGTCACTGATGATAATAATATAATAAACTTTGAATATATTAGTATAGATTTCGTTCAAGTCTAGAATTTACATTGCATGCTAGAGCCTTTTACAACTTTTTTGTGTAGCTAAAATCTCGCTAATATGCACCCAGCACTAAGTCGCATATTTACCTAACTTATCTTGGAAGGAAAATTTGTGTTTTCAAACTCATTGCCAGCGTTTATCATCTCCATTTCATCTAAACCCAAATTTTGTGTGTCAATTAAATTCCTACTCGCTTTGAGTTGCTCATCAAACATTTGTTGTAGTTTCCTTCCTTGTGCTTCAATCCTCAATTGCAAATTTCTTTGGACCTAATCACAACCAGCGTAACATTTTAACACATGCTTGAATTTAAATACAAGTGTATAACAATGGAAACTTGTTTTTGTTTGAATATGTAAAGTAAATGAAGGTCCACAAACCCATTATTTTAAAAATGTTCACCTCAAGTTGCTCATGAAGTCGCCTTTGTACCTCCAACTGGATTCGTAGCGCCTCTGTAATTTCTATGCCACTATAAGAAAAGCACATTAAAATTCAGCACATCAAAAGACAAATAAAAATGTAAAATCTTAACGACGATGACAATTGATGAAATAAGCACCATCTCGTAGTATCAATGTGATTTAATTACCTATCATTTACTTGCGCTCGTTTTTCCATTTTTCCTAAATATAAAAAAGAAGAAGATAAGGATCAGATAAGCAGATTTGATTAGAGAAGTCAATAATAATATAGCTAAATACATCTTAAATCATATGTTAGATTGTAAAAATATGTGGTAAAGATACCTTCGATTGATTCTGGGATGTATTTAGCAATACGATACTTCTGCAACAAGTTAAAAAAAAAAATCAGTTCAAATTATGCAAAATTTTGTAATCCATTTTTGCTTTTTTAACTCTTGCAAGTCTAATAAGAAGAATAAGAATTGCAATATGTCAACTTGCAAGCTGCCTCTGATGCCTTTTTGAAGTTACAAAATGATTCTACCCCTCTTATTAGGCAACTTCTATAGCGACATATTTTACTTGAAATTTTGTTATAACATGTGGAATTTTTGCAAATTTCACAATTATGCGGTACCTGCAAGTGACTCTTGATATGAAAAATGGTCAATCCTTCCATGTTCATCAATTTCAAAATACCCTTGGGAGTTGCCTCTGCATCACAATAAATTATACTGCTATGTAAGCATAATCCTATTATCGCTTTACAAGTACAAAAACTGATCCTTTAGACATTGGTAATTTGATAGCACAAAGCTAATAATCACACGGCAAGCTAATAATCTGTATTTATGCAAGTAGATAAGTTTACAATATAAGCATGAAAAAATAGAGGGAAAAAATTACTATCAGCGCCACCGAGCTCGCTCACGCATTGAACAAACCGTTCGTGAAGATCTTGAGTCCACCTAATCCGTGTTTTATTGGGAACGACAGAAGAACTGGATGAAACATGTGGTGACATGATTGGGACCTCTGTCGTTGGTCCCAGTAACTGCCTGTCCCTTTGGTACAAAGTTGGTTTTCCTATCATAGAATTGAATGGATTTGTTCCATTCTTCATTGACAGAAGGAATAAAAAAATGAAGGATATGTTCATATGAGTTATGTATGAATGAAATAAAGTATCTTCTTACACATATAAAACGGATGATTTCATTTTTTAGAATAAAGCAAAGAAACAAACAGAAAAGATAATGAATATACTTACATAATGTTGATGAAACCCTTGTTGAAAAACCATGCGTGCATCTTCACACGAAACCATGTTTATGGGTCTTCCATTTCGATTCAGAGAGTTCTTTGGCACAGACTCGAGTGCATCTCTCTCATAGGACCTCATAAGATTATCACAAAAATATGGATAATTTATTCTACTTGACTCTGTTTCAATTGGTTTCGGTGGATATTTACTAAATGTATTGGTTGATTCAATTTGATGATTGAATTCAGGTACAGTCATGAATCTTTCAGCAGTGTAAAAGGATGGAGTGTTGGAAGCACTATGACTTGAAATCGGAGAAACAGAATTTGGGTAAAACTTGGCATTTGAATTTTCATGAAAATAGCCATCAATTGGTCCGTAAGTGGCCTGATCATAAACCCTGAGTTTCTTGTTGTTCATCTATATTGATGAATAAAGCCTCCTAACCCTCTTAGTATTTTATATGATTTTAGGGAAGGAGGAAAAGAATCATGCACGAGCTGCTTTATATAAGGCAAGACAATAATAACCCGACATTTTTCACGATGTGTTGAAGGTTTCTCTATAGCTGAAGGAATAATGTCTCTTGGATTCTCGAAAGTCTTCAAAGGGACGCGTGTAATACTATGCGCAAAATTTGCAATAACTTTTGAATTATTTCTACCGCAGATAGTACAATGATGTGCACCTTCTGGAGAATTAATCAAATTAGCCAAAAGGGATTGAGACGAACAAGAAAAATAGTGTGAGATAAGAATTGAAAAAATGCAAAAGAGGGAGGTGGAAGTCGACTTGTCCTTGCTCTTTTTCCATGCAACCCCACTTGTAAGAAGTAGAAGAAGATGGCAGCATCTTATCCTTTCATTTGGAATATGGAGAGAACTTTGGATGCAACTTGGGGGATGGGATCTTTCAAGGGAGATAAGAGAGTAAAGTTCAATTAAAGTTATGATCTTGAAGCAGGATTTTAGCTCGTCTCTTATTCAACTAGTAGCATGTTGTGGTTCCACATAAATTTGGGCCATCAATTTTAGATCAGATGATTTTAGATCGCTAAGTGACAGTTAAATTGGGCAGTTTGTAGCTGTCAATCAGAAATCATTTCAATTGGAGGGGAGTGCATTACTAATATTTACACATGATAGAGGATGGTATCTGCTATCAAGCAATAGAAAAGAGGAATAAGATTTCCCAAATATTATCCAAGGAAACTTGTGTACCCACAATGAAAAGTGCTTTACTTCCATTACTCAACTTAGATTTTATTTAACTGCTGCTGCGTGTAACTTTTAAGATATATTGCTATTCATTAGCAGTATAGGCATCCAAGGAGGGAGAAAAGTTTAGTGAATTTATTTTTATTCGAAAGCTTGACAGCAGCTGTCAAGAAAAAGTTTAGTGAATACTACTTTCAATAAATCATTCTTTCTTAATTTATCAAACGTCACCACTAGTAAAACTGTCATAAAAAAGTCCCTCTACTGTTAAAGATGAAAAGAGAACCCTATCAGTGAAAAATCCAACTAGACATGACATGGCGCAAGTATCAAGGAATATATATGGGGTACTCTTAAGCTCTACCACTACCAGCAGCTTCCTACAAACAAAATGACGTGATAATAGGTTCTCTTCTCATTGACATAGTGACATTTATAACTATGTAGGTGAAACACTAATTATAGAAATTATACCTGTGCATTGACAGTTGAGAGGCAGAGATAATTAAGGTTGTAAATATCTCACAGAATCACATTTTATTAGTATTCCTTTTAATGGGTATTCCTTTGTTTACCTTCTATCCTATTTAATTTTATTTTAAGTGTATCTTCAAAGTTCGCCTGTGTTCTTTTATCTTTTTGTCCAGGTGTTTATCAATGTGACTTTTTATATTTTTTTTGGCTAATCTGAGAAATCCAGCTCATTGATGCTAATAGCATTTTCGATAGACATGATGCTTAAGGAAGTTTTTGGTGGTGTCAATACTGGATCATGTTTCACATGCTTTAGCGGCCTGTTGATGCAGGAGCATAAGAGTCAACTGTTCAGCACGAGATTGAAGAAGGATGTTAAAATTCAAAAGGAAAAATGAAGATTGTAATTATATACAAATACTAGCCAAGAGTGACAAAAGTAATCGAGCAAACGCAGGTTCGTCCAGGTTGACCTGGTACAATATGATTAATGCCTTATGCAAGTTGCTTTGATTTGTGTCATGGCTGAAGCATGCCAGAAAACTAGGTTTGCTGGAACAATCTAGCACTAAACTGACATGAAAATTTCAAAAGTAAAAGAAAACCAGCAAGAATTAACTATGAAATCAACCTAAAGATGTCGTGTGATGAACAGATTATGGGAATAGTTTGGTATATAAAATTAATCCTCCAAATTTCTCTATGTAGGTACAATTGACAGGAAACCCACTTGCTATAGTTGATTGTATTATATCAGAGCATCTAGATATCTTACAACGTGTCAGAATTGAGCTAGACAGCCACTTGTGCAGTACAAAAGAAACTGCCCCTGTTTGATGTTATCACCTCACTCTCCGTAAGTGGTAGAATTAGATGCTCTTGAGCTAAGCAGAATAGAGAATACTGTTGGAATATGATGCCGCAAAAGATCGTACCCGGGATCAGATGCATGGCATGAACTTACACGGGTGACGTCGCAGAAGATCGTGGCTTGGATCTAATGTGACGCTTGACTTGACAAGGAAGAAACGCCAGACTTGGAGCACAAAAACGTTTGACTTGACATACAAGTCATGATTGACTTGGCGTGCAAAAAATACGTAACTTGCTGTAAAAGAAATCTTTTCTATTTATTGGCTTTCTCTCCTTGTATTGTATAAACTCAGATTATTCAGAAAATAATCTCCACTACTTATAAAGCATCAGTAGAACAGGCATAAACTTCGAGCTAAAAGGGAATTACACCCCTCTAATATCAAATATGGATCATTGATTTTGTTAATCTACTATGATCTACGGTTTAGATTCAAATATCATATTAAAAGGTCGACCTTTTAACAGGAACTGTTTGGGCGGTGCGTTGGTAAAGCACGTTGGTCCGTTCGCTAGCGCCGCTGGCGCGCGACGGTTCGATTCCGTCTTCTGCGCTTTTTAAATTTTTTTTTCACTTTTCTTTTCCTCCCGTCGCTCCGTTCCTTCTCAGAAAAGGAAACACGCCCCCCCTCACCCTAGCGATATCAATCTTAGGGTTTTTAGATAATTCTCCACGATCTCTCTCCTTCTCTCTTTGTACCCCGCCGGCCTCCCGGACTCCAGTCTTCCATCCTCTCTCTCCGAACACCGGACTGTCAGATTTGAGAAGATACAGGGAGGGTTGGCATATATCCACCGTCGTTCTTCCTTCCTCTCAAATCCTCACACAAAACTCACACCCCACTTTGTGGCTGCCAATAGAGGTGGCTGATGGCAGCTCGATGGCAGTAGCAGCAACGACAACCCACAGCTGCACTTGAAGCTCACTCTCCCCTTTCCCTTGATATCTAGGTTTGATTTCTCTTTCTCTCTTTCTTCTCTATGGAGCTTGACCGAGCTCGATTTATTTGGCATGCACTCGAATTGAACTTCCTCTATGTAATTGCTAGCTTATTTTTGTCTAATTTGATACATAGGCCAATTTTTTTTTCACTAATTCTTGATCTATTTTGTCACGCGTGCAGAAGCTACAGCATCTCGGTTTTTAGCCTCCAGACCCTTACTCATTTCATCTGGTAAATTTTATGATTTACATTCAATCTATAGAAATGATATATTTGTTTTGGATAAAGTTTCTTCCAAGTTTTTTTCATCCCTTTTAAATGTGTTGGGTTCCCCTTTTTTTCAAATTTGTTTGTATATGTTTCGTGTTTACTGGTAAAGACTCGATAACATATATGGATGCAAATTCAGAAATATAACCTTTGGATGCAAATTTTTTTTATTTCTGAATGACTATTGGGATATTTGGGGAAAAATTTTATAAAGCAGATAACAAGAATACTTTGACCCTATATAACATTCGTTGGTTACCAGTTGATGTCAAATCTATTGGCATCAACAACATTTAAAAACATGCTTTATATTCCTCCAATTATATTAATTTAATGATAACAATTAGCATTGTTATACTATCTTAATCCTTCCAAGGAGACGAGGATTAATCAGCAAGATCTTTTTAACTTAATTTATTACTTTTGCTACTGTTTGATTGTCAGACTATATGAACATAATCATTGTAAATAATAATTTCAGCAAGATTATACTTAGGTTTCCTCTTTGTAAATTTCTACTGTTTTGCTATTTTTTTTTCGTATCTCAGTAATTAATTATTTTTTTAAAATATTTTCATTTATAAGATTCATTTTTTAATATTTTAAATTTTGATAAATATTTAATTTTTTGTATTAAAATGACGCATCTCTGATCATTTTTTTGCAATTTGATTTTTTACAAACTTTATTCTCCGTATCTATGTGTAAATATGAATCTAGCATCTACAATTAGTTAAATAAAATTTTGCCAGCTTTGTATATTAGATACATATATAACATATCCAAGAGGCACAAAGTTTATTTATGAAATATTTCATTAACATTTTGGGACTCTTCACGTATCAATTATTATTGTTTTTAATATTTATTTATGAATTCAATATACTTGGGATTTAGGAAGCCTAAGAGCCATGACAGCTCATACCTATTTGTTATTACTTCTCTTAAATTGATAAAATAATTAATCTATACTACTTATTAAAGCACCCTCAACAAAGTCAGTAAATTTTCACATAAAGGGGTGGAAACAATTGTTAACATCATTATAAACCATTGAATAATATGATGTACGGTGTGGATCGCTATTTCTAATAAGAAGTCGACTCTACACACAAACAAGTCAGGGTGCTGGAGATCCCTTCTTCGTGTTTTATTCCTCCAGTCATCCTGCTAAATCTTTCATTAAATTCTCCGATCTGGCGAGAAGTCTTGCCAAGTTAAGACAAAACGGGAATGATATATCTTTCCTCCTTTCCGCTCTAGGTTTTGAAGCTGCGCAGCTCTCTCAATACCTAAACCTAATGTTGTTCGTGCAGCCGCCTCTATTCTGATTTCCTTCATTTGCTCTCAATCTAGCAACTCTCTTGGCTCCTTTCCGTTCTTCCTCCTCCTTCTTCTCTATTAATCTAAACGCAAAGGCAGCCATCTCCCATTCCTTTGTGCCTCCCTCTATTCTTCCCTTGCGCCTCCCCTTTCTTTCTCAGCATTGATTGAAACCCTAAACAGTCTCCGCTGATGGAAAAGATCAAATAAGACTAAGATGTGCTTCTTCTTTGCCGTGTCTTCCCTAATAGGTGAAATTGTTCTAGGTTTTTCTCAATTCACTTACAGGAAATGATTCAGCACCAGCATATCCGTAAGATCGCTGTCCTTTTCTCAAAGGTTTTAATTCAATTTAGAGCTTGAATTTAGAAGTTGGAGCTCAATTTTTTCTGTTGACTTAAGATTTTTTTTTTATTTTGTCTTTTCCAGTAAAGGAAAGAGGGACGAGAACAAACCATCGAAAAAAAGAATGTACTGAAATTAATTTTGCTTCATTGGTACATGAGATTAAGTTATGCAGTGAGCATGTTCATTATTTGCTTTTCTTTTGTGAAAAAACAGAACTATTATTCTTTATATAAGGGATAAATGAATGGGATCATGAAATTATTAATTGGTGATTGGTACAGAAGTAATTGGATTTAGATGAACATTTGGATTCTACAACTTGATGTTTGATGTTGTGTATGCACCACTGGCAACAAGGCTTCTAAAGAAGGTACAAGGGTCCTGGGTCAGTGGTACAGAGACATTTATACGCCAGGCATTTTGTCAATTTGAACATTTCACTGGCATAAATGGTATAATTCATTTTCACTCATTTGGACGAGCAGTAATATCTAAAATTCCAGGATCTAACTAGCAAAAATAAAACATGTTCTAATTACTATTTCAAAAAAGTTAAATTGCTTGTAAATATTAAATTAAGTATTCGAACCTATGTGAAATTGCAATTAAATGAGGGAGGTGGGCTATTATTCCCGACCAAAACAGTGAGATTTTCCTTTTTTTTTTAAACTCAACGAGTTAACTGCCAATATTTACTCCATAAATGTCGGTTATGCTCCCCTGCCATAAAGAGACGTTTGTAGGGTTCTCAGCAAACACTTAATTGTTGCTTCAATTATGCAGTTCTTTGGTGGATCTGAAGCATAACCATGAACTAGAACTTGTACAAATGGGTTAAGGTATTATCTCTTCTTCACTGATTTCATTTTTCAAATTTGAAAGAATATTAGTACAAAAGTTAGCAATTGCAAGATTTCTTTTACAGTTTTTGTATGATTGCTAATTTTGTAACTTCTTTAAATTCTTTTATTTTCATCTGCAAGTCTCCTCATAGTCTTGCTTAACACCTTAATTTGGAGGTCCACTATTTAGCTTTTGAGTCAGAGATGGTTATTTATGGAGAGAGGAGATGTAGTAGAAATCAACGCCATCAAAATTAAGTGTTGTGTGCTTTCATCAAAGCTTATTCTTAGTTTATTGATATCTGATACAAGCATCATAGTTTTATTGTATGATACATGCACTTTTTAGTACTGGTAAATCTGATAGAAGCATCTTATTTTTATTCAATAAATCTTGATTCTAATTAACTTAGATTAAGAAAAGAAAGGATCAAATTGGCAATGTTAGTTTTTTTTATTTTCTATTTCTTTTTAAGTACAGAATTATGATGAGTTGGAAATATAATGTTCACAAAGAGGACCAAAACATGTTCTACAAAAGGAATTTACAGGTCAACGAAAAGTAAGCATTTTATGTTGTTTATAAAATTCTACCACTTGCCGTTACATTTGTCTTAATTGTGCTATTTCTTTTTTTTTATCTAAAATTTTATTGATTCCTTAAGAACTAATAAATGTTATATTTCCTCTATTATCATTGTTTATAGTTATTGCTGCTGTTATTTCTAAAATATTTATATTTCTATCTTCTTCTATTTATTTGCAGCCTGGCATACTCCATGAGATAAACGTTGGGATAGGAAATTAAATCAATTACCTCCTATTGTTTCCATAGCAACATGTTGGTGATTAGGCAAATATAGAGCTCTCATATATTATAGGAAGGATTCACTATACTGAACCCAAAATTGAATACATTGAATACAATCTATTTATTTTTCAATCTATTTCTTAATGGTAACATCTCCGTTAGGATTTGAGGCTCAAGTTAACTGTGGATTCTGATGTCGAATGATTGAGAAATTACAATTAATTATCTTTTAAGTATATATATACTTATGTTACGAAAAAGATATCATATCAGAAGCTATTTAGGAATTTGATGATATGGAATCAAAAGATGAAATACGTCATTCTTTCTATTTCTTTTAGGTACAGAATTATTAACATATACACCATTTTGTCTATTTCAAACAGATTATCCAAATCATATAATCGGAATTGTTTACTCAGGAATACTAAATGAAATGGAAATAAATGCGGCTGCTCATTTCATATTTGTGAACATCATTTTCAAGCATTGGCACTTGCGTTTTATAAATGTAGAGATGATTAATTAGTAACAATATTTTGTTTTCTTCTCCTCTTTTTGTTCAGTACTACATTTGGAGACCTCATTTACTCCTTTTTCTTTAACGTTCATATCAAAACAAATTCAGAATTAACTCCTACTGTTTACACTGATAAGGAAAATGGTGGCGTAATCTCATATTATTGCAAAACGAGTAATTTCATTTAGTGAAAATCTATTTTTTCAATCAACAACATAAATAATTTCCTTTTTTGAAAATCTTATTTCCAAATTCCAAAATATTTGTAGCTAGAGAGAGACAACACATTAATAACTAAACCAGAAAGGCAACTCTTCCTATGGCAAAAATAGAAGAGATGCAAGAGTAGCAAAGATGATTTGGCTGCAGCTCATGTTTGATTTATTCAGAGACTCAGAGTTGATGACATTAATTGCCTTTTCTTTTAACAATTGATTAATTACCTTGCCTTGATATATTCTGATTAGCAAATAAAATATATTCTCATATAGAGTTTTCTTAGATGTTGCTTTTAAGCAATCAACAATAAAGTGAGATCAACCAGAATTGGTAGAATACTTACATGTAGCAATAAAGTGAGATCGACAAGAAAGTATAGGGTATAAATTTATACTTTCTGCAATCAACAATAAGGCTAATTGCAGAAAGTATAGGGTATAAAGTTATAAATGAGGTGTACGACAAGGGAGAAAATAAATGAGGTGAAGAAGATCAAGCAAGAAAACAGCTCTGACAGACTTTATAACTGACATTTCTAATTAAGATAACGATGATATATTGGTTTCCAATTAAATATAACCTTAAATCATGGGTAGTACAATTCTTTAAGAACAATAAAAAAAATTCACATAAAAAATATAAACTAAAAGAGGAAATATGCAGTATTCTATTTGATAATAAATGTCCTTATTAGATCATATGTAGCGCAGTTCTTTAAGAATAATAAAAAATGTTCACGTAAAAAGAATATATACTAAAAAGTTTTTATCATTTCGAAATATATCTAATAAAAATTGCCCGCACATTGAGCGGGCACTGCTGCTAGTAAAAATAGTGTGCGTGTGTGTGGAGGACGTAGGCACCGAGTTGGTGCTGAACCTCGTTAAATCTTGTGTCTATTTTTATTTGTGTGCTTGATTGATTGATTTCTGAGTTCACTGCATCAAGATTCTAAGAGGCACGATTCATGTGCAGATGCACTTGGATCGTGCCTCCCCCATACCGATCTGACGATGAAATTATTCCGCTGCGACGACCGACGTTATTTTAACCTGGTATCAGAGCGTGGTTCTAAGATGGGAGAACAAAACGAAGGTGATGTAAGGCGAAGACGACTTGAAGCAAGTGCAAGGTGGGCGTTTCTTCAACCAAAAGGTGCATAGAGATAGACTACCATATTGCATGCTATCATGGAGGTGTCGTTCGGGTCGTATGACTCGTGGGCAAGTGCATGGTGCAACGGTACTTGATCGAAATTTTGGTAAACAAATTATTTTTTTCCCTTTCCTTGTTTGTTTGAAAACCGTAAAAATTAAAAAAAACAGAGAAGAAAAAAATTATGAAAAAAAGGATTACCGTAAACAAAAAAAAAATTACGGTAAAAGAAAGGAAAGAAAAAAAAGGGAAAAAAAAGAAAAAATTAACGTGCAACAGAAAAAATTTGATTTGTGGCATTTTTATTTTTTGGACAAAAATCCGAGGCGCGTTTGTTTTTGGAAATTTGTCATTATGAAAAAAGTTTATTTCCATTTTTTAATGATGTGTATTACCTATAAAAAAAACAAATGTGTTTGTTTTGAATACCAAGTTTTATGTTATCTTGTGAATTCGGGTCCAATAAAAAGGTCCAAGTCGTATCTAAGAAGATGGTCCAAAACGGGTCATAAAGAAGGATGCCCAAGTCGAGTCAAACAAGATGGCCCTAATCAGATCAAATAAAGAAAGTTGTATGTGTAATCAAATATCTCTCTCAGGGGGAGAGTAAAATTGAGAGAGATCTTTGATATCAATCAGGACGTGGCCCATGACGGGTCAAAAAAAAGAGGCTCAAGTCGGGTCTAAAAATGGTCCTTCAAGTTGAGGAGTTAGGATGTCTTCAAGTCGAGGACATATGAAGTCAAGAGTTAACTAATTAATGCAAGCCACCAAATATCTCTCTCAGGGGGAGAATTGATGTGAGAGAAACATTTGGTGTCGACACAGACAACATGACCCAAGTTCGGGCCATGTGGTTTGAAAGAAAACTTCTTGACTGTTGAGGTGCATGGGTTGTGTCATGATGGACACGGACCGAACATGTGTGAGCTGGTAGTTGTTACCAGTCTAGAACAGAAACTTGAGATTGGTGTTTACCACTTTGAGCAGTCAGTGTCGTTGTTTGGGTCGCAGGTGATTGTCTGCAATTGTTGACCCAGTTAACCTTTATCTCTGTGCAAGTTACCGCACAGTCGACCTTTTATCCCTGTGCAAGTTATCGCACAGTCGACCATTTTTCTGTGCAAGTTACCGCACAGTTGACCTAGTTGGCAGGGTGGATTGTCAACAAGTCTGTTGAGATGATTCGGCAGATGTTGCATCAGATATGCAACCATGGGCTGGTCAATTGATCAGTTTTGGACTTCATCACTTCCTATGGGGAGTCGTATAGAATCTGCTCATTCTAGATTTGGAGTTGAGAGAGTTGCGTATCCGGTGGTGAATGGTTACTCTCTTGAAGACATGATTTGGAGATGCTTGACGGAGGAGTCGAGATGGCGAGTGTAGGATTCAGCAACAAACTTGGCAAGTTGTCATGACAAGACTGTGCATGTCAACTTGAGGGGGAGTGTTGGAATATGATGCCGCAGAAGATCGTACCCGGGATCAGATGCATGGCATGAACTTACACGGGTGACGTCGCAGAAGATCGTGGCTTGGATCTAATGTGACGCTTGACTTGACAAGGAAGAAACGCCAGACTTGGAGCACAAGAAACGCTTGACTTGACATGCAAGTCATGATTGACTTGGTGTGCAAGAAACACGTAATTTGCTGTAAAAGAAATTTTTTCTATTTATTGGTTTTCTCTCCTTGTATTGTATAAACTCAGATTATTCAGAAAATAATAAAAATAGTGTGCGTGTGTGTAGAGGACGTAGGCACCGAGTTGGTGCTGAACCTCGTTAAATGTTGTGTCTATTTTTATTTGTGTGCTTGATTGATTGATTTCTGAGTTCACTGCATCAAGATTCTTAGAGGCACGATTCATGTGCAGATGCACTTGGATCGTGCCTCCCCCATACCGATCTGACGATGAAATTATTCCGCTGCGACGACCGACATTATTTTAACAAATACTCGAGCTTTTTCACACTTAACATTTAAGAATCATATGTATATCTTGGATAACCTCCATTGCTGCACAGAACATGTGAATATCATTTTATCTTGTTTGAATGAAAGTTATCATCAATTTGTCAAATAAGTCTGCAAGGGTCAAAACCTTTTGTTTTGTTTTGTCTTTTTTTTTTTAAAAAAAAAATTACCCGATAATTTTCAGCTCTATTTTTATAGTTGTGTACTTGTGTATATATTGTGGATTTGCAGTGCAGCTTTCGTTGGAATCTGTAGTTTTATATATAATTCTTTCGCATTTGGCTTTTCAATGAAGTTGGAAACAAATTTTCAAGGGGAATAAAATAGAAAATCATAGCTATAGTTGGAACCAGTATTAAAATGAAAGGACATACGGAGCCTTAGAACACGAATCCATGATTGTTCTGGTTAAGAAATGTTGCCTTTTTCTTCTTTAACTAGGATTGTCTTATGATTTTGTAATTCTCTAAGTTCTATTTTCTCCTTCCACCTTTCTTATAATGAACTTCTCTCTACTGAGAATTACTTTTTAGTTTTTACACTTAGTGTATGATGTCAAAAAACAATGTTCTACGAGTGAAAGTCACATGTTTGAAATTCGAATGAAAATCCTTTATAGGGCCTGTTTGGATGCGTTGGGAATTTGGAAAATTTCCAATTCCTAGATATAAATTTATTATAAACAATCCAAGTTCTTCACAAAGTTACACACTTTCCAATAAATTTATGTCTAGAAATAGAAAAATTCTCAAATTTCTAAGCGATTCAAACGGCCCATAGATAATATAAGATAGGAGACTTGGCCCAATTTTTAACTCGAAGCCTCTGTTTGGATGAGAGAAGAAGAAGAAGGAAGAAGGAAGAAGGAAGAAAAAAAAATTATAAACAATCTAAACTCTTCACAAAGTTACACACTTCCCAATACTTCTTCTCTTCTTCCTTTCTTCCCACACTTATCCAAACGGAGCCGAAAAGAAGAAAATGAACCATTGCCAATGCTTTCTAAACGGGAAAAAAAAAAAAGGATTCAACGCTGCTCTGGTTAATTAAATTTTTCGCATGATATTTATGTTGATCAAATGGAACTTAGCAATCATGGAAAATTAAAACTCAAAATGAACCTCAAAAACCATTATAATATATTGACATTTGGAAGAAAGCAGTTTTCTTTGGCTATTTCCTTTTGGAACTTAATTTGTCACAATTCGATGGCCTTTTAAAGCCAAGCATTATCTTAGAGCTATTTGTCTTTTCTTTCAAACATTTCTTCCTTGCATCGTGGAAGAATGATTCCTCCACAGTCCATTATTTTGATAGTGAAAACCTTTCATGTAATACTGCCTACTATTAGATAATTTTGGTTCCCACACGGCACTGCTAATCTTTTTCTAGTGAGACAAACCAAAGAGTGCTAGTTGCAACCTAAAGAAGACGTAGATTCACTATTCCTAGTTTTAATAAATTATATACGGCGCATAATATTGCCTTTGTGATGTGTATTCATTAGTTAAGTCAACGTACTTTTGTTCGTTTTAAAAACTTGTACACAGAATCAAATATGCCTAGCGTGTTTCTAAAATAACTAACTATAAAGGTAATTCGCATCCAACTTTGAAAAAAAACAAAGAAAATATCCACGCTAAAAATCGCAACAATACAGGCGTAAAAAGAAAGATAAAAATCGCAGAATGTTGCATCAAAAATTAATGTATCCTGCAGAGAGATGCACGAATAGCAATTAAAATAATGAAAAACACAATAAATAAAATAAAAATAAAATGTAATTGTAATACTTCGATAATTGAAAAGGTAAATACTCTTTGAATAATTGGTTGGCCGTCTTTGTATTCCTTCCAAGATTCCAATGAAAAGGTATTAAAAGTATCAAGTTGCTAATGCTGAGCCCTTTTAATGAGCGGCTCTCATCACTCTTGGAAGTTTCTTTGCAAAATTATCCTTGGAGGGGGGGGGGGGGGGGGGGCATTGCTTGTAAATAACGCTTTTTTTTTTCCCTTGGCAACATTACACCAGTATGCAATCCTCTTACTGCTAATAAAATAAATAAGAGGAATGATTTCTATGACCAACAATTCCGCGTCGAGCTTGCACTTCAATAAGAGCATTTTATCCTGTTCATAAGTGTCAACTCTATTGTTTGAAATTATTGTATTATATATATAATGAGGATTGCTAAAATGCTATGCATAGCACGGATGACCTTCGTGCTACGGATTCGTTCTTGCATTTCATGTTTCGAACAACCGATCCAAATCGTTCATTATGTTCTACATATTGAAATCTTATTAGAAACCAAATTTTACATTTTTTTTACTATTTTTCTCAGATTTTTGAAAATCACTATTATTGAAGGGTCAAGAATTTATTAGATTAAGTATTTTTAAAAATCTGAGAAAATAGTAAAAAAAAAAAAAAAATGTAAAATTTGGTTTCCAATGAAATTTCAATATGAATAAGATAATGAACAATTTGGATTGGTTGTTTGAAGCATAAAATTCAAGAATGAATCCGTAACACGAAGGTCATCCGTGCTATGCATAGCATTTTAGCAATCCTCTATATATAATTAGTATTTGATAGAAGCAAAATAACTATTTGTAGACAACCTGAATGTGATATTACTGGTATGTGAGGCAGTTGGGTTGAATTGGCCATAACAACAAAAGCAGGCATCAAACAAATCATATGAAAAGATGAATTTCATATAATTAGCTATCAGAATGCACTTCTCATGATGTAAATTTAAGTTGAGTTATTCATATTTAGCCGCGTTGTGAATTGAGAGCGGACATGTATGAAACTCAGAAACTAGATCATATAATTTAACTTATTCATATTTATGCGAAGTCCGTTTCCAACATTTTTCCTCTTCTATCAATATTGTATTCTTGCTAACTATGAGAGTTGAATCTGATACTGTAAGCTTCTAGCTTTTCAGTTTGAAAAGTAACTGAAAATGAAATCCTAAATGATGCTATGCCTATAACTGAATTATGTTGGTCTAATTGATAATGCATAGTAGGCTCACTTGACTTGGACAAGCTTTCTTTTCATATTTTGGGCCAGAGTTTGACAAAGCCCAAATTTCTAAGTTTAAAACTTACAAATTGAAACCTTGTAAATCTCTCTCGTTTTAACACGACAAAGAGATCCAAGCCACACGTTTACTTGAACTTCACATAATAAGGAATATTTCCAATTTATGCAATAATGGTACAAGAGAATACTTTAATCCGGAGTAATAATAATTCTCGGCTCAAATTCTATTTGTCAACTCCATCACATCCTAAATGTTTTAAACAAATTTGTTGTTAATTGAGTCCAAAGTGGAGAGTCAATTTTACTGATCCATTACAAGTCAATTTGGGTTATACATAAATGGATTATGTCTTGATACGAAATATGTTAATAAGTTTTGTGAAATCGACAAGTGACCCCCTTTTAAGAAAGTCACGGACTCACGAATCACGGTAGACATCGGCAACAACAATATATGATCGATACTTGATCTTATCGACATGATCGACCTATTAACATACCCCAAATTTTAAGTACTGATTTACAAATTTTCCAAATCAAAATCGATAAGTTGAGCTTATATGATTAAAGTAAAAATATGCCTTTAATTCGGATTCAAATCTCTATTATATTTAATTGAAACGCCAATACGAGTTCCGAAATATGATCCGCATTTCAACATTTAGTTGGATGATAAATTTATTATTTTCATATTCTGTTACTATTTTCTGATCGAGAGAAAATTCATCAATTGGAAGAATTACATGCTGTCCAACAGTAATGATATTTTTCTATTTTTTTTAAAAAAACATAACTATATAGTATTTGATCTCAACAAAATTTAAGATGCATATCATACGGTAAAATACAAATTAGTCATTAGAACTTCGAATATCAATATTTTGATGCAAAATAAAAACACATTTTTACTTCATAAATTAATTACCTTAGCACAACCAAAAGTTGATATAACATCGTATCTAAATGTTAGTGGACAAATTAGCAATTTCAATGGAATATTTTTTTTTCAATAATTGTCAAGTGTATTAAATAAATGTATAACAAAATCCCATGTAACGTAGTTTTCTCTTTTGTTAATTGTGTAATTTAATTATTGAATTTCTGTTGGCAAGTGAGCTCTTTTTTGAAACCCTTTTTTTTTCCCCCGAGATCAACTTCTTTTTTGTACCTAGTACTGAGGGAATTAGTACTTTGGCCTGATGTCATGTTCTGTGCAAATGATTGGAAATATGAGGTCATTTGAGTACATGCATCTCAACCTTCCTCGGTTGCTGTAACTCCTTTTGCATGTCATACAAATTGCATGAGCAGCAAAAAATAGCCTCAAAGTGATGGCTTGAAGCAAAGGTACTTGGTGCACCGATGCAATCAATGGAAACTTCTGTTGTCACGGATTCCATGGAATCGAGCAAATTAAAGGAATCGATTTTGTGAACTTTA
Organism: Rhynchospora pubera; assembly: GCA_028095005.1. NCBI lineage: Eukaryota > Viridiplantae > Streptophyta > Magnoliopsida > Poales > Cyperaceae > Rhynchospora > Rhynchospora pubera. The sequence goes on from CM051461.1 coordinate 181,495,885, forward strand.
GGTCTTTCACCCATTTCTCAAGTATAATTTTGTAAAATTCAATTTGTACCTCAGTTGAGCACTTGCTGAGTTAGACCAAGTCATAGGATAAGTTTTAGCAGTGTTTGGCTAGATTCAAAATGATTGGTCACTCGATGTTTTTTTATAGAATAAAAGTTTATTTCTAAACTCCAAAAAGAAAAATATCTTTAAATAATTGTGAAATACAAAATAAATAAAAATGTAATTTAATTTTTAAAAAAGCACCGATCGGGTCTTTTTTATCAGGAGCTTCACATATAAGGATATAAAATCTTCTTCTTCTTTTTTCCCCCTTTTGGCATAGTCTTATGTTTAGGATCTGATTATCGCATTTAGATTTACAAAATTTTTAAGTGACAGTTTTTCTAAAAAAAAAGATGTTATTGACTAAAATTCAGTAGCATTCTGTAGCAACTAGCAACAGAAATACAGAATTTAACTGGTTTGGAAACAAATAATTGGTCGGCCCAGTATTCGTGCCTTTGATTACGTACATACATTAGGCTGAAGTTTAGGATAAATTGTTATAGGAACATGAATATAATTATATAATTAATATCGTACTGATATGGTGACAAATAATTTTTTAATTTAACATTTATGAACTAAAAGATTTTATGATAAATTGCTTTATGAATATGAATACGAACATATTTGATGTTTTATTGATACGGTGATAATTATCTAATCTTTGCGAACTATAATAAATTTATTAATATTTTATGTACTAATTCGTTGAGTCAATAAATATAATGGAACTAAAGAAATTTCTAACTCCAATTTTGTATGACATTTTTCTTTATCATATGTGTGTGTAATGATACAATCAAATTGATTTGACCAGACTCTCGGTTATAAATCCCGTCAGATCTCAATTTTGAAAGTTCAAATTACCAATTTAAACCGTTCAATATGATCTCCATATTGAAATTTCCTTGCATACCGAATTTTACATTCTTTTTTATTATTTTTTTAGAATTTTAGAAAATTATTAATCTAATTTGTCATGAACCCTTAAAAAACTGCAGTTTTAAAATTCGAAAAAATATAAAATTTGATATGTAAGGAGATTTCAATATGAAGATCATATTGAACAGTTTGAATCAGTCATTTAAACTTTCAAAATTGAGATATGATGGAGTTTAATTGAGAGCTTGATCAACTCTCTCTCTCTCTCTCTCTCTCTCTCTCTCTCTCTCTCTCTCTCTCTCTATGTATATAGATGATGAAGGCTTAGAATCTAGGAATCAAATAAATTTACAAACCTAGAGCTAACTTCACTAGTCGTTTTAGTTAAGCATTAGGGTCGAACCCAAGGGACAGATTAATGAGTACCGGACTTTACTTCCTCACGAAAGCTAGACAATTAAATTTTTTTGGAGTTTTTGGTTGATTAAATCTAAAGGTGCAAGTAAATAAATATTTTTGGGTGTTTTAATTATCTAAAAAAATCTAAATGCTTAAAGAGATATTTTTGGTGTTTTAACAATATAAAAGACGTCTTAGGGTTCAGGTTTCACCTCGGTTTGGACTCTAGAACACAGAACTTATCACTTTCGTGCATCAAACGGTGTTTTTCAAGCATATACCACTCAGTTCGGTCCGAACAAGAATCTGTTCTATCCAGATGGTATAAGTGTGTGGTTTTGACTCTTTATGAAAGTTTATGTTTTGTGCTAGGGTTTGTAGGTCAAACCTAGATACTCTAAACCTCAGCTTTCGCTTGTTGGACTAGACACTGGTTCAATCACAACCTAACCTAATTAACTCGATTGATTCACAACCTTTGATATAGAATTCAATCAACTTAAACTTGTTTGTTGGAGTTCATATGGATATCTAGAGGTCTTTTGGACTTGTCTAAAAGTTACGATTTTGGTGTTAACTAATCTCCCCTTTCGGATCTACGATTTATCCCAAATACTTATCTAAATTATCTTGATTAACCTAACTTTAGAACTTAACTAAATGCAGCCGTACATCAAGAAGTTAATTAGACTTAATTAAGTAATTAAAATAAGCAATTAACATAATTCTCAACAAAACAAATCAACAAAACATATCATATCATATTAAGTCAAATCACAACACATCAAAACCTAAGTTACTTCCTTACTCCTAAGACAACATAAATCTAGCCTAACATGAAAGCAAAATATGATACAAGCTCCATCAAATCAAATATCGCTTCTAACTCAAAATACTGAACGTCCAGAGCCGTGGTTGGGTTGATTCTGCCGCCATCGCGCCTAGAATTGCTCAAAAGATGATGGCATGGTCGTGCTATGATGCAAGAGGTGGAATCCCACGCCTTTCGGCGCAAGAACGGGGGTGGAAAGGTTGCCAAAACGTGGTAGGAGGTAGAATTTCGTGTCTGGTGGCTTGGATTCCCTTCTTTCTGGCCTAGGGGCGTATTTATAATGGTTCCCGTCATAAGAAAAGAGTGTATGCACGTCATGGCAAGAAATATTACTAAAATATCAAGTTTTCTTGCATAAAAACCTTCCATATAGGTCTCTGGTCGAACCAAACAGGGTTCTGTTCGGACTGACCAGAGAGTCCAGCATTGAGATAGTGTTTCGGCCATAATTTCTTCATCCGAACTCCGATTGAGGCGATTCAAAAATCGTTGGAAAGTTTAGGATGAGCTCTTCAATATTATTAATTCCATTTACCAATTACTTCTCTCAAATCTCCTATTTTATGCAATTATTGTGCCTTTGGTTCGAGCAAAGTCCCATTCGGTCCGAGCGTGAGTCATTCGATCCGAATGTGGCTTGGACATCACCTCCAAGTGCTAGGAATGAGTCTTCTTGTTTATGCCAAGTGCCAAATCTATTTAAAGATTGAGGATCCACCAGAAATCATCAAGAAATCTGAAAATAAGAGAAGAAACGACGGCAGAGCCAATTCCTAGAAAATCATAGCAATTTATCAAATAATTTAATGGTTTGAGTGTTATTTGAGTGCCAAGTACGGTCCAGATACCAACAAATAATAATGATATCAATAGACACACAGTAGTGTTCTAAATACGTGTCATGCCATGTCGTGTCGTGTCAAACACACCGTGTTCAGATCATCTCTCGTGTCGTATCTAAATATTTCACGTGTCGTGTCGTGTCGTGCCGTGTCTAAATCCTAAGAGATGGACACGACACGCCTAAGGACACGCCACGCCTCGTGTCCTCACGTCGTGCCGTGTCGTGTCTTCTTTATACGTGTCGTGTTCATACACGTTTAACTTTTCGACATGAATGTAATTTGTTTATGAAATTTAAAAATTATGTTTAATAAAATACATGAAAAATTAAGAAAGTAGGCGTGCTTTACCATTGAATTAAAATATAGATTAATTTTTAACAATGGATTAATATTTTGAACAACTTCTTATCAGACTTAATAATTATTTTACTAAAAAAATAAACTAAACTCATGAATAGGTACACAACTATTTTCAATGTCTTCTAAGAGGACACATCGATCAGCAAAGTATTTTGACCTTGCACCTTCAAACCTATGCAAATTTCAATGCCAAATTGTTGTTAGTCTGATCTGTTTAAATAGGAGGAGAGAAATGAATATTGAAAATTTAAAAAGTACAAGAGCCGTAAAAAATATTTCAACTTTTTGAGACAATGAATAATTTATACTATCCTTATCAAAATAATACAAGATATGATAAAAAAAATATTTTATTCTTTTTAAGACAAATCACAGATAGATTTCTATCTTTAATTTGCGCATGGCTCTGGACCCTTCTACTTTTATTTGTGATTTAGTTATTGAATCACCCTAATTATATTGTAATCTTTTGATTTCCAATTCTAACGATTTACAAGTGGTTTATCGGAAATAAGTCTATTAATATAATCATTGATTTATAATTAAATGTATTTTTGACAAGATTTATGGAAAAAAAAATATAATAGTAGGTACATAATTGAGAAATTCATTGTAGTTCTATAACACCAAATCTGTCCCCTTTTCGTGTTTGGCGTGTTTGTAATATGTGTTGTATCTTTCGTATCGTGCCGTGTCCAGACAATTCTCGTATCATGTCGTGTCTATTTCATCAAAGTTAGAAATGACACGCTTTAGGACACTCCTCGCGAAATTCTCGTGTCGTGTTCGTGTCCGTGTTTTGACGTGTCGTACCACCTCCGTACCGTGCCGTGTCATGCCATGTTCGGACACGCCGTGCTTTTTGTAGAACACTTCACACACACACATAACATCGTAATTCCTTTGCTCGTCCAATTTTTACTTTTACCGCCTGTAACGCTACATAGGATTAGCAAGAAGGTGCTCTTTGAACTTTGAAGGCCCACCACAAATGAGGATGAAGCATTTGGGCGGGTTAACAGAGAAAATAGAGGAAAGATTCTTTCAAAGAGTGCAGGAGGCACCTCCGTAAGGTTTATCTTTTTGTGTTACATACCCGGTGGTAGTTTAGGTAGTTGAATTTTAATTTTAGACTTGTGTACCGTTTTTATCTTTTTTCTATTCTAGATTTTTTATTTTTTTTGGACTTTACTGGTAGATCGGTATAATAGTTAATTTCTGTTGTACCAGTTTCAGCACCAGGATTGTTGGTCTTTTGATGTAACAGTTGGGCTATTGATGTAAACTCTTTTATTATTTCAATGAAACTTTGAGTCTACGGGCGTTCATAAAAAAAAAAAATGCTACATAGGATTCTAGATTTCTAGCCTGGTCCCATTGTCAGGATTCTGGTTTCTAGTTATGGTACCATTGTCAGCATTTACATTAATCTACACTATTTCAATTTTCAAACCTGAAAATTAGTTAATACTTTTGGACTCATTTGAATGATTGTTTTAAATTTTGGGAGCAAAGTTTAAAAGAAAGAATGTCATGTCCTAATCACCTTTCCAAAACGGGCTCCGCCTTTAGTACTAGACTGATACAAACTATTAAGAAAATGATCTAATTTTGTATTATAGTTGTATAAGTTTTAACAAGTTTTGGTTGTTGCAAAAGCTGCCACAAAGAAATTGGCATAATAATTCAGATTGTTTAGGCCAGACTCAATTTTCTAGAAACACAGCAATATGACTTCAGAGAGAACTCTGCTGCAAAAGCAAAAATAAAGGGAAAGAAATACGTACATGACAGAATAGACCTCTGCTAATATCAAGACCTTTGTGTTGTCTTTTTACATTTTTATTCCTTTTCTAAGTTCATGCAATAGAAAAAAAATGCGGGTGAAATATTAAATTTATGCAACTCCAATTAAGCGTGATTTTCTTTTAACATAAACATACTTGAAAGTTTTGCCTTCATGCGAGTGAACATATTTGTTCTTAAATAAATAAATAAATAATACAAATATCTTAAGACAACATTCCAAAATAATCATTATTCAGAATCTTAAGCAAAATATCATCTCAAAATTATTTTAAAACCGCTTATTTATACACCAAAGTGCTCGTACTTCCTTAAAAAATTAAGGCTGAATGATAAAAATGTTTTATTTATATAATAAAGAGGGATGCATAAATGTTGAGATAGGCTGTATTAATGCCAAACTTACGTGGCATCGATGTCATCCGATGAAATAGTTATCAAACATAAATAGAAAAAGAAAATTACAGATATTTGCTTTATAGTTTAGATAGCTTGTATATCGGATTTAGCATATGAGAATCAATAAGTCATGAATTTTTGAAAAATTAAACGTTTAGTTTTTATTGTTGTTGATTGATGTCCAAACAATTTTTAAATTGTATCCAATAACACATCCTATTTACAATATAAAGAATAAAGAATATATATCCACGATGTTACATTTTTAATTTAAGTAATTGTTTTATCAGGTGTCATGGGTGTCAGTGTTATATGTTATAAATAATATTATTCCCAATTAAAGTTGATTAAAAATTTAATCTAAAATCTAAAACTTTAAACAAATAACATTTTTTTATCCAAACAAGATTAGTAATAATTATTTATGAATAATATTTTTAATCATGAATAACTAACACTACTTTTATTCCCAAATAATCCAAACATTCCCTTATAATAAGGAACACGAAATTAATTAAAACTAGGTAAAATGACACGAAAATTCAAAATAGCAGAGAGAATGATAGAACTTTAGTAGTTTTGAACTTCTTTTTTCTGCAAAAGAAAAGGACCTTTCATTTACATGCATGAATATGAGAGACATAATAGAGTCGAACATAAGGCACCGAGTTTGGATACTGATTTTTCACGTAATGATACAACGAAAAAGGCGCAACAGTGGACACAAGACATTAATCCATGCTGCGTAACTACTTTCTCTCGTGTTGAAGTCCAAAAAAATTAGGGGAAAAAAAAAAGAACACAGAACTTGTATGCATACTTTACGTTGACGCCAGTGACCAAAAGGCTGATTTGGTTAATGGTTGGTTGGTCTGTAAAAAGAATATCTTTTATGTATGTGTTAAATAAATATGCCATGTATACCATGCAACCTTCGACAAAAGGGGTCTCTGTAATGTCAATTAATTTACCTCCCTTTATTCCAACGTAGTTCCTGTATCTCAGATCCACTGAATAAGTGAATATATATTTTTAAGATATCTGAAGATAAATTGGATCTAAGTTATCTAACTTATTTTTAATTAAATATTTATGAAAGACTCTAGTCGAGTTTAAAACCTGCGACTTTTCGCTGAATAAGTGAATATTGGTTTTACTCTGTTTTTTATCCTACAAAATTGACGAATAACAGATGTGTTAATAGTTGAAATTTAATTTTCAAAACCAAATTATAGAAATTTTAATAATCTAGTTCGAATATGTAATAATTAAAACTTTAAAAGAGTACAGTTAAAGACTTAATAGTTTTGCGACGTATGCATAATAAAATTAGAGAAAAAGTTAAAAACACAGGATACATACAACGCCAGCATGCTAACATGATATTCCAAACAAAAATCTGTATGCGCTAATATTATAAAATTTGTTCGATCATGAAGAGCACCGTTGACTACTTATATAAGCTTCTTTTTTTAGTTTAATCTTCACAGCTGCTTCAAGATAAGGCATCATTGGCATCCCAAAGTAAGATATAGAGTACTGATATTTAGCTCCTATTGTGCAACCCCAAAACCCTTATCCGGCTCTGTTTGGGATTAACAGACCAAATATGCTAATGCTTTTTAGATTATATTACGGATAATAAAATATTTTAATTAGTTGATGATGATTGGAGGTAGAATGATTGATGACTTTAAATGGAAATCTTAAACCTTATTAGTCAAGAAGAAAAATAAGCGGAAAATTTTGGAGATTCCGATGCCTACCTCCCGTTTCTGATCCCTTGTCTATCAAACCAATAGGAGAATAGGTGGAAATGAATTATTAGTTAACTTTATAGATTATATGCTATAAACGGTCGTTCAGACGAATTAAATATATTGATATATATATTTACATAGCAACTTCTGAATATAATTATTAAATTTAAAATAATGAATAACTATATATATTTCTTCTAGAGAAATCTCCTATGGTCAAATAGAATTGACATAGAAATTCATCAAATCTTGATTAAAACTTAATATGGAAACTTATGTTGATCAAAATCGTTCATTTTTCCATTATGATATTCATATTGAAATCTTCATTAAAACAAACATTTCCAATTTTTTCCAAATATTTATATTATTTTGAGATGAAGAAAATCATAATTTTAATTAGCTATGAACCCTTCAATAACAATAATTTTAAATAATAAAAAAATGGTTAAAAAAAAAGAAATGCAAAAAGTTGTCACCAAGGACATTACAATAACAATATTACATTGAATAGTTCGGATCGGTCATAAACTTTTTAAATTGAAATCTAATCGAAATTTGATGGGATGATCTATTAAATTGATTTGGAAATTGATTAACGCCATCGCTAAAAATGTCATCGCACGCCATTGCTGAGGCGCTCCCCTCACCCAACTCTAGAGTGGTCCCCTCACCCAACCTGTTGTTTTTTGTTCGTTTTGTTCCTGTAAGTGTTCAATTTATTAGTTATAAAAAATTCAGTATATGTGTTCAATCTGTTTATTTTTAAATTTCTTATTCAATTAATATTTTATTTTTGTTATTTTTTTATATAAGTGTTCATTTTGTTGGTATAAGTGTTTCTATTATTATAAGTGTTCATGTTATTTGTTAAATACGTTCACTTTATTATATTACGTATTCAGTTATTATCTCAATGTAAAATATTTTGTTTTCACTTTACAATTAGTATGTAATAAAATCATAAGTTGACACATTTAACTCAACAAATTTGGTTATTAAACTGAACATATATAACGGAGCCCTACTAGTCACGCGAGGCTCAAGCGTGCACGCCTGCTAGTCAGCGATGGCACGCGATGACACATTTAACTGAACACTTTGGTTATTAAACTGAATATATATAACAGGCACTTGCTAGTCACGTAAGGCTCACACACGCGCGACTGCTAATCAGTGATGGCGCGCGATAGCAAATGAAGCGATTGCACTTATCATTTTTGAATTGATTTGACCATAGCATTTCTCATTTTTTTAATATATAATTTAGATTAGATAGATATGATCCGTATATATTTTGATATAATTTGTGAATAGGTTGGGCTCTCAATTAGCTGCAGCTAAATTGAGCCGTCTATTCATCCAAATGGGCTGATTGATAATCAATTGATTATGTAGCAAGTTTAAAAATTAACAGAACGCTCCGTGGGCTCCAAGCTTAGTAAATTCTTTAATAAATTCGGATACGAAGATGATTCAGAAATATTTTCAATCGTAAATACAAGTACAGTTATTCATATAAACAGAATAAGAAAGGATCCTTTATAAATAAGGCAATAAGAAAAATTAGAGGACGAATGGTGCATGTCGGCTACAAGATGATTCAATTTAATCGGTAGATATAAAGAAAACAAAAAAAAAAGTAAATAAATCACTTAGTCAGAGGAGAGGGAGACGCAAATTACAGGCGGCATTTTGATATCCAGGAAATTCATTACTTTTAAACCAAATCAATAATAAGGAAATAACAGTGACACATAATCAAATATTGGGGTGTCACGGTTTTTTTTTATCGATATTATTTTGAAGAAGGAATACCATCACGTATCGTTTTTTCCTTTAAAAATCGAACCAAACCGGATTGTGTCCGTATCCGGTTTAATTTTCCTTTCCAACTAGCGCATGTGTTATGATTTTATAGATTTATTAAATTAAAGAGTCATAGCTTCTACATACGTGTCCCAATATAAAAGGCCCTGAGGCGCTCCATATTGTGAACTGCCTGAGGAAAAAAAAAATTAAACAAAGAAAATTCATGGCTAACGAAGTTCAGCCGTCAAAGCTGCTCGACTCTTTCCAATATTTCAAATTCAAGAAACAAAACCCAAATTCACACAAACCCAAGAAGTTCCGATCCTTAATCCATGCAACTATCCTCCCACATGTGACCCATTTTGCATACGCCCTTGTAGATTTCAAATGTATGGTGTTTGATCTCTTTACCAAGAAAAAAAGAGCCCCCAAATTACCAAAATATCAGAAATGTTTGATTACCAAGCGAAACAAGCTTGTTAGTTTTGTCAAGTTACACCTCAAATGGTGTCCCTGTCATGTCACACCTGTGACAGATTCAAGTCAAGTGTGCAATTACAGCTACTACTCGGTTTGTGATGCCGCGATATGTACGCAAGAGGAGAACTATGAAGATGAGAGAGAGACTGAGTATCTGCAATGGTTGGAGGAGCGAGAATCGACTGAGATTGAGATGAATGAGATCGATCGGCTTGCTGAAGAGTTTATTGCAAGCTGTTATGAGAAGTTTCTATTAGAGAAACAAGAGTCTTATAGAAGGTATGAAGAGATGATGGCTAGAAGCTTATAGCTAGAGGAAGTTCGATTAGCTAGCTAGACAATAATGGACAGTTTAGTGGGTTATTTTGAATAAATGTACAAATGAAAGTGTCGTTTCCATTGCAAAAATCAAATATCATGTCGTTGTTAGTGTGGCAATTTAACATGAGGATTCTGTGGAAACTGAATGCTTTGAAATTTTGCTCTTAGTTAGCTATAGTTAGTTTTTTTTTTTTCATTTTTTGGTGGATTGTTACAAAGTTTTGCTCTTAGATTAGTTGTAGTTAGCGTTGATTTTTTGATGGATGATTAGAATTTGAGTTTGTTATGAAGTGACATAAAAATAAGGGTCATGCCCTTAGTTTGTTATGAAGTTGTAATTAGATGTGCTGCTTTTCTTTTATTCTTTGAGGAAAAGCCGTCGTGTATGTAGTTTTCTAGATCCAAACACTGGAACACTTCTTACTCTTTTAAATTTGAAAGAAAATAATATGATGATACGGGTCTGATAATAAATAATGAAAATATACTCGGAAATTTTGACACGCAAGTTTAAATGTCTTTGTCATCATCAGTACTGGGATAGGCGTGGGAAAAAGGAAAGAAGGGAAGAAGTGAAAAGAAGTATTGGGAAGTGTGTAATTTTGTGAAGAGTTTAGATTGTTTATAATTTTTTTTTCTTCTTCTTCTTCCTTCTTCTTCTTTCTTCCAACGATCCAAACGCACATCCTTTGTGAAACAATATACTTGGACTAAAGATAAAGGAACATGTCATCCTTCGTGATACAACACATGTATGGTTAAGCACTTCTCTTGGTATGGTTTGTCTGTTAATTATTATGATATAAATTCGGTGCCAAGTGAACTCGTTCAAACTGTCCGAGGTCCAACAAATTTTCTACACAGATTTTAAATTCAATCTCATTTGATATTTAAAATTTTAAAATATTTCTATAGAGTATACATTTTTTATTTAATTCATATATGATTATCTTATTTTCTTTCTTTTAGTTTAGTCGCTTAATTCATTTTTGCTCTTTCGTTAAGTCATCACGTCCATGGTTTTTGTTTGAGAAAGAGGGCCATATAAGGCCTACTATTATTTGACCTAGTGTGTGGTGCCGAAAAATTTAAAAATAATATTAAATTAATATAATATATTAAAAATAATATCAACATAATAATATTTTTTTAAATAGTATCACGAGATCAGAATACCAGATTCCGAACGCAAGATCGGAAGCCTGGATTCCGACCTTAGTTTTTTTAATTTTTTATATATTATTTATTTATTTATTAGTATATTAATTAGTTAATTAATTAGAAAAATAGATAATATATTGTAAAAATATTGAAAAAATAATAAAAAAAATCAGAAATAATTAAATTAAATTTTATATGTAATTTAGTATTTTTTGGGAAATTAAATTTATTTTCTTTTAATTAATTTATTTAATTAAAAAATAAATAATTAAGTATAAATTTTTAATTAATTTATAAATTTTTATAACTTATTTAATTAAATGAATTGTACCATTTAGAAAGGATTATAAATTTTCAGAATTTACAGGGATACAAATGCATAATCCTTTCCTTTCAGAATGTTCAAAGTTTTATTAATCTTTTTTGCATTTGCAGGGATACAAAGGCATAACTTAAACATTAAGGGGGCGTTTGTTTGTGACTTAAATCGTGCATAACTTAAGTTATGTATCCTTAAGTCACCAAACACCTCTTACATAAGATGTCTTAAGGATACATAAGTTATGCAACCTAAATAGATTGCATAAGTTATGCACCGGTCCCCTTTAATTTTTTTTTCCAACAATACCCTTTAGAAATAATTAATAATAATATTTAATAATCTATAATAATTAATAATAATTAATTAATAATAATATTTAATAAGTAACAATAACTATTAAAAATCATAATTAGTAATAAATATTAATTATTGTAATTAATAATTAATAATATATAACAAGTAATAATAATAATTAATAAACAATATTGATTTATTATTAAATAATTAATAATATTTCATAATAATAAAATGATTTCTTATTATCATTAATAATTAATTTTTATAATAATTAAAAATTAATTAATATTAATTAATAAATAATAATACTTAATAAGTAACAATAATTATAAAAAAATCATAATGAATAACAAAGATTAATTATTATAATTAATAATATTTAACAAGTAATATTAATTATTAATAATAATGATTTAAGAATAATAATTAATTGAAGATAATTAATCAATAATAATTTTTATTATAAAATAAATAATAATATTTATAATATTTAATTAAAAGTAAATTATTAATATTTCATGATAGTAAAAATGATTTATTATCATCATTAATAATTAATTTTTGTAATAATTAATAATTAACAATAATTAGGTCACAACATATAACACATAATACTAATTCTAATTTAAGGGCATTTTAGTCTTTTGACATGAATATATGCATGCATTAAGTTAGTCATCCTTACTACACAACCAAACATCTATTACATAACACTACATAAATACTTAGGCATCATTAAGTTATGCAACTCCTTACTACACAAACAAACGCCCCCTAAAACTTAAAACAGTCATAACTTTTGATAAGAAGGTCCGTTTGGGGCAACGAGCACATTCCGGAAAGCTGGCGACGAGATCTACACATGTTACCGGGGTGTAACCCCGTAACGATCATTTTCGGAGCCAAAAAATGCTATCTAGACCTCCAAAATCCACTTTGAAAGTTTGCAAACCTGAAAACTACTCTAAACTACTAAAAAAGTCTTTAAAATTATAAATTAATCATTAAAAAGAGAAATGCAGTAAATCTAGTGAATTTAGTCTTTCTTCTCCGTCTCAGTAAAACATCAACCTCGTATGATTCCTTTCTAACGCAATCCAGAAAGTGCTTCCTTGATCATGAGACTCAACATGATTGTTTAATATATAATATGGAAATAATATATGCAAAGGAAAATACATTAAAAATTTATAAAAATTATAAATTAATAAAAAATTTATACTTAATTATTTATTTTTTAATTAAATAAATTAATTAAAAGAAAATAAATTTAATTTTCCAAAAAATACTAAATTACATATAAAATTTAATTTAATTATTCTTGATTTTTTTCAATATTTTTACAATATATTATCTATTTTTCTAATTAATTAACTAATTAATAAACTAAATAAATAAATAAATAATATATAAAAAAATAAAAAAAGCTAAGATTGGAATCCAGGATTCCGATCTTGCGTTCGGAATCTGGGATTCCGATCTCGTGATACTATTTAAAAAAATACTATTATATTGATATTATTTTTAATATATTATATTAATTTAGTATTATTTTTTAAAATTTCGGTGTGTGGTGTTAATTTCTTATTAGAATGTGCAAGAAAAGGCCCAAAATTAGCTTCATGGCCCCATGCGGACTTCGAAGGTTAATTCCCTTGGGAGAACTTTTAAACTGATGCATAAAAGTGTTTAGAACTAAAAAAGAATTAGGCATCTTTACTAATATACAGACCATTTGACAATTCAAATGAAAGTTTTTCTTTTTTTTTTTTTTTGAAGAGAGTTACTCTTTCACTATTTCAAAATTTAAATAACAAAAAGAGAAGAAAGAGAAATATTTTTTCCTGACCACCGAGGCACCGTCTACCGGTGTGTTTGGATCAACTTAAGAATAAAATTAAAATTAGTTATTTTGGATAAAAAAATATTATTTCTAAAAAATAATAATAATTTTTTTGAGATAGAGTGTTATATTTAAGTGGTCCAACATCAAGAATAATTTTATTTCGTAATGTGTTTGGATCATTTTCTTAATATGGATTAAAAAGTTATTGGTACCACTTTTTAATCATAATTTCTTAATCCGAATTAAAAAGATGATCCAAATATCTTATAAATAAAAAATTATTTTGAATGCTAGAGCACTTAGAAATAGCACTCTAAATTTCTAAAAAAGTTATTCTTGATTGTTTAAGAATAATATTTTTTTCCGAATAATTAATTCTAATTTTAAAGGTAAATTATACTAGCACAATATTTTTTTTTAAGATAAAATGAGATCAATCCTCCCAACTTATTTTTAAATTAAATGTCTATAAAAGACTCCAGTCGAATTTTGAACTTGTCACATTTCACTTGAAATGCATTGCTCTTTGCCATGACCCATGGAACCAAGAGGTGGTTCTCTACTTAAGCACAATATTTAACCAAACCTCTCAAAATTCAGATTCATTCCGCCGTCCAATAATAATTTCCAACTCCCTCTCATAACTGTAACCAAGAGCTGGTTTATTTAGTCTCGCCTATCATTAATCTAACTGGAAAACACATCACTCCTATGCTACTCGACTACTCTCTCTATTTGGTGATTAGCATTATAGGATATTTAAGGCGCTTCAAATTCTAATTTATTATACGGCATACCCTTTCGGCTGCAATAGCCTTCTTTTATTTTATTTTGGATTGAGGGACCTCTCTGCAAATTACAAAACAATCCTGATAAACGTCTATATAAAGTCTCATTTATAAGTTTGATTTGATTAAACCATACAATATAGACTGAAATCTGTTGATCGGCAAATAACGAAGAAGAGTTCGCATCACTTGATCGTCTCTACTCCTCTTCCGATTAAGGTAATCGAATGAATTATATTCCCATTTCTATTTCCTATGTCTTTTTCATCGGTCCAATCCTATACTTTGAAATGTTAACAATCTATTTCCTATGTCTATTTATTTAAACATATTTATTACATAAAATTGTAAGTACTTATAATCTTTTAGGCTTAAAAAGAATATTATTTTGATAGATCAAGGTAATTTATTTAATTGAATGTAATATCCATGACGTGTCATTTGATCGATACTGTCATGTTGTTGATATTAAATACTGATTGTGTAAATACACTTCTTAGCTAATTTAACCATCAACGGGTCCAGGATAAGTTAAACCAACGTAAGTGCGCAACCATCATTAATAAGTAGTCCGTACCATTTACAACTAGTAGGTTAATTCGGATAAATAATTTATGAGGTGAACGAAAATAATTGACGCTATATGTTTTTCTTTCTTTTTTTTTATAAAAATGGAGATCAAACCTAATATATTTTTTTAGAAAATTAAATATGTACAATATATTTTTTTTAACTCGTTTTTTTCACTAAAGATATATTGTCCTTTGCTATTAGATAAAAAGTTTGTTATAGATTGAGACGATACTTAATTTGGAAGTATAATTTGTAAGATTTATATATCTCTTTTATACTTGAGCAGTCGAATTAACAAAACTATAGTGTGAATTAACTAATAACAGTTTTGTTCTAGATAGAATTCATTAATTAACAAATATTCGTTAATCTTATAATACTTTTTGGAAAACAAAAACAAATTACAACTATAGTTTAAGAAGTGATAATTAATTCCTAGGATTAAATTATATATTTAATAATTATATAATATCGATCTATTTTTAGTCGAGAGTAAAGCTTATTTATTCGAAAGCCCAACTCGAGAGCTAAGATTAACAATGCGACGAACACTAGCGAGCCTAATGATTAAAGTAAACTTCCATAGCTAAACAATATCAACTTTGAGTTGCTCGCAAATTTGTAATTAATTTTTAACTCTGTTGATTAGGTCTACTCTGTGCAAAAAAATAGTTTTAGAAAAAGTAACTATTGGTAATAATTTTCGAAAAGAAATTGTAAATTCTTGCGTTCATCTTGGAAAAGAGTTTTTTCCCCTCTAGTTTAGTTGGATGGCAACTTAAAATGATATGTTCAGCCCCTTAAATTAAGTAGGCTTTTGACCAAAAAAAAATTTCACATGGGATTTTATTTTATTATAGTTGATTTCTCAAGATTACGTCGGGTCCAATTACATGAAAATTCTGAGGAAATAAAATAAAATCAGTTTATTTTGATAAAAAAAGTTTAATTATATAGAAATTCCATAAAAATTCATTATTCAGCAGAAAAAAAAGGGATTGTAACCAGGGCCTTAGAATGTATATACACAAATCAACACATAACGACGCCTTGTGATTGATCAATTTGACATGTGTAGTGTGAAAGAAATTCAGATCCGCTGTCGCGCGGCATGCTGGCCGTCTGATCAAGATCTAATGGACAAGGGAGCCCCGTGCTTGTAACCTAGACTGATAGGCCCGTAAAAAGTTAAAAAAATTAACCGTCCGATCAAGATCAGACGGCTCGTATGTACACTACACCATTTGTCGCGCAACAACAAATCCAGATTGGTGTGAAAGCCTTATATGCATTTGGCGAACAATAATCTACCAATATTATTATTTATTATCACAATAAAAGAACCAATTAAAATTGAGTTACCACATTATGGAAACAACAATTATTACATTATTTTTTTGGAAGTCTTGACAGCTTTAAATGCCAAAATTACTGACCTGACTACCTGAGTTGCCTAATATTAAAATTTTCCATTTTTGCATAACTAAAAAAATTTCATGACATAATCCCCCAATTTTCAAATTACCGCCAAATAAGAGTTCACACAGATATTTCTGCGTAGTGGGATCCACATGTTGGATGACGTAAGCATCCCACACCGCCACACGGACTCTTTAGCATCGCACATGCACAGATGCACTGATGCACCTGGCCCATTTAGCCCTTTTAGATTTCCTTATTCTTCCACACCGGACCCGAACCCAAATTTAAATCTGGTTTTGACCCGTCTCGCGTCCGCCTTCCATCCATTAATACATCTCCAACTTGACACAAGTTTCCCTTTTCTTTCTTCTCTCCACTCGAGCCTCCAATCTTCCTAAACCCTAGTCTCTCTCTCTCTCTCTCTCTCTCTCTCTCTCTCTCTCTCTCTAAGCAGCTTTTCGACATGGATGCGTCTCGTAAGAGAGGGAGGCCTCAGACCAATGGAGCGTTTGGTGGTGCAACGAAGAGGCGGCCCAAAGGTGTGTTCTTTTCTTTTCTCTCGATTCTATTTAGATCTTTGTTTCTCGTTTCTTTCTTTCCTGTTCATGGTGGTTTGTTTAGGTTGTCTCCAGTGTTTGTATTAGATGCATGCTAGATATGGAGTTTGTAGGAAGCGTGGTAGTTGAGATCTAGGGTTTCGTATTTTCTTAATCGAGTTAGTTTTAGTTTTTTTTCGAAATTAGCAATTTTCGTCCGTATTTTTCTTGGAGAGTTGTAGATCTAGTTTCTTATGTTTTTTTTGTTGAGGTTTCTTTGGTTGCTATCAGCAAGCTTACCCTACCTTATCCGTTTTTATTCGTGGTTTTTTTTAAAGATATCATAATAGCTATCACTATTAGTACTTTAAAAGAGCAAATTTTTGTTATTTATATTGTCTTAATGTTAATTTACCTGTAAAATTTGGTGACCTTTTTCTAAAAGGAAGTCATTATTGAACCAATTATAAGGTCATGGACAAGATTCAATAATTGTATTGCAACTGTCAATGTAGTTGACATATTACATGAGGCTGCAAACTCGTTGTTTGGAACTAAAGCAGGATGAAATTGAATTCAATTCGTTATTGGTTGTAGATGAAAATTGAAAAGCCATGCATTTTGATATTGTTCTAAAGAAAAGGAAAAAATAATGTTATGAAATGAATTCAATTGAATCCATTGATGTTTTTTCAAAATTAAGGATTGAGCTTAAGTCCAGTTTCACCATAAATCTGTTAATATTGAATGGTGTCACTCTTGAACTAGTGTTGCTTGAAAATCGAGAACACCTGATCAGAATATGAAGATTTGTAAAATGTTAAAATTTATTGTTAACATAAACTGAAAACCAGAAATTAATTTTATGTAACAGAAATGGACTCGTTCCAAACTGGTGTAGGAAGCAAATCGAAGCCATGCACCAAGTTTTTCAGGTTAAAATCTGAACTTTCTATATGCACAATTAACAACAATGGGCATCAGATTGGTATTCTCTATACTTCTTCTCTACAATTAATGTTTTATGAAATGATTACAAGGCTCTATTTAGTTGTAGGATATTGAGTGTTAATTATACCTTCCAAAATATTAGCCCAAGTCGGTCGAAATCACATAACAGGTTTAATTTAATCCATCAAATTTGGGTCTGGAAATTTTGTTTTATCCTACAAGTAAAAGGCCTAAGAACATAACTTTTAGTTCTTAAAAATGTGATTATTTCTTTCAGGTACGTTTGCAAATTTTTTTCTGGATTCATGCATGTAAAATATGGAGATCGACAGTTAATTATTCATTATGGTTTAAATGGAAATGTGAACCGGGGTAGAGATTAGGAGTTAAAAGTCCTGCAGTTGAGCACATATACAGTTGGAGAGTTGGTTGAATTTGCTAATACTTGATTCATAGAAGGAAAGACTCAACTCTCTTGTTACTCTGAAGACTAAATTGTTGTTTTCTTATTTTCCTTTTAAACTTGAATTGCATTGTGTTTCATTCGGAGCTGTGTTTTTTGGCCATTTTAATTGAGCAAACGACTGTATTTTTGAGGCCTGTTGGTAAGATGGGTAACCTATGGTACAAAGATCCCTTGAGTGATATGATTCTGGGACCACAGTTTATCATCCCCCCCCCCCTTTTTTCCCCTTTTCTTCATTTCAGCTTTCTTGAATTGTTGCATGATTTCGAATTTATTTTTGATACAGCACAACGGGGTGCCCATTTGGAGACACCTGTCATTTCCTACACCACTACCCTGGTGGATATCAAGCTGTCTCTAAAATGATGAATCCAGCTACAGCCCCACCACCTCATGCAATGGGTCCTACCCACCACTACCCAATGCCAGATCCTACCTCTGCTCCGTCTCCGACCACCCCTTCTGTCAAAACCAAGCTCTGTACTAAGTACAACACTGCTGAAGGGTGCAAATTTGGAGACAAGTGTCATTATGCCCATGGTGAGCGTGAACTTGGAAAACCAGTATTTTCTACTCACTCCCATTCTAGTCACATGCAACCAGCACCACCTGCATACGGCATGGGTGCACCTGGTGGGTATTCTCATGGAGGCCGGTATGATCAACCTGCAGCTGGCCCTGCGCCTGGCAGCTTTGGAGCATCGGCCACAGCAAAAATCAGTGTGGAGGCATCTCTGGCGGGAGCAATTATAGGGAAGGGAGGTGTTAATACAAAACAGATTTGCCGTGTTACTGGTGCCAAGCTGGCAATCAGGGACAATGAAGCTGACCCGAATACAAAGAACATAGAGCTTGAAGGTACTTTTGATCAGATCAATCAAGCTAGTGCTATGGTGAGAGAGTTAATTGTGAATGTAAGCGGAGGGGGTGGAGCTCGGGGAGGAAGAAATGCTTCTGCTATAGCTGGAGGCGGTGCAGGTCATAGTGGACCCGCAAACCATTTCAAGACAAAGTTGTGTGACAACTTTGCCAAGGGATCATGTACCTACGGGGAGAGATGCCATTTTGCACATGGTTCAAGTGACCTCCGTAAGACTGTTTAATGAAGGAGTTGTGTATTTTTTTTTTTTTTAATTTGTATGGATGTGGGATAATGATTTTAGTTTCCATTTTAGAATTTTCTTTTGTTGTTAAACATGAGGACATTTGGGTAAAAATGAGGAGTTTGCTGGGTACTGTATTTTGATGTTTTAGCTGGTGGCGTAGAGGGGTAGTTTTCATTTTTAATGTGAGCTGTATTTCTACTTGTTAGCATAATTCCTAGAACTATTTAATGATCGCTATTTATGTTGGTTGTGTTATTTTTCTCTTTGAAGAACTTTCCAGTAAGACCGTATAATTTTTTGCTTATTATGCGCAGTGTTTGTATTGATTTATTTTTTCCTTGTGCCGTATCTGTAAATTATGCCGAAAGAATTTGGCAGAGGATACGTAAGTGGTACCTAACTGAGTAAATATTTTGTCTATTGCAATAACGGGGTTAATGTTGGCAATACAAAAGTAGTATCTTAAGGAATAGTAGAGGGGAATTGATTTGGACACCACCATAAAGTGATACAACACCACCAAATATCTTTAGTGCCCAAAATGCCCTCCGTTAATTGGGCCGCTCCAAGCATCTCTCTGAAACAATCCCAACTTCGTAGCAGTTATTATTAAATAAATAAACCATTCCAAGTTCCAACTCGGCTCAGTACAATACAACGTAGTTATTTTTCACAGTACAGTAAAACTGTCGAAGACAAAAAAATAAAAGAAAATAGAGCTAATGATGTCTGATTGCTTTTAGTGAGAGGTACAAATTGCTAAGTTTGTAAAAAACTAAAAACACGTATTATAAAGGCACTGGTAAATAAATAAAAAAACAAGTGGCAGCAAAAAGAGATTGGTTTTGTCAAATTTTTATTGGGTCAGCAAATTGAAGCATTTAAGATCCAACATTTGATCAAACATGTAACTAGTTCTCCATTTGAAATAAAATAAAGTACTAAACCATAATTGATTTGATAGAAATAATATTAAAACGCTAGTTCTTATTTTGGTTGGTGAAATTCCATACTAAACAAAACAATATCAAAGGCCTCTCATAAAATATGATATTAAAAAAAACTGAACTTAAAAAGTTCATACACGTAATACATGATACACATGTAAATTTTTTTTTTTCCCAACAGAGACGGTTTACTTTTGCCCGAATATGAGTAATTACAATAGAAATTGAAGACATATAGGGTAAGGTTATGACGCGATTTTACCTCACCGATCTCTCTACTGAGGCCAGATGAGGGTCTAGCAATGATGTGACCACCGTCGATCTCGAAGTCAAAAATTGCTTGCTCTCTATAGTGTCCAATTATACGCGGTCACTGTTAATCTCTAGACACAGGTAGCGGAAGGCAATTGGAAGGAACGTGATGAAAAGAATGAAGAAGCGAGGTTTTAAGACTTTAGAACGGTACAAATTTAGAAGCGTGGTGAGACGAAAGTCCACGTGACAGGCAAAAGTTGGAAATGCATGGAGGTGTACATAGGGTATTTTGGTCATTAAAAAAATTTGGTGGTGTTGTATTACTTTTTGGTGGTGTCCAAATCACTTCCCATAGTAGAGGTGTACTAGTGTTGTTGGATTACATGAATAGTTCTAGTGCATGTGGCCTAGTAGCTCAGTGGTAGGAGCACTAGGTTGGCTTCCATGAGGTCAAGGGTTCAAGTCCTGCATGCATCTTTAATTTCAAAAAAAAGTTGGATGGCAAAGACCTCCCTCTTTTTTCAAAAAAAATGAATAGTTCTAGTTTTATTTTTGTGTATTTTATACGAGTGAAATGTTGTTTGGCATTTGGGGCTATATTTTGACAGTTAAAGTTGGCCCTCTTGTGTAAGTCCATTAAAATTAGTGATATGAGATATTGAAAATATGTTATTGTTACATTATTTCATCCATTGTAAATCTGGCATCGGATTGTAATAAGAATAAAGTGCTCTTTTGCTATTCCAATTGAAAATTGAAGTTGCCAGAAAGCTCTTAATTTTTCAGTTTAATAGTTTATATGCTGTAGTAGCCTGTTCGTATCGGGACCAATAATTTTTAATTTATAATAACTCGTCGTTGGACAATTTAACTGTTAAAAAACTGTCTCAAATATCATCTTATCATAACTTTGTAGCGCATAAAATAATTACTTCTAATGAATCTATTGTCAGCATAGTCGGTCAGACAGACTAGTAAAAATCTATTCACCGTAGATCTTACATGGAGGTAGGGCTGCAAAATGATCGAGACGATGGCGCAAATGAGTTGTTGCATCGATCGTTTCGTCTTATGTGACGAAACATATTTTTTTATTTCATTGATCGTTTTGTCCAGACGAAACGATCAACGAAATTTTCGTGATTTACACATGGAAGAAACCGTTTCATTGTTTCGTCAATCATTTCGTCCAACCAAATGAAATCGTTTTGTTGTTTCGTTAACTATTTCGTCCGGACAAAACGAAAAACGGTTAAAACGACTTCCGTTTTCAGCCCTACCTGGAGACGGAGGTGTAAGAGAAAAGCCTGGTTCCTATACGTAAGGAAGTTGCAAAAGGCCTGCTTCGGATTTTCCTCTGGGCTCTAAGGTGGGCACGCTCTGTTTGTTGCCTTCAAAGTTCAATGTTCAAACCATTTTCAGGTAGAAACCAGTTCTTGCAAAGTTTGCAGTCAGCAGTGGCGGATCCAGTAATAGAAAACGGGAGAGATTGTTTAATATTTTATTGAGTTCTGTATTAATATATTATATACTTTTAATTAATGCTTATATGTGTATTTTATTAAAAATTTATTATACTCGACCCCATAAAAATAGGTAAATTTATTCATGATAATTCTCATAGTTACAATTTGTGTTATTAATATCTTAATATTGAAATTTGATGTGGTAGTTGAATTCTATCTAAAAGATATTGTAGGTCCGGCTATTAGCGGGGACCTTGATGGATGAATAATGGCTAGTTAATAAATTTGTTGAGATTTCCAAACCGCATTTCAGGAACCTAGACTACAATTCTCAGCACAACCTAGAATTTGACCACGATACTTGCCAGCAATAGTGTATCAATCTCGCACAATTAATATATAATTTCTATTCTCATGTCTTAATATATGTTATTACTATTTACGCTGTCATCTAATCAACATTAAATTTGCTGGCATCATTTAAGTTGGGTGGCACCGTGGTAGATACTAATGACATGGATATTCATAACATATTCCAAGCATAAAACCAACTCTAAAATAGATGCTAAACTTTTGAGTACCAACACAGATATTAAGACTTTGAGCACTAAGATACATTTGGGTGGCACTAAATTAAATGTACGTTTTTTAGGGACCATTCGTGCTTTTAATATTTCTAAAGGACCAACTCTAACTGTCAAAATATAGCCCCAAAATTTGGGGGCAGATCATACAAACTTTCAATGGAGCGAGAGTCTGGTCACCCAAATGCGGTTGGAAAGGAACGATTTGGGGGCAGATCATACAAACTTTCACGGGAGTGGCTAGTGTCAAACATATTAGACGCATACACTTGCCAACATGATAAAATTTTAATTTTTAAAATTAGAATGGCTGATCCAAACCGTCCAAATTACTCTACGTTACAAAATCTCCATGCAGATCAAATTTTATATTTTTCAAAATTTTTATTATTTTTTAGAATTTTTTAATATACTAAATCTAAAAAGTTATGAACCTCTAATTTTGAAAATTTGAAAAAAAATATAAAATTTGATTTTCAAGGATATTTTAATATAGATCATATTGAGCGATCTAGATCGACCGTTTGAAATTTTAATGGTCGATGTTTAGATCGTATTTGACGTCCTATATGATTGATTCTAGCATTATTCTAACTTTCACGTTGATGACATGAAATAGTTCTTTGTTTTTTTTAAAAATTTTTTTTGAATAATGAAATAGTTTATAGTTGGGATAGTTCCCAATCCAAACTACAGACTCTAGTCCACTCCAGCGACCAGCTTTGCTCACGCACCAATCATTCCCTTCCTACTACACGTTCTCCTCAATTTTATCTGCACCTGATCTCATGGACCATAAACAAAATAGTACATTGTGGACCCCACTTCCGTAATCCATAAACCGGGTCCAGCCTCTTCTCTTCCTTTCTGTCCCCTTGAAGGCATGAACGAACAAACAAACAAACATCAAACAAGTACAGCTTCAGCCTCCAGCGCTCGCTCCATTCTACAAATTTGCATAAATACCCTCCCAATTTTATAAAACCCAACTCCATGGCCGTTGCGACCACGTGTCCATGCACAACCCTCCCATGGTCCCGCCGCCGCAGTGGTGTGAACACTCGTCGCAGTGGCACGATGGTGTGCAGAGCGGCCGTGCAGGAGACTTACAGAGGGGGCCCAGCGGGTACCTACGCGCGCGAGATGGAGCGCCTCTCTGCTAAAGAATCTCTTCTCCTCGCTGTCTGTTTCGTTTTCTCTCTATTTATAATACTCAATTTTGTCTCGTGCTTGTTTGTTTGGGGCAATTGAAGAGTTCATACAATTGGGTTGAATTCAGCATTAATTATATAATCAAGGAATTATCTAATTGATGTTGGATCACTTAATTAGCATGTGGTAAATTGTGTTGCTTCATTCCGGTACTGTACCCGAATTATTAGAATTAATCCCAAATTTGACTATTCTTTTACCAAATTGAGTATTAGTTAACTACCAATTTTGGAAGTTCGCATTGTTTAAGATTTAGTAGAACTTAAAAAGAATTAATCTACTCTGAATTGTGTGTACTTCACTAAAAATAGACAATAGGAGAAACAACTGGAACAGTAAAAGGTAAATATTTAGTAATCTATGTAGCACACAAGGTGTCGGTAATCAGAACGTGTAATTGCCATTTTTGTGCCTTTTCCTGACTAATGAGAGGGCATAGAAATCAGAAACTATAATCTATGCAATGAGCATGGACTGGAATTACCATTGGTGTGTAGTGGTATCAGAAAGAATCAAAGAAATGAAACAGTATTATTATGTAATAACATAACGATCTGGCCTGGTGTGTTTTGCTTTTGACCTCAATTTCAATTCATTCCACTGGAATCTCTATTTACTGTACCAATAGTCGAGTCCAGGTTGTGATCCTTATCTTTCGTAACAATTAACAAATAATTTGCGGTAATGCAGTTCAAAGATGCTGGAGGCTTCCAGTCGCTGGTTAGTGGAAAGACAACCGAGATGCAAAAGATAGATGTCAATGAGAGGATTGTTGGTCTGGAGCGCCTCAATCCATCCCCTCGACCCACCACGTAATCTCTTTCTCTCCCTCTATAATTACTAGCTTCTTCTTTAAGTATTTTTGAATTTTGAATCTTTTGCAACTGGTTTTGAACATTGACCTTTTACACCAGAAGCTTAAGGTCATAGATTATTTTATTAGATTATATTCTGTAATGCTCCGTTAATATGTGAAAATGTTCTTGTACACAGACATGGATATGGGAATGCTGTTACTTTTTGTTGGATTGACATGACATGGAAATGATTTTCTGGATTGTATAATTTAAGTTTGGCAGAGATTATGTTTTAATTTTTAAGTGTCCCAAAACAATCAGCAATTATGTTATTATCTTATTACTGTTGATACATACAGTAGCAAAGAGTTGATTCTGTAAAATGATATCTGATTTTGTTAATTTTTCTTCACTTTTTATTTTTGTTTGCTTTTTGCAGATCGCCGTTTCTAGAAGGAAGATGGAACTTTGAGTGGATTGGAGACACAAGCCCAGAATCCTTCATACTGAGATTTATTTTTGAGTAGGTACCTCAGGAATTGCACTTCTGCTTTTGGGAAATTTCCAGCTTTACCTTTGCATCTCCAGTGACCTCTCGGTCCTTGTGCTCCTGGAAAACAAAAAAATGCCATTCTACCCTATGAAAGCATTACAAATGTTGCTTAGTCACCTCCCGTCCTGATTTTCCTCAAAAAGATAAGCTGAGGGTATCCTGCTTGTATATGGAAGAACCCCAATACCTTTTTTTACTAAACATGATCTTAGCATGTTATGGAACTAGTAGCATGATATGGCTTAAATTTTATTTGTTAATTGCATAAAAAATTAACAGGCGGGCTCCCAGCACAATTGCAAACCTACTAGGAATTGATCTGACGATAAGGGAAGGTTATTCTAAGATCAAAGCAGACCTTAAGTTTCTCAATTCGGTACTTCCTCCCTTTCATGGCACATCTTTTCCAGATCAAAATTTTATAGCAAGGATTATCAGACAGATATCAGCCCCAATTTACCCCTTATTTTATTGGAGGAGAATTTTAAGTGATCCACCATATAATGAACTAACAGTAAGCTTTACTGAATACAGGATTAGATTTTCCTGGGCTAGTCAGGTTTGCCATCAGTATGATATGCACACTTGGGCCACCAGAATAACGTTGTTTTACAGTTGGCGTCCATTTTTATTGTTATTTCTTTTGGTGCATCCCCCTTTTTTTTGCATCTCTTTGTTTTATGTTTTACTTTTGGCCTGATAATTAGCATAATAAGAATCATATAGTATCACTTAAAGGTTTGTTGCATGTACCACACCAAAAATATGTACTGAGCCTTGAAGGTATAGTACTATAGCCTGCAATTATTTTTCAATGCATGATGATTGGTGGCTGAAATCATCTCCACTTCTAATTATTGGTCTGTAAAATTGTAGATAGAAAGCAAGGTGACACTGACAACCAAGTTGACAGTAGAGGGGCCGATGCGAATGAGAGAAGAATACAGTGAAGCGCTTTTGGAGACTCCTTCGTTGAGCTCTGAATCTTTGCCTGATCAACTCAAGCCGGCTTTGGGCCAAGCTACTGGGGCCCTCCAGCAGTTACCTGCTCAGATAAGGGATCCCTTTTCTAATGGCCTCAGATTGCCCCTCAGTAAGATTTTTGCTTTCTTGCTTATGCTTCTCTATCTTCTGAAAAAAGTTAATTTGTATTATATTTGGGAGCATTGTGCTTCAGGCCATAGCACTAGTTATAACCAAAATATTAAACAGGTTTCGGTTTAAGAGATATTATCACTTTATTAGGTTATTGCTGCATCAAAAGGACTAAATTCATAAGTCAGAACATATATGTCCAAATGAACTAGTGGTTAGACATAGTCATGGTCAAAGGGCTTGTACACCTTTGTGTCAGATTTCTCACAACCTATATTGGCATGATTGACCTATAAATCAAGAGTTTAATTGTACAGTTTTTTGTTTTTTTTTTTAATATGCAACAGATGGATCTTTCCAGAGGTTGTTTATGATTTCTTATCTGGATGAGGAAATTCTGGTAATTTTTTCCCCTTAGTTTTTCTTTCAAGATTAACCCTTTTACTTTTGAGCAGCAAAGTAACAAAGATCATTCAAGTAATATAGACCTACTTGATGCATATAATGTTCATAAACACAGATATTACTTCTCTACTACAAGTTTTTTAATTACATAATATGAAGAACCTATTGTAGTAATTTTGCAGGGAAGTACGCTTACTGGCATTGAAATGTACCTTTAGCTGATCTGTACTTGTTATATGAACTTCATATTGAGAGCATCAATAATGCCCTAATTCAGTAGTAAAACCCTGAGAAGGACATAAATAAGGAAAAAATATCTCAAACTAAATAAACATAGAAAAACAAATTGGTATTAAAGCCTTAATTAAATTGCTAACTCAACAGTTAAACCTGAGCTCTAAGCAACAACCAAGGATTATAGACAGTGGAATCTGCAAACACCAAAAGCTACCTAAACATGTTTGAACTATGTCATGATAAGTTCATTTTAGCGCAGGAGTCAAACATATTAAGTGCTTTGCTAAATTTTAGATCATTTAAGCTTAGGAGAAAATATCACTGATGTGAAGGTCACAACTATCAAGTTCTGTAAACCAAAGTACTTTTTTTTTTCAATAAACTAACAGTTCTGACTGCTAGCTGTTATGCATATAAATCAAAGAAGTATGATGTTAGTTTGAAATTGGGAAATCGTACTTGTTGCTAACAACAATGTTGATGTCGTTTGCAAAAATATAAATAAAAACCATTGACATCATGAGATTTATTGAATTGCTGTTTTTCAGATAGTAAGAGATGCAGTTGGTGCACCTGATGTGCTAACTAGAATAGAAAGCACACCTGCTTCAACTCCCTCCAGTGAACCGATCATACCTGAATATGAAAGCTAATTTATTTCACTAATTAATCTTTAATAATTTAGGTTCTGATTGTAAATGTTAATATATAACTATAAATTGTGTCGTTTTCTCTCCGACTTGAAATATCTGAGCTCATTACATTTCACTCTTTTTGGTATACTCCCGAGTAAGGACTTGTGAGAATGTTGTACAATATAATAATATCAAGTTATTTTTTGGATACCGGGATAGCAATATTTAATAGTTCTTGTTGGTTTATGCAAAGTTGCAAACTATTACTGCGTACTCACCTCGTGACTCGTGAGGAAATTTTATAAGAAGGCACTACCCGATTAAGCTGATTTATATTCTTTTTGGACCAGATTGGACAGTTTTGGCCCAATGACCTATATTGATCTATTTTGTGGAAACTTCATGCCATTGCTTCATCACATCAAAGAAAATAATTGTAAAATGTGGTCGGTTAATCAGACAAAATAATTTAGTGATTCTATCACAAAGTTAATCTTATGTTTTAGTTCCCAGTTTTCCTATCTGGAACTTTATCAATGACAATCCTTGATATAATATTGTATGTCTCGCTTTCGGGGTCGGCAGGTGATAGTTTCCTGTCATTTTTATTTAATTAATTAAAAAAGTCCAACTTCATATAATTTTAAAGATATTACAAGTTGAATGAGATGGACATTCCTTTGAGAAATTTGCACATGCAATTGCTCAAATATAGAATTTGCATATCTTGTGATTACTTAGGTTGTAACTACCTAGAATGATGAAATTGATTCATTGAATAGAAATTGCTCTTGCTGAAAAGTGTTTTATTAATCAATGCAATGCGAAAGATACCATTGTATCAACGATGTTGACTTTGAAATATTAAATAGATCAAGTTGTAAAAGATTTTTCTTTTCTTCTACAAGGCAATTCTAGAGCCTTTTTTCTGTTTTTTTTTTTTTTTTTTTTTTTTTTTTTTTTTTTTTTTTTTTTTTTAGAAATATAAGCATGTAGGCACCACCACCTCCTAATTTGCACTCCAATTGAATTTCTGTAGAAATTTGATTTTGGGGATACACACTACCATCGGACCAGAAGTCCGAACCTCAGTACTAGAAATTCAATTCAAAGCAGTGAATATATTGGTAATTTTTGCATATATTGATCAATTGTTTGTGTCAGTAGCAACATTTACCAAAAGAGGATGGCTACATGAATTGAGTTATGAATATATATTGCCCTGCCAGCAGTCATAAAATTTCGGACCGATAACTATAAAAAAATTATTATTATTATTTCAACATAAGGAAAATAATTTTGAGCTGAGAAAATAATACCCAAACAGTCCAGCTTAAGTTAATTAATTATGCTCTACCAATATAATAAAGAAAAGCCATTGTAAATTTGTACTGCAAAATTGTATAGCTGGCTTAACTCTAATATAAATGTATGAGTCATATTTTCATGCTCTTTATTATGGCTTTTGTTAAGTAAAAATCGAAAGTTCTCTTCAAGTTGATCTTCCAAGAAAAAGCTGATTTAGGGGTTAAACAATAGAGGAGGGTTCCGGTGCCCACATTTCGAATGCCCCCAAATGTTCCAAAACACACTTTTTTACTACTTTTACAAAATATAAAAATTCAAACATCGAATCCAAACCGTTGATCTTATTCGATATAACTAGCGATGTATTTTCATATAAGTTTTATAATTTTTGAAGTTTATTTGAGACTTGATCAAGAGATTGAAAATTGAACGAATGTAGTTAAATATGATAGATTAATTCTAATCTGTTCATATTTTAGCTTCTTGATCAAGTATCAAATAAACTTCAAAATTTATAAAACTTATATTAAAATGCATCGCTAGTTATATTGAATAAGATCAACGGTTTGGATTTGAAGTTTGAATTTTATATTTTATAAAAGTAGTAAAAAAGTATGTTTTGGGGCATTTGGGGGCATTCAAAATGTGGGCACCGAAACTCTCCTCTAAACAATAATATAATTTAATTGGAAGTTACGAGTTCAAAATTCGATTGGATATTTCTTTGTGATTATTTAGAGTTGAAAAGTTTTACTCCCGTTTTTATCTAACAGAAAAAAATGGTTCTCCAAATTTTTAATACTACCAGTTAGGTTTCCTTTGAGGAAACTAGTACTAGTTAAAGATAATCTATGGCTCCGTTTGGATGCGTTGAGAATAAAGTAGGAAGAAGGAAGAAGGGAAGAAATTTATTGGGAAGGGGTAAATTTATTGGGAAGTGTGTAACTTTTGTGAAGAGTTTGGATGGTTAGAAATAAATTTATTGATAAAAAGTGGTTATTCCTTATTCCGGGAAGAAGCCATCCAAACGGAGCCTATTTGATGACTTAGGCTAGAGTTCCCATTTTAATCTCTAATTAATTTTCATCAAGTTGGCAGGAATTACGTACTTAAAAAAAAACTAACTAATTCAGTCTTCAGCATTCAGCGCTATATTTTGTTTTAAGTATTAAAGTGTAAATCCATTAATCATGCACTGGATCTGTCTTTCCGTTTCCTACTGTCACGGTTGACGTCACAAAAATAAATAAATAAAAGCTAGGAACAACAACAACAATGAATAAGCTGAAAGTGAAACACGTTATTCAGAATCTCTTGTATAACAAAATTTAATATATTGCTCAAATGGTTGATCGAATCGCTCAACATAATCTATGTATGAAAAATTTTTAGGACATCAAGTTTCATTATGTATCATTTGGATGGAAAAAAAATGATAATACCAATGATTATTTACTGTCGCCATTTTTCCTTAATTAATAAAAAAATTAAAAGTTGTGAAAATATTAAAAATTACTTCTTTTCTGAATAATTTGAATTAATCATTTCAACATTCTAAAAAAAAATTAATATCTTGCACAAGAGATCCAATAATAATAATAATAATAATAATAATAAATGAAACTTAAATTGAATGTAAAAGAGAAAAAAAATAGAGAAATGCTAGATCCAATGTATGGAACGGATGTGGTTTGTCCAATATGATCATTCTAATGTTTTAAATTTCAAAGTCCAATATGATCATTCTAATATTTTAAATTTCAAATAACCGATTGGGCAGTTCTTATTTGTATTGAAAATTTATTAAAAAAAACTAAAATTTTAATTTTTTATATTTTATACTTTTTTTGGTGTTTTAGCAAATCCATGATATAAATAATTATGGACCCTTCAATGGCAATGATTTTTTCTTTTTTAAAATACTAAAAAATTTTGAAAAAAAAATATAAACTTTGGTTTCTATAACTTTTCAATATGAAAAACATATATTGAGCGGTTCAAATTGGTTGTTGAAAATTTAAAATGTAAAAACAATTGTATTGAACAATCTCATTCGTCTCATATATTATACTCTATCATTTCTTAAAAAAAAAAAAAACCTAGCTATTGATATAAATATGAAGGTGAAGGTCGATAGTCAATTTTTTGTAATATAACTCTAAAGTAACTGATTATTTTTCAGTCGGAAAGTTAACTTTGGAAATTGGGAGCAAAAAGAATCAACTTTGTACTTATCTGTAAATTAACTAAAAGGTAAGTTTGTTTCCTTGGAAGCCATTTCTTGCTATCAAAGCTTCTTCTTTTTTTTTGAACGGATCAAAGCTTCTTTGATCTATCGCAATATATTGTTACATCAACCATCACAAACATCACTATCCAACACAATCAATCAATGTATTAAATATTGAAATTTCATGAACGACCCTACAAAATAAAGTACTTAAAGAATATTTTGTTTTATGATCCCTAAGAAAGAAAAATAATCGGATTTTGCTTAGAAGCCCATAAAATAATCATTTTTTAGAAAATACCAATAAAAACCTCAAATTAAATTATGACAAGAGTTTACAGAGAAATCCTCCAGTCTTCTAGCTTATTTAGAATTTTTTATTTATGCATGACAGGTTTCTAAATCTGATTAATCTTCTCATCTTAAACTTTATTCAGCATTTTGACACGAGAAGGAATACTGTGGTCTAATGCTTTGGATTTATTGTCTTCTATAATATATTTTATTTTCAAGACGGTGATGTCCAATGCTTTGGATTTAATTTTAATTATTTGGTTTTAATATAAAGTGTGTCTTTACTTTATAAGTACAATTAAAAGGGACAGCATAACATAAATGCGAGCTATTCCAATAATAATAATAATAATAATAATAATAATAAATGATAAAACATAACAAAGATGCTGGTTTTAGTTACCTCCAGCCAAAATATTGCTTTCCATCCCCATATATAATTTCATAGCAAATAACTCGGAAAATTTAATACGTTTTGATGTTGGATTTAAAAGTTTTTAATCATTGAATAATCAATGATTAACCGGAATACAATGGTAATTCACCACTGGTAAATCAATAATCCAATGCCAATGATTTCCTTTGACAGTGCCTATATCTACATTGTCTGTATTTTGGGGGGGGGGGGGGGGAATGACGTTGCAATCTATGAATAAAAATTTGTTTTCTCATGTTTCCGCTAGTTAAATCTTGTTCGATGCTTTTTATTTTATTTTATTGATGAAATAAAATATCGACTTTCATGTTGATGGAAAAAATTATGATCAGATGGGTTGAGACTTGAGATTATTGCTTAGCTTCGAGATTAATTTAAACAGACTCTAGGACGAATACAAATAATTATATGATGGAAAAAAAAAAATCATGTTTGGCAACTTCAATAGCTCACAATTCAAGTATTCCGTGGATATTCTTAAGCCATAAATTAGATTAAGATGGACCCACCTAAGTTTGGAAAAAGATGTGGACCCACTTGAAATAATATGTATTAAAGTAGTCAATTGTATCATTGTATGGAAACGCCTAGGTTCATTTCTTTGCCGATTAATATTTCATTAGGCATTAATATATTTAAGTATTTTTTAAAATAATTATAGATATTTTGGGAAATTGGTTGACTATATATCTAATTAAAATTAAAATTTATGGTTTGCCCCTCTTGACTTACCTATTTCTCCTAAACTAAAAAAAAATGTCTTATCCCTAGCTACATGCCTCTGCAAAGGGAAAATTTTTCTTTTCATCTGATCCCATTTCAAAATTATTCAGAGAGCAATTTGGTAATTAAGAACATAAAATCTCATCTTGCCAATAGGCTGATAATTCAACAGAGATGCATGTGTTCAAGCAACAACGAGAAACGAATAACATGAAAAAGATTATAAAACCAATGTCAAATTCTCGCAGTGGCTATAGTGATCCAATTAATCACCAATTTTCTTTTACAATCGACCCCTATATACTTATCTTTTCTTTTGTTTTCTTTTCTAAATTACATGGATGGATCGGAAATAAACCAATCCAGGACATGTAATTTGAAAAAAGAAAACTACCGATTGTTCAATCAAAACAACAATATGTGTCATGTATTTACAAATTCTAACAAAAATCTAAGTAATCCAATACCATTAATCTAAATATTTGATCTAACATAACCAACAAAAAGAAAAATCATGCCAAACCTAGTACACCTTCATACCAGTCACATCCGTAGGAGAAAAAGAAGCCATCCTCTTCCTCCAATGATTTCAAATACCCATTGCTAATGCTTGGACTACTTGCATCAAACCAAACCTTGCTATCTTCTACTTCTTCTAACTTAATTGTTTGTTCTTCGATTTTTGGCTTCTTTTCCGGAGTGTAAGTGGAGTCGATGCATTGGGATTTTCTCTTCTTTCTTGCGCTGCCTATTGATTTCGTCGGCTTACCGGTGAGGCGTTGCACAAGGTCACGGAAGTTCGACACGTCGGTTTTTATGACATCCGGTGCTATGATGTGAATTATTCTTACTTTTGGAACCATGTTGGTTGATCTCGTATTCTTCTCCATACAGAGAAATTGAGGAAGAGAGATGAAGATAGAGGAGTTGAGGAAGAGAGAAAGAGAGATGGAAAAGGAGGCTTGAGATAAGTTGGAGCCTTGGAGGGGTCTTAGAAAGGGTTTTATAGCTAGGGAACATGGAACAAAAATGTACAATAAATTGGGAAAGTTCGTGTTTGCTAGTGACAAAAAAAAATTACGATAATAATTATGTATGCAACATATCTACGTCCGAATTTGTGTTCTTAATTAAATTTGCGTTTTATGTTATTCAAAGTTGTGAAATTAAGCTCTGTATTGATTTCTTTTTTATATATTTATTAACACCAAAAGAGAACGAAAGAACGGATATATTATTTTATTGAAAATGAAAATGAAACAGTCAAAAAATTATACATTATGCCATTTGGGAAAAAAAAAATTGCATATAGAAATAAGAAGTTCGAATAGACAACTTGTTATTTCTGAGTACGATTGTGTTAAATACGTAGTAAAATAGCCAATAATTTATAAATCGCTTATTTCAGCATCCTTCGGATGAGAAAAAAAATAAATGGCTTTTTTTATATATAATCTTAAGAATAATTGACAAATTATTAATGAATATGGATAGAGTGATATTTTCATGGCAGCCACATCCTAATGCAGACTCATACACTAGACTGTAGTTGTTGGTCACATGTTATGAAGAATATATGAATATTTTTATAAATACTCTTATACAAAGCATAGTTTTCTGTACTTTTTATAAGAACTTAGAATTATGATCGGAATAAGTATCAAAAGATAACAGACAGAGTGGACAATCTAACTCTTACAAATTAAAATTTTTAGTCAATAATAAGAGAAATTTTAAAAACTCTTCTATTAGTTGTGGTCTTGTGGACATGTAATCTAGAAGCGATTTGAACCGACTGGAAAATTCTGTACGGGTTCGCCGATATTTTCTTTCGACTTTGTTTTTCTGACAAGTTATAGAAAATGGATGGAACCTTTTGAAGTATATACATCTCTTGAGTTAACATTTTTGACTTTTTTATTTCTCAGTGCTGTACAACCCATGTGCATCAGTGCACGAGAATTGCAGTTGCAGGCAATCTATCACATCTTCTTCAGAAAATTATATCATTATTTTAAATAGTTTAATTCAAAAATATAGTATCTAAAGCACTTTAATTTTAATATATACATATATATATATATTAAATAACAATTAAAATATGCATTATTATATATATTATTTAACTGATGTAACTTTTATCTATTATCTTCTTCTTTGCAACGCATTTCGACTCAACTTTCGTAATACGTTTAGATTTTTATTATTTTAAGGAGCTACCAGTCCTTGTTCAAAAACATTACAAGTTCACATACATACATAATTAATTATGTTAGGTAATGAGGTTTAATCAGAATTTTTAAATATTTAAATTTAGAAATTCGATTTACTTTAGTCTCTTGGTTTCTTGCACTGCACTCAAGATATTGTTGATTAAAATAAAAGAGTTAAGTATTAATCTTTGAATTCCAATCTGAAATAATCTTGTTGTTTTTTAAATGCACAGTTGCATTTTAAAGTATATTATCTATATTCACCTTGATTTTAATTTTAATTTCTGAGGCGCTTTCTTTTCACTTTATAAGCATGTTTGCCAATACCTGTAATAAAATAATTCGGCCGATTCATTTTCAGGAAAATACAAGTTGCTAGAAAAATGCAAATGGCTTACATTATTTTACTAACAAGTTCTCTGCATATAGATAGCTTTCTTGGTAAGGTCTACTCATTAGTTGCCGTAGTCCGTGTATGTTTGTATATAATTATGGTCAATGATAAGTCACTATACATGAAACCTATTTACCAAATGCACCGCGTAAGGGTCTATATACTGGATTTCTTTTTAAGGGGTGCATTGGTCCGGGTCTTGTATCCGCGTCTCTCACGAGGTTTCAGTTACCGGATCTTCTGTGGCAGAACTGTAAAGAATTTCCATGCTACATTAAATTTTCTGCTACAGTGTAGAGGACAGTCCATGTAAAAAACGAATATTTGGATCTAATACTAAAGAATGCACAAACTTAGAAATAAAAGATAATAAATAAATGTATAATAAATTATTTATTCTTACTAAGAAAGAGAAAAGTAGGAATGGCGATACATTTGGATCTTGAAAGAAATAATGATATTTGAGCTAGTGTGTGAAAATATTGTAAGAAAGTTGCAAATTCTTATAACGTAAGAACAATGCTGATTGTTCTTCACAAAAAAAAAAAAGGAAGAAGAGTGCTAATTTTTGTGCTATTTTGAAAATTACAAATATAATTTGCATTGTATAATTCGGAACAGCATACACCCAATATAATTCCAAAGAAAAGAAGTATTTTAAGTATATCCAACCAACATAGCACCATTATTCGTTCATTTAGTGTTATTCTCGAGCATTCAAAGATATTTACATATAATTGAATGCTTAGTTCAGAGAAGTGAGGTATTTTCTCAATCAATCAACATAAGTTAATTTCGTCGATTCACTAAAAGTAACCGTGTCAATCCTTCATAATCCATCAAGTGATTAATGCAAATATTATTATTGACAGAAAGAATATGGGGCCGTTTGGATCGCTTAGGAATTTGGGGAATTTGGGAAAGTTGCAATTCCTAGGAATAAATTTATTGGGAAGTGTATAACTTTGTGAAGAGTTTGGATTGTTTATAATAAATTTATGGTAGGAAAATGAAATTTCCCAAATTCCTTGGAGAATCCAAACAGCCCATATGTATCATAAGGTGTTTGGGTTCATGATATGTATCAATTTATAAATACATGTCACTCCTTTTGATAAGACGTGCTCCATTGAATGGCTGCATTTAAAATAATGTCATTAAAAAAAAATCAAGGTTCATAATTAGTGTCTGATATCGATTTGAAACATAATACATGGAGGAATAAAGTCTTATATACGTTTGATCATTTCTCTTTCAATGTTTCTTTTAGATATTATTTGTGAGAAAGTTTAATATGCACCATAGTGCATAGGGTATTCCGTGCACCACGGATTTTTTTCGAGATATTTTTGTAAATTGAAAAATCTAATTTAACCAATCTAATCTACGTATCAAAATCTCATAAAAACCCAAAATTTACAATTTTTTGAGATTTTATTACTATTT
Organism: Rhynchospora pubera; assembly: GCA_028095005.1. Taxonomy (NCBI): domain Eukaryota; kingdom Viridiplantae; phylum Streptophyta; class Magnoliopsida; order Poales; family Cyperaceae; genus Rhynchospora; species Rhynchospora pubera. The sequence continues at coordinate 181,532,527 of CM051461.1, forward strand.
TTTTCGAATTTTTTAAAACATGTCAATTTTGGAATGTTCTACTATTTACAATATTCCAAAAATTGCATATTTTAAAAAATTTGAAAAAAATAGTAATAAAATCTAAAAAATTGTAAAATTTGGTTTACTATGAGATTTCAATATGTAGATTAGATTGGTTAAATTAGATTTTTCAATTTACAAAAATACTCCCGAAAAAACTCGCGGTGCACGGAATGCCCTATGCACTATAGTGCATATTAAACTTTCTCATTATTTGTCAAGCCGATACAAGAAAATTGAAAACGTTTATACAAGTTTAAAAAAATGTATGTGTGTGTGTGTACACATGCACATATATATATTCTGTTATATTACTATGTAAATCCTTTCAAATCTTATCTATACCCAAATTCTGTTAATTACGTCTTTTATATAGGTGGAGCAATTCGCAGAGAGGATAAAAATTTTGTCTTAAATTCCATCTTTTATTTATGAAATCAAATTAATCAATTGGAGAGTTTTAGGATTTATTTTATTTGACTTTTGTATGTCAAATGTAAAATCCCAAACCGAAAGAACAAAATTGACTTTAGGATCATTTGTGCAACTTAAATGCTGAAAAGGACTGAATTGGATTTTTTTTGGAGTGAAAAGTCGTTTCTTGGAATAACTTAGGGTAGGTTCATTTTTTATGTATCATATATATAAGTCAAACTTGGATGAAATTGAAGTGACAAATAATATGAATTCCATATAGCATTGGCGGTTGGAGGTCTAATTGACAATTGGACCCACAAAAATTAAACATAATAATGGCCTTGCCCCTAAAAATGATAACCCAAAATAAAAATATGTGGATCCCACGTTCTAGGATTGAACATAACCCAAGGGTCATTTTTATGAATACGGACTCTAGAAAAAGAAGGATAGAGATAACTAAAAAGGGGGAAACAGGGGATGCATTCCATTACCTTTCTCCATTAAATTCCTCCCAATTAATATCTAAGTGAATGCATATTGTGTATAAGTCTCTGTCGAAATAGCCCTATCTGGAGAAATGTTTTGTAGTACATGAATGTTGTGATATATTTTTCTATTGCAGTATTTAGGTCCTCAATTGTAGATGAATGTCTTTGTCGCATTGATTTTTCTTATGTTGATGATAGTTATATTTAGGGACATTAAATAACATTAAAATAGTCTATTTTAAAATTTTTTATTGGTGATTCTGTATCATTCAGTTTTATGATAGATATATTTTTTTCTATTATATATCTTCTGTAATAATAAATTAAGCACGGATAATCAATGATTTCGGAAGGTTAAAAGAAAAAAAAAATTGATGCGAAATACAACAGACCATTTGAACATGATACCTATGTTGCATTTTAATTCATATGTTGCATTTAAATTTTTTTTTTGACAATTACTTTTATTTTTTTCAATTCATATGTTGCATTTTAATTCAATATAAGTAGGAGCAATGACTTTTCTAGGGCTCCGTTTGGATACCGTGTGGTAAGAAGAAAAGAAGGAAAGAAGGAAAAAAATTTATTATAAACAATTCAAACTCTTCACAAATTTACACACTTCCCAATACTTCTTCCCACTTCTCCCCTTCTTCCCTTCTTCCCACACCTCATCCAAACGGAGCCCAGTAGTTAAAGGCAACACAACTTGAGCAAAAACCATGAATCCGAAATCCTCACGAGAAATATTTATTAAATATTTAAAATTGAGATGTTTGATTCTTATATTTATCTAAAAAATAAGGTTTTGGGAGCATATTGTATAACTATTATTATGAGCATTGACAAGAAAACCATTTTAATTGTAATTAATTTGTTACCTTTCAGTAGTACACGCAATTTTTGACAATCAGATGCTAACTCCGAAAAGTCAAAATTTGGAGCATTATTCTCTCCTAGGTAGCCTTATATATACTGTCAACGCACATTAACTTCTTTTATTGGCTTTTTTACAAATATGACAAAAATGATTGTCTCGCACTTTTTTCAGTCCGACCACGGAAGATCAGTTAGTCCTCTATGGGGCGAAGAAAATGCGGATCAGATACCCCTCGAGCATCTTGAGACCCGTCGTTACTGCCCATTCCAAACGAGCGAAGGGCACTAATGCAGCTCTAAGTACCTCGAGAGTTGATTGTTTGTCGTAGGTCCTTTTTTTCCAGTAGGCGCAAGCCCCTACTGTTAATTACCTCCGGACTCAGTTACGGCCTGAGCCAAGAGCACCTCTAGATCGGGATAATCAAAGTTTAAATGCAGTACGTGGATGAAGTCCGTTTTAAAAGGATTGTGTCTTGATGGGGAGTTTCGGGGTGAAAAGCAATGCAGAAGGGCAGCTATTTTAACAGAGCCTATGCAAGCGTGAATGATGTGGTTTAATTCTTTATTTTTTTTTTGCATTTTTAAGACATTTAGGTTGCTTTTATTTTGTTGGATCAGGCTTAGTGCTGTCGCAAAGATTTTTGAGTTTGATACTAGGAAATTTAGTATCCTAGATCAATCCTCAATCGTTTGGGGATTTAGAGGTTTTGGGATTTCGTTCAAGTCCTGAATACAGATGCGCTATGCCTTCTCTTGACAGGAACTTCAGTGATGGCCACTGGTTGACTTTTCTTCTGGTCACCTGGGCATCAGATTTCAGTCTGTTTCTGGTCAAACATGCTGTGAACTTGTAGAAGCGGGTTGTTAGATTTGAGTCCAACGCTAGAAAATAGAGTATTCTAGGTCAGTTCTCAATCGTTTTGGGGAATTTAGGGGTTTTTGGGATTTTCGTTCAAGTCGCGAGTATAGATGCGTTATGCCTTCTCTTGACAGGAACTTCAGTGATAATTCAGAATTGACTTTTCCTTTATCTCAATCTGAATATCGGGAGAGTGTCTCCTTCAGGGCGAAACGCGATGCAGTCTTGAAGGGACGAACTTTTGACTTTTAAGACTTTATGTCACTTTCGACTTTGTGTCTTTTGAGTCACTTTTAGGCTTTGTGCCATTTTGACTTTGTGTCACTTTTAGATTTGGTGTCATTTAGACTTTGTGTCATTTGTGTCATTTCTTAGACTTCGTGTCATTTTTTTTTGGACTTTGTGTCATTTTCAGGTTTGGGCTTTTAATTTTCACTTTAGGATTTTGGACTTTTGAGTTTAGACTTTTAAATTTGCACTCTTGAGTTAGCACTTTTGGATTTTAACTTTTGAGTTTAACTTTTAGTTCTTGACATTTTCGGGTTTGGTTTAAAGTTTGAAATTTTGCATTTTTGGCATTCTGGACTTTGGACTTTTTGTTGTGACCTTTGAGTTTTAGGTTTTCGGCGTTTGGTTGAGATTTTGAGTTTGGACTTTTAAATTTGTACTTTTAAATTCCTATATATTTTTTTTATCTTCTTGGTGATATGTATACTTTGCTTATTTCAATTTTGTTTGTGGGTCTTAATGTTTGACTGTACCTATTGTTCAGAACAAGGAACATCAAGTGTACTTGCTGTCCAGAACATAAGCTATTCAGATGTACCTGCTGTCCAGAACATAATTTGTTCAAATGTACCTGCTGTCCAGAACATAGAATATTCAGAATGATTTTCTTTTGCCTTATTTCCTTTTCTTCTCTTTTTTTTTTTTATTATTTAACCATATGAATATAATTTTATCATTATTATCATTATCATGATTATATTATTTTATATTTTTATTATTTTTTTTTACTTATGGTTATCCCTTAAACCTATTAATTTTAAAATATTTTGTGCTTTGGTGTTTTAGCACAACACATCAAAATATTCTCCATATTTTTCTTGGCATTTTGACATTTTATGGGAATTTTTCTGATAATCTAGCTATTTTTAATGCATTTTTGAAGTTTCCTGTGTCACAGAAATTTCTGATTGGTTGTAATTTGCTGTTTTGCTGTTATGTTGTCAGGGATCCACTGCAGGCTGGTCGTCACAGGAGATCACTGTGCGTCGCTGGGTTCGGGAACTGATCGAATCACTTGGTCTGTACCCTCGTCTGTGCACCGAGCGAATCTGGGCTCGAGTCAAGTTGGCTCCATGGGTCCCGCCAGTCAGTAGTATCTGCCAACACCCCGAGTTCGGCCAGAGTCTACCTCGTTTTAACCTGCTTCCCTCCTCCGTTCATGTTGACTTAATGGCGATGAAGGTTGACTCGACGACTCCGGTTGCCACTTCGACCATGGATTGGTCCTGTAGGCTCGTCTCCTCCCTCTCTCCTTCATTCCGTCTTCAATTTTGGTCATACCTATCCAATTGGTCATGTTCCTTCATGCTTCGATCATGGTCTGACGGTAGACTCAGAGAGCAAATTGAAGGTTGTAAGTGATGATCCCCAATTGAGAGATACTCTTTAAGCATTCGTGGAGCTTCCCTGAGCCACTTACAGCGACAGAGGGAGATATAGGGACTGCAATTTGACCGCAGCTCGAGTCTGGAGTCTGGTTTCGATTCCACAAATACTTGCACCTGGTGTTTGGTTTTGACTAGCGGTATTCATCTCTATTTCGAAATGTGCCTGATCATTGCCCATCACCTAAGATGACCTAGTGTGTCATCAGGGGTTGCCTTGGCTTAATTTTGGAATTTTACCGAGTTTTCACTTCAATTCAAGTTTTAACACATGTTTCTGACTATACCCAGAGATGTAATGTGATGCAATTTTGATAACTGGGGGGGGGGTCATCTCGTTTTCAGGTTTTATTTTACTCATTAAAATCATAGCACTGAGCTCTAGAATTGCCCGTTTAACATGGACTCCATTCTCCTGTTGACTACTCAATATTTGGATTCAAACTTAGCACTCATCTGTACTTACTGGATTTGAGAAGAGTTTTAAAGCTAAAACCATAGATTCATGTCACTTCTATCATATACTTTCTTTTATTATTTGGAGATATTGTCACACAGAGTTCACACAGACGATATTTCTTTGGTAAAGACATCATGTATATCCCCCCTTTTTTTTGTCATTTACTGGTACTGAATCTCTCTCCCTTTTTTTTTAATCAGGATAAAACCCTCTTTTTTTTTATTTATGCAGTAATATATTTTAAAGACTTCAAACAAACATGCCCTCATGAACATATGTGAATCATGTAAACTTGCTCATTGTTTTCTCTACTTGGTATATTGTATACGTTTTTTTTTACTGAAAATAGATGAAGTGCAAAAGGGTGCTCCTAAACAAGGTTAATAATTTTCAGTTTAGTCCCCCTACTTTTATTATTGAGTATTTTTTTATAGACTTAGCTTTGGTGTGTACTTCTACTACCAGTTTAAAGTTTTCTTTTATTTATACCATGGAGGCAAACTGTGCTTATCAAATATATGTTTCTGTTCCCAAGTGTACCCTCTTTAAGTAAGCACCCTTGGTTACAGCCATACTTGAAGCATATGTAATCATCATTTGTTTTGAAAATGGACCTAACAACACATGTTTTGGCAAAAAAAAAAAAAAAAAAAAATTTTAGTTGCTGCACCTTAAAATCCCCCTTTTTGCTAAACACAGTTTCTTTGCACATATACCCTTAACTTTCTGTTTTATTACACTTTGCTGGATTTAACCTTTTTTGTCAATTAATTTTGTCAAGACATGGTTAAATGCATGAGTGTGCGCTCTCAGGCAAGCACCCCTCATGCACAGAACCATGGCTCTTCACAGAACTTCATCTTTTAGCATTTTTTTTATATATATTAAGGGACTCATTGACACATGCAAGTGTGCGCTCTCTGGCAAGCACCCCTTACCCATGTCTTTGAGCCCTAAAACAACATTAGTGAGTGATCTACATGAGTGAAACAGAAGAAAACACCAGAAAACTGAAGATAGGAACAAGGAGAAAACAAACTTTGAGAAATTGAACTTGTATATGAAACCCAATACAACAGAATCCCTACCTTTCTTTAGGAAATTACTCCTACTTTTCTTCTAAAATGGTTTACTGAATTCCAATAACTAGACTAGCAGAGTTTCAACTTGTAATTACTATGCGTTGGAACCCCCTTTTCTTTTTGATCTTGGTCTTCTTTTATAGCCGAAGTCCCTAGGGTTTGGCCTCATCTCCTTGACACATGGCAGCATCTCCTTCCTTGATCTCATGATGTAGGGGCAGGATATGAGGTAAGACTGCCGCCATACTTTTATGATTCTATCTTCACTTCTCTTCCTTTTACTTCTTCTTACCAGCTAGTGATAATATGCCACTTGGCATTTGTAATTTTGCTCCTCTTCACAATGTGCTTGGAGAAGGAGTCATGCCTGCTTTGGCGCCAGATGATGTGTTGTCTCTCATCCAGTGTCCCATGTATTGATCAATGGCTGTGATTTACATAGGTGAGGTATCTCCTTTGGTATGTAGCTGCTGCTCCTAGGGGTATAGACTTGGTGTGCTAACAGGTCACTGCTCATCCTCTCCATTTGTATCTTCATTGATTTCCTACTGGTGTGTTAATTTGTGGTTTATGCGGAGGTGCCACTGTCAGCTGGGTCCCTCATGCAGTTGTTCTTTGGCATTATCTTCCTCACATTTTATAGCTATTTCTCCCTGTGTTTGGAATTTACATCTTTTCCCTCTGAACTTTTACTCCAACTCCAATTTGGTATCTTAATCTGATGTTTGTTTATTGGCATTGTTTTCATTAGCTTGTGAGTTTAAACATTATATTTTTAATTTCTTCTTTATTTAAATTTCTTTTCTTCTCTTTTTTTTTCTTTTGCAATAATCATCACCCAGGGGTAGTATTGGCATGTACACTCTTTAAACTCTCTTGCTGCATATTCCATTTCCTTGTCTTTTTCTTCTAAATGACTGATCTGCCCAAAGTCTGAAGGGGTCACGCATGACTCACTCATCCTTCAGATATCCAGATGTTATATGATGCACTCACCTCCTATACCCAAGGAGAAGCATGAAGTTCGATCTCCAGCCGTTTATTCATACTCAATTTTATCTCGCGATGTGGATGGATGGTTAGATATACCCTCTTTCTATCATACATACTCTTCCCTTTACATCTCATCTACACATGAGGTATGTAAAATGATGGCTGTACTATCGCAATTAAAGTATGGGGAACTTTTCAACCTTTATTGGAATCACCTCTTGCATCCAACAGCCTCAATTAAGGGGTAAGCTTACCTCCTATTGTCACTCCTCCTGGCGCCAAGGACTGTTACAGGGCTAGTCCCTTCTTTTCAGGTTGTAGGCTGCAGGGAAAGAAAATATCCTCCATTTCCTTCCATTCCACTTTTCCCTCACCACTATCATACTGGAGACATCCAATTCTGGGTAAGTGTTAGGCTACTGTTCTATGTCGCCCCTTTATCTTCTTTTCCAACATGAATTTGTTTCACTTTTAGAGAGAGGGGACTGAGTTCATCATCACACTGTGGCACGTGATACACCCTTCTTCCTTCACCACAGTTGAAGCTCCCTGGCACTCCTGAGGATCTTTTGAGGTGAGCCTCTCTATCATTTACCCATTCATACCCATCAATTTCTAGTAATTTCACATACATGGCTCCCGTCACTGCGACCTCCGACTGAGGTGGTATGTCCATCAATGCCTAACTCAGCTTTCACAATTGGCTTACTGGGCACATATTCTATATATCATTGATGTTCGTCATCTGTTTAATGGCTTAATTCCATGCTTCCTCGAGCTTAATTGTGTGAATTTTCTTTCCATGTAGTCAATTCGCTTTTCGTCGATTCTCCTTTCGTTCATCGCCGAATTGGGCATCGTCGAACTCGTGGAGGCATCGCTGGAGCAGTGGCAGGGTCAGTTGGAGCTGTGGTGGTGTAGAACGGCGACGAATCTCCTTCCCTCGCCGGTGTACGACATCAGTGTCAGATAGTACTGCTCCATCCCTTATTTTCCTTTTAAACAGAGATTGTGGGTCCCACAGTTTCCGACCAATCAGAAAATCCAGCTTCATATTTTAAGCTTGGGTCAAGATCCGACCGTTGATTTCATATAACATTATGGGAATTTATGATGGCCGTCAGATCCAGGGAAATTTTAGAGTGGTAATTAGATTTGAACACAGTTTGAATGGGCCTCAATTTCGGCCCAATGTAGGTTTTATTATTTCCTTAAAGGCCCATCCGAAATCTCCTCCATTTACCTTGTTTCGGCAGGGTTTGTCTCCATTTATTTCAGAAACGGAGGTGTCCATTTGACTGAATTTTGAGGTTAATTGAGCTGCTTTATTTTTAGAAAAATTGTTTGGTGCCCATCCATTGGTCAATTTGACATGAAATTTTGCATGGCTCCTCACAAAAATATGAAGAATTTAGCTGCCACAAATTTTCTATTTTTAGGACTCCGGTAATTAATTAAAAGGATATCACGGGCACATAATGGCATTCCTCGTAATTAATTAATTTACTGTCCATTTTTTTTTTTAGAATTTCTGTGTTTTCCTTTCATGCATTATGACCAATTATCAGGGCTATTTTGTTGGGTCATTGGTTATGTGGATGGGATTTTGATTATATGGTTTTGGATTTTGGTGATAAGATAGTAAATTGTTTAGGATTTTGTGCAGCAGAATTTAGAGGCAAACAAATGCCCCCCACCAGAGTGGACTGTGAGATATATCGATCAGTCTACTCTGGTGTCCCCAATTTCTAGGCATTTTCTTAGTAATTTGTGGGTATTTTCTGGGTATTTTCTGGGTATTTGACATGGTCTTTACTTTTTTGTAGGTAATCATGGCTTTGGTTGATGAGATTTATGACACCGTTCCTCGGTTCGAGATTGTCAGGACGGGTTTCTATGGTCCTTCGGATGAAGCCATTGAGTCTTATATCAATGATTATTTGGATCCTCAGAAAGTCCATGTGCACCTTCATCGCTTATGGAAGCGCGCCATTCTCAGAGGAAGAGATAATTTCCATGGGCTTTTGGTTCGGCACAATCGTTTACCCTTACCGGCCATCTATGACTATCCAAGCCTTGCTGTTGACCCTCCTTCACGCACTGAGGAGCGCCGAGACAGGTATTACACCTCTCATTGTTCCATTGGTCGAGATAGGCGCGGTATTCCCTCCGGTGACCTTGCAGGTATTTTTCTGAGCCCCACTGGTCGTTCTACTTTTTCTGCTGATTTTCACTTGTTGAGCATGGAGATGATGGAGGGGCATGTTATCCCTTGGTCTCCTGGGAATTTGAGGGTTCAGGGTGATTTGAAATGGAGTCCTGGGCAAGTTGAATGGACCCGATATGTCTTGTGCAGTATGGGGAAGAAATTGGATAAGGTTGAGATTTTTGGAGGTGTGATTTTGGCTTTGTTTGAGTATACATGGAGTTCCAATCTTCTGAAAGCAATGGCCTCCAATTGGAATTATGTTCATAACACCTTTCCTTTAGAGGATCGCGACGCTACTATCGACCTTCAGCAGATGTCTGGCCTTATGGGGGTGCCAGTAGAGGGGTTGGTTTATGAGGAGAGGGTACCGCCTGATTTTGAGCTTTATGGTCCTGATCATAAAGGGTTCCCTCTACATTCTTCATCACTTCGGGCAGTTTTCCGGATTTATTATGAGATTGCCATGTCACGTGGTCAGCGTGGCTTGGACAGGGATGTCCCGTTGAGAGACTGGGTTCGCTATTTCACAGACTTGATACCTGAGAAGAGGGCTGCGCATTTTGCTAATCCTTTAGAGCCGATTAAGTTGGGCTCTGACAAGACATATATTCCCTCTGAGCGGGTGTCATTCTCAGATTTCTGTTCCCGTGAGTTGGATGATGAGACAGTCTTGACTGCCTTCTTGGCTTGGTGGTTGTGCTATTTCTTGATTATCTACGAGCCAGCTGAGTATATCCGTCCTGGGGTCTTTGTGGTGGCGAATGCCTTGGCTCGCGGTAAGCGGGTCTCATTGGCTATTCCGGCTTTAGTGAACCTTTATAGGTCCATGAGAGAGCTTACTTCTTCGAGGGATCCTTCCAGGGCCACAGTGGTTATGCCTTTACACATCCTTTCTAGTTGGTTTTACCTTTACTGGGAGAAGTGTTATACTCCGCTGACCTCTGCTGGCATGAGGCAGTCATTGCCAGGTTTGATTCATATTGCTGGTTGCACCGTCCGTGATCCGGATCAGATTACCGCTCATTTGTGCTTTACTCAGAGCAGTCAGTACATTGTGGATTATCGCCCTGAGGCTTTCAATAAGGGATGGCCTAAAGACACTGGGAAGCCATACGTTGTTAAGGACGTGGCGCCTCGTCAGAAGGGGGCCTGTCCTAAGTTGTGTTCCCCTCGACACAGGCGGGATCGAGACTATGCCGTCAGTATCAGAGCGGGGTGTTTATCCATTCGCATAGGGAATAGGGTGATCCATGAGGTTTACAGCCCTCACCGTTGTGCTTGGCAGTTTGGGTATGACCAGGCTATTCCAGCAGTTTTCAGCTTTCCTGACCCTCCCCGAGTCACTTTGCCGTCATGTGCAGTTTTTAGTGCATTCTCAGTGCGTTTGGGCACCGGCACTAGTTGCGTTGTTCCTCCAGCTTCTCGCCTAGGGACATTGACTGGAGATTATGACAGGTGGTTTAGGGGCTGGTCTAAGATTCCTCATGATGTCAGCGTGGCCATCCTGAAGGAGAAAGTTTACCCTCGTTCCCGGATTGTTCCACAAAATCCGGAGGTTAGACAAGGCGGTTTCAGACCACTGAAGAATTCTTTTGGAGTTGATGGTTTTGTGCCGATTGGTGTGAAGCCCTTGGAGTACGCAGACCCTCCCCCACTTCCAGACGGCCGTTTTCCTGGTTCGTTATCTTCCTTTTTTTACTTGAATTACTTCCCTGGTTACTTTCTTTCTTTCTTATGATGATTTGTTCTAGGTCTTGGTGGATATGATTTTGGTCATTTTCACTTCAAAGTAGAGGGTATTTCTCCTATTGAGGGAGAGTCTCCCCAAACTTTTGCATCTGAGCCTTATAGACGCTGGGCTATCTACTCAGGTATTGCATTTCTCATCCTTTTTTGTTTAATTTTATCATCAATGTATGTTCGTCAAGGTTTTGGGTTTATAGGCGTTCATAGGCTCCCTCTTTCGGTGGAAAATGAGGAGTTGGCCCCTTCAAGTTGTCCTTCTCCTGAATACCCTGATGAGTTGGCTGAGGAAGCAGCTAGGCGGCTGAAAAGGCAACGTGAGGATTCTTTGGTGGAGGAAGAAGCGACCCGGTATGAGCTTCGACGGCGGCTGAGGGAGAGCCCTTCAGATGACGGGTTTTCCATGGAGCCTCCTCTCCTTACACCTCATTCATGTATGTTATTTCTGCCTTTTTCTTCTGACTTCATTCCATTTAATTTTGATTTGCTATGAACGTGTCATGGCATTTTTCTCAGGGACTGCATGTTCTGGCATATGGGGTAGCGCCATTCTGGCTGAGTCCGCGGTTGCTACAGAGGACATTGAGATGGAAGAAGTCGAGGTGGAGACCGTCGCCGTGCCGTTTGAAGAGATTATGCGTCCCAGATTGATTTCTCCAGCTCCATTTATCCAGGAGAGTGACTTCCTTGTCACGGATGACTCTAGGACGATTGTTGCTGTTACCGTCCTTTCCTGTGAGACTGCTCCGACACCGGCCATTTTTCCCGCGCTTCGAGGTCTAGGTATGCCTTATTCACTGAGATTTTTACCTTAATTTCTCTTCTGTTTCATTTTATATTATTTTTCTTGTCTTGCTTCATCTAGGTCGGTTTCCTTATACTCTGATGACCTTCAGCATTGAGTTTTGGGCTTTGGGCTTACGGGATCTGTGCCATTTATCAGTTGTCCTTTCAGAGTTTCATGAGTGTTGATGAGCTGACGAGCCATGTCATGGGCATGGAGCTGGACGTTCTGGATCATGCCTCCATCTTATGTCCAGGTATTTACCCATAATTTCCCTTGTCATTGTGATGTGCATTTCATTTTTATCATAACCTTTTTCTTTTCATTCAGGAGAGAGCCCCTTAGGCGGTCTTGTCTTCCAGACTCTCCATGATTTCCTTTTCCCTGAGTCGGACATGGTTCCGGAGTTTTCTGATGAGGCGCCACTGGACTACTCCGAGTGGGAGGCTCTTCTCTTTGATTCTATTCCTCTAGCCGTGTCATCATCTGCTAGCGGGGCGGGTTTGCCATTATCGCCAGATACTGTGTTAGTTGAGCCGGTAGTTGGGGCGTTATCTCATCGGAGGGATGTTGATTCTGATGATGATTCCGAGAGAGCTCTCGCAGGTGTGGTGCTAGCCCTTCCTTGTTTTGCCTCTCTCGTGGCGGACGCTTCTCGAGAGGTTGAGTTGATGATGGGTTTCCTTTGAGTAGGAGTTATGTAGCGCGTTGGCGCTTTGTATCTTTTCTTTTGTTATGGTTTTAGTTTTGGACTTGGTTTAGTTGGTCGCTCCTGACTTTGTAGCGGCTGGACTTCTTGATTATGTGATGTTTTGGGCCTTTGTTGGGCTCTTGATTGTAGTTGATTTATGGGCATGGATTTTATATTTTTTTTTGGTGTCATTGGATTCACTATTTTTTATTAAAGTCCTTGGATCGCGAAGCGATCATGCTCCTTGCAAACCGCCACGCCTTTTGATCTTTTGTATTTATGGGTGAATTCGAGAAGACGTATGCTTTCTGGTGCCCTAATTTCCTTTATATATATAAGGCATCTTATGCACGTATCTCATATCATTTTCTTCTTTTTCTGAACTTTCTTTCTCGGACCTCATTTTCCATGGCCGGTGTCATAGATCCAAGGAATCCCAAGCGTCCCAGAGATGAGGGTAGTTCTTCTGTCCAAGGCGCGCCACCTTCCAAGCCTAACTGGTCATATGACCCAGGCAACCGTTATCTGTTTCGAGACGACGAGGCTTTTGAGTGTTATCAAAGTAACATTGGTGAAGGGGGGCGTGAAGCTTCCGCCTGCTTTTTCTTTCATTCTCAAGGGCGTTTCACCACCCCTTATATGAATTTAATAACAGGGTGGCTCAATGCCTGGAGCCTCCACGGCTTGTCAAGGCTTGATACTCCTTACCATCCGGACATCACCAAGCTATTTTATGCTAACCTCCGTGTCACATTTGACCACCATGATACTCCTTCTGCCTCTTCTTATCTTTTTGGCAGGCTCTTTCACATAGGGGTGGAGGATTTGGCTGACTTGATTGGTGCCGCAGATACTTTAAATGGCTTGTCAGTTTATGCCTTTGGAAGTTGGCCTCGTGAGCAAGGGACATACCGGGGCCATTGTGAGTGGTTCAAGATACCCAGATCTGAGGCGGGTTCTGAACTGGTCTCTACTGCGCATTTGCCTACGCTTCATCGGTAATTTTGCTATTTGTGTGTTTTTTTTTGTTTTGTTTGTTTCTTTTGTTTGTTTCTGAAGGACAAGTTCATGACCATGAAGTTTATATGTCCCTTTCAGGTTATTTTTCTTGATCATTAACTACATCCTCTTTCCTCAGGGTGAGTTATCAGATTTGACTCGCCCAGGGACTTTGTTCTACCTTCGCTTATTGCTTCTCAAACGTGGGAAAGCTAATCTTCCTAGCCTCATCCTCCAAAACATGCATCATGTCACGAGGCTTCCCAAAGGCCATTTGCCTTATGGGAACTTAATTGAGGCTTTGATAGAGCGGGCTCAGATTCCATTGCCTGAGACACTGTGGGGGAATCCAATCACTGAGCGGCTTATCCTGTATCCGCGCAACCTGCTCTTAGATTTGACTTCCTTTGGGTGGGTGGAGATGGCTCATGGCACTCTGGTCCCTGACCCCAACTATCCGGTGAACAGTCATATCCTTCATAGGTTTGCTGCTGTGAATCAGTATAGTCCGGTAAGAGAGGCTTCTCCCCCTTCTCCAGATGGCTCAGCCATTGAAGAATCTTCTCCGCTCCAGGAACACATAGACCAGCGTTTTAAGGAGCTAGACCAGCGACTGGAGAATGTCGAGGCAGTGCTTCAGTCAATTCATAACACTTTGGAGACCCTTGCAGGGGCGATGGCCGCAGCTCAGGCGCCTCCTGTGCCTCTGATGTGAAGGGGTCTCGGATGTTTGGTTATTTGGTTTCGCTGCTTTGTTGCTTCGCTTAGTATATTTTTGTTGTTGTTCAAACTGTGGTAATTTTGGATGGTTTATGTTTGGTATTTTGATTTTTTATGACTTGATTAGGGCGATTTGGAATCCTAATAGCTTTTGGTCTGTTGATCTTGATTTATGGACATCTGTTGAGGTTTATTAGTGATTTGGTTTAGATTGTCATAGGTAGCGACCTTAGATATCGCTAGTGGGACAGATATTTTTTGTTATTCTCCCTGCTCTTTGGTTACGGCAGCAAGAAACATACCGGTGGGATTTGTCTATTCTACATTGTTGCCTTGGTAGCTAGGACCATTCCGGTGGGACTTGTTTGCTCCATATTACCGCTCCGACATGTAGAATAGGCGTTCCGGGTATGGCACGCAGTGGGTACGGCGTGCAATGAGCATGGCCGCGGCGGGACTTTGTGCATCATTTTCTGTTGGTTGTTTTGGTATGACGGTAAGGGACGTACCGTCGGGACTTGTCTGTTCCATATCACTCTTTTAATGTAGTGAGATGGGGTTTTCTCCTGGCTCTTTGGGTACGGCAGCTAGGGACATACCGTAGGGACTTGCTTGTTTCACATCACTTTTTGCATGTTGTGAGATGGTTCTTTTTTTTTTGTTTTTTCTTCTTCTCCTGGCTCTTTGGGTACGACAGCTAGGAACATACCGTAGTCGGTGGTTTAAGGCCCAACACGACCATGGGCCCCTCTGGGTATTAGGATTTATGAGGCCTATTCCTTGACATGGTTGGCGGACATCAGCCGTGGTATTTTCCGTTTTCAGAGGGGCTTTCAGGTTTGGTTTGGTCTTCATCCATTTTTTGGTAGGTTTTGGCAAGGATTACATTTTGAATAGACAGGTTGTCTTTTTTCAATCTGTAACTATTGAGGATGTGGTTTTGACTAATCCCATGGTAAGTTTCAGCGTTTGGTAAGTTTCACCGTTAGGTAAGTTTCACCGTTTGGTAAGTTTCACCGTTTGTGTCTTAATTTAGAGTTCAAGACACGGAACTTTTGTTCATCCTTTAGTTCGGTGAGATGAACAGGCACCTAGTACTTCGTCTTAAGGACAAAGCACAAGACTTTTTAGGGTCATATTTCGGGGTGTAGGCCATTTGTAAAGGAAATGTTCTATGAATGTCCATAAGGACAGAACACTCCTTTTATCTTTGGCCCGGTGGGACAGAATGTTTTGTGTATATTTTAGAAGTTTTGGATTTTGGACTTTGAAATTTGCCTTTTTATTTAGGGATTTGAGAATATTTAGGGAGATTTGGTTTTAATCTTTTATTTGAGCTATACTTTTAGCTTGGTCTAGTTTCTTTTGGTCACATGCTTTTATGCTTTGGAATAAGATGCATTTTTTGTTGGACTTGGATTTTATTTAGGATTTCAACTTGGGGTCATTTTAGGGAATTTTGAAGGGTTTATTTTATTTAAAGGTTAATTTATTACTTTAGGGTTTTGACTCAGGGATACCCCATAGTGTTCAAAGGAACGGAGTACCCTGTCGAGCCTTGACCCGGTGGGACGTGAGAGATTTTTTTTACCTAAGTGAAGAGGTGGTTGACCGCCTCGCAATTATCTGCCCAGTCGGTTTGTTGGTTGCTCTTCCTTTGGCTTTGGTGGGTTGCGGAAATGTCGGGGTAGTTTTGTCCATAATATTTCTTCAGGTATCTCCCATTTATGGAGGAGACATGGTGTTTTCCATTTGAATCTGCAAGTAGGTAGGCTCCACCTTCATATGCTTGTTCTATGACATAGGGGCCTTCCCAATTTGGTGCAAATTTGGGACCATGGTGTCGGCCGAGGATAGGTCGCCTCAAAACTAACACTAGTTCTCCTTTCTTGAATGTTCTGGGTCTTGATAGCTTTTCATAAGCTCGCGTCATTCTGGCTTGATATAACTCCAAGTTTTGTTGAGCTGCCAGTCTTTTTTCATCCATTCCGTCCAACTCTTGCAACCTCAGTTGCGTTTGTTTAGTCAGAGGGATTTGTGCTGCCATAGCTACTCTCAGTGACGGGAGTTCCACTTCGATTGGTAGGACTGCTTCTGCCCCATATACCAAGGAATAGGGCGTAGCTTGGGTTGCTGTTTTATGAGTGATGCGGTATGCCCACAATGCTTCATGCAGCTTTTCATGCCAGTTTCTTTGATTATCTCCAATGGTTTTGCGAAGGATCTTGATCAGTGTTTTGTTGAAGGCCTCCGCTAGTCCATTGGCTCTTGGGTTATAGATGGAGGAATATCTCCATTCAATTTTGTGTTTATCGGCGAAGGCCTCAATTTTGGCGTTCTTGAAGGCCGTCCCATTGTCAGAGATTATTTTTCTTGGATTTCCATATCTATAAAGCACTTGAGTGGTGAAGAACCTGACCACATCAGAGGCCTTAATTTCACGGTATGACCTGGCTTCGGCCCATTTGGAGAAGTAATCCGTAGCGGCCAATATGAAGCGGTGTCCATTTGAGGCTGGTGGGTCAATGGGGCCTATGATATCTGTTCCCCAGATTTCGAAGGGCCATGACACTACTGTAGGATGTAGTGCGTTTGGGTGTTGGTGTATAAAATCTCCATGAATTTGGCACATGTGGCATCGTCTGGAGAAGTTTTCGCAGTCATTGATCATGGTGGGCCAGTAGTAGCCCATTAGTTTGATTTGTACTCGCATCCGAGAGCCCGATTGATGGGCTCCGCATACTCCCGAGTGAATTTCTTGCATAACTTGGTTGGCTTCGGTTTTCGATATGCATCTAAGCCATGATCCTTCGTAGGATCTCCAATAGAGTGTGCTGTTCACATATACGAACCTTAGGGCCCTTTTTCTGATTTGTTCCCTAATGGCCTTGTTCAGAGGTAATTTTCCTTGTTGGAAGTAGTCGAGAAAGGGTTGTCTCCAGTCCTCTTGGTTCGAACCCTCGGTTGTCATGGCTTGTGCGATTTCCCTCCATTCTTTTTCATGTTCTCTTTCGAGTGTTCGGATGTCAGCAAACAGGGTTTCTTCCTCCTCGTTTCTTTCCTTTGGGAAGCAAGGGGACAAGGATCTCTTGCGGTGAACCAGGACTTGGATTTCTTCCTGATTCGGGTCACTGAGTTCATTAGCCAATCTAGCCAACGCATCCGCTTTGCCATTCAGAGACCTTGGGACTTTCTGGAAGGTGATATATGTGAATTTGGCCATCAACTCAAGGGCCTTTTCATGGTACTTGACCAATTCCGGTTTTCTTATTTTGAAGAGGCCTTCGATCTGACTCAGGATGAGCTGAGAATCTCCGTAGACTTCTAACTGCTCAATACCCATTTGAAGGGCAATTTCAAGTCCAGCTATCAGGGCCTCATATTCAGCTTCGTTGTTTGTGCATGGTTCGGTTAGGCTTAGAGCATGTCGGAGAATGCCTTTCTCTGGGGTGACAAACACCAGTCCTACACCTGCTTGTCGTTTTGGTAAGTTTGGTTTGACTGCTGGTCGAATGGAGGAAGATCCATCGAAGTATAGCTTCCAGCAAGTTTCATTTTCCTCTATCTGCATAGCCTCCTCATCAGGGAAGTCGCATGCTAGTGGGGAATCATCAGGTATAGGATGAGCAGCTAGGAAATCAGCTAGTGCTTGTCCTTTGATAGCCTTTTGGGGCGCATATGCTATATCAAATTCCATCAGAGCCACTGCCCACCTTGCCAGCCTTCCGGTAAGCATCGGTCGGGTCATGAGGTACTTCAATGGGTCAGTTTTGGAGATTAATGTGACTTTATGGGCCAACATATAATGCCTAAGCTTCTTTACTGCGAAGATCAAGGCTAGGCAATGCTTTTCAATTGGCGTGTATGCATGTTCTGCCCCCACAAGCATTCTGCTGAGGTAATACAGGGCATTTTCCTTTCCTTCTTCATTCTCCTGGGCGAGCAATGCCCCCAGGGATCCGTCCAAGGCGGTGGTATAGAGAATGAGAGGTTTTCCCTGGATGGGTGCTGCCAATACAGGAGGTTTTTGCAGATATTGTTTGATATCTTCAAAAGATTTCTGGCACTCCTCGTCCCATTTAAAGGGGACATCCTTTTTTGTGAGCCTGGTAAAAGGTTTGATTTTGCCTGACAGGTTGGCTATGAATCTCCTAATATACGCCAAGCGCCCTTGGAGAGACCGGAGTTGTTTAAGTGTCCGTGGAGGGGACAGTTCTTGGATGGCTTTGATTTTATCAGGATCAATTTCAATGCCTCGGTGCCGCACCACGAAGCCTAGAAATTTTCCTGATGACACCATGAAGGCGCATTTTAGGGAGTTGAGTTTCAGAGTGTGTTGTCTCAACCGCTCAAACATCAGCTTCAGGTTCTCTAAGTGTTGTTCATGGGTATGGGACTTCACAACAAGGTCGTCTACATAGCATTCTATCACCTTGTGTATGAGGTCGTCAAAGATTTTGGTCATGGCCCTTTGGTATGTGGCTCCTGCATTCTTGAGGCCGAAAGGCATGACTTTATAGCAGTAAATACCAATTGGGGTACGGAAGGCAGTGTGCTTTTGGTCACTCTCGTCCATTTTGATCTGGTTGTATCCTGAGTATCCGTCTACAAAGGAATATATTCCGTGGGACGAGGTATGGTCTATTATGATTTCTGTCACTGGCAGGGGGAAGTCATCTTTAGGGCAAGCCTTGTTTAAATCCCTGAAATCGACACAGACTCTGATTTGTCCGTTCTTTTTCTTTACTGGGACAATGTTGGCCACCCAGTCGGGCGTTTCTTCTTCCCTTATGAATCCAGCACTGATGAGCTTTTTGACTTCGGCTGTCACCTTTTCTTCCAATTCGACCCTCATTCTCCGGGGTCCTTGTTTGACTGGCTTGAGCTCTTTGTCAATTTTGAGCTTGTGGACTGCTACTGCTGGATCTAGTCCGGGCATTTCACTGTAGCTCCACGCGAAGCAATCTTGGTATTCTTTTAACAGTTTGGTCAGTTCATCCTGCATCTCCTGAGGAAGGGAGGTGCTAATGAACGTAGGTTTTGGGTTTTCCTCTGTTCCTAGATTGATTTCTTTCAATTTATCGATGGTATTTTGACCACCTTCTTCTAGCTCCTTTGGTGCATTTTTGGCTGCCAAAATGAATTGTTCTGTTTCTGGAGGTTCCCCTTCATCTGGGGTTGTTTCGCCTTCCTTGATTTCAGTGATTGTTATGCGACAGCAAGAGTGCTGTCGTGGTCTTTGAGGAGTGTTTGACCCTGAGCCCTTGGTTCGAGGTTCGAATCCTAGGCCCCTTGTGTTAGCAATCTTCCCATTGAGTTTTACGACTTCATTAGAGTAGCCATTCCACATATCTCGGAACATTCTTGCTCGCTTTTCAGGAATGGGCTCTAGGCATTGTGCCTTACGAAACAATTCAACCAACCGTGTGCTGGTGGTGTCTTGAAGCTGAGGGGGAATCCCCGTCTTCCTGGTTTCCTCTACGAGCCATTGTTCCCAGTCTTCAAAGTTTGACTCTTCATTTTGAGGTTCGATTTCTCCTATTTTGACAAATTGTATACTGGGATGAACAACGTGCCCTGTTTCAAGCTCTTCTATTTTGGGTGGGACAGTGAAGGTTTTGAACGGGATGACTTCTTCACTTTCCCGAGGTGTTAGGTCTTTACAGTGTTCTAGGGGTAGGATTTCTATGGACAGAG
Organism: Rhynchospora pubera; assembly: GCA_028095005.1. Classification (NCBI taxonomy): domain Eukaryota; kingdom Viridiplantae; phylum Streptophyta; class Magnoliopsida; order Poales; family Cyperaceae; genus Rhynchospora; species Rhynchospora pubera. The sequence continues at coordinate 181,552,266 of CM051461.1, forward strand.
TATTTTGCTCCTCACCCTCACTGGAATAATTTGGTTGCATTCGAGCGGGTAAGTTAATGTCCTCGGCCGTGCCTTCCGACGATCCCGTCTCACTATCACTACCCAAGAGCATTTGTGACTTTATGGCCGCTTTGAGCACAGCATTTTTGACTGCTTCCTTCACGGTTTCAGAAGAGAGCTTTCCTTGTTTGGTGGCTGCCCCCTTTCCAGATTTGGGTTTGTAGTATTTAGCATCGTCCAATTCGGCTTCGTGTGCCTCAAATGGTTGATCATCTCCTTTAATCACGTATTGTTTTCCGTCTTTGACATATTTAATGCACTGGTGCAAGGTGGAGGGAACCAATCCGTGGGCGTGGAGCCATGGTCTACCCAACAGTGCCTTGTATGTTGTATCAGCTTCGATGATGAAGAATTTGACCGGAGTGACCAGGTTCCCAAAGGTAATATCGATCATCGTGGAACCAAGAGCCTTTTGGTATTGGTGGTTAAACCCATGGATCCGGATTTTATCTTTCCTTGTTTCTTTAATGCTGAGCGACAACTGTACCAGCGTTTTTAATGGCATGATGCTGATTGAGGACCCAGGATCAATGAGGACTTTGTTGATTTTTCGGCCATAGATGGTGCCTGTGGTGTACAAGGGTCGATTATGATCGGCTGTGCCCGCCATCAGGTCCTCGTCTGTGAAGGTAATGTACGGTTCCTGGTCGATCTGTGCCACCTCCTCGCGGGTTTCTTGGGCAAAATAGGCCTGGAAGCTGGCAGGGTTTCGCAGTGCGTAGATCAGGGCATCACGCAGCTCCTGAGATACCATTAAGGCATCGAAGATGCTGAGCAGCGAGGGGATTTTTCGCAAGTGAGCAACCACATTGTAGTCTCCCACGGACATCCTGGGCCTGCCGTCGGACCTTGTTTCGCTTTCTGCTGTTGTATTATTTCTGTTTCTTATTCCACTGTTGGTTATCTCTCTGGGAGGTTGTCTCTCAGGTATCCTATTGCCCGATCTCAAACTGACATTGCAGTGGTTTTTCATGTTTGGTCGGATTCTAGTAGAGACCTGTCGGATTAGGTTGGACACCTTGTTTGGTCTTGGTGGTGGTTTGATTTCTTTTTCCTCTGTTTCGCTTTGGTCAGTATCACTTCCCAGTGATCTAACTGCAGCGGAGTTGATTGCCAGTACAACAGGCTCCTCTTCTGAGCTAACGTACTGTAGTTCCCTTCCAGTATCATGTTCATATTCAGAGGCAGTTTCATCGTCAGAGGTTTGAGAGTTTGTACCCCGGGTTATGGCGCGGCACACTTCGTCTTCTGTTTCTTCATCTGACGGGTCATTGTCATTCCAAGACCATGTCAGGCATTCCTCTCTGGAGTGCCCCCAGACTTGGTGGTATCGGCAGTACACCTTTCTTCCTGCATCATTTCCTTTCTTTGCTTTATGTGGTTTTTGCTGTCTATTTATGGTTTGCGCCCGAAGTGCCCCATTTTCAGCTTCTGGCATTTCCCAAGGGTTTACACGGTTCCTGTGTCTGAAGCGCTCATCAGAACCTCCATGTTTTGGTTTTAGTTTCCCTGTTATCTTGATTTTATGTGGTAATTTGTTGCAAGGGGAAGCGTTGTCGAGCTTAACCAATTTCATTTTCATATGGTATTGCCCTGTGTGGTTTTGTCCATTTTTTATTTGTTGGGTTGAATTGGTTTCGGCACTTCTGTGTCTCATATGGCCAGACTCATACCTGGTGGGAGGGCACGCCCGCGTGCGCGAACTTTCGCCTCTTTCTTGCCGACCTGTTTCGGGACCCCCGAACGAGTTATCACGAGACCAGAGGTGCTTTGGTTTGTGGTGGTGGTTTTTTGCATTGGCTTTCCCTTTCCCTTTTCCTGGGGAATGGTTGGTTTTGGGTTTTGGTCTTTGTTCTTCTTGAATGACTATACCGGCTTCTCCTCTTCTTTGTGGGAGGTTTCCTGAGTTGCCTGAGGTAGCATGGCCAGGCTTCATGGCCTTTTTCTGACCTGCCCCCTGCTTCTGGGCGCGATCCTTCAATGCCTTGAGCTCCGTCTCTATCGAGATTCTTTCCTTTCGCTCAGTCTTTAGCCTGACTATCAGGGTTTCGACTAAGGTTTGTATCTCAATATTTTGCCTGGTCATTCTTCTAAGAGCATTTGTGCAGAAATCCAGGTCTATTAGGAGTTGACGCTTTTCCCTTGAAGTAAAGGCAGCGCTATCTTCTTTTGACAGTTGTTGGACTTGCCCCCTGTCAAAAGCGATGCTCGGTTGTGCTTGCTTTGACCTTGTGCGGTGGGCGGGGCCATCTGTTGCAACTTCTTGAGCTATTTCTCTTGAGCTGTCCGCCGCGCGTGATTTAAACGGACTTTCTTTTGGCTTGGTTATTTTCTTTTGAGTGAGTTTTGGTTCACTTTGTGAGCTGTCACCTTGGGTTGTTGGAGATTCCTCCTCTTCGCTATCTGTGTCGGACTCACTCACAGTTATTGTCCGACAATTTTCAGAAGTACCTTGGCATAATTCAGAGCTTTGGTTTTGGTTTTCTTCTTGGTTTTGATTTGAAGGGGCGGTATTTTCAGCTTGGTCTTCAGTAGAGGTGGCAGCTGCCCCCCGTTCAGTGCCGGCATTTTCCTCTATCTCTGGTTCAGCGGGTTCATTTTCTCTATCCGCTTCTTCAGTGGCCGTGGCCTCCCAGATCTGGTTGACCATTTGTCGCACTATTTCTCCCAATTCCTCGAGAGTAAGGTCAGGTTGACCTGGAATGTTAGAGATATGGATATCCAAGTTTACCATTCTTGGTTGCCGTCCCTGTAGATCGGCAGGGTCCATTTGTTCAGCAGGGTCTAGCACGATCTCATAGTCATATGCCATCTCCCCTGGGTTAGTTTGATGTTCTTCTGCGGCTTCAGCCTGTGGTTGTGGCACCTCAGAGGACTCGCCTTTGTCGGAATCATGATGGCCAACTCGATGGCAAGTGGCGTCATCACGAGAGGATTCGCCTTTGAGCAACTTGTTCTTTCCTTTGTTGGTTCCTTTGTTTCTTCTTTGATAAGTTATTATTTCCTTCTCATTTGCTGGCTTCTTTCTTCTTTGGTATACTTTAAGGGCTTTAGGACTCTTGACCTCTTCTTCATCATCCTCGGTGGGACAATAAGTATCATCATCGCTATTTACCCTTAGGTTTGTCATGAGCTCACTGGTTGTCATGGCCTCGGTTTCCGCGATGGCTTGCTCCAGCTCACGCCGCGCATTTTCATTCCATTCGGGTTGTGGCCGGACAGTCATGCGAGCGTTTCTTCCTTGTTGTCTTCTTTTATTACATGGTTTTAAGGAAGGTTCATCATCATCCGTCCAAGCTGCAATCCGGGCGGAACGGTGATCATAATTTTCGGACTCAGAGTCATCAGACCCTGAACCGCTGATGTAACGGCAGTTTCCAGTATCAGAGCCGTCATCATCACTACTGTTATTGTCAATATCATTTGAGATTTTGTACAACCTTTCTATTTGTGCCCGGAAACGGGCGGTCTCCCGTGGATGGGTTCTCCTGAGCCTTTCGTAATTGGCTCCTGGTTGTTGTAATATCTCAGCGTGCTGAGCTATGAAGTTTAGGAATGCAGGGTCTTCCCGTCTCAAGTGTTCCATATATGAGAGGATCCTGGTTGCTTGTGAGATATTCAACCCTTCAAAAGCTGAGGTTATATCGGCTGGCGGACCAGACCCAGATGCCATCAGGATTGAACTTCCTTGGAGGGTGCTTGGTTGAGGTTCTTCATGGTCAGATTCCACCTCAGGCTCCCTTTCTGCTTCTTCTTCATCGCTATCAGATTCGCTATTTTGGGCGTTTCCATCAGATGTTTTTCCGCAGAAGAAGAATCGCGGAGAACCTCCGCTATCCTCAAAGTCAGAGCACTGGGGAGTTTTGCCTTTGTTAACCTCTTTTAGGATGGTTGCTATGGCTTCTCTTTCAAATTCCTCCGTAAAGTCTGGATCTTTGGGGTGGGTAGCTCGGCGAAAGGCCCTTGGGTCTGTGATTCTCAGTTCCCTGAGCTCAGACACATACCATTCTACCAGGCTGTCATGTTCATTGTATTCTTCTTCCTCGGGAGCTTGCTGGGATGACTCACCTTGGGCGATACCGACTTGGTTGGAAGTCTCAATTGCTTGGGTGGGGAATGTCACCTCGGCCCTGGGACCTGATGTATGTCTGGAGCGCCGAATCCTCCTGGATCTGCGGCGTCGAGTGGTTCTTGGTGGGGTCGCTTCTGGGCTTATTTCTCCTTCCTCGCGCCCCGTCTCATCAGCTATTTCTCTTACAGTCCTGGTTATGACTCGCCTTTCATATTCCTGGTACTGTTGAGGGTTTTCAGAGTCCAGCACATCATGATAGCCGACCGGGTCTGAGATTCTCAGGTTCCTGAGGTACTGGGAGAATTCATTAGCCTGATCCTCCTCAGCCAGGAAAGTTTGACTATTCTGGTTGAGGTGGGCTTGATTACCCATGCTGCTTTCATATTCCGCGAGGTCAGTTTCAGTAACCTCAATATTCTCCCAGAGGTGTGAGTCCTCCGTGTTTGCCAAGTGTGCACGCATGATTTCAAAATCTGTAGGGTGGTTTGGGTCTGGGTCTTTCTTGTCCCATTCATTTTGCACCACAATATCCACCGCGGCTTTCCTTATGGCCATATTTTCGACTTGTTGTTCATAGGTATCGGAGTCTGACATGTTTTCTATCTCCTCGTCAACCCTTAATTCCTGTTGGAACAAGCCAGGCTCTTGAACTTTTAGTTGCATCAAGAAGTCCACATACTCTGCCACAGCATTGAAAGAGATGTGCGGTAGCGAATCATCGCCTTCTTCCTCGGCTTCTTCTTCTGATTCCCCGGCATCACTCAGGTATCTGCAGTGCTCTGCGGGTTCCTGGTTTCTTTGTTTAGAGATGTTGAGAGGTGTTTCTTTGGTCCAGAACCTATTTGCCAGCCATGATGCTAGCAATTGGTCCACATCATCGCCATGCATAAGCTCTTGAATCCACCAAGCTGGGTTTAAGGCGATTTCTACCTCCAGGATGGGATGAAGGTTGGTTTGACCGCACCAGTAAGAGAGGTCTCTCCATTGTTCTCTTGCTTTCATGTATATTTTTATCCTCTTGTAACTGGCCGGTTGGCATCCCTCCAGCTCCTCATAGAAGGCATCATCATCTTCTTGTGGGTTTTGGTTCGTGACTGCGGAAGAGAGAACGGCCTGTGTAGCCTCCTCTATTTGCGCAATCATTTCTGTTTCCTCTTCTTTAGTGAGTTTTTTTTCTTTTTCTCCCGAGTTATCCTCCGGGTGTGCATTTATGGCGTTGCAGGAGATTCCACCAGAGTCACCACCTCCTCTTTCCTCATCACTGTCGAAGTTGCTACCAAAATCGTAGCTTTCATCCTGGCTAGGAGGGTCCGGATCAGACCATTCATATTCCTCATCAGTGAAACCAGGAATGTCTTGGTCAATTTGGGTATTGGTGGAGGTGGAGGCCTCTTTGTTTACTTGGTTTCTTACGAAACTAGTCACAGCAATGGTTTGTTTCATCAGTTCAGACACATGCTCTGCTAATATCGCAATGGTTTCTGGTGGGATCCCGGATTCTCCCTTTTTCTTTGGTATGACAAGGTTGAACCCCAGATTCTTTAGGCTTGGGATGCCTTCTGCATCTAGACACTCATCATGAATGTCTACAAACACTTTGCGATCTTGACCATTGATCTTGAAAGGTAGGGTCATTCGGTCCGGCTTCTTTCCTTTGCGGATAAGGGCCTTATCTAATTTCTTTATTTCAAGGATCTCTTTCTTCTCCCTTCCTAATTGAGTCATGGGTTGAACAGTGACCGTCGACCAGGTATGTTGGGTTGGGACTGAGCTGGATGACGACTCAGCAGGGTTTTGTTCATTTGTTGTTGAGGTTTCGGGAGGTCTGGCGCCTGCCTGTGCCGGCTCCTGTAGGTCAGAGGGTTCTTCATGTTCTCCTGAGACATGATGGCATGCGGCTGCCCAGAACTCCTCTTCTTTCTTTTCTTTTCCTTCACCTTTCAACTCCCGCCACACTTGTCCGCTGATTTGAGCAGCGACCTTGGGGGAGATGAAATCAGCAAGGGTTGCTTGTGTTGGTTTTTCTTGGACATAGGGATCTTCGATGGTTTCGGGAGAGGTTTTCCTCCAGAACGCCTGTCTAGATCTCGCGTTACCCGTTGTTATTTTATGGGTCATCGGTTTCGGTTGTGTTTTTGTTGGCTTGAGTCTCTTTGGGACTACTGGCATGATAGGGCTTTTCCATCTGAGTTGGGGTTCGGCCTGCAAGGCTCTCAACTTCTTCCTGGTGTTTTTGTTCAAATATACGCTCCATGTCGTGGGCGGTTTTCCATCAGTAGTGACCGAGACACGACGAGAGCTGGCACTTGGGGTTCCATTTGAGACGGCATGAGGAGCTGGCTCCTGCCTGGCGTCATCATGGAGAAAGATTGCTCCTTCTTGGATTTTCTGTTCGAGCCAATCCTTAAAGACATAGCAATCCTCTATGTTATGACCCAAAACTCTGTGATACACACAGTAGTTAGGGTGGTTCACTTTGTCTTCTTCCTCGGGCCTTTTGCACTGGGGCAATCGAACCTCGAGAACTTCCATAGCTTGTTTAAACAGTTTCAGAGTTTTCTCTTTTTTGAATGAGTAAGGTTTGCTTTTCAGCTCCCTGAGTGTTGGCCTTTGAGCCCTGGACTGTGGATTTTCGTCCTTCGTTTCGCCATTCTTTCCCCATTGGGCACTACCAGTGCCTTCAGCCTGGTTAGTGATGGCTTTGACTGCCTTTGTTGTTTTGATTTCCAGTTTCTTTCCCTTCTCTTTATCTTTTTCCTTAGTGGAATAGTATAGCTGGTTCATTTCAGGCTCCACTTCCTCATACCGAGCGACCATGGCTACCAAATGTTCAAAGGTGGTGACATTGTGTCCCACCATCCATACTTTCATTGGTGCATGGATGCTGTTCAGAAGCATACGCACCGCCTCGGATTCACTTATGTTGGACTGGCATCCTGTGTACATGGTTTCCCACCTTGACACGTAGTCAGAGACAGACTCGCCTTGTTTTTGTCTGGCATTGACTAGATTGGTAACAGAGACCCGATGCGGAGTCGTCCTGAACCTTGCACAAAAGGCATTTGCCATTTCTTTCCAGCTTTTGATGCTATCTTCCTCAAGAGAGGCATACCAGTCGAATGCTACCCCAGACAGACTTTGGGAAAATTGCCTTAGTAGCCATTCCTCCTTTCGAGCAGTATTTCCGCAGGAGGTTATAAAGTGTGACAGATGTTGACTCGGGGTGATTTTGTTTCCGACCCCATCAAACACCTTGAATTTCGGCACTATATGGCCCTTCGGGTAATCCAGCTGGTCAAACCTTGCGGGGTAAGGCCGGCCTGTGAAATTGACGGGCAGTTGAGTGCCCCCAATCCCGAGAGATTGCAGTTTTTGATCCATGGCCCTTTGCATCTTCTCCATTATGGCCTCAGGGTCAATGATATTGGTTTCCTTTCTTTCAAGCAACTCTTCTTCAGAGGTTTCACTGGAGCTGCTATCCTTTTCCCGCACTATTTTAGAGTGGGATTTCTTGGTTTTCTTTTTGTTTCTGGATTTTGGCTTAGAAGCCATTCCTTGGGTTTCGGTTGATTTTGGCACGTCATTGTTTGAAACAGCATAGCTCGGGCGTGCCCCCTTTTTGGCCATGTGTTTCTGGACTTCCGTGCATGCCGCGGTTACCCGAGCATTCTCCGCTTGGAGTTGCTCAAGTTGTTTGGTTTTCTCTTCCAGCTCCTTGCGAAGCTGGGCCATCTCATCAGATATTTCCTCGAGGATTTCAATTTCCTCATCAACATCTTCAGACGAACTTCCATGGTCCAAATTTGGATCCTCTTCATCACTTGCGACGTTATCAGTCGTTTGCTGGACAATTTCCTCCACTACCGGGCTGCGGTTCCTGGGCCGCCCTACCCGTTTGGGAGGTTTAGATGCCGAAGCTTTTCCTTTCTGTCCTCGTGTTTCCACGGGGACACTTTCGGAGTGAGGCGGCTCTTGAGAACCTACCCCAACCATACGGACTTCCGCCGTTTCCTCATCATCATCCTCATCGTCATCAATTGACACATGGTATACTGAGACAGAGTCAGCATTCCGCTTCTTCCTCATCACATATTTCTTTTTGGTTTTGTTTTTCATCATCTGGCTTGCCAACTGGCCAGCCAGAGAGGTATCTTTTTCTTTTAGCACCCATCGCTTGGTGCCCCCTGTATTTTGCTTGGGAGCGGGGATGGGTTCCGGTTGCTTGGGCTTCCAAACTTGCTTCACTTTCCCTTTGGCCTTCATTGAGCGGGCGTTGGGCTGAAGCGACGGAAAGACAAGCCGGTCAAAGACTGAAGGCGGGTGGGCCACGATCCTTTTTTCGGACGCACTATAGTCCGCGTCTCCCTCTCGGTTGTCCTCGCGGTAGGGAAAGCGGAGTCTTTGGTGCACCGGGAACTTGAGCCTGTCCTTGATGGACGGCTTGTTGGGGTTGGCAGGGATCGCAGTGACGATCCTGCGGGACTTGCGGGATCTTTTGACAATCTTGAAGGCTGCATGAATGGCCTCCACTGCCTGGTGTTTTGGGTGTGTCACTTTCTCTGTTTCCGAGACGGGGGCATACATAGGGAGCTCCCAATCTTCTCTGAGGCGCATCGCCTCACCTCCCTTTTTGAGCACATGTAGGGGGGCGAAGGTATTGCTGAGGGACAGATCGGTGACTGTATCGGGTTGTTGGACCAGGTGGAGAGCTTGGGCCCTCGAGATCCTAGTCCTCTTCTGTTTTTTGAGTTTTGGGGCTGTTGCCCCTTTGACATGGGTGGTTGTTGCCTGACCCTTCTTGGTGCTAAGGGCAGACCTTTCAGAGACTTTCACTGACACTTCACCAGCGAGCATCACAGGGGAGACTTGCACGACAGCTTGAACGGGCACATAGAGAGTCCCGGTTGCTGCTGCCTTCCTGTGGCGAAGACGCTCGCCCTTCACAATTTGACTCCAGGTAAACATGATTCCTGCAATGAAGAGAACTCAGAGTCAATCATTAGTATATTTTTTTTTTTGAATATTATGGACTTAATTCCACCTATACATTTAAACTTTGATTATGCCCTGATGAGAGGAGAAAAATGTCCCACCGGGCGTGCCAGAACCTGTCTCGCACTTTTTTCAGTCCGACCACGGAAGATCAGTTAGTCCTCTATGGGGCGAAGAAAATGCGGATCAGATACCCCTCGAGCATCTTGAGACCCGTCGTTACTGCCCATTCCAAACGAGCGAAGGGCACTAATGCAGCTCTAAGTACCTCGAGAGTTGATTGTTTGTCGTAGGTCCTTTTTTTCCAGTAGGCGCAAGCCCCTACTGTTAATTACCTCCGGACTCAGTTACGGCCTGAGCCAAGAGCACCTCTAGATCGGGATAATCAAAGTTTAAATGCAGTACGTGGATGAAGTCCGTTTTAAAAGGATTGTGTCTTGATGGGGAGTTTCGGGGTGAAAAGCAATGCAGAAGGGCAGCTATTTTAACAGAGCCTATGCAAGCGTGAATGATGTGGTTTAATTCTTTATTTTTTTTTTTACATTTTTAAGACATTTAGGTTGCTTTTATTTTGTTGGATCAGGCTTAGTGCTGTCGCAAAGATTTTTGAGTTTGATACTAGGAAATTTAGTATCCTAGATCAATCCTCAATCGTTTGGGGATTTAGAGGTTTTGGGATTTCGTTCAAGTCCTGAATACAGATGCGCTATGCCTTCTCTTGACAGGAACTTCAGTGATGGCCACTGGTTGACTTTTCTTCTGGTCACCTGGGCATCAGATTTCAGTCTGTTTCTGGTCAAACATGCTGTGAACTTGTAGAAGCGGGTTGTTAGATTTGAGTCCAACGCTAGAAAATAGAGTATTCTAGGTCAGTTCTCAATCGTTTTGGGGAATTTAGGGGTTTTTGGGATTTTCGTTCAAGTCGCGAGTATAGATGCGCTATGCCTTCTCTTGACAGGAACTTCAGTGATAATTCAGAATTGACTTTTCCTTTATCTCAATCTGAATATCGGGAGAGTGTCTCCTTCAGGGCGAAACGCGATGCAGTCTTGAAGGGACGAACTTTTGACTTTTAAGACTTTATGTCACTTTCGACTTTGTGTCTTTTGAGTCACTTTTAGGCTTTGTGCCATTTTGACTTTGTGTCACTTTTAGATTTGGTGTCATTTAGACTTTGTGTCATTTGTGTCATTTCTTAGACTTCGTGTCATTTTTTTTTGGACTTTGTGTCATTTTCAGGTTTGGGCTTTTAATTTTCACTTTAGGATTTTGGACTTTTGAGTTTAGACTTTTAAATTTGCACTCTTGAGTTAGCACTTTTGGATTTTAACTTTTGAGTTTAACTTTTAGTTCTTGACATTTTCGGGTTTGGTTTAAAGTTTGAAATTTTGCATTTTTGGCATTCTGGACTTTGGACTTTTTGTTGTGACCTTTGAGTTTTAGGTTTTCGGCGTTTGGTTGAGATTTTGAGTTTGGACTTTTAAATTTGTACTTTTAAATTCCTATATATTTTTTTTATCTTCTTGGTGATATGTATACTTTGCTTATTTCAATTTTGTTTGTGGGTCTTAATGTTTGACTGTACCTATTGTTCAGAACAAGGAACATCAAGTGTACTTGCTGTCCAGAACATAAGCTATTCAGATGTACCTGCTGTCCAGAACATAATTTGTTCAAATGTACCTGCTGTTCAGAACATAGAATATTCAGAATGATTTTCTTTTGCCTTATTTCCTTTTCTTCTCTTTTTTTTTTTATTATTTAACCATATGAATATAATTTTATCATTATTATCATTATCATGATTATATTATTTTATATTTTTATTATTTTTTTTTACTTATGGTTATCCCTTAAACCTATTAATTTTAAAATATTTTGTGCTTTGGTGTTTTAGCACAACACATCAAAATATTCTCCATATTTTTCTTGGCATTTTGACATTTTATGGGAATTTTTCTGATAATCTAGCTATTTTTAATGCATTTTTGAAGTTTCCTGTGTCACAGAAATTTCTGATTGGTTGTAATTTGCTGTTTTGCTGTTATGTTGTCAAGGATCCACTGCAGGCTGGTCGTCACAGGAGATCACTGTGCGTCGCTGGGTTCGGGAACTGATCGAATCACTTGGTCTGTACCCTCGTCTGTGCACCGAGCGAATCTGGGCTCGAGTCAAGTTGGCTCCATGGGTCCCGCCAGTCAGTAGTATCTGCCAACACCCCGAGTTCGGCCAGAGTCTACCTCGTTTTAACCTGCTTCCCTCCTCCGTTCATGTTGACTTAATGGCGATGAAGGTTGACTCGACGACTCCGGTTGCCACTTCGACCATGGATTGGTCCTGTAGGCTCGTCTCCTCCCTCTCTCCTTCATTCCGTCTTCAATTTTGGTCATACCTATCCAATTGGTCATGTTCCTTCATGCTTCGATCATGGTCTGACGGTAGACTCAGAGAGCAAATTGAAGGTTGTAAGTGATGATCCCCAATTGAGAGATACTCTTTAAGCATTCGTGGAGCTTCCCTGAGCCACTTACAGCGACAGAGGGAGATATAGGGACTGCAATTTGACCGCAGCTCGAGTCTGGAGTCTGGTTTCGATTCCACAAATACTTGCACCTGGTGTTTGGTTTTGACTAGCGGTATTCATCTCTATTTCGAAATGTGCCTGATCATTGCCCATCACCTAAGATGACCTAGTGTGTCATCAGGGGTTGCCTTGGCTTAATTTTGGAATTTTACCGAGTTTTCACTTCAATTCAAGTTTTAACACATGTTTCTGACTATACCCAGAGATGTAATGTGATGCAATTTTGATAACTGGGGGGGGTCATCTCGTTTTCAGGTTTTATTTTACTCATTAAAATCATAGCACTGAGCTCTAGAATTGCCCGTTTAACATGGACTCCATTCTCCTGTTGACTACTCAATATTTGGATTCAAACTTAGCACTCATCTGTACTTACTGGATTTGAGAAGAGTTTTAAAGCTAAAACCATAGATTCATGTCACTTCTATCATATACTTTCTTTTATTATTTGGAGATATTGTCACACAGAGTTCACACAGACGATATTTCTTTGGTAAAGACATCATGTATATCCCCCCTTTTTTTTGTCATTTACTGGTACTGAATCTCTCTCCCTTTTTTTTTAATCAGGATAAAACCCTCTTTTTTTTATTTATGCAGTAATATATTTTAAAGACTTCAAACAAACATGCCCTCATGAACATATGTGAATCATGTAAACTTGCTCATTGTTTTCTCTACTTGGTATATTGTATACGTTTTTTTTACTGAAAATAGATGAAGTGCAAAAGGGTGCTCCTAAACAAGGTTAATAATTTTCAGTTTAGTCCCCCTACTTTTATTATTGAGTATTTTTTTATAGACTTAGCTTTGGTGTGTACTTCTACTACCAGTTTAAAGTTTTCTTTTATTTATACCATGGAGGCAAACTGTGCTTATCAAATATATGTTTCTGTTCCCAAGTGTACCCTCTTTAAGTAAGCACCCTTGGTTACAGCCATACTTGAAGCATATGTAATCATCATTTGTTTTGAAAATGGACCTAACAACACATGTTTTGGCAAAAAAAAAAAAAAAAAAAAAATTTAGTTGCTGCACCTTAAAATCCCCCTTTTTGCTAAACACAGTTTCTTTGCACATATACCCTTAACTTTCTGTTTTATTACACTTTGCTGGATTTAACATTTTTTGTCAATTAATTTTGTCAAGATATGGTTAAATGCATGAGTGTGCGCTCTCAGGCAAGCACCCCTCATGCACAGAACCATGGCTCTTCACAGAACTTCATCTTTTAGCATTTTTTTTATATATATTAAGGGACTCATTGACACAGGCAAGTGTGCGCTCTCTGGCAAGCACCCCTTACCCATGTCTTTGAGCCCTAAAACAACATTAGTGAGTGATCTACATGAGTGAAACAGAAGAAAACACCAGAAAACTGAAGATAGGAACAAGGAGAAAACAAACTTTGAGAAATTGAACTTGTATATGAAACCCAATACAACAGAATCCCTACCTTTCTTTAGGAAATTACTCCTACTTTTCTTCTAAAATGGTTTACAGAATTCCAATAACTAGACTAGCAGAGTTTCAACTTGTAATTACTATGCGTTGGAACCCCCTTTTCTTTTTGATCTTGGTCTTCTTTTATAGCCGAAGTCCCTAGGGTTTGGCCTCATCTCCTTGACACATGGCAGCATCTCCTTCCTTGATCTCATGATGTAGGGGCAGGATATGAGGTAAGACTGCCGCCATACTTTTATGATTCTATCTTCACTTCTCTTCCTTTTACTTCTTCTTACCAGCTAGTGATAATATGCCACTTGGCATTTGTAATTTTGCTCCTCTTCACAATGTGCTTGGAGAAGGAGTCATGCCTGCTTTGGCGCCAGATGATGTGTTGTCTCTCATCCAGTGTCCCATGTATTGATCAATGGCTGTGATTTACATAGGTGAGGTATCTCCTTTGGTATGTAGCTGCTGCTCCTAGGGGTATAGACTTGGTGTGCTAACAGGTCACTGCTCATCCTCTCCATTTGTATCTTCATTGATTTCCTACTGGTGTGTTAATTTGTGGTTTATGCGGAGGTGCCACTGTCAGCTGGGTCCCTCATGCAGTTGTTCTTTGGCATTATCTTCCTCACATTTTATAGCTATTTCTCCCTGTGTTTGGAATTTACATCTTTTCCCTCTGAACTTTTACTCCAACTCCAATTTGGTATCTTAATCTGATGTTTGTTTATTGGCATTGTTTTCATTAGCTTGTGAGTTTAAACATTATATTTTTAATTTCTTCTTTATTTAAATTTCTTTTCTTCTCTTTTTTTTTTCTTTTGCAATAATCATCACCCAGGGGTAGTATTGGCATGTACACTCTTTAAACTCTCTTGCTGCATATTCCATTTCCTTGTCTTTTTCTTCTAAATGACTGATCTGCCCAAAGTCTGAAGGGGTCACGCATGACTCACTCATCCTTCAGATATCCAGATGTTATATGATGCACTCACCTCCTATACCCAAGGAGAAGCATGAAGTTCGATCTCCAGCCGTTTATTCATACTCAATTTTATCTCGCGATGTGGATGGATGGTTAGATATACCCTCTTTCTATCATACATACTCTTCCCTTTACATCTCATCTACACATGAGGTATGTAAAATGATGGCTGTACTATCGCAATTAAAGTATGGGGAACTTTTCAACCTTTATTGGAATCACCTCTTGCATCCAACGGCCTCAATTAAGGGGTAAGCTTACCTCCTATTGTCACTCCTCCTGGCGCCAAGGACTGTTACAGGGCTAGTCCCTTCTTTTCAGGTTGTAGGCTGCAGGGAAAGAAAATATCCTCCATTTCCTTCCATTCCACTTTTCCCTCACCACTATCATACTGGAGACATCCAATTCTGGGTAAGTGTTAGGCTACTGTTCTATGTCGCCCCTTTATCTTCTTTTCCAACATGAATTTGTTTCACTTTTAGAGAGAGGGGACTGAGTTCATCATCACACTGTGGCACGTGATACACCCTTCTTCCTTCACCACAGTTGAAGCTCCCTGGCACTCCTGAGGATCTTTTGAGGTGAGCCTCTCTATCATTTACCCATTCATACCCATCAATTTCTAGTAATTTCACATACATGGCTCCCGTCACTGCGACCTCCGACTGAGGTGGTATGTCCATCAATGCCTAACTCAGCTTTCACAATTGGCTTACTGGGCACATATTCTATATATCATTGATGTTCGTCATCTGTTTAATGGCTTAATTCCATGCTTCCTCGAGCTTAATTGTGTGAATTTTCTTTCCATGTAGTCAATTCGCTTTTCGTCGATTCTCCTTTCGTTCATCGCCGAATTGGGCATCGTCGAACTCGTGGAGGCATCGCTGGAGCAGTGGCAGGGTCAGTTGGAGCTGTGGTGGTGTAGAACGGCGACGAATCTCCTTCCCTCGCCGGTGTACGACATCAGTGTCAGATAGTACTGCTCCATCCCTTCTTTTCCTTTTAAACAGAGATTGTGGGTCCCACAGTTTCCGACCAATCAGAAAATCCAGCTTCATATTTTAAGCTTGGGTCAAGATCCGACCGTTGATTTCATATAACATTATGGGAATTTATGATGGCCGTCAGATCCAGGGAAATTTTAGAGTGGTAATTAGATTTGAACACAGTTTGAATGGGCCTCAATTTCGGCCCAATGTAGGTTTTATTATTTCCTTAAAGGCCCATCCGAAATCTCCTCCATTTACCTTGTTTCGGCAGGGTTTGTCTCCATTTATTTCAGAAACGGAGGTGTCCATTTGACTGAATTTTGAGGTTAATTGAGCTGCTTTATTTTTAGAAAAATTGTTTGGTGCCCATCCATTGGTCAATTTGACATGAAATTTTGCATGGCTCCTCACAAAAATATGAAGAATTTAGCTGCCACAAATTTTCTATTTTTAGGACTCCGGTAATTAATTAAAAGGATATCACGGGCACATAATGGCATTCCTCGTAATTAATTAATTTACTGTCCATTTTTTTTTTTAGAATTTCTGTGTTTTCCTTTCATGCATTATGACCAATTATCAGGGCTATTTTGTTGGGTCATTGGTTATGTGGATGGGATTTTGATTATATGGTTTTGGATTTTGGTGATAAGATAGTAAATTGTTTAGGATTTTGTGCAGCAGAATTTAGAGGCAAACAATGATCCTTTCTCTTTAGTTGAGACTGAAATTTCAACCTTGTAGTCGCTACTAGCTGTGCCTATAATTTTATTCGACCTTTCAAATAGGCATCTCTTATATTATTATTTCCACGTTGGAATTGTGCAGTAAAGTGTTACTTTCTCATCTAGCCAGAAAGATCAAAATCATATTCTAAACATTAATTTAATCGAAAATGCATTTTGGAATAACTTTTAGGTTGTATCATAGACAAAGTGAAAATTCCTTATCTAATAAAACTGATTAAAATTTATATATATATATTTTTAAGAAATATTATAGCGCAATCTAAATTCCAAAGCACTCCAACCGTAAACGCAAGAAATCACAGAGAACAATCGCAGAATTTTTGTGTAGTTCAGTACAATATGTACCTATATATATCCATGACATACATACATTTTTTTTTTATTTCTCTTCAACGATTTTCAGTACATAGAAGAAGAAGAAGATTGTTTTTTTTTTTATATTTCCATATCTAACATAAATAATAAAAACGAAACACAATCGCTAACAAATCTGAGCATATCGGTCCACAGTTCGGACCGAATTATCCGGCACTCGGACTGAATTTTCCAGCTGTTACAATTGGATCCTTTGTGCCCTTTTCCACACCAATCATTTTTATTCAATTTTTAAAAGTTGATATTTAAAATTGTTTTAGAGTAATGTAAACGTTCAGTGTCGAAGTTTTAGGACTTTTTGTTGTGAGATGTTAAAAATGTGTTTTACTTGGTTTAAACTTTAAAGTACGTGATTGTTGTCCACAACTGTGTTTTCAACTGAATTGGTGACCGTGCATTGTGCAAGAACACAACGGCATATTTTACGATAGCCAAGTATACATTATCGGAAAATGTTTTCATTTTAAAGTGCATTTCAAATCGTGTGGAAGATATGAAGAATGAGTTTATGAAAGAAATACTTGACCTAAAATAAATTTGAAAATTTATTCCTTTCTTTTATGAATATTATGAGAATTTTGCATAACTTTATATAAATACAAAATTTGTCGTCACCAATATTGATCATATCGAACTCGAAGTTTTAATGATAATAAATTATAGAGAATATTGATTTTTTTATATGTGCATTTTGCTTAAATTATTTGATCACATATTTTAAACGCAAATAAAGTAAAACAACGTTTAAACTTGTAATTTTTTAAAATAAAATTTTGACTAATAATATTGATCATCTGTCATTTTAAAAAAATTAATTTTAAATAAACCAGAAATATAAAAAAAAATGGAAATTTAGAAATGAAAAAGAAAAACGGGGTCATTAAGAAAAGATGTCTGGCAAGTTGGCAACACTGGCCAAGTGGCTACGGTGACGCAACAAATGGAGGGCTGGAGCACGCCTACTTGCGATGCGAAACTGCCCCCAAACGGATCGCGGGTTCACACGTGCATCTGACATTTGCGTGCTCAGTTCTTCTGCGGCATGTCTCGTGCTGTCCACTAATTTTATTTGTGAGATCTTATGGAAATGCATGATTGGTGAGGTAAAGTGACAAACTTTAAAATTTGCAAGGAAAGTACATTTTTTTCTGATGTCTTGCAACTTGATGCAAATGAAGCCAATATTAGGGTGACTTGTCCACCATTTCAACTTGATGCAAATGAAGCCATTATTATCAGATAAACAACTTGTGCTATATATTATATTATGACTGAAAAATTATTATCTTCATTCAGACTCTTTTTCCAATCTTTTAATTAGCATGATGATTATTTCATTAACATATACGATATATTTGAATTGTAAGAAATACTACTAATAAAAATTACTGACAATTCTGAAACACTATTCAAGTATTTGGATCCATAGCTATTGGAAAAGAGTGGATAATTCAGTTATTTTGCTATTTTAATTTAAAAGTTTGAATTAACAACTATTTTGCAAATTTAATTAGCACTTTAACTTCGTTATGTAACACGTATTCAAACATATCCATGTAGATTAAAAAAATTGTATACGACATTACGACATGTAAAAATAACGTAAATTTCAGAACTAATCTTTGTAAATAAGACTAGAAGCAAAAATCTCAGTTATTAGCTCTCATGTATGATGAGTAAGTATTACAAAAAAAAAAAAGAATACTTTTAAAATTACCCTTATAAACACTGCGCTCAAACCACAAAAAATTCAAAAAAAAATTATCACATTTTGGATTTGGTCGGTATTGTGATTTGTGAGCTGCCACTATTTGTTCGGCACAAATTACGCATTATCCCAAGCAACTAATTAATTTGGCATATGTAACATATACCTACTACTAATGTACTAATTGAATAACCACCTCCAAATCCTAAGAGGTGTACAAATATGAACTTTTTCATGAGATTTGATTTGAGGGAACACCAATGAGTAATGTGTATCTTTGTCATGGCATAGGCGCATAGGCAACTAACAGAAGACTGTTGGAATGCAATGGGCCCGGTCGTTGCTTTCTGGGACCCACAATACAGTAGCAGTTATAAATTGGTTTTATTGACAAGGACCTCTTACCTGCTCTAGGCTGATATACTTGCACTGTCCAGTCGCACCAGCATCCTCTACAGCCATAAAAAGGACTGCTCCAAGCAGTCCTTTTTATTTTTTTTAATTTGTTTAAATTTTAAAATTTAAATGGAGAATCCAAACCGTTGATCTTGTTAAGTTTTATCGGCGATGCATTTTCATATAAGTTTTATAAAATTTGAAGTTGATTTGATACTTGATTAAGTGGTCAACAAATGAACGAACCTGGTTTGATTAATTCTAATACGTTCATAATTTGGTCACTTAATCAAGTATCAAATCAACTTCAAATTTTATAAAACTTATATGAAAATGCATCGCCGATAAAACTTAACAAGATCAACGGTTTGGATTCTCCATTTGAATTTTAAAATTTAAACAAATTAAAAAAAATAAAAAGGACTGCTTGGAGCAGTCCTTTTTATGGCTGTAGAGGATGCTGTGTCCAGTCTGTACCACATGACATGTACATCCAACCGAGCAGCAAGCTCAAATAATTTTGTGTCGGACTAAAATTTTAAACTGGTCTTCGAATCCTAATCATATTTATCTGCTCCAGATATTATTTGAATGAATTTAACGCTGATATGATTTAAATCCCAGATATTAGAATTTAGTCCACTACAGACTTTATCATTTATTTATGAAAAGTTAAAGAAAAAAACAGAAATATTTAGCATAACAGCGTTATTTTGGACTGTTATTTTGCATTTGACAAGCATTTCTAAATTTTCAAATTATTCGCTAACCTGAATTATCCACTTATTCTTTTATATTATTTCACCCCTATTCATAATTATGGAGTAAAAGCAGGTTAGGTACAACAGGAAATCTCAGAAATAGTAACATAAAAGGACCCTCCTTTTCAAAAATGTTATTGTTGCCCACAAAGTTGTTCTATATTTTTCCTATCTCAAAATTATTATTATTATTTTTTTTAAATTGAGGAGGTTTCCATGCCAACGTTTTGGATATTACCAAATGTCACTATTTTACTATTTAATAAATTTTTATTTCAAATTTTAAAATTTAAAAGTTAAATAAAAAACTGTTGATGTTATTCAATTTAACGAGCGATGTGTTTTCAAATAAATTTTATAAGTTTTGAAGTTTATTTAATACTTGATCAAGAGGTGGAAAATGAACAAATTTTCATTGGCCAGTTGGTCATATATTAGAAGTTGTGAATGGATTCAGATACAGCATCAACATATTGGAGTTCAATTCAAATGCATGGATTCAGATACATATATTAGAAGCTGTGAATGTGCAAGTCTAAACGTATGCATCTGAAAGCGTATGTTCACACCTTAAATTATTAACTAGCGGGGCTGTCGCGCGTTGCGCGACCTATGTTTTCACTCGTTTTTTTTTATTTTTAGTATTATTGCAATATATTTTATTAGTTTATTACATCTTTTAAGCACAGTGCAAAATAGGTAAATTATGAGAAAAAATAAATAAAAAATTATATTATTTTTTATTATCAGTTGGTTGCAACAATTCAAATATTCAAATCTCATTAACTGATTATCATTTGTAATGATAAATTTATTATTATACAGTGTGATCATATGGCTTTGTGTTGGAATTTTTTTACTATATTTTTATTTATTTGGGCTTTGCTTTAGGTTAAGATTTATTAAACATCGTCCCCCTTCATGAGCATGACCAGCACACAGGAACCCATCAGCGGCAGCTCAAGTTTTTTGTCAAGTGTGTTGATAGCAGACACCCACTTTTTCTCTCTCAACATTGTCCCTCTCAACCAGCATCTTCTATTGAGATCCTCGGCCAGCTTAACTTCATGAGCCCGACCCTCAATCTCGGCCAATTGCGAAACTCGAATAGTCTCCTGTTCAATCTCAGCCTTCTCCAGCTGTGACATTGATATCTAGCGAATAAGAGAAACTCAGTAACTATCAGGAAGAGGCTCTTAAAATCTATTGTGGCATCTCTCTGAAATCTTTCCTACTGTTTTTCAAGATATTGATGATTGATTTTTCTGAAATACAAATAGGAGGAAACTGCAATATGTCAAATTTTATTTCTGTTGGTAACGCCTAGAGAAACAAAATACAGACCACAATCAATAAACAATATATGATTTAAAATTTATTTTCAAACAGATTTTGGACAATCTCACAAAAAAATCCTATACGAAGCAATATACAAATATGCTCCGCATCTAATAAAGTGAATGATCAGAAATATAATATTTCATTATTTCATAAAAAAAATATACACATCTTCGTAAACAATATAATACGCCATGATTTCCTAATACTCCAATAAGCCAAGTGAGGTCCTTATCTAATGCATCTCTGTATGCCTAGCTAGATTGGATGGTTTAGTGTTTAGGAAGTCAATATAAAAAAATCAAGGAAGAAATCTAATTACACAGTAAATTATATGAAAATTCTCATTAGGGACACAGAATATGAAAACTTAGGGTATTTATTAAATTAAATATTTCCCCAAATTAGATCTTTTCTAATTGCTTACGAAACATTAAAATTTTTCAGAAGTTATCAAGATGTACAATACACCTGCAGATTCCGTATGCTCTCCAAATTAATTTTTATTTTATCCCATATGAAACAGCACAACCAAATGGGTCTCGATGCACAAAAGCCCCAATCATCTATTGAGAAACTTTGATATAGTCTGCCAAAAAGAAACAATTAGAGAAGAAAAATTAATTAGGAAAAAATAAGAGGGAAAAATAGAACAAAAGGAATCAAAATAACCTGAGAACCAATGATTTGCTCTCCTTTGCTCATCCTTCCTTTTTGTGCTCTCGTTCTCTCTTCTTCAACACTATCTTGAGGCTGCAATCCAGTCGAGGAGGTCGCAGATTGTTGAATCTAGGGTTCCCATCGGAGAAGAGAAATAGCCTCCTTGCCGCCGCCGTTCGCACTCGCCCTCGTTCGTTTTTTTTTTTCTTATATTTTCTTCCACGATGAGCAGAAGAAGAGAGGAGTTCAGGAGTAAGTTGTAACTGAAGAAAATAAAAGGCAAATTGAATATGGAAAAAGACGAAGAGTTGGACGCTGAAACGGGTCAATCCGATAACGAAATAGGCCGCCACACATTTATCTACAGACTTGCAATCGTAAAGTTTAAAAAATCTTCGATCGCACCTATTAGCCAATAAAGTGCCGTGTCGCTTTGTAATTAAGAAAATTAAACCAGACTCCCACGCATCTTTATTTATAATACTGATGACCCGGTTGGTGATATCTCGCTTAAAAACAGGAGTTTAATTACTTTGCACTTGCAAATATGTGGAGAAATAATAACGATAAAAAAAAGCCATTTAGAGTATAGGTTGAATCTATTAATAATGATTACCTTGACAATTAAGACAAGATTTTTTATATTAAAAAAATTAAAATAGAAAGCAATTATTGTAAGCTTATGTTAACTGTAAAATTAGCATCAAGTTTCATCATTTATCATATGTGTGTAGTATACATCATACTTGAAATGTTAAACTTAAAACTTATTATTTTTATTGTTAAATCGTGAAATTAATTTATTGTGGAAGGAGCAATCGATAAACAAAAAGAAAAATACATCCCTCTATACGTACTTGTTAACCCCACAACAAAGTGACAGCGGAGCAGTCATTATATAATTCTTAATTTCCTTTGCTTTCTATAATGGGAACGCATGAAATAGTTTGTGTTTTAAAATTTTTTAAGGGGATGTATGAACTAATGTTTGAATGAAATGTCTAAGGGCTTTTAAGGTTACAAAATAAATATAATAATAATAATAATAATAATAATAATAATAATAATAATAATAATAATAAATCCTTTGGTTTCTAGACGCTTATATATTTATCCGAATGCATGTGTGTTTGAATTTATGAACATCTGTATATTAAAAATAAAGACCAATGCATGTAATTTATTGAATAGAGCTATTGATGTTAAAGATTTAGAAGTTTTATATAGACAAGAAAATTTTCAGAGAGCCCCCTGTCTAAAATTGATGAATTGACATTTTTAATTTAGAGATGACTGTTTGGATCTTTTGGATAAGATTGATTAAAGAGTTTAGATCATTTTCGGTCTAAATATATGATTTTTTTAGTCTTCAATAGTCCGACCTGATCTAAGTCGTCCATTCTACTATATGGATAATTATTTGGAATCTACAAATGCATAAGAGCTCAATGACTTGCGTTGTACGAGTTTGACAAGTAGAGTTGTCAATTGGTATCAGCATATTTAATGTCTGATCCGAATCTGGATTGATGGCCCAAAAATCTAAAGGGGAAAAAAATGCATCCGTAGTGAAATTCTGAACACAAAAATGATGCTAAATTTGTTTTGGTTATACTCGAATCTTCTATTTTGATTTATACTATAGAATCAGTACAATTAAAAGTAAAACTATACGTAGGGATAGACTGGGTTGCTATACCAAAAGTACAGTAATTATTTATCCGGATTTCGCTTGGATACAAAGTATACGACTGGTGATTGGCGAACACTTTATTTAAATATAAATGCACAAATTAATATTCTATAAATTATTATTTTATTATTTTATTGTTATTATTATTATTCAGATTTTTTTTAATTATAGAAATTGATATTAAGGGTCATGAAGTTGTCATTTTTACTCGAGTCTGAGCTGAACATGAACCTTCGACAGCCTACTAAGAAAAAAGAATGCAGATATTCGAATGTACTTCTTAGTGAAATTCTAAAGTTTGGAATCTATATTAAACAACTTCTGACAGTTGTCTGGACGAGTACATCTACATAAAATATAAAATCAACTATCAACTATAGAAAATAAGGAACCACATTTTAAAAGAACGGAATTCTATCTATATAACCTTTTTAAACTTCATAATTAATTACATGTTCAACTTAACAGATACAGATATTCATAACTGTCCTTATAAAATTTTAAAACCTTCAACCAAATTGGAGTCAAAGTACGAGGATATTAGACTAAACTATTCTTATTAGCGTTTCTGATCTGAGAGTTGAAGTTTGTATACAAACTCTTTTATGAGTTTATAACAAATCAACCTAAAAAGGTAATTATTTGTGCAAGGAATTAGGGTAAATCAAGCCCGCCCACCAAGTTAAAATTATCTTTTGTTCGATTTTGAAGTTGAGACATTACCAAACGAACCGTTGCGAAAGAGTTCAGACTGACGAGCGCTTGATATTTCAGATATATGTTATATATCTGATCTGTTTAGAAGAGAGTCTCTCGGAAATCTCTCGAGTGTTCTCTTTGATAGAAACACAGGAAGAAAATAAAAAGAGAAAAGAGGGAGTTCCACTTCATTGTACAAGCAAATAATGCTAATCGATGGACATTAAGTGGTGTGGCATCTATGCATTTGGATTATGAATAGTGTGAGAGTAGTCCTATATGTGATTACCCTCTACTAGTGCATCGAAGACGAAAGTCCAGACGACAAGATTTAGACATATCATACCGTGAAAAAAATCACTCAAGATAATAAAAAACCGATTTCCGCTACGGTATTGTTATACTTCCTCATATCGATCTTTGAACAGTGTCAACGTGTCCATAAATGCCCTTTATATCCTCAAGTTATAAATGCTATTGAACATTGCAAGAATAATTGTGTTATTTGCAAGTTCCAAAACAAATCTGTCATTTTGGATATTCTAAGGGCATGTACGGAATGTAATCATGGTCTAAAAAATCATTATTTTGTATTACGAATATCTAGTATACAGTTGAAAGCTTACTGTATTACAAATTGTTTGCTGAGGTCTAAATTTCTCATGCCATTGTTAAAGTTCTGTCCAGCTAATTTGGATATATAAAAGCACAATAATGCTAAATTGTTTACTTTATGTACATATCGGTACCTATTGTGGAAACTTAATTTGAGTCAAGTCAATGCATGCATTATTATATTAGGTCTTCTTTCTGAATTTGCGTAATTAATTAGTATTATTATATACATTGTCATCATTCTTAAAGTGGAAAAAAAGATAACCTAATTATCAATATATATTCCTCATTGGGTTCTTGATATTATCGCCACGGGTGATATTGCTGTAGTAGTATCATTTAATTTAATACTTTATTTTATCTACTCCATGCATTTTGCAGACCAAGTATTTTATTTATTTTCATTTTGTATAGCCCAGTAGTACGTAACCCTGACCTTCCGACAACACGAAGGTATAAAATGCATAATCAGCCTTTATTTGAAGCCAAATCCTCTGCTCCCATTTCCCAGACACCGTTTTTGCCTCTTTCCTTTTTTTGGCATTTTGTCAAAAAAAAAAAAAAGAGGAATAACAATAACAAGGCCGTGCCAGATAAATTTAATAACAGAAGTTCTACATTAAGTCATTGCGTGTTCTCGATAACAAGCCATAACCAAATCCCATTATATATATTTCTTGGGCCCTCACTTTGTTTAATTTAAATGCCAATTGACGTGATATGTAGGGCTGTCAAACGTGGACAACGTACACGGAAATGGCTTCTTACGTTTTCGTTCCGTCTGAATGCACGGAAGAATGAGTAATTTCGCTTAACGTTCCGTAATTGTAACGTAAATGAAAAATTTTCCGTTTAATGTTCCGTCTATTTTCAACGGAAAAACGGAATAACGTCTCAAGTACCAGAAAAGTAAAAAATTTGTTTGAATCTCACAAAATACAACAATTACAAGATAAAATATAGCTCACAAAATACAATAATTTTCAAGTTAAAATATAGCTCACAAAACACATTCAAATCCATATATTTTCCCTGCATATATTTGCCACATTTCTTTGTACCCAGTAACCCCATGTCTTCTTTGGCTGGTCCACTTGAAAAGTCTCAACAATTTTCCAATGCTACAGCCTACAAAAACCAAAAATCAAAATAGAAGCCAAAAATAATTCAGTAATCACAAATCCAAGTCTCACAACTCAAAACTTGTGGAGAAAACTAATCAAACAAATTAGACATGACAAGTGGCTAACAAAATGTTTCAAGAACCAACAAAATGGCCATGCAATCTCAATACCCACTTTTTTTTTTGAAGGTTTCAGAAAGGCAACAGTGCATAAGATCTCAGCCGAAAATATGATGATAATTGTTTTGAAATAATTACAGTGAATTAACAATTTGGGAATAATTTGCATCATAGAAAAAACGCACTGTCAAATAAATACCAAACAAATATTCACACAAAAAAGGGGATTCAAGACTAGTATACTAGATAAAAGATTTACAGAAGAAAAACAAAAATTCAATTAATTATTAGTGACACTAAATTAAACCCAGCATCTGCTATAATAACCATAGACAGTGCAAAAGCAACTGCTATATTTCAGAGCCATCAAAATTTACAAGAGGGAAAAGGAAAGAAAGAAAGAAAAAGATAACAAAAAATAAAATATCATCCCCATAATAATCAAACAAACCATGATAATCGACCAACTGAAGACTTGATCTTGCAAGTTGTAACCCCCTTCTCTTCCCAGAAAGAAAGGAAGAAAAAAAAAGTACCTTTTTAAGTTTTAGCAAAAGGAGCTAGCTAGAGCCGGACTTCAAGCTCCAAAAAAACGGAAATTAAATATTCCCATGAGATCCACCCAGCTTTTCTTCTTTTCACCTCCACCACTCACCGCTCCACCTCGAGAGAGAGAGAGAGGAGGAGGAGGAGGTCTGGTGCTTTGGTGCGAGTGGAGAGGACAGCCCTAGTGAGAAGGAGGAGGCGATCTAGACGAGACCGAGAGGACGAGGGGGGGATGTTCTTGGTGGGGTTCAGATGGAGCTCGAGTGAGAAGAAGAGGGAGACGAGAGCAGGAGAAGAGATGTGGGGAAGAGGTTGGAGGTGTAGCCATGGCAGTCGGTTGTGAGAACAGGAGAGAGGGAGATGCAATCGATGCAAATCGAGAGAGAAAAGATAGAGAGGAGCGGCGCCGCTTCTAGGTTATGCATGCGAGAGAGGAGAACATCGAATATGGGCTACAAATTGATGGGCTGGACGAAATAACGTTAAATAACGAAACGTAAATGGGCTGTTCCGTTTACGTTTCGTCCATTTCAACGAAACGACAGTCCATTCCGTTACCGTTCCGTATGCTGAAATGTAACCCAAATCTCTTTCATTTCCGTTCCGTTTCGGACGGAACGAAACGTAAACGTCCGAAACGATACGAAATTGACAGCCCTAGTGATATGATATGTAGACTTTGAATCTAAATCCTACGTTTCACATTCCCTAGCAATTTTTTTTTTTATTTGAAGTCAATGATAGACGACCTCCGAATGGCAAAGAGTGTTACCGAGTAGAAATTAACACGGTGCCTTTTGTCCCTGCATCAGTAAAGTATGCGGGCCACCATGTTTTGGTGGCTGTTTTTCAAAAAAAAAAAAAAAACACGGTGCCTTTTGTGTACTTGTATCAAGAGATAATGGAGAACTTTGGCCAAAGGAATTTACATAGTTGCTATCACGAATTATAAGTACCATCGGCAAATATACCATTTCAGCCATCGGTAAATATACCATTCCAGTCATCGCTAAAGACAAAGTGAACATATACAACAAATAAGGTAAACATATAGATGATTTAAGTGAACACTTACAAACAATAAGTATTGTCATCACTTGTTCAGAAGTTTACATGCATATTCAACTAATTTTCATTGAACTTATTTGTTTGTATGTGTTCACTTAGATCGTCTATATATTCACTTTGTTTGATGTATATGTTCACTTTATATTTAGCGATGACAGTGCAGATAACAGTAATCAATTTCCAGTTGCTATTGAACGATTTCTAGCATTAATAATTAGAGAACGTGTTGAAAATAAAAATTTAGTGCCTTCGGAACCTTGAGCCTTGAAACTCTTAACAAAAAATATAATAAAAGAAAGAGCCTCTATATCAAGAAAATAGTTCAGTATTTTTATTTTGTATTGTTTTGACATAAAAAAGATATAAAAGGCTAAAATGATAGGGAAAAAAAACAACCTAACGCTCCCAAACTTCTAAACAGCCTAATACACCCAAACTAAAATGACAGGAAAAAGGAAAAAAAACTTATATATAATACTATCTATGAAAAGACTGATTGGTGCTGTCAATCTGTCATAGCCTAATAGGAAATGAAATGATTTGGGCTACCGAAAGTGGCCTTTTTAACATGGTATCATTAAACTTGCCCTAAACCAGAGATATATATATTTTTTCTTTTTGGACTTCAAATCATTAATTATGGTCCATGGAGCCTTTATATACTAGTATTAGTATATGCCTCAATGGGTCCTAGCTTGGTTATATTTATATACCTAGGCACCTGGCCCTATTTGTTTGATATTTTTAAACCACACATTCAATGGGCTTGTCTCCCCTCTAAATGGGCCTTGATAGTTCGTGTATTATCACTTACAATTTCTTCACCAATCACCATGCACAAATATAAATTGTCCTTTTTGTTAAGCCATCTCAATCTCATTATACCAATGCATGTTTGATAGGTTTAAAACTTTTAATGTGATTTAGGCCTAACATATATTGCAAAAGTGCATTCTGTTATTTTAACCCTTTTTTTTAACGTAAAATACAGCTTTTCAACATTATATGATTCCTTTTTGATGGGGCTTCTAGAATTCATACCTCTTAGTTCACTTGCTTAATTAAACTTGAACTAGTTTAATTGTCCTATACAGCCAGCTGAAAAACGTGCAACTACATGGCCTTGAAAATGCTTACTGTCCACACGTATTTTATATGGTATTTAATTGTAGCTTTAAATTTTTTTGCAGAGATAAGGTAAAATAATATAGGCAAAATCAGTCATATACCCTCGAAATCTTCTTCAATTAGCCATATACCCTCCTAATCTTTAATATAGCCATTTATCCTTCAAATCATCCTCATTATAGTTATTTACCCTTATTATTAATTTAAATAATATTAAATTCTGAAAAGTCAATTTTCAAATTTTTAGTCAAATATACCCCTGTTCTTTCCTCTCTAACTTCCTCCCCATGCCGATTTACCACATGTCACATTTTCATCTTAACTTCGAATCTTATCTGATATGGAAAGAGAAAAATATTATATGGAAAGAAATTAAGACCAAATGATCTATTAGAAATACTAGATCTCCTTCTCTTGAGAATTACATTTCTAATACCAATCTTGGATTTGACAAGTAGCAACATCTTGTTTATCGTTAATATTTTAATTCTTAGTTTCAAACAAATTCTATTCGTTGATCATTATGTATGTGTTCTCAATGGAGAGTAAACATGAAGGAGATCAGATCAACGATTTTTTAGTTTGTTGCCCAGATTTTATAAACTGAAACAATAATGTCAAGTACATAGCAAAAAAATCAAAGGGGTTTTACAATCGAATCAAACAAGAGGACAGTAAAACAAAATAATTTTGAATTGCTTGTGTATATTGGTGGAACAAACGGATAATCTTTTTAGCAATTCTGCATGAGTTAAAGGAATAGTTGAGATATAAAAGGACAAGGATATTTTAGTCATAAAATTCAAAAATTGAATTTCCAGAATTTAAATATCAGTTAAATTAATAAAAAGGGTAAATAACTGTGATAAGGATGATTTGAAGGATAAATGACTAATATTAAAGATTAGGAGGGTATATGGCTGATTGAAGAAGATTTGGAGGCTACATGGCTGATTTTGCCAATAATATAATACTAGACACGATAAGTGCATGCGTACATATTGGTCAAATGAGCATGGGAACCACATAAATGCTTCCAAACTGACTGATGCATAATAAATATATATTTCTGTCTTTTCTGTGTATATAAAGATATCGAAACTAAGATTAAGCTAGCACGTACCAGGACCATACCATAATGGAATGGTACCAAAATTCCATCGTTTAATTTCCTTCCTCTTCCTTCTAAAAGTCATTTCACCTTTGCAACATGAAGTTATTTTTTTCCATATGCAACTTGTCATAATCAAGGAAACATCGATAGATATCGATATAACTCCCCCCCCCCCCCCCCCCCCCCCCCCCTCTTTATAGCTTGTTTTAAGGAAAATATATCTATATAGAATAATATAGATAGATAATCACTTTACTTTTGTGAATTTTTTAATAAAAAGTATTAGACATATAAATAGATAGATAGCTTTTTTCTTTGTAATTTTTCAATAAATTTTATAAATAAGAGAGAGACAGACGAATAGGTAGGTAGGCCATAGGTAGATACATAGATAGATAAATAGATAGGTTTGAGTGAAAGCTGAGTACGCTACCTTCTATTAAATTATCATAAGAAAGATATTTTAGAAAAAAACCATATCGTTCCATTTCAAAATTTTAAAAGCCCTTTGATAATTTATTTTCAGCTTATTCGAATCGATTAGAAAGTTAAAAGACTTATCCCGTAAAGATCATTCAACCGTACGTATCCTGAAAAATACAAATAAAAGAAATAGAACTTTATTTTTTTTTCCTATCTTATAACCGAAAAAAGTTGGCGCTGCCCATTCCTTTTTCCATATTCTAAAAAAAAAGAGCAAAACAAAGATGAAATAATAATGACGTGTCTTCAAGCATGGCATTTTTCTTGAGAACTTGACAACCGTACCCACCTCCCTCTCAATATAAATCTCTCTCATCTCCCTTTGATTTTTACAAAACTACTGTAAACCAAAAGAAACAGAGAAAAAAAATATTAATGAAATTAGTTCTAAAGGGTTGGTTATCCCATTGATAATTTAATTAGCCAATCCTATTTTTAATCGGTTGTACTATGTCGGTGTGATTTCAAGCAGTTATTGCAATTCATTGTGATTTTTCAAATCATTTACTATCAGGTAACAAGTTGTTTTGTAATATAAATTTTCATTTTAATTATAATTTGGGATCTTGTTTCTATGGCAATGTCGCCCGTAAGTATCCACTGCAAGAGTATATGCTATATTGCTATGTGTAATACATTAATCTGTTTTTTTTTTTTTGAATTTTTTTTTGTATAAAAATTGATTATCAAAAGACGAGTCATTAATAATTGATATATGTTTATGGGGCATCCATCGGATGTCCAATGCGGTCATGTGGAAGATATTATTTCTGTAACAAACATTCGTGTTTCGGAGTGTGACAAATAAAAATATAGTTAATAATATTCCTGGACAAATTTTTATTGTAATAAAATGAGTATATATTTTTCCATATAGTTAGCCTTGACCAAATATTTTGATATATGCCTATAAGTACAATAATATTCTTATAAAAAAAATCCATCAAATAATGATCAAATAAATAATTACCTTCAATATTTGTTTTGTTTTAGTCAAAACTTCTCCATTATTTTTTGGAATTGCTTAACATCATCCTCTCTTCTGTATCATCCCCGTCATCCTTCTAAGACGTGTTTAATATTTTTCATTTTTAGAAAATGCGCTAATTCTATATCTGGAAGTCCAGAGAAGATGAGAGGATGATGGGATGAGAAAGTCGAGAGAGGATGAGGAAGTCTACAAAGGATGAGCGAATCAGAGGGAGGGAGCGAATCAGAGAGAGGAAAGGGGAGGGGGAAGGGAATAACTGTTTTAGTTATATAAGTAGAATTTTTATATATATAAGTAGAACCTTTGTACATATTAACTAGAACTGTTATGTATATAAGTAGAACATTTATACATATTAAGTAGAACTGTTATGTATATAAATAGAACCTTTGTATATATTAAGTAGAACTGGTATGTATATAAGTAGAATTGTTAAATATATATAAGTAGAACTGCTATATATATTATTAGAACTGTTATGCATATTAACTAGAACTGTTATGCATTGCTTCTGTGTCGTTCCCTCCCTTTGTGTCTGTGTCGCTTCATCCCCTCTGTGTCGCTCCCTCTCTCTTTGCTCACCCTTCCCCACCTCTGTGTCGCTCATCCCTCCCTCTCCTCATCCGCTCATCCAAAAAAGAAAAACGTATCATTCTCTCATCTAGAGAAGGAAAACACGTGGAAGGATGACGGGGATGATGAGATTTGAGGATGAACCTTATTAGCCCGATTATTTTTTAATCTGGGGGATTTTCCACCACAATCAATCAATAATAATCAAACCAGTGTATGCTAGATTTACCATTTTCAAAATAATGTTTCAGCACCGGTATGGAACTGAAATTGGTATCTGGGGTTGAAATGGTGGTAGTAATGAGACCGAAATTCATGATATAATAAATAGTCACTCCCTCTCTGTATAAACCACAGGAAACTTGGATCAATGCAAGTCCATCAGCACAGAGTTCACCAGAAAATGGAGCAAGATGAGACTCAGAAGCAGATGAACATGCCAGTTATGCAGAGGCTCGACCGATTGGATCTTTTGGTACTTCCAATTATTCTTTTTTTTTTATGGAGATACTTTTCTCTAAGGTTCCAAAACCCAAATACAGAACTTTGAATTCTTTTTTCAAGTTCCTTTGTTATTTAACATACAGAAATCGTGCCATTCAGATCTCTAATTGACATTGAATCCAGAAAATGCTTGTCTTGGTTAATTTCTTATACATGGCAAAGATAGACAATGATTACACCAGTGCATTCTGGTAAAATGCTTGAGACCTGATTAGTATATATAGAGCAAATATTAAGAATTTTGGCAAAAAAGGGTTAGCTTAAAAATGAAAAACTTACTCGAAAGTGGTAATATTGTGTTGTGGCCTAATACAAGGAATTTTGGGTTATGCACACAGCTCAATTACATAGAAGCCGACAAGAATTTGCCAGAACGAACTGCAGGAATAGATCATGAGTGTGACCCATGCAAAAATCTGACGACTGTGCTCGAAGAGGTACCTGTCAAAGGATCTCTTATTGAAAGAGTGGCTTCTCTTGAGGAGCGGGTATTGAAGGTAAAATCCAATTGATACTTTATTTATTTTTCACTGTCAGAAAAAAAAAATTAAATTTCAGGCCTTCCAATGAATAAGCAAAATAGAACTTCCTTCAATGAGAAAAGAAAATTACCCTTGTCTGAGTTTTAATAACTTGGATAGATGAGTGTGAATGAGACATCAAAATAAATAAACTTCACATTTCCATTGCTGATTATATTTTGTTGCCTCTTGTGTTAGTTATGGAATTCACATGGGTGATTCTATTTTGTCACTTTTTGTCAGTTAACACAAGAGTTACAAGAAGACAGATTGGAATCATTTAAAAAACTGGCTCTCAATAGCTGTAGATGCAGTCTAGAAGAGAAACTGCCAGAAAGTAGACAATCAACTCAGTTTGAAGAACCCAATGGAGTATCAACCCAGGCAAGTTAAATATATTTTGTGCATACAGACTGGTATCGTTTAAAGAGCACAGTGCTTGCAGTAATTTGATATTATCTTCTCAGCTGAGTTGAATAATCTTTGATTTCCTTCTTTAATAAAATTTAAATTTGAAAGAGTTCCTTTCTGATTCAGGACAACTGTAGTATATTGAGATGACATCACTAAATTTTCTGGTAATTTGTAGGATAAAGAGCTTCAAGAGAATGAAAAACAGATACATGAGTTGGATGGAAAGAAGAAACAAAGTAAGGGTAAAAGAAGGATTAGTCTTAATGCAAAGTACAGAAAATGGCTGCTATCAATACCAACTCGGTGCTAGAAAAGAAAATTAAGAAGAAAATACATGTTCCATTGCCTAGTCTGTGAATCTTATATATTCTTAATTTATTTTGCATCAACAATTTTGTATCAAGTAAATAAGATCAGTTGTCTTTGGTGAATTGAAGCTTAAATTGTTAATTCATCATTATTATGGAAATTTGATTTCCATTAAACAATGAAAAGTAAATATTGGATTGTAATTGTATATAGTTTGTATTTTTTTTGTTTCAAGCTTCTGATGTCATATTCTGATTTTGGGAGGAGACTATTATCACTTATAAGTTATAGGTGCCTTCTGCCTTTTCTACCAGTACAGGTCCCATATTTTATGGCAAGGACATCTAAACGTAATTTATATTTTTTCCTTTAGTTACCAAAGACAAAAAAAATACCTTCTGTTGATTCTTATAGTTGCATAATATCATATACGACTTACTACTTTGATCTTTGAAAGATCAAAGCATGAACTGCTTGATAAGAACCTTCTCATCAGTTTTAGGCAAGAAAAGTGGGTCCGAATTTTCTACAGTCGGCAGTGATTTCAGTTTCACCTGAATCATCAAACAAAATTCAATAAGCACCTGAAAAAAATTTGAAAGTAAACGGCCGAAAAATAAGAACAATCAAATCACAAAAGACGTCAGTTGGGCTACTCATAAGTCAGCATGAAACTTGATCTGATGTAATGCTTGCTTGAAAAGCTGTAAACCAGTTGGGTTTCAGACTTTCAGTCAATGAAACAATAATTCGGTCAAAAAAAAAAAAAAAAGAAAAACGAAACATCATCACGAGACTTGATCTGATCCTTTCTTCTTTCTAATCTAAATCTAAATATATAACTCAGCAGTGACACAAAATTCAGCATAATTCGACAATATTCCAAAACAGACAAAGACAAACAACATAATTTGAAGAAAGAAAAAGAGTGAAGTGACATCAAGTTCAACTCAACAAGAATTACGTACCAGAATGAGGTCGCTAGTCGAAACTGAGAATTAGCCAAAGCCTGACATGATTCACCCTTGGTTGATAACCCGAACCATATTTCTAACTAATCCAGCAACTAGCCTGAACATGTCATTAGAAACTCTAATCTGATTAGATCAAAACAAGATTTCCACCTTGTTTTGTCACTTCTAATTTGTAAGTTAATCCAGGTATTTGAGAACTTGATGATTCAAGCCCTAATACAGTTGACAGACCCCAGGAAGAAAAATATAATAAAAAAAGTACTGACCTCATTCTGGGGTTAAGCACAAATGGAAGAACCGTAATGCAAATTAGCAAGTATGGTCAGATCTCTCAGCCATACCAGAAAGCATAGAGAAAAGGAACTGATACAGAAATAAGAAAAGGAACATTGAATATGATCCAGAAGTTGAGAGTGCTTAGAAACCAACAGATGGAAGAACCGTAATGCAAATTAGCAAGTATGGTCAGATCTCAGCCATACCAATCTCTTGTTAGAGTTATGTCCTAGAAGTCAATAATTTAATGACTTAATTATTAGTTTATGTTTTGGATGATATTTTATCATATGTTCCTAGGTTTATTATTGACAGATCATTCAGGTTGAGGATCTGAATTGTAGATCTCTGTTGATCATTCTTTAGAATGACAATAATAAATCTAAACGGTCCATAATCTTGATAATTAACAAGGAACATTAATTATCATATAAGATTAGTATGCAAGTTAAGTGATGATTAAGTTCTACTAATCATAGGTAAAGAGTTACCAACTTAATTGCATATGTGTATGTTATGGAACATAGCACAGGACTTGACCCATCGAAATAAACATATGGATTGTGTTATGTGTCATTGTTTATTTCGTTATGATTTTGGTTCTAAGTTTGAGATGTTTATCTTTTCCACATGAGGATAGGTTCAATAAATACTGTCTACCGCTGATTCCCGATAAAGGCTGCTATACGGACTTTATTTATGTTCTCTTGAATTGTGCGGGGAAAAGTTAATCATCAAGAAAACCGTATGTCCCTCATTAATTCACTTAGTGAGTGACGATATCTGTTTGGGCCCCTTGATGGAGATAGATTGTTTGCATGCAACTTTATACAATTATCTCTAGATCAAAAAACGTATAATCTGCAAGAATGACACATTCCTATCTTGGATTATACGATGATATCGTGAGACATAAGAATCAAAATAGGGAAATACATATATTCTCTTATGCAGGATTTAAATACTGTAGCAGTACACTATTTATGCGAATTGGGAATCATAACGTGTTGCTAGATACCGCTTATGATTATTGGAATTAAATAACGATTTATTTCCATGTCCAACATAGCATAAATCCTCAAAGGGTCACACAAATAGAGTTTTAACCAAACAGTGCATTATTTATTCGCAACAGTGCGTATTGCGAAAAATATGATAGTTTGATTAATTAATTGTATAGCGTTGTGGACCGTTATAATTAATTAAGTCAAAGGGATCATATAGAAATAAATCAATGCATATGCTAATCCCAAATTAATTATTAATGAGTTAATAATTGATTATGTTCAACTCATTTAAATTAATTGAGCTATTGGGTCATTATTTAATTAGTTAAATAAAAGTCCAATTTGAGGTCAATTGAAAGGAGTAATAAATGGAATGGTTAAATGGGCTAAGCCAAGGCTTAAAGCCCACTTAAAATGTCGGCCAAGAAGGGGCAATTTTGTCCAAGTGAAAGGTTGGTAGAGACTAGGTCATGAGGTCTATATATAGGGGTTCATTTTGAGGGAAACCCTAGCCTCCTTCCTACCTTCTCTCACCTCTTCTCTCCTTGGCCGAAATCCACAAAGAAGAAAGAAAATTTCAGAATTTTCTTTACTCTTCCTCTCCTTTCTTCTACCTCAAGCTCATGAGTTGATCACAAACTCTCTCCACCAATTAAAAGGGCTAATTGAATAGAAGAGAGCATACCTTGGGATTAGACATTCCTCTTCCTCTTGCTAGCACAAGGGTAGAAGAGATTGGTTAATCCTCTAGGTGGACTCGAGGCGGCCATCAACGGAGGAGGAGACGAAGGAGAGCACGCCATCGATTTCTATGCCGTAGGATCGAGCCCCGCGAATACAATTTCGCGGGAGGTACAAATCCACCTCTTATCTCTTTGTGTCGAATGGCTTATGTACTAGATCCCTTTGTTGCTTGTGTTTTAATTGGATTAATTAAGGGTAATTAGTCACAAAATTAAAATTGAGCAATTTCCTAACATCTCTGGCTATTGAAGTATTGATAGAATCATGTCAGCTCAAGCATCACTCTGTAGCAGTTCATACACAGGTACAATCATGCGAGACAATTGGTTATAGATTTACACCCTATGGCATAACCCAATGAACAACTTATACCAGTCCAGAAGTCTGTATTAATATCCACACATTACAAGTAAAGCAATTATCTACTTTACTTAGGGTAATTTAGGGTAATTTACAGAATAATTGATACAAAGGATAGTTTAGTCATTTTGATAAAAATTATGTTGCGAGTAGTAAAAAGGATGTTGTCGATAGCAATTCCCAATAATTCAATTGAAACTTCGTAACATAATCCGGTCCATAATGTAACTGCATGAAGGGGGGAAAAGATCGGGTAAGGTAAATATTTTTTGTCCAGGTTCAAATAGTTTTAAGATATTTAAAGATACTTCAAGGTTCATTAACTTTTTTGTTTAGATTTTACTTCTTTGGTTTAATAATTGTATTTAGATTTTATTTTATTGTATATGTATATAGATGAAATTTTATTTGTGTTAAATTATAAACTTGTTTTCGAATATTCCAATTGTTGTTAAATAATTGTTAAATAAGAAGGGTTCCGGTGCCCACATTTTGAATGTCCCAAATGCTCCAAAATATACTTTTTGACTACTTTTAGAAAATATAAAATTCAAATTTCGAATCCAAACCGTTGATCTTATTTGATATAACGAGCGATGCATCTTCATATAAGTTTTATAAATGTTGAAATTTATTTGATACTTGATCAAGAGATTGAATATTGAACGAATCTAGTTAAATATGATAGATTAATTTTAATCTGTTCATATTTTAGCATTTTGATCAAGTATCAAATAAATTTCAACATTTATAAAACTTATATGAAGATGCATCGCTCGTTATATCAAATAAGATTAACGGTTTAGATTCGAAGTTTAAATTTTATATTTTGAAAAAAATAACTAAAAATATGTTTTGGAGTATTTGGACGCATTAATATGTGGACACTAAAACCCTCCTCTTGTTAAATATATCATGTAACAGCATCGTGATTGTTGAATACACCATTCTATTGTCTACTAGAAATTTGAGCTGGGTGTACCATTGTTAATTAAGTTTATCCACCTATTAGTGCATGGGTTTTAAATAAATGTGCAAATTCAAAGTTTCGGATTTAATGATGTACAATGAAATTGTATCCTACTTTTTTTTTTAATAAAAAAAACAATCAAATAGTATCCATCATTGTACACCACTCGTTGCTGTTACGTATACATGAGTTCATGACCATGGTCATGGTCATAGTCATAGGGTTTGGATGACATATATAGTAGTAAAATTTCAACCCACGTGTAAATTAATTGCGATATACTTCTGACATACGTACAACTTATTATCAGCTATTGCAGAAGTTGCTGTAAATAGTGATAAATTGTAATTTTTTCTGTTGCTTGCGGCTTCTTTTTTTGTATTTATTGCAGACTGAGGTTAGTTTAATTTATTAATTAAGTTGAGCTGTGTTGGTGCTAATTTGGGAGCCATGTTCATAATTTCATATAAATCCGACCAGAACTTGCAGTCCGTCAGTCCGTCTTGATCTCTGGCAGCGTTCAGATTGGCTCGAGCTTTGTCTACTTACCCATTTTTGTAAATCTGACGAAAAAGGTACTAAAACATATTCCTGAAATTCTCAACAGTCTGAAGAAATAGTGCTTCTAACCACCGCATTAATTGTCAGTTTGCCACACTGGCGCAATTGCAGATTACAAGCTAAAACATTGGAATTCACAGCCGGTATGGACAATGGTTCAGCCGTTCAGCTGTATGGGTAAGGGCTAGTACTGGACAGGAATGAATGAGTTGGTTGTATATATATACTTGTATTATTTCTAATGTATGAGATATGGATACAGTCATACAGATGTTAGACCGGTACCAGTTGCTAATTGGGTAACAACATATATAGGGTGCGTTTGGCACCATTGAGTTTAGTCCTAACCTTGGTTAGTGACTAAACTTTTCTAAGGTTAGTTTACCAAATGAGTTGTGGTTAGAAAAGTTAGGGACTAACCAATGTCTAATTTTCTAACCATGCAAAATGGTGAGTTAGAATTTTCCTCTTATATTAACATGGAGAGAGAAAATATTAAAGTAGTTGCTTTCAATTTTTTTAATGATGATTAATAATAATTAGTATTAACAATAAAATAATACTTAATATATTATTAATTAAAGTAATTAATAATTAATAATTCAAAATAAATAATAATATTAATTAATAATTATGATAATATTTATAATAATTAATAATAGTTATTGTTATATTAATTATTAATTAAAGATGATTACTAATAATTAATAATAATTAGTAATTAAAAATTAATAATTTAAAATAAAAAATAATATTAATTAATAATTATGGTAATATTTATAATAATTAATAATAGTTATTGTTATATTAATTATTAATTAAAGATGATTAATAATAATTAGTAACTAATAATTAATAAAAATTAGTAATTAAAAATTAATAATTTAAAATAAATAATAATATTAATTAATAATTACGGTAATATTTATAATAATTAATAATGGTTATTGTTATATTAATTACTAATTAATAATTAATGGTGATTAATAATAATTAGTAACTAATAATTAATAATTCAAAAATAATAATAATATTAATTTATACTTATGGCAATATTTATAATAATTAATAATAGTTATTGTTATATTAATTATTAATTAATAATTAGTAACTAAAAATTAATAATAGTTAATATAATAATAATTAAAGTAATTAATAATTAATAATAAAAAATAAATAATAATAGCTATTGTTATATTAATTATTAATTATTAATTAATGGTGATTAATAATAATAATTCAAAATAAATAAAAATATTAATTAATAATTATGGTAATATTTATAAATAGTTAATGTAATATTAATTATTTATTAATAATTAATGAGGAATAATAATAATATGTAATTAATAATAGATTAATAGTTAATATCATAATAATTAAAATAATTAATGATTAATAATTTAAAATAAATAATAATATTAATTAATAATTATGGTAATATTTATAATAATTAATATTAATAATTGTAATATTAATTATTTATTAATAATTTATGTGGAATACTAATAATTAATCATAATTAGCAATTAATAACAGTTAACAAGTAATATAATAATAATTAAAGTAATTAATAATTAAAAATAAATAATATATATAATTATGGTAATATTTATAATAATTAATAATTGATAATAGTTATAGTAATAATAATTAGTAATTAATAATAATTATAAAATTATAATAATAACAATATTTAATAATAGTTACTATCATAATGATAATAGTAATTAATAATGGTTTATTTTTTATAATTTATAGTTGCTAAACTCAAAATACTAAACCTCAACATACCGCGCCAAACAACATTCACTAACCTTAAATTAGAACTAACCCCATCAAATCACTACCCTCACCATTCTACCCCTCTAATCCCAAAAAGTACTAAACTTACACCACTAACCCTACTAAACTTAAGTTTGCCAAACGCACCCATAGGCTGTAAATCTACAACCAGGTCAACTAAGGAAGGTAGCACTAGGGATGTCAAACGCGGTTTCGTCCTCTACCGTTATCGTGCCACTTAAAAACGGTATGAAACCGGTATGCTATTTATCGTTCCGTTTATTAAACGAAATAGAGTTTTGTGCCATCAACCGTTCCACTTCAAAAATTACACATAAAACAGTTTGAAATGAGATTGAAACTGTCGAAACGATATAACCAATTGTGCCACATACCGTTTCGTTTAGAAAACAGTATAAATTTCTATGCCACAAACAATTCTATTTAATTTAAACGAGACGACATAACGTTGAAATCTCTACCGTTGACTGGTCTAGATAGCAGTTTTGTACCTTTGAGTAACGTCTCACATGCTTAGACATGTCAATATTCCGTTCTGCCACCGTTTTTCGTTCCGTTCCGTCTAAACGGAACGTTAAATGGTAGAGATTTCAGTTTCGTTTTTGAAAACGGAACGTAAACGGAACTGAAATTTATAAACGTTACTGAAACGGAAAATCGAATTCCGCTGAAATCAATGGTAAATGATGGACGAAACGTTAAACAGAATGGAAAACTGTTACGTTCGACGTTAAATGGAATCAATTTCAGTTACGTTAACTGGAATGGATCGGAAACGTAACAAGCCTGTTACGTGTTCCGTTTCAACGTTTGACAGGTATACACATGCTTGTACCTTGGGGTTCCTGATGTTTTGTGACTCTGGATGTGTAATTCCGTGTGGCGAGTAGCCAAGATAAAACCAACACATGGCGGCCTGGCGGGCACAAATTGCATCCAAAGTTCCAAACACAAAACTCACAAAGTTTGTTAGACTTTGTTATACTAACCAACAAACTCACAAAATAGTTTTTTACAGATTGTAAGTCAATTTCTTGATAATGCCCATTAATTATTTTTTTATTCAAATCTTAAATTCAAACTACATTTTTAATACATTCATTAAAGAAGTTACATTTAGAATAACTGTAAAAATAACGCATGTAATGCAAAAAAAATTCAACAGACCGCATATATAGTATGTCATGAATTTGTACAAGTTATATGTAAATCGAAATAACTATATATATAGGTTTTGAATCTTCTTGGTGTCAGAGTTTTGCTATGGTGAGTAGCGACTCATAGACTCTCTGTAAATCACGCTCAAAGCTCCTAGATCTGATTCAAAATGAGCGATCTAAGCTGTCTAATATGATCTCCCTATTGAAATCTCCATGCAGAACAAATTTTATATTTTTTTGAAATTTGTAAGTATTTTTTTTAAATTTTAGAAAATCGTTAATCTAATTAGTTTTGAACCGTTAAAAAAAAACAGTTTTAAAAAATAAAAAAAAAATACATAAAAATTTCAAAAAAATAAAATAAAATTTGGTCTGCATGGAGATTTCAATAGAGAGATCGTATTGGACGGTTTGGATCGGTCAATTTGAACCAGAACTAAGAGTTTTTGAGCGCGACTCACCATAGCAAAAATCGTCATCTTTATATATATACATACATACTCACATACTGTTTTAGAACTTAATTTTCATCGTTGTTATTTTTTCCTTAAAAATTATAGCTTTTGGTGTTTTTTTTTTTCCCTTTTTTTGTGAATGAAGAGTTCATAGTTTTTTTTTTTTTTCCTTCATGTATTCCAGTTAGAGTTGAATTTCGAACTGCGTCTCCACACAAAGAACAACACATTAATTAATTAACTTAAATCGGATATGATTCTCTAAATTAAATGTATACTTATACAGGGGACAGACATTATTTCTGTCTATCCTTGAGCATTTTCTTTTATTTTGTCTATACAGCTATACTTAGATATTCAGTTTGATTTTATTTTTCATTTATTTGGATAAACATTAAAAATTAAAAAGCTATAAAAATTTGAAATGTATAAGAGTCACAAATTGCGAGCTACCCATGGCTAATGTAATTGTTAATATGCAGTAACTTGTACCGTGGAGAAGAAGACAAGTTCCCCGGACCCATGGACAACGCGTACAGATCTTTGAAGCGAAAATTCAAACTCGATCGATGTCATTAAATGTACAGAATGTCAACTTTCTTACTTGGAAAGTACCATAGAAGTCAAAACCGTTGCTAACCAAACTTGTCAAAAATTGAACTTTATTTTTTTTTTAACGAGTCAAGTCTCCCCATTTATTTTTAAATTAAATATTAATGAAAAATTTCTCATTCAGATTTCGAATATGCGACATTTCAATTATTATTTGTCACTAGATCAAGAATTAGTTCTAAGTCTTCTAGAACAAATCAATTGAACTGGTAAGTTGTAACCAAAAGACAGTGGCACATCTAAAATGGTGTCCGGCACTAGGGGCAGGTCGACTTGTGCGAAATACACAGAGAACCACTTGTACAAAGGAGTCGGATCCTCTGGTCGTTTTTTACAAACGACCACCTGGTCGTTTTCGATCTGGACCGTCTGATTTAATCTCAACGGTTAACATTTTTTCGGGCCTATCAATCGTGGTACTAGCACGGGGCATCCATAGTCATTAAGATTAAATCAGACGGCCCAGATCTAAAAACGACCAGAGAATCTCTCTGGTCTGCCGACCAGAGGATCTGGTTCCCTTGTACAAACATGCTGAGTGGAACTTGTGTTTGCATGAATATGCCAGTCTAGGAAGGCTATGATTAATTGGTCGTACGGAGTGGAACACGTGGTTCCAGAATAAGGTCGGTACTCTTTTTGTCTTTGAGTTTTTCTTTCTTTGTTCATTTTTTTTTATTTCTCTAAGTTAATTTGTTTATGCATCAGGTGTATATATACCTACTATGTACAGTTTTTTGAAAAAAAAAATTAACAAACTTATCCTTTTTTTAAGGTAAATTAAGAATCAAATTAACTTCCCAACTTATTTTTAAATTAAATGTCTATAGAAAATTCCAGTTGAATTTCGAACCTGCGACCTCTCACTTGAGATACATTACTTTTAATTTGTCACTAGACCAAGAGCTGGTTCTCTTAACAAACTTACTTATAAATGAATTGGAATTTTTAGATAGGTCTGGTCTCAGTAAGCTATTGCAGAAGCAAAGGGATATCATTTGATAGGAGTTAAATGTATTGGCTTAATTACAAACTGATACGAGTTAAATCATAATCTTAATTACTCCCACCAGACATTAAATCAGCTTTAAGTTGGTTATATGGTTAGAACTGGCATTTTGCAAGGTAATTTCCCTTTGCTAAGGTGACCAGAGGTTGGTGGGCCCACGAACTGTCAGTAGATATACCAAAAAAATATTATTAAAATAATCCTAAATTTCGATTTAATTACTAAAATAATCTGAATTTTATGAATATTATTGTAATATCGGACTTCGAACTTTCAAAATCCAATATCAGCTAATATCGCACTTAAATTAGCTCGCATCAGACTTTGAACATACGAGATTAGAAATTCATATCCAAATGTTCAAACATTGCTACTTAGACTTGGTATTTTAATGTTCATTGTTGTGTACTTGTGCTTCCATCTCATGGAGAAATTGAGAAAACCACAGATGTGGCGGGCGAGGTGAAGCCTGTTCATTATTTAAAAAAAAAAGAGGTGAAGCCTGTTGTAAAAAGACAAAAACGATGGGTCCCATTGTGAACTTTTGCCATGCATTGTTGTCTCACTTTTCAAGCGACACAACTATATACAAAGACAGTCAGACAGAGGAGTGTAAATTAAATGAGCGGTTGAAAACGAAATTGCGACTATATGGTAATTATTAACCCTTTTCAAAGAATGTCAGATTCCAAAGTAATGCACAATAGTAATGATTATGTAATTAAGTTGAATTAAATAATGAAATATATGTTTAGTAATGCACAATAGCATTCGTGATCAAAATTGTTTTCAATCATCCATAAAAAAATATATATATAATCGCTTGGACCCTCTGGCTTAATTAGTTAACTAGCTTACTTTTGTCTGGGAAAATGTTAATTCCACTTATAACAAATTCCCGTAATTCCGTATCATAAAATTTATCTCATTAAATGCGACATTATAAAAGAGGGATGAAATAAACCAATAGCAAAATCAGCCTATCGTTTTTGTCTTTTTGCAACTATCCCCACGTCACCCACCACATGTGGTTTTTCTTTTTTTCCTGAGATGGAAGCACAATATAAAAACATTTAAAAACAAGTTTGAACTTTGAAGAACCGCCCCAACATTAAAATACAAGTCTGAACACCCGCACTGTTTGAATGTGCGAATATTGAATTTCTAATCACGTAAATAATGGAGCAATAATATAGAAACACCAAAATATGACTTTCTATAATTCAATGATATGCAAAGAATGAGTAATAAATCCAATCATTGCTTCTCCTGAGTAATACATCTAAGATTTGATCATCTTGAATAACTAAGATAATAAAAATCGCCATATACCGTATTGTAGATGTACAAATAAAAAAATATTTTCATCATCAAAAATAATTATTGTATATGGAGAACCAATTTAGTTGTATTAGTTGTGAATTTGAACTATGGAAAACCATTCTGCAGTTCTTTCAGGAAGAAATTTCAAGAGTATATAAAAGTGTTCAAATTGTGTCTCCGCTCTATGCCTCTATCCTTGATTTCAGGAAATGCATTCTTGTGTTCAGTATAGCATCTATGCCATATAAATTGTCGCGATAATATATATCATAAATAAAGAACATAACCCGAACTGTTTAATTAGAATTTGATATTTATCGCGCAATAATTATATATATTATTTTCTAAGGAACATTCACATATTCATGTCGGTGTATGTAGTATAATATGCTCTTTTGCAATAGCAAATCCGAGTTAATATATCCTGCAATGAAAATTTGAACCTTTAATCAACGGTACCAACCCTTTATTTCTT
Source organism: Rhynchospora pubera (assembly GCA_028095005.1). Lineage (NCBI taxonomy): Eukaryota > Viridiplantae > Streptophyta > Magnoliopsida > Poales > Cyperaceae > Rhynchospora > Rhynchospora pubera. The sequence goes on from CM051461.1 coordinate 181,597,023, forward strand.
TTATCTCTTTTTTTCCCCCCTTTTGAGTACAAAGAAATCAACTTTGAATCAGTAATAAAAAGACATCAAACTGTAGCTTCATCTTCAATGATTATCTAAAAAATTAACAATTCAAGTCTTTCTTGTCGGCTTTAATTTATATTTATTTACCTAACCCTTAAAGTCAACACCATTGTATCAATATAAATATAGATATATCTATAGCTTTATGGAATTAATCTGATCTTCTTTCCTTCAACCTCCATGGCATCTTCCCTTTCTCAAACTGTTTTTTCCATCCTTCTCCTCCTCTCTCTCCATCAAGCATGCGCTGAAATGACTCATTTGCATTTTTACTTCCATGAAATTCTTTCTGGACCCAATGCAACGGTACTGACTGTCGTTAACCCGTCAAACAGCACCTCACTCACCTTCGGTACAATCGTGGTGGTTGATGACATGTTGCTAGAAGGACTGGATGACAACTCAAAATTGATCGGTAATTAATTTTTATCCTTTTCCAGATTCATTATTAACATCTTGTGAAAATTATTCATTTCATCGTTTTGGAGTAAAACCAATTCTTTCTTTTCTAATGTAATTATGTAAGATATATATATTAAGCTTAAGTTACTTTTCTCTTCAGTCAAATATTAAACACAAACATAAAATGATCTATTACTAATTACGTAGAATGCTTGTTAACGTGTAAATGATCGACACTTGCAAATTTTATTTAATTCGTTGAAGTAATCATGCTAACAAACTAGGGTGTAAATGCTTACAAAAACACATTTTATTGTGACAGGTCGTGCTCAAGGCCTTGTCGGGGCAGTGGGAAAGGACGGTTCGCTTGAGACATTGCACAATTTCGTGTTCACTGAGGGGAAATACAACGGCAGCACTATCTCAATATACGGGAGGGTTGAGCTAGGGGTTACCATAGAGCGACCAGTCGTAGGTGGTACTGGCATGTTTAGGATGACAACAGGATACACCCTTGCCAAACCTGTGGTTGTCTCTGCTACCAAGCTAGTTTATGAATTTGATGTGTATCTCTGGCACATATGGAAATGAAGGATAATTAAGGGTTTATTTTTCTTCTTCTAATTTTTTTTTTTTGGGGAACGATTGATGGTTGATACTGTGTTTAATTATTCAACGTTTGGTAGCGATAGAAGAATAAGGAAAAAAAAATAATATGCAGCTTTTCTGTTGCAATATTTGTTGTATGTAGTTCTGAACTTCTAATAATGATATATACAGGTCTTGTGCTTTTTCTTGTTAATAATTCTTTCTTTTTTCTATAGATATGCTTGAGTAGCTCCATTATGTTGTCGTGTTTAGAACCGACAAATAGTGATATTTAGTTGCGTTCTAAGTTTCTCAACCAAACTACTAACCTTTTTGGAATAATTAGATATATGCCATTATGAAAATTGTCATTTCGAAAAATGCCATTCTTAAATAGCTAATTATTTTTATGCCATTGTAAAAGAGTCAAAATTAGTTTTATGCCATTAATTTCTTCCAAAATGATTAAAATTAGAAATATGCCACTATAAAACTTGACATATCTTTTTAAATACCTAAATTACCCTTGATACATTTTATAGTAAACAAAAAGAAAAATATTTCGGAAAGGGGCAAGAAAACAGAGTGTCCTTACGAAAGGGATTAGACAGTAAGAAAAAAATCTTTCATTTTTCTCAACTTCGTTATGTGCATCGTACATATATGTGGTGCGTAGTGAAAGAAACTGATTTATAAAATATACGGTAAATAAATGATTTTATATAAATATACTTGTCAGTGACAAAATGAAAAGGGACAAACGTGGTTTGCAACTCGAATAATTTTTTTTGTTTATCACAGTAATCAAATTTTCAACTAAGCAAATGATTATTTTAAGGGACCAACATGGATGACAATTTTTTTTTCTTTTACGATGTCATATTTCTAATTATAATGTTTATAATGGCATATTTCTAATTATATTATTTTATAGTGGCATATTTAAAAGGGCATAATAGTCAAATTAAATGACTGATGGCATAAATCTAATTTTATCATTTAATGATGGCATAAAAATAATTTGTTATTTAGTGATGGCATATCTCTAATTTCTAATTTTTATAATGGCATAAATCTAAATCACCCAACCTTTTTTTATTCCGATATTTTGGCCACCGCTTTTGCGAACATTATTTACTAATGTGTCAATCATCCAATGTTTCTTTCATAACATCTTCTCTTCAATCCAACACTCGACTGCCTTTCTTGATGAAGTGTTTGAGTACTTTCCGGGATCAAACCTCTCGTGTTGCATCACCACCAAAACCGTACCGGCACCTTTACCGGCCAGGTGGCCGAAATTTTTTGGTATCCGATACGGTTTTCAAAACACTTATCACCACCTCATTCCTCCCCTTTCCAGAACTCCCAAAGCGTGTATGTGAATATCTCTATCGCTTCCTTATCTAGCCCCATTGCATGATTGCAATCTACATACAGGCTTGCATCATATCAATTGGCAAGTCATGTGTCCTTAACGCCGACTACCCCAGCTCCCTCCCCCACTCCCCCAAAACCAGAATATTCTAGATCCAGGACAAAAAAAGAAGCAGTCATTTTCAAATTTGTTTCCTACTTTTAATAAATGTTCAAAAGTTTTGGCTGATTTGTCAGTCTTTGATTTATCCGCGTCAGCGGAAGGATGTGACGGAGTATATTGCATCAGCGCCAGGAGAGAGAGAACGAGTCCAGTGTAGTGTGATAACTGTGCGTTATTTCCATGCTTCGCAAACCTACGGTCACAGAGGATCACAGTAGTGAAGGGAAGAGGGTTCGATTACTAGCGGGCTTTCGCTGGGCCTGCACGAATTAACGTCGGCTTGAACTTCACGGCTCGATTTTCCCGAAATTTAAAAAAATAATATTAAAATAATATAATCCAATAAAATTAATATCAATTTAATCAGTTTAATATAAATAGTATCGTAAGATCGGAATCCTGGATTCCGAACGTTAGATCGGAATCCTGGATTCCGATCTAACATTAGATCGGATTCTCGGATTCCGATCTAACGTTAGATCGGAATCTGGGATTCCGAACAGTGCTGTAACTGCTCAAATTTGCCTTTTTCATGGTTTTATTGTAATTCTATTATAAAAATTAATTTAATATATGAAATTTTAATATTAAATTAATATATTATGAAATTTTAGTAATATATTTTGAAGATAAGATATTAAATTAATATATTTTATTTTACTTCTATTATAAACATTAATTAAATATAAAAAATTTTAATATTAAATTAATATATTATAAAATTTTAATATTAAATTAATATATTATAAACATTAATTAAATATATATTTTGAAGAATGTTAGTATAATATAATTCTATTTTATGAATAATATTTTAATATTTAAAGTTTTGATATTAATTTGATATGGATGGTTTTATTTTTAATATTAAAAATTTTCAATTATGTTAAATATTGTACATAATAAGTACATAATACTTTATGTAATAATTTATTTATGGCAATAATTATAATATAAACTTATAATTAAATATTAGATTTATTTCATTTAATTCATAATATTTATGTAATAATTTATTTTTATAGAACTTATTTATTTGTATGTGTTCACTTAGATCGTTTATATGTTCACTTTGTTTTATGTATATGTTCACCATTAGAAGAAGAATTGAATTTTGTAACCATAATATAGATTAGCACACTAAAATAAAAGAAAGGGAAAAATACATGAAAATCATAATATAATTTAGCACACTAAAATAAATGAACACACCAGGGTACTTAAAAACAAAGTAATAAATAAACTTAGAGATCTTGATCATCTACATGTTGCATAATTTCCTCCCACCAGGGTTGATCTTCTTCCGCATTCATTTCTTGTTGATTACTGGCACCATGGTTGTCGGCGAGTTGAGCTGCTTCGTTCCAAAAAGCCTCGTCATTTTCTTGTTGATTATTCGCAGCCGGGTTGTCTGCGAATTGAGCGGCTTCGTTCCAGAAAGCTGCCTCGGCTTCTTGTTGCTCAATCTCAGCCATTCTAGCTACTGCAATTTTGCGTTGTTCATCTCTCTTCTTGATCTTGATTAGGCTCTCCTTAATTTTTTTTCCAATTTTTTCTTGTTGCAACCTCCGGCTCTCTTCGGCGGCCTTTTCTTCCATTCTTCTCCTTTCGAACCATTGTTCTTTCACTCTGAATCTCTTTACAATTTCATCCATCTCTTCTTGTTTCTTGTGTTCATCGTAGTGGTCACGCAAAATGGTATCTTTGAAATTGAAAACCTGACCACACTTTGTACAACTCACTGTGTGGTCTCCACGAAAATCGTATATGCTTTCGTAAACAATCATGGGTGTAGGATCTGGTTTCCACGGTTTGAGTTCCGGCATCGGTTCAGGTTCTGTGTAGTACTTTTTATAGAGTTCAGAGTTGCTCGACTCAGGTTTAGTAAGGTAATGTCGCAATCTCTCCCTGCGGTCTCTTTCTGGGCCACCATGAATGTACCACTGATAATGGGTGTATAATGGCCACTCGCCACCATATTGCGAATGGATATGTAGTCGAATTTGCGGTAACATTTATTACATATCGCATGATAATCTCCTTTTTCGATCGCATTTGGATTGGCAGGGGAATGTTTGTAATTTGGCAAGTACTCATGTCGAGTAGATGGCCATTCCCGCAATTCACTGTCGGAGGTATTTCCTTTCTCCATGATAGTGAATGTTGAAGGAAATAGGATTGAGTGGGTGTGACATATTTTTGCTGAGGAAGAATAATTTTATAGATCAGTTTAGACTTGCAATTATTTAAAATTAATAAATATAATGTGATATTTTTTCAGACTTTATCAGAATACGTTTGTCATTTTGCATAGCTTAGGTAGGCATCAGTATACTTTTGAGCTTTTATCAGAGCACGCCTGTCCTTTTGCATAGCTTAGGTAGGGATCAGTATAGTTTTGAGCTTTTATCAGAGCACGCCTGTCCTTTTGCATAGCTTAGGTAGGCATCAGTATACTTTTGAGCTTTTATCAGAGCACGCCTGTCCTTTTGCAGTGCTTAGGTAGGCATCAGTATACTTTTGAGCTTTTATCAGAGCACGCCTGTCCTTTTGCAGTGCTTAGGTAGGCATCAGTATACTTTTGAGCTTTTATCAGAGCTTTTATTTAATAATTTGACTTAATTTAATGTAATAAAATCTTATTTAGTTGTTTGAAGTAATTAATTTAATTTTATTTCATTTAGTTAATATAATTTGATTGAGCTATTATTTTTTTAACTACTTTAATTTAATTTACAAAATAATATAAATTATTAATTTAATTTTACAATTTTAATTAAAATATAATTATTAATTTGATTGTGTGACTATCTTGGTCCTTTGTCATTTTTGTTTTGAACAAATGGTACGCCTAAAAATTTTGAAATTTAAGTTTAGGAAAATTCGTCCGCCAATTGACAGCTCAGTATTTTTGTTAGAATTTTTCAGAGCGTATTTCATATTTTTGTAGCGCCGAACTTTTCGAATCTAGAGCTGTTTTTTCAGTTCAAAGTGTGACTATCTTGGTCCTTTGTCATTTTTGTTTTGAACAAATGGTACGCTTAAAAATTTTAAAATTTAAGTTTAGGAAAATTCGTCCGCCAATTGACAGCTCAGTATTTTTGTTAGAATTTTTCAGAGCGTATTTCATATTTTTGTAGCGCCGAACTTTTCGAATCTAGAGCTGTTTTTTCAGTTCAAAGTGTGACTATCTTGGTCCTTTATCATTTTTGTTTTGAACAAATGGTACGCCTAAAAATTTTAAAATTTAAGTTTAGGAAAATTCGTCCGCCAATTGACAGCTCAGTATTTTTGTTAGAATTTTTCAGAGCGTATTTCATATTTTTGTAGCGCCGAACTTTTCGAATCTAGAGCTGTTTTTTCAGTTCAAAGTGTGACTATCTTGGTCCTTTGTCATTTTTGTTTTGAACAAATGGTACGCCTAAAAATTTTAAAATTTAAGTTTAGGAAAATTCGTCCGCCAATTGACAGCTCAGTATTTTTGTTAGAATTTTTCAGAGCGTATTTCATATTTTTGTAGCGCCGAACTTTTCGAATCTAGAGCTGTTTTTTCAGTTCAAAGTGTGACTATCTTGGTCCTTTGTCATTTTTGTTTTGAACAAATGGTACGCCTAAAAATTTTAAAATTTAAGTTTAGGAAAATTCGTCCGCCAATTGACAGCTCAGTATTTTTGTTAGAATTTTTCAGAGCGTATTTCATATTTTTGTAACGCCGAACTTTTCGAATTTAGAGCTGTTTTTTCAGTTTAAAGTGTGACTAGGGGACCACCTCCCCTCACTAGGGGACCAAATATATGGAGGACCTGGCGGCTGACGGGGGTCTCGTCCGCGAGCAAGTCCGACATGTGGTGGACGAGGAGCCATCTGAGGAGTGGAATGACGAGGCGGTGCACTAGAAGAAGAGGCTCCGCCATATGTCTGACCAAATGGACCATAGCTCTGACCGAAAGGAGATGGATGAACTGGAGGTGTGTACGGCTCGTCCAAATGTACTCCAATGGATGACAAAAAGGCGTCACCCGGGCTCAAGATAGGCTCGCCCTAAGAATATGGTGGTGGTCCAGGTGGATACTGTGTCTGGTATGGTGGGTACTGGGTCTGGTACTCATAATGGGTAGGTGGGTTTGGATATGGACCAGGAGGTGGGCCTGGTGGTGTCGGTAACTCGCCAGTGGATATGGGTGGCTGTGTAAATGGGTGGATGGGCGGCTGTGTGGATGGCTGACTCTCCGTCCGTCTGCTCCGCACAATAGGCTGGCTGGGTCTCGGCTGATCGAAATATGTGTCCCAGTCGTGTAAAGTATACCCAGATGGCTGTTACATACAATGATATTACAAATAATATTAATATTATCAATAACAGAATAATAAAAAATAATAATATTACAAATTTTTGGTTACCGTCATAAACTGCTGCTCCTCAAATCCAGGCTCTGGCGCGTGATCCTCCTCAGGCGAATCAGGTATGGAGTCTATGTCTGTAGCTAGACCCTTGGACTCTAAAAGGTGAGATAACCGATGCGGCTCCCCAACGAGCTCCAACTGCGTCCTGCAGCCCTTCAGCATCTCCTTCCCAGCCCGTCTGAATCCTTTCTTCACCGCCCATGCACATGCTCGCAGAGCTTGCGTCAATATGTGCTTGACCTGTTTATTTGTTGTTAGTGACCAAAATACAAATCAATTCATTTTAATTGAGTAAAAAACTTACCATAGACACCCGCTCGGGCGCATCCTCTAGATAGGTCATCCGGCTAGCTGGAATCTGCTGTGCTACTCCCGGAATAGGGACAAGATGAGCACCTCCATGTATCCGCATCCATCGATCGTACGCGGGCAAAATATCGTCGCTCCATGGCCGCGTCTCTGCCACCTCGACCTGCGTCGTGTCGGCCCACATCGCAACCTCTACTGAGAAAAGGTCCTGCAAATCCCTCTGCCGAAATGTGTTGTGCCGGTACTGTAACAAAGCCTCCATCCTCCTCCAAGCCTGTTTTTTTAGGTCATATGTAATGCACGTATTATAAATATTTCAATTTAAATCACGAAGGTGAAAAGAATAACGTACCGTAGGAAGAGGAGGCGGAACAGTCTGGAACAGCATGAACTGATGCATCACCCGATCGGCATAGTGCCACGCCACGACCCAGAAATGGATGCATGGAACGCGGAGCCGGTAGTACCTCTGCTCGTAGCGGGCATAAGGAGGCATGACCACCTGTCTGAGCTCATCCTCATATGGCCGCCACACCACGTGTGCATGCTCCATCTTCATTAGTACGTCTCTAGCGTACTCAATACCGCTGCGAACGGGACCTTTCACCTTTTTCGACCTCAGCCGTGTCGTCCATTGCCTGCCAAATCATTACAATTAATTGTTTAACTAACTAATTTCAAATAACGAATTTGGATTAATTTTAACTAATTAATTATTACCTTTCAAATTTTTTTACCAAAATTTTGATTATAATTTTTAAACAGGTATCAATGAATCAATAATTCAAACATTGCATTTCACAATTTTACAATCCATCAATCAATCTACAAGCAATTCACAAATATTTCTATTCAAACAATAATAAAATAAACATATAAAAAAGCTAACCTGGAATAGAAAGGAATTGACTCTCTTCTAAACAATTTTTTACCTACATTTTTAATTAATACCATCAATTATTATCATTTTTCTAATTTTTCCCATATTTAATTATCAAAATCTTAATTATTAAAAGCAAAAAAAAAAACAAAATAATAAATTAATTACACATAAATTTTCATATGAATTTTTCTTATTTTTCGGTATTTTTAAAATAATTTTACAATTTATTATCTATTTTTCTAATTAATTAAGTACTGAATAAACAAATAAAAAGACAAAAAATATATCCAATATAATTAATAAATTACATACAAATTTTTTCTGATTTTTTTCTGATTTTTTCAGATTTTTTGAATATTTTTTCAATATTTTCCTATTTTTTTATTTAATTAACTAAATTAAAAACTAATAAACTAAATAAATAATTAATTAAAAAAAAAACTTACTGTTGTCGAAGAAGCGCGTCCGAGAGCGAGAGCGAAGGCAGCGAAAATCAGATCGGAAACCCCGTATATATATAAATGTTAGATCGGAATCTCAGATTCCGATCTAACGTTAGATCGGAATCCGAGAATCCGATCTAACGTTAGATCGGAATCCAGGATTCCGATCTAACGTTCGGAATCCGGGATTCCGATCTTACGATACTATTTATATTAAACTGATTAAATTGATATTAATTTTATTGAATTATATTATTTTAATATTATTTTTTAAAATTTCGGTCGATTTTCCGATGTACTGGGCTTGGGTGTAATGGATTGGGCCTTGGTCAGCTTGGATCGTGTTCTAACTAATGGGACCGGAATTCATTCTTAAGTGATATTAGTTAGCTACTAGTACTACAGCAACAGCATCGTTCGTCTAATCGTCTTCTGAAAGGCTCAAAGGCTATAAACATTTTATATATTATAACTATACACTTTGAACAAAAGTAAGTACAACAGTTACAAACTAAGTGTACATCAATTAATATGGCATATAATGGAATCAATTTAATCCTAATTTACCTGGTACATGGGACATGACATATTAAAAAAAAACATATATCCTGAATGAAGGATGAACAGTGCGCAGCTGTGTTGTAGGTGTAATTGTTTGTGTGTTTGTTGGTGTGCTGGGTTGTCCTCCCTTCTTATTTTGTTTGTTTCATAGGTTGTAACATTGTGCTTGCATTGGTTGATCAACAGTGGGCAGGGTAGCAATTTCATAAAATATTGTTGTGCTCTAAGTATTCTGCGTTTGACGAGGACCTCCACTCAAATCCTCTATTGCTAGGCCCAATTTGTGTGCTTTTTCCTTTTATTTGGTGCGCTGGGTTTATGTTCTTCTATCTTGCATTGCGTGGTTCCTATGTGGCGGAGTTAAATGTTACCATTCCAATGACTGTAAGTCGATTTTTATTGTTTTTATGATCCGCCTCATGTTTGGTCTCAGCGTGTGCACCATAGTGTCCTTGCTGTATTGATGGTGCGCATGGTGTACACATTAAAATTGTGTATGCAAATATTATCGAGGCCATTTCCCACCCTGTTGTGTGAGCCCCACAAAGGAGCGGTGTGCGGAACGCAGGTGTGCACTCTGCATGCAGTATGGATAGTGCAGTGCGGTCAGATTGTTATCCTGATTTCTTTCCTCGGGTAGTCATGTGCAAAAGGAAGGTGGGTGGGGCCTGCTCCTGTTGCTTTTTATATTATGGCTAGATGGGTTGTAAGAAATTGTGACTTCTATCCCTGTACATGCACTGCTGAGTGGAGCCACATGTTCCATGGTTCTTATGACAGATTGGTGCTCCGTGTTTAAGATAGGGAAGGACTGCCGCCCAATTGATATCTATTGGGCATTTCACATGAGGCCAGGATTGTATCTGCTATGCTTAAAGCTCGTCAATTAAATCAAGTTTCTTTCCTTCCCCAAATCAACAATTCCACCTGTAATATAACATATGCACACCGTGTTTGGTAATAATAAAATAAAATAGGTCAATATATATTGAATAAAACAAATTGTCATCCTGTAATATGATCAAATAAAGCTATAAGAAGAAAAATGTTAAAAATTACGAACCTCAATCAACTAACTTTGGTTTATCTACATTTCATTATAGATGTAAAGTAGAATATTTCATCTATAATTCAGAGATTTGCATATACCAACATAATACGGAATAACAAATATAGCGCCATACCAAAAAATGTAGGTACGTGTCGTGGCGGAGCCACGACGGAAGCATCTAGTGACACTGTAAAGTGTAAACATACCAAATTACCTCATGTGAGTGAGATGGTTAATCCTTGAGACGAATCCAAAACAAGTTTAAACAGGCCGAAGATTTATACAAGAATTAAAGAAAGGTACATCATACAGCACTTATAAGATACATATTCACGATCTATTATAACTTCAAATCTACTAGACTCATATACTCTTTATACCTTGAGTGCCTGAGACAAGGAAAGAGAATTAGTCAGTAAATAGCATAGTGAATATCGCATATATTGAACAAAGCAAATGCATGTTTTTATAACCTAATCCCTATTCCTTTACTAACATCCTAATTTGCCATTACATCGTTTCTATAATGAATTGGTATCCGGAAAAGACCCTGTACTTCCTAATTCTGATAATTTACACTCCACTGTTTTGCATTTTGGCCCTTAATACTTAGAGAACCTTATAGTAGTCGTCTTTGTCTGTCTTCATCTGCATGCAAACCTAAAGGGCATGTCCATTGGCAAGTCATGGGTCCTTAACGCCACCCAGCCACCCAGTCCCCTCCCCCACTCCCCCAAAACCAGATTATTCTAGATCCAGGACAGAAAAAGAAGCAGTGGTTTTGAAATTTGTATCCTCATTACACCTCTGTCATCTCGGAGAAGTAGCATGAATTATCCTATGCATGTTTGTGCCAAAGGGAGACCTTCTGACAGTACTCTCCATAAGAAAATGCGAACTTTTGGACCTATGTGTTTCTAATTTGAAATCATTCCCTAATGAACCTGAGAATTAACCCCGCTTCCTACTCGCATTCTTGTATTGTCTCCTCATATCCCTCTTTACACAATATATTGTACTGATTTCACTTTTTCCATATCACTCCATCTGACATGTCACTGTCAGGATCTGGTTACTTTATCTACTGCAGTGTTACAATGGCTTTTTGCTCACCAAACAGCATGTTTGTCCACTGACCCGTGTTACTTTCCACTAATTGGGTAACTTGTATAGTCCTGTCAGCTCTGGTTGCAACCTGCCAACACCCAGCCCAGGCACCAAGGTTGTGACAAAGCATATACTTGCAGTCTTGTTTCAATTTCCCACTGCACATCTGATGAAATTATACTTCCAGCAAATATTATGTGTCCAGAATATTTTAACATCACTTTTTTGTCTGCTTATCATACAGGGACATTTCTTGGGTAGCTCTGCAAAACCTCAGTATATTGTGCACCCCAATACTCATAAATCTCTACAAAACAAGGACACCTTTAATCATGTTGTGATATTTATTCAGGGAATATACAATACCAAGGTTTTGCATGGTAGACAACAGAAGTTACCATGTTAAAATACTCACATTAGATATCTCTAATTATGCTTTTCGCTGAGAATACTGGACAGCCATAAGACTTATGGAAGAATTTGGTACGTGGGCACAAAAGAGCAATTTCAAACTTCAATCAAATTACTAAAGCCAATAAATCTGATTCACCAATGGAGGCGATTATTTATGGCAATCAAATACTTCGGTGTGCTAGGAATTTCTAATGTGCTGGTTTTTGTATTTGCCTTTTACAAAATTTTTTTGCTCCTTACAGATAATTTTGGTGCTCCCATCAATAGTAATAAGGCACCACGGCTTACAAATATACCACATACCTTGAGCTGTGTTTCCTCTTCAACAGACTTGTTATGCTTCTGACAGGTTGGGCTTAGCTCGAATAGCAATTGCTTGATGGAAAGGGCAGATACCTCATTGTAAAACGTTACTATGTCCACATGCTCCACTCCAGTTTTTTATTTACACAAGGTTTCTTTCCATGAAAATTAGATGCATTTATGATAGCCTGTGTGCAGATAAGGGAGCAAGTAGATATTTCAAGCACAAAACATCTAATTTATAGGGTCTGGCATGCTCCACTGAAAGTTAGTGGGCCCCAGCTATATAAAGCTAAATACCTTGAAATTCCAGTTCTAAACATATAACCAACACAAAGCTGATTGTAATGCCAGGTGGGGTAATTAAGATTTACAATTTTGTAGAAAGGTCGCAGGTTCGAAACCCGGCTGGGGGATCTTTCATAGACATTTAATTTAAAAATAAGTTGGGTGGCTTAGACCTTCAATTTATCTTCAAAAAAAAAAAGATTTACAATTTTCTAATTGAGCTAAGCCTAATATTTTTTAAGTTTTAACCCCTGTTATCAAGAAACTTACTACTCCATTAATCTAATCAATCCCCAATTATTTCTGCCTCTTCCTCTTCCATGCAAATAAACCACACCTTGGCATAATATATATATAGTAATAATAAGGTGCAGTAAGCCTAAAAAAACTGGCTTCCATAAAACATATATAAATACTTGCCACTCAGATTTATAACATTATGTTGATAACTTTTTCTGATTTTTTCCCCTAAATATTGCAAGTTTCCTCTCCTCCTTTGATACAGGCTTGAGACTGTCTACGTTGTAATAACATAGGCGGAGTTAAAAACTTGGAAAAATGTTAGTAAATCTTTTACTAACATTCTTCCTTTATTCTACTTCTTTCTCATCTGTGTCAAAGAAAGTATGTAGAAGGAAAAAAAATAAAGAGAAATAGAAACTGAGAGAGAAAGAAGAGAGAGATACCACTACGAAATCATGCCAAAATTTGCTACAAGAACCTAGATACAAAAGCAGAGAGATATAACTTTTTCGTTGTGACTCTTCAACTGCCATATTGATGAAATTTGACTTCTCAACCCGATGTCCTTTTCTTGATATTTTGCCAGTTCAGTCTTTCTATCCTTTATATTGATTTATTACTTTTTAGCCTTCAGCATGTCTTCCTTGACCTTTTCTTTTACATATTGACTTATGAATTTTTCGTCGTCAGACATCCTCTCTTATTTGTCATTCAGATTCCTTCTTCCTATATATTGAGTTCTCCTCCTTTGATGTTCTTTTTTCGTCCTTGGGCATCATTGTCCTTAAGTTTCTTCAACTGCAGATGCCCTCTTTATTCCTTCTCAAGTATTTCCTCTCCATGGATGTCTTCTCTTCGTTTCACCCTTGAGCATGCTCATTTTGAAGAACCTAGACTTTTTCTTCTATATATGGATTTATTACTTTTTCAGCTTTATATGCTGTGTTCATTTCCAGTGTTGTCTCAAGTCTTAACCACCGCTTTACTTTGATGTTGGTCCTATATAAAGATCCAGTCTAATAAAGTTATACATCTATGCTAATAATTCACTTCAAATGAATGTGTTTATTATCTGTTAAAGGAAGTAAATTTTACCTTAAACATACAAAACAGCTACTGAATAGTTCATATTAGTGTCTATATGTCCGAACAAAGCCCAATTCAACTAAAACTAAACACACTACATTAGCCCTCAACATGCCATTAGTGCTCAAATTAACCCTATTCCAACCCCATTCAACCTCTTAACAAGATTTGTAAATATAAAGGTGCAATCAGATCCTTTAAGTTCACCAATATTGATTTCCAAAAAAGAAAAAAGTACTTGACATCGTCATTATTTGTAGGCATTTGGACCATACTTGGCACTCAAATAACACTCAAACCATTGAATTATTCAATAGATTGCTATGATTTCGATGGAATTGGCTCTACCGTCGTTTCTTCTCTCATTTTACAGGATTTTGATGATTTCTGATGATTTTGGAGCATATAGATGGATTCCCGACGTAGCACGCACGCTAGACGACTCATTCCTAGCATTGGAGGCTCTTTTCTCTCTCCTGGTCGACCCGAACAATCATCTGTTCGATCCGACCAGCACCTATGGCAGCCAGGCGTCATTTTCTCTCTCCTGGTCGACCCGACCAGGAGCCTGTTCGATCCGACTGGGCATCACAACAGCAGACTTATGCAGCTGTTCTTTCTCTCTCCTGTTCGGTTCGAACAAGGATCTGTTCGGTTTGACCAGGGTGCCGCCATATCACATAAGGCATTATTTTTTACATAGAAACTGATGGAAATGGCAATTTCTTGCGCCCTGGTGCCCTAGCCTTCCATCCTTGCGACCTGGGACATCCATATATACACCTCTAGACCTGAAGGAAAGGGGACAACCTTTCATACCACAAAATTCCTCTTTCCATAGGCGTTTTTCTTCCTTCCACAATTGGAGATCATCAAAGCTTGGTTCTTTGAAGCGACGGCAGCAAGGAGACGAGTTTGGTGACCATCTTGCAACACCTCACTGCCTAGAGATCGTAGTTCGAAAGCATAAAGGAGTATTCGGTTTATTCTTCTATGTTTTCTTCTCTATTTTCAATGGGCTTGTATCTTGTTATTTCTATGTTATTTGTTGTGTGTTTTAGTACTATGTTAGGCTAAATTTATGTAGTCTTAGGGGTAAGGTAGTAACTTAGGTTTGGATGTTGTGATTTGACTTGATATGATATGATATGTTTTGTTGATTTGTTTTGTTGAGAATTATGTTAATTGCTTGTTTAAATTGCTTGGTTAAGTCTAATTAACTTCTAGATGAATGGCCACATTTAGTTAAGTTCTAAAAGTTAGGTTAATCAAGATAATTTAGATAAAGTATTTGGGATAAATCGTAGATCCGAAAGGGGAGATTAGTTGACATCAAAAGTGTAACTTTTAGACAAGTCCAAAAGACCTCTAGATATCCTTACGAACTCCAACAAACAAGTTTAAATTGATTGAATTCTATACCAAAAGTTGTGAACCAATCGAGTTAATTAGGTTAGGTTGTGATTTAACCAGTTTCTAGTCCAACAAGCGACAGCTGAGGTTTAGAATATCTAGGTTTGACCAACAAACCCTAGCACAAGGCATAAAGTATCATAAAAGGTCAAAATCACACACTTATACCATCTGTTCGGATCGAACAGATTCCTGTTCGGATTGAACAGATTCCTGTTCGGATTGAACAGACTCCTGTTCGGATTGAACAGATTCCTGTTCGGATTGAACAGACTCCTGTTCGGATTGAACAGATCCTTGTTCGAACCGAACAGAGAAGTAAACGCTTGAAAAACACCGTTCGATGCACGAAAGTGATAAGTTCTGTGTTCTAGAGTCCAAACCAAGGTGAAACCTGAACCCTAAGACGCTTTTTATACTGTTTGAAAACCCAAAAACCTTACTTTAGTTGTTTACTTTATTTTAATTGACAAAAACAACAAAAAATATCTACATTATTGCACTTAGACTTATTTCAACTATTTCTCCACCAAAATATTCTTGTCTAGCTTTTGAAAAAGGATAAGTCCAGTAATCAATTGTACCGTCCCTTGGGTTCGACCCTAAAGCTGTACTCCAAAAGACTAGTGAGGTTAGCTCTAGGTTTATAAATTTATTTGAATCCTAGGTTTTAAGCCTTCATCAAATTGGCGCCGTTGCCGGGGACGGTGTTGATATTGGATCCTTATCTTAGTATTAAGAGACTAGATCTTTTCTTTTTCTTTTTAAACTCACGTTTTCTTCTCTCTTGATTACAGGACTGGCAGGTAACACGCAAAGGAAGAAGTCCCCACCCCCAAAGGTCAAAGACTTTCTCCGGAGAATAAACGAAGAAGCCAGCTCCTCCTCCTTCAATTCTGTTCGAACCGACCAGAGCCCCGTTCGATCCGACCAGCACTCCGAACAGAGAGAAGAAAACCCAGCAATGGCCGACCAACTCACTCCCGAGGCCATTGCCCAGCGCACACAAGAATTGGAGGACCTCCGCCTCCAACTTGAGCAAAGAGAGGCTCGATTGACAGCCGATCGGACCCTCCTAGCGGGTCAAAGGAGGGATTTTGACAATGAGCGTCGCCGATGGACTCAAGAAGACGAGGGAAGCGTCCATAACTCCGACTACGAAGATGAAGAAGATCGTGAAAGGACTCTTATGGAGTTTGGAGTTCCCAGCGCAAGAAACGTGGGCGGACCAGTGGTGATTCCAGGCATCGCCGCTAACAACATGCAAATCGCCCCCAACCACGTCGTGCTTGTGCAACAAAATCCGTTCTATGGGAACGACGATGAGGATCCCCATGCTCACTTACAAACTTTTATTGATTGCACTAGATTAATTAAGTTTAATGGTGTTCCTCAACAAGCAATTAGGCTATTGTTATTTCACTTCACCCTTAAGGACCGAGCACAAAAATGGTATAAAACATTGAAAAAAGGGTCAATTAGGTCTTGGGATGAAATGGCACAAACCTTCTTGGATAGGTATTTTCTTTCGGATAGAGCTGAATTGAATAATTTTGCCCAAAACCAAAATGAATCAATGAGGGATGCATGGGAACGGTTTAGGGATTTAGAAAATTCTTGCCCACATCATGGGATTCAAGAATGGATGCTCCTTAAATCATTCTACACTGGACTTGATGATAATATTAAAATCAATCTTGATTCTCTTTCAGGTGGGGCATTCAAAAGACTTGATACGGCACGAGGGCGAGATTTACTTGATTATTGTGCAAGAAATTACACATGGTACCCTCTACTCATTCCCCGCCACTCGAGTAATTCAAGGCAACAAGTGCACAAAATTTCAACTACAGAGGCGAGGATAGAGGAGCTAGAAGCTGAACTTGCCGCTTACCAATCGGCTCAAGGGACACATCTCCATTCAAACCAATGCGGAGCGTGTGGCGAGGAAGGACATACATCTATCAATTGTCCTATTGCCAAAATTGGTAACGGAGGGGCCCAAGTGAACTACCTACACAATGGGCCCCCTTACGGTTCAAAGTACCAAAATAGCCCGCCAAATTTGTATAGGAATGCACAATTCAACAACAACAATAGAGACCAATTATTTCAAAAGAAACCCTTTTTCGATAGGGAAGAGATTCCAATTGTTGTTCAAGAATTCATGAGTGAGCAAGAGAAGTTTAACAAATCTATGGCTTTAGGGTTTGACGAATTGAAGGCCACCACCGACGAATTGAAGGCTACCGTCAATGAATTCAAGGGAAGTGCAAGCACCTTGCAACGCTTGGAGCGCATGATGGAAGCACACTTCTCCCGATCACCTGGCAAGCTTCCAAGCCAGCCACAAGTCAACCCTAGTGCAGAGATCAAGTCCATACATATCTTGCGAAGCGGCAAAGAGTACCAAGACCCACCTGTACCACCAAACGAGGGAAACAGCCTCTCTGTTCGGTCCGAACAGAATCCTGTTCGGTCCGAACAGGAAGAACCAGAGAAGATGCAACCAATTCTTGAGGAAGTTTTGGCATTCCCTCCACTCCATGAGGCATCCCAGACACAAGGCACCATTCCTGAGCCTGAACAAGCTGAAGAGGTGCCACTTGCATCCTCTGTTCGGTCCGACCAAGCTCCTGTTCGGTTCGAACAGAGCACAAAAGTGGTCCAAAGCAAGGGCAGAAGGAAGGCACAACAACCTGAGTCAACCTATAGGCCTCCTGTCCCATTTCCTCAGCGACTTGTGAAGAAGAATGAGGAAGAACGATTTCGAACTTTTTGGGAGATTCTCAAGGAATTGAAGGTCAACATTCCATTCACAGATATCATAGCTCAAGTGCCGATTTTTGCAAGATTCTTGAAGGAGTTATGCACGGGCAAGAGATCCATGGAAGAACTCAAAACAGTGGCCCTATCACACAAGAGTAGCGAGGCCTTGAAAAGCAAGATGCCCCCAAAGCTTGAGGATCCGGGTAGGTTTGCTCTTCCTTGCACTATTGGAAACGCAACAATCAAGCAAGCCTTGTGTGATATGGGGGCTAGTGTTAGTTTGATGCCCAAGTCGGTTTATGAAAACATTGGAATTGGTGAATTGACACCCACATGCATGACATTGAAGCTCGCCGATTCCTCAATGCGGTTGCCCTTGGGTGTTATTAAAGATGTGCCTGTTCAAGTGGATAAGTTTGTCATACCGGGCGATTTCGTGGTGATGGACATGGAAGAAGACAAGGAGGTGCCTATAATTTTAGGACGCCCCTTCCTTAGAACCGCCGGTGTAAAGATGGATGCCCGAGATGGGACGATTTTGGTTAGAGTGGGAGGAGAGAAACTCCGATTTTCAATAGATCATGCTTTGAAGTGCTCCAACCCCGCCAACAAGGGTCATGACAAATCGCTCGCCGTCTCGCTCTCCGGATCCGATCCGATCAAGACCTAGTGAAATATGGTCAAGCTAGGGACCTAAAACAAGCGCTTCTTGGGAGGCAACCCAAGGATTTCTCAACTCTTCTCTCTTTTATTTATTTTGTCATAGAAAATACATATAAAAATAAAAAAAATAGAAAATCCATAAAAATTAGAAAAAAATATATATAAAATAGAATTTGATGTTTGTGTTTGTTTGTTTGTAGGGAAATTTTGAGGAACAAACGAAAGAAGATGCGATTCGTGCTAGAGCACCATGGGTTACGTGAACCAACTAACCCCGATCGACCTCATACGGATTGCATCAAAAGATCTAGAAAAAATGATAGAGCCGTCTTGGACAACGAGAGAACAAACTAGAGGCAAATCAACATTTGAAAAGCAAAAATTGGCTAAGTTCTCTTTTTCCCTCCTATTTACTTTTTTATTCGATTGCATGCATTGAGGACAATGCTTGATCTAAGTTTGGGGGGAGGGAATAGGAGAAAAATCGAACTTTTGGTGGATTTTGGTAAATTTTTGCAATTTTTTCGAACTTTTTGCTTCTCTGGTCAGCTCGAACAGACCTCTGGTCAATCCGACCAAAGCCTTGGAAACTTCTGTTTTTAACTTTCTCCTTGGTCGGTTCGAACAGACACCTGGTCGATCCGACCAGAACATGGAAATTGCACGATTTGGTTTGATTTTGGCTTGGAAATTAGTTGGTTTTGCCTATTCTCTCTCGATTTGAATTTTAAACGTTAAATCTCACACTGCTTAACCTTGTTTTTGAGTCAAACAAAAATTTTCTCAAAGAACCCTAGAATGTTTTTGTCTCGCACTTTTTCAGTCCGACCACGGAAGATCAGATAGTCCTCTATGGGGCGAAGAAAATGCGGATCAGATACCCCTTGAGTCCCCTAGAATTCGAACACCACTACCCGTTTTACGAACGAAAGATAGCAATGCGACCTTAGGGACCTCAAGAGTTGATTGTTTGTGTGTAGGTCCTTTCCTTCCAGCAGGCGCAAGCCCCTGCTGTTAATTACCTCCGTTCTGAGTCCAAGTTGGGAATCAGACAAGAGCACCTCTAGATCGGGAATAATTAAATGATTAGGCATTGAAAGCAATTGGAGTCAGTTTTATTTGATATAATGGCTAGTGCTATGTGGAATGTGGTCATGATGCAGAATGCATATGCATGCTATGCTGATTTAAACTTTAAGCGATATGCAGACTTCGATGCTCTATCTTTTATAATTATAACTTTTATTGCTTCTAAGATTGTTATCATAAGACAGTCAGATCGTTGGATCATAGGTTGGTCTTAAATATCTTGATATGGACTTGGCTTTCTATGTAGTGCCAGGATATAGAGCCTTAGGATCTTGTTTGATTCGATTTGGCGTTTGACTCAGTATTGGCCTCTAGGTTTGGACTTGGCTTCTTGGATGTTCATTTGAATTTGGATTTGGAGTTGAATTTTGGGTTCGAGATTTGATTCAGATTCTGGGGCCCTGAGTCTGATTTAAGTCTAGTTGTGGTTTAACGTTGGTATTTGGATTTTTGGTTTCTTAGTTTAGGATTTAGGGTTTAAGGTTTAGGATTTAGGGTTTTGAGGTTTAGGATTTAGGGTTTGAGACTTGATCCAGGATCTGGAGCTATGGATTTGGTTTGAGTCTGGTTATGGTTTTAACAATGGTATTTAGATTTTAGTTCCTTGGTTTCAGGCTTTCGTTCTGAATTTCTGGGTTTGGGTCTGGTTGAGGCTTCGATATTTAGTTATGGAGTTTGAATTTAGGTTCAGTTTTGAGTCCCAGTTGAGTTTAGATGTCTGGGTTCAATTTCTCGGGAATTGTCTTGAAGTCCTGACTTGGCTTGGGTCTTAAGTTTAAAGTATGGGTTCTGACTTGACTGGCTCTGGAGTGTCCTGGCTCTGAAGAATACCTGTCATCCAATAATCCCTGCCGTCCTTTAATAACAATATTAGTTTTTAATAATGTTTATGTTTATTATTTATTTTTATGATATTTTTAAAGTTTTATGGACTTTTAAATAAAAGTGACTTTTAAGTTGGTTTTTTGTATATGATATATCAGGTAGAAATGTTCTTCATAATTTTCTGGATATTTTGGTATTTTATGGGAATTTTTATGATTTTCTGGATATTTTTGATGTATTTTTGAAGTTCTGGTTTTCTGCAAATTCTCTGATTGGTCCATGGCATTGAAGAGGGCTGAGCTGTCGGCTTCCGGGTGGTCCACGTAGGCAGGAGGAGGTGGTTTGTGGTGTGCACCAGCGCTGGCCACACGGTTTGAGTCGCAGAAGATCGGGCATAGGCGCTGGATTGAGCTGGTCGAGTCGGTTGGTCCATGCCCGCGCCCATGCACCGGGTCGGGTCTGAGTTGGGCCTAGGTTCGATTGGTTCACAGTGCACCAGGTTCATCTAAGTTGGTCTTATCGTTTAATGGAACCTTCTCTTTCTGTATCTCCTTTGGTGTGTTCTTTTGTACAACGCCTCCATTTCTTCATATATCATGGCCCATATTCGATGCTTTGCAGATTTGTCGCCACAGAGGATCATCGCAGGCCATCTCTTTTTAACCGTTGCCAACATGATCTGTCCATTGATAGGCGTCAAGATTCGTGCATGGTCAAGGAGTCAACTTCTTCTTCCTTTTTCTTCCATCTCCTCACGATTTCATCCGTTGCCTTTGACCCGACGGCACAGTGGCTCCTCCGCCGTTGACTCGAGCATTCCGACCACCATTTTGATTGAGGTTGGGTTTCACAGGATCGTCTCCTCCTCCTCTTTTCTTCTCTACCTTCAATTTCGCCATTGCACACATGATTGACTGGCCCCACTTTGGCTTGCTATTTTCACCATGCTCGGCTGCCTCCGCCAAATTGCGCCTCCTGAGGGGTTTGTTCTCTTCTCAGGTGAGTTGCACAGCACATACTTCTCTTCTTTTGTCGATTTGAGCCGTTGGAGGGTATGCCTTCTCTTCAGTTGTGTCAGGGAGACGAAATCGAGATCTGGCCATGGCTAGAGAGCTTCCAACCTGCTGTTCTTGTGCATCCAGAGATGCACAAACCCTTTTATTTTATTAAGTCACTTTTATCTTATGTTAGATGCAGATGTGAGATGTTTAGATGCAAAGAAAGCAAGTAAATCAATGAAACAAAAGTATGGCACCAACCACCATGGACTGGTGGCTGGGCTAGCTCAAACACCAATCAAAACAGCAATTGAATTTTCAAAACTTCTTTATTGATATATGGAAGAGGTGGTTTTACAGATTCAAGCTACCTAGGCTCTCTCTTCTCTCTTCTTTTCTTCTATTTCCTATTACAAGCTAACTGCTCGACGAAATTACAGAGCTTTCTCTCTTCTGTTCTAACCTAACCAAGGATGGAGGCAGAGCTTCAGTGTATATGGTAAGCTTGGGGGTAAGTGGAGGTCTTTTTCTTCTTCTGATTTGAGGTCTTTATATAGGCTTGAAGTTAGGGTTTCCATGGAGTTGAGCCATGCGCATCTCACCCTTCATCTTGATCCAGTGGTTGATGTAGAGCCGTGGGGAGCAAGTTCTCTTGCAAAACCATGGTCTGGTATTGTGAATTTGTGGATGGTTTTCGTTGTGTGGTGAAGATGAGCCATGGAGTTAGGGTTTTGATCCAATGGCTCATGCGTGGCTGCTGAGTGTATTACTTCTTCACTTCTCTTCTTTTACTGGCCAATTACACCTTTCAATGATGCTTTGACATGTGTCAATTGATACCCACCGAGCATGTAAGGTGGCATGCTGACTAGAACTTATGTTTCTCATTCATGCCATGTTGGTTGCCGAGTTCACCATGGATTTCAATTGCATTTCTTTTAGGGTTCGTGGCATTAATTCTATTTACCAATTCTTACTGAAAAGCATTTGGTGCTGTGGTGGCATTATTTCATTGTTTCAAATGGGCTTGGGGAAGGGGTTCATTGCCATGTAGGCATGGAAGCAGCTGCCATCAATGTCTACTCGATTTTACTCTCTGGCTTGGCGCCAAAGCTCTTTAATTGGCATGTTTGGTCATGTAGCAGCTGGGGGGGGGGGGGGTAACGAGGGTATGAGGGTCATTTCCCAACCATGTTCTGTATTTCATTGCTTGATTCCATGGTCTAGAGGGCTCCATATAGCTTTCTGTATGTGCTACTTCCCATTTTGCCCTTCTTAGACTTATAATTAATTTTGGTATATTTCTCTATTTTGCATTTAATTTCATCTTCATTAGTCCATCATTAAGACCTGATTTTATGCTATCATCAAAATGATTAACTATTGATGTTGTGGCAGCCTGCAATTGGACTTGACATAGCCTGACAGGTGGGGTTACATGTCATTCGTTCTTTTGAGTAAAAGGCAGTATAATTGCAATTGCCTTTGTTGTTCCTCATGCTGGCTTTTGGCGCCAGAATTGGAGTACAAGTGGTGGCAAGCATCCAATGGTCGGTTAGCATCTGAGGGCTGAGATTCATGGAGAGAGGGCGCCTTCAATAATTGGTATGTTGCTGATGTGGTATGATTTGTATGTTGTCTCCTTTATCAACACATATGTGACCCTTTTGATCATCATCTGACGGCTGTAGGATGCTCCTTGGGGAGCAAGTTCCTTTAGTTTTGTCTCTATTGGCACTGAGAGTACTCATAGGAGGGAGGGGACCAGTGAGAAGACATGCACTCCTGCACTTGTTACTTTTCCATTTCCTCTCAGGTGTAACCGAAATCAATTCCTCTCCAGTTTATTTTAAATGTTTTAGTCATCATATCACATACTTATAGCACTTAGGCACTCTCTTTGACTTGTATTTAGGGCTAATTGCATCTGTATGTGACTGTTAAGCATTGTTGAATCAGCGCCTAACCTCCTAGCCGTGTCATGTCACTAAACCAGTGTCCCCACTTGCTGACCATGAACTGGCCACAACTTGTCACATGGTAATCGTTCTAGCATCTTCAGGAATGTGTAATAACTAGACAATTGGTGTTTCAGTGTACTAACCCCTTTAATTTCGAGTTCCTTGTGCCATCTTGTCTTTCTTGCAACCTCTCATTCTGTGTAGCTTCAATTAGTGAGCACAATACTCTTCTCTTTGATCTGAGCATCCTTCACTCCTCCACTTGCATTCTCTGATTCGCCCGAGTGATTTGGGACTCACCCCTCAGGTTAATTTCGAGTCACGACTTCATTTGACTCCTTCTCCTTCGAAACTCACCTCTGCAGCCATGGTGAATGGTGTTACTCTCTTCTTTCCATCAAATTGACACCGAGTCTTCATACCTAACTTCTCTCTCAACACTAAAGAAGCTTTCCAGGTATGCCTCTTGCTCAATTGCCCTTCAATTTGGTATAATTTTGCGTGCATTCGCGTCAGTCACTCATCCTTTCTCCTCTGAAATTGTTCTCTCCCAGGCCTCATTGCTGCTCGAGTTTGGTGTTGTTGAGTTTGTAAAGCCATCGCCGACACGAAGGTGCAGTCAATTTGATCGGGGACGGCGTATAGAGGCGGCGAGAGAAATCCCTACGCCGGAGAAGAAGGTTTCTTCGTACGGTTCCGTTGCCTCCTCTTTTCTCTTTTTTTTTTATTTTCCGGAAATGGTGGGGTCCCATGGTCTAAGCCAACCGGGAGGCGCCACGTGTTTTTATAGTTAAAAATAAAAATCAGCCGGTGGGGCCCACCTGTCAGTGAGATGGATGAATTTAATCCGAATTGGGCTGGGTTTTGTATGGGCCTTTATATTCTGTTTTTTTTTTCTTGGGCCTCTCTTACTTTTGGGCTTTTATTTTACTTAGTTAATATTAGGCCCATGTATATGTATATTCATATTTTCCCTTTGATGCTATATTTGCAAATAAGCATACTGTTTAGTCTGACAATCTGTTTAACCACTTGCTTTGCACATGTGCATTTGCCCATTGGTATGTTGTCATCTTCTCTTTAAGGTATGTCAGTTTAGGTTCGGTATTTTAATTGACGGAGTCCCAGAATGGTATGATTTCCAGATAACTGATAGAGCCCAAAATTATACAATTTCTAGATAATCTTATTTGGGCCCCTTTTTTTTTAGGTATCGCTTGATTGCATTCCCATATTTATCAACTTGTAGCCGAATTTGAAAGCAAACATCATCTAGCCTCTATTCATTGTGGTATTGGCCCTGTCCGTTTGTTGTGGTTTTGAGATCGATTTTACTGCATGTCTGAAGAAGATTTTTTTTTTGTGCCCATCCATAGGTCAGTTTGGCATGAAACTTTGCAGGGTTCCCCATAAAGATGTAAGGAATATGGTTGCCACAAATTTTCCATTTTTAGGACTTTCATGTAATTAATTGTAGGGATATCACAGGCTCATAATGGCATTTCCCATAATTAATTTACCGTCCGTTGTTTAGGAATTTCTGTATTTTCCTTCCATGCTTCATGATCATTTTGTCAAGGCCATTTTGTTTAATTGTTGGAGTTATGGAGTCTGGTTTCACTTGTGGGATGAGATTTGTTTTATTTATTCTATGGTTTCATGCAGCAAAATTTAGAGGCAAACAAATGCCCCCCACCAGGGTGAACTGTGAGACTATGTTGAACAGTTTACCCTGGTGTCCCTATTGTCATTTGATTTGTATGGTTAGGTCTTGGTAATCTTAGGTTCAGGTTTGGGTTCGGGTTCAGGCTTGCCCTGGTGTTCTTCATTGAACCTTTCATTTCATCTTCCATTTCTCTTTTAGAGTGCTCAGGGGTTTTGTTTCTCATTATCATGTTCTTTTTCAGAGGTCATGGACCCTGTGGCAGATCCTAGGATGATCCCTGAGTTTCAGTTTAGGAGGACTGGCCCTTTTGGTCCTTCTGATGCCGCCATTCAGTCATACATAGACCGACATTTGGATCCTGAGGGCGCACATCGTTCTGATCACTGGTTCTGGAGGCACCAATTGTTGTCCGGTCGGGATAACTTCCATGGGTTGTTTGTTAGACATGATCCTTCTGTTTCGCAGCCTCAGTCTCTTCACAAGCGTCCTGCTTTGATGCTTGACCCGCCATCTCACACTGAGGAACGTAGGAGTCAGACTTATGTCGATTTTGCCCCCGTTGGGCATGATAGAGATCATAGAGATGCTGTGAGGGATATACAGGGCCTCTTCTTACATCCATGTGTCCGAACTGGCCCATCTTCTGATGTTCATTTGTTGAGTACCGAGATGTGTGAGGAGCGTGTCGCGCCTTGGGATCCCGACCGTTTGAACATTACAGGGGATCTAGTTTGGGCTCCTGGGTAAGTTGAGTGGACCCGCTATGTTATGACCCACATGAGGGATATTTTGGAGAGTACAGAGATATTTGGTGGAGTGGCTATGACTCTGTTTGGCTTCCTGAGACATGATATTTTGATAAAGGCAATGGCCACCAATTGGAGTTACGTGTGGAACACCTTTCTGTTAGAGGACCGGGAGGCCACTCTGGACATTCAGCAGATGGTGCACTTGCTTGGGGTTCCTGCTGAGGGCCGTATTTATGAGGAGAGGGTACCGCCGGACGAGGAGCTCTCTGGGCTTGACCCTTCAGGTTTGGAGTTCCATTCTTTTTCTGCTCGTGCTTTGTTCCAGATTTATTATGAGATTGCAGCTACTCGGGCCTTGAAAGGACAGAGTCGTGATGTTCCATTTCGGGCCTGGATACGTTATTTTATGGATAGAGTACCAGAGGGCCGCGCTTCCCCTTTTGTGGACCCTCTTGATCCTATGGGTGTGGGTTCTGATCAGATCCACAATCCTCATGTTGATAGAGATTTCTCCCGGTTGAGCTCGAGGGTTTTGGATCGGGTCACTGTGTTAGCTGCTTATCTGTCTTGGTGGTTATGCTACTATGTCCTTCCTTATGATCCAGCTGGCTATATTCGTCCCGGGGTATTCATTATGGCCGCTACTTTAGCACGAGGTTTCAGAGTTTCATTGGCCGTTCCAGCCTTGGTCAATGTTTATCGTGCTATGAGGGAGCTTACTTCCTCTAGAGATCCTTCATATGCTCAAGTTGTTATGCCTTCACATATACTTCTTGGTTGGTTTTACGTTTGTTGGGAGAGAGGTTATTCGCCAGCCATTTCCAGCAAATTGAGAGAGCAACTGCCTGCGCTGAGCTTTATAGCTGGAGCTCCATTATGTGATGTTAAGGTCTATGCAGCGCATATGTACTTCATTCATAGTGTGTCATTCATTAGTTGTTATAGGCCTGAGGCGTTCACTAGGGATTGGCCAGGAGATCGGGAGGATCTTACTCGGCTGGTTGATTCAGAGGTTTCGGCCAGGGGAGCACGACCTTGCTTGTGTTCTCGTCGTTTCAGGCATGCGAGGGACTTTGCCATTGCTACTCGAGCTGGCTTCTTGACTACTCGGATAGGGGACATGGTCATTGCTGAGGTTTATTCCCCGCACAGATGCGCATGGCAGTTTGGATATGATCAGGATATACCTGCCAACATAGTCCCTTCTAGACCGCCAATTGGGACTTTTGAGTCTATTGCTGAGTGGGGTATTTTCGCCTTACGCCTTGGTACTGGGGCGGAGTGGCTTATCCCACCCATGTCTCGTATTGGAGTAATGACTTCTCTTTATGACCGATGGCTTAGGCGCTGGATCAAGCTTGCCCATACACTTCCACCAGCTGTGCTAAAGTCAAAGGTTTTCCCCACCCATCGTACTTCTAGGCAACGATCTCGTCTTGGTTCTAGGCAGCTCAGGAGTTACTCTGGTGTTGACACTCGTGTGCCTTCCCTTCACTCTCAGCCTAAGTACCTGGCTCCTCCCAAGCTCTTGGAAGATGGCACTTTTCAAGGTGTGAACGTCTTCTTTTCTAACGTTGTCATGTATGTTATCATTTCTGTTTCCTTCTTTTATGAATTTGTTTGTCGCTCAGGGTATGGAGTTTATGGGCGTAACCACTTTCGCTTCATTGTCCCTGGTACTCATGACATGGGTGGTGAGGCTTCTCCCGCTCACACAGTGGGTCCAGATGATTTCGAGTATTACGCCACGACACCCAGGGATGGCGAGACTTCTCCTACTCGCACAGTGGGACCAGATGACTTTGAGTATTATGCCGCGACACCAGGTTTCGGCGCTTTCTCTCTTTTTCATTTCTCTTTTTTTTTCCTCTTTTTGTTTTTTTGTTTTTTTTTTTTTTTTTTTTTTTTGTTGTTTTTTTTTTTTAATGTTGTCACCTTATAAGCCTATGCGTTACAGGCACTCCTTCATCCCTTCCCTCGCCAGATTATACCATGGAGCTTGCAGAAGAGGAGGCTAGGATCGAGCAAAGGAAGAGACAAAACGAGGATCTTATTCACGCTGAGGAGATGGCTCGTTATGGATCTAGGCGGAGGGTTGACATTGGTCCTCCTAACACTGAGTTTCTTATGGAGCCTTCCCACATTCTTCCTATTCCAGGTGCTTTTCATTCCTTCATCATTCTCCCTTTCACTTTCTTTTTTTTTTTTGACTTTTAATTCATGGTTTTCTGTGGGTAGTTGTTGCAGTATCTCCT
Source organism: Rhynchospora pubera (assembly GCA_028095005.1). Lineage (NCBI taxonomy): Eukaryota > Viridiplantae > Streptophyta > Magnoliopsida > Poales > Cyperaceae > Rhynchospora > Rhynchospora pubera. The sequence continues at coordinate 181,625,096 of CM051461.1, forward strand.
GTGCTTGAGTCTCAGGTGACACCTTCTGTGGAAGTTATCCATGACATAGAGGATGTCAAGACGATTTTGGAGGAGATTGAGGTAGAGGAAGTTCTGGTGGAGGAGGTTCCCTATGATGAGGTGATTCCAGGTCTTTTTCCAGTGGCAGAGGCTCCCATCACTTCAGATGACACATTAGCCATTATTCCTGTGACTGCACTTGGGTGTGAGGTAGTACCTTTTCCTTGGGTTCCTCGCTCACCCTTAGGTCTAGGTATCATTTCAACTACTCCATTCTTTCCCTTTATATATATATATATTTTTTTGCACTCTCATTCACCTTCCCATCCAATTGGATATATATAGGTCGCCTTCTTTTCTCCACCTTTGCCTTTGATATTGATCTGTCTCCGTTCGGCCATTTGAGTCTGTATTATGGGTCAGGGCTTTCTGCGGGAGACGTAACATTGTTAGCAGATGCTGCACTTGCAGTCTTCATTACTTCTGGTACTTAATCTCCCATCATGTCCTTTCATTCACACTCCCCAGATCACTTATCGTCTTGCTGCTGCAGGTCATGGTGAGATTGATCATTCTGGTATTTCAGCTTCGGCTTCACTTGGGCTAGCAGACTCGGGCATTGGGTGTCAGACCATTGTTTTGTCCCGTGCGATGGAGGTGGCCTATACCTTATCCCCCGACACTGTTTTGGTTGAGCTGTGTGGTTCTGGAGATACTGAGTCATTGACCTCGTCAGATACAGAGTCCGTTAGCAGCTATATAGATGAGGGGCCATCAGAGGTGGTTTTAGCCCTTCCTTGTTGTGCTCTTGATGATGACATGATAGATTCAACCTTTGAGGACAGTGGAGAGACTGATCCTTACTGTGGAGAGGGGAGTGGTATGACAGAGCCTCTTTCCATTGCTAGTGGGATGACAGAGCCCTATTGTGAGGAAGGTGTAGAGGTGGAGTCATCTGTTCGTGCTTTCGAGTAGGGGTTGTGGAGTTTGCATACTCCTTGTATCTTTTTTTTTTTACTATTTTTTTTTTTGTTTTAGATTGAACCTTAGTTTTAGACTTGGTCTTAATTGATTGTCTTTTCAATGTTGTGGTTGGACCTTTTAGTCATATGATATTTTGGGTCTTTCTTGAGCTTGTATGACTCTTTGGGTTTGATTGTAGTTGGTTTATGGATATGGATATTATATTTCTTGTTGTCATTGGGTTCATCAATTTTGTTTATTAAAATTCTTGGATCGCAAAGCGATTGTGTTCCTTTATTGCAAACCGCCACGCCTCTTGCTCTTTTGTATTTATGGGTAAATTCGAAAAGACGTATACTTTCTGGTGCCCTAATTTCCTTTATATATATAAGGCATCATGCGTACGTATCTCGTATCATTTCCTTCTTCTTCTGAACTTTCTTTCTTGGACCTCATTTTCCATGGCCGGCGTCATAGATCCAAGGAATCCCAAGCGTCCCAGAGATGAGGGCAGTTCCTCTGTCCAAGGCGCGTCACCTTCCAAGCCTAACTGGTCATATGACCCAGGCAACCGTTATCTGTTTCGAGATGACGAGGCTTTTGAGTGTTATCAAAGTAACATTGGTGAAGGGGGGCGTGAAGCTTCCGCCTGCTTTTTCTTTCATTCTCAAGGACGTTTCACCACCTCTTATATGAATTTAATAACAGGGTGGCTTAATGCCTGGAGCCTCCACGGCTTGTCAAGACTTGACACTCCTTACCATCCGGATATCACCAAGTTATTTTATGCCAATCTCCGTGTTATCTTTGACCATTATGGCATTCCTTCTGCCTCTTCCTATCTTTTCGGCAGGCTCTTTCACATAGGAGTTGAGGATTTGGCTGACTTGATTGGTGCCACAGATACTTTAAACGGCTTGTCAGTTTATGCCTTTGGGAGTTGGCCTCGTGAGCAAGGGACATACCGGGGCCATTGTGAGTGGTTCAAGATACCCAGATCTGAGGCAAGTTCTGAACTGGTCTCTACCACGCATTTGCCCGCGCTTCATCGGTAATTTTGCTATTTGTGTGTTTTCGTTTTGTTTGTTTCTTTTGTTTATTTCTGAAAAATAGGTTCATGACCATGAAGTTTATATGTTCTTTTTAGGTTATTTTTCTTGGTTATCAACTACATCCTCTTTCCTCAGGGTGAGTTATCGGATTTGACTCGCCCAGGGACTTTGTTCTACCTTCGCTTATTGCTTCTCAAACGCGGGAAAGCTAATCTTCCTAGCCTCATCCTCCAAAACATGCATCATGTCACGAGGTTTCCCAAGGGCCATTTGCCTTATGGGAGTTTAATCGAGGCCTTGATGGAGCGGGCTCAGATTCCATTGCCTGAGATGCTGTGGGGGAATCCAATCACTGAGCGGCTTATGCTGTACCCGTGCAACCTGCTCTTAGATCTGACTTCCTTTGGGTGGGTGAAGATGGCTCATGGCACTCTGGTCCCTGACCCCAACTACCCGGTGAACAGTCATATCCTTCATAGGTTTGCTGCTGTGAATCAGTATAGTCCGGTGAGAGAGGCTTCTCCCCCTTCTCCAGACGGCTCAGCCATTGAAGAATCTTTTCCACTCCAGGAACACATAGACCAGCGTTTTAAGGAGCTAGATCAGCGACTGGAGAATGTTGAGACAGTGCTTCAGTCAATTCATAACACCTTAGAGACCCTTGCAGGGGCGATGGCCGCAGCTCAGGCGCCTCCAGTGCCTCCGATATGAAGAAGTCTTGGATGTTTGATCATTTGGTTTTGTTGTTTCATTGCTTTGTTTTGTATGTTCTTTTTTTGTTGTCGTTCGAACTGTGGTGACTTTGGATGGCTTATGTTTGGTATTTTGATTTTATGATTTGATTAGGGTAATTTGGAAGCCTAATAACTTTTGGTCTGTTGGTCTTGGTTTACGGACATCTGTTGAGGTTTATTTGGTTTAGATTGTCATAGGTAGCGACTTTAGACATCGCTATTGGGACAGATATTTTTGTTATTCTCCCTGCTCTTTGGTTACGGCAGCAAGGAACATACCGGTGGGGTTTGTCTATTCTACGTCATTGCCTCGGTAGTTAGGACCATTCCGGTGGGACTTGTTTGTTCCATATTACCGCCCCGGCATGTAGAATAGACGTTCTGGGTATGGCACGCAGTGAGTACGGCGTGCAATGAGCACGGCACGCAGTGGGACTTTGTGCATCATTTTCTGTTGGTTGTTTTTGGCATGACGGTAAGGGACGCACCGTCGGGATTTGTCTGTTCCATATCACTCTTTCGATGTGGTGAGATGGGGTTTTCTCCTGGCTCTTTGAGTACGGCAGCTAGGAACATACCGTAGTCGGTGGTTTAAGGCCCAACACGACCATGGGCCCCTCTGGGTATTAGGATTTATGAGGCCTATTCCTTGACATGGTTGGCGGACATCAGCCGTGGTATTCTCCGTTTTCAGAGGGGCTTTTAGGTTCGGTTTGGTCTTCATTCATTTTTTTTGCAGGTTTCGGCAAGGATTACATTTTGAGCAGACATGTTGTCTCCTCAATTTGTAACTATTTTAGGACGTGGCTTTGACTAATCCCATGGTAAGTTTCACCGTTTGTGTCTTAATTTAGAGTTCAAGACACAGAACTTTTGTTCATCCTTTAGTTTGGTGAGATGAACAGGCACCTAGTACATTGTTAAAGAACAAAGCACAAGACTTTGGCCATCTTTTTTGGGTAGGTGTGATGGACAGATCACCGCATTGTGTCTTAATTTAGAGTTCAAGACACGGAACTTTTGCTCATCCTTTAATTCGGTGAGATGAGCAGGCACCTAGTACCTTGTTTAAAGCACAAGGCACAAAACTTTTGTAGTAAGTTTCACCGTTTGTGTCTTAATTTAGAGTTCAAGACACAGAACTTTGTTCATCCTTTAATTCGGTGAGATGGACAGACACCTAGTACTTTGTTTAAAGTACAAAGCACAAGACTTTTTAGGGTCATATTTTGGAATGTAGGCCGTTTGTAAAGGAGACGTTCCATGAATGTCCATAAGGACAGAACACTCCTTTTACCTTGGCCCGGTGGGACATAATATTTTGTGTAAGTTTTGGGAAGTTTTGGATTTTTTTTTTTTTTTTTTTTGGGTCTTGAAATTTGTCTTTTATTTAAGGGTTTGAGGATATTTAGGAGAATTTGGTCTTAACTATTATTTAGACTACATTTTTAGTTTGGTCTAGTTTCTCTTAATTACCTGCTTTTAGGCTTTGTTGTTTTTTTTTTGTTGGACTTGGATTTCATTTATGGTTTTCGACTTAGGGTCATTTTTGAAAAATTTTGAAGGGTTTATTTTATTTAAAGGTTAATTTATTACTTTAGGGTTTTGGCTCAGGGATACCCCATAGTGTTCAAAAGAACGGAGCACCTGTCGAGCCTTGACCCGGTGGGACATGGTATATAGAATTTTATTTTTTGTTTGGACTTTGATTTTGGTAGGTATGTTAGAGTTGGGTTAAATTCTTCGCTAAAGAGCGCTCCATAAATGTTCCAGATAACAGAACATCCCTTTGGATTTTCATCAAGTAGGACGAGAAATTTTTATTTAGTTTAGTCCCCTTTTATGGGTTATGGTTTAGTTTGGGTTTTGAACTCATGAGTTTTCGGACTTGCTTTGTGGAGTTTGGGGTTTTATCTCGTAGCATTCAGATCCATCCTCCAGGTTTTAGATTTGTTTGATGAGGTTTTGGTGAAGAGGACACCCTTCGAGGTCGCACGGATGGGCTGTCTTCTCGGCTTTTAATCTTCAAGGAATACGGTGTTTATGGGAGACTGGCGCCCTCAGAAAGCTTCATGTGGCGTGGTCCAGGTGTCTCCAATAAAAGACTTTTTTCTTTTTTTTTTAGGTACCAAATTGATTTAAGCTTGCTTGTGATTGATTTTTTTTGCTTGAGTGAGAAGTAATGCTTGAGCATGAGATACCAATTCGAGGCACGGTGCTGACTGATACCGAAGATCTCAAGATAGAATACCGGACGCAAGACACGCTGTCGATCCGATACTAGATGGCTTCTCTCTTTTGGTTGTTTGTTTTTTTTTCTTGGTTTTGTTTATGGACGAGAAAGTACTTGAGGATGAGATATCAATTCGAGGCGCGGTGCTGAATGATACCGAAGATCTCAAGGTGAAATACCAGACACGAGACGTATTGCCGGTCGGGTATAGGAAGGTTTTTCTCTTTTTGGTTGGTTTTTTGTTGTTGGTTTTGTTTAAGGATGAGGAAATACTTGAGGATGAGATATTAATTCGAGGCGCGGTGCTGAATGATACCGAAGATCTCAAGGTGAAATACCAGACACGAGACGTATTGCCGGTCGGGTATAGGAAGGTTTTTCTCTTTTTGGTTGGTTTTTTTTTTGTTGTTGGTTTTGTTTAAGGATGAGAAAATACTTGAGGATGAGATATCAATTCGAAGCGCGGTGCTGAATGATACCGAAGATCTCAAGGTGAAATACCAGACACGAGACGCATTGTCGGTCGGGTATAGGAAGACTTCTCTTTCCTTGTTTGTTTGTATCAGGCTCTTAATATCAACCACTGTTGACTCAGATCCTGACCATATTTCTTTGGACTTGGATTTTGGTTTGGTTTTGGACTTAGTTTGGATTTAGACTTGGTTTTGATTTTGGTTGTGAGTCTGAATTTGGTTTTGACTGTAGTTTTGGATTTAGTCTTGATTTTGGTTTTGATTGTTGGTTTGGATTTGGTTTTGATTGTACTTTTGGATTTAGACTTGGTTTTGGTTTCGGTTTTGGTTTGGATTTGGTTTTGATTGTAGTTTTAGATTTGGTTTTGATTGTAGTTTTGGATTTAGACTTGGTTTTGGTTTTGACATCTGCTTCATTTTTGTATAACATTGACTTGAGAGCTCTGGGTTTTCCCTTGCCCCCAGTTTAGCCTTAGCATTCTCATTTCAGCTTGGACTCAATTCAAGTTCTCGCCCCGAGGAGGCTGTTGAGATTGAGACCTTTTGAGTGTTGTTGCTTCGTCCTTTTGAGCCATCATTTGGGACTTCGTCATTTTCTCCTACATGAGAGATTGCATTGCTGGTAGCGGACCAATATTCTTGCTCCTTATGATCAACATCATTGGTCTCACTTTTGTTTTTGGTAGTTTGAGGGGGTATTAAACTGGCTTTTGTATGAGGCATGGGGTTTTGTTGAGCATCCTTAGGTAGCGCGAGCTCACCCTCTTGGATCATTCCTTCCACCACATCCTTGAACACATAGCATTTTTCAATTGGGTGTCCGATGATCCTATGATATAAGCAGAATTTAGGATCATCGGTGTTTTTCATTTCACCTGGTCTCTTGCTTGGAGGAAGTTCCAGTCTACTTGAGATTTGGTGAAAAAGACTCCTCGTCTCTTCTACTCTAAAAGAGTATGGCTTGCTCATTTGCTCAACCAGGGATGGTCTTCTCGCCTTTGGCAGTGTCTGGTTGATATCACTTTTCCCTTGAGAGCGAACATAGTCAGAGGTGTGACCATGTCTGTCTGACGCCTTTGAGTCCTCGACTCTTTGAGTTGGTATAAGGCTTTTGGTTGTCCGAGCCATTCCAGCTTTTGCTTTGTTGCTCTGGTGGTATTGAGAACATTCATCTGGATTTATCCCTCCGTCTTTCTGAAAGGAGTGTGGTTTATCCTTTGGTTCAACTGGAGTCAAGCACTGTTGATACACCTTTAGGCCTTCTGTTTGGTTTGGTTTATCGAACTCATCCCGGAAAGCAATGACCATGTCGCTCCATGTTCTGATGCTATCCTCTTCAAGGGAATCGTACCACTCGAATGCAGGTCCAGCAAGGCTTGCTGGGAATTGTCGCAGCATCCAAGCGTCGTTTCCAGCTGTTTGGCCACATAACTCAATGAAATGAGCTAGGTGTTGGCCAACACAATCCTCTTTGATTTGATCCCCAGTGAACATTTCAAAGTCAGGGATCATATATCCTTCTGGATATTGTACATTATTGTACTCAGCAGGGTAAGGTTGTTTCATGTGGCCGTCGAAAGAGGCCATCGCGCCATTGTTTCTTTTCATTTGTTTTAAGAGCATCCATATCACACCATTTTCTTGTTGGAGTCCAACCATTTTCTGGTACATTCCAACATTTTCTTCTTTCAGTGCGGCAATCTCACCACACATTTCTCTATTCTCTTGGTAGAGTGCAGTAATTTCGCGTCGCATTTCACCATTTTCTAGCCGAAGCATTGCAATCTGACCATCATGCATATCCAGTCGCTTGCTCAGGCCTTCTAAAGTGTCTTGTTTAGGGCGACCGGCCAAGGCCGACACTTCTTTGACATTTTCATACACCTTTGATTCTCTATTTATATATTGAAAAGGATTTTGGACGACACATGATATAGGTATTGGGTTTTCCTCAATATTGTTGTCTTCATTTGGCGGATCATCCATCGAGAGTTCATCACATGAAATATGAGAGACCATGTGGGATGAGTAAGACTCCCCCATCGATTTTCTTTGTATTTTGTTGCTATTGTTTTTCTTAGAGATCCTTGAACTTCCTGCCATTCCCATATTATTAGAAAGTCGGATCATCCTAGTTTCTGCTTTCTCTGTTTCATTTTCACATTGGTAATGCCAATCCTCTGGTTTTAATCTTTCATAGTTGTCAACCTTGGTTAATAAGCCATCGATTGTGGTTTCCATTATGAGGAATGGTTTGATTCGTCCATAGATATTTCTTATTATCATTTCTACCAAGTCAGTTTCAGGGACTGGTGGTTTGCAAGAAAAGTTCATTTTCCAGATCCGGGTAATAAAATCCCTAACAGATTCCTTTCTCTTTGGTTTCTCATTTGCCAAATCAGCCATTGTAATTTTTCGGGTATGGATTGCAAATCTTCGACAGAAGGCATTTGCCATATCTTCCCAGGTTTGGATACTATTTTCTTCTAGAGAGGCATACCATTCCAAGGCTGGACCTTTTAGGCTTAAAGGGAATTGGCGTAGTAGGTAGACTTCATTTCTCACTGTGTCCCCGCACTTCAGTCTAAACTGGACCAAATGTATTTCGGGGCTCTTTTTGGTTCCCATGCCATCAAACAATCTGAACTTTGGTATCACGTATTCCTCTGGATAGCATACCAGATCATACTCCTTAGGATATGGGCTCCCAAATCTCTCCTTAGGCTGTATGAGGTGACCTAGCCCGGATTGTTGCAATCGACGATTTAACATATCATCCATTTCCTTTTCAATCATCTTTTGCACCTCAAGAGACACCATTGAGTCATCTCTTGGCTTTTCATTATCCCTTAGAATTGACTTGCCTTTTGTGTGGTCAGTCTTTCCCTTTAAAGCACGACCTCTCCGTTCCTTAGATTTAGGGCTTACAAAACCGATTTCCCTGGGATGTGCATCCATCTTTTCTTGGAGGAAATCTTGCCACAATCCTCTTTCAGTTATAAAATCTTGCATACCTGTGCACCATTTTGATAACCGAGTATTCTCTTGCTGAACGGTCGCCAGTTCATGACTACCTTGTTCTAGCATTTGACTACTTTTGGAAACCTTATCATTATCAGAGGATGCCCCCAGATCAAGGCCCCTTTCTTCACTTTCTACAGGCTCTTCACGAGACACCCGATCAGATAGAGAATACTCACTTCCTTCTATATCACAAGTGAAAATTCCTTCCTTGTCATTTTGGTTTTTTATTACATTGCTTTCGCCCTTCGGTTGAACTTCATCAGTAGAAATGGTTGTACCATCCATGACGGAGCATTCACTTTCAGCTTGTTTTGTTTCCCTTTTAATTCCTTCTTTGAAAGGAATCCTATAATCACTTTCAGACCCACTTTCATCTCCTAGAAGACCCAGAATTTGCTCCAATGACAAATCTTCGAAGTGTTGGCTTTGCTGTGAGACTTGTTGACAGTCATCTTTTTGATTTGGAGTGTGCATAAGAGTTTCTGATATTCCAGACTGGTCATCATACTCTACATCCATTGTACTAGCACTGATAGATTCTGCAGGATCCTCTGCTACACTTATCATATGAGCTGTGGCATTATCCTCTAAACCTTCTGATTGTTCCATGATTTTCTTTCTCCTTTCAAGTTGAAAGAGTGCCATGGTTTGTATTTGAAGTTGGAGGTTTCGCACCACATCAACTTCATGGGTTTGTGGAGCGGAGATGCCATGGCAACTCTTTACCCCTATATCTTGACCTTTCGACTTGGTATGCCAGTCATTCGTCCCTTGCATTTGAGTTTTAACCTTTTCTACTTTCTTTCTATTTTCATTCAAGACTCTTCCCTCATTCTTTACCAATATAGACGAGGTGGCCAGTATATCAAGAGCAGAAGTGCCAGGCATTTCGCTTTGTGCTTTTGAAAAACTGCCCCCTGCATATTGTTCATCAAATACATGCTCTCCTGTTTCCCGGGAGGATGATGCCAATCCATTTTTGGTAAGTATGGGAGAGGTTTTCATTTGCTTTCTAGAAAAACTGCCCCCGGCGCTTCGCCTTACCTTCACTTGTTTTCCTGTGTTTAGGGAGGGGTGTACCAATCCCTCTTTAGTAGGTATGGAAAATTTTTTCTTCTGTCTTTCAGGAAAGTTGCCCCCATTATGCAATTCCTTTGGCACTTGTTTCTCCATTTTCTGGAAGGGACATATCAATCCTTTTTTTGTGAGTATGTGAGGAATTTCCCTTTGCTCCTCCAGGAGGCTGCCCCCAGCGGATTGCTTAATTGGAGTAGGTTTTCCCATTTCCTGGGAGGGAAGGGTGAAGTTTTCGCTTGTTGATGCATCAGGACTCATAATCTGAGTGTCAGGCGGAATCGGTACACTAGTTATTTCTTTCCTTTGCTTCTCTTTTACCCTCTCAGAGGCTTCTTGGCTTGCTTCTCGACTTGCTTCCCTAGATGAAATTGTCTTTTCCAGTATTCTAGTTTGAGGTTTCCACATTGCTTTGACTTGGACGACCGAGAATTTTTTCTTGGCAATCATCAGTGGAGTAAATGAGCTCTCCACCGACGGATTTGGTTTTGGTTCAGGTGTTGAGTTCTTTGTGCTGGTTGGTTTGGGTGTGTCATTATTTACGATCGCATGATTTGGCCGTGCGCCCATTCTAACCATATGCTTCTGGACCTCAGCACATGCTGCTGTGACCCGAGCGTTCTCCAACTGGAGTTGCTCGAGTTGCCTTTGTTTTTCCTCCAGCTCCTTGCGAAGCTGGGCCATTTCATCAGATATTTCTATTTCCTCATCAACATCCTCATCAGACGAATTTCCACGACTCGGATTTGGATCCTCTTCATCTCTTGTTGCATTATAACTGGTTTGTTGGACGATTTCCTCCACTACCGGGCTGCGGTTTTTAGGCCGCCCTACCCGTTTGGAAGGTTTGGATCCTGAAACCTTTCCCTTTTGCCCTTGCGTTTCCACGCGGACACTTTCAGAGTTGGGTAGCTCTTGTGAACCAGTCCCCACTATGTGAACTTCCACTAACTCTTCATCATCATCAACATTTGCGGACATATGACATACCAAGACAGAATCAACTTTCCGTCTCTTCTTCACCACATATTTTCTTTTTCTTTTGTCTTTCATCATCTGACTCGCCACTTGGTTAGCCAAAGAAGTATCATTTTCCTTTGGGACCCACCGCCTGGTGCCCCCTGTGTGTTGCTTAGGAGCTGGCATGGGTTCTGGTTGTTTGGGCCTCCAGACCTGCTTTGCCTTTCCCTTGGCTTTCATAGACTTGAGGTTGGGTTGCAGTGGCGGGAAGGTGAGCCGGTCAAAGACTGATGGCAGGTCGGCCACGGTCTTTTTCTCGAAAACACTATGGTCCGCATCTCCCTCAAGGTTGTCCTCACAATGGGGAAAGCAGAGCCTTTGGTGCACCGGGAGCCTTAGTCTATTCTTTACGGACGGATTCTTAGCGTTGGCAGGGACCGTAGTGACGATCCAACGGGACTTACGAGACTTTTTGATGATTCTGAAGGCCGCATGTATGGCCTCCACTGTCTTATGTTTCTCGTGGGTTATTTCCTTCGTCTCAAAGACCGGGGCATACATGGGAAGCTCCCAATCCTCCCTGAGACGCATCTCCTCTTCTCCCTTCTTGAGCACATGCAGGGGGGTGAAGGTGTTGCGAAGAGGCAGGTCAGTGACGGTGTCTGGTTGTTGGACCAGGTGGAGGGCTTGAATCCTCGAGAGCCTAGTCCTTGTCTCTGTTCCTTTTGATTTAGGAACAATAGCCTCTTTCACATGTTGAATTGGCATCTTCCCTTTCTGGTTGTATGGGGTGGTGTTTCCTGAGACAACAGTAGATGTTCCACCAGCGAGCATCACCATTTGGAGTCGTGTGGTAGCTTGGACGGGCACTTGGAGAGTCCCGGCCGTGGAGCCACCACCATTCTTGAGATGTTCTCCAGTCACAATTTGGCACCAAGTCACCATTGTTCCTTTTAAAATGAAGAGAACTTGAGATTAATATGTAACATGAAATTTAATAGACTCCTATATACTTTCATGCTTAATCCTTTAATTATTCCCTGATGAGAGGAGAAGACTGTCCCACCGGGCGTGCCAGAATCTGTCTCGCACTTTTTCAGTCCGACCACGGAAGATCAGATAGTCCTCTATGGGGCGAAGAAAATGCGGATCAGATACCCCTTGAGTCCCCTAGAATTCGAACACCACTACCCGTTTTACGAACGAAAGATAGCAATGCGACCTTAGGGACCTCAAGAGTTGATTGTTTGTGTGTAGGTCCTTTCCTTCCAGCAGGCGCAAGCCCCTGCTGTTAATTACCTCCGTTCTGAGTCCAAGTTGGGAATCAGACAAGAGCACCTCTAGATCGGGAATAATTAAATGATTAGGCATTGAAAGCAATTGGAGTCAGTTTTATTTGATATAATGGCTAGTGCTATGTGGAATGTGGTCATGATGCAGAATGCATATGCATGCTATGCTGATTTAAACTTTAAGCGATATGCAGACTTCGATGCTCTATCTTTTATAATTATAACTTTTATTGCTTCTAAGATTGTTATCATAAGACAGTCAGATCGTTGGATCATAGGTTGGTCTTAGTTATCTTGATATGGACTTGGCTTTCTATGTAGTGCCAGGATATAGAGCCTTAGGATCTTGTTTGATTCGATTTGGCGTTTGACTCAGTATTGGCCTCTAGGTTTGGACTTGGCTTCTTGGATGTTCATTTGAATTTGGATTTGGAGTTGAATTTTGGGTTCGAGATTTGATTCAGATTCTGGGGCCCTGAGTCTGATTTAAGTCTAGTTGTGGTTTAACGTTGGTATTTGGATTTTTGGTTTCTTAGTTTAGGATTTAGGGTTTAAGGTTTAGGATTTAGGGTTTTGAGGTTTAGGATTTAGGGTTTGAGACTTGATCCAGGATCTGGAGCTATGGATTTGGTTTGAGTCTGGTTATGGTTTTAACAATGGTATTTAGATTTTAGTTCCTTGGTTTCAGGCTTTCGTTCTGAATTTCTGGGTTTGGGTCTGGTTGAGGCTTCGATATTTAGTTATGGAGTTTGAATTTAGGTTCAGTTTTGAGTCCCAGTTGAGTTTAGATGTCTGGGTTCAATTTCTCGGGAATTGTCTTGAAGTCCTGACTTGGCTTGGGTCTTAAGTTTGAAGTATGGGTTCTGACTTGACTGGCTCTGGAGTGTCCTGGCTCTGAAGAATACCTGTCATCCAATAATCCCTGCCGTCCTTTAATAACAATATTAGTTTTTAATAATGTTTATGTTTATTATTTATTTTTATGATATTTTTAAAGTTTTATGGACTTTTAAATAAAAGTGACTTTTAAGTTGGTTTTTTGTATATGATATATCAGGTAGAAATGTTCTTCATAATTTTCTGGATATTTTGGTATTTTATGGGAATTTTTATGATTTTCTGGATATTTTTGATGTATTTTTGAAGTTCTGGTTTTCTGCAAATTCTCTGATTGGTCCATGGCATTGAAGAGGGCTGAGCTGTCGGCTTCCGGGTGGTCCACGTAGGCAGGAGGAGGTGGTTTGTGGTGTGCACCAGCGCTGGCCACACAGTTTGAGTCGCAGAAGATCGGGCATAGGCGCTGGATTGAGCTGGTCGAGTCGGTTGGTCCATGCCCGCGCCCATGCACCGGGTCGGGTCTGAGTTGGGCTTAGGTTCGATTGGTTCACAGTGCACCAGGTTCATCTAAGTTGGTCTTATCGTTTAATGGAACCTTCTCTTTCTGTATCTCCTTTGGTGTGTTCTTTTGTACAACGCCTCCATTTCTTCATATATCATGGCCCATATTCGATGCTTTGCAGATTTGTCGCCACAGAGGATCATCGCAGGCCATCTCTTTTTAACCGTTGCCAACATGATCTGTCCATTGATAGGCGTCAAGATTCGTGCATGGTCAAGGAGTCAACTTCTTCTTCCTTTTTCTTCCATCTCCTCACGATTTCATCCGTTGCCTTTGACCCGACGGCACAGTGGCTCCTCCGCCGTTGACTCGAGCATTCCGACCACCATTTTGATTGAGGTTGGGTTTCACAGGATCGTCTCCTCCTCCTCTTTTCTTCTCTACCTTCAATTTCGCCATTGCACACATGATTGACTGGCCCCACTTTGGCTTGCTATTTTCACCATGCTCGGCTGCCTCCGCCAAATTGCGCCTCCTGAGGGGTTTGTTCTCTTCTCAGGTGAGTTGCACAGCACATACTTCTCTTCTTTTGTCGATTTGAGCCGTTGGAGGGTATGCCTTCTCTTCAGTTGTGTCAGGGAGACGAAATCGAGATCTGGCCATGGCTAGAGAGCTTCCAACCTGCTGTTCTTGTGCATCCAGAGATGCACAAACCCTTTTATTTTATTAAGTCACTTTTATCTTATGTTAGATGCAGATGTGAGATGTTTAGATGCAAAGAAAGCAAGTAAATCAATGAAACAAAAGTATGGCACCAACCACCATGGACTGGTGGCTGGGCTAGCTCAAACACCAATCAAAACAGCAATTGAATTTTCAAAACTTCTTTATTGATATATGGAAGAGGTGGTTTTACAGATTCAAGCTACCTAGGCTCTCTCTTCTCTCTTCTTTTCTTCTATTTCCTATTACAAGCTAACTGCTCGACGAAATTACAGAGCTTTCTCTCTTCTGTTCTAACCTAACCAAGGATGGAGGCAGAGCTTCAGTGTATATGGTAAGCTTGGGGGTAAGTGGAGGTCTTTTTCTTCTTCTGATTTGAGGTCTTTATATAGGCTTGAAGTTAGGGTTTCCATGGAGTTGAGCCATGCGCATCTCACCCTTCATCTTGATCCAGTGGTTGATGTAGAGCCGTGGGGAGCAAGTTCTCTTGCAAAACCATGGTCTGGTATTGTGAATCTGTGGATGGTTTTCGTTGTGTGGTGAAGATGAGCCATGGAGTTAGGGTTTTGATCCAATGGCTCATGCGTGGCTGCTGAGTGTATTACTTCTTCACTTCTCTTCTTTTACTGGCCAATTACACCTTTCAATGATGCTTTGACATGTGTCAATTGATACCCACCGAGCATGTAAGGTGGCATGCTGACTAGAACTTATGTTTCTCATTCATGCCATGTTGGCTGCCGAGTTCACCATGGATTTCAATTGCATTTCTTTTAGGGTTCGTGGCATTAATTCTATTTACCAATTCTTACTGAAAAGCATTTGGTGCTGTGGTGGCATTATTTCATTGTTTCAAATGGGCTTGGGGAAGGGGTTCATTGCCATGTAGGCATGGAAGCAGCTGCCATCAATGTCTACTCGATTTTACTCTCTGGCTTGGCGCCAAAGCTCTTTAATTGGCATGTTTGGTCATGTAGCAGCTGGGGGGGGGGTAACGAGGGTATGAGGGTCATTTCCCAACCATGTTCTGTATTTCATTGCTTGATTCCATGGTCTAGAGGGCTCCATATAGCTTTCTGTATGTGCTACTTCCCATTTTGCCCTTCTTAGACTTATAATTAATTTTGGTATATTTCTCTATTTTGCATTTAATTTCATCTTCATTAGTCCATCATTAAGACCTGATTTTATGCTATCATCAAAATGATTAACTATTGATGTTGTGGCAGCCTGCAATTGGACTTGACATAGCCTGACAGGTGGGGTTACATGTCATTCGTTCTTTTGAGTAAAAGGCAGTATAATTGCAATTGCCTTTGTTGTTCCTCATGCTGGCTTTTGGCGCCAGAATTGGAGTACAAGTGGTGGCAAGCATCCAATGGTCGGTTAGCATCTGAGGGCTGAGATTCATGGAGAGAGGGCGCCTTCAATAATTGGTATGTTGCTGATGTGGTATGATTTGTATGTTGTCTCCTTTATCAACACATATGTGACCCTTTTGATCATCATCTGACGGCTGTAGGATGCTCCTTGGGGAGCAAGTTCCTTTAGTTTTGTCTCTATTGGCACTGAGAGTACTCATAGGAGGGAGGGGACCAGTGAGAAGACATGCACTCCTGCACTTGTTACTTTTCCATTTCCTCTCAGGTGTAACCGAAATCAATTCCTCTCTAGTTTATTTTAAATGTTTTAGTCATCATATCACATACTTATAGCACTTAGGCACTCTCTTTGACTTGTATTTAGGGCTAATTGCATCTGTATGTGACTGTTAAGCATTGTTGAATCAGCGCCTAACCTCCTAGCCGTGTCATGTCACTAAACCAGTGTCCCCACTTGCTGACCATGAACTGGCCACAACTTGTCACATGGTAATCGTTCTAGCATCTTCAGGAATGTGTAATAACTAGACAATTGGTGTTTCAGTGTACTAACCCCTTTAATTTCGAGTTCCTTGTGCCATCTTGTCTTTCTTGCAACCTCTCAATCTGTGTAGCTTCAATTAGTGAGCACAATACTCTTCTCTTTGATCTGAGCATCCTTCACTCCTCCACTTGCATTCTCTGATTCGCCCGAGTGATTTGGGACTCACCCCTCAGGTTAATTTCGAGTCACGACTTCATTTGACTCCTTCTCCTTCGAAACTCACCTCTGCAGCCATGGTGAATGGTGTTACTCTCTTCTTTCCATCAAATTGACACCGAGTCTTCATACCTAACTTCTCTCTCAACACTAAAGAAGCTTTCCAGGTATGCCTCTTGCTCAATTGCCCTTCAATTTGGTATAATTTTGCGTGCATTCGCGTCAGTCACTCATCCTTTCTCCTCTGAAATTGTTCTCTCCCAGGCCTCATTGCTGCTCGAGTTTGGTGTTGTTGAGTTTGTAAAGCCATCGCCGACACGAAGGTGCAGTCAATTTGATCGGGGACGGCGTATAGAGGCGGCGAGAGAAATCCCTACGCCGGAGAAGAAGGTTTCTTCGTACGGTTCCGTTGCCTCCTCTTTTCTCTTTTTTTTATTTTCCGGAAATGGTGGGGTCCCATGGTCTAAGCCAACCGGGAGGCGCCACGTGTTTTTATAGTTAAAAATAAAAATCAGCCGGTGGGGCCCACCTGTCAGTGAGATGGATGAATTTAATCCGAATTGGGCTGGGTTTTGTATGGGCCTTTATATTCTGTTTTTTTTTCTTGGGCCTCTCTTACTTTTGGGCTTTTATTTTACTTAGTTAATATTAGGCCCATGTATATGTATATTCATATTTTCCCTTTGATGCTATATTTGCAAATAAGCATACTGTTTAGTCTGACAATCTGTTTAACCACTTGCTTTGCACATGTGCATTTGCCCATTGGTATGTTGTCATCTTCTCTTTAAGGTATGTCAGTTTAGGTTCGGTATTTTAATTGACGGAGTCCCAGAATGGTATGATTTCCAGATAACTGATAGAGCCCAAAATTATACAATTTCTAGATAATCTTATTTGGGCCCCTTTTTTTTTAGGTATCGCTTGATTGCATTCCCATATTTATCAACTTGTAGCCGAATTTGAAAGCAAACATCATCTAGCCTCTATTCATTGTGGTATTGGCCCTGTCCGTTTGTTGTGGTTTTGAGATCGATTTTACTGCATGTCTGAAGAAGATTTTTTTTTGTGCCCATCCATAGGTCAGTTTGGCATGAAACTTTGCAGGGTTCCCCATAAAGATGTAAGGAATATGGTTGCCACAAATTTTCCATTTTTAGGACTTTCATGTAATTAATTGTAGGGATATCACAGGCTCATAATGGCATTTCCCATAATTAATTTACCGTCCGTTGTTTAGGAATTTCTGTATTTTCCTTCCATGCTTCATGATCATTTTGTCAAGGCCATTTTGTTTAATTGTTGGAGTTATGGAGTCTGGTTTCACTTGTGGGATGAGATTTGTTTTATTTATTCTATGGTTTCATGCAGCAAAATTTAGAGGCAAACAGTTTTGATATCACACTTGATCTTGCACTAATGGACTGAATTGGAGTATTTTCTTTAAAATTTGAACTTAATCTTGGATGCTTAGAATTGTTATGACAATCTTAGTCGATTCTCACAAGTTTTTGCCGAGTGAACTGATTCGTATTTGACAAACTTTTGAAAAGAAATTTATCGACTTTGGAAATTGTAAAATGAACTTTGTCTTGTTGAAATTGCTTTTTAATCGCTTGAATCACCAACAAGCAAAAATAATGGGACAATAAATCAAAATAGCTGTGAAAACGAGGACGCACTGAGGCCTTTCTCCACCAACTTAGCCACAAATTGGAGGGTATTGGGTTAGGTATGAATTGTTAGGAATTACAACTCAAAGAAACCGAGAAATAATTGGACAACTCATGCTTAATTCTACCGGACCCGGTGCGAAAGCATTGGTAAAGGAGTTGTTGAGTATTATGGCCCAAGTGTACCGTGGCCATAGTCGAGCAACACCCGTCTAACCTCCCTAGCGCGACATGTGCTAGTAGCAAACTTAAGGGCAATGATACCGCATTATCCTCTAGGGTGTAAAGCCCCACGGCTCGACTTGCACGAAAAGAAAAAAAAAACATTGGTGAAAAATTGAAATTGCTTTTGAGAAAAGTTCATTATAAAATTTCTGAAGTTGATAAAGGCCTTTACAAATTTTTGTGGAATGTGAAAAGGAACGGGTAATTGAAATTGAGATCGCTTTTGAAATATCAAAGGGAAGCTAGAGTTCTAATTTTTGGGAAAAGACTTTACTTAGGGCCAAGAGTTGCATTAATTAAGTTGTGAACACTTAACTTGGTTTTTGATTTTGATTCTTGTTTGACTCATTTGATGAAAGTGTGAGAAATTTTAGGCATAGCAATTGATTTCACGATATTTATTGGTTTGAGATACAACTCAATGTTTAAAGTTTAAGTATAGTCCAAAACTCTAAGCTTAGGGTGTTGCTTGAGGACAAGCAAAGTTTAAGTTTGGGGGGATTTGACATCGTCATTATTTGTAGGCATTTGGACCATACTTGGCACTCAAATAACACTCAAACCATTGAATTATTCAATAGATTGCTATGATTTCGATGGAATTGGCTCTACCGTCGTTTCTTCTCTCATTTTATAGGATTTTGATGATTTCTGATGATTTTGGAGCATATAGATGGATTCCCGACGTAGCACGCACGCTAGACGACTCATTCCTAGCATTGGAGGCTCTTTTCTCTCTCCTGGTCGACCCGAACAATCATCTGTTCGATCCGACCAGCACCTATGGCAGCCAGGCGTCATTTTCTCTCTCCTGGTCGACCCGACCAGGAGCCTGTTCGATCCGACTGGGCATCACAACAGCAGACTTATGCAGCTGTTCTTTCTCTCTCCTGTTCGGTTCGAACAAGGATCTGTTCGGTTTGACCAGGGTGCCGCCATATCACATAAGGCATTATTTTTTACATAGAAACTGATGGAAATGGCAATTTCTTGCGCCCTGGTGCCCTAGCCTTCCATCCTTGCGACCTGGGACATCCATATATACACCTCTAGACCTGAAGGAAAGGGGACAACCTTTCATACCACAAAATTCCTCTTTCCATAGGCGTTTTTCTTCCTTCCACAATTGGAGATCATCAAAGCTTGGTTCTTTGAAGCGACGGCAGCAAGGAGACGAGTTTGGTGACCATCTTGCAACACCTCACTGTCTAGAGATCGTAGTTCGAAAGCATAAAGGAGTATTCGGTTTATTCTTATATGTTTTCTTCTCTATTTTCAATGGGCTTGTATCTTGTTATTTCTATGTTATTTGTTGTGTGTTTTAGTACTATGTTAGGCTAAATTTATGTAGTCTTAGGGGTAAGGTAGTAACTTAGGTTTGGATGTTGTGATTTGATTTGATATGATATGATATGTTTTGTTGATTTGTTTTGTTGAGAATTATGTTAATTGCTTGTTTAAATTGCTTGGTTAAGTCTAATTAACTTCTAGATGAATGGCCACATTTAGTTAAGTTCTAAAAGTTAGGTTAATCAAGATAATTTAGATAAAGTATTTGGGATAAATCGTAGATCCGAAAGGGGAGATTAGTTGACATCAAAAGTGTAACTTTTAGACAAGTCCAAAAGACCTCTAGATATCCTTACGAACTCCAACAAACAAGTTTAAATTGATTGAATTCTATACCAAAAGTTGTGAACCAATCGAGTTAATTAGGTTAGGTTGTGATTTAACCAGTTTCTAGTCCAACAAGCGACAGCTGAGGTTTAGAATATCTAGGTTTGACCAACAAACCCTAGCACAAGGCATAAAGTATCATAAAAGGTCAAAACCACACACTTATACCATCTGTTCGGATCGAACAGATTCCTGTTCGGATTGAACAGATTCCTGTTCGGATTGAACAGACTCCTGTTCGGATTGAACAGATTCCTGTTCGGATTGAACAGACTCCTGTTCGGATTGAACAGATCCTTGTTCGAACCGAACAGAGAAGTAAACGCTTGAAAAACACCGTTCGATGCACGAAAGTGATAAGTTCTGTGTTCTAGAGTCCAAACCAAGGTGAAACCTGAACCCTAAGATGCTTTTTATACTGTTTGAAAACCCAAAAACCTTACTTTAGTTGTTTACTTTATTTTAATTGACAAAAACAACAAAAAATATCTACATTATTGCACTTAGACTTATTTCAACTATTTCTCCACCAAAATATTCTTGTCTAGCTTTTGAAAAAGGATAAGTCCAGTAATCAATTGTACCGTCCCTTGGGTTCGACCCTAAAGCTGTACTCCAAAAGACTAGTGAGGTTAGCTCTAGGTTTATAAATTTATTTGATTCCTAGGTTTTAAGCCTTCATCAGTACTAATCAAAACCAGATTGAGGAGCAACACAATATATGGATTATTGATTATATAGTAAGAAGTCAAAACTGAACACCAAACAAATATATTAAAAAAAATGAGCGATAAAATTAATACCTTCCTTCCTGTTCATTGTTGTCTGTCTGCCTTGTGTCATGCATCCTTATATATATATGCGGAAGTATTTCCTTTCCATGGATGTCTTCTCTTCGTTTCACCCTTAAGCATGCTCGTTTTGAAGAACCTAGACTTTTTCTTCTATATATGGATTTATTACTTTTTCAGCTTTATATGCGTCTTCATTTCCATTTGTTGTCTCAAGTCTTATACAATAACCATCTTTTTACTTTGATGTTGGTCCTGTATAAAGATTCAGTCTAGTTAAATTAAAAATCTATGCTAATAATTCACTTCAAATAGATGTGTTTATGATCTGTTAAAGGAAGTAAATTTTACTTTAAACATACAAAAACTGCTTCTGAACAGTTCATACCAATGTCTACATGTCCAGAACAAAGTCCAATTCAACTAAAAGACTAAACACACCATATTAACCCTCAACATGCCATTAATGCTTAATTTAACCCTATTCCAACCCCATTCACCCTCTCAACAAGATTTGGAAATATGAAGGGACAATCAGATCCTCTAAAAAGTTCACCAATATTGATTTCCAAAAAAGAATAACTAACAGCTAATGAAAACCAGGTTGAGCAACTACAAAATATATTGATTAGAGAAAGCCTTCAATCAAAGCGCTTTGACCAGAGTCTCAGTTAAACCCCGTTAGATCTCAATTTTGAAAGTTCAAACGACCGATCCGAACCGTCAAATATGATCTCCATATTGAAATCTCCTTGCCGACCAAAATTTTCATTTTTTTGAATTTTTTAAGTATTTTTTTCGGATTTTCAAAAATCGTTAATCTAATTTGTTCTGAACCCTACAAAAATTGCTGTTTTTGAAAATCCGAAAAAAATACTTAAAAAATTCAAAAAAATGAAAAATTTGGTCGGCAAGGAGATTTCAATATGGAGATCATATTTGACGGTTCGGATCGGTCGTTTGAACTTTCAAAATTGAGAACCGACGGGGTTTAACTGAGACTCCGGTCAAAGCGCTTTGATTGAATCCATTCTCTATTGATTATATAGTAAGAAGTCAAAACTGAACATCGTACTCACAAAATATATTTAAAAAGTTTGCAAGAAATTTATACCTTCCATTCAGCTGTTCATTGTTGTCTGTCCACCTTTCTTCATGCATCCTTATCTTCTTTTTTTTTTTCTTCTTTTTTTTCCTCCTCTTTTTCTTCTTCTTTTTTTTCCTTCTTCTTCTGTCTCCTTTTATTTTATTTTTTTTCCTTCTTTTTTTTCCTTATTTTTTCCTCCTTTTTTCCTTCTTTTTTTCTCCTCCTTTTTTTCCCTTCTTCTTTTTTCTTCTTTCTTTTTTCCTTCTTTTTTTTATTTTTTTTCTTATTTTTTTCTCCTTTTCCGTCATTTTTTTTTCTTCTTCATTTTTTTCTTCTTCTTTTTTTTTCCTTCTTTTTTTTCCTTCTTTTTTTTTCTCTTTTTTTTTCCTTCTTCTTTTTTCTCCTTCTTTTTTCTCCTTTTTTTCTACTTTTTTATTATTTAATTATTATTTTTTTCTTTCATTTTTTTCTCTCCTTTTTTCCTTCATTTTTTTTCTTCTTGTTTATTTTGCATGAGTCTTTTCCTATTTACTTTCTTCTTTTTTTTTGTTTTATCAACGTGTTATGCCTTTCTTATCCTACAAAAAATATATATATAATGACATAAGTATTGATAACGATTTAGTAAAATTAACAACAGTAATGCTAGTAATAATAGAAAAAAAAAACACTATAATAACACTCAAACATGCCATTATGGTTCAATTTGACCCAATTCCATCCCCATTTCCCCTCACCGCAAGCTCAGTAATATAGAAGGGAAATCAGATCATCTTTCAAAGTTCACCAAAATTGCTTGATTCCCAAAAAAAACCAACTAATTGCTAATCAAAACCCAGTTGATGAACTACACAATATACTAAGTAAGAAGTCAAAACAGAACACCATAGTTACAAATATATTTTAAAAAAAGATGGTGAGAAAGTTGTACCTTCCTGTCAGTGGTTCATTGTTGTCTCTCCACCTTTCTTCATGCATCCTTTTCTTTTTTTTGTTTTACCTCCTTTCTTTTTTTCTTTTTTCTTTTTTGCCTTCTTTTTTTTTCTTCTTCTTTTCTTTCCTTCTTTTTTTCTTCTTTTTTTTTTCTCTTCTTTTTTCGCCCTTCTTCTTTTTATCCTACACAAAGAATAGGGATAATGACATTAAAATCTGATAATTATTAATTCATACAACAACACAAAGCCTATAGGCTTGAAATGAACACAATAAAAGTCAGAGCCACCAAAACCAAGATAGACAATAATAGTAACAACAATAAGAGTAGCAGGAATAGTAATAGTGAATTGTTGATAAATAAATAAAAATGAACATGAGTATATGACCTGTGAAAGTACTAAATTTTTAGATGCAGTGTGTCTAATTGTGGACAACTAGGCCAATACTATTAAAATCAGACTAAAAACAGCCGTGCCTTGAAAACTCAGTTGAACCCAATCCCAATTGGCAACAAAATTCAAATACTTTCGGAAAGTAATACTGATTTCCAAGAATTGAAGAAAGTTAACAGCCAACAACTCTGACATAAGACCATTAGACCAATACTCAAAAATTGAAGAAAGTGGCCAAAAGGTGTTACCTTGCTTGCAGGAGAGACAACACTTCTTGATTTGATTCGAAAAGGAAGGATTGCAAGAGCGAGAGAGGAGAGGAGAGGAGAGACGAGAAGAGAATCGGTCGGGAAGAGAAGAGGGGTTCAAGGAAGGATTGCAAGAGCGAGAGAGGAGAGGAGAGTTGGTGGTTAAGGAATTCAGAATTGAGAATTGAGAAGTGTCGGAAGTGAGGAGGCATTATAAAGGCAAAAGGTATATCCGTATATGCGTAGGAATGGAAGGTTTATAAAATTTTAGATAGTCCTGGTTTACACGGAAACCTAAATCTATCGGTCAGATTGTGCCCGCTTAATGGTTGATCGCTCAGAAAACTGTTATCCAAGATTTAAACGGTGCACCTGGTCTAATATTAGGCAACGGAACAACATTCTTCAGATGGAAATATTTAGTGGGGCCCATCGATTAATAGATTAGACCGACTTTGACCCCGGTCAAAACAAAATCTAACAAAAATTCATTTCATTGCAATAAAAAGAAAAACAAAAATAGAGTTCACTTAGCATTGAAGTTTCTTACTAAAAAAACGCTCATGCGGTAAAAATAATTCAATTACCACTTGTATTTAATAGCATTCCATAATTCAATTACCGCTTGCATTAAATAACATTCCATATATGATATATCTTCTAATTACTGCTGTGGCATCCAATTATCCAAACGACCAAACCTAAAACCATTATCTTCTAATTACTACTGCGGCATCCATTATCTTTTTTTTTGTTGAGTCTCTTATTTGCTTTCACTTTTAATCTTTTATTTCCTTTTGGTTGTGAACTTATATATTTATGTGTTGAAAGTTGGAACTATCATGACGCTTTGGTGACGAAGGTCACCAGAGTGGCCTAACAAATAAATTTACTTACTTTGAATTTAAGAAAGTTCATTTTTAAAGTTGTAGAGTGTGATCGAAAGGCATTGTTATTAAGATCAACTTTCATATTTAAAAAAAATGCTCATTTGCCTCAAACTATGAAAAATAATAGATATTCATTCTTATGCACTATTATAGATCTTGATGAAGTACCAACATAGACATTGAATATATTTAATATCATATTATATTTACAGAAACTGATATTGTAAATAAATAATAAAGATTAAAATACAATCCGTATCCGACAAAATATATTCGTATTTGACTCCGTATCCAATACCAAACCGTATTCGTATTCATATTCGTTTAATATCTAAACCGTATCCGTATCTATATCCAGAAAAAATATATATATAGATGCGGATATGGAAAGACCAACATCTGCTCCGTATCCGATCCGTTTTCATCCTATTTATATTTGATTTCACTAGATTGCATGTAACGCGATCGCATTATCTATTGCTTTTTTTCTCAAATACATAAAATAAGTGGCACAAATTGTAATGATTGTTTGAAAAAAAAAATTCCAGGAATGAAACAAATTTTAAATTAATCTTAACACCTAGTTATTGAAACAATTCCATTACCGAAAAGTGAACCCAATTACAAGCATCAGTTGATTTGCTATGTCAGCGTCCTTTTGCTGATTTATACACCTAAAGTAAAAAAGAAAAATCTGCACCGATACCCTTTGATCTATGTACCGGTGCAGCAATATAATCTGTCTCATAGAAATAAAAAAAAAAAGCCACATACAAAAACATATAACAGCATACTTTAGTCAAAGAACAAAGTACCTCAGAAATCAAAATAGACAGCAAAAGGACCCTCCAGACAGCCACCCATCTCCAATGCAACCTCTGGGCCCACTATCTTTTCTATTGACATCTCCCCTGGTTTCTCTGTCCTCTCGACTGATCTGACATCCCTACCTTCTCCAGACCAGTAAGTTGTGTAGGTAATAAAGGCAAAAAAAAAAAAAAAAAAGTTGTGCAGGTAGCGCCTCTACCAATGGCTTCAGACTCCAAACACCAGCCCTCAGTTTTGTCTAATCACATTGCTTACCAGTATATCAGCAGGCACTTGCCTCATTGTAAAACTTTATTATATTCACAGGCTCCACTCCAGTTTTCTATTTCCACAAGAATTCTTTCCATGCAAATTAGATGCATTTATGATAGCCTTTGTGTAGTAAAAATCCTATACCAATTGAATCCATAAAAGGGAGCAAGCAAATATTTCAGAGGCAAAAATGATGTAATTTATAAGGTCGGGCATGCTCCACTGACAGTTTGTGGGCCCACCTACCACTGATCATTTTAGCAAAAATAAATACCTTGAAATGTCAGTTCTAAACAACCAACACAAAGCTGATTGTAATGCCAGGTTGGGTAATTAAGATACATGATTTTAACTCAAATATCAATTTGTAATTGAGCCAATACTTTTAGCCCCTTTCAAATTAGTTTGGTTTTGCTCCTTTCCTGCAATTATAGCCTACTAAGACCAGACCTATCTTGAATTTACAAATCATCAATAAGCGGGCTTGTTCGTTCTTTTTTTTTTTGACAAAAATTACATAGAGTAGATGCATATATCCTACGTATAAACAAGTTAAAATATAGCAAATAAAAACAACGAGCAAATAAAGAAATACAAAGGAGCACCGACCTCAGCTGAGCTAAAATTCAGGGGTAAATATCAGTCCAGAAACGAATAGCCTGTGGAGTAGTCAATTTGCCAACTACTAAATCCTGCCAAGCAAGTTATCAAGAAATTTACTAGAAAAGTAGTCCAATCCACAATTACTTCTTCCTTCAAAATATTCAGTATAATTCGACAATATTCCAAAACAGACATAAACCAACAACATAATCCGAAGAAAAAAAGAAAGAGAAGTGACATCAAGCTGAGCTGAACAAGAATTACATACCCGAATTAGGTCGCTAGTCAAAACCAAGCACTACCCAAGCCTGACATGTTTCACCTTAGGTTCATAACCTGAACCTCATTTGTATCTAATCCTGAAATTAGCTTGAACATGTCATTTGGAACTCCAATCTGACCAGTGACCATATCAAAACAAATATCTACCCTTGGTTCATAACCTGAACCTCATTGGGCTGTCAAATGGTTATTTGTGAGGTCGCAGCCTTATCGCCAGACTTGAGAAGCAATTTTTTCCTGTGACAGTTGAAGAACTTTTAGGATTATGTGTTAGCTTCTCTTTCTTCAGATTTACAAAAATGGTCAAGTAGTCAAAGCTGGAATTAATCTGAAACATTTCAATGTACGTACTACAAGATATCAAGAAGGATTTCAACTTCTGGTCAGATTTGTATGGACATGGCTCCCAAACTAGCAGCAACTCAGCTTAACTGAGTCAATTCTACCTCAATTTCTATCATAATTAAAATAGCCTCGGTCTGCCATAAATAAGATGGAAGCCACAAGCAACAGGACACAACAACTATTTATCAGTGTTTAATGCGATCACTACAATAAATATTGATAAGTTGATAATCAGCAATATGTTGCAATTAATTCACACGTGCATTGAAGTTTACATGCAACTCATCCAAGAGAAATACGAACAAATAAAATCAGGGACAATGTGGGACAGATAAAAAAGGACAGACAAAAAGGAACAAAAACTTACCCCTTATCACCTAAAATGAGGGGTAAATATAATTTCCTCCACAATCCACGTGAATGCACACGGTATCAATAATCACCACATTATTAATGATAAATTCAATTTGTTGTGTTCCTGCAAATCCAAACAAACTGAGTTAAATTCCTTGAGGTAAATATCAGTCCAAAAAAGAACAGTCTGGACTAGTTAATTTGTCAACTACTCATGAACCTAGTAAATTATCAAGATTTAATTACTTCAAATAGTCGATTAATCCAATCAAACCTCAATTACTTCTGTTACTTCCAAGCAAATAAACCACAGTTTGGCCTAATGTGGTAATAATAAAGATATGATAAGGCCCCTTCAAACACTTACAGATTACATATATAAACACTTGCTAGTCAGAACTCAGAACTACAACATTATTTTTATAACTTTTTATGATATTCTTCCCCCTAAATTTTGCAAGTTTCCTCTCCTCCTTTGTTACAGGCTTGAGACTGTCTATGTTGCAATAACATAGGCGGTGTTAAAAACTTGGAAAAATGTTAGTAAAACTTATACTAACACTTTTCCTTTATTTTACTTCTTTGTCATTTGTGACAATGAGAAGTATCTAGGAGAAAAGAAATATAGACAAAAATAAAAGTAGAGAGAGAGAGAGAGAGAGGGGGGGGGGAGAGAGATATACCACTACGAAATCATGCTGAAACTCGCCACAAGAACCAGAGATATAAAAGCGGAGATGTACTACTTTTTCTTTGTGACTCTTCAACTGTAATATTGATGAAATTTGACTTCTCAATCCAATGTCTTTTTCTTCATATTTTGCCAGTTCAGTCTTTCTTAACCTTTATATTGATTTATTACTTTTTCACCTTCAATACGTCCTCCTAGACTTTTTCTTCAATATATTGACTTTTTCGCCGTCAGACACATCCCATCTAATTTGTCATTAAGATTCCTTCTTCCTATATATTGAGGAGTTTCTCTCCTTTGATGTTCTTTTTTCCTCCTAGGGCATCTTTCTCCATAAGTTTCTTCAACTGCAGATGTCCTCTTTATTCCTTCTCAAGCATTTCCTCTCCTTTGATGTCTTCTCTTTGTTCCACCCTTGAGCATGTCCGTTTTGAAGAACCTAGACTTTTTCTTCTAAATATGGATTTATTACTATTTCAACTTTATATGCCGTCTTCATTTTCTACTCGACGTCTCGAGTCTTAAACACCACTTTACTTTGATGTTGGTCCTATATAATCTTAATTTTTCATTAAGATTTATTACTTTTTCAGCTTTATATGCCATCTTCATTTCCGTTTGTTGTCTCAAGTCTTAAACAATAACCATCGTTTTACTTTGATGTTGGTCCTATATAAAGATTCAGTCTAGTTAAATTAAAAATCTATGCTAATAATTCACTTCAAATAGATGTGTTTATGAAGGTAAAGGAAGCAAATTTTACTTTAAACATACAAAAACTGTCTACATGTCCAGAACAAAGCCCAATTCAACTAAAACTAAACATACCATATTAACCCTCAACATGCCATTAATGCTTAATTTAACCCTATTCCAACCCCATTCACCCTCTCAGCAAGATTTGAAAATATGAAGGGACAATCAGATCCTCTAAAAAGTTCACCAATATTGATTTCCAAAAAAGAAGAACTAACAGCTAATGAAAACAAGGTTGAGGAACTACAAAATATATTGATTATATAGTAAGAAGTCAAAACTGAACATCATACTCACAAAATTTATTGAAAAAATTTGCAAGAAATTTATACCTTCCATTCAGCCGTTCATTGTTGTCTGTCCACCTTTCTTCATGCATCCTTATCTTCTTTTTTTTTTTCCTCTTTGTTTTCCTCCTTTTTTTCTTCTTTTTTTTCCCCCTTCTTCTTCTGTCTCCTTTTATTTTCTTCTTTTTTTCCCTTTTTTCCCCCCTCCTTTTTTCCTCCTTTTTTTTCGCTTCTTCTTTTTTCTCCTTTTTTTTTCTTCTTTTTTTTTCCTTCTTTTTTAAAAATTTTTTCCTCCTTTTTTTCTTCTTTCTTTTTTCCTCTTTTTTCCTTCATTTTTTTTCTTCTTTTTTTCCCTTCTTCTTCTGTCTCCTTTTATTTTCTTTTTTTTCCTTATTTTTTTTCTTTTTTTCCTCCTTTTTTTCCCCTTCTTCTTTTTTCTCCTTTTTTTCTTCATTTTTTTCCTTCTTTTTTTTCTTATTTTTTTCCTCCTTTTTTCCTTCATTTTTTTTTCTTCTTCATTTTTTTTCTTCTTCTTTTTTTTTTGCATGAGTTTTTTCCTCTTTACTTTCTTTTTTTTCTAATTTTGTTTTATCAACGTGTTAGTAATATATTTAGTATTGATAACGATTTAGTAATATCAACAACAATAATGCTATAGTAATAATAGTAAAAAAACTATAATAACACTCAAACTTGCCATTATGGTTCAATTTGACCCAATTCCATCCATATTTAACCTCACGGCGAGCTCTGTAATATAGAAGGGAAATCAGATCATCTTTCAAAGTTCACCAAAATTGCTTGATTCCCAAAAAAACCAACTAATTGCTAATCAAAACGCAGTTGATGAACTACACAATATACTAAGTAAGAAGTCAAAACAGAACACCATACTCACAAATATATTTAAAAAAATGGTGAGAAATTTGTACCTTCCTGTCAGTGGTTCATTGTTGTCTCTCCACCTTTCTTCATGCAGCCTTTTCTTTTCTTTTATTTATACCTCCTTTTTAACCCATCTTTTTTTTCCCTTCTTTTTTTTCTTCTTCTTCTTTTTTTCTTCTTTTTTTTTTCTTCTTCTTGTTTTCTTTTCTTCTTCTTGTTTTTTTTTCTCCTATTTTTTCCCCTTCTTCTTTATATCCCTACAGAAAGAATAGGCATAATGACATTAAAATCTGATAACGATTAATTCATAGAACAAGACAAAGCCTATAGGCTTGAAATGAACACAATCAAAGTCAGAGCCACCAAAACAAAGATAGACAATAATAGTAACGACAATAAAAGTAGCAGGAATAGTAATAATGAATTGTTCATAACTAAATTAAATACTAATTTGTACAAACAGTGAGTCTAATTGTGCACAACGAGGCCAATAAGATTAAAATCAGACTAACCCAATCCCAATTGGCAACAAAAATGAAATACTTTCGGAAAGTAATACTAACTGATTTCCAAGAATAGGGTTAACAGCCAACAACTGTGACCGAGCAATACGACAAAAAGGCATAAGAAGGGACCATTAGTAAAAAATTGAAGAAATAGAAGAAAGTATAGTTACCTTGCTTCCAGGAGAGACAACGCTTCTTGATTTGATTCGACAAGGAAGGATTGCAAGAGCGAGAGAGGAGAGGAGAGGCGAGAAGAGAAGAGAATTGGTGGGGAAGAGAAGAGGGGTTTAAGGAAGGAAGGAAGTGAAGCGGCGTTATAAAGGCAAAAATATATCAGTATATGCATATATGGAAGGTTTGATAACATATTAGATAGACCTGGTTTACACGGAGACCAGTCGGTCTAGAATGTGTCGACTTAACAGATGATCGCTCAGAGAACAGTCGTCCAAGAATTCAAAGATACACCGGGTCTAATACTAGGTGGCGATGTGGCATGCTTTACATAATTACATGGAAATATTTTAATGGGGCCCACCGATTAATAGATTAGACCGACTTTGACCCAGGTCAAAACAAAATCTAAACAAAATTCATTTCATTACAGTAAAAAGAAAAACAAAAATAGAGTTCACTTAGGATTGAAGTTTCTTACTAAAAAAGGCTCATTCGGTGAAAATAATTCAATTACCACTTGTATTTAATAACATTCCATATATCTTCTAATTACTGCTGTGGCATCCAATTATCCAAACGACCAAACCTAAAACTAGCTATGGCAACTATTATCTTCTAATTACTACTGCGGCATCCATTATCTTCTAATATTAGGTGAAGATGTGGCATGCTTTACATGGAAATATTTAATGGGACCCATTATCAGTAGTAGAAGATTTCTCTATGATGAATAGAATAGACCGACTTTGACGCCTGTGACCCTGTCGGAACAAATTCTTACAAAAATTCATTTCACTGCGATAAGAATTAAAATAGTGTCACTTGGAATTGAATTTGCTTAACTTATAAAACTGTTCACGCGTTGAATAAAGATTCAGTTACCACTTGTTTAATAACTTTCCATAAATATTTTCATTACTACTGTGCCATCCAAACCTATGAGGCTATTTGATTGCAATTATTAAACCTGAACCTTTAAATTTACACCTTTTATTTCAAATCCGTATACATATAAAATAACTTTTTATTTTAGTAACTTTACAATGGTATACCCAGCTTAAATTCCGAGTCAGACAATAGAGAGGTGCATTTAACAATTACGATGTTGTTACACCGACTTACGCTGTATATATTTAAAAAAATATTTATAATAATTGTGAATATCCGAAAACATTTTTATAATATAGCAAAATGAAATCCAAATAAAATCATGAAACAAAAGAACTTAAATTAAAACAAAAAATATTGCACCTTGAATTATCTAAAAAAAATTGAACGACCTGGACCAAAATATTCAACTTACCCATTCATTTGTTTTCCATTTATGCTGTTATATTATGGACTGGGTGCTCTTTTGAAGTTCCATTTTAATTATTTATCCCAATTGAAAAAGCAGTAAATGCATTCCTCGGTTACCATAACTTCTATTTGGGTTATTACTACGCTAACAATTCGGGATTGATAGTTGCAATTTTCAAAATTATCATCCGTACCATTCCAGTCCAAAAAACAAAAAGGACGCTAAGAGCGTCTTTTCTTTCATGCACCAACACTTCCACTCTCTCTCTCACTTCTGCTCCCCTCCCACTCCAGCGTGTTTTTCTGTTTTGAGAATGGGCACTTCCCCCTCTCTCTTCTCTTCTATTTCACGTGCTCCCTCTCTCCTTTGTTCCTTAACTCTTGTCTTTCTCATCTGCACTCTATATGTTTATATTAAGTTTATTCCTTTCATCTGCACTCTATATGTTTTTATTAAGTTTATCCCTTCTTACAACTAATTGAGCAATTATGCTTACAAGTTGATCTCTTATTACATCTAATAAATGCACTAATAATAAGGTAATTGTTTGTTGCATCTAATTGAACATTTATGCTTGTAAGATGATCACTTATTATATCTAATAAACTTTATAAGTTGATCTCTTATTATAACAATACGATCATTTATATTTATAAGATGATCCACTATCGTAATCTAATATATACTTATTAGTTTGAAATAGTTAAAATAGTTTGAAAATACAAAAGGCATTGTTTTGACAGATTTTGGTATCAAAATATCAGTAATTTTGATTCTTTGAGATTTTTATATATTTATGAACATTTTATTTGAATTGTTTGGGATTTTGTACTATTTTTAATTAATTTCTAAAGGTCTCGGTTGAGGTGTCTGTTTCAGGTTGGTCCACATCAGCGGGGGGTATGAGGTGGCATGCCACATCAGCGCCAGCAGCCAGGAGAGAGGAATGTTTCGGTGACATGGTCACATGGGTAATGGCCTATGGGTTGTGTGAAATGGGCTGTTGATTCTAATTGGGCTCAACTCCATACTGATAGTGATAGATCCTGAAGTTCTCATTTTGCTAGTTCTACGCAGTTTCATTTCGGATCACCTCTCCTCTATGGCTCTATGGTACAAAGATTAACATTATGTTTAAAGGTTATCTTATGGTACCATAAGACCGGTATACGGAGAACAATTCCAAGGACTATACATACATTCATTCAGATCAACTGTAAAGTTCGTATAATTAAGTTTATACGCATATATCCATCAACCAGTATGTTTCACATGGCTATCGATAAGTACATAAAAAATTCAATTATAATCCATAAGTACATACTATCCTTCACAAGCATTTTATAGACACGAAGCAATCAGATTATTATATATGCACAAATAGATATACACGAGATTAGGATTCTTCAGAGTGTAAGCAGATACGTTCAACCATTTATCATGATGCCGTATTCAACCTTGTACATATAGGATTAATAGCAACTAAACAACTTACTTAATACAAATAAATGGGTCCAATGGTTCTGTATAAGAAGCCGTACAACGTACAAACCAAACCAACATCTCATGTATCAACAGACCATATTACTTACTATTATCATTTCAACGAAACTAAGCATTTAACCAAACAGTTTATAACAAAGAGAACTTACATAACTGCAATTGTTTACATGACAGAAATTAGTCAATTCTTATGGTCTGATCCTGTGTTTACAAATTTTACCAATAAACCTTTGCAATTTCCCTTTATCGCAGAACCTAACATGACAGTCATAAAGGAGCATACACCATTACTTTTGGCATACAGTTGGAACAGTAGACTTCATGTAACATTTCTCATTCCACAATTGGTACATTTATTATTTGATACACAGAACCACAAGGTCCCAGGGGCATTTCTGTCCGCAACTATCATCAAATTATTATCTGGTCACAAATCCATACATATTGACTTGCAATTGCCTATGTGGTTACTATACTCATACAAAATACTAAGTTATTAGATTAGGTTCAGGTCCTCACAATTCTATTAAATTTCAAATAACAAGAGAGCAGTTGTCAGAATGAAATATTACTAACAAAAGTGGCACATGAGAGCAATCCTAAACTATAGACACCTTCAGTTTATGTTTCCAGTACAAATTGCAATCAAGTACAAAGGAACAACACAGCATTTAGGCTAATTAAGTCAAATATCAGTTCAAAGACAAGAAATATTTGCACACACGCACATAAGACGAGAGGCAATATTTTTGTTTGGGCAGCTACAACAATATGACTAGCAATTGACAGGTCAAATTGAAATTGTAATACAATGCTTTAAGATACTCAACACAAGCAATTAAAACCACAGACACCAGAGTTAGCAAGATTGATTTTTAAGAAAATACACATGCCATGCCTTTTGCATCTATACATAATCTGAACAAATTGGTCTATGACTGATGCAAGAATAATGCAATTGACCTTCAGTTAACCTTATTGGTGCCAAGAATGGGATAGTTGACTTATTTGATTCCTAATTAATGCAAGATTAGTTTAATTGACGTAC
Source organism: Rhynchospora pubera (assembly GCA_028095005.1). Classification (NCBI taxonomy): domain Eukaryota; kingdom Viridiplantae; phylum Streptophyta; class Magnoliopsida; order Poales; family Cyperaceae; genus Rhynchospora; species Rhynchospora pubera. The sequence continues at coordinate 181,658,781 of CM051461.1, forward strand.
CTAACCCTTAAATGATGCAATTGGGCTGTCTAAACTCTAAACCCTAACTGAGGCAATACTTACGCAATCTGATTCCTACTTGACTTAACAATGCAAGAAATAATGCATCTCTACAACTTCAAATAGTGCAATAACCACAGAAGTGAACCCTAATTGATCTAATTGACCTAGCCGCCTCCTCTCTGCCTTGATTTGAAGTGGAAAGAGGTTATCCATAGAGATGATACACTCATCTCTATGGATACTCTTGAAAGGAGGAAATTAGCACTGTGGACATGGTTTCTCTTAGAATTGAGGCAGTGTGGAAGTGGATATAATCCCCTTCCTCAAGTTATGCAAAATGATGCTATAGGACTAGCTAAGCTCTAGTTGATTTAATACAGACATGATTTAGACCCTAGTTGATACAAGGGACAATGCACTTGACTTACTAAACTCTTTAAAATGCAATAACCGTGCAATTAGCTCCAGTTGACTTGGTCAACCTCCTCACTGCCTTGATTTGAGGTGGAAAGAGAGCAGCCACAAAGATGATGCTCTCATCCCTCTTGAATTGTGGCAGTGAGGAAGTGGACATAGTCCCCTCCCTCAAATTATGCAACTAATTATCCAACTGATCTAATCACAGACCTAATTGAATTTTTGACTAAATGAGAACAGAGAGAAACAATACAGTGCACATCGTTCCCTCCATTGATACCTCTCTAACTACAATACCAAGGTTTTGTATGGTAGACAACGGAAGTTACCTTGTTAAAATACTCACATTAGATATCTTTAATTATGCTTTTCGCAGAAAATACTGGATACATAAGACATATGGAAGAATTTGGTATGTGGGCACAAAAGAGCAATTTCAAACTTCAATCAAATTACTAAAGCCAATAAATCTGCTTCACCAATGGAGGCGATTATTTATGGCAGTCAAATACTTTTAAGGTGTACTAGGAATTTCTAATGTGCTGGTTTTTGCATTTGCCTTTTAAATTTTTTTGCTCCTTACAGATAATTTTTGTGCTCCCATCAATAGTAATAATAAGGCACCACTGCTAAAAAAATATACCACATACCTTGAGCTGTGTTTCCTCTTCAACAGACTTGTAACGCTTCTGACAGGTTGGGCTTAGCTCAAATAGCAATTGCTTCATGGAAAGGGCAAATACCTCATTGTAAAACGTTGCTATGTCCACATGCTCCACTCCAGTTTTCTATTTACACAAGGATTCTTTCCATGCAAATTAGATGCATTTATGATAGCCTGTGTGCAGATAAGGGAGAGAGTAAATATTTCAGAGAAAACATGATCTAATTTATAGGGTCTGGCATGCTCCACTGAAAGTTAGTGGGCCCCAGCTACATAAAGCTAAATACCTTGAAATTCCAGTTCTAAACATATAACCAACACAAAGCTGATTGAGTGGGCCCCAGCTACATAAAGCTAAATACCTTGAAATTCCAGTTCTAAACATATAACCAAAACTAAGCTGATTGTAATGCCCGGTGGGGTAATTAAGATTTACAATTTTGTAATTGAGCTAAGCCTAATACTTTTTAAGTTTTAACCCCTGTCAAATTAGTTTGCTTTTGCTCCTATCCTGTAATTATAGCCTACTGAGACCAGACCTATCCTGAAATTACACATCATCAATATGCCGGTCTGTTATAAAAAAAAAACAGAAATATACACAGTAGATGGTATAGCAAAGAAAGAAATACAAAAGAGCACCAACCTCAACTGAGTTAAATTTCAGGTGGTAAATATCAGTCTAGAAAAGAATAGCCTGTGGATTCGTCAATTTGCCAAACTCTGCCAAGTTAAGTTATCAAGAAACTTACTACAAACTACTCCATTAATCTAATCAATCCCCAATTACTTCTGCCTCTTCCATGCAAATAAACCACAGCTTGGCATAATACGGTAATAATAAGGTGCAGCAAGCCTAAGAAAACAGGCTTTCATAAAACTTATATAAGTTCTTGCCACTCAGATTTATAACATTATGTTGATAACTTTTTCTGATTTTTTTTCCCCCTAAATATTGCAAGTTTCCTCTCCTCCTTTGATACAGGCTTAACACTGTCTATGTTGTAACAACATAGGCGGAGTTAAAAACTTGGAAAAATGTTAGTAAATCTTTTACTAACATTCTTCCTTTATTCTAGTTCTTTCTCATCTGTGTCAATGAGAAAGTATCTAGAAGGAAAAAAACTTATAGATAAATAGAAATTGAGAGAGAAAGAAGAGAGATATACCACTACGAAATCATGCCAAAACTTGCCACAAGAACCGGAGATACAAAAGCAGAGAGGTATAACTTTTTCGTAGTGTCTTCAACTGTCATATTGATGAAATTTGACTTCTCAACTCGATGTCCTTTTCTTCACATTTTGCAAGTTCAGTCTTTCTATATAACTTTCCCGTTATGACTCTTCTACTGCCATATTGATGAAATTTGACTTCTCAACTCGATGTCCTTTTCTTGATATTTTGCCAGTTCAGTCTTTCTATCCTTTATATTGATTCATTACTTTTTCACCTTCAGCATGTCTTCCTGGACCTTTTCTTTTACATATTGACTTATGAATTTTTCGTCGTCAGACATCCTCTCTTATTTGTCATTCAGATTCCTTCTTCCTATATATTGAGTTCTCCTCCATGGGCATCATTCTCCTTAACTTTCTTTAACTGCAGATATTGTAAGTTAGTTCTAAGGACCTTCAAAACAAAAGATGGATCGAAATGCCAAATTGATCATAGTAGCAAAAGATTGGCCTTACTGCAAAGAAATTATAGCACAGAAAAAAGCCTAGAAGCCCTCAATGATAACTCGTTCGAACTGTGGACATGAGAGGATATTATATAGAGCTACTGCACGGTAGACCTGCATTGCTTTCCTTGCATCGAACTCGACAGGTTGTTTGAAGGTGATGAGCTCAACATATTTTGAAACCCTTATACCGGAGTGTTCGTGCGAGAAGTGTTTGGTACATTGAGCGTATGCCAACTTCCTAGATCTGTAATCCTAAAGTAAGAAGGAATGACCTAGCCTATGCCTATACGAATACCTAGTATTTGACTGAGTAACAATGCCTTTTATATTTTCTATAATAAAAACTCATATCGCCTAAGTACCTCCTTATCCTACTCCTTCCTTTCCTATGTTATCTTCCACAGCTCCGCTTTCGATTGCATGAAAATATTATTCTCTTTCTAAAGTCAGTGTCAGCAAATTCAAGCTTTCCCCAGCCCCTTTTCATCAATGGACCCCTGATGTATACGAAGGAGTGCGGTTCGTTCGACAAATTCCTACCTCTATGAGATGTTTGGGTTTTTCAAAACTCCATAGACATGCAAAAGAGAAATGCTATCCCCACTCGGATCAAGACATCACTTTTACCAAAAGTGGATTGTGGTCTTTTTGTTCAAATACCAATTACCATTTTTTTCGAGAGAGGGTCGTTCAAAATCAACTATGTGTTAAGTTTATTTGCTCCAAGGATCAACTTGGGGATTAGTCATCACATCGCCTTGCTTCTATTTATTTACTTGACTGCTTCAGTCTCTGCAAGACCTCGCTCTTCTATCGAACCGGATAGATTCATCATCAACATATCCGTGCTCATCTACTTCATCCTCTTCAATGGCTGATAACAACCGGTAAAGCCGGGGGATTTTCCTGATTCTATTTAATATCTTCAACTCCCCTATGATCTTCAACTCCACTCCACTCCAGCTGAGCATATTCTTGATAGAGCGCGTGTACGTTGAACCAACCAAATCCGGAAAGTTGACTGATCGATTCCCTGAAGCGGGGAGTCTAGGCACGGATTCTTTGTTTCATCTAATGGGTTGGTGCCGAAGGTAGTCCCTTTCTTAGATTAGTTGCTAACTTAACTACTTGCCAGCCCATCCACGAAGTTTAGAATCATCAGTTAAGCGAATAACTTCACGATCGATAAGAAACCCCTGTGCCCCGCAATGATGTGATGCGGAGATATTTCATCTATCTTTCGCCTAGTGCTACCACCGAACGTGGCTTTTCCCTTACTCCCCTTTTTCTGCTTCACACCTGAAGCCGGTGCCTTAGAAAAACCTTGCTCTTCTATACTAGCATGCCATATCTGCGTAAAGGAGTGCGCTATTACTGGATTGAAGGACAGAAGCAATTTGGTCTTGGGTGTGACTCTTTTGCGGGATATCCTCCCGGGGCGACCCAAATGCGGGCTTTCCGGTGGTCCGCCCCAGGAAGCGTCCCTGCGGATTGGCCGTTGACCGACTGGGCCAGGACTAGACGGGCCTCTTTTGACGCTTTAGAGGCACGCGGGCTTACCTCTCTTCTATACAAGATCAAGGTGAAGTGTCTGCCTGCCCCGCAATGGGCAGGTTACAGGCGCTTCGGTAGCGATAGTGCGAGGCGCGCGAGCCTTTTAAGAAGTGCTTGCTAGTTCCAAAGAAATTAGTCCATTCTCCTCGGGCACCCATCAACCTCCTGCTTTTTTACTAGAGTGAGTTCCATTCTCATACCTGCCTCGGTTCGGCACAACGAGTAGCATCAGTTCAGCTCAGTGATCACAAGTAGGGAAGGTTGGTCCCATGTTCCTGAGTTGGGAGAAGACTTTAAGTAAGATGCCTTGAAAGCTTTCAAGCTGGGTGAGGGATAGGGTATTTACCGGTAAGCTCTTTCTAAATGCATATTTTCAAATTACCACGAGTATTTATTAAGCTGCTGGAGCAATAGTTTTGACCAGGACGAGCAGGCGCGGAGCAAAGGGCCCAAGTAATTAAAAAGTATTAAAGCACGGGAACTTTACCAGAGAGACAGCCTATTGAATTTGAGCCCGACCCAGGTATTACAGGCAAGTAAACTTGCTTGGGAATGGAAAACACGAAGAAAGAAGAGTTCAAGATGAGTACCTGGAAAACTTTTCTAAGACTTAAGTAGAAAGAATGCGATTTAAGCTATTTTAGATGAAACTTACTGTGATGGAACAGGCAAAAGGCAATATACGCATGGTGTGTTTAAGTACTGAAAAGAAAACATTAATAATTAGAAATCTGGGGATGACTTGATCAAACGGGAAATCCAGTCAAATATTGAATCACCATGCATTTTGATTTGCAAACATTATAAAAGGATGCTCCTTATTTGTTTGCTCTACTTATTAACAAGGATCAGCCAAGTGCCTAGAGAAATCATTCTACGAGGTAATGTTAATGATGATATCTTAAGGATAATCAATCCTTTCGATGAGTATACCTTAGAGGCACTTTGTTTTTATGTTCTGTGTTCTCTTTTTCACGCAACTGCGGACTCATCCTTTTTCAATATCTGCAACGAAGAATGGCTTAAAAGACTTTTCATGTTATGAAACAAGCTGTTTGATAATACCCTTTATTTTATATTTCTTATTCGATTCCTTTAGTGGCTTTGAAGATTCGGGTTATTTCCATTTTGACCTCTCTTCTTCGCAAACGAATAAGTTCTTTAAGTAGGACCAGTGTTTCAGCCTGAGAGATATGGACGGTAGCCAGGAGTTTCTAAGATTCGTGCTATAATTTTGCGGAACTTTAGACCAGAGAACACTCAATTTCCCGTATTGAACTCAGCTGACTTCTGCACCTTTCTCACAAGTGGGATGATTTGAGAGTTGATCTCACCCAAGAGCTTGCCGGAAGAGCAGAATGAAAGGATAGCTTTTAGAATTGAGAAATGCATATTATCGTCAATAAAGTCGTCGCCTCTTTCATTCAGTTGGAGAAATCGAGCTATCGACGTAGACCGATTCGTTGGTCAAAAAATGCATTTCCCTTTCCTATCTTAAAGAGCACAAGCACTTTGCGCATGACCAGGATATACCTTCAGTCTTTACTATTCCTACTGCTCCTGAGGCTACTTTGAGGTCATGCGCCAATCGAGCGGCATTTTGTCTCCGTTTGGGTACTGGGTCTACTCACGTCGTTCCTCCTGAAATCCCACTATAGTAATGCCTATAAAAAGAGAAAAGGAGAGAGCCAAAGTAATGAGAAAATGACTTGTCACTGTGAAGCTAAAGGGTATCATACCCTGAAGATTACAAAATAACAAAAAAGTAAAAGTGACCAGGATGCAAGGGAAAAACTTTTGTTTCACATTTGCGGAAGGACCACCTATTTGTTCGTTTACCAGGTTCAGCACGAAATCATTAAAAATCCTCTCTTCTTCTAGGGAGGTCCCGGGCCAGCTTTCAAGAGAAGAAGTAGGCCGCTACACGCACGACTGCCTTGGTTCTTGGTAACTGCTTCTTCTTTGAGCTCAGTTGATAAAGTTCTTCTATTAGTTTATTTCTCCCTCTTTATTCCTTCGCAAGTATTTCCTCTCCATGGATGTCTTCTCTTCGTTTCACCTTTGAGCATGCTCGCTTTGAAGAACCTAGACTTTTTCTTCTATATATGGATTTATTACTTTTTCAGCTTTATATGCCGTCTTCATTTCCATTTGTTGTCTCAAGTCTTAAACAATAACCATCGTTTTACTTTGATGTTTGTCCTATATAAAGATTCAGTCTAGTTAAATTAAAAATCTATGCTAATAATTCACTTCAAATAAGATGTGTTTATGATCTGTTAAAGAAGTAAATTTTACTTTAAACATACAAAAACTGCTAATGAACAGTTTGTACCAATGTGTACACGTCCAAAACAAAGTCCAATTCAACTAAAACTAAACACACCATATTAACCCTCAACATGCCATTAATGCTTAATTTAACCCTATTCCAACCCCATTCACCCTCTCAGCAAGATTTGGAAATATGAAGGGACAATCAGATCCTCTAAAAAGTTCACCAATATTGATTTCCAAAAAAGAAGAACTAACAGCTAATGAAAACCAGGTTGAGGAACTACAAAATATATTGATTATATGGTAAGAAGTCAAAACTGAACATCATACTCACAAAATATATTGACAAAATTTTCAAGAAATTTATACCTTCCATTCAGCAGTTCATTGTTATCTGTCCACCTTTCTTCATGCATCCTTATCTTCTTTTTTTCCCTCCTCTTTTTCTTCTTCTTTTTTTTCCACTTCTTCTCTCTCCTTTTATTTTCTTCTCTTTTTTTTTCTTATTTTTTTCCTTCTTTTTTTTCCTCCTTTTTTTCCCTTCTTCTTTTTTCTCCTTTTTTTTCCTACTTTTATTTTTTTTTTCTTATTTTTTTCCTCCTTTTTTTCTTCTTATTTTTTCCCTTCTTTTTTTTTCTTCTTCATTTTTTTTCTTCTTCTTTTTTTCCCTTCTTCTTCTTCTGTCTCATTTTATTTTCTTCTTTTTCTTCCTTCTTTTTTTCCCCTCCTTTTTTTTCCCTTTTTTCTTTTTTTTCCCCTTCTTCTTCTGTCTCATTTTATTTTCTTCTTTTTTTTTCTTTTTCCCTTTTTTTTCCTTCTTTTTTTTCCTTTTTTTATTTTTTCTTTTTTTTCCTCCTTTTTTCCTTCTTCTTTTTTCCTTCATTTTTTTTCTTTTTCCTTTTTTTTTGCATGAGTCTTTTCCTCTTTACTTTCTTTTTTTTTCCATTTTTGTTTTATCAACGTGTTATGTCTTTCTTATCCTACAAAAAAAATAAATATAACGACATAAGTATTGATAACGATTTAGTAATATTAACAATAATAATGCCAGTAATAATAATAAAAAAAACTATAATAACACTCAATCTTGCCATTATGGTTCAATTTGACCCAATTCCATCCCCATTTACCCTCACAGCAAGCTCTGTAATGTAGAAGGGAAATCAGATCATCTTTCAAAGTTCACCAAAATTGCTTGATTCCCAAAAACACCAACTAATTGCTAATCAAAAACCCAGTTGATGAACTACACAATATACTAAGTAAGAAGTCAAAACGGAACACCATAGTTACAAATATATTTTAAAAAAAGATGGTGAGAAAGTTGTACCTTCCTGTCAGTGGTTCATTGTTGTCTCTCCACCTTTCTTCATGCATTGCTCATAAACTAAATTAAATACTAATTTGTACATGCAGTGTGTCTAATTGTGCACAACGAGGCCAATAAGATTAAAATCAGACTAACCCAATCCCAATTGGCAACAAAAATCAAATAATTTGGGAAAGTAATACTGATTTCCAAGAATAGGGTTAACAACCAACAACTCAAAAATTGAAGAAATAGAAGAAAGTATAGTTACCTTGCTTCCAGGAGAGACAACACTTCTAGATTTGATCCGACAAGGAAGGATTGCAAGAGCGAGAGAGGAGAGGTGATTGTGCGAGAGGAGAATTGGTGGGGAAGAGAAGAGGGGTTCAAGGAAGTTAGGAAGGAGAATTGAGACTTGTCGGAAGGTTTGATTGATAATATGGCAATGAAACCCGCCATGAAGCGGGAATTGAGAATTGAGAATTGTCGGATGGTTTGATTGATAAAATATGGCTATATGCATATGGAATGGAAGGTTTGATAAAATATTAGATAGGCCTGGTTTACACGGAAACCTAAATCTGTCGGTCCAGATTGTGCCGGCTTAATGGATGATCGCTCAGAAAACTGTTATCCAAGATTTAAACGGTGCACCTGGTCTAATATTAGACAACGGAACAACATTCTTTAGATGGAAATATTTAGTGGGGCCCACCGATTAATAGATTAGACCGACTTTGACCCCGGTCAAAACAAAATCTAACAAAAATTCATTTCATTCATTCATTGCAATAAAAAGAAAAATAAAAATAGAGTTCACTTAGGATTGAAGTTTCTTACTAAAAAAACGCTCATGCGGTAAAAATAAATCAATTACCACTTGTATTTAATAGCATTCCATAATTCAATTACCACCGATGATAGACCGACTTTGACTCCTGTGAGCCTGTGAGCCTGTGACCCTGCCGGAACAAATACTATGGACGGTGTTACATGATATATTTTCAATTATTTATAAAAACTGCAATATTAGAAAACATTTTATAATATAGCAAAAGTATAATTTTAGCTGCATATATACATGTATAACAAAATAAAATTTAAATATAATCATTAAACTAAAGAAATTACATTTAAATAAAATATATTGAACCGTGAATTATCTTAAACAATTTGAACCTGGACCGAAATATTCTCCTTACCCAATCATTTCGTTTCCTTTATGCAGTTATAATATGTACTGGATGATGTTTTGAAGTTTCAATTAAATTAGTTATCCCAACTGCAAAGCAGTAAATGCATCGATTGGTTAAACTCAACTGCAATTTGGGTTATTAATTCGTTAACAATCTACTGCTGCACATCTTAAAATACAAATATTATAATTCAAAGATTTAGCTAGTATAATTGTACAACTATCGAATAGCACATTAATATGTACAAATTTTATTCCTTAACCAGGGGCCCTGAGGAGGTATAATCCTTGTAAAGCCGACTCCACTTTTGAAGGCAGGAAAATTGCCTGCTTAATTTTCACTTGTAAATTTCATTAAAAAAAAATTCACTTGTAAATCACTAATTTTAACGCCTTTAGCAAAAATCCTGAATATGCATACTACAATAACAAAAAAAAAAAAAAACATTCATGGAAAGAACACCATAATGGACGTTTTCTATAGTTCAAATTCACAATAATACAACTAAATTAATAACTCTAATTTAAGTTATCAATGCATCTAACTCCCATCCCATTCCATGAACATCATCATTTAATATATTAAGGCCCGCATGTTGACTCTGCCTTGACCAACTGTGGGTAAACAGTTGTTGGAACAGTGTTGAATCATGACCGTTCATTTTGGGTTGGTGAGATCGCAGGACTTGGATGCAATGTGTACGGTTTCAAATCACGACCGTTGATTGCTTTCTTCTCCTCCGTTGGATGAGCTTATCGTGGAGATTTTCGAGCCGCACCCTTTGATTTCCTCTCTCTAACACAGTACGCTCTCAATTCCTCTTTTCTCCATCTCTCCCAACACAGCTCCCAAGACAAAGAGAAATGGTTCTTACTGCTCTTCATTCTCCGATCATGGCGGCCTTCGATATCAGCTCGCAACACAGGTGCCATGGATGAGTAGATCGGTCTCTCCTCTTTCATCCAAGTACCGTTTCTCAATCCTTGGCGTTTGGTGCTCTTAGCTCATTTTACTTCTGTTATTCTCTCATATTCTTCTTGGTGTTTGTGTGCTCCAAATGGTTCTTACCTTTTCTCTATTTTTCTCATTCTTTCTTTCTTACTGCTGCCTTTCTACTTCTGTTTGAGTTGTTGTGCGAAGGTTTTCCTTCCTGTTTTGTACCATTACTGCTGATTAATATTCCTGCTAGCTGCAGTATTTTGTGCTTCTATCAGTCTCGGTGTGCCTTGCTGTTCTGCTTTTGCTCAAATCCACTTCAGGTTAGTGTTGTATTATAGTATTGTTGCTGCTATTCGACTATTGGTGCTGTCTTTTTCCATTGTTCCTTCACCTTCCAGGTGATTTTTTTTGTCTCTGCTCAGGTATTGTTCTCTTTCTCTTCTCAAGGGACTACACTGTATAATTTGCAGTCGATATTTCTTATAGTCATATCTCAGTGTTTTTGCTATTGAGTTTTGGTTTTGGGTTCAGTGTGCAGCTCAAGTCGGCTGTTTACAAGGTGGTTCTTTCCTCACATTCAGATGAAAATCAGACGAGATTCTTTCTTGTCTCTGCTTTGACCAGGGCAAAAATAAAATTTCTTGGATCTCCATACTTTCATGTTCGAGGAAAGAAAATTTGGTTCCTTACAATTGTTGGTCATCTTATCTTTTCTTTGGGTTCCTGGTATTTTCTTATTATTCCTGAAACTACTTCAAATGCTAGGGTTTTCTTTTTATTTTTTGGTATGGTTGTATTTACTATTTGTTTGGCATGCTGATTTCAGGCTGGCAATATCTGAGTGGATCCAAATTTGGGAGTGAAGCTAGCAGGTTTCGGGTCATCAGCTTTTCTCTTTGATTCTGGTGACAGTCATAAAACAAGAAAGACTTTTGTTAGGACCCCAAGCTGGTATTCTATTCTTTCACCATTTAATTTACTTTATTGAAATTTCAACAATGAAATTGTTATGCTTTCCATTAATGTCCTCTGAAGAACCTCCTTTCCTTTTAATTATGTAGACGAGAACAATTGTAGTAGCTTGATTATCTCTATAAATACCATAGGGAAACAAGGCTACTGGGGATTTCCTTTTATGCCGTTTAATTATTTTATGATCTTTCCTTTTGATACCTATTTTAACAAGAATTTTAACATCCTACATTAAAATTGGATGACTGTGTACAATATTGTGCTTTACGTTTGAAGAATATATTAGTGTCTTTCATATTTTACCTGTCTAATTCAGTGATAAGCAGTATGGGAAATCCTCAAAATCAAATGTTAGGACCCCAAGCTGGTATTCTATTCTTTCACCATTTAATTTACTTTATTGAAATTCCAACAATGAAATTGTTATGCTTTCCATTAATGTCCTCTGAAGAACCTCCTTTCCTTTTAATTATGTAGACGAGAACAATTGTAGTAGCTTGATTATCTCTATAAATACCATAGGGAAACAAGGCTACTGGGGATTTCCTTTTATGCCGTTTAATTATTTTATGATCTTTCTTTTTGATACCTATTTTAACAAGAATTTTAACATCCTACATTAAAATTGGATGACTGTGTACAATATTGTGCTTTAGGTTTGAAGAATATATTAGTGTCTTTCATATTTTACCTGTCTAATTCAGTGATAAGCAGTATGGGAAATCCTCAAAATCAAATGTCAGGACCCCAAGCTGGTATTCTATTCTTTCACCATTTAATTTACTTTATTGAAATTCCAACAATGAAATTGTTATGCTTTCCATTAATGTCCTCTGAAGAACCTCCTTTCCTTTTAATTATGTAGACGAGAACAATTGTAGTAGCTTGATTATCTCTATAAATACCATAGGGAAACAAGGCTACTGGGGATTTCCTTTTATGCCGTTTAATTATTTTATGATCTTTCTTTTTTATACCTATTTTAACAAGAATTTTAACATCCTACATTAAAATTGGATGACTGTGTACAATATTGTGCTTTAGGTTTGAAGAATATATTAGTGTCTTTCATATTTTACCTGTCTAATTCAGTGATAAGCAGTATGGGAAATCCTCAAAATCAAATGACATGCAGTTGTTACTTGATTGACCACTCGAGTAGTTAGGGATGATATATTAAACCTAACTTATTGTTTATGGCTTTTTTATATGCCTTGCAGGAAGTTTTCAAACTAATGGTTGAATCAGATCAGCGTTTATGGACAATTGGACATAAATTTCACTATCTCAGAACACGGTCTGCAAATTTTTTCAGATTTTTTGTTTTAATTATTTTAATTTTCTTCCATAGCTTATTATTTTTGGGTCTCATTGGGATCAATCCAGTTTTAAGAAGAACACTTGCATTACCAAATATTAATGCATGAAGAAAGACATAATGGTTTGGGAACTTCAGTATCAGAAACTACTAAGAATCTTTCAGTTTCTCTTATCTGAAAATTTCAGTTCCTGACGCCTTAAATTATGCATTCATTATAGCTTGGTTTTGAAGGGATTCATGCTTGCTTTTGCAAATGGAGCTGCTGGGACACATTTAGGATTTTTTTATCTGAACTCTAATTAAGTCTAACATGCAACAAGTTACTTTAGGTTTTCAAGCTTAAATTATACATTATACATGTATAGAGATGAAGTCGCGTGAGTTGCAGGTGAACATTGTACTTAGTATAGTAACCGATCATGGCCGTCCATTCAGATCAGATTGATTGCTGTCTCGCACCTTCTGCGGCCCTCCCGGGTTGATGGGTGACGGTGTCCGTTTAAGGCGGACTGAGGGCGGAAAAAGCATGCGGGTCACATACCTCTCGCGGGCCTTAAGGTCACGATACGGCCGTCTCCTTTATGGGCGAGACAACTGTATGGCCTTAATGCTTTCCATGAGAGTTTATTATTTGGGCGGGTTTGTTCAATTATTCCAGTAGGTGCAAGCCCCTACTGTTAATTACCTCTGACATGGTCGAGAGAACCTCTAGATCTGGAAACTCAAAGGGATATCAATGGATTCTATGTCTTAAACAACTAGGGAATTGTTAAACACAGTTAGTGTTTGCGGGGGGCTAAAAGTCTTATTTTATTTCTTTGGTGTTTTGAGGTTTTTTAGTTTTTTGCTGTTTTGGGGTTATTCTTTTTTTTTAGTTTTAGGGTTATTTCTCTTTTTTTGTTGTTTTCTGGCATATCAATGGATTTAATCGCAGGACAATCGGTTTCATGCCCTTGGTTTTGGGGTTGCCTTGATAGATGAATGGTTGTTGCCTTTGTAGAGGTTTCGGCTGGGTGTCTTTCAATTGGTGTTGGCCTGGTGTTCTTTGTTTGGTTCGGATCCTTGATTGCTGGGAATTGTCTGGGATTTCGGATTCTGATACGAGGAATTTTATTTCTTGCCACTTTAGTTGGTAATATGAGGAAATTGTGAGGATTTGGGGTTTGAGAATATAAGGAATCTGAGTTGGGCTCCTACTTGGGTTCTGATGACTTGGGGAGGTTTCACAGAGACCCTAGTTGGGTCTGAGTTTTAAGAAAGAAAAGTTCAATGTGGTTGGTTTTAAGGCTCAGTTTTGGAATTTTTGGGTTGGTCGTTTTCTTGAGAACGGGTGAATGACTCGATACTAGTCAGCGACGGTAATATCGGTCATTCTATCTGTTATCATCATGTCCCTGAGTATTGTTCCTGATAACAGTCTAACGCCTGACTGTGGAAGGCGTTATTGAGGTGCGCGGGTGACGCTTGAGACAGAACCACTCTGGCAGTCTCACACATCGAGGTTGTACTAATCCGTTGGCATAGAGTATATGGCAGACATCTCGATCACCTGATCAAGATATCGTGGTCCGGCTCCCACTGATAGTTGATGTGCCTCGACATCGTCGGTAAGCACTTCGTGTGACATCCCTGAATTTTAGGACCTGTTTGCAATACTTCAAAATCTAAGGTCCTATTTGAAAAATGTTCATGCTTATCCACTTTGAAAATATCTCTTTGATCTTATCCACATTTTTAGTAGTTAAGTAATCAGTATTTATATAAATAATTTCTGATAATTAATATCTTTAAAAATAGTCTCAGTTATCTTTATAAATAGTATTAATATTTTCAGAAATAATAGCTAAGTAATTCCTTTCTGCTTACTTAGCCATTAAGTAATCTAGAATATTTACCATTTTAGCCAGACCTCCACTATAAATAGACCCCAGCCTCAATTCATTTCATTTCGTATTTCATTTCTGTTTCTCTCTCTCCCTAGCAAGTTTTGAATACCGCCTTGACTTTGAATAGTCGGCCATTTGGAATTCGAGTCATACGTCGCAGTTATAGTCATCCCGATTTGCTTGTGCACTGGATCGCTCAGTCAGGTAACCGGACTTCTCTATATCTAGTTTTGTATTGCTTCATTTGATTACCGCTTGATTTTGCTTGCATGTGTATGTTCGTATGTGGTATGTTTTGCGGGTTATCGGGTTTAGAATCCTGAATCTCTGAATTTGTTCATGCATGCACCCTGATCCCCCTGCCAGGGGAGGGGTTTGGTTCTGATCTCCGATTCTGGGGAGGAACTTTATGTCCTGATTTGGTTCCGATCCCCGATTCTGGGGAGGAACTTTATGATTGGTTCTGATCCCTGTGACTAGGGAGGAACTTTTTGTCCTGATTATGACTTGATTTGACTGATCTAGACCCGATTATCGCCGTGGAATGTATGATTTGTTATGTGGATTAATCCAATCATGTTTAATTTGCTTTATTAACTAATATAGAGAAGCCGCGTCGTTAAATAACCGGTTACTGAGCTTTGTAGCTGACATCCGTTTTGTTCTTTTTCTGTTTGCGACGTAGGTTGACGGGCCGTCGGATGGATGCAGAAGATACCGTCCCACCGTTGCGCCCCGTGTGTCGGTGTGTCGGCGCGGGGTGTGACAGTTTGGTATCAGAGCATTCGCTCCTCGGACTGTGTTTGGGTTCATTATCGTTTCGTTTGGAAATTTGATTATAGTATACCGATTTGATGTTTCATTTGACTTGTTACCTTCCATTTGAAATTTCGTGGAAGAAATTTCCATTTTAAGGGGGGTGGAATGTGACATCCCTGAATTTTAGGACCTGTTTGCAATACTTCAAATTCTAAGGTCCTATTTGAAAAATGTTCATGCTTATCCACTTTGAAAATATCTCTTTGATCTTATCCACATTTTTAGTAGTTAAGTAATCAGTATTTATATAAATAATTTTTGATAATTAATATCTTTATAAATAGTCTCAGTTATCTTTATAAATAGTATTAATATTTTCAGAAATAATAGCTAAGTAATTCCTTTCTGCTTACTTAGCCATTAAGTAATCTAGAATATTTACCATTTTAGCCAGACCTCCACTATAAATAGACCCCAGCCTCATTTCATTTCATTTCGTATTTCATTTCTGTTTCTCTCTCTCCCTAGCAAGTTTTGAATATCGCCTTGACTTTGAATAGTCGGCCATTTGGAATTCGAGTCATACGTCGCAGTTATAGTCATCCCGATTTGCTTGTGCACTGGATCGCTCAGTCAGGTAATCGGACTTCTCTATATCTAGTTTCGTATTGCTTGATTTGATTACCGCTTGATTTTGCTTGCATGTGTATGTTCGTATGTGGTATGTTTTGCGGGTTATCGGGTTTAGAATCCTGGATCTCTGAATTTGTTCATGCATGCACCCTGATCCCCCTGCCAGGGGAGGGGTTTGGTTCTGATCTCCGATTCTGGGGAGGAACTTTATGTCCTGATTTGGTTCTGATCCCCGATTCTGGGGAGGAACTTTATGATTGGTTCTGATCCCTGTGACTAGGGAGGAACTTTTTGTCCTGATTATGACTTGATTTGACTGATCTAGACCCGATTATCGCCGTGGAATGTATGATTTGTTATGTGGATTAATCCAATCATGTTTAATTTGCTTTATTAACTAATATAGAGAAGCTGCGTCGTTAAATAACCGGTTACTGAGCTTTGTAGCTGACATCCGTTTTGTTCTTTTTCTGTTTGCGACGTAGGTTGACGGGCCGTCGGATGGATGCAGAAGATACCGTCCCACCGTTGCGCCCCGTGTGTCGGTGTGTCGGCGCGGGGTGTGACAGTTTGGTATCAGAGCATTCGTTCCTCGGACTGTGTTTGGGTTCATTATCGTTTCGTTTGGAAATTTGATTATAGTATACCGATTTGATGTTTCATTTGACTTGTTACCTTCCATTTGAAATTTCGTGGAAGAAATTTCCATTTTAAGGGGGGTGGAATGTGACATCCCTGAATTTTAGGACCTGTTTGCAATACTTCAAATTCTAAGGTCCTATTTGAAAAATGTTCATGCTTATCCACTTTGAAAATATCTCTTTGATCTTATCCACATTTTTAGTAGTTAAGTAATCAGTATTTATATAAATAATTTCTGATAATTAATATCTTTATAAATAGTCTCAGTTATCTTTATAAATAGTATTAATATTTTCAGAAATAATAGCTAAGTAATTCCTTTCTGCTTACTTAGCCATTAAGTAATCTAGAATATTTACCATTTTAGCCAGACCTCCACTATAAATAGACCCCAGTCTCATTTCATTTCATTTCGTATTTCATTTCTGTTTCTCTCTCTCCCTAGCAAGTTTTGAATACCGCCTTGACTTTGAATAGTCGGCCATTTGGAATTCGAGTCATACGTCGCAGTTATAGTCATCCCGATTTGCTTGTGCACTGGATCGCTCAGTCAGGTAACCGGACTTCTCTATATCTAGTTTCGTATTGCTTGATTTGATTACCGCTTGATTTTGCTTGCATGTGTATGTTCGTATGTGGTATGTTTTGCGGGTTATCGGGTTTAGAATTCTGGATCTCTGAATTTGTTCATGCATGCACCCTGATCCCCCTGCCAGGGGAGGGGTTTGGTTCTGATCTCCGATTCTGGGGAGGAACTTTATGTCCTGATTTGGTTCTGATCCCCGATTCTGGGGAGGAACTTTATGATTGGTTCTGATCCCTGTGACTAGGGAGGAACTTTTTGTCCTGATTATGACTTGATTTGGCTGATCTAGACCCGATTATCGCCGTGGAATGTATGATTTGTTATGTGGATTAATCCAATCATGTTTAATTTGCTTTATTAACTAATATAGAGAAGCCACGTCGTTAAATAACCGGTTACTGAGCTTTGTAGCTGACATCCGTTTTGTTCTTTTTTTGTTTGCGACGTAGGTTGACGGGCCGTCGGATGGATGCAGAAGATACCGCCCCACCGTCGCGCCCCGTGTGTCGGTGTGTCGGCGCGGGGTGTGACACTTCGGTAGCCAACCGAAAGTTTGGGGTGGATGCCAGTATAATGCAGAGTTAGCCGCCCGTCAGAGATACGAGCGTGATGTTTGGAGTTGAGGTGGAGAAGAATGCAATATGCACCTGGTTGCCAGCCAGGTGGGTCTGGTTAGAGGGTAGATGACTCGGTGATCAATCGAATCATTGGGAGGTCCATCTGATTGCCAGTCAGATGTTGATAACTTGGTTCCTGGTTTCTGACTAGGGTGTCAAGTTGGATGGAAACATTGGGCCTTGGCGTGTTGATGTTCTGAAGATTCAGCATGTGCCTTGGCTTGTTCGAAACTGAATCCTGGTTATGAGCGGGGGCGGCTCCCCAGATCAAATTCTTCATTGATCTGACCAGCCTTAAGAGCATTATGATTTGGGTGTTGACTGTTCAGATCGTCTCCTACCGACAACTTGGTGGTCACAAATTTCCCAAGTTGCTTTCATGAGGACGATATGAAGTTCATATTTAGAAGGGGGATTCGAGTAGTCATCCGGAACTGATTTATATGTTTGGCCGGGTGCCAGAACCGGGAGGGGCCAGTGACTTGTTCAAATTGTCTTCCGAGATTAGTTCAAGGGTTGTGACATGTCCAGGTTATCTTATGAGGTCAGTTTGAGGCTTGTCTCTGAAGAGGGGACTCATGTAACTACCCAAGGTTAATTGATATGTTTGGTTGAGCGCCAGAGTCTTGGAAGGAGGTCCATCAGGTTTGGGTTCTGAAAGACGAAGGTAGGTGTGTTGGAACTTTAGGAAGAACTCCTGAGTTATTCCCTTGGGATATCCCTGTTGTAGGTCTATTCAATTAAAGGTCTTGAATATCAGGGGTTGTTGAGTGGATCTTATCCCTATCTCAAAACTATTCGAGTCTGCTGCTTAAATAGTCAGGGTTGATGGTATCTGAAATGGTTCCTCAAGTCATCCCAGACGACCGGTTTAATGCTTTTTTTAGTCGGGTGGTTATCCAAGTCGAATCCACTGTCAATTTGGGTAACCGGGGTCGAAAGATTTTGGCTCAGATGCTCAGAACTTAACCTCACATCGTTTTTAATTTCATCTTCCCAAATGAAATTTTTGGCTTAGCTTTCTTGTTGGTTGCTCTCAGATTGAGGTCACTTGACCGCATTGGCGAGATACGATCAGTATATGTGTGTAGTCTCAATTCGACCTATTTTGTTTACGACCAATGGTTGTTTGCTTTGTTGGGTTTTCGTTGAGTTGGGTAGGACTGTTCCTTGGTTGCTTGGTTCCAATCTTGTCAGGACTTGGTTTCTCCGGGGTTCAGTGTTATCTTGGTGTTTGTTTTAGGTTTGTCCTTTTTGTTTTGGTGAGCCTTGGTTGGTCTGTTCCTCGGGTAATAGGGTGCTAGTCTTGTCAGGATCGGGGTTACTCGTGGTACAAGACTATTCATTTTTGTTCTGGGTGTTCTGGGTGTTCTGGTGTTGGGGTTTTTGTTGATTGGTGCACCTTGTTGAGTTGGTTTGTTCCTCGGTTGACAGGTTTCGGCCTCGTCAGGCTCTGGGTTTACCGGGTACAGGGTGGTTTCTGGTGGAACTGGGATATTCCTATCTTTTGAAAAGGGATTTTGAGTCCCTAATCGGGTTCTCAACATTGAACTTAATCTTTTTTGAGTTTTGGGAGTCATCAGGGTTTGTTGTGGGGTTTCAGAATTTTACCCGATTCGGTCCTGCTCAGACAATTTCGGGTTTCATTTCACTACACCAATTTAAGGATTGATTTATGGGCCTTAACTAAATTCTGAGTCTTGTCTTGGCATTAGAGTATTGCCCATCCCTTTATCGATTTGATCTGAAAGGTTTAGGGTATGTGGTTTCCTGGTTTTGGCAGTGGTTCTGGCATGATTATGGTACCTGATGTATCTTCTATCGGGTTTTGGCAATGACCCTTGATACCATTGGGTTCCTCATATTTTTCTGAATTCACAGGGATTTTCCATGTAGTTTTCTGAGTTTCCTGTGATTTTTAACGGATTGTTCAAGGTTTCTGCTGAAGTGACAAGTGGTGATTGGCCATTTAAATAATTAAAAAAAAAGTTTTGACTTTGAGTTTGGTCATGGTTTCAGTATGGTTAAATTCCTCATAATTTTCTGAATCCGTAGAAATCGGATTTGTATTTTTCCGAGTTGTGGTTGATTTTCTATGAATTTTCAAAGGTTTCCAGCAATATGATTGGTCCAAATCATCAGATGTGGACACGTGGCGGGGTATTATTGGTCCAAGTCAGCAAAGAGAGAAGTAACGCCATCTTGATAATTCTTAATTTTACTTTTAAATGCCATGCATAGCATTTGTACTAATAGTCTCAAACAATTTTGTACAATCCAATTAGGCCAACACTACTCTTACTAAACATAAGAAATAAAGACATGGAAGACTACTTGATACAACATGATCTGATTAGAAGTGTGCAGACCTGAGCAGCGAGCATGAGGTCGGAAAATCAAGTGTATTGAGGTGAGCTTCATGATTTTCATACATGTCGAGAAGTATAAACTCGAGAAGCAAGTGGCACGATTTCCACATACGTCAAGTCGAGAAGCAAATGTATTGATCACAAGTCTGACTTGTTTCATCTTATGCCTTTTGTATATCTATGTAAAAAATATATATTAGACGATAAACAGAAAAACAAAGAGAAAATTAGCAACAAAATTGACTTGGCCCCATCTCTTTTTCCTCATTATAAGCATTTGTTTTATTTCTTATAACCTTTTCATCTAATAGCACACACTTTTTTTGTTGCATATTATATCTATTTTTCTAATGTAATACACATATTGGATTATGTTGTAATTGTGAAACAAACGGATGCAATTGTTTGACCCTAAGAATTGTCATAAGTTGAGATGCCGTTATATGGGATCTGGAAACTCCATGGGCAACTAAACTGGACGTTTAATGCACGGATAAATTTCCTAGGTCGATTTCAAATGATTATGGTATGTTGGAATATTTCAAATCTTATCTTCTATTTCTTTTCTTCAATTATATAATTTGTAAATTCAACCATGATTCATTTTTAGATCTTTATTCTTTACGACAATGAGATTTGAAAAATAAAATTATCAAAAAAATAGATCGCGCAACGCGCCATGGCACCCCTAATGAACATAAAAGCATGATAAAGAAGCGATATATATTAAGTGGCACGCCGTTTACTAATCACGTGGCTCCCTCTCGACCTCAATGGGTTTTGGATCCAATCATCCAAATTCAATATGCAAGTATTTTGGTGGTGGTGTGTTTGGCAAAGGTGTGAACTAGTTCTATGATTTTGGTAGAACTAGAACAAGAACAAGAATAAGGAGGGGAGCTAGTTGTTGTTCTAGTTCGTGTGATGTTTGGTTCATCCTTTTTCTGCCTTGTTCATGAATAAGCAGTTCTAGTTCCATGCACTACAGGAAACTGCTTCAAGTGCATCAAATCGTTTCTGATGCCATCGAGGTCAGTTGCATCCGTTTGTCGATGCCACAGACCTGTGGCATCAGCCTTTTTCTGGTGCAACTGCCATGGATGCTACTGATTCAATAGCATCAGTATTTCGATAGCATGGACATTAATTCGATGCAACTGAAATTATCAGTGGCATCAGTATGCCTGATGCATGCGCTTGATGTTTTGCATCCGTAGAACGCATGTAATTGGTTTCGTTAGCATCAGTTAAGTTTATGACAAATATCTTTTTTACATCAAAAGTTTGGATGCTACAACTTTCGTTAGCATCGACTTAACAAATGCCAAGGTTCATTCTTTGCATCCACTAAATAAATGTAATTGATTCCGCTAGCATCAACTGAGTGGATGACAATATATGTTCTTTGCATCAAAAGGACGAATGCTAATATTTTTATTAGCATGAACTAAAGCGGATGCCAAGATCCATTCTTTGCATCCACAAAGCGAATGTAATTGATTGTGATAGCATCAACCAAGTGAATGGCAATATAAATTCTTTGCATTAAAAGAACAAATGCTACTATTTTTCTTAGCATCAACTACACGGATGTCAACATATATTCTTTGCATCAACTTAGCGGATGTAATTGATTATGTTAGCATCAACCAAATGGATGACAATATATGTTCTTTGCATCATGTAAACGAATGTCATTCTTTCAATTAGCATCAAGCATGCTAATGCATTTGACTAATTTGACAAATGTAGTATTTTTCTTTTAGCATCACAAATTATATAATATAAAATAGTTAATTTCAAGCACAAAAAATAATATAAAATCATCAAAATTTTAATTTTCACAATCTTATCTATGAATACTTCAAATTAACCAAACTACATTTATACCATGCAAACACTTCTAGATAACAAGAATACCAAAATAAAAATATAAGAGTATCATCCATTATAAACATACCAAATCAATACCAAACAAAACCCCCAAATTCACATCTACTAATATTCATCTTCTTCGTCATCACTTCCATCACTTTCAAATTTTGACTCGTCATCATCGCTTTCATCACTTTCTAATTCTAGCTCGTCATAGTATGGTTATCATACTCATTTATTTTTTTTAAGTTTGTGTGCCTTCTCTCTTTCAAAAGGTGGAACATAATCGACATCATTGTCATCGTCAGCGCTGTAATAGATCAATTGACTAGGACTCCTAATGACCAAAGACTTATGCTTCTCAACACCCTGTGAACGAGAACGAAACATCAAATTATATACTTAATTTAGTACCCATATATTTAATTTGATTATTAAAAAACTAATAACTTGTATGCATTTCCAGACAAAACCAGCTTTCTCTCTCTGATAGGTGCTTTTCAAGGTCTGGAAGTTCATATCTGAACATAGGCTGGTGATCCTAACACTAATACCTAATCCATTCTTGATTTATATAACTAGCAATTGCTCTTTTTATTTGTGAAGTTAGTGCACCAAATTGTACCCACACAATATTTATAATCATAACTTAAATGTATAGTAAAAAGATTGACTGTGTTGCAAGAGTGGAAAGGTTACAGGGGTTGTGTAGAATATTGATTTAAGTTTGTCATTTTCAATGCCAGTCATTTGTTTCTCACTAAAAATTAAGTATTGAAAAGCCCCATGCACAAATACCATATACCGTGATGTCATATACACCTGGGCCTATGCCAGCTAGGCATTGTCAAACATTTGTTAAAACTAGCAATTGTTTTATGGCAATAAGTGTATAGATAACCACAAGTACAGCATTGAAGCAAATCCATAGAATAGCATATGTAGCAAGGTCATAGGAAGCAGAATTTGGTAAAAATCAATTAGTGTGTTGGAGGTCACAGTTGGTAATTCTGAAAGTGTGAACAATATAATCCAAATAAAATACGTACTCGGACTTGCGTAAAGATAATCACTCTCTCAGAGCAGCCTCGTCAATTTGAATGACCTTCAAATAGGAAAGGAAAAGTTATCAGAATAGTACATAAAGGGTGCTGTTATTGTTTCAGCTAGTTCAATAAAATTTAACTAAGAAATATGTACCATCGGCCTCAAGATACTCGACCTCTTTCTTTAAGGCCAGAACAATCAGGTAGCATTTTAATGTTATAACTTATGAATACTAATATTTAGGTTAATTTTCTATTGAAACTTGTTGGTTGGATCATCTTATCAGTTTGCAAATTGGATCTAAAAGATCGTGATAGGATACTAATAATTATAAACATATGCATACAAACACCAATATATACTCCAAAATTAACAAATCGAAATCTCAACAGACTGGCAGACGCAGACAAATGCAATCTGATTGGAACAAACCTAAAGGAAAATTAGATCAAAGAAAAGACCAAAGAGAAATTTAATATATAACTAAATCATTGTGGCGGACAAGTTCAACTATCCGAACTAAAAAAGCAAGGAAATGTAAAAGAGAGACTATATCGAAATTCTTACTTCTCTTTTATCTCATATTACTCCATGCCACAACCTGCCATTGTGGAACGTCTCAACCAGGTCATGCGTCTTAATATTTGGGTCTTTACCCTGCAAAGAGATAAAATCCCTGAGAAAAAGAACAACCATGCGCAAAATGAAAAAAAAAATTCGAAAAATTGGTCAAAATAAAAAAAAAGAAAGAAATTTTTAACCTGATAACTGGTGAAACGACTACAGATCTTGTTCTTTATTTACAAACTATTACTCGCTAAAAAGTGCATTTCACTAAATTTCTCTATTTGCCAAACAAAATCCTGTTTACATGGAATGAAAAGACAACTAAAAGAGGGACGAAAATTAATCTATACCTCATTACTGGGAAGAGAAAAGGGAGGGGCATGAGAGCTGAAATGGCGTGGGGCCCGAGGCCTGACATTCTTAGCAAGAACACCCTCTACTAATTTCTCCCCTGATCCATCGTCTTGCAACGATTCGAGGTACTGGATTAAATTTTTCATTCGGAACTGATTTGGAGAGAGAGAGAGAGGGGAATCGGAGAGTAGGGGTTTCTCTGGCGGCGAGGAAGAGGACCAGAGAACCGATAACCCTAGAGGCACGAGAGAGAAAAATGAAAATAAATTAAAAGGAACAGGATTTAAAATTCTAGGCAGCCAAAATTCTACAAATTGCAATTGACAGGTGATACTCATATCTTATAATTTTACGAAATTACAATCATAAAGAAAATATGTCTAGAATATTTGGGGGGAATTGCTACCGCCTAAAAATTTTGTACAATTAAGACGATATTTCGAATACAATTACTTAATTACAATAGCTTACATTTTTTCTTCGAGAATGAATAATTTAATACATTGATATATAAAACTAAGTTTACATTTACATTTATATTTTTCATTTTGATGAACCAAGACTAAGTTTATCAGTTTAATAAATGTAGAAATACTAAAATTCGACATATAGGACGGTTGTGGTATATCAACATGATGAAAACAGAGCGGTTTCATCCGCTCCGATCTGTATCCGAATCCGAAAAATGCGCGTAATATCCATATCTGACAAAAAAAATATATGGATATTATCCATATCCGATAGATATTAATTCATTTATCCGTATTTTTAACGGCATGAGATGATTAATATAATTACTTCTTTACATTAGAGAATACTTTTAATTAGACAATACTTAATTTTTATTAGATAAATTATCTTACAATAATATTATTATTTGAACTAGTAACATAAAAAAAAATTCTATTATTGAGATGATTGTATATGATAACTTATTTAATTTCACTTTTAGCCTTTTTATTCCTTCTGTTTGTGAACTAAGTTGATCAATCCTATTAGATGGTCTCTAATTTACTATTTATTTCGTGTTTTTTTTAAATTTCCCATAGAATTTGCATGGAATGTCCGATAACAACTATTTTTAAGAATATGAACTAAATAGTAACAGTTCAGAGAATATATATATAATTCTATTTTCATACAAGTTCTCAATATGAAGATTTAATCTAATGGTTGGATCGGTCATTTAAATTTTAAAATGTGAGAATGATCATGTTAGACGGAAGACATCCGTCATATATGTTGGATTTTAGTACTTCTCTGATAGATTCAATTTAATGGTTGGATCGATTTTTTTTAATTTTAAAATGCGAGAACGATATTTTGAACGGAGCACGTCGTCATATATGTTATATATGGACTTTAGTACTTCTCCCATAAATTTGTCATTATACGCAATAATATAAAATAAGAGCTTTTTTCATGGAATAAAAAGTTGGCTTAGAATTATTAAAAAACAGGTGACTAAAATTGTGCAAGTAATTTTCTTATGGCATAAAATTGATTATCAGTTAATATAACAAAATATACATGCAACAATAGAACTTATTTGATAAGTTTGAAAATACCAAGCTTTTAAATTTTGCCGAAATAACGGCGTTATTTCCGAAATTTTGGTTTTTCAGACAAAAACGCACCAACGTTACAGTTTCAAGTTAGAAAAATACATAACGCGTCATTTCCGGAAAAAACTTCATTTTTGCGGAGAAACTTCAATTTGAAATAACGCACCGTTATTTCAGCGAAAAAACTTCATTTTTGCGGAGAAAAAAACGGAGACAGGAGAGACTTTTTATACAATATAATTATATATATATTTATATTATAGTATTAATGTATTATACAGAGTAATTTTTTTCTTTAGATTTTGTGCTTATTATTTGTTATCCTCTTTTTCTTTGTTATTCTCTTTGTTTAATTTCTTTCTATTAGATTATACAACATTAGGATTAGTAATTTAATTGTTCTCTTTGCTTAATTTCTTTACTTAAGATTACATATTTAAAAAAAGTAAATTATTAGCATTTTAAAAAAATATAGAATTCTGACTTGTACTGTAGTACTGCACACAAGAATACATATGAGTTTGACACAGATGTTCACATACACACCGTTTTTTTGCAGTTATTTCACCGAAAAAACACCGCACCATTAAATCAACTCCGGACCGTCATATCGAAAAAAACGAAATTTAAAAGCTTGAAAAATACACAAGTTAAATTTTTAAATTGTTCAGTACATTTTTTTGGCATAAAAACATATTAATTTGATGAGTTTGTTTATGCAAACTTATCGCATAATTTTTTTTTTGTGTACAATGGTACGTGCATTAGACAACGATCAGCTTTAATTTGGGTTCTCCAAAATGATAATATTTATTTCGACGATAGAGATTAACCACATATATTAATTAAAGTTATATATAATTTTAAATTTTGTATTATTTAGGATGTCGTTAATATTTTATTTTTGTCGATATAAACAAAAGCATGTTTGATTTTAAAAAATATACCTATCCTAAAACCTACTCGAAAAAGAAAAACAATAAATGGGAAAATATGTGAGCTAATTTTAACTCGGCTAAAAAAAGTTCAGTAATAACTTGAGTCAATGGAACTCAAATAAATTTCTATTTCATATAGTATTATGAGTATTAAAATTTTATAAGTTAACCATAAAAATTTATGAGCATTATCAACTCGAATCAAGTAAACTCGAGTTAAACTTAGTCAAGTACTCAAGTTTGATCATGTATTTATTACGAATTCTTCAACTGACGGTCTAAATAGTTTAATTTTTTTATTTACAATACTTTTGATTCTTATATGAATTCAAATGTGGAAGGAGCTTGATGAAAAAAATATATATATAGTGTTCGTTATTATTATTATTATTATTATTTTATTTATTTTCTCATGAAATTTCCGCTGCAACAAATTTGTTACAAAATTTATAAAAACAGTTTTTGCTCCATATAGAATTTTTATCAAAATTTTAAGTGATTGACTAATACCAATATAGGGATATATGTGTGGTCCGATTATATTGTTTAATTTTTGCATATTTATAATAGAATTAACCATTTCATTCCCAAGGGAAGTAGCCCAACAGTCAAAATTCAGCACTAACACTTTTTTCATTACCAAACCCTGACAGATTTTGTGATTTCACCAAACCAACCTCCCCTTACCCCCCCCCCCCCCCCCCAAAAAAAAAAAAGGAAAAAAACATATTGTTGAACAACATGCTTTCGTTTTGACCTTTTTCCTTTCTTCCGAGAATAATCAGGTACTTGAGCTGTAGCTTGTTTATAGAATTCTATTTTTCTTTTCAAAAAAAAAATGCAAAAAGGAATAGAAGCCTCTTTTATAACTTTCATGCACAAAGGGCTTAATCCCACTGGTATGTCAGTTGTAGATTGTGCTGAAGCCATGGTAGGCACCTTCACAATTTCTCTCAAAAATTTGCAATAAAAAGGAAAAATGGATAATTGAAATTAATCAGTGATGAGAATTGTCAGAGACACCAGTGTGATATCCTGAACTCTTCATTTTCATTTTGTTTATTATGTTCTCAGCTTATGCTCGGTCCTATTGATACCCAATTGCATATGTTTGTGCTTAGTTTTGGACAGACCCAATTCTATAGTGTAAAAACAGGCTATGGTTGGACATATTTCTCATTCAAAGCCTTAAACGACAGCAAATGATGCTTTGATGCGAATATATGCAATCCAACGAAGCCTCCTTCTCCCCATTCCCGTCATGCTATCTTACCTCTTTCTGGTACAATCCAACACTTTAGAACCCAGTATCACTTCCTGTTCCGCCGCACCACATGGTAGTCGTGCCACCAAACGCAGTTGACGCACAACAAACCAAGCCTATGGCCACCTCCTCGTCAGTCGCGACGACTGGAAATACTGACAGGTCCAAACAGATAAATGCCAATGCATGTTGTCTTCAATTTCAAGATTTTTTTTCTGCAATAAGTGAGTCTTAATCTCTATCTTTGCTGCTCCTTATATCCTGAAAGTAATAGGATAAAATTACTATTTTCTAACACAAAAAAGATATATATAAAAAAGTTTTAAGCAATAAATAAATTCTGGATCCAATACATATCAGTACAATTTTTGTAAGCTAAAGTACCGTTTTTATATCACAGAAGCATCCATAACCTATTTGTACAACAGAAAGAAACGTAACAACAAATAAATTACATTGAAAATGAAAGAAATAAAATAATAGGTACATCATACCATTGAAAATGAAATCTCACAGTACACACTATAAACCAGTATCAGTTGGTACTTCGTACCAAACTCTACATAATTAGGAAGACCCAATCCCTCAACTTATGTTGTGAAACAAAAACATTTTTCAAAATAATTCTCCAAAAGAATCAATAAACATGGGTGCAAATAACCCTACAAATAAAAGAAATTTAACGGAGCAAGCAAGATTAGGAAAAAAAAAGAAAAAGATTAACAACATGTATATATTGTGCATATGGCTTGCTTTATCGGACTATTATAACATGTACATGGGCAAAATTACTGGCACAATAAAATCAACAGTACATATATGCTCCGTATGAAACTCGAAAAACATAAATCATAGATCAAAACAACTGTAGCTACTATACAAACAGGCTCCGTAGAATTGGTAATGACACTGCAAAATTTCAGAGGGTAAGCAGAAAGTTTGAAATTATATGTTATTTGCATGTCTACAGAAATATTGCCTCTAATTCAAGCACAAAAAAAAATACAAAATTAATATGTCAATCGACAAAATTTTACAGGACAGCAACATTAGGTACACAAAGGACTTTGGATATGACAAACAGAAGTGTGCCATTGTACCTGTAACTCCTATGAATCCATCGAGCCAATGTGTGAGACTCAGGAGAGGTGCCAGAAAATTGCAAAGGCTCAATCTATGCACCAATTCTGGAAGTTACCTTGAGATTGTTTTCTCACCATCTTTTAATCAGCTTCCTCATTCAAGTCTCCCATAAATCTACTGAATGCGAAGTTCCTAAATAGAAGTAAAATGCTATTATTGGTATATCAATGCACGTGACAACAAACAAAGTCAACTTGGTATATCTGAGAGTACAAAGAAAGAATTTGTAGAATCATGAGTCAGCCTTAAAAGTTACACTCTTTTAAATTGGTCAAGATATTGAAACACGAAGAGGAATCCAAACATGAATCTTCTCATTAGTTCTTTTATCCAGCTAAAAAATCAAGATACTAAAGTAAATAAAACTTTTCTCTATAGTAAAAGTACTTGGAAGAGCTTGAAGATAAAAGAGATAAGGAAAACACATCCTGGTACCAGTAAAAAATGCATACTGCTGAGTACCAAAGGTTTTATTTAATTCACCTTCTGACAAGCTTTGATTGCTGTTTAATTTGTTCAGTTAATTCTACCATCAAATTTAAAATTATTTACAAAGCAATCCTTAATATTTGATTTGTACCAGTCAGTGGCGAATCCAGGGGAGGACTGGCAAAGGCCAGGTCTCCCCCAACAACTTAATTTTACCATTAAATCCTTTGTTTTACTTGAGTAAGTTGATGGATTTTCTTCAGGGGCCTCCTCTAAATTGAAACCTGAAATAATCTTGGCCCCAATCATTTGCCAAGTTTGGCTTCACCACTGGTACTAGTAGAGTAAAAACAGGTATCAATTGGTATTGCTCTCCAATAGACCATAGTCCCATAATCCATCTTTTGATCTAAAATATTAAACATATAATAATTCAAGTATCAAATGCACCCAATGTATTTAGCAAGCAAAGAATGCAACTTTCATATAATGTCTGTAGATAAAGAGGTTAAGAGCAACGACAATTGCAGAATTAATCATAACTATAGTCTTAACCCTACTATGAAATAATGTCTGTAAACAATAAGATAAGATCTAATTTCTATCTTAGTACCTCAAAAATTGCATTAATGGAACTTCAATATAATACTAAGGTTTTAAGGAGTAAAAACTATCTAATAGAACAAAGGGGTACCTGATGAATTAATGCTTCTCAAGAGGATAATGAAGCAACAGATGCAGAATTAAACATCTTCAAATCGTCTTTCTGATAGAACCAAGGCCATTGAGTAATAAAAAAAATGGTCTCAGAACTTTATCCGAAATCTATTTCACTATCACAGAACTCTTGTGCGTATCAATTAGCTCCTCCAATTCCTGATGAAGCTGTACTGAGACCTTTTCAACTCAGAGTATCTCCTCCAAATGCGCTATATAATTTTCTTTTTTTTTAACACTTTTCCATTGACTGAAAAAGCAAAGTTATTACAACAAAACATCTTGTATCAAAACACAAAGGACGCGGCACTGGTACCAGTGCCCCCAATATTATCTATTACTCCATCTCTCATAAATCCAAAGCAACAACCCATTATTACAACACAAAAACAAACTATCTGTTTGAAACAACAAAGTTAAATCACATCTATATAATTTAAAAAAAAAAGTGAATAAAATCAGAATCAATCAATACAAAAATCGAATGCGACAAAGAGAGAGGTACCTGGATGAAGAGCACGGCAAGCTTCGAAGCTCGCGGTCGTGGGTAACCTTCTTGAGGAGAGCATCTCGTGTGATTCCGTGCGCGCTCGCGCCTCTGAGAGAGACATGTAGTAGACAAAGCGTTGAGTAAGAGAGAGGAATTTCGTAGGGGTTCAGACTTGAGAGAAATTGAAGCAAGAAGAGACAAACCTAGCACCGGTGCGGAGGTTGTGACCTTGACTTGAATGAAGAGAAAGAAAGGGATCCACAGAGAAAGGGGCGTTGTTTCCAAGGGGAAGAGGTTGGTTCACATAGCATTTTTTTTTTTTGGGAAAAGAGAGGGTCAGGAGTGAAATTTTTGGAGCGAAATTTTGGGTGGAAAGAGGGACTGAAAATTTTGGAGGGAAGAACAAAAGAGAATTCTGTACTTAGTAGAACATTTGGAGACAATTAGAGAGAAATAAAATGCATTGAAAATAATTTCGTGGGTTATTATTTGTGCAAATGACATGTTGGTCATGATAAGAGATGCTTATCAGTCCAACTGAAAAGAATGACAACATAAATTATATATAAAAAATATAGTATTTAGTAGCATCAACCATTTAAATGCAATTGAAAATTAGTTGCATGCACAAAATTGATGCGATCAAATAAAATATGATGACATCAACTATTTTGATGCCATTGCTCTTGTTAGCATCCACATAATTAATGCGAGTGGCATAAAGATATTTTTTTTGTAGGCATCCAAATTTTACAGATGCAACGAGTTGATGCTATTGTTAGAAAGTTGATGCTATTGCTGCAGTTTCCTGTAGTGATGATTAACGGTGCCAGCCACGGCTGAAACACTCACCATGTCAAAAATTCAACTTTCCATTTACTTATCTACCACTGTCGAATTATATTCAGAAATGTGAGATAAATCTCTAGATTCAAAATGAAACTCGGTTAAAGTTATAGTATCTCCATTTGCTTTTCTCATTTGTGAAATGGAAAAGTGGTGGGCGATCCCCACTAGTTTCAAAAAAAAGTTATAGTATCTCCAAATCATATGAAAGAGAGGAAATTATATATATATTTTTTGTCAATATCTGTCTGTAGTCACTAATCCGTTAAAATAATATCCAATTTTGCCTAATTAAAGCAAGCTTAAGTGTCTGAGTTCACGCCTAACAAATTAATACCAGTACACAGTGCAATTAAGAACCAATTTAAGGCAACAAAATACAGAGAAACTGACCGAAAAAAAAAGAACCAATGCAGCTAATAAAAAGGCACCTGAAAGAAGTAATAGCTTGTAATGCTTCTACAGTTCTACCAGTGTAATAACTTCAGCATGAAAGGGGTCTTGTGCTATATGGTGATTATATGCAAACGTCTGAACAACCCAGTTCTACTATAACACAGGCAGTACCAGCTGCACACTCACATCCAAGGAGGCATCAACTATAATGTGTCAGTCGTGCAATGTTTCTTTCATAACCTCTCCTATCCAGTTGCAACACTTGACTGCCTTCCCTAATGCAGTGTTTGAGTGCTTTCATTTACCCACTGCACAATACTTTCCATATTCTTCCGGGATTAAATCGCACCTAGCCTTCAGAAAAAGAGTATCTTGATACATTAAATTCATAAATTGTTTAAGATACTTCCAAAGTTCGTCAATATTTTGTTTATAAATTGAACTTCTTTAGTTTACTGATTATATTTATAATTTATTCTGTTATAATGTCTATCGCTAAAATTTTATTTTTGTTATTTTATAAACATGTTTTAGAATGTTCGCAATTTTTATAAATATAAATCATGTAACAGCATAGTAATTAATTTTTAAAAATACACCTTTCTATTGTCTTTGCTAGGAATTTGAGTTAGGTCTACCATCGTTAAGTTTATCCACCTATTATAAATGTGTAAATTCAAAAGTTCAGATTTAACGTTTTACAACCTAGTATCCATCAATGTACACTAGAGGTGAGTAGAAAACTCATTAACTCGTGAGCTAATTATTCGAGCTCGACTAAAAAAAAAACTTGATTATAACTTGAGCCAACGGAACTCGAGTTGAACTAATAACTCAGTTGGTTTAACTCAAACTCGTAACTCGTGAGTCGACTCTTGACATAATAAATTTCGATTTCATATAGTATTATAGACATGATTTATGAGTATAAAAAAATTATAAATTGATTATAAAATTTTTTTCTTATGTATTTTTATTTTAAATATTTATAGCATACGACATGTTGAGTTTCAAACTATATATTTTTTTCAAGTCAATAAAAAGAATCAAAGAATATAAAAGAGAATAATTTTTATTATCGAAAGAATCAAAGAATATAAAAGAGAATAATTTTTATTATTTATAATGTTGTATATATCAATATGTTTTAATATTGAAATAATATATTAATTAAAAAATAAATATCTGAAGAAAATATGTTTATACATGAGTTCATGACCATGGTTATATTTTTGGATGGCACAGTAGTAAATTAGATGACAATATGGAATGTTACTTAATAAGTGGTAACTGAATTTGTTTTCAACGTATGAACTCTTTTATTAAGATACTAAAACTAATAATTCAATTTCAAGTCAATCTACTTTTATTCTTATTATCACCTGATTTTGCGGTTATCACTTATCAGCCCCATATAGAAATGGACTCACAATTAACTATCACTGATTAATTCTAAATACGTTCATAATTTACTCATTTAATTAAGTATCAAATCGGCTCCAAATTTTATAAAACTTATATGAAAATTTATCGCACGATCAACGTTTGGATTTAATATTTAAATTTTAAAACTTTTATATAAATATAAAAAAAAATTGTGTTGGCTGTATCGTCCAGCCGATTAGTGAGACTGTAGAGGATGTGAATCCAAAATTTTAAGCTTTTGTTCTGACCGCCTGACCGGAATCCAGACCCTGTGCCGCGCGGGACCGTCCAGCGCACAGGATCTGGACCGCTCGTCAAATCCGACGGCTCCATTTTTTCCTCTCCGCTTCCAGTCTTCCACGACTTATCGGATGAAGCCCTAGCGACCGCCTAGGCAATGGCCGATGGGAGAAAAGAAGAAGGGGTTGCGATGGTTCCGACGGAAGTCAACTATATATGCTAAATGGCAAGCTCAGCTTGTTAAGTACTGCATGAATTTGGCTGGTTGTGAAAAACCCAGCTTGGAATAATGCGCATGGTGTGCGCACATCAATTAATTAGTAACTCGCACAAAGCTAGTTATCAAGGGAGAGGTATTTGCCATGTTATCAATTACCTGATAGTTGACAAGAATCGCCCTTTTAGAAAGTTAACATATGTAACTCGCACCAAAGCTAGCAATAGTATTACTGTACAAGGCCTGATGTTCCGGTAAACTTGTCTACTCAGTAGCTGGTAAAAATGCGTTATTTTTCTTTGAAAATTTTTTAAGTTGGGTTTACTGTACAAGGCCTGATGTATCTTTACTATACAAGGCATGATGTCTGGTAAACATGTCTAGTCAGTAGGTTTATTGTACAAGACCTGATGTATCTCCCTTGACCGGTTAATACCACTAGCCATGGAATTATCATGTATGCACAGTAATTAGAAAATAATTAGAAATGCCTTGATCGTTTAACAATAATTAAAAATAATTAAGCTTTTCTTTTATATAGGTTATTTTTTAGGACCTAATGGTTAATGAAGGTCTTCATCAATTGAGAATGAGAAGATTTAACAACTTGTTGTTATTAAGCTAACCATTGGAGAAGGAGAAGCTTTTTTGAAGGCCAACCTGAATGAGAGGATTAGGACTAAGAAAATATTTTTTTTGTAATTTATTTTTCTTCGGGTGTTTGTGTTAAAAATGACAAGTTTGGCACGTTGGGAAAGTCTCATTTTCTACTGTACATAGATGAAATTTTTATTGAGAAAGTTTAATATGCACCATAGTGTATAGGACGTTCTATTCACCACGAACTTCTTCGAGGGTATTTTTGTAAATTGACAAATCTAATTAAACCAATCTAATCTATATATTGAAATCTCATAGCAAACCAAATTTTACAATTTTTGAGATTTTATTACTATTTTTTTCGAATTTTTTAAAACATTCTATTTTTGGAATGTTATACTATTTACAATATTCCAAAAATGGCATTTTTAAAAAATTCGAAAAAAATAGTAATAAAATCTCAAAAATTATAAAATTTGATTTGCTATGAGATTTCAATATGTAGATTAGATTGGTTCAATTAGATTTGTCAATTTACAAAAATACTCTCGAAAAAGTCCGCGGTGCATATAACGTCCTATGCACTATAGTGCATATTAAACTTTCTCATTTTTATTTGTATAGTAGCAGCGGCTTATTTTGTAGTGAAGATTTTGTTAAAAAAATGACTAATAGTAGGTTCTGTGTAATTATGATGTTCAACTGATATTATGTGTTTGTTGCAATTGGATTGCATTTATTTTATTTTGTTATTGAACTATTTTTGTAATATGTGAGCAAACTATTTGACTCAGCACATTTGTGTAGATATGCTATTATTTTTACTTGTATGGAAAACTAAGAAATGCTGTTACTTTTACATGCAAGAGATACTTTTATTTGACTTATAATTTGGAGCTACTATTCATGTTTCAATAAATTATTTTTATGTGTCTTGGAGCTATTTGACTCACTGGTACCTGCCACTTATGGTACCATTGCACTGTACCTATGTTTACCCATTCTATCTAGTCTGTTATTATAAGCAAAGTTCCAATGCAACATAGATGCTAGATTATTACAAGCCAACCAAATATCCACCACAAACACTGATGTACCAGGGAATTAAAGAAAATTACAATAGTACACCTGATACAACTAACATGGTACATAAAGAGAGATCAGAAATATGTACTCCCGTCAAGATATCGATGGGAGAAATGAGGACAACAAATTTCATGGATATGTAATCCCATACAGATATTGATGGAAAAATATATTTTCTTGTACCAATTTCAAATGGACTCATCAGTTACTGTAATGTACCATGATCCTAAAATAATTTTCCCAGAAAGAAAAAAAAAATGCTGTACCATGCTTGTTGAAGCTTGACTTAGGTACTGATTTTAAATGTACCATGTTAACTGATAAATATGGTTGCACCTAGATGAGTCAGACCTTTGAGCCAGTACCACCACAAACATGTACCATGCTAAATAATAAAATGTACTCTCTTTAGATACATCCATTAAAAGTGAATAAAAGCATATTACAATCTCAGAGCAACATTACAAGTGAATATAAGCAACATCCATTTCTTCATTAAACACAACATCCATTAAGCAATATTACATTCTAAGTAAACATCATTTTAATATTGTCTTCCAGCAGTACATAACATCCAAATTACATAATATCCCTAACATCTCTCAAAAAGCCAAATTTTAGAAACACCAAACTAGTTTTTGGTTTATTAAATAGTTTTGCGCAGACTGAGGAGTGTATAGATCAATAACATGCATAATATGCACCGGTTGAGTTAGATAGAGATTCTTGCATTTGTTCCAATCCATTAGCTTAATCCTTTATTCTTCTTGTTTGGAGGCACATTCTTCTGAACCACAGACTATACTATTCCATCTGGTAAGTCCAAGTAAAGGCCAAACTCTTACCCATCTTCCAGTTCTCATTGAGAATCAATATTAGAAGTATGGATGCCCCTACCTTTAACACACCCAAATATAACATTACAAAACCTAGAAAGTATCCCAAACTGATCCATACTGTGCCAAGTTGTGGGGTTTTGTAAACTCATACTGCTACCCGATATGACGAAACAACAACAACAAAATCAAATACCACACACATGAGAGGTTCATATCAGTATGTACCAGCCATGCATCCACAAGAAAGAAATAACTTACCAAAGGTAAAACAATAGTGCCATTCTCACGCAGCTGGAATGCTTGGCCAAGAGTCTCCAGGTCAAATGAATTAATGCGTGCCTTCGTTTCAGGAAAATAAGGTGCATTTTCAAACAGCTGGTCGAATTCCATACCCTCACCTCTCATGATGTCCCTCTCCCCCACCACATTGCACATGTAGTGTGTCTCCCTGATTGAAGCCGGAAGCGTTCTCTTGCAAAAGAAGTCATGGTCGGTAAGTGGCTTGTACCTGTTAATCAAGTCGACTGGACCACTTAGCTCTCTAGAACCTGTAGTTGAGGTGTTAGTCCATTTCAA
This sequence comes from Rhynchospora pubera, assembly GCA_028095005.1. Lineage (NCBI taxonomy): Eukaryota > Viridiplantae > Streptophyta > Magnoliopsida > Poales > Cyperaceae > Rhynchospora > Rhynchospora pubera. The sequence goes on from CM051461.1 coordinate 181,695,226, forward strand.
GGACTGTTATTTTATTCAGATGGGACTACGGGACTATTAAAAACTAACATCAGTGCTTGACTAGCAGGAATTAGTATAGTACCATGCTAATACTAAATGGGAGTTATCAGAACTTTTTTCGTTTTGCTCTATAAGCCAGAATTGATCTGGATAGCAATTTTGTTTTATAAAAAAAAAAACAGCTAAGAAGTACCCATCATGTGTGGCCTTTAAAGGACTTACCAGATGGATTCTCTTCCTACCTCCGGTTCGCGTCACCGACCTTCACCACAGGTGGCGCTGTCGGAACCATCACAACCCATTTCTTCTTTTTTATTCTCCCGTAGGCCATTGCCTAGGCGTTCGCTAGGGTTTCTCCCGCCGTCGATGCCATTTCGAAAGAAGAGGAGAGAAGGAAGAAGGATTGTAGAGATAGGCATCCGAACGGAGAGGAAATAACGGAGGCAAATAACGGATCCAACCCGATAAGTCGCCGAAGCGGAGAGAAAAAACTGAGCCGTCGGATTTGACGAGCTTTCCAGATCCTGTGCGCTGGACAGTCCCGCGCGCCCTGTGTCTTATGGGTGAACAACTGGACAACTCATGTGTAGACCTGTTTAACGTTGCAAACGGCAACGGAATGGGTCATTCCGTTTGCCGTTCCGTTTCAGCAACGGTATGCACTGGAACGATTCGTTATCCGTTCCGTTTGTAACGGAATGGACGGAACGTAGCGGAACGACTCATTTTACACTGTATTTCACACAACGGTATGCCGAAATTCATTCCGTTTACCGTTCCATTTCGGAAACGTATGCTGAAAAGTGATTCGTCAATCGTTTCGTTTGGACGGAACGTGCACGGTACACGGTAAACGGTATACCGTCGGCAGGTATACTCATGTGTAGTCATGTGCGTGGACAACTTCATGTGCGGACAATTATTAGGCGACACGTGGCTGCCTGAAACATGGGCCCCATCTGTCAGTCACACTGCATACCAACAGTGCTTATGAACAGTAACATATTTGGATCTAATTAGTCCGAATTAATATATGTATTGATTTATTTTTCATTTATTTGGATAAACATTAAAAATTAAAAACTATAAAAATTTGAAAAGTATAAGAGTCACAAATTGTGAGCTACCCATGGCTAATGTAATTGTTAATATATATGCAGTAACTTGTACCGTGGAGAAGAAGACAAGTTCCCCGGACCCTTGGACAACGCGTAGAGACCTTTGAAGCGAAAATTCAAACTCAATCGATGTCATCAAATGTACAAAATGTCAACTTTCTTACTTGGAAAGTACCATACAAGTCAAAACCGTTGCTAATCAAACTTGTCAAAAATTGAACTTCTATTTTTAAAGATAAATCAGAGTCAAATCTCTCAATTTATTTTTAAATTAAATATTTATGAAAGATTTCTCATTCATGCGACATTTCACTTGAGATGTATTATTATCTGTCACTTGATCAAGAATTAGTTTTAGAACAAACCAATTAGACTGGTAAGTTGTAACCAAAAGACAGTGACACATCTAAAATGGTGTCCGGCACTAGGGGCAGGTCGACTTGTGGGACATAAATAGAAAACCACTTGTACAAACATGTCGAGTGGAACTTGTGTTTGCATGAATATGCCAGTCTAGGAAGGCTATGATTAATTGGTCGTATGGAGTGGAACACGTAGTTCCAGAATAAGGTCGGTACTTATTTTGTCTTTGAGTTTTTCTTTCTTTGCTCTTTTTTTAAAATTTCTCAAAGTTAATTTGTTTATGCATAAGGTGTATATGTATCTACTATGTACAGTTTTTGAAAAAAAAATTAACAATCTTACTTCTTTTAAAGATAAATTAGGAATCAAGTCTCCCAACTTATTTTTAAATTAAATGTTTATAAAAAATTTCAGTCAGATTTCGAACCTACGACCTCTCATTTGAGATACATTGTTTTTTATTTGCCACTAGACCAAGAACTGGTTCTCTTAACAAACTTACTTATTAATGAATTGGAATTTTTAGATAGGTCTGGTCTTAGTAAGCTATGATTGCAGAAGCAAAGGCATATCATTTGATAGGAGTATGTATTGGCTTAATTACAAACTGATATCGAGTTAAATCATAATCTTAATTACTCCCACCAGACATTAAATCAGCTTGAAGTTGGTTATATGGTTAGAACTGGCATTTGCAAGGTAATTTCCCTTTGCTAAGGTGACCAGAGGTTGGTGGGCCCACGAACTGTCAGTAAATATACCAAAAAAATTATTATTAAAATAATCCTAAATTTCGATTTAATTACTAAAATAATCTGAATTTTATGAATATTATTGTAATATCGGACTTCGGACTTTCAAAATCCAATATCAGCTAATATCGGACTTAAATTAGCTCGCATCAGACTTTGAACATACGAGATTAGAAATTCATATCCAAATGTTCAAACATTGCTACTTAGACTTGGTATTTTAAATTGTTGTGTACTTGTGCTCCCATCTCATGGAGAAATTGAGAAAACCACAGATGTGGCGGGCGAGGTGAAGCCTGTTCATTATAAAAAAAAAAAAGAAAAAAAAGTGAAGCCTGTTGTAAAAAGACAAAAACGATGGGTCCCATAGTGAACTTTTGCCATGTATTGTTGTCTCACTTTTCAAGCTACACACAACTATATAGTATATACAAAGACAGAGGAGTGTAAATTGAATGAGCGGTTGAAAATGAAATTGCGACTATATGGTAATTATTAACCCTTTTCAAAGATGTCAGATTCCAAAGTAATGCACGATATTAATGATTATGTAATTCAGTTGAATTAAATAATGAAATATATGTTTAGTAATCCACAATAGCATTCGTGATCAAAATTGTTTTCAATCATCCATAAAAAACATATATATATATATATATATATATATATAATCGCTTGGACCCTCTAGCTTAATTAGTTAACTAGCTTACTTTTGTCTGGGAAAATGTTAATTCCACTTATAACAAATTCCCGTAATTCCGTATCATAAAATTTATCTCATTAAGTGCGACATTATAAAAGTGGGATGAAATAAACCAATAGCAAAATCAGCATATCGTTTTTGTCTTTATTATGAAACTATCCCCACGTCACCTACCACTAGGACTGTATACGAGCCGTGTTCGAGCGAGTTGGCGCCAACTCAAACTCAATTCGGCTATAACTCGAGTTAGCTTAACTCGAGTTAGAAATACTTTCGAGTTTTTTAAGTTAGCTCAAACTCAACTCGTCTCTCACTCGAGTTGGCTCACGAGCCACGAGCCAACTTGATATGAATATGTCTACTTCAAATTTTCATTTTTTGATTTATATATTATTTCAAAATTAAAGTAATTACTATATACAATAATATAAAAAATAAATTTTATTATCAATTTTATTCTTTTTCATTGATTTGAAGCAAAATATGTGTTGAAACTCAATATTAACACTCATAAATCATGTTGATAACCTTAAAAAAATTTAAATTTATTACGGTACGAGTCAGCTCACGAGTCAACGAGTTGAGTTGAGCCTAACTCAAACTCGACTTGTTGATTAACCGAGTTGGGTCAACTCGAGTTATACCAACTCGAGTTTTTTTAGCTCGAATTATAACTAAGTTTTTCATGAGTCGAATTCGAGTAACTCACGAGTTACAAACTTTTTACTCACCCCTACCTACCACCCGTGGTTTTTCTTTTCTTCCCTGAGATGGAAGCACAAGATAAAAACATTTAAAAACAAGTTTGAACTTTGAAGAACCGCCCCAACATTAAAATACAAGTCTGAACACCCGCACTGTTTGAATGTGTGAATATTGAATTTCTAATCACGTAAATAATGGAGCAATAATATAGAAACACCAAAATATGACTTTCTATACTTAATTCAATGATATGCAAAGAATGAGTAATAAATCAAATCATTGCTTCTCCTGAGTAAAAAATCTAAGATTTGATCATATGGGAATAGGCGGAATAGCTTTTTTCTAGACGTAAATTTATTATAAACAATTCAAACTCTTTATAAAATTACACACTTCCCAATACTTTCCGCCTAAGAATAGGCTATTTTTCTTATTCCTAAGCAATTAAAACGGAACCGATCATGAATAACTAAAATAATAAATCTTTTTTTGAAATACTAGGTACGTAGGGGCTACCTAGGGTAAAATAATAAATCTTGCCATACACCGTGTTGTAGATGTACAAATAAAAAAATATTTTCATCATAAAAAATAATTATTGTATATGGAGAACCAATTTAGTTGTATTAGTTGTGAATTTGAACTATGGAAAACCATTCTGGAGTTCTTTCGGGACGAAATTTAAAGAGTATATAAAAGTGTTCAAATTGTGTCTCCGCTGTATGCCTCTATCCTTGATTTCAGGAAATGCATTCTTGTGTTCAGTATAGCATCTATGTCATATAAATTATCGCAATAATATATATCATAAATAAAGAACATAACCCGAACTGTTTAATTAGAATTTGATATTTATTGCAACAATTATATATTATTTTTAAGGAATATTCACATATGCTCTTTTGCAAAAGAAAATCCGAGTTAATATATCTGCAATGGAAATTTGAACCGTTAATCAACGGTACCGACCCTTTATTTTTTTATTCTTTTTTTTTCCACCTTAGAGTACAAAAAATCAACTTTGAATCAGTAATAAAAAGACTTCTAACTGTAGCTTCGTCTTCAATGATTATCTATAAGAAATTAACAATTCAAGTCTTTGTTGACGGCTTGACATTGAATTTTTATACACTAAAAAATAATTTAATAGTTGTTACATAATCCTTACAGCCAACACAATTGTATCAATATAAATATAGATATCTATAGCTTCATGGAATTAATCTGATCTACTTTCCTCTAACTTCCATGGCATCTTCCCTTTCTCAAACTGTTTTTTCCATCCTTCTCCTCCTCTCTCTCCATCAAGCATGCGCTGAAATGACTCATTTGCATTTTTACTTCCATGAAATTCTTTCTGGGCCCAATGCAACGGTACTAACCGTCGTTAACCCGTCAAACAACACCTCACTCACCTTCGGTAAAATCGTGGTGGTTGATGACCTGTTGCTAGAAGGACTGGATGAGAACTCAAAATTGATCGGTTATTAATTTTTATCCTTTTCCAGATTCATTATTAACATCATGTGAAAATTATTCATTTCAGCGTTTTGGAGTAAAACCAATTCTTTCTTTTCTAATGTAATTATGTAAGATATATATATTAAGCATAAGTTACTTTTCTCTTCAGTCAAATATTAAACACAAACATAAAATGATCTATTACTAATTACGTACAATGCTTGTTAACGTGTAAATGATCTACATTTGCAAATTTTATTTAATTATTTTAATAAATTATTCTAACAAACTAGGGTGTAAATGCTTACTAAAACAAATTTTATTGTGACAGGTCGTGCTCAAGGCCTTGTCGGGGCAGTGGGGAAGGACGGTTCGCTTGAGACATTGCTCAATTTCGTGTTCACTGAGGGGAAATACAACGGCAGCACTATCTCAATATACGGGAGGGTTGAGATAGGGGTCACCATAGAGCGACCAGTCGTAGGAGGTACTGGTATGTTTAGGATGACAACAGGATACACCCTTGCCAAACCTGTGGTTTTCACCGCTACCAAGGTGGTTAATGAATTTGATGTGTATCTCTGGCACAACGAAATGAAGGATAATTAATTAAGTGTTTATTTTTCTTCTTATTCTTGTCCGTCTCATTTTTCTTTTGGATCGATTGATGGTTGATAGTTGATACTGTGTTTAATTATTCAACGTTTGGTCGCGATAGCAGAATATAAGGAAAATAATATGCAGCTTTTCTGTTGCAATATTTGTTGTATGTAGTTCTGAACTTTTAATAATGATATATACAGGTCTTGTGCTTTTTCTTGTTAATAATTCTTTCTTTTTTCGTATAGATATGCTTGAGTAGCTCCATTATGGTGTTTAGAACCGACAAATAGTGATATTTCCGAATTTTTTATTTTGAATAAATATTATAAATAAATTTATTTAGTAAATCGAGAAAAAAACTAATACTAGTAAAGTTCCGGCGCCATAGATAGGAGTCGCCATTGCCAACGGCGACTCCTACTAGTTGCGACTCCTACCCTCTCTAGTCGCTATCGTTCTTCCTCTTTGTGTCTCTGAATGAAAATCTTGCAAATTTATTTTACGAATATGCTTATCTACATTAGTGATATATGTGTTTAAGTTTTGTTTAATTATGTTTGGGGCTCATGGCCAGTACTTCAACAAAGATGCATGTGCATTCAGCTTTTACCTCTGTTGAAATGAAATAAATATTGAGAAGTTGGATGATCACATGGCGATTCCTACTCATGACGTCAGAACTTTACTAGTGTTATTAATTTTTATTTCGATTTACTAAATAAATTTATTTATTTATAATATTTATTCATAATAATAAATTCGGGTGATATTTGGTTGTGTACTTGCGTTCTAAGTTTCTCAACAAAACTACTAATCTTTTTTTATTCCGACATTTAATATGGCCACCGCTTTTGCGAATATCATTCACTACGCCATTTTATTTATTTATTACTTTTTTAAAAAGTAGCGCATCTTTAAGATCGGTTTCTAACAAAAAAAAACCAGTCTTAAAAATGCGCAACATTTTCTTTTATATTTAAAACCGGTTTTAAGCTTAAAAATGTATTTTAAAAAAATATATATTTTAGGGCTAGCTCCATTTTTGCTAGCCATAATATTTATGCAATATTGCAACACAACAATTATATATCACATATCACACATCAATCATATATCACATATCACATAATTAATCATCAAAAACTCCATATTCATAAACTAGCATTAATGTTTAACGAGATACAATTTTTCGTACATATTCATAAACTAATCTAAACTAGCATTAATGTCTTTATCACTATAAGGCAGATCCTCCGGCTCCAAAATCTGCATTCAATTAAACTAGTTCAATTTTAGTAAAACATGCATTCAATTAAACTAGTCCAAAACCTACATTCAATTAATCACTAATCATAGTTTTTTTGGCAGAAAATTAAATTCTAAAAAGAAATGATTTGACTTAATTAAACATACCTCGTCTAGGTTTCAGCAAAAAGAAATGATTTGACTTAATTCTCAAAAGAAATGAGCACAATATTCATCAATGTTCCAAGTGTTTCCAAGCTCCAGTACTAGCACCCCTTCACTGTAACTTCCAGCAGTAACCTAGAACAGGAAAGACTCAGCGTCATCATAAAGAAAGAAGGAAGCTGATGTCCAATAAGCAGTAACCTAACAATGCTTGGTCTCCTCCTACCAATAAGCAGCAGTATCTTTGACTTCTCCAACCTCAAGCTCCGTATTGAAGCTTATGTAACCAAAGAAAATTACCTACTGTACCAATTGTGGACCTACTGTACTTGCAATTGCAATTACTAAAGAAAATTACAGTGTCCTGTACTTGTAACAAGAAAATTACAGTGTCTTGTAATTTTATCTCTGCACGTGCATAGTGATAGTCATAGAAAAATAATCCCACTAAATTCCCCATAAATCACTAAACTCTATTTTTGAATGTACAATTATGAGATAGCGAGATAGCAGATGAATTATAAGGTCATAAGTTGATAAAAATAAAAGTCCCACAAGTTGGAAAAACAAACAGGTGCATTTTCGTTGAAAAGAATCAAATGATAAGAAGCATATACCACTCTAAATAGGCAGCCCATACCACTTCAGCAACATATTTTATATTATTTGTAAACTTCTTAACCTGAAATAAAATTTTACATTACAGCTGCTAGCTAGGTACATTAGGACTTGTTTGGTAGTGTCAAGTTTATCTTGACTTTTGGATCAACCAGCTAATCTACATGCCTTGCATCGCCAAACAACTTTGGGGTCAACGGAATTAGCACTACCTTCCTAACTTGACCATATATTTAACCTTTTCTCAAACACCAAAAAAAAAAATATATTATATAAGAGAAAAACCTTGAGAAGAAACTTTAAAATTTCAAATTCCAAATTTCAAATTTCAAAATTTCAAATTTTAAATTTCAGATTTCATTAAAATTTCAAATTTTAAATTTCAAATTTCATTAAAATTTCAAATTTCAAATTTTCTAATTTTCAAATTTTAAATTTTAATTTTCAAATTTTAAATTTTAAATTTCAAATTTCTATATTCAATTTTTCAAACTTTCAAATTTTAAATTTTAATTTTCACCTTTTAAAAATTTTTTAAATTCAAATTTTGAAAATATCAAGATTTAAAATTTTCGAATTCTAAAATGTCTAGATTTAAATGAATTTTATAATTGAATGCATTCACTTTGATCACTACCTTTAACCTATCATGCCAAATAACAATTACTAACTTTAAGTTAGTACTAACTTTTATTAACTTTAACCTCAAACACTAATCTCAAAATACTAACTTTAACTCTTGATCCCACTAAACTTTGATGTTGCCAAACGATCCTAGGATTCAAAAGAGGCCCACAACACTTTTTGGTAGTTGGTATAGACCAGTGCCACCTCAGGAGAAATGACACAATGCTACAGCTCTTGAAAGTTAATAATTCCAAGTTAGACCATAAAAGCATTCCTCAAATTCAAAAGAGTATATGCTAAACCTTAATTGAAGCAGATTGTTTTCAATTTTTGGTTCAATTTCAATTTTCGCCTTGTTCTTTTGTTACCAACAATCAATAGTTTGAGTGACAATATCCAAGTTCAATTAGGGGAATAAAAAACAAAAACAAAAAACCATATATCTTTCAAAAATGCTTGCATAAACAGAAGCCCATGCAGTTCGAATAACAAAAAGGAAAAGAATAATTAATGAATACTATACCATAGAAAATCTACTTTCGAGATAAGAGAAGGCGAAATTACGTCAGAGGTGCTAGTTGTCGGAGGTGCAGTCGAGGGACAATGGTGAGGCAGTGCCGCAGTGGTGAGGCGCTTGGAGAGAGGAGCGGTAGTGCTCGAAGGGGAATAGTAGAGGTGAGAGACAGAGGCAATAGTGGCAATGCTCGAAGGTTGGCGCAGAGGAGAGTAGAGGCGAAGAGAGGAGGCAGTGGAGTGGCGTAGAGGAGAGTAGAGGCGGAAAGAGGAGGCGCAGAGAGAAGGGTTTAGAAAGGGGTTTCAGACTTGGACATCAAAACATATATCAATAGCCGTTCCACTCACCTACTGTAGTTAGCACTATTGAAGAACCGTGATTCCATCTGGGCCGTTGGTTTTCTGCAGTTCGTTCTGTTCGTTCGATTGTCTTTCTTCCGATTATTTAATTGGACATTTTTTTGTTTCTTTGTCTAGCTTTCCTGGCTTGGTTGCTTCTCTCTCCTACTTTTGCTTTGTTCTTCTCGAAGGATCGGAGGGCCGTGGTTTCGCATGTGCCTTTCGGTACGGCTTCGGCTTCTCTCTCCCTCTTTTTTTATGTTTCTTTCGAATGATCGGAGGGCTGTGCTTCCGCATGTGGCTTTCGGTACGGCTTCTGCTACCATCATGGTACTGGTCTGTGCGCCATCCCTCTTTGTTGTTCCCCTTTTCTGTTCGGTTTAGGTTTTGGTCCATGGCTCTTCGTTGGGTATTTTTTCCCGGTGGGCTCGATTTTTCTGGGCTGGCCAATCATGCGTGTTCCGTTCCCAGATGGTCCACGGTGGTTTCTTCCTACGTTCTATCTCTTATGCGCTGCGCTCTTTTTGATGCAAGGTCTGCATTCTAGATTTTTCTCTTCCTCCTGTTTATCATATTTTCTTTCTATTTTTTTCCTGCCATTGTTCAGTGCAGTTTGGTTTGTTGTGCTGGTGAGTGCCTCTTTTTGTTCTTCCTTAGTTCTCTTTTTCACCTCTTCGATGTGCCAAAATTAACGTGTCCAAATTATACCTTCTTTCGTTCGGCAAAATTAGGTGTTGTTTAATGGACCCCAAATTAAATTCTTCTGTTTGGTTGCCATTTAATGAACCCCAAATTAGATTCTTCTGTTCTGTTGGTGCTCTTTTTTATCGTTGACAGTATTCTGGGTGCCTTTTGGTCAGTGCATCTTTATTTATTTTTTATGGTCTGTGTTTGTCTTGCTGCTTTCTACAGGATCATTGCTGTCTGCGGATTCTGTTGCTTATTTTTTGCTGATTCTTTCCTCTTTTCTGCTTCTTTTTTTGCTTTTCGTCTGTATAATATGTTTTTGTGTTTTCTTATCAGATTCCGCTCTGCGATCGTCGTCTTGCTGCGATCCTTCACTGTTCACGTTGTTTGCTGTTGTTGTTGTCTCCTGGTGAGTTCTAGCTTCTTCTTTTTGCTATCTTTTGTCCATTCGATTTATTTCTCTGTTCTCATTTCTGCTTTTTATCTTTGTTGTTTTCATGTTCCTTCAGGTTATTCTTCTTTCTGTGGCATTTTCGCGGTGGGTGTTTCTCTCTGCTCATTGGAGTTCAGTCTATCCTTCTTCAGGTAACCAGCTCTATTCATTGCAGGCTTGCTATTTTTTTTTAAAATTTTTAAATTTCCTCATGTGAGCTGGGTTGCAGGTATTACTTTTCTTACTGTTTTTCTATTCTGTCTGCGTTTGTTTATCTTTGTGTGCATTGTCAATTTGTTTTCATGCTGTGGTCCTGGTGTTTGTCCTTCGTCCTATTTGTTTGCAATAGATTATTGTTCTTCGTTGCCATTGCTGTGATGCTCTTCTGGTTCTTCTTCTTCTATCGTTAGATTTCTTTTCATGGAAGAGGATTCATCGCTTTCGGATGCTATTGTGGATGCTTCACTACATGCTTCATCTGATGATGCGTACTTCGGTAGGATCCTTCTTTTTAGTCTGACGTCTTTGTTATTATAGATTATCGATCCATTACGATTCATTTCGGAAAGTTGTTTGTCCTTCTTTTTTTTGTTAGTTCGATGCAGTGTCTATTATTCTCTGTGATGTTCTCTTCTTCCTCAGTTCTTACTGCATATTGTGCTGCTCTTTATTCTGCTATATTGAACAGCCTGTTTGTAAACGCTCTTCATTCTGCTCTTTCCTGGTCTGATATGTATTTCTTTCATTGTTGTTGTTTCTTCCTTTATCTCTCTGTTCGTTGGTTCTGTATGTCTGTTCAGCTGACTCCCCTCACATTCTGTTGTTGTCTTTTAAGATACCTCTATTAGGGGTCGTCGTCGCAGGCTGATTGGTCGTGGAGATTATTCTAATTTATCTCCTCCCCTGGGTCTCTCTGATGAAGATGAGAGTAGAGGTTTCCCCTCTGAAGCTTATCTACTTTTCTGTCATCCCTGTTCGTTTCGTTTTTCTCTTGCTTCTGTTGTTCTTTTCTACATCAGCTTATCTTACTCTTCGTTATTTTTTGTTCTTCCTGTTTTCTTCTTTGAGGTGTTCCTGTTGACTCAGATGATTCTTCCTCTTATCGTCCACTGCGTGTCCGTCGAAGGCTTGCTATCATCACTGATGGGTCACCTTCATTATCTACAGAATCATCGGATTGGCAGATGACACTTAGAGAATTCCTCTGTCACAGTTTGTCCTCTCTTTTCTGTGCTACCATATGTTTTGCTGCCCTATTATTGTTTTTCGTCTCCCATATTACTGCGCTCTTCTTTACAATTTTTTTCTTCCTATTCTGTTCATCGTTGTTCAGCTCTTTCTGTTTTCACTGTTTCTTCTCTATGTAAGGCCTACCATCTGCATCAACAGCGAGTTCTCACCATAATCCACCTGCTGAAGCGTCTATTCACAGTGACGATTCTCATATGGCATATTCTTCCTCTCCTGAGACGCCGCCGGCAGTCCCTGTTGTTGGGATAGGTTCACTTATTGATTCTTTATTTCATCCTATCATCCTCTTCCTATTTTCTTTCTGCTGTATTGCTATTGCCCATAGTACTTTCTTCTTTCTATTATTCATTTCAACTTTTTGTTCTTTCTTTCTGTAGTTGATAGACCCGTATATGATGATTTTGGTGATCTTACTGAAATGTGTCCGAAATGTTATGCACTTTTTTGGTATCGAGAGCGTTGTCTTTGAGATTCACGGGTTGGGAATCCTGTTTATAATCTCTGCTGCAGAAGTGGCCGTGTTCGACTGCCGCATCTTGATCCTACTCCTTCGCCATTGTCAGAGCTCTTAGACCCTTTTAATGGCTCAGATTCAAGACATTTCCTTGATTGTATCCGTATGTACAACTCTATGTTTTCATTCACTTCAATGGGCGTTCACATTGATGATGTTGTCAACTCTGGTCATGGACCGTTTGTTTATAGAATTTCAGGCCAATTATGTCATCTTATCGGATCTTTGCTTCCCAATGATAATACTCCACCGCAGTTTCTTCAGCTGTATATGTATGACACTGAGCGTGAAATCGCAAATCGTCTTGCTGTCTTTTCTGCCTCTGATCGAGGATCTCCTCCTCGGACTCATATTGTTCGAGCACTAAAAGAAATGCTTGATCTGTGTAATCCTTATGTTCAGGCATTTAGATCTGTCCGTGACCGTATACTCAATCAATCTGCTGGTTCCTTCAGCCTGAGGATTGTTTCGCACAGATCTGGTGATGGAAGACAGTATTCTGCTCCAACAGCTTCTGAAGTAGTTGGACTTATAGTTGGTGATATTGATGCTCAGCATTTTGATCGCGATATTATTGTCCAATCTCGATCAGGTCCGCTGCAGCGCATCAGCTCTTTACATCCTTCTTATATGGCGCTCCAATATCCTCTTCTTTTTGTCCATGGCGAAGACGGCTTCCATCTTAATATAGAATATGACGCTCTTGATTCAGATACTTCGTCGCGTGTCCGACAGCATGTTACAATGAATGAATACTATTGCTACAGACTTCATGTTCGTGCCATTGGATGTAATGTAATTCTCAGATCAGGACGTCTCTTTCAACAGATATCTGTTGATATGTTTGCCTGTGTTGACCAATCACGAGTCTGGTATATTCATCAGAACCAATCAGCATTGCGGTCAGACACATTTTTAAATGTTAGAAATGCTGTTGTCAATCAGGATCTTTATGGTCAGTCTGTTGGAAGACGAATCATATTGCCGCCATCACATGTTGGTAGCCCTAGGTATATGTTCCAAAATTATCAGGATGCCATTGCTGTGTGCAGGCACTTAGGTCCTCCTCACCTCTTCATCACTTTCACTTGCAATCCTGCATGGCCGGAGATAACTCGCAATTTATTTCCAGGTCAAAACTCCAGTGATCGTCATGATTTAGTATGTCGAGTCTTCAGGATGAAGCTTGATCAAATGACACATGATCTGCGCAATGGACAATTTTTTGGCCCTGTATCAGGATGTAAGCAGCTACTCTTTTTCTTGCTCTCTGTATCCTTCACAGAAAACAATCTATTGTGCTTCTTTCTATGTCTCTAATCTGCCTCCATTCTGTTATTTTCATTGTTCCCTCTGTTCATCCATCTTTTTGCATTCTCAGTTTAGTTTCGCTTTCTTTTTTTCCAGTGATTCATTCTGTTGAATTCCAGAAGAGGGGTCTTCCACATGTTCATATCATAGTTTGGTTGTCACACCGCAATAATCTTTGCGATGCTGCATCTATTGATCGTGTTATCTCCGCTGAACTCCCAGATCCTATTTCTGATCCTGATGCTTATGACGTTGTTTCACAATTCATGGTGCATGGCCCCTGTGGTGCTGCACGGCCGCATTCACCTTGCATGCAGAATGGTGGTTGCAGCAAACACTTTCCAAAGCGTTTCCATGATGCTACTCTGATGACGGATGATGGAATTGTTGTTTACAGAAGAAGAGATACAGGGGTGACTGTTGACAAGAATGGTGCAATACTAGACAACAGATATGTTATTCCACATAACCTAAATCTCCTCTTCAAATACCGTGCGCACATTAATGTCTAGAGATGTCATACATCCATGATGATCAAATATCTTTTTAAATATGTATGCAAGGGTCGAGATCGTGCAAGGATCTCTGTCCAAAGGAGTCAACCATCTACAAGGAATCAACCATCTACATCTGCCAACACCGCACAACAAAGCCAATCAGACGAAATTGTTGATGAGATCCTTGATTACTTAGATTGTAGATATCTCACACCCCATGAATCTATCTGGCGTCTTTTTCAATTCCATATTCACTATAGTTATCCGACAGTTGAAAGATTGCCTGTGCATCTTCCATTGGAGAACAGCATTGTTTTCCATGATTCACAATCACTCCGAGTAATAACAAACAATCCTGTTGTCCAACGTACAAAGCTTACAGCATGGTTTCGCCTTAATGTTCTTGACCCAGCTGCTAGGAATCTCACATATCCTGAGGTCACGAGATTCTACACATGGCATGATGATGGCAGATTTTGGCAATATAGACAACAAGGCTATCGCCTTGCCCGTATGAATTTTATTCCTCCATCAGCAGGTGAGGTCTATTATGTGAGAATGCTTTTAAACTGTGTACGTGGTGCAAGATCATTTGAGGAGCTGCGGTCAGTTAATGGCACTGTCCATTTAACATTCAAAGACGCTTGCAATGCGCTTGGCCTCCTTGATGATAACACTGAATGGTTATCTACAATGCAAGAGGCTGCTGCATCAGCTTCAAGTCAACAACTTCGTCAGATATTTGTTGATATCTTACTATTTTCAGAGGTAGCTGATGCACGTGGGTTGTGGGAATCTTGCTGGAATTACATGGGAGACGATATACTCCGCAGAATAAGAATTGACAATAATAATCCAGAGATGATAGTAGATACAGATATCCTGAAAAATCACATACTATATAAGCTAGAGGATATCCTTTTTATCCGAGGGTATTCTTTACAGTATGTTCGTCTCCCTACACCATCACCTAGCCGCACAACATACCCTCATAATAGATTATTAGTGGAACAGTACTCATTCAATAATGTTGAATTGCGGATGCAATTGCCTACCCTCTTATCCGGTCTCAATGTTGAACAAAAAAAAGTCTTTGATTCAGTTGTTCAATCTGTAATGTCACGCTTAGGCAAATTCTACTTTGTCTATGGCCATGGTGGCACAGGTAAAACGTTCATGTGGAAAGTTCTCACAGCATACCTGAGATCGAATGGCAAAATAGTCCTCACTGTAGCCTCATCTGGCCTCTCTTCACTGTTGTTGGATGGAGGTGTCACAGCGTATTATAGATTTAAGATACCACTCAAATTAAAAGAAGGTGCAACATGTGACATAAAGAAAAACACACAACTTGCCTATCTTCTCTTGCAAACCTCATTGATAATCTGGGACGAAGCACCCATGAACAACAAGCTTTGTTTTGAAGCTCTCAATCATTCAATGAAAGATATCTTTGCTGATTCTTATCCTCTTAATCAGCACAAGCCATTTGGAGGGATAACTGTTGTTCTTGGAGGTGATTTCAGGCAAACACTGCCAGTTATTCCTCATGGCAGTAGATTTGATACTGTGGGAGCATCCATCACAAATTCATATTTATGGCCATCATGTCATCTGATGAAACTAACGATGAACATGCGTCTCCTATCAGCAAACCAATCATTAACAGATAGGCATGCGCTTACTCTGTTTGCAGCTTGGTTGCTCTCAGTTGGAGATGGTCATGCACACTCAATCAGATTGTACAACAGCTCTGAACCAGATTGGATACAAATACCAGATGAATTTTTGGTTCATCATAATGGTGATCCAGAGAATGCAATAATCGATGCTGTCTATCCAAATTTTCATGGTCAATTCCAAGATGAAGTTTACCTCCAAGAACGTGCGATAATAACTCCTAAAAATAATGCAGTCAATATTTTAAACGATGTCGTTCTCAATCGAGTGCCTGGTGAACAGCATGATTACTACAGTTATGACAGCGCTGAAGGACGCAACAATCTCCCACAAGATCTACAAACAATGTTCAATTCAGACATGTTAAACACAATCACATCAGGTTCCCTACCACCTCACAAACTAAGCCTCAAAATCGGTGTTCCGGTCATGTTATTAAGAAATATGGATCAGGTTAATGGCCTTTGTAACGGAACCCGTTTGATCATTACAGAATTAGGCACGAGGGTGATAGCAGCTCGGGTCATAACAGGCCCTGGAAAAGGAAAAAACATTCAGATTCCTCGCATATTATTCTCACATGAAGATCAGAAACTTCCATTTATCATGAAAAGAAAACAATTTCCTCTGAGGGTCTGTTATGCAATGACTATAAACAAGAGCCAAGGACAATCACTTCATGTTGTCGGTGTCTACCTTCCAGAACTAGTCTTCAGTCATGGACAACTTTATGTTGCACTTTCGAGAACCACATCACCAGCCGGACTAAAATTGCTCATTCTTAATCAGGAAGATCAGTATAAAAATTATACTAAAAATATAGTGTACAGAGAAATTTTTACTACCCTGCACACAATCCCAGAAGACAATGGTGATTACTGATTCATTCTTCCTATTTTCACTATTATTATTTCTGAATTGCAAAGATATTATTTAATTCTTGCTCATTACTGCATATTGTTAGCTTTTCCTCTCATTGTTTCTTTCTTTTCTAGCTGAGCAATGTTGGCTCTATTTAATTTTATGCAGATCAAGATGACTTCCCCAATACCAGTTTCGACTCTCACAATGACAACTGATATACAACAAGCAAGAATCCATGGTAGGCCTGCCAGAATTTGGCCAGCATCTGATCCACGGCGTGGGCGAGTATGGAAATTAAACTTCTTGCTTCTAGATCATACAGTGAGTACATTCCTTTTTCTGGCCAAGCAACACTATTGATTCTCAACACCATTTCTTCTTACTTCTTCTCTTTCTGCAATAACAAATTGTCATTTTCTCCTCATACTTCCATGCTATGTGTCACATATCCATAGTAACAATTTTTTCTCTCCTATGCAGGGTGGGAGGATACAGGGAATTGTCTCTGCAAATGATTACCAGAGTATCTCCACTGCTTTTGCTGAACAAAACATTGTAGAGATCACAAGGTTTGCTGTTGATGAATCATCCAAAGATTACCAAGTGGTCAATTATGAATATATGCTCAAAATTACAAGACAGACCCACATCAGAACTCTTCCACCCAATCAGTATGACATCCCATTGTACCACTTTGATTTTAGACGTCTTGAAGATATCGGCACAGAAATTACATATGAAAAAGCTGTGCTAGGTACACATCCATCCTCCAAAATAAATCTGAATGCAAATGAGCAGACTTATTCTCATATCTTTGATTTTCTGTTATCATTTCTCGAAAACTAAATTTTGCTATCCTTTATCCAGATACAATAGCAAGAATATCAGGCTTTAGTGCTGTCACAACAATCACATCTATGGGCAATGCAAGAGTGCAAACAATGTACTTGACCAATGAAAGGTTGAAAAAAAAAATCCCAAATTTTACATTCTTATACTTGGATGCTTCTTTCTGTCCATTATTCATCTCACACGAACTCTACAATCTCTCTGCTATAGAGGATGCACCATGGATGTTGCACTCTGGGCTGACTTCATTGATAAATTTGATCTTCCCGATTTACATGAAAAATCGAAATCATCTCCTATTATTGTTGCATGTAATGGTCTCCAAATAAGACGCGACCGCAATGGTAACTTCTATGCAACTTTTCATAATATTTATCTTTTTCCCTTTCTCATGCAACGATTATTGTTTCCCACTTTTTGTTCTGCAGGTGTTTATGGTCTCAAGACATACACTGGGACACGGTTCCACTTTGACACAACACTGAAAGAAATATCAGACTATCTTCAACAGTAAGTCATACACAGAATTATTAACTCTTCATTAACCTCTGACGGAAACAATTACTGACCATCCACAGCTATATTCTTCTCATAAATACAAAAATAAAACTGATCAACACTTCCGTTCTCCTCTTCCCTACTAATATAGAGATTTCTTCTTTTCTATTATGCCTCATCATCTTCTTTCAGGACACCATTCGATGGCAAACCTATAGTCCTTGAAGCAACCGCAAAAATGTTTGACCGTCCACCTCCACCGTTCTCACTGTTACCAAAGAGAGATCCAATCAAGATAACACTCCAAGAATTAAATGCATTGTACTTGGACAATTTTACTGTTAGTACTACATATAGAACTGCACATATTTTTCTAATACACACCAATCTATTATATGACACACACATCACTAACATTATCATTCTATTCGCAGGACTCATACTACCAATCAGCAGTCAGGATAATTCACATCACTGATCCTTTTGATTGGTCATATGAAGCATGTACTGAATGCCACAGAAAATTAGAGCATGATGATCAAGGATTCTACTGCACAGAGTGCCGAGTTAGGAGACGACAGTTCATACCATGGTATTGATTTCTCCTCTATTTTAGAGATATCCATTGTCCTCATGTCAACAAAACAAATATATAGCACACACAATGCAACAAATATTATATACAGGAAAAAAAATCTGACAGCATCAGGTGAATCTTGACAAAAACAATATAAAAATTCATCCCATTTTAATAATAAAACTATTATTAAAACCAAACCTTATTATATAAAAGACAATATACACTAAATAACTAAACCTAATTGAATTTACCATTTTATAGGTAATACTGTGTTTATTCTTACCACTACAACAATGACTGCAACTACAGGTACAGAGTCAGGATCCAGGTCAAGGACCAAACTGATGTGGCTCACTTTATCCTTCTTGGTAAAACAGCTCAGATGATTATTGGGATTGATGCACCAGCACTGAAAGCACAGCAAGATGAAGACAGCGATAAGGCGCCGCGTGCTCTCTTGAGTATCATCAACAAGACATACCTCTTCACAGTGTCAGGCAAACAGCCAGGACAAAACCGCAAATATCGAAACTACACTGTCTCCCGTCATGAACCAGTGCCGGATGATATGGTTCCTCTTTTGCCAGAACCACTTCTCCTCCTACCTAACACTCCACCTCATCCACAAGACACAACAACCTTGACACAAACACCTGCACCTCAAGAACCCCACAAAATAATCCTGCCGACTCCATTGACAACTGAAACTGAAGAACAACCCGCCCCAACAAAGAGGTAACATGTAAAATACATTGTATGACGGTTTCTACCATGAACAGGAAAAAATTTGTCCTTCAGAAACACTATATTTGTTCATTCTGATCATTCAAACATCTTATTCAGAATGGCATCCCACATCGAAGGAACATCTCTCATCCCAGTCAGATCAGTTCGTAGGAGGTTACAAGATGATTTCTCTCCGCCATCATCAGATAAAGAGTAATTTTTATTTTGTTCCCTTACCTGCTTGGACTAATATAAGTGAAAATAATCCTATTACTGACACATTTTCTATTCAACAGAACTCTTTCTCAATCACCATCAGAGCAACCGAAGGATGAAGTTTGACCACAGTTTATGCCGCCCTCATTATGATCTACCACTGTTTATACCACAGTCGACTCTTTTGGATGGATAAAGATGGCAGCAACAACATTTTGTCTTTTGTGTAGATTATTCTTATTACTATATCATGGCAGTCTCTTTGCAATATTATGACGACGCACTAAAAACAGATGGCTCCATTTTGTTTGCCTTGCTTTGTAATGATAGATTATCTATAGTCCACTAACAATGTTGGAAAGCCCTGCACTCACATCTGTGTTGTGTAGTGCATCTCTTTCCAACTATACTATGTGATGTATGCTATGAATACAGTCTAAAATGTTGCCTACTGTGCCTCTTGCATTTCTATTATTTCCTTGGACTTTGTTCTGTTTTTTAAAAAACTACATCATGTTTGCTAAACGGAAACAAAAAACTCTTTCCACGCACTATCTGCTATAGTCAACATGCAACAATATAAACACAAAAAAAAAGAGAATCATTGACAGATCAAAACGCCAAAAGTCAGCATAGCAAAGGGATGGCCTATCATATTAATTAAACATAACGAAAACACAGGATGACTTACAGGCAAACCTCATAAACATACACAACAACACTAGACATACAGACCACAGCTTATTATATCAAACATCATACAACCGCACACCTACTACAGATTGTTACTTCCTAGAGAACCTTACCCTAACACACACCATACCACAACTACACAAGAACAGACAAACTCCTAACTCCAACATACTACAGACCATCCCATCAAACCACTTCACTTTGCATCAGGCCACTTACGCCAGCCACTCTCCTCATCTACATCATCAACATCCTCCCCTGATTCATTAACCTCCCAACCATTCACATTCCCACGGCGAAGCATCCCAGGACCACCCACAGCAGCCACAGCAGCATTGTCACCTTCAACATCACCAGGCAATACAACATCCGCAACATCCTCCACATCACCTTCATCATTATCAGCGCCAACAGAACCACTACGCTGTCCTCTTCCAGCAGGAACACCAAAAACGACTGGCACCCTTCGAACAACAGTCTTCTTGCGCTTCAACAGCACAACCAACTTGAATTCATCAACAAAATGACCAACTTTGTCTTTCCTCTCAAAAGGTTTTTTCTCATCGCCATCATCGCCCCCCTACAATGACCAACAGATCAGCAAACAACACATAAGTGATCCAAATGAAACGCTCTTTCCTTTAAT
Organism: Rhynchospora pubera; assembly: GCA_028095005.1. NCBI lineage: Eukaryota > Viridiplantae > Streptophyta > Magnoliopsida > Poales > Cyperaceae > Rhynchospora > Rhynchospora pubera. Next base: position 181,715,883 of record CM051461.1, read on the forward strand.
ACATGAAACAGTCAAAAACTGTTCCTCATATACTTATTTTGATTCAAAATTACACACACTCACAAAAAAAATATATATGTATATATATAGCTTTTATCTCCCAAGACAGAAGAAAAAATACTTCCCGTACGAGAAACATTCATTTTCATTATTCCCAAAATTACCTGGCCACCTTTGTGCTTACTCAGAAAACTCATCCTCCAGATAACTCAACACAATATCTTTTCTTTGGTTGTCTAAACTAAAAGAGCAAACCAGACCGCTTTGATATGATTTTTCTGTGTGCTCCTATATATAGAAAAGAGACTATAGAACCATCAAAAAAGCACACCATCCAACTATCGACGCCTTTTCAGATTACAGACCCATCAAATCAGGACCGCTGTTCAAACACAAAAAAACATACCCACACATTTGTTACCACCCGTGCTCTCTCATACCCTCTAATATCCAGGACAACAAATAAAGCCGGCCCTATACCTACCAGTCTCTCACACTTTTACAGAACCCATCTATATAACTCTTTTTTACTCTACCAACACCCATCAAATAGATTCCCCTCGACGCATTCCAAAAATAAAACAATACCTTTATGTGTTTTTAACCCCTCCCTCTAAATATTCCACGACCATCCTTTTCTACCTGCATCACTGATCAGATTCCTATGCCAAGCCTGCTGCACAGGTCCGACAATGCACGCCGATACCATATACAGGCTAGATTCTGTGCTGTCCTACTTCCTCTCACCACCTACAACACTCCCCAACAGAAAAAAAATATAGCATGTATTCTGACCTCCCTACATTGTCTATATCCTCTACAAAAAAACAATTTGACTAGACAATATATACATCCAATATATTGATCAACTAACCAAAACAAAATACTCTCTTTCTCTACCGCTGCGCCGTATCAAACCTACATATATCCATCTCTGCAAAAACAGTCAATAATAACTACAATCTCGCATCCAAATAACAAAAAAAAAATTACCCAAACAATCTATCTATAAAAAAAAATTAAAATCGCGCGTTATGTCCACTAGTGTTTAGAGAAGAGAGAATAAATGATACTAGTAGTATTAAATGAAAAAGGGTAATTGGTATTTACCATCCCATTATTTTCCATCCAACCATTCAAACATTCTCTTTCTTCTCCTCACGTGATATTCACGTGACCAGAATTACAGATGCGACTTTTCAATCTCTCATTTCATTTTTCATTTTAAAACCTCTCTTTCTCTAGACTAGATCTGAGATCTTCTCTTTCTCTCTCTAGCCATGGCGACCTCGTCGATTATTTTCGACTCTGGAGTCCCAAGTCAAGTCCTTGTGTCTCACTCATCTACGACAGCCATAGCTACGGCGGAGCCACCGCCCAAGAAGAGGAAGGTTCTAGATCCTCTTCTCGAATCCTCCATCTCGCCTTCTCAGGAGGTATTGCGAAAGAGGAGAAACAGAGATGAAGTTCGAACCCTCCTGGATTGTTACTGAAGGATTCGCCTCAACGTTGAGTGAAACGATACTCACCTCATGCGTGATCTTGAACAAGCTTATATCTCTCTAATCTCCGTTTCTCAAGGTTCTTTTTTTTCTTCTAATTTTGTTCAATTACTCCTCGGCATTTAGAAACTAAGGTTTATCTTTTTCTATGAATTTTTTTTTCTGGTTTCCATACTATGATTCCTGATTACTGATGAACATTTGTTAGTGGATAATGCGTTATTGTCAATTTTATTTTAAGAATTGTTTATATAAGAATAGTAGTCGATCATAGTACTACTTACCATTTACCAATTAGATTTCTTATATAAGAATTGTTTCATTATAGATTTCATTGTTTTTACATGTTATATTACATGCAGCTAGAAATTAGATTATTGTCTTTTGCTGACACACTATTATTCATGTGTATTTCTACAGGTGTTCAGTTAATTTCTTTATATGATATGTTAATTGCATCTATGGATGAGATTAGAGCAACTAGACATATTTAGTATTGATGTCTTACTCTAACCTCTTCATATGTATTTATACAAATATTTAGTTAGTTGTTTTAAATGCTATATTACATGCATCTAGGGATTAGATTATTGTCATTGCTGCCACACTATTATTCATGTGTATTTCTACAAGTGTTTAATTACTTTCTTTATATGTTATGTTAAATGCATATATGGATGAAATTATATTAATTGGACAGGTTTAGTATTGCTATCACACTCTAATTCTTGTGTATTTATACAAGTGTTCAGTTAGTTGTTTCATTTGTTATATTACATGCATCTAGGAATTACTTGTGCAAATGTTTACTTCAAATTTTACACAAAAGATGTGCTAGATACTGTAAATATTAAGTTAAATGACACAAGGGATCATCTTATGTTACATCGGTGGAAACTATTCTTTACGTAAAATTGCCTGAAAGGATTCTTTAGGGATCATATTGTTAACACTTTCCATATGTTCTTGTATTCATATTAAGCAGGTTTGGGCTGAGGGTTCGATCGAGTTGGTGTGGCGTTGTGTGTTCATTCTCCACTAACATTCAGATTTGTACTAAACTAAATATGTGTTATAATATTTTGTATGAATTGTGATTGTATTATCTTCTAGATTGGTTAAAATTTGTATTGTTTTTTATTGTTAAATCTGATCATATTGTTTTAGGGATGATATTCTTGTTATCTTTTTATGGATCATATTAATGTTTTGTTTGAATACTAGTTTTTGTGTTTGTTTTTGTTATATTACAAAGATATCAAATCGAACATATAACGCATGTTAAATTATCTCTTGTGCTAACACAATGAACTTTAAATTGATGCAGTATTTTCAAATTTGTCAGCTGAATGCGCGAAAAAATGATGTAAAATCATTAATATGTCACTTTATAAATATATCAAACTGAACTCTTAACGCAAATTAACTCATCCCTTATTGTATTTAGTTCAAAAACTGTTGAACATTTAACTCATCCCTTAAAGCATCAAACATAACACGAAATGCTGACGTCAGACGCGACAAATGAGCGTTGAGCGCGCGGATGACATCAGCGCGCAGAAAAATTGGGCTTGGGCGCCCAAAAAGCCCATTTGGTGGTTGCTGGTGAGAGTGGATGATTGGATGGTAAATTATTGGATGGTTTATATCATTCCCGATGAAAAAGGTTCTCAAGAGTTGCGGCCAGTAACAATGAAAGAGAAGATAAAGGAAAAATCTGTTGATTTTTTAGACCGTTTTTTTTTTAAAAAAAAACCGGTCCTGAAGATTTGAAAAAAAAAATCCTTAAAATTCAGTTTTCTTTAGGACCGGTTTTTATAAAAAATCGGTTTTAATACTTTCATTTTTAGAAAAAACGGTCTTAAAGAAAAATCGAATATTTTTTTTTTGCAACTCTTTAGGACCGGTTTTTATAAAAAACCGATTCTAAAAGAATATCTTACAATTTCGAAAATGCCACTGGTTGTTTTTAGAATCGGATTTTTGAAAAACCGGTGTTATTGTGGCGATTCTAAAAATCATTTGTGGCATAGTGATTTACTATTGTGTCAATCATCCAATGTTCTTTCATAACAGCTTCCCTTCAATCCAACACTCGACTGCCTTTCTTGATGATGTGTTTGAGTACTTTTATTTACCCACATGCGCAATACTTTCCATAATCTTCCAGGATCAAAACTCTCGTGTTGCATCACCACCAGTGTTTTTAAAATTGTACCGGCATCCTTACCGGCCAAGTGGCCGAAATGAGGTATTCTTCGGTTATTTCCCAAAATTATCCGATATTTTTTCTCAAAATACCGGATATCGTCATTTCGATCACTGTTTCGATTTTGAAATTTTTCGGTATCCGATACGGTATTCAAAACACTAATCACTACGTCATTCCTCCCCTTCCAGAACTCTCGATCAAAGCGTTTATGAAATTCATTTTTTTATGGTCAAAATAGTTTGAAAATACAAAAGAAAATTATCTTGGAAAGTTTTGATATCAAAATATCAATAAATTTGGTTTCTTGAAAATTTTTTGAACTTCTAGATATTTTGTTTAGATTTTTTTTTTTTTGGGGTATCCTACTACTTTCAATAAATGTTCTAAAGTTTTGGCTGATTTGTCAGTCTTTGATTTATCCGCGTCAGCAGAAGGATATGAGGTAGTATATTGCATCAGCGAGAGAGAGAACGAGTCCAGTGTAGTGTGCTTGCTGTGTGTTATTTCCATGCTTCGCAAACCTACGGTCACAGAGGATCACAGTAGTGAAGGGAAGAGGGTTCGATTACTAGCGGGCTTTCGCTGGGCCTGCACGAATTAACGTCGGCTTGAACTTCACGGCTCGATTTTCCGATGTACTGGGCTTGGGTGTAATAGATTGGGCCTTGGTCAGCTTGGATCGTGTTCTAACTAATGGGACCGGAATTCATTCTTAAGCGATATTAGTTAGCTACTAGTACTACAGCAACAGCATCGTTCGTCTAATCGTCTTCTGAAAGGCTCAAAGGCTATAAACATTTCATATATAAGTACTATATACTTTGAACAAAAGTAAGTACAACAGTGTACATCAATTACTATGACATATAATGGAATGAATTAAATCCTAAATTACCTGATACATGTTTATACATCATACAGCACTTATAAGATACATATTGACGAGCTATTATTACTTCAAATCTACTAGACTCATATACTCTTTATACCTTGAACTTCTTCAAAGGTGCCTGAGACAAGGAAAGAGAATTAGTCTGTAAATAGCACAGTGAATATCGCATACATTAAACAAAGCAAATGCATGTTTTTATAACCTCATCCCTATTCCTTTACAAACATCCCAATTTGCCATTACATCGTTCCTATAATGAATTGGTATTCAGAAAAGACCCTGTACTTCCTAATTCTGATAATTTAGACTCCACTATTTTGCATTTTGGCCCTTAATACTTAGAGAACCTTATAGTAGTTGTCTTTGTCTGTCTTCATCTGCATGCAAACCTAAAGGGCATGTCAATTGGCAAGTCATGGGTCTTTAACGCCAGCCAGCCACCCAGTCCCCTCCCCCCACTCCCCCAAAACCAGATTATTCTAGATCCAGGACAGAAAAAGAAGCAGTGGGTTTCAAATTTGTCATCTCGGAGAAGTAGCATGAATTATCCTATGCATGTTTAGTGCCAAAGGGAGACCTTCTGATAGTACTCTCCATAAGAAAATGCGAACTTTTGGACCTATGTGTTTCTAATTTGAAATCATTCCCTGACAACATCACAATTAGCCCTGCTTTCTCCTCACATCCCTGTTAACACTATATCGTCGTCCAGATTTCACTTTTCTCCATATAACTCCATCTGACATGTCACAGTCAGGATCTGGTTACTATACCTGCTGCTGTGTTACAATGGCTTTTTGCTCACCAAACAGCGTTTGCAACTCCTGTTTGTCCACTGACCCGTGTTACTATCCTGTAATTGGGCAACTCATATAGTCCTGTCAGCTCTGGTTGCATCCTGCCACCACCCAGCGCTGATACCAAGGTTGTGACGAAGCATATACTTGCTGTCCCGTTTCAATTTCCCACTGCACATCTGATGAAATTATACTTCCAGCAACATATTGTGTCCCCAGAATATTTTAACATATCTTTTTGTCTGTTTATCGTACAGGGACATTCTTGGGTAGCTCTCAAAAACCTCAGTATATTATATACCCCAATACTCATACATCTCTACAAAATTCAACGATACCTTCAATCATGCTGTGATATTTATTCAGGGAATATACAATACCAAGGTTTTGTACTGTAGAAAACAGAAGTTACCTTGTTAAAATACTCACATTAGATATCTTCAATTACGTTTTTCGCAGAAAATACTTGAACTGGATACATAAGACGTATGGAAGAATTTGGTGTGTGGGCACAAAAGAGCAATTTCAAACTTCAATCAAATTACTAAAGCCAATAAATCTGCTTCACCAATGGAGGCGATTATTTATGGCAGTCAAATACTTTTAAGGTGTACTGGGAATTTCTAATGTGCTGGTTTTTGCATTTGCCTTTTAAATTTTTTTGCTCCTTACAGATAATTTTTGTGCTCCCATCAATAGTAATATAATAAGGCACCACTGCTTACAAATATACCACATACCTTGAGCTGTGTTTCCTCTTCAACAGACTTGTTACGCTTCTGACAGGTTGGGCTTAGCTCAAATAGCAATTGCTTGATGGAAAGGGCAAATACCTCATTGTAAAACATTGCTATGTCCACATGCTCCACTCCAGTTTTTATTTACACAAGGATTCTTTCCATGCAAATTAGATGCATTTATGATAGCCTGTGTGCAGATAAGGGAGAGAGTAAATATTTCAGAGAAAACATGATCTAATTTATAGGGTCTGGCATGCTCCACTGAAAGTTAGTGGGCCCCAGGTACATAAAGCTAAATACCTTGAAATTCCAGTTCTAAGCATATAACCAACACAAAGCTGATTGTAATGCCAGGTGGGGTAATTAAGATTTACAATTTTGTAATTGAGCTAAGCCTAATACTTTTTAAGTTTTAACCCCTGTCAAATTAGTTTGCTTTTCCTCCTATCCTGTAATTATAGCCCACTGAGACCAGACCTATCCTGAAATTACACATCATCAATATGCCGGTCTGTTATTAAAAAAAAAAACAGAAATATACACAGTAGATGTATAGCAAAGAAAGAAATACAAAAGAGCACCAACCTCAACTGAGTTAAATTTTTCAGGTGGTAAATATCAGTCTAGAAAAGAATAGCCTGTGGATTGGTCAATTTGCCAACTCTACCAAGTTAAGTTATCAAGAAACTTACTACAAACTACTCCATTAATCTAATATCAATCCCCAATTACTTCTGCCTCTTCCATGCAAATAAACCACAGCTTGGCATAATACGGTAATAATAAGGTGCAGTAAGCCTAAGAAAACTGGCTTTCATAAAACATATATAAGTACTTGCCACTCAGATTTATAACATTATGTTGATAACTTTTTCTGATTTTTTTCCCCCTAAATATTGCGAGTTTCCTCTCCTCCTTTGATACAGGCTTGAGACTGTCTATGTTGTAACAACATAGGCGGAGTTAAAAATTTGGAAAAATGTTAGTAAATCTTTTACTAACATTCTTCCTTTATTCTACTTCTTTCTCATCTGTGTCAATGAGAAAGTATCTAGAAAAAAAAAATTATAGATAAATAGAAATTGAGAGAGAAAGAAGAGAGATATACCACTACAAAATCATGCCAAAACTTGCCACAAGAACCGGAGATACAAAAGCAGAGAGGTATAACTTTTTCGTAGTGCTCTTCAACTGTCATATTGATGAAATTTGACTTCTCAACTCGATGTCCTTTTCTTCATATTTTACAAGTTCAGTCTTTCTGTATAACTTTTCCGTTATGACTCTTCTACTGCCATATTGATGAAATTTGACTTCTCAACTCGATGTCCTTTTCTTGACATTTTGCCAGTTCAGTCTTTCTATCCTTTATATTGATTCATTACTTTTTTGCCTTCAGCATGTCTTCCTGGACCTTTTCTTTTATATATTAACTTATGAATTTTTCATTGTCAGACATCCTCTCTTATTTGTCATTCAGATTCCTTCTTCCTATATATTGAGTTCTCCTCCATGGGCATCATTCTCCTTAACTTTCTTTAACTGCAGATGCCCTCTTTATTCCTTCACAAGTATTTCCTCTCCATGGATGTCTTCTCTTCGTTTCACCCTTGAGCATGCTCGTTTTGAAGACCTAGACTTTTTCTTCTATATATGGATTTATTACTTTTTCAGCTTTATATGCCGTCTTCATTTCCATTTGTTGACTCAAGTCTTAAACAATAACCATCGTTTTACTTTAACCATCGTTTTACTTTGATGTTGGTCCTATATAAAGATTCAGTCTAGTTAAATTAAAAATCTATGCTAATAATTCACTTCAAATAGATGTGTTTATGATCTGTTAAAGAAGTAAATTTTACTTTAAACATACAAAAACTGCTAATGAACAGTTTGTACCGATGTGTACACGTCCAGAACAAAGCCCAATTCAACTAAAACTAAACACACCATATTAACCCTCAACATGCCATTAATGCTTAATTTAACCCTATTCCAACCCCATTCACTCCTCTCAGCAAGATTTGGAAATATGAAGGGACAATCAGATCCTCTAAAAAGTTCACCAATATTGATTTCCAAAAAAGAAGAACTAACAGCTAATGAAAACCAGGTTGAGGAACTACAAAATATATTGATTATATAGTAAGAAGTCAAAACTGAACATCATACTCACAAAATATATTGAAAAATTTTGCAAGAAATTTATACCTTCCATTCAGCAGTTCATTGTTGTCTGTCCACCTTTCTTCATGAATCCTGCTCTTCTTTTTTTCCCTCCTCTTTTTCTTCTTCTCCCCCCCCCCCCCTTCTTCTTCTGTCTCCTTTTATTTTCTTCTTTTTTTTCTTTTTTTTCCTTCTTTTTTTTCCTCCTTTTTTTCCTTCTTCTTTTTTCTCCTTTTTTTTCATCTTTTTTTCCTTCTTTTTTTATTTTTTTTAATAATCTTTTCCTCCTTTTTTTCCCTTCATTTTTTTCTTCTTCTTTTTTTCCCTTCTTCTTCTGTCTCATTTTATTTTCTTTTTTTTTCTTTTTTTTTCCTCCTTTTTTTCCCTTCTTTTTTTTCTTCTTTTTTTTCCTTCTTTTTTTTATTTTTTTCTTATTTTTTTCCTCCTTTTTTCCTTCTTAATTTTTTTCTTTTTCTTTTTTTTTGCATGAGTCTTTTCCTCTTTACTTTCTTCTTTTTCTTCCATTTTTGTTTTATCAACGTGTTATGCCTTTCTTATCCTACAAAAAAATAAATATAATGACATAAGTATTGATAAAGATTTAGTAATTAACAACAATAATGCTAGTAATAATAGTAAAAGAAAAAACTATAATAACACTCAAACTTGCCATTATGGTTCAATTTGACAAAATTCCATCCCCATTTACCCTCACAGCAAGCTCTGGAATATAGAAGGGAAATCAGATCATGTTTCAAAGTTCACCAAAATTGCTTGATTCCCAAAAAAACCAACTAACTGCTAATCAAAACCCAGTTGATGAACTACACAATATACTAAGTAAGAAGTCAAAACAGAACACCATACTCACAAATATATTTAAAAAAAGTGGTAAGAAATTTGTACCTTCCTGTCAGTGGTTCATTGTTGTCTCTCCACCATTCTTCATGCATCCTTTTCTTTTCTTTTTCTTTTTTTACCTCCTTTTTTTCCCATCTTTTTTTTTTTACTTCTTGTTTTCTTTCCTCTTTTTTTTTTGCTTCTTTTTCTTTTTTTTTTCTCTCTCTTATTTTTTCCCCTTCTTCTTTATATCCCTACACAAAGAATAGGCATAATGACATTAAAATCTGATAATGATTAATTCATAGAACAAGACAAAGCCTATAGGCTTGAAATGAACGCAATCAAAGTCAGAGCCGCCAAAATCAAGATAGACAATAATAGTAATAACAATAAAAGTAGCAGGAATAGTAATAATGAATTGTTCATAACTAAATTAAATACTAATTTGGACATGCAGTGTGTCTAATTGTGCACAATGAGGCCAACTAAGATTAAAATCAGACTAACCCAATTCCAATTGGCAACAAAAATGATATACTAATTTCCAAGAATAGAGTTAACAGCCAACAACTCTGACATAAGATGAATACTCAAAAATTGAAGAAAGAGAAGAAAGTATTGTTACCTTGCTTCCAGGAGAGACAACGCTTCTTGATTTGATTCGACAAGGAAGGATTGCAAGAGCGAGAGAGGAGAGGAGAGGAGAGACGAGAAGAGAATTGGTGGGGAAGAGAAGAGGGGTTCAAGGAAGGAAGGGTTCTTGAATTGTCGGAAGTGAGGAGGCATTATAAAGGCAAAAGGTATATTCCGTATATGCATATATGGAAGGTTTCATAAATTTTAGATAGACCTGGTTTACACGGAAACCTAAATCTGTAGGTCCATATTGTGCCGGCTTAATGGATGATCCGGTCAGAAAATTGTTATCCGAGATTTAAACGGTGCACCTGGTCTAATATTAGACAACGGAACAACATTATTTAGATGGAAATATTTATTGGGGCCCACCGATTAATAGATTAGACAGACTTTGACCCCGGTCTAAACAAAATCTAACAAAAATTCATTTATTCGCTTAGGATTGAAGTTTCTTACTAGAAAAAAGGCTCATGCCGTCATGCGGTAAAAATAATTCAATTACCGTATTTAATAGCATTCCATAATTCAATTACCACTTGTATTTAATAACATTCCATATGTCTTCTAATTACTACCGTGGCATCCAATTATCGAAACGACCAACCTAAAACTAGCTAGGGTATGTCTACGAAAGGGGAACTGAGTTGTGTGCATTAATGGTTACTATTTGATTGTAAATGATTAGATCTGAACCTTTGAATTTACACATTTATTTAAACTCGAGCACTAATAGATGGATAAACTTAAATATCTTAGACAAGTCAACCAGCTCAAATTTTTTTTGTTTTTTTTTTTTATTATTGCCATGTCCCACCTAAAATTCCCAGTAAAACGATAATGAGCTAAGTGAGGTGCATTTATATTACTACTATGTTGTTACATTATATATATTTAACAGTTATTTATGAAATTTTTTAATATTCGAAAACATGTTTATAATTTAAATTATGAACAACGACGCAAAATAACAAAACTAAAAGTTTAGCTGTAGACAGATATAACACAATAATAATAACAGCTAAATATATCATTAAACTAAGGAAATTAAATCTAAACAAAAAATAATGAATCTTGAAATATCTTAAACAATTTGAAGCTGAACCAATACTTTTCACCTAAGACCTAACACAATTACACAAACATTTTTTTCCCCGTTTCATTTGATGCATTTATATTAGGGACTGGGTGATGTTTTGTTTTTTCGAATGCATCTTTCGGTTAACTCAGTTTCAAAATCATTTTTTTGGATAAACTAGACGGACTCAGCTTCACAATCTTACAACGCCAAGTCGCCAACTATATCTAATATAATATAATAAATAATAATAATTAAAAAAGACAGATGATAATTCCCGAAAGTTTTTTATTCAACGCTTTAGCCAGGCCTCTTGGGCCGAGTAAAGTAGCAAAATAACCCAACGTATGATTAGGCCTTCTAAGAAAACATGTTTTATTCTTTTTTTTTTTCTTTAACATCTAAGGGGCCGTTTGGATCGCTTAGGAATAAGAGGAATAGCCTCTTCTTAAGCGAAAATTTATTTCTAACCATCTAAATTTTTCACAAAGTTACACACTTTTCAATGTTTTCCGCCTAGAAATAGACTATTACTCTTATTCTTAAGCGATCCAAACGGCCCCTAAAGTCCATAAGCAAAGGTTTCATTTCTAATTTTGTATGCATAACCACACCTCCTTGTAAGAAGGTACTTTATGGCCCTGATCAAAATTTCATTTTTTTTTTAACATGAAATTTCATTTCATTTCATTTTGTTGGAAAATAATTTGGTATCATTTAGTTAAAATTTTCATTCCAACGAAATTCTGTAAAATTAATTCAAATGAAATGAAAATCTCACGTAAAAATTATTTTGATCAGGGCCTATATTTTACAAAAAGAAGCAAGCCACTCATGCAGTCATGCATGTACAATATAAGGTTAACTTTTGCTGGAAACATCCTATAAAGCAGGGAATGTCAGTCATTATGTCAACGAGACAAATGTAGACGATCAGTTCCTTACTTCCTTCTATAGCTTCCCGAACTCTTTAAATTATTTTATTATATCTTTTTTGTATGCGCTAGCTGATGCAAAGATACTTTTTCATTTTTTTTTCCCCAAATGGTCGAGGACCGGAAATGGCACATTGGTTTGGATCATTGGATGTTAGCATCTCAAGACCCAAAGTCCCAAGTGTACATATTATGTATTATTAATTATAGTGCATTGTACACCTTTTTATCAAACTTGTTCGCAACAATGAGATACCCTTTTGTATTCTGAGTTTTTTAACTACATATTGTTGTCATACATTTGTATGCCTTTCAGGTCTCACTGTTTAATAAAAAATATAATATTTATTTTAAATACTTCCCTAGTCTTTTACACTTTCAACCGTTGCTTTTTAGGCTTTGTTTTTTAAAAAAAAATTCTGTGCTTCCAAAAGCATTTTTTTTTTTAACCAATTAAGCATGTCAATTGTTAAACCACACAGCAATTGTGCTTTTGTTGGGATAGGTCCAGGACTTAAGATATCAAATTAGTAATAGATCAGTGTTGATGGCCCGAACAAATATTTTATAAATTGTAATTTGCTTATTTTGAAATGTGATTTTCGTATATTATGATAATAATCCACATGATTGCAATGAGTTGTAGCCTTGTAGCTTGTAGGCACACCAATCGGTTGGCACTTGCAAAATTTGGGGTTAGTCATCGTATAGTAGGAAAAAAAAAAGAAAATCATTTCTTTGGAGCAACACTCAACAGAAACAACTTTTTCCAAATTTCAGTCCTGATAGAATCAATGGTGGATCCCACACCGTATTTGTTCCAAAGTCTTGTGAGCTATTTTTCTAATTCTAGGTAGCACACAAGGCAAATAAGGTAGCAGGCCATCTATAGTCTAAACCAAACCAATTGCTTTAATCATTTGTTGTCAAATTTTTATGAGTAGTTGATTAATTCATGTTGTCAGAACTCAGAAATGGTTAAAATTGCAACAGAGGACATTGTAATTTTTCATCATCATTATGGTTAAAATTGCAATTAGAATATTAAAAAAAGTCAGAACTCAGAAGATTGTTAGTTAGTACGACATAATCAATGCATGAATTAAGAAATCAAAATGTTAATTTCGTGTAGATTCTTTTTTTTGTTTTTTTTGTTATAATTCAATTTCTTTTACAATTCAGGCACAAATCTGGTTAACCATTCAAGTAGTCGTACGGGAACAGGATGTAGGATTAGACAAATAAAAGCTTGTTTCTTCTCCATGTTTCCAGCTAAAGCTCATTTCATCTAGTGATTTTGTTTTTAGCGAGAGAAGAGAAAGAGAGGGTGAAAGGGACGCCTCGTTTGACTGTTTGAGAGAGTGCTCCTTTGCATTGAGTTCAAAGCGATTGCTTGTAATAATGATTGGCATATATACTAGTTTTTTTTTTGGCAAAATATCTATACTAGAATTTGAAATCTTCTGGACAAGTAAATACTAATTTATTGGTTTGTTGTTTCCTGCGAAGTATGCAAAACAAAACGGCTTAGAATCAATTATTTTAGATAAAACTAAATTAAGTATAATAATTTAAATATATAAATAAGATAATTAATTTAGTCGGATTTTGAATTCAGGTCTCTCACTTAAAAAAAAAATCATTTCGCATTTTTTTTTCTTCATTAGGCTCCATTTGGATAGGTGAGGGAAGAAGGAAAGAAGGGAAGAAGTGGAAAGAAGTATTGGGAAGTGTGTAACTTTTCGAATTATAATTTTTATACCATTCCATTTCCTTATTTTTCCTCTTCTTTCTTCTAAATTTCCCTTTTTGAATTTCTTAACTAGCTTTAATATTTTTTCTTTATTCTTTCTTTAACAATTTACTTATAATTATTTGCTTTTCTTGATGGCTAAATTAATAGTTGCAAATGTCTCCAATGTATATAAAAAGTTTGATGAATCATGTTCAAGGCATCTGTAATTAATTCTGCGAAAATCACAGTGAAATTTTTTATTTCTACTGCTTTCACACACAATATTGATAATTTATTAATTTATCTTTTTTTTCTAAATTAAAAGCTTACCAAAAACATCAAAGAAGAGACCTATAGCTTTTGTAGCACAAGACATGAAACCTACACAGATATATAATACCAACAAAATCTCTATAAATTAGTAGTCTCCACTCTCTGCTCTTCCATCAAACCCAACAAACCCACTCACTCGCACACACAAACTACTCTTTTCAGTGAACAGCAGTAGTCACCTTCCCCAAACAGAACCAACATACAGAAAAGACCAGCAACATAGACACCATGGCTTCACTACCGGCACGCACCACTCGAGCTCGGGCTTGTGCACCGGCTCCACCAAACGTGCTTCCTCTGCCCATGAAACTTCTCAACATAGTGGCATGGGTAGTGTTTATGTTATCGGCGTACCACCTCTGGCCGAGTACTGAGCGGCTTCACTCGATTCCACACTTCCATCTCAAGGGGCTCTCTGTTCTAGACCTAAGTGTCATACTCGCATTCGTGTCGTCCCTTCTGTACTTGTTCTGTTTCTTTGGTATCCCGTTTCTTCAGCCCGACTTGCCGGTGCCACCACCGTCTGGTATGGCTTGTGTATAATCATCTATTTTTTTATGGAAAAAATTATCAGATAATTACATTTACAAAACGAAATAAATTAATTTGCAAAAGATAATTAAATAAATTAAGTTCGAGAAAAGTACGAAATTGTTGTATTGCAAGCTGTTTTCAGGATAGCATATCATCCTCACGTGCAGTATATTCAGTAAGATCCGCATCTTAGGCAAAGCCACACAAATAAGTAAATTGACTCATCTCTCATGAATTGCATGGTTGCAGAATATAAATTTTTATTAGTAAAAGATATTAGTATCTGAATTGCTATGTCAGTACTCAGTAGCTACTCTATTCTTTAAGATCAACAGATAAACGGACGGATCATAGAAACTAATTTCATTTAAATTTATCTTTGTTTCATTTAAATTTATCTTATCTTGCTTGAATAAACGAAATCAAGTAAAATATACTATAGACTACAACAACACAATGTGTAAATAATACCATTTTTGTAAGAACTATACATTATTTGGTCTGATTATTTTAAATAAAATAAAATTTCATTAACAACACTATACTAAATGTTGCGTAAATTTATATCTCCATAATTAAAAAATATTATAGTTGTTGATATAAATACTATTTTTCATTCTATTATTGCACTTCAATTTTATTCTATTACATTTCTTGTATTCTCCTTTTATTTCATCATGCTAAGTGTAAAGAAACTCTACAGAGTAATGGACTTCATCAACAAATTTAGAAAATAAATGTAATAAATAAAAATTTTAATGCCTAATAGATATTTGCCTAGCTAATATGGCTGAGGTGGAACCAGAGTGCACAGGGATGGACGAGAAGTTCATCGTGCCGGAAGTTTTGCCGGGAAGTGACGAGGAGATTGTGAATGCAGTCATAAGTGGTGAAGTGCCATCTCACGCTCTGGAAAAACAACTTGGCAATAGCAGACGTGCCGCCAGCATTAGGTACAGTTTTTGGCTATTTCAAATTCAATCAATGTATAATTTGAAATGGATGGTGATCAACTCATAATATTATATGAGTCATACGGTAACCTCTGAACTACTTGGAGGCCAGTATAAGTAAGCATCAGCAATGATGACAAGTTAGATGAATAATTATTTATCCATCAAAATACATGACCTTCAATATTTTGGATATAAGACAACTGGTGCAAACACATGTTTACCATGAGATTGTCTTTTATTTGTATTAAAGAAACAAAACCCAAAAATGAGACCCTTTTGAAGCAAGCTATAAAACTGACTAAGCATTTTTTTTTTAACTTGTGAAACTAGTAATACATTTCACATAATATATATCAATTCAACCCCAGGCGGGAAGCTATACAAAGAACAATAGGTCGAACCCTTGATGGCCTACCAATCAACAATTTTGATTATGACTCGATACTTGGCCGGTGCTGTGAGTTACCAGTCGGTTATGTACAACTACCGGTCGGAGTTGCTGGACCACTTTTGCTAGATGGGCTGGAGTACTACGTGCCGATGGCCACCACAGAGGGTTGTCTTGTGGCAAGCACAAACAGAGGCTGTAAGGCAATTACGGAGTCAGGTGGAGCCATAAGCACCATATTGAGGGATGGCATGACGAGGGCCCCAGCTGTCAGATTTGAGACTGCAGCCAGGGCTGCACAGTTAAAGTTTTTTCTTGAGCAACCTGAAAATCTTGAGACCATTGCACACATCTTCAACAGGTTTGATTTTGTTTTTAGTCTCTAAGAGAAATCTGATTTAAACAGTCAATTTATGATCATCACTCCATCTATGCACCGTAATAGGGAAATAACTCCAAAATCGTTCAATTAGCTAAAAATAATTTGGTCATAATTTGTTTAATTATTAAGGTGAATTACGAAATTTTCTTGAGATTTCTGTTGTTCTCTGTGAATTTGTGTTAGTGAGAACTAAAGCGCATATATATGAAGAATGGTATGCAGACATCTTTATTATGAGGTCAATTACAATGGGTATGGGGATCAAACTGGAAAATTTTAAGCAGTATTAAGAGCCACAATTTCAATTTTTCTTCGATTCAATGAAAGGGTAATTAATACAACTCAGCACAAAAAATTAGGGGCCAAGACCCTGGTGTCTACGCTTAAATGGGCCCCATGCAATGCATTATGCATATGTGATGTTGACTTGTATTTAATTAAGCTCCAAAATATATTGCACGTCCTTTTCTCTGTCTCCATTTCTTTTTACTGATAACATTATTTGCTTGTACTTGGTGTATTTATTAGCTTAACTTTGTCTTATCTCTAGATGCTTTCTTCCTGTAAGATGCCAAAATCCATATTCATTTATTTATTATCTTAATTGGGTCCCAAGTCCCAACTTTATGTATTTTGTCTGTTTTATGATCATTTGGCGCCGAACTATGATTTCTTTTTTTGCTGCTTGTATCAGCATGCGTTTTTAATTTCTTTACTAATCTTTAATCATTGTCCAGTTGATCCATGCAGTTGAGAGTTCCCTTTGTCATTATAAAAACAAAAGTGTGCATTTAATAGGCGTAATTTGTTTTTATGCAATTTGCTTGTTAACTAATAGTGGCTGAATCAATATAATAGTGACATCAGTCACAGCATAATCATTTGCTCTTGAACTTCCACCAGTTGACAGTCATTTATTACAGACAAGCAAGTTGAACAAGATGCGACCAAATATCTGTTGTTTTTACATGACCAAGTACACAAATATTGTATGTGATTTGGAAAGAAACACTTACCTTGCTTATACTGACTAGAAATTAAATAGAACGAACTTTTCACATCATAAAGAAATTTTACAATAAAATAATTGCATGACTACGGTTAGATGGTGAAAACGCATGTTGGAATAATAAAACAGAAATTAATAATCCAATATATTATTACTCAAGCTGCATTTCTTGATGCAAAATTATTTTGCTGACTGTATCATGTAAGCATAGTTAGCATTAAATCCAAACCTTAAGTATGAATTTTGCAAACATCATGCAAGCATAGTTAACCTTGAGTTGAAACCTTTTTTTGTCAATCAATTGTAGAGCAGAATCCGAATTTTGAGTGAGCCTAATTTAGAGAAAAAAAAAAAAAACTGCAGTTGAAAAAATATCCATCAGAAAATTAAAACAAAAGGACTAAAGAAAAAGAAAGGAATATGTGAAACTACCCATGCCTCTTGACAGTCAAAACCTCCTTTTAGTATGAAATATGGACTTTGAACCAATGCATAGGCTGTGAACCATGAACCATTAATAGCAGATAGATTTTGTTGCCTTTAATACTGAGACAAGCACTGCAAATTCGCAAACAGGTCAAGCAGGTACGCAAGACTACAGGTAATCAAGTGTGGGTTGGCAGGAAGGTACCTATACATGCGATTTGTGTGCGGCACAGGGGATGCAATGGGGATGAATATGGTTTCCAAGGGAGTCCAGGATGTTCTTGAATTCCTGCAAGACGACTTCCCTGATATGGAAGTTATCAGCATCTCAGGTTCAATTCAACAATATCCGTTTCCTATTTTTTTCTCTTTTCCTTAAAATTAAGTTTATTCCTAGGAGTCTGCAATTGAATGTCCAGTTTAAATAAATTAAATGAAGAGAAATCTCTTTCCTCTTTTTAATACTTGCAAAATGCAAACTGAATATATCACTAAACATGCGAAAAACGAAATATTAACATATTATACGCAAAAAGAAAGTAAGTAGCTTTGAGAAACTTTGGTTTAATTTGTCCACAGTAAAAATAGGATTCAATTCTTTTACCAGAATTGGGCTGCTTTTCTCTTTATTTACACTTGTTGGGGGTTAACTTTCAGCCAACATACCACTAGAGTCTAGAGACATCATGCAGTACAAAGTGTACAGTTTGTACTAAGTGTAATTATCAGTTTGCAATTAAAAATTTTCTCATATTAACCCCAAAAATTGCAGGAAATTATTGTGCAGACAAAAAACCAGCTGCGTTGAATTGGATAGAGGGTCGTGGTAAATCAGTAGTTTGTGAGGCTACCATAAAAGAGGAAATTGTTAAAAAGGTTCTCAAGACAGATGTGGCATCACTTGTCGAGTTGAATGTGATAAAAAACTTAGCTGGATCTGCTATGGCGGGTGCCATGGGAGGGTTCAATGCACATGCGAGCAACATTGTAACGGCTATTTTCATTGCGACTGGACAAGACCCTGCCCAAAATGTGGAGAGCTCCCATTGCATCACCATGATGGAGGCGGTTAATGGTGGTCGAATTCTTCATGTGTCAGTCACCATGCCTTGCATTGAGGTAATTAATTTCCCACATACCAAGAGAAAGTTCAAATTGTTAATTTGCTCTGTATGTTTGCAATATATTGTACATAACCAGATTTGTAATTTGCATATTGCTTTTCGTATATTTGTCAGAAAGATGACATATAGTACATTAAAGCAATCAGTAGGAAATTTATATTTGTCATATACAGCACAAGTATTGAGCTATGCTAAGGTACTTAAACTATGCTTTATAGGTGGGTACTGTTGGGGGTGGGACCCACTTGTCAGCCCAAGCAGCTTGTCTTGACTTGCTTGGTGTCAAGGGAGCCAGTGTGGACTCTCCAGGTGCCAATGCTAGGCGACTCGCAACCATTGTCGCCGGTGCAGTGCTAGCAGGTGAGCTGTCGCTTATGTCAGCCCTAGCTGCTGGACAACTCGTCAAGAGCCACATGAAATACAACAGATCCTCCAAGGGCATTAGTCCAAAAGATATATAATTGTAGATTTTTCTCTATGCATTCATAAACTAAAGAAAGAGCCTGGATTGCACAGCACATATATTCCGTCAGTTCTATATTTTGGGTCTCTTATCGTAGGAGATGCAATCCATTTTTTTGGGGCCGTGTTGTAATTCACGTAGTTCGGCCATTTAGTAGAAGTAAATTGGTGTGCCTCCGATTTGTATTTTCCCATGTCTTCATCTTTATTATGTCTAGACTGGGAAAATCAGCTGTCTAGTTCTATCTGCATTACTATGTATTGTATAAATATAATATATTCATGACACGTGTCTTTGATAAAAAAGCATGCATTACCTTTAATTTTCCATGTTCATTTTAGATGGCTCCATTTTTACATTTGTCATATATTCATATCACTGTTAGCAACTAAGAAGGCATGCAACTGTAATGCAAACGATGTATAATAACTATTTAAGAAAATCCTTGCAATTATTAATATGACAATGTAGTGAAACTAATCGAGAAAAGAATTTCGAGTTCAATCCGCGTTTTGTACAGAGTTACAGGCAAGGTGTGCAATCATTCTGAACAAACACCATTATATAAGGGGGAAAACAAAAAAGGTTCAACAAAAGTGCTATTTGAACCCGGGAGAATTGAGAAACCAAAACAAAGATTTCTTTGTACAAGAGAATTATGTGCTTATCAATAGATGACCTAACTATAATACAAACATCCTGGATTAATCATGCTATTCTCAACCAATAAGGAAATGGAAAATAAATTTTTAAATGTAATACTGTTACATTCGGTTAATAAAAGAGACTCATGACTCTCTAGCAGATCTCTCATCTTGTATCTCCTCCAATTCTTCATCTTCGCCTTTTTTGCCGGCCTGCTCCTTCCAATATGCAACCAACTTCTTCAATCGCATCGCCTCCTTTGTTGCAACATTTTTACTTGTATCATTGACAATGCATCTTACCCTCGATGCATACCTGTTCAAGTCATAACTAATAATCTCAGAACTAAGAAAAGAAAATGGCTGACCGATAAGAAACACAATATTAAAAAGGCAGTGAAACAACTATGGAGCTATTTCCCCCTTTTCGCATTGCAGCATATTGAAAATTAACTAGTTTGAAATCATACATGAGAGAATTGTAGGTTTCCTCCAAATTGGATTCCGCGGGAGAAACGTTCACAAACATGAGTGTCTTGGCATTGCCGCCAAGGGAATCGCTCATAAGCATCGTAAGCTTGTGGTTGCGGTATGGAATGTGCTTCCCCGACCCATTTTCTGATGCTAATGCCCCTATCACATCACCTAGAGCCGACAGGGACTTGTTTATGCTTTGTGCCTCTTTCAACTGATTGCCTGCCACACCAGACTTCTTCACCCTCTCTGATCCAGCCAGGTCCACAAAACTTAACTGCAATTGAAATCACTTCATGCTTACATAAATGGCAGACAGATACAAATACACATGCACTTGCACCTGACACAACCAGAGAGAACAAAACCTGACCTGACCAGGAGTTAAGCAAGTGGAAAAGATAACCCACCTAAGTAAAACTTATTGGCATACCTTTCCGCGTGCATGAGATTGAGTCTGAAGATCCGTACTCTCCATGATAATTGAAAGGATGAGGTGGGATCTTGAGCTTTCATCATTCAATTGTGTACCGGCCGTATGCCTCTGTACTGACCCTCTTACTATGATAGATTTAAGTTCGTCAAAGCTCGATATATCGACAATTGTCACATTCTCTATCGATACCACCCCCTGGTAAATTCAGAAAATCAATATACAAATAAACTAGAGAAAATAAAAACTTCATTTTTGTTTACTAGATGCAAATTATGAGCATCAGCACATTGCCGTTTAACAATCTGCATTTGCAGTTTGCTTCTTGACACTATCAAGAATTCTAAGGCACATTTTTTCCCCTTTTCGTAGGTCAGTGCTTGGTGTCTTGGGCAGACTATAAAATGCAGTTACTTTACTAACCAGAAATAAGGGAAGAAAAACAAAGATGGAAAAGAGTGAGCTGTACTAATGTCCCCCTAAATTGATAGATTAACATAATAGAAATGGGCAAATATCAGTTCATGTAGTTTTACAAGCACAAAATTCAGGAGGAACCTTTGAGTCTTTTTTAACTTCCAACTTCATGCGTTTTGCATTTTTGGGAAGCAGCAAGTCTACAAGAGTGTCTTGATAGAGCTCCACCATATATGCCTATCAACATAACACCAATGCTTCAAATAAAAGCTATGAAAATATGGTCAAATAAAAAATCATGAATGTGGTAAAAATGTGGTATAAGCATAGATTTCAAAAAATGTGGTAAAAAACAGCTGACATAGATCATTACATTTTTGGCATAGTTCTATACATGTATCTGTATTCATGACCATCTGTTACCCACTCCATATTCATATCCATTTCAGGCTGGATATGGTTTCAAACTTTGATATCCCACTATTATCTGCATTAGTATTATTTGTATCATATCCTCTTAATGAAATACAGGTACATAAATGGTTTTAGCACCATCCGTTTTGAATCCATTCTGTTTACACACCTGAATCAACCCATTTATGACCAATACCTTAACAGGACCTAACAGGAATCCTAACAGACCTGAAAACCAAACATGATTTGACCAGATATCAACTCACTGGCAACAAATGTATGTTATTTGTCCTGGACAAGAAGGGAAGTCACAACCAGCCCAAAAACTAAAACTAAGGAGCTGGCTGAAACCAAAATCCCTGACTGCCCCAAACCACATTTGAGTCAACTGGATAAGCATCCGGAATGCAGCCCAAAACCAATCTGAACCTGACCAGACCTGCTCGTTTGCTGCCTCTAACATTAAATAGAATGTGAAATGCTAAAACTAACCTTCAATGAAAATGAATATTTCGTGCTATCCCGTTTGATGATCCTAAAAAGCTCACTAATAGCTCGAGGGGTGAGCCCTGGGTTATTTTCAGAGCCATAAATGGTGAAAGTCTTTCCTGAACCAGTTTGTCCATATGCGAATATGCACACATTGTATCCATCAACTGCCGATTGCACCAGGTACTGAAGCATGTTTTAATTGTCAATAACTTATGAGAAACCAATACTCATAGCAAGGAATAGTAAAAGAAAAAGAAACGAATACTTGTAGGTGGTAGAAACCAGAAGAGTTATTTTTTCTCTTAGTTTTAGTGCCGTTTAGTTGAAACCCCTACATTTCCATTTAAGTATACTACTAATTCATTATGCTTCCACTGACCATTGCTGACATGTAAAACATGT
Source organism: Rhynchospora pubera (assembly GCA_028095005.1). Taxonomy (NCBI): domain Eukaryota; kingdom Viridiplantae; phylum Streptophyta; class Magnoliopsida; order Poales; family Cyperaceae; genus Rhynchospora; species Rhynchospora pubera. Next base: position 181,738,310 of record CM051461.1, read on the forward strand.
TAATTAAAACTTATGAGGTTCAATAAACACAAGTTCTGGCTAAAAAGAGCAGAGAAAGGCTGTGTGAAGACCTTGGTGTCCTCAAATACTTCCTCCTGAGAAGCACTTGCATCAAACACACGGTCGTACACATGCTGTTTTGATTTTTCATCCTTCCATGGGTGTGCGATTGTATATTCGTCAGGTGTAATCACTGTGCTCTTCTCTTTTTCCAGTATTTCCTTTTCACTCAAGGGTCGTAACCGACAGTAAACCCTTATCTTTCCTTTCATATCTATATAAAAGATATAAAAAAAACAATATATTCATACAAATATATACCTAACAGATCTTGCAAATAGTAGCCAGCATTGTAAAGGATGCAAGCATCTTGGAATATTAGGCTTTAGTAGTAAATAAATCTCAAGTATATAGAACATGCTAAATTATTAAAAAAAACCTTCAATTGTGTTGTAATATCGTTTCCTCAAAATTTGTTCTTGCTTGTATCGAGCCTCAAGCTCCACCAATTGCTCCCCTTGTTTCTTTAATATTGCAGCTGTTTGTTGATTCTTTCTATCAACATCCTACAATGGCATATCCAATCATCAAGCTCACAGATAGAAAGTCTATCTGACACCTGTATGTGCCAGCATTAGCACAATTTGTTGGACGACTGGTCTATGTTTGTTCTTGATTTGTTGGTGGTAACATAATATCTAATAGAAGTTTAGAAGAAAACAAAATAAAGCAAACTAACAATTGACATGAAATACCACGACAAATGTTAACTAAGTGTTCTTCTAAAGCTTAAGCTAATATAGAAAGGTAGTTTTGGAACAATACCGCTTTGAATTCTCTGAGTTCTTCTAGTTCTCTTATATTGGCACGTAAGGCATCGATTTCATCATTTCTGTCAGCGAGAAGAGATTCAGTATCAGCAAGAGATTGTTGGACATTTTCTAACTTTTGTTCCAGATCTGATATCCTTCCTTTTAACTTTCTGCTCTCCTCTTCGTGCAATTTTTCACTTGTTCCCTTCTGACATATTATTTAAAAAATATTATTCAGAATTGATGCTACAAACTAACAACTATGGTTTTTGGATTATAAAGTAATGCACCAATCCAACATAGAACTTTAATTAAACACAATAGAACAAAAGAAAATAAGGAATATGTGCAAAAATAGATACAGAAAATATGCATTACACCACAATGTTCAATAACATAGGGTGAGAAGAAAGAATATTTTTCAGTGAACCAAACAAATTACATACAAGTACAAGTTATCAGAACCTAAAGAATTGTAGATTGGTTCTCTAATTTGCACATTTGACCAAATTAGCTCTGCAAAACCATGATTGATGATGGTGCAATTCTATCCTCAACCAAGGTTCAGTTGTACAAATCCGACTCAATTCAATCGCAAGGCTAGCCAATAATCAGTCAAACAAAATAAAGTACCTCATCAGTTCGCATCTTCTCAAGCCGTTGAACCTTTTGTTCAAGCAGTGTTTTTTCCATTAAGAGCTTCCGTGCAACCTCTTTTGAAGCATGCATATCTCTTGTGCATGCCTTCATATCTTCTTGTATTTTATTTAACATCTAGAGAAACAAAGAAAATGTATGATCTTATGTTACTGGAATTTTAAAGTCATGTATACTTGCATGCAGGAGATGAAAAAAATTAAAACAAAAAAAAACTACAATTTGAATAAGTGTCTATGTGTGTGTGTCTGTGTGTCTTTTTCATCATTTTCAACTATTTGTTAGGCCCTAACACAATTTCAAGTTATTTTTTCCCATGAAACTCATCAAATTGTCAGACTCTAGCAATTGTTACAAGATACTGCTGAAAGAAATATTGGGTCTTTGCAATACAGTAAAATATGAACATAATTTGTAACCAAATTTAGCATGCAACACCACTACACCTCTGTATTGTCGCCATAATTACTAGTAGAAAGGTTTGCTTGTGACCCAACTCTTGCTAGCATTGCTTCCAACCTACTTTTCTCCACTAATGCTGCCTACAAAAAAAAGAAAAATTACTCTGATCTTGCATCATGCATATTTCATTTAATATAAAAAGCCCAAGATGTTAACGCTTTGAAGCTTTGGTTAATTCTTTTATCAATTCACTGTATTGGGAAGGTAGTACATGACTACAAGTTTACCATCTCTTGCATATAATTCTCATGATTGTATATATTCTCCTCACCTTTTGTGAGATCAAGGAATAAGAAAAATCAGAAAGAACTTAAAATAAAAAAAAAATTAAAATTGCCATTGAATATTAGTTGAAGTAAACTATTCATATGCAATTGGTTGCATTTTTCTTAGAAAATTTTGCAACTACAAAAATTGCAAAAGATGTTTTTGAGGCCTTTTGCATGCTGTATAGTTATAAAACTGTGTGAAAATGAATCTTATGTTGTGAAAATCAACTATACATAACCCCTTATCAAACTGTATGCATTAGTAGAAACAGTGAAGAAGACGTTCATCTTTTGAAGAAGATTGGTGCGTGCACGAAATATGACATTTCTAGGTTTTACATGATTACTTAATGTTATACTGCTGTCTTGCAGGAGAGCACATCAACTTGGGGATTCCTTAACTGAACACCAGTTCAGCAATTCTAAATGTTCACCTTTTTACACACAACATTTGCAAACTAAATTTCATTACTGTTGACGGTCCACCGTAAGAATCAAAATTTAGTTCCAATGAAGCCTAAATTACAATAAGGATTAAAGTAAACTAAATTTATCAATTGGTGCTTATCAGTCCTTTCTTATCGAAAATGATACCTGAAAGGCAGCATCTTTCTCATCACATGCTGCTTTTAGGCGATCCCTCTCATTCATGATTTCTCGGGAATCATGCCGTTCAGATTGCAGTGCCTCTCTCAACCCTTCTAATTCCTCTTGAATTCCTCTCTCCTCTTTTTGCTTCCTATGTAACTCCTCCAGCAACTAAAAACCATAGTGTATGCAATCTTAGCAAAATAAATCACGTGGATGATAAATTGTACCTCAGAAAAATATCCATTTTAGTCCTTCATAGTTAGTTATTAGTATCATCTAGGTGACCTTCCTTCAAACTATAAGCAATGTTATTTCAAGAACAGAAAGCACGGTTTGACAGTTATCCAAATTTTGTGTCGTAAAATCCTCTCAGAAAATTCTTTTATATGGAGCACAGAGAAGATACTTCCATCAAAATGCTTCTCAAATTATACTTCCCTTGGAGAACAAAAATGATAAATTATGCACATGATTCTTGTAAAGTAATACATCTGCAGGGATCAATGTACTGTTTTTTTTATTATTATCATTATTTGTTTTTAAATCTTTTTTTTAGATTTGGGAATTTAGGATTTGATAAACCCCAGTTATCTTGTAGAATGTAGCAGCTGATGGCTGTAGCAAAACATTATTTGAAGAAGAGTCTTACTCGATCAGCGTTCTTGCGTGACTCTTCAAGAGCTCGGGACAATTCATGGACTCGTTTTTCATAAACATCCCCGCTGGGAGACTTTGAACTTGATTTGTTGGATACTTCATTTTGAAGAGGGGTGCCATTTCCATTGGAAGTAGTCACTGGACGCGTCTTTGAGTACCTTCTCAGCATCACATCATTTATATGTGTTTGCAACGCCACACAAATCTCCTCCCCCTGTTAAGACAACCGACAAATTCTGAGAAATGATTATTTTTGCAAGAAGAATCATCAATAGGTTTGCGAATTGTGTCCTTATCTTTTTCCTTTTTTTTTTATACTGAATCTGCCTTTATTGTTATGATACAATTTTTCTGAGGTGAACATTAACAACAGATTAGTTTCACAACCTTAATAACTGTAAAAAAAAAAAATAAAACATAATTTTGAAATTCAACACTTGAAATATGATCTACGATATGCCTATCATACCCATGGAAATGATGAAATTTGATGCAAGTTTTATTGTTCGTCAAGCGAGTTGAAAATTGCAATGTTTCATACTTTATGACGTTTGATGAAATGTCAAATGACATTCACATTACATGTCTATTACATGCCTATGAACTTTTTCTAGTTTTAAATTTTTTTTTGACTTAATTTGAGAAAGCGTTGTCAGGGTTGTTAACACAAGGCACTGTCAACAAGTCCTAACCTTTTTTCAGATACAAATACTGCTTTCTTTCTTGCCAAGTATAATCTATGTTTTTTCTACATGTTCAAGTCTAACGAATATAATAAAGTTTAACTTGTGCAAACAAGTAAGAGATTAGGAACATTAAGAAGTTAAAGCAAGTCACTTTTCTATCAAAAATTTAAAAAAAAAAACAGTTTTTCTCCAAAGAAGCCGAAGTTTACTATTCTACCAATCAATGCAACTTTGGGAAAAAATTATAAGAGTGAAAAGGTACCTGTTTAGTCTCAAACTGAAAGATGTGAAGGACCCCTGCTACTCGCATCTTAAAGAAAACAGCATTATTGCTGCTCCCGAATTGCATTATATCTCTCAGCTCTGCTGAATGTAGGTACTCTTTCGGCACCGGCCGGAAGAAATGCACCTTCATCAATTAAATAACCAATAAGTAAAATTAAAATAAAGGATATGATGTACTTTTACAATAAAAGTTCTGAGGCTAAAACTCTATTTTCAGTCACAAGTCGCTGCTGATAAGTAAAGTCATGGACTCAAGGGTAATCTACTTTGTTACCAGATGATAGCAGTAATGAGAACCACTGTCTCAGGAAGCCTTTTCAGTGGAGACTGGGAAAATCTGGGGGACGGGGGGGGGGGGGGGGGGGGGGGGGGGGGGGGGGGAAGAGCAGAAGTTCTAAACATGCCAAAAAATCCTTTCGCTGTACTTTAACAGAAAACGTATGCTGGTAAACAGAAGGTATGCTTCGAGAAATTTGAGAATCAGCCAAAACCATTTCTGCCCTGTTTTTTCTTCGCTTAATCTATATTTTGCATTTTAATCAATGGAAGTTGTGCCAAACCCTTATTACTGGGTTCATTTGATCACAAAATATTCTCATGTTTAGCAGCAGGTGCAACTTACCCCTCTTTTGTTAATGCCCAAAACAATGCGACCTGGTAGAAGTCCCGTGGGGTCATCAATCTTTCTCACACTAAAGAAAACTGAGTTGCCATATGGTAGACTCCGTAATATTCTCAAAAATTGTTGCCTTGCTTCATCCTTTGCCAAGTGCTCCTGCCAAATTCAGGCAACATGCATAAAGGGATTGCATGAGACTAGGAGGATAGTTCTATTTACACTCATATGAGATCTAAAATAAGGACTCTTCCAAGAGAGAGGTTGAAATAGGATAAAGCAGATACCATGGATTGATAATGAGAGATAATCTCAAGCTCCCATTCCTGCTTTGCTCTTGTAATTGCAATCTGTCGAGGCAGGAACCGTTCAAGAAGGGATATCCATTCCCTATCCAACACAAAATAAAAATGTTTGCAAAGTTTATACTGCTGTCAAAAGTATTGAGTTGCGTAAGTAAAAGAGACATACAAGCAAGAATCAGGGTTCTCAACAAAACCAATCTCAACAAGAATTTGAAGTGCTGCAAGTCTTGCAGCATCATCTCTACCCACTGGATAGTTTCCCAATATGTAATCATGTTGTAGCTGCAATTACGAACAAAAATCAAACTGTCATCCCATATGTCATGGCTGGTATCACTAAACCAGTTGCATAGTTGTACCTTCAAACAAACTTAAGGTACAGTATGCAGCAGCTGCATTATGTCAAGCATAGATCAATACCACAAAGTATGTCATATCTATACTATAAACACGAAAAAGATCACTATCACCATTAAGACGTCTCACCTACACAAATTTTGTCACTCTTAATCTCCACAGAACTGATGCAATAGAGTAGTTAGGGTTTATTTCACATCTTCATGCTTTAAACCAGTTACAAATTTATACCTTCAAACAGAATTAATTGTACAGCATGCAGCCACTGCGGAAAGAAATATTCAAGCATAGAATAACAACACAAAAGTATATAACATATTTTACTGCAAAACACAAATTAGCCCATTTCATCATTTTCCTAGAGCCTTCTGAACTAGGCCTTTCTTATTTTTTTTATCTCCACCGAACTGAGATGGAACTAAATAGTTTGGGTGTTATTCTAGATTTTCCATGCTTAATTGGTAGCGTGATGGCATTTTCTCATTTTGCACGAGTATGCAAGATTTGAGGTTTTGCAACAAGTGTACATTTACCTAGAATTTAAAAGAAAAAATGGAAGTGTAAGAAATACCTGCACATAAGATAATTGAACAAACATGGGATCAGTGACTGCCTCATCAGATTCACGAAAGAGTCTCTTTTTAAATATGAGCTTGCAATGCATGACTTCTCCTTTATTGCGATCCTTTACCGACTTAAATTCAGCCAATAGATCCCCTATGTATTTGTTATCATCTAATCCAATGTACTCTTCTGTTGCATTCACGAAAGATAGATAGGTAAATACAAGCTTTAGTGCTCAAAAAAGAAGAAAGTTCTAAAAAGGGGGGAATTTGGAAATGACGCCTAGTACCAATTGACAAAAACAATTAGAATGTCGTTCTTGTCTCTTTGCAATTACAGACAGGATCAAACAAAGGGTAATGTGAGAGATGAATTGCCACAGAACCATTGGGTTAACTTGTTTAAGATACTAAAGAACCCTTTTATTCAAAGTACAAAACCAACATCTACATATTCATTGCTTGAGCTTGGATTAAACCTTGCTTATTATGAGATTTAATTGGAAACAAAAAGAGTTATAAAATGATAAGTGATTCTAAAGAACCCTTTTATTCAAAGTACAAAACCAACATCTACATTCTCATTGCTTGAGCTTGGATTAAACCTTGCTTATTATGAGATTTAATTGGAAACAAAAAGAGTTACAAAATGATAGTGATACCATTGCCGATATCAGAAGAAGATTTTGAGCCATTGACAACTTTACGGCACTCAAAAAGACTGAAGCTAGAATACACAGATAGTTTTATTAGCCCAGCTAGTTCCTGAAAAGGATGAAAAACAATGAACCTTTCTTTAATAAGGCTATGCATTTTTTGGATAACACATTAGCAAATCAACTCTCTTGTGAATATTTGGTTTATTACTTCGTAAGTCGGTCTGCTTTTTCAAGGAGGTTCACGACACAAAAATTGACATTTCAACTAAGGCCAAATTGGTATGAACCAGCTGCTACTTATTCAAGTTGCATAAAAAAGAAGCTTTTGCAAGGTATACACCAGAGATTCACCTAACTAGTAATATTTTCCAACATTAATCATAGTCCAAAGTCCAAAGTCCAAACCAACACTTTAATGTTTTTGGGGTCTTTGAGGTAATCCAAATTCCAAAACATGTTTAATGATGGTTGCAAGTATATGAATGTTGTGTCTATTCCAGAAAATAGTAGTTCAGTATTGTTGAAGTTTGCAAAAAATCACAATAAAATCTTTGAATTACCTCAACAGCATCAGCAACAGTTGTGGACATGTCATAAGTGATCTCCTCAAATGTCTCATCAAGAAAAAACACAATGGTTGTTAATTTTCTAGCAGTAAGGAGCGCCTCAATTTCCTCACGTGCAGGTATGGATCCTCTGGGACCCGCCTTGATAGAACGCTTGAGCACATTGAGGGTGTTGAGAGCCAGGGCCCGCACATCAGGGTCTGTGGTGTCCCCATGAGCGACATAATGCACATATTGAGACAAGTATGCCCCAATGTCCTTGCTAGGGGGCATGGATGATGCACACAGATACATCAGTTCCCATGCTCGAATCAACCAACTCCTGCACCATTTATGTATGCAAGTAATTATGAAAAATACATTAAGAGCTATGTATAACCCTACAAAAAAATACACAATTACACATAATCTAAATCTTGAAAGTTGTAGATGAGGCCTACGCCCAGCTCCCAAAAATTATTTAAACAATACCCAAATTAAGTTTTAACCTCACTGATAAGGCAACCAACACTGAGCAAGGATTCCAAACTAACTTACCACCTCGCTGAGAAGGCCACCAACACTGAGCAAGGATTCATTCTATGTATATCTAGAAGTATGCACAACGGCACAAGGCATTTTTGGCATTTGCAAGAGTACACAAATACCCCTTGTTCAAAACTAAAAAGAGAAAAAAACAATACTTCGAGCCAACAGAGGTTTTTACAGCAATATATTAAATATTCATACGCACTGCACACCCATTAAACCAAATTCAACCAAATTTCAATTACATTCACTGGAAGTATCACTTTCTTCTCATGAAAACAGAGGTTGAATTATTTAAAAATCTTTTGAAGTTTTCACCCAACTAACATAAGAAAACACTATATTTTATTCAAGTATTTACATAGTAACACACCTGTCAGGATTACTGCGTGTCTGCTTAGAGATTTGCACAAAGACTTCATCCCGAAGCTCAGAGCGCTTAAGGGTGTGCTTGTACAGCTTGGCTACAAGATCAATCCGTTCATCCAAACCCAAAAGGACGACCTTTTCTGATGAATCAACGCCCATGTACTTCAGTATTACATGGAAAAGCTTTATCGATCTGCTTACCAAGTCGCTGCTTATCTTTAACAATGATGTTGGTATCGACTCCTGAGAACAAAATAATAATATAAGTAAAAAAACTATAAGTTGACTCGACTTATCATTTTAGAATTTTTTTAAGTGTTATCCCATTATTTGTTTGAGATTGTTTAATTGGAACTATTTAAGAGGGAAAATTGAATTATGTTCTAAACACCAGGTATGACCAGTAAGATAAACAATGTGACAAAGTGGAACCAAAGAAGGTTTTCTTTAATTTTGTTAAGCTCATCTGTTCTGTTGAACCTTTTACATCAAAACATCTACCTACCATTGAAGTAAACCTTATTGTTGAGCACCTTCGTTACATTTTATTAATAATAGTTGCAATCTGAATTATTCTTTTTTGAGGTACAATCTGAATCTTTCTTTTTACCCTTTGAAAGCACAGCATGTCCTCTAAGGTGAATTTTTCACGAACTTGGGGTCCAACTGATTTCTTAGAGAAGAAGCCACGTTTTCCAGCTGAGTGCAATTGTTTCTGCATAGCTTTAAGAAAACCCTCAACCTAATTACAAAGAAAAATGATCAGTTAATATGTCTAATTTTTTCATTCAGTCACCAAAAAGATATATTTCTATTTTCAGAAAATTACACAAATTATTCAAAGTCACAAAGAGGAAAGTACCTGAAATCTATCAATTAAGGGAATCGCGCCAGCCAGCTCTGGGGGTAAAGACATGGACAATGCTGCTGGACTACTGCATATAGTTTTACAAGTAACGGTTAACAAAACCTCATCCAATCCCTAATTCAATTACAAGCTCTAAAGTACACACAAAAGCAAAATCTTAATTTAATTATTTTTACCACACCAGCATCAGTACTTGGAAATTTATTAGTACAGTGTGAAGTAGGAAGTTGGATAAAATGCAAAAGAACCAAAACTTCTCCTAATTTCCATTTTATGAGATTTATTGCTAACTTATCAGGTATCAAGTGCAAGCAAACAATTATGAGATTTATAGCACAGTTTCTGTGCCCTAAACCCAATCATTAAAAAAAAAAACAACAACAACAAACAAACTACACAGTGCAGGCTTTAAAGACAAAAAATAAAGATTCTCGCTGATACCGACATTAATTACTTGTGGTACAATGCCAATATCAGCACCAGACTGGCAGAAGAGACTATTACTTACGGAGCAGCAAAAGTGGAGCCATCGCTCTCATAACCATCAGCATTGCCATTGGCACTCGAAGCAGAGCTTCCATGCAATGGAGTTGCATTTCCATTATTAATGTTACTATTGTAGCTGATTGTGTTGGTGCTAAGAGATGATGACTGGCTTGCAGGACCCATGCTAGTCGCCATCGGAGGGCTAATTTTATCCAGTCTCATTCATAACCCCCACAAACCATGCACACACAATCCCTTTACTCTGTAAACCAAAACATAACATCCATATAATTCAGTATCTACCAAATTTTTGGGGGCAATTTTCATGTAGACCCCAATGTATCATGTGAATTCTGAGAAAAGAAAGAAATGGCATAAATTTAAACACACACACACAGCAATTCATCCTGAGAACTGAGACATTCTTTTTACGGGTGGGGGTTTGGCACCTTACCTTACCCCAAGGGGGCAGAATTCAAAAAAATGGTAGCCTTGATGATGAATTGGCATTTGGGATTTAAGTGGTGTTTTCTGAACAAAAAATTGTGCATTTCAACATGTGCACAAACAAATTAAAGAAGATAGTATCTCTTTTATTATTTTTCAATTGAAGTGAAAGGGCTAGCCACGCATTGACTGAAAGAACAGAAAAAAGAACATGATTGGACTGCTAGATAGGTTGATAGACGGAAATGCAACAAATTTTTTTTTTTTTTTGAAAGAAACCCGTAGGCTAAATGCAACAAAATTTCATCATTGTGGTCAATGGGCAATTGGGCATCAAAACGCCTTCTAAATTTGAACAGAAAGGAGGGAAACTACGACCCATTTTTCATAATTTTCCCAAAAAAAGAACTACCATGCGAGGAAAACCCCAAATAAAGAAAGATACAAAAGACAAACAAAGGACATTGTACCGTTGCTACTCTCCTTCTCTAACTCAGTACACTAAGGGACAATGAGTGGTGCGATCAATGTAGGAATCGATCAGAGAGATCTCTTTCTCGACGCTCGAGTTGACAACTCCAAACACTCACTCGGCGTCGAGTAGATTGAGAGAGAGTTGAGAGAGGGTTTGAGACTTCCTCTTCAAGTTGAACGAGTAGGTGCGATCAATGTAGGTTTAGCTTTCGTTTGTGTTGCCTCAGCACCTCTTTTCTCTCTCTCTAATGGCGAGGAGACTCGAGAAACGAGATCCGCAGCAACCAAACGAAGAGAGGGAAGAGAAACAAAGTGGGAGAACGAGAGGGAGAAAAAGAAAAGAAAAACTAAAAGGAAATCTTTTTTTTCTCGCAACTCACCAATTTTTTGTCGTAATTACCAAAACGGAAGTAGTATTGTTACTCGACCTAGAGAGCTTTATACAGAAACTTTTGAGTGTATATGTGAAAAATAGTCCTCAAATAAATACAGAGAAAGAGAGAGAGAGGAGAGGGATTCACGAGGCAAAATTTAAAGAGAGGTCACGCACAGCGACAAAAACAAAAGATTGCGTTGGTCTCCTCCCCATTTGTGCGAACTTATTGGAGAGTTCTAGGAGATCTTGATCGTTTATTTGAGATCGGGCGGTTCAAATCTACGGTGTGTGAGGATCTTAAGTTCTCTTCGATGAAATCAGTGTTGGAGAGGAGCAGAATGCGAAAAGCTCAGCCTGTAATCTTTGAAACGGATTTGTATCATACGCTGAATTTCTACTAACCTTTACAATTTCTTGACATGGCAGATAAACATCTGATACCTTTACAATTTTTTGGTCCCATTTGACGAATTGAAATATAGTGGAAAGTATAAAAAGAAACGAACTTATTTTCTGAGCCGTACTATAATCATTAATTCATTTCTTCGAAAATTTATATTTGCAAAAGGAAAAGCTGGCATGTAAATCTTTTTATATTAGAAGAATTTTTTTTATATCTGGTCCCATTTCAACTTTTCAATATAACTCATATTTCATTTTAAAAAAACTTTCAATATAACTTTCTCTGTTTAAACTGACGTTGAATAGATAATAAAAAGATACCACACATGGGAACAAATTCATGAAAATATAGTGTCAGTGACAAATTTTGGACGAGCCTTTTCGATCGAAGTAATGCGCAGCAAATGCACTTCGTTGCACATTTTCGGACAGTGATTTCAATTCGAAAAGTAATGTAAAGTAAATGCATTTTACTAATATAATATTTTTTTATAAGACTTTTTCTGATCTAATGAATTGGCATGTTCCAAGGTTTTTAACTTGTTAATCTCTCAAAGTAATTAAAGCTTCTTACTCGCCACGAGCCCACTAGAAACAAATTTTGCTCGGTAAAAGAAATATATGTTGAAAAAAAAATAATAGAATATTTTATTTCTGTAATTAACGATTTTTCAACCAAATATATGTATTTTATAATGAACAAAATATGCATTGTAACGACACGATTAATCGCGTGATAATTTATGTAGAGGAAAGCGCTAAATTTGTCCTATATATATAAAAAAAATTAATACTTTTTTTTAACAGATATAAATGAATGTTCCTTGAGAAGAAAAAAATGGCGTATGAACAATCTAATCAAAATAAAGAAAACTTTAAATCAAACAAATAAACATAACTAGGAATTTTATACGGTAGACTATTTTAAGCCTGATTTGAGTAATTAATCACAATCGTTGTAATTTTAAACAAGCAGACTGTTTTTTTTTATTTCTTTTGCCCATTCCCTACCACTTATAAAAGCACGTATCCAATGGCTAAAATAATTAAGCAAAGGATGTAAATAATTGTTTACTCTTACAATCTTAGACATTGGCTCCGTTTGGATAGGTGTGGGAAGAAGGGAAGAAAGGAAGAAGGGAAAAAGTATTGGGAAGTGTGTAACTTTGTGAAGAGTTTGGATTATTTATAATTTTTTTCTTCTTCTTTCTTCTTCTTCTTCTTCTTCTTCTTTCTTCCCACGATCCAAACGCACCCATTGATCATTTAAACCAATAGCTAGATGCTAGCGATTGATATAAATTTACAAGCTCTTTACTTTTAATAGAAAAAAAATTTCGTTGGATTGATTGTTCACTCATTAAAATAGAAAGAAATTTATTGCTTGATTGATTGTGCACCGTGTTTGATAAAATAGCACGACAAATAATAATTATTTTTCATTTTGGAAATACAATACATTTATAAAATTTTCCCATCTGTAATATACCCACCCATTTGGGTGGTTACGTTTGCTAGTATAAAAAAATAATCCATTGTAGAAATTTTCATGTAATTAATATGACATGATTACAATTTTTTTAAAAATAGTATTATTTATTTAGAATTAGTTATTCTGTACGATCAATTTTGCAATTACAACGGTTCGGACCAGATACATTTGTACTCGCCATTCCAAGCCGACACCTGCCATGTGCTTGCATCATCTATCAAGACATGAAGAGATGCCACAGTTGCATGGCACCAAAAAAAGCAACAGTTTGAGAGAAAAGAGACAAATGCCGTGCTTCAAACGAGAGAGCGCAGCTGCCACCTCTCCTGACCTCCATGCTTTCTGATGGCGACTTCAAACTGTGCGTTCGGCTGGCCACAACTGCAAACCAACACCATAGGAAAGATCTCCTGTGGCGAGTATCTGTAGTCTGTCCGTGTGGTGAAGTCCTGAATAAAGTTACTGGATCCTCCGAAACAGAAATCTGTGATGTAAATTTGCATTACTTGCGCTTAACTCCAAAGGATCGAAGCTAAGAAATTTATGGTACTGATTTAACTACTTACTAAACCTTCGAAACATTATCCGTTTCTAGAAAATCATTTTTTCCAAGTTCGTTAATCACATCATTACATACACCTGTGGGACTATAATCTCACCTGATTGCTTGTTTTTGTTTAGAAATATAATTAATAACGGCACAAGTTTGTGCCATTATTATAGGTGATCTCGTACGATTGAGAGGAAAAAAAGTATAAGTATTCGTATGGTGTCTTACTGTCTTATATAAGTTGCTTTTGAAGAATTATTTTTGAGACTGAGACACACGATGGAGAAGTTGGCTGTGAATTGCAATCTAATAAATGCAGTTAAATATAAAGTACGTTCTTCTGGTAACAGGGTATTAGGTAAAAGATTTAAATCAAATAATGGTCCCTTTAGCTTCTTGTCCCCGTTGGGGTCTTCAAAATTTAATACCTCGGGTTAGATTTTCAGCACCGTGATTTTTGCCAATTTGGTCCTGCTTGTATTTAAAAAAAAATAATAAATAAGAAAAGTGTATGAAGTGTTTAGGTCCAGAATGATGCAAATTACAGTATTTCAGATGGATTAAATTCAGACCGAAATGGGAGATATGTCATGTCCCGTATTATTATTTTTTTCGTGTCATAAAAATACACTCCTGGTGCTGATTGCTCTTTTTTTTCTCCCAAGTTTTTACCGTTCTTAGGCCACAGTAGAACCGGTTATTCTGTGGCTCTCACTTGTATAGCCCAAATGTGCTGCCTGAATAGATCTAGGTAATATTAATCCAGTCTAGGGAATTGGATATTTTGTCAACCTAACGAAAAAAGAGTTCAGCAAAAAAAATGGAGGTTGGAAATCAATGGCTTACGTACCATGTTTGTTCAATGACCTGAGCTCCAGGGAAGATCTCTACTGAATAAATTTCTTTGTCCTTATATGTGTTTTTGTGTCTCATCGTGAAATATATTTTAAGAAGGGGCTTGCAAACGTGGAGGCAAAACTAGATAGATAATGAAATAAAGCATAAAATGGTAAGTATTGTCTTTTTAATTATATGGCATGTATTGTATTCATACAATCTGAATTTCAAATAGTTATCATTAAATAGGTCGAAAATATTAGTTTGAAATTTATTTACTATTGAACTTCTGCTTAGGCATGACATGCTTTTAGACTAAGTCTTACTAGTCATGGGAAATAATTAAAAACTTCCATGTATATTTTTTGGATGTGGGCATACATGTCTCCACGGCATTCAATTATTTATTGGAGCGGTCTAAATATATGGTACTTCGATGCCATCTCACTAGAACGGTTATTATTGATATAAATAACCTAAATATGCGAAAGTAATATTTTATACTCGAGAAAGTAGAAGTGATGAGTTTAAATGCCTTAATTACTTGTAACGGTCATAATAACGACTTGAATGTACATAAATATCGAGTTGATTACCTATTACGCAGGGGCAATGAGGATTCCTACTTCGAGCAATCACTTATGACTTCTTGAATAATAACTTAAAAATATGAAAAATAAGGAGTTGATTTATTCTCAACTAATTACTTATTTATGCCGAAATAACAAGTTTACATGTTGCATTTGTTGGTTTCCTACTCCTAGCAATCATTTTACGACTTCTTGAATAATAACTTAAAATATGAAAAATAGTGAGTTGATTTATTCTCAAGTAATCACATATTTATGCCGAAATAACAAGTTTACATGTTTCATTTATTGGTTTTATACATGAATGCATTTCTTCATTTAATTTTTTTTTTAAAAAGCACTTGAATAGGTGGAAATAATGTAATTGTGATGTTCTTTAATATTTTAATTCACTTGGATTATAAAAAAAATTTTAATGCGATGTTTCTTAAATAATGATTTTCAATTCTCACTTGGCAAACACGGAAGAAATCTTGTTGTATAAATAACGGTGTGATGCGGCGATTTAAAAGTGTGAACTGACCTAACTGATAAAAAAACAAAATGTTTCATCATTGAGCATTTTGGTCTTTTTGAAAGTATTGGAGATACATTTTATATTTTCAGATCACATATCAATGAAGAATTTTCTACATTAGATGTTGGGGCAAGATAGAACAGCAAGTATTAGTATCCTGAGGCTAATTATTGTGACCCAGATTTTAGATGATAATTCTATCCATCAGATGTGAGACTTTAACAACTTGGAACTTGGTAGTCATGGCTACCATAAATAGTGGGCCATATTATTTCTTTATTTGTACTACATGCTTCATCTACATTTTTCAATCGCAACATCAACATGCGGTACACTTCTCCAAAGGAAAAAGACAAATATCCAAGAAATCTCTATTGTCTTTAAAGAGTTCATTTATTTGAAGGGGCATTATTTTTCTGATCGACCACATTCACCTGGAGATAAAAAAATGATATAATGATATGGAGATACGGATGAACACCTATGGGAAATAGGATCCTAATAAAAAAACATGGATGAGGCAGCAACAAGACCAAAAATAAAGACTAAAAGAAATGTTAAGAAAAAAAAAAAGAGGAAAAGCTAAATTCTAGTTCTTAATCTCTCCATGGCACATTGAATCTTATGTGAAATGGTGCTGTACAGCCATCTCTGCGGCACTTCCTCGAGCCCATCTGGATGAAGAGTGGGCCACCCCCTAAGCTCTTCTTTTTCATTTTCTTTCCGAGATACAGAGAGTGCGGTTTGTTTCAAGGAATGGATATCAAAATGTAAGGGGTCACCCACAATTATCCTTACTTCCTTGTTGCATAGGGGTAAAAGCGGCCTTTTCCAGAAAAGGAACGGCTTTTCTGGCATAACCTACAGGAAAACAAATATCTAGAATCACATAAAAAATGGATACGGAAACAGTAAATTAGTAGCTGCAACTAGGTAAAGAGTACATGTCTGTATCATTGTACTGGACAACTAGATAAACACTTGGCGAAATTTGTAATTGTATGGTTGGAGCTCAGGGTGCTTCTTTTTCAGGCTGATTTGACTTAACCTTACATTGTAACTCTAGTATTTTCAGCAAACACCTTTAGTGCTTATGCATTTTTGCATGTTTTAAGAAAACTTCAAATAAATAACATCACCTGGTCAAAACAGAGTACTGATTCTGTTCCTAAAATCCTAATTTTAATGAACAGCCTATTTTCCAATGCCCGGACTAAATTGAAGTCATCCACAGCAAATAGAGATGTTGGTTTCTACTTTATTATATGACAGGTGTTATTATATAAAATATACTAGGGCAGGGAACAAAATTTCAGGTATTATTATATGACAAGCTGCATGGAAAGGGGGTTTTCCAATTAGATTGCAACTATAAAAGGCCATAATTGTCATCCATACCAGGTGCCTACTGTACAACTACACATCATGTTACAATTAGATTTCGGACTGTCACATGCAAAGCTTTTTAAGTCTATAAACAAGACTATAATGGACATAGTCCTCAATTTCTTGACAATTGTTCAGTTCCTATAAAATGTCCTAATTGCAGTCTGGTCCTGGAATTTCTCTAGAAGATATATCAGACTACAACAAGAAAAGCTAGCAGAGCTTGGCAGGGCCAACCCATCAAGCTACATGGCTTATGGGCTATTGTTTCCAGCCTAAATTCTAGGAGGCATTAAGGTATTAGGAACTAGGCTCAACTTGTATTGCATTTCAATAGGTATCCACCAATGAAGCTGGCTAACCAAGATACAAGGCGAATTGACTGATGAAGAAAGACCAGTTCATATCTGAGGAGTGAGGACTAACTACCAAAAAGCAATAGGAATTTGTAGCATATAATATATATGTATAGGTTCAGTGGAGCAATCATACCAACTATAATGTAATTGAGGAACTCAAGGATGAGATTAGACAGAAGCATTCTGTTTGCTTAACTCAGGGAATTGCAAGACTATTTAAGATGCTGAAAAGTTCTTGGACCAAATTACACAACAACTAAGCCTTTGGACCAAATTTTTGAAGACTCAAGTGAATAATCATATTTTGTTGCCATTAGATTTTAAGCTCTGTTAAACCCACATACAGGCTAACAGTGACGACAGATGTCATGTGGGGAGAACTACATTCTGCAAATTTTGGATATTACTGGGGTACAAACATATAATAATGGTACCTTTTTTTTTCCAAAATACCTCATGTAAAAACTCCATTTTAATTTTAAATTTTAAAAAATACCTTGTCAAAACCTGAGTGAACAATAGGTAAGACAATTGGTGTAACAGGTGATCTCACAATAAGACTAGCAGTACCCCATTTTAGCTGTCTGATTGGTACTCTCTCTTGGGACACTTTTCCTTCTGGAAAACTATGTAACTGCAAAACAAATAAAATATATGTAATGTATTTAAATTTTTTATGCATGCATTACTCAATTCAATTTCTTCTTTGGCAACCCTAGGACAAGTAACACATATTGAGGCATAAATGTACACCCCAACATTCTACTGATGATCTACCATCAGATTAATATGAGGCTTCATTTAACAACTGAAGCATACGCAGGACCTATCCAGCACTTTATTGGGCCTTATTTGTGCAAGTAAGAACTTTGGAGTAAGCCTAATTCATGTCACCCAAATTTGTGGCATTTACTTACATCGTCAGAAATGAAATATGATTCAGCATTTTGTTGTTTTGCCTATCTACTTTGTTATACAATTTAGCAAAGTCATGCTTCGAAGCAAATTCATTTTCTCTCTTTCTTTTCCTCCTCCTTTATAGGTTTCCTTTTTTTACTTTGGTTTCTTTGAGGGGAATGAGGAGGGGGGGGGGGGGGATATTCGTGGTTATAATGCAATTTACATTTTCATACAAACTATAAACATTTGTACCTGACTAATATAGTAAAATTACAGAAATTGACCCTGCCAAAAAACTAAGGCCGCAAAGAAGAAGGAAAAAAAGTATGGAGTTGGTACCCATTCTCCTCTGCTCAAGATCTGAAGAGCCTCATTCATATGCGGTTGATATATCCCTGCACCTCTTGTTATCGGAATACATTTCCCTGCATTGATGAAAATAGAAATTAAATGCAGATCAGGGATAATGCAATTATACAAAACAATACAACAAGAGAAAAAAGGTTGAATCTCATGATTTTGCACTGAACATGAGAAATATCATCTTAATAGCTGATCCCCAGCAGTTTCTCCTCTCTCCCCTTTTTCAATACAGAAGATGCGCAAACCAATGCCCCCCCCCCCAAAAAAAAAAAAAAAAAAAAACCAAAAGAAAACCGGATTCAGCTGCTTATCAATTTCCACATAAACAACTAAAGCGGGAACTCAGGTATTTCTCAAATTAATGTAAGTACGATTTTACAGAGAAAGGTAAATAATTCTTTGCTAAAGGAAAAATAAAAATTAAAAAAGGCAAAAAGGAAGAGACCAAGGCGAAAGAGATATGATAAGAGAGAATTCTTGAAGCATATGTCCTCTGCAGCAAGGACCCACCTCTGCAGTCTGGCATCCATTGTAGGAAATCCCTTGAAACCCCACATCAGTGGGTCATCCAACCTGTTCATTTGCTGATAACAATTAACACCCTTTAAATCATCTTATTTGCTGATAACAATTCTCTTATGGTTCTAGAAAAATATTATACAACTTTGGGATTGGAGGGAACATAACATTAAACTGGACAAAACGAAAATTAAAGTGCCAAGCTCTCATGTTAAAAAGCCAAATAGCCAATATCTACAAAACTAATAAACTCCAGCAACAATGGTAACCAAACATAACACGACAGAAACAAATTCCTTTGTTAATCAACAAAATAATTTTTTTATCATTGCTTTATCATTAACACTAATTGATTCGCTAAACCTTACTTAAAATCTAATTGATGGAGCTACTGGTTTATAGATTTATTAATAGAGTTACCAACCGTCTCAAATGCATCACTAACAAAAACCTAACATTGGTTGACAGAGCAGATTGCCAGCTACTAAAATGGATCTTCATCAAATTGGAAGCTACATTTCAACATACAACCAAACTTGTACTCTAGAAATACTTTGTTACTGGAAAGCAAAGAAAGGTTAAATCTAAATCAACAGTGACATTTCCAATGAAGACAACAGAAAGGAGAGAGCAATTACGTGGACATGTGATTGCTGACGGTGAGGAGAGGCGTGCCACGAGGCCTGGAGGAGACGAGGCGGAGCAGTGTCTCGGAGTTATAAACAGTGGTGCGATTCAGCACCGCGGTGACAGCCTTAGCGAAGGCTCCGACGGCGCCGATGAGTGTCGCGCGCGCGATCCGCATCCCCAGATCGGCGCGCCTCTCTCCTCTCCCCGCCGCCTTGGCCCACCTCATTGCCTCCCCTCCCCACCCGACTCGGTCGCATCCCATCGCTGTCGCATCAAAGTATCCCAACCGACCCTTCTTCGCCTCTCCTTGGTTTGGTTCTCTACTTTTCTTCTCTTCTCTGTTCAGGCGCCTACCAGAACTGAACAGACTGGACTTTACTTGCGTCTGACTCCCTGTTTGTTCTGGTCTTAACGCCGTCTGTTGGATCGATCTAACGGCGATGGCATCTCCTGCGTTGCGATTCGATTCTACGACACGGATGCCGTTAAGTGTATATGGGCTGGTTTAATAGTTGTAGTTTTATGAAATGTTTTGAACTTGGCCCAACTTTGTTGGAAGGAATTCTTGACTAGTTTGAGTTGAGTTTACTAGGGAGATGATTGTCATTTGTCAGATTATGCTTTGTGCCAAATGACATCAAATCCGTGCATTTTGATAAAAAAGAAACTGCTAGTTTAAAAATTATCAGCTGCTGTGATTGACCGTACAACGCGCCCCATAAATATATTATTTTTTTTTCCCTATGAATAGGATCATTATTTGACTTGGCAATTTATTTTGACGCTTCTATATGGGGATCTAACCAATGCTTTAATTGATATACATATAAAATATGGTTGAAATTAGTTTGCGACAAACATAGAAATAAGATATGCTCAGTTGCTGACCAAGTGACCAATTGCTCGTTAGGAAAATTAATTCTTATAACCTTTTGGCATATCTGATATCTTTGCTAATTGAGCATATTGATTAGAATGCATCAGGCAGCCCATTTGATTTAATAATAATCTTATATGAGACGATCTAGTTGGGAATTAACGAAATGTGTCAAACAAGCTAAGTGGATAACAGTACCACGTGCTAAGTGGATAACAGTAAAAATCGGTGATGGTCAAAACAAGCTAAGTGGATAACAGTAACACATTTCTCTTATTTACCATCACCGATTTTTTTGACCAAACCCCACACAACTGACACAAGCTTTCTCGTGACAAGCCATGTATGTCAAACAAGCTCAGTTGAACCGTGCATATTGGCCAATCAACACAACACACATAGATTGAAATAGCATGACAAAGCTTTTGTGTAATAGGCTTTAACACGGCCCAGTCCAAAATAGGCTTGAAATAACATTTTTATTTAGGATTTAGCTGTCGGATTAATCCTGTCGCAATATTAGTCACTAAATTCTTAGTTTCTTACTAGTATAATACAAAGGTATAGGTGCGGTCACGATGTCATAAGTTGATAAATAATCATCAACAAAGAAAAAAGAAGCAAGTAATAAAGTCAGTAAAAGATAACTATAGTTGACAAAATGATGTATCATGTATTAATTAAAGATTTCCCGACTTTTGTTATTTTTTTCAAAAAAAAGTAAATAATTAATACAAGGTACATGAGACCAAATAAATGAACTCTGTTAATGTGAAACAAATAACTTGCATTTTGATTAGTATTTTACTACACTCGAAAACGGTCTCCATGACCAAAAAAAAAATTGCACCAACTAGTGAACAATCTCTGGGTGCAAAGCTTAACTAAAAAATGATTCTACCATTGTCAAAACAGCGAAAGAGAAGAAATTTACATATGAAAATCCCAACTTTCGATTACAAATATTGCAAACTGAATACTCAAATGCTAAAAAGTAATGCAAGTTGCAAGAGGACATGAGCATGGTCAGGTTAGTTAGTAGCTTCCATCTTTGAACTAATCGTTGTCTCATAATTAAGTTTAGCAATGTTATCTATCAAAATATCGTTTATTGCTATATATTTTTACTCACGTTATATAATTGGCAATTTGATCAGAAACAGCACTACGTTCAAAAGTATGAAAAAAATGAAACTAAAATAATAGCATTTTGTCTAATAAAGAATGTCATTTGGAATATCCTTTCCGACATTACAGTAACAAATTAACACAAGTTGCTCTTTAGAAGCTTCAAAATGATTAACAAAGACAGCTACCAATACCAACTTGAGCTCATATACAAAAGCAGCTTGACAGAATGAGTATACTCTGAATCTGGTTAGTCTTCTATCAATGCACAATTACACATAGTTTACTCGTTTCTTTAAATAGAAAAATAACTAGTCTCATTAATTAATGCTTAGATTAGATAGGCTCATGCATGGTTTGTACCGTCTAATAATTCGACAATATATAGACATGCACTATAGGCTTAGTAATTCGAACACCCGAATCCTATCTAATTTAGGACCATATTTATATTCAACATCTATTAGCCTAACAAGTAACAACTACTATAGTCAATGGCGCACGTAGGAAAATTGTACACTTGTTTTATGACTTGCATGGAATTATTATATCTCATTCATTAATTTGTCACCTTGAAATATCGATAGATGCAAACAAGCTGAAAAAATTGGGAAATCAAATGACAACGGCGATTATTATCCTATTAAACACTCTAATATACAGACATTTTTTTTTTTAGAAATAATATCCCAAATATTAAACCCAAATCAAAGAATGCAAACCGCCAACCTTAAAGAAAAAGAAGAAAATAAAAAGAAAGAAAACCAAAATCCAAATCATAGAATGCAAACCGACCCATGTCATTCTAATATACCATTAAAATTGTATCTAATTTGTTGTTAGTTAGCCTCAAGTTCCACCTATACCCAATCCTTTAGATTGAACTATAAATCCGAACTCAAGTACATAAAAACACACACCGAAATGTTTTACATATGATTTGCCATGCATGCAACTTCTATTGGCATAGGTTGTTAGGAACAAGAAGAACCTATCAGATTTCCTAAAATTTGATTAACCTGTTTAAAATTTAAAACTTTCATCAAACAACTACCTACAAAAGCCACTCAAAATGGACACAAAATCAATTGCCGCTATTCACTTCACTTCTGGATGTACTGTTGTTGCTGAAGCTGTAGTTGCTCAGTAGAAGAAGCCGCAGGTGCCCCGGCAGCAGCACTCTCAATTCCATACATTTCAATTTCCTTCTGACGAATTAGTAGTAGCATTCTTTCATTTTCTAACCTTAGCCGGTCATTGTGCAGCCGCATTTTCTCCATCTCTCTCTCCTTGTTGGTACTGTATCGAAGCCACTTGAACCGCTGTCTCTCCAGCTGGTATGCACGACACTGGTACCCGACTCTCTGTTCCTCCAGCTCGGTAGAACGCCGTTTCATCCACTGTTTCACACCCTCCCCTCCATTAGCCACTACACCTGCCAACTCATTCTTCAGCTGTTGTACCGCTGTACTCCCCCCAGAAGTAGAAGAAAGTGACAATGAGAGAGGCGGTGAGTTTGTTGCATGCTTAGCATTTCTGTGGTGCTTCTTTGCACAGTTACCTTCACCGCCTTGGTAATAATCACTATCATACCCTCCTTTATTTGAAGAATCATTACTCTCATTATCACTGATGTTGTTATCTTCTTCATCATCAGAGGTACCAGCGACAGGACCATTGTGATTGGAATGGTTAACCTGCTGATACCGTGCCGGCTCTGTTCCACCAGTTTGTTGATGGTGCATGCACTGTTGTTGGTCAGCCTGAGCATTCATTTGGGAATTGGGTGGATGTTGAGAAGATGCACCAGCACACGGCTGTGCACCAGCATTGTGGTACGCACACATCTCTGGGAAAAAGAGATGCTTCGAACTCAGAAGCTTTCTCGCTTCTTCCTTAGCCTTAGGCGAGAGGTGGTCCATAGAGTCGAGCAAGTTCGGGTTCTCAACCACCCGGCAAGCAGTACCTTTCCCCAACAAATCTATCACACGCTTGTACCGCTTGTTCAGGTCATTGAATTTATCTTCACACTGCTGCGGCGACACACTATACCCTTTATCCATCATAGCCTTGGATACACTTTTCCACTTCCCCTTAGCTGCACCGCCAGGTCGGTTCGCGCCTTTTCCCGCTACTGCATGATGATCTACGTCAGTACCGCCACCGTCATCTCCAACCCGGTACACCTCAGCAATCAGAAGCCGTACCATACCTTCAGTCCATTTCATTCTTCCCCAAGGACAAGCTTGTTGTGAAGCAGACCCAACACCGGGCCGTTTGGACCCAACATCCGAGTCGTCGGGGTCGGGCAATTGTTGTGCTACCGGTGTCACCTGCCGGGCCCGGGCTACCGAAACGCCGTAAGGTGAGTAAGGAGAAGGGGAAGGAGAGGATGAATGGTGGTGGCGAATGGGCCCATGGTGGGGCTGAGAGTTGGGGTCGTGGGGATGGAACTGGAGATGCGAAGGGTGGTGCGCGTGGGAGCTGAGTTGCATATCTAAACCCAGCATTGAAGCAGAGGAGTTCATGTTGGGGCCGGGTATTCCCATGGGGATGTTATCGCCTCTTTCCATGCGGTGTTACTTATTCCTATTTTCTAGATTAGAAGGTGAGCGAGGTAAAGAGAGGAAATTGGAATTGGAATTGGAATTGGGGAGAATTAAGGAGGGATTAGGATTTAGGAGAGAGAAGCGCCCACAGAGCATGCGGTTCGTGTGCTCGCGCCTTGGTTTGGTTTTGATTGTGGGCGGAGAGAGAGGCGTGTGAGAGAGATACATACAGAGACGGAGAAAGAAGCGCCCACAGAGCAGTTGATAATGGGATTAGAGTTCTCAGATCTTATGTGTCATTTATGATTATACTAACCTGTAGTACTTACCTGTCATGGTCACCGGGGGCTGAATTAGTATGTATACTGCTTGTCAGGTATATGCGACACAGTGGATATATTCGTAGCGCCGGATTCGTTTAGGGATGGTGGTTTGGAGAGCGCTAGTGGGAAAAACAAGTGGGAAAGCACGTAGTGGGGTCCTCTCCAGTTATTTGACTGTACGGTTGAAGTTTTGGCGGTACGGAGGCTGAGACGGGGTGTTTAAACTGGAGGGAATGTGGACTGGAGAAACAGCTGCTGGTATTTGATATTGGAAAACCGGTTGACGGTCTAGCGGACGGTCCACAGGTTTTAAAAGTTTATAAAAAATCAAATGGAGAAATGGAGAATCGGAAGTGTACTCGGACAAAGCAAACGGCAATTGATACGGGCTGCATGAAATGTATCATAGTCCACTAGAGAGCTGTATCTTAACAAAGATGCACTACAATAATACAATATATTCATTTTTTTTTTTTGACAATTCTGATTTTAGGAAATTGTAAAAATTGTATAGATGCACTACAAGACATGCATTTTTTTTTACAAGGTAGATTTTACGAGATTGAAAAATTAATTTGGTACAATATATCCTATACCTATACGGCTATACGGTTGCTCGTTTTATAAAATATGTATAATACAAGGAATTATATGTAATTGTTATTCATGGCGTTTATATAGATAAAGATTAAAGGTTGACTAATGTACCTGGAGAGTACAACCCGTACTCTCCATTGGTTTCTCGAAATCCAAAATTAAAACAGCCAATTTGAACGGTTCAAATTTCAAATTGTTCTCTGTACTAAAATCTCATTCGAAAATAATTTCTTGCTAAATATTATGATATTTTTAAATTAGAGGGCTGATAATATTCAATTATAGTATATTTTGAAAATATCATAATAAATAGCAAGAAAAAAAATATAAAATTTGATGTACAAGGAGAGTTATTAAAAGTTTATAAAAAATCAAATGGAGAAATGGAGAATCGGAAGTGTACTCGGACCAAGCAAACGGCAATTGATACGGGCTGCATGAAATGTATCATATATTCATATTCATAGTCCACTAGAGAGCTGTTTCTTAATAAAGATGCACTACAATAATACAATATATTCATTTTTTTTTTGACAATTCTGATTTTAGGAAATTGTAAAAATTGTATAGATGCACTACAAGACAAGCATTTTTTTTACAAGGTAGATTTTACGAGATTGAAAAATTAATTTACTACAATATATCCTATACCTATACGGCTATACGGTTGCTCGTTTTAAAAAATATGTATAATACAAGGAATTATATGTAATTGTTATTCATGGCGTTTATATATATAAAAGTTGACTAATGTACCTGGAGAGTACAACCCGTACTCTCCATTGGTTTCTCCAAATCCAAAATTAAATAAGCAAATTCGAACCGTTCAAATTGTTCTATGTACTAAAATTTCATTCGAAAATAATTTCTTACTATATATTATAATATTTTTAAATTGGAGGACTGAAAATATTCAATTATTGTGTATTTTGAAAAGATCATAATAAATAGCAAGAAAAATAAAAAATATATAAAATTTGATGTACAAGAGAGTTCAACATAAAAAAAAATTCAAACTGTAAATTTAAGATTTCGAAAAATCAGTAGAGAGTGCGGTTCGAATTGGCCGTTTATATTAGTTTGCAACTACGTGGCATTTTGTTATATATTAGTGGTTCGAAACTACGTGATCCTAGTTTGACTCAGAACGGATAAAGATCTGTGAAACTAAGATGAATTAATTAATTAAGTGATTACATATAAGAAATTTAATATCTATTCCTGGCTTTGTCGATGTCCTGTTGATATTAAATAGTGGTCCGATGACGAGTAATGGCATATTCAGAAAGTTACACAAGCATAAGCATAAAATAATAAAAGAGAGATCACTTTATTTTGATTAATTATTTTAGACATAATTAGATATGTACGTGTTTGAAAAAACCAATTGGTAACGATATTGAAATCACAACGGGTAAAGAATTAATGGACTTGTCTCTGCATAGATCAGTCACTGTCGACGACGAGATCTTCATTCGAGTTAGAACGGGAGAAAACTCTCAAGAAAGGTTGAAAAGGTGCGCGTAATTATCAAATCGAAAATTGTTGCGAAATTTTGCTTTTCATTATTTTAGTTTAGGAAATGGTATTAGTGACAATAACAAGGCCTCGATCTAGCTATATAATAAACATTTTTTTTCGAAACAAAAGAAGTAAATTAAGTGATTAATTAAGCAATTTATGGATTAATGACTCTTTGCTCTATAGTCTATACCAGTGTTCTTAAAATGGTGAGTACTGACCTAACGTTGAGATCTTAATCCAAATAAAACAAATAATTTGTTGGAAAATTAAAGTGATTAGGTGATTACAAGAACTCACAAGTCGACACCCCAAGAAGTTTTTTTTTTGTGTTTAATAACTAGAATTTTTTAATCTGTGCAACTAAGTCTGCGTACGTAGATTATAAATATTTTAGATATTGTAAAATTTAGAGATATATATAAGAAATTTCTGAATATGTGTTAAAAGAAATTATATGCCGGCATTTATTAATCACCTTTTATTAATTAAGGTTTGGCCGTTGTTTGCTATTTTGATATTAATTTCATATTTTTGACCGTTTAGCTAGTAAATTTGTGCATTGAATATGAAATCACACTATATCATATCTATTTTATGAACAAAGCACTAGATATATTTTCTTTCTAGAACTGCTAATATAATATACATTACCTTGACTATGACACTGATTTGTCAGATGAATTCTTTAACATTTTTCATCAAAGGGTGCGTGCTTCTTTAAGGCTCCGTTTGGATGGTGTGAGAATAAGAGGAATCACTACCACAAAAAAGACCTTCTGTAACGGGTCATCTATAACGGTTTTATATAAGACCGTTACAGATTTTGTCAATGGCAACATTGTAAATATGTACTATACTAACCGCTACTATTTTTCCGTCATAAAAAAATAATAGTCCGTGGACAAACCTGTAACAGTTTTTTATAAAATAACCGATACAGATTCTATTGTTATTTATAACGGTTTTTAAGTAACAACCGTTACAGAACACATATTTTCAAATCTGTAATGGTTCTTATTAAAAACCGTTATATTTGCTCTGATATTACTTGGGTTTCTGACTCCTTTATCTCCTTTATTTTATCTGTCTCAAATCCTAAATCTGTTAGCCCTTTCTTTCCAACTCCCTCGCAACCATCGATACTTTGCTCAACCTCTCTAACCCTGCTCCCCTGGCCTATGCTTGACTTGACAGCCACCATCACCTTCTGCTCGATCCAACACCGTTCGCACAACCTGTCGTCGCCTCGCCATCGACCTCTCTACCACCTCCGCCTTCACTATGCCCTGCCATGGCCGATTTCCTTCTCCTTCCTCACCGAAACTGCCATGAGATCGGACGACTCGTAGAGGTACCATCTCTCTGCACAAAAATCTACCATCTCTTGAAAACTAATTTTGTCCTCATTCCTCTCTTCTTCTCTCTGCACGAAAAGGTATCATCTCGAGACTCAAATGAGCAGTTGCTTGGATTTTTCTGGTCTTAATGGAAATTTGTCAATTTTGTATACTCAGGACCGGTAACAGATGATAGATAAATGGGATGTTACTGCAGCAGCTGATAGAAATTTGCATCTCTATTTGTATAAAATTGACATTAGAGTTAGTGCCCATAAGGTGCTTGACAATTTGTTTCAGTGATGATGAAGCAAAACATCCTGAATCTTCAACTGGGCATGCAGGCCCTA
Source organism: Rhynchospora pubera (assembly GCA_028095005.1). NCBI lineage: Eukaryota > Viridiplantae > Streptophyta > Magnoliopsida > Poales > Cyperaceae > Rhynchospora > Rhynchospora pubera. Next base: position 181,766,573 of record CM051461.1, read on the forward strand.
GATGTCAGCTCAGGTTATGTCTTTGTATTTCTCATAATAGGATCTTGTTGTTTATGGATTTTGATTTATGGGGGTAGCAGTAGCTTGAGCCAATACATAAGGAAAAGCTACTTCTCTACCTTCAATCTCATAATAGTTTTTCCTTATGTATTGGCACCTGGTGCTTAATGCTTTTCTTGTTCTTTCTCTTAAAATTTTGTAAGGATGAAAATGAAACAAAACCGACACTAGCTTGAAATTTTCTTTCTTTACGAAATATTTAAATGATTGAAGGTTTAAAATGCCGACACTGGAAACATGCCTGCAGGTAACAAACAGTTCACTACCGAATCTTATTTTAACTTTATTTGTGTTTGATAAGTTCTGAATTGGAAGTTGTGGCGTAAATTTTCAGTTGAAGGTTTTGAGGGAATGAAGAAAATTTGCATTTGCTGGGGTTGCGATTGGATCAAAATACATGGTATGTACCATTATTGGTTTTCTTATTTTACAATTGAATTTTTTCTTAATTAAGAAATGTGTTGTCTTTAACTATAGTTTATTAATGAAGATCAAGGTTATAACCTGGTTCACTCATCAGAAAATATAAATCGAAGAATTTTTGTTTACAAATATAAATTGAAGCACTTCTTAAGAAACTATTGTAATCTTAAGACATATTTCTGTTTCTTACAAATATTCTGGATAAAGAACTAGATTGTCGAAGGAACGAAATCCGTGATTGATCGAATGAAAGCCGTGACTGATCGAACGAAAGTCGTAGTCGAGCGACCGAAAACCGTGGCCGAGCGAACGAAAGCCGTGGCGTGGAAGTTCTTTAAAGGTTTATGATGATTTTTTTTGTGTAAAGAGATGGGTGATACTATTCCAAAGGACAAATATAATAAGGAAGATTAGTAATTTGGTTAAGGTTTTTTGTAATTTGATTATATGGAAGATTGTTATAGATGCACTTTTTGTTATTTGTTTGTAATATAAAATCGTATGTTGTTATTTGAAGTTCATTATTAATGGTATTTAATTGTTAAATATTATGTGGACTATCTTAATTTTACGTGCATGATTGTGGTTTATACGGAGAGCACAAATAAAAAAATTATAATAATTAAAGTTATGACGGTTATTATATAATGACCGTTACAGATTCACGTCATCTGTAACGGTTATTATATAATGACTGATACCAATTAATTTGTATTTTATAAATAAAGTTGTATTTTATATATCCGTAACGGTTATTAAACATTAACCGTTACAGAAGGCTTGAATCTGTAACCATTCTTATATAATAACCGTTATAGAAACTGACCATCTGTAACGGTTATTATATAATAACCGTTATAGATTTTGTAACGGTTATTAAGGCTTTTGTATCGGGGGCTACTGTAACGGTGGTCAAACCGTTATTAAAGGCTTTTATTAACCGTTACAAAAGACCAAATTTTGGATAGTGAATAAGGGAAGAAGTGGAAAAAAATATTGGAAAGTGTGTAACTTTGTGAAGAGATTGGATTGTTTATAATAAATTTATTTTCTTATTCCCTTATTTCCACACCTCATCCAAACGGAGCCTAAGTTTTTTTTTTTTTAGAGACGGGTGGCAAAGTACCACATGCACCGCGTGCTTCTCTAAAAGTTACCTATCTGGTTAAGCTTTTTTAATATTTACCCCAAATAAAAGAAGCAAATTAATCTAGCAAAATTAAAACAGACAACAATTCGTTGAGAAAAGCAAAAAAAAAAGTTAACTTTTTCATTCTAATCTGTTTTTCCCCCTATAATTGCTTCTTTTTTTTATGTAATCAATTTTTTCATTAGTTATATCTTTCGTGTTATATTGCTCTGGCAAGACTCTTATTAAAAGCAAAGGTTCAAAGTTTTATTAAAAGCAAAGCAGAAAATAGAAATGGAGAATCGGAAGTAGTGTACTCGGACTAAGCAAACGGCAATTGATGCGGATTGCATGAAATGTATCATAGTCCACTACAGAGCTGTCTCTAACAAAAATACACTACAAGTCTACAATACATGCAATTTTTTTTTTTTGACACTTCAGATTTTAGGAGATTGAAAAATTAGTATACCTGCACTATAAGATATGCGTTTTTTTTTAATTGCATATTTTATGATATTGAAAAAATAATTTAGTACAATATGGCCTATATGGTCTCTTTACATAAAAATTAAGTACAATACAAGAATGATATATAATTGTTTTTTATTGTCATTTTATATATATTTTTAGTTTTCAGCTACGTGGTATTTTGCTATATATTAGAGGTTTACAACTATATACGTGATCCTAATTTGACTAAAAAGGGATAATGATCTGTATGTAATTAAGAGAAATTAATTAAGTGATTTCATAATAAGAAAAAATTATATATTTTTCTAGCTTTGTCGATATCCTTGATATATTAAATAGTGGTCCGGTGACGAGAAATGGCATATATATTCAGAAAGTTGTACGAGCGTAATACATATAATAAAGAAATACATATTTTTTTTCTTTCATATTAAAAATTCTAATCAAACTCAATTTTAATATATTTGCATATGTTGGTTGTTAAAACAAAACCAATTGCTAATGATATTGAAATCAGAACGGTAAAGATTTGAACTTGTCCTCGCATAGATCAGTCACTGTCAACGAGGTTCTTATCCGAGTTGATTAGAACGGCTAAAAACTTATAAAAGGAAGTTTAGTAATCATCAAATCGTAAATTGTTGTCAAATTTTGCTTTTTATCAATAATTCAATATCGAGAAGTCTTACCGTATTAATGCTAAAACATAAGGCCTGAATAATCAATTTATAGTGAATAACAGAGACAGTTTGTTTGTAAATTACAATAAATAAATAGTTATAAGTGATTAAGCAATTAATTCATAGATCGACTTTTTTTTTTTTAAGGGTCGGTTGGAAAAGTATGACTTTTTGGTTTTTTATCGGCGTTCCTATTGGCGAGTAGCTAGCTAGTGATCTGACAGTGAGATCTTAATCCAAAATAAACAGATAATTTGTTGGGAAATTGGACCGTGGTGAAGGATTACGAGAACTGACAACTTTGACGTTTATTTGTTCTCGTTGTGCTTTTGAAACTACAAAACGTTAACTTAATTTGTAATTAATGCCGTGCTCCACAAACGAATATAGAAAGGAGAGGTTAATTAGATAATAAGACTGGAAGACTTTACTCGCTCCATACACCATAGTCCATAACGGAGATTAAACAAAATAAAAGGAGTATTGGCGAGGTAAAATCAGCATACAAAAATTGAATACGAGTGGTGAGCTCATCCCCTCACTTCTCATCTCCTCTAATTTCCTTTTTTAGCTCCTCTAGTAGCGTTGTGCATAGCCTAACTCTACGTACATTAATATTATTGCTATTGTAATTTTTGAGATATATGTAGGCATTTACTGTTAATAAACACTTTTTTTTTATTAATTGGTGTTTGGAGTTCGGCCGTTGCTTTCTCCTATGATATTAATTTCATAATAGTATTTCCGTTAGCTAGTGCATTTTTGCATTTAAATATGAGAAGACACTGTATATATTTAATGAAGAAAGCACACTATATATTTTTTTTCTTTCTACAGATGCTAATATGATATATATTACCTTGACTATGACACTGATTAGTGTTACTACAGATGCCAGTATATTTTTGAATCCGAGCCGTTTCGAACACAAAATAGCAGATTAGTGTTGTAGAAAATGATCTTAGGAACCGATGATGACACTTCAGACTCCAGCTAATAAGTAATAACGTCAGCTAATAGCCTGATATCAAAGTTAAATGGAAAAATTAATGTCAGAGAAAAGTACTAGGTAGATAAAAAATTATGCTCGTAGTGATGAGCTCAGACAAATTCTGCAGGATCTCTGCAAAATCAACGTGCTGCTGTTGTGTAACTATAAAAGTTTATTGCTCTGAGGTTGTAGGCGTACTTGTAAAATTTTGAATAATTAAGATTGTTTTCTTTATTTTATCAACAAAAAAGAGAAAAATCTATTTACAAAAAGTTGAATATATAACATGAAACAATTTATATAAACTTATATATTTATATCCAGTGATTTTTAAACATAATTAAAGAATTTCTAAATGCTAATTATAAAGTATTAGATATGATGAACCGTGCATTAATTCACACATATATAGGTGAAAACAATAGAATTGCAATTAATGCTTTAAGAGTTATATTGCATCTTAATCATATAAAAAATGTATATTTTTAAATGAGAAGAGATAAATGTTAATACATAAATAATCTTATTAAGATTTTAAAAAATAAAATGAATCAAACAATTAAAAATATAAATAATGTGATAATATATTTATAAAATTTTAAAGCTCGACAATATTTATGGTATTAAAAACTACATAACAAAATTTAATTCGATAAAGTTAATAGGCAAAAGATGAGAGATGAGATCATTGAGGTTCATCCTCGTGTCAGTAATAATTTTGTCATTTTTCTAGTTTCATAATTCAGAAGCCATTTATTGCGTAAAATATACCAGTAGCAAGTGAAAAAAAAAATGATAATGTGTAATGCGGGGAATGCAAGAATCAAAGTTTGCACCAGTAATCCTAAAAAACTTTCAATTCACGAGACAAAAACATGAGAATAAAAAAAATAGAAACGTGATCCAATCCAACCAATTGAGTATATATTTTGAAAAGAAGCTCCCGGGTGCAAGTACTGTCGCTTTGTTTTAGATAAAATTGGAGTCTTGTTTAAAAAAAAAATGAAGATAAAATTGGAGTCATTTTTTTTAAAACTCGGATTTAGAATTTTCTAATTTTATTATCAATATTATTCTTAGATGTGGAGAAATCACTATCATAAATTGAAAAAAAAAATGTATAGGAGCTTATTTTTATCTGAATTAAAATTTTCAGAATGCAGAATCCGAGGAACCAATTAGATAGCCAACATGCCACAAAAATGAGATGATTGGATTTAGAGGTTGTGAATTAGATGTCAAATTGTTCGTTGATTTGGTGGGGTTGTACCTAGGAAACCGCTGCTGGTATTGGGTTTGCTAAAACTGGATGATGGTCTAAAGCATAGTCAAAACTAAAAAAGTCCACAAATCCAAAAAGTAATAAATTGATTTTAACCAAAAAGTAATAGAAAAGGGTTTGAAAACGTGGGTCCTAATGCGCCGCCATAAATATTGATCTGAATAAATCTGATGGAACGCTGTACAATTTGACTGCTCAATAATCAAACGAGGACCTTTTTTTTTTCTTATCGAAATAGTTGTATAAATTAACGCTCAACAGCAATCTGCTGGTATCATCTAATTTTAGATATCAGAGAGAAAATGGCGACAAATTATTGACTTCCCTTCTGCAATTTCTCCTTCCCTAACAAAAAGAAAGAAAAACCTGTGCATTTTTTATTGTCCCGAAATTATTTTATATAGAAATTTTAACATAAAAAATTTTAATAGAAAGAATTAATATATTTTTTTAATAAGAAGAAAGTTCTAACGCGTTTATAAATCGCGCGTCTCTCTCTCCTCTCGAACGCGTTTATAAAACGGGTAAGAAGGCTTCTTACTCGTTTATAAAACGCGCTAGAAGGCTGGACTTTTCAGAACAACTTTTTAGTTGTTTTAACGCAATTAATGTGTTTTATAAACGGGTAAGAAGCCTTCTTACCCGTTTATAAAATGGATTATTAGCAATATTTGTCCCACTTTAGAAGTTTTAATCGAACTTTAGTCATTTCAATGAAACTTTAGTCATTTACAAACAGTTTCTGTCTATAAGTTTGTGAATTTATAACCGCGTTATTTGAAGTTATATAAGACTATACCTTCTCGCTGAATTGAAATCGTCCACAACAGATTATTTGTTTCTCTTTCTCTTAAAAAACCTATCGATCAAATCCAAAAATGTTTACAATTACCATATATGTCAACTAATGTCCTACTTTTGGTGCTTCTTATTTCCACATCGGTTGTAGTATGCATACCACATATGCTGATATTCGAAATGAATTGTACAGCCGGCTACAGATTTTAGAAATTCAGTACACTTTGAATATCCACGGTCGTTACAATGATATAGTAAATGGGAGATATGAATCTCTATTTCTTCCTGTAAATTCTGAAGATCAATGGCGCTTTTTTTACCACGAGACATTCGAGACGAGAGGACTACCCATTATTGAGTTGCATGTTGATTTCATCCCCGTATATGGCACGGGACCAGATCTGAACCTAACACCCCTTGATGAGCCTAGTAGCAGTGAGCCAAACACTTCATTAAACCTTGTGTGTGGCCAGCAATCCACCCCTTACCAATACACTGGCGAACAGTATGTTCCTACGCAAGACAATAACACATCAGGAGATGATGCGGAGGTTGTTGATGGTGATGAAGCCGAGGGTCCAGCGACCTACTCCGACCTTCCTACTGGAGAAGAATATACCGATGTGGAGGACTTCTCCGAGAGAGAAATGCCTTTCTATGCAAACTGCGACCAGCCGTACATTTTAGGAAGGATGGACTTGCACCATCCTGTAAGTGAACTGTGTGATATTTCAATGTTTGAGTATGCTGGTATGCCGGACCCTAGTTTAGGGCCACAAGGCGAACTTGCTCATGGTAAAAGATTCGGTTCGAAAAAATAACTAATTCTAACTGTCTGTGATGATTCATGCAAAAAAAATCGAGAAGTTCGAACGAAACCTAGCAATAAACAAAAAATTGTAATGGTTTGCCTACAAAATCTGAATTGTAAGTGGCGATCGTACGGTAGACGTGAAAGTTATAATACAAATTGGAAGATTTCTACCAATCCAAATGAGCATACTTGTTCGAGACCCCCCGGCCAAAAAGGTCACGAAAACCTTACAGCTAGTCTCATTGCTGAACATGTTAGGGATGAGTTGAAAAAAAATTTAGGAAAAATAGTCCAGGACAAAGGAAGCCTTATAAGGGCTAGATATCCACATATTGAACCGACTTATAATAAACTATGGCGTGGGAGGGAGCGAGCACTGGAGCAATTGTTTGAGTCTTGGAAATGGTCGTACAATAAACTTCCATGTCTTCTGGGGGCAATGAAGGCGACGACCCCAGGGACTAAGTACACGATAGTTTCTTGGCCTACGGATGATCCTAACATTAGCGTCTTCAAGTTGGCCGCCTGGGCTTTACGGTTGGAAGGCACACGGTCCTCATGCGGTAGCAATTCATCGGTACTACATGCAGCATGTTGCGGAAAACTGATGGAAGGAGGCGGACGGGTCACAAGATGCGGATTTGAAAAAAAATTTCAAATGTAGACTTGCCAACAAGAAAAACCCTAGACGTTTTAGAGAGAATTGGGGAGTACTGAAGCAAAACAACCAGAGGGCATATCAGTATCTACGAAATTGTGGTAAAATTAATGAAAATGACCAGAACGAGCGGCCAAAACTATATAAATGGGCTCAGAGTTTTGACAAGGGGCATCGGTGGGGTATAATGACGAGTAATGGATCGGAGAGTCTGAATAATGTGTTTAGAATAGAGAGAAAATTACCAGTGACAGCACTTGTAGAGGGCACGTGGTATAAATGTGCCAACTGGATGAACAAGCGAACACAAGAAGCACTTCAAAGGTTGAGTTTAGGAGAAAGATGGCACGGAGCAGTAAAGAATAAATTGATCAAGCACGATGGAAAATTACGTAAGTTAAAATTTATTTTTATCGAGTTGAAAATTTTAATTTTATGTATTCTAATTTTTATGTTACTCTAGTATGTAGTTAGTATTAAGATATTTATTATTTATTTTTAAAAATATTGTCATTCACACGCATTTATAAAACGGGTAGAAACGTTCTTAATCCATTATAAAACGCGTTAGAAGGTAGATAATGACAAAAATTTCTGACAATCATGTACTAACATAATGACAGACTGACAAACCGACATGAAATGAATTTATCTTTTTATAAACGCGTTGAAAGGCTTTGTACCCTTTTATAAAATGCGTTAAAAGGCTTTGTACCGTTTTAAGAACGGGTATAAGTCCTACTTTTTTGTCATTTTCCATCATCGTTTCAATTTATAAACCCAAGCCGCAGACCTCACCTCTCTCATTCTGTTTATCTTTCTTTATATCTCATACATTGTCAATTAGACCCAAAATAGAGACTGATAGAAATGTTACTAAGTGCGAAATTATAAATAAGAGATTTTCATGTGTAATCTGTTATTATGTACAAAGGTCGGCCCAAATGGTCAGCTCGCTAACTTCATCATCATCTGAGCGAAACCAACATTCTGCCGCCTACGATCCTGGGTCATGGTCGGTAGAGTTCTGACGATCCAATTAGAGAAGAACTCGACGACTGTCGAAGGCTCTCAGAAAACTGAACAACTGTCCAAGGCCATGTTTGGTTGACGTGAAGTTAGCAAACTTCAAAGTTTGAGTACTAACTCAGGTAGTGTTCTACACCAAACACCCGTGAAGTTAGCAAAGGTAGCACTAACTGAGCCTACTTCTCTAACTCAGCAAAACGTTGAGTTTGGCTTGTTTGCTCTGTGGCCGAATAAAAAGGGAAAAAAATATTATGTCGTTATTATTAAAATATTCTCTCTCTCCCAAGCTCATGAGTTTTTTAATATCTCTTTTTCTCGTCCCGTTCATCCTCTACTGAACCAACAATAATGATAATAATAATTATTATTATATTTATAATTTTGTAAATAATATAAATGGTAATTAATCAAATAATGACGATGATGATAATTATTATAATTAATTAATTATAGTATTAATATTAATTATATTAAATAATAATAATATTAAATAATAATAACAATTATTATTATTTAATAATAATAATAATAATATTGATTGGGAATTTAGAATTAATAATAAAATACAACAATAAATATAGTATAATTAATGATAATTATAATTTATAAAAATATAATAATAATAATTATTATTATTATATTTATAAATTGGTAATAATAATATAAATGGAAAAATAATTGTAATTATAAAATAGTAATAATAAATATAATATTTTATTATAGTAGATGTAGTTATAAAAGGTATATAAATTAATGCTTTATTCTTTTTTCTTCTATCTCTAACTCCAACATACCACACCAAACAACATTTTGTAACCTTAAGCTAGCACAAACTTTCCACAATCTCTAACTTCACTAATGTCAACCTCTAACTTCAAAATTACAAACTTCAACCTCTAACTTCTCTAACTTCACCTCCAACCAAACGTACCCCAAGAGTCTCCACAAATCGTTGTTTTCATATGATTTATGAGTTATGAATATTGTAATGATAATTATAATTCTTTTTTATATGAATGAGTTATGAATATTGCAATGACAATTATAATTATGTTTTATAATATTGAGTTGTAAATATTGTAATGACAATTATAATTATTTTTTATATTATTAAGTTATAAATATTGTAATGACAACTTATAATTATTTTTTATATTATTGAGTTATGAATATTGTAACAATATTAATTTTCAACAAGACAATAAAGAAAAATGATATAAAATTTTTCAATGCATTAAGATTTTACAATCTATTATAACAAGTAGAAAATAAAAATAAAAATCTAAATTAAAATACATTAAAATTTTGAACCACAACTATTCGTTTATGTTTTTTTTCTGTACTATTTGTTTTAATATTTATTTAAATTATATTACACAATACAACTCAATAAAAATTAAATTAAAACACATAATACAAATCAAAATTTAAAATCTATTAAAATTTTGAACCACACAATACAAAAAAAAATATAATAAAAACTACATTATATTAAAATTTTGAACCACATAAAAAAAATTGTAGAGGATCCATTGCTAAGGGTGGGTCGAGATAAGAACACCGCAACTTATAGAGAAGAGTGGGGGGACTGATTGTCATCTTGACTCCCTCTTTTTTTGAGACTTGGATGAAGATGCTTGCATGTATGCAAATTCTCATCCAAGGATGTCGTCTGCGGAGTTATGGCTCGTTGAACCAGCCCAGCAAACCGTCCTCTACACGTAATAACAGATTCCACCTGAAACTTTCAAAAAAAGATTCCACCTGAAAGTTTGTAATTTAGAGTTGGTGGAATATTAATAACCATAAGGATTGTGTGCGACTTTGTATCACTGAATAATTGTGCCGCATACAACCCTTATGGCTATTAATTTCGCACCAACTAATATTTTTCATTCTGCCATCCATATTTTTTTCTCTCTTTCTTACCCGCTTTTTTTTCTCCTCTGTTTTTTTATTTTTGTTATGTGCGAGAGAGTGAGTAGGAGGTGATGGTATATATAGGGAAAATTTGGCCTAATTATCCGTTTTATAAAACGGGTAAGAAGGCTTCTTACCCGTTTTATAAATGCATAAAAAAGTCGGTTTGTCAGAAACTCGCGGAAAAAGTTATCTCATTTATAGCAGCCTTCTAGCGCGTTTTATAAACGGGTAAGAAGCCTTCTTACCCGTTTTATAAACGCGTTCGAAAAAAGAAAGAGACACGCGATTTATAAACGCGTTAGAACTTTTTTCTTATTAAAAAAATTATATTAATTCTTTCTATTAAAATTTTTGATGTTAAAATTCCTATATAAAATAATTTCGGTTCATTGTCTGTACATACACTAACATAAATTGACTCTTTGAATTGCTGCTATAAAAGCTACAGTAATTAATTTCTAGCGTCTAACGGTAGAAACTAAATTCTTTATTTAAAAAAATCATGTCATGGACTTACGTGTTTAAATAATCAAACGGCTCATGCAAACCAAGAAAATATGTGTCAATATTTTTTTATTTTAATCAAAGTACAATACAAATTTAATTTTTTTAGAAGACATCACCATAGAAATTGAATGATAGAAAGTACATGCTTGCAATTTCTGTGCACCAATTTATTTTTCTGACATCAAATTAGAAAGAAAGAGAACTACATAAAAAACCTCATGCAAGATTACATGTGGTAAACTTAATATTATATATGCATGCTCAAAGCTCACTTTTATTTTTTCAATGACCCATGTCAGAAAAAATGAATCGGAGCACGAAATTATCAATCCTATGATGTCAAAATTAATGCACTTAATTATCTTCTAAAAAACTATTTATAAAAATATTTTTCATAATAAAATAATTCGGCTAGATGTGCGTTCATTCAATATGTAGAATTATTGTCCACTCCCCCATAATGAATAACCTGCACTTTGGATTGTCCGATTATGTAGCGATAACTACCATTTTATTTACACGTGGCTGAGGAGAGAGGTTCGTGTAGCACACTTGGTTTCTCCTGCATAACGAGGCAATTTTGAAAATAATGTTAAGGTTGTCGGAACTTTGGAGGGTATATGTTTTGTACTAATACAGACTTTTGAGACCTAGCTATATATGCTTCTTATTGTGGCACTTCTATTTAAAAACAAAATCAATATATAATAATTAAATCTTTACGTTTACAAATTAAAAAGTATATTAGAATTTTGTGCTTTTACTGTAACAGAATAAAGTAACTGAAATATGGCTGACTTTCGCAGAAAGCACTTATCCATAATTAATAATAATCATGTTAAATGTCGTAGATATACCGCTTTATTATTAAGAGAAGTGCAAAGTAATGCATATTAGTATTATCTTAAGCATCGATAACGATTAACGAGCATGATATTCCGTGCCGTGGTACTCAGTTGACCGCGTTGTCGAGAGAAAGAACATGGTCAGTCGACACACACTGTGTTGACGCGTACTGATCAAGGCTGACGAAGATTGATGTTTGTTAAGAAAAGGAAAGCACATATAGTGTGATTATATATATATATCTATATAACAGTGACTGGGTGAGAAAGTGACACGCAAGTACAGGTTGCCATTGCCAAAGGTCGAGCTATACAGGCATACAGCTAGGGATGAAAACGGATCGGATACGGAGCGGATGTTGGTCTTCTCATATCCGCATCCGTATTTTTTTTCCGGATACGGATACGAATACGAATACGAATGCATTCGGATACGGATACGGTTCGGATATTGAACGGATACGAATACGGTTCGGATATTATCGGATACGGAGTCGAATACGAATATATTTTGTCGGATACGGATTGCATTTTAATCTTTATTATTTATTTGTAATAGTAGTTTCTATAAATATAATGATATTCAATATACTCATGTCTATGTTAGTATTTTGTCAATATTAGAGAAAAAAATTAATTTCAGTATTGTTATCATTTATAATCATCTCAATTAATAGAAAGTAAAAATAATTTTATGTTACTAGTCCAAATAAAAATATTTATTATAAGAAAATTTATTTAATAAAAATTAAGTATTATCTAATTAAAAGTATTCTCTAATATAGAGAAGTAATTATATTATATTAATCATCTTATGACGTTAAAGATATAGATAAACGGATTAATATTTATCGGATATGGATAATATCCATGTCGGATACGGATAAAGAGCGGATATTGGTCTTCCCATATCCGCATCCATATTTTTTTGACGGATACGAATACGAATACGGATATGTTCGGATACGGATACGGTTCGGATATTACGCGTATTTTTCGGATTCGGATACCGATCGGAGCGGATTTTATCCGCTCCGTTTTCATCCCTACATACAGCACACTTGAACAAACAAACAAAATCCACGCGCAAACAACGCCCAATGCACGTACGGGTCCGGCGTCCACAAAAATGCAAAATTATATAGTTTTAATAGTTGAACCTCATATTGTGTTTGATTCTACCATTATTTGAATTATTTATTTATTTTTTTGAAAATTATATAGTTTTAAAATTCACATTGAATTATTAAATAATGTTTATATACTTTAATAAAGTGCTGACTTTTCTCTCATTGTTGCATGCCAAAGGGAACAATAAAAAGTTCTCTCTCAAATTTTTTTAAATAATGTATGTAAAAAGTTTGGAGCACATTGTATACACTAATACACGACAAAGAATTAAAAACAATGAAACATTTGATTAATTTGCAGCAATAACTTTTTTCACTATTGATTCCGCGGCTAAACCAACTTGAAAATGTTATTTCTATTTAACTGCGAATGTTGCTTGACACAAATTAAACAAGATTAACAATGCAGATTATAGGGGCCAGCCCAAAATGGTTCATTTACTAAGCTAACTAAAACGGGCCCATTAAATATCTGAGAAACGCAAGTCTCTACTCTACCCTTTTTTCGTAGCTATACACATTGCGAGTCACTAAGCGCAAAAAGCTACGCTACCACTAAAGAAACACATAGTCTCTACTTATTACATGCCACAGAAGATCAATCTCTCTTTGATTCACGATTTTAGCAGTTCCTATTTCATTCCGACGACTCCAAATCGCAACTAGAAAAAGGTTACAACTTGAGATCGAGATCCAAATCGATCGAGAGAGAGAGAGAGAGAGAGAGAGAGAGAGAGAGAGAGAGAGAGAGAGAGAGAGAGAGGTTAGCAATGGCGGGTAGGAGAGGGAGAGATTCAACAGGGAAGTCGCTTCTATGGATAGTGGCTATCGCCGCCACGATCGTTCTCGTTCAGGTTTTCTTTTATGCAAGTCTCATCTCGTCTTACCTAATCTGATTCCTTCATTTCCTTTTCATTTTTCTTTTTTTTTTATCTATTTAGTTCTCTCTCTCTTGATCTAGTTTTAGATCATAATATGTTATTTTATTTGATTTCAGGCGAAAGGATCTAAGGATAACTTGAAGGAGGTGACTCACAAGGTCTATTTCGATGTGGAGATCGGTGGCAAACCTTCTGGTATTATTACTTTTCTAGTCTTTTTTAGTTGTTTTATTCGAATCTGACCTTATACTTTATATTTTATTGAAGGTAATTGATTTAAACAATTTACAGACAAACATTACTTACTGGGTTAGGAAAGGGCGATTTGAATATTTTGGCAACAATTGATTAGTAATCAGATCATGAACCAGTCAGTTATAACTCTTTGTCAATTTAAAGAATTGCTTCTTTTTGGTCGGTTCTAATGATTCATCTGTTTCTTACAAGGTCGGATTGTGATGGGTCTCTTTGGAAACGCTGTGCCAAAAACAGCTGGTAAAATATTTTTTATTTGCAATATTTAGCTATCTTTTAACTATTGTTTGTTTGATCATGTATATAAAGCTTTTTTTTTCCTTGTGTTTTTATTTTTGCCAGAGAACTTCCGAGCACTTTGCACTGGTATGGTTTCCCTTCTTAGTGTTGTTGGTATTTATTACAAATTGTGTATTAAGAAAAAATTTCTATTGGTTTAGATCCTTTTATGTTGTCTAATGGCAATTGTCTGCAACAGTGGCAAACATTATTGATTTTTTTATTAGGTCCTCTCTTGCATCTGTAATGTTTGCTTATTTGGGAACATAAAAAGGACACTAACCTTAAACCCTGAACCCTAGAGATCTGTTCCTGGGACTGGTTGGAACAGGTTTATTTGGGTCTCTGTGGTTACTTTGGACTTGCATTTTTCTCTCACCTGTTTTTATGTTCCAATGAAAATAGAGTGAACAATGTTAGTAAAGTTAGAAGAACATAAAATAAACTCTAGTCTTAGATCTGGTATTCATTTTGGAACAGGACAATATATTGCCACTTTGCTAGAAAATTGGTTAAATAAAATAGAGTTTTCTAACATGAAAGAGATGAATAATGAAATATGCTGCCTTTTGATTAATTAAACAGGAGAGAAAGGGACTGGGAAAAGCGGGAAGCCGCTACACTACAAGGGGAGCTCATTCCACAGGATTATACCAAGTTTTATGATCCAGGGAGGTGACTTTACACATGGCAATGGAATGGGAGGCGAGTCTATTTATGGCACCAAGTTTGCTGATGAGAACTTCAAGCTGAAGCACACTGGACCTGGTCTCCTCTCCATGGCCAATGCCGGTCAAGATACTAATGGCTCACAGTTCTTCATCACAACTGTCACTACTAGCTGGTAAACTTTCAAATTCCAATTAAATTTTATTGGATAGGATAGGGGGTAATAATCAGGTAGGTGCTTATGTTTGTGATTATCTTCAATATTACAATTTTTGACCTGATTTCCATAACTTAATGGCACAATTTTAGTTTTTTTATAAGTCCTCTGTTGATTTCATAGTTATAAAATAAGTTTGTTGTTAGGATGTGACTGATAGCAGGAACATACCAAATTAGTGACTTTGATACAAATAATTAAATTGCAAAGCCTGACGTCCTTCCAATTGTGTTTTATTATGTGGGTTTAAAGTCTGGGGAATAGCTTATAGTAGGATTCTAGTGCAGATCATCCAAGTTTGATAAGCCATTAATGCGTGGATCAACAGGAATAGGGAAGAAAAAAGGTCAGGAAGCATAAAAAAATGTAAAGGTAATAATAATATTTTGCTCACTTATTGTTTTGTTGTGTTATAGGCTGGATGGAAAGCATGTGGTGTTTGGCAAAGTTGTATCCGGAATGGATGTGGTGTACAAGATTGAGGCAGAAGGCCGGCAAAACGGCACACCAAAGAACAAAGTTGTTGTTGCAGACAGTGGAGAGCTGCCCCTTTAAAATAACTCCATTAGAAATTGCTTGTCATAGTTTATTCTCTGAATTTTGTAGAACTTTTTATTAGTGTTTTAACCCAATAAAGTAGGGTGCAATGCTCTACTTTAGTAGTGCTGCGGATATATAGTTGTGCAAAACTTTGAATTTCTTTCTACATCTAAATTTTTATGTGAATGCTTGCACTTTTTTCTTTCTCCCGGCATGAATGATGCCTGTATTATTTACATTTTGCTAGAAACGCCCCAGAAACATCTCATATTATAGTTTTTGTTTGGTTTGGCGAGTAGTTTTTTTTTAATAGCTAGGTAGCGACTATCTAGGAAAGGTTTGGCGAGTAGTTGCAGCTAACATTTAAATCAAAATATTTGGTGAAGAAAGCCATTATGTTATATAATATTTTTACCTAATGTTCTTATAAATAAATTTGAAGGCATTTAAAAGACCGATATCCTTAAAATGCACCACCTCAGATGAGAATATGTTGCGAGGCTTTAAGGCTTCTTTTCTGCCAGCATTCTGCCATTCTATCTCTAACAGAGATACTTCCTCTCGTGATTGTCATGAGGTAACAATGCCAAAAACTAAGAACTTTCTCTCTTGGTTATGCTCATTTTTTTCTTTTTTTAAATTAGCTCAGCTTAAGTGCATTTTTCGTTGTGATTTTCTTATCTGTGTAAAAGACAGACGAATAGAACGCAGGAAAAGAGTGAAAAAAATTGCATAATGTTCAGTTTTGAAACCAAAAAGTTGGTCCTCATGGTCACTGAAACTGTTGGTAACGGTCTTTATATAACGTTTGCACTTGGATCTTCGTTGACGTATTTTCAATCTTAGTCTGGGGTGCTGGTTTTCATGCCGCACAAAAAAAAAAAGAGGCAAGTATCAAATAATCGACTGCAGAAACAACCGCTCAACATGTAAATGCATACAATAAACACCAGGCTCTGAAAAAAGAACTCATATGTACTACAGTCTACAGAAAAAAGATAAAAGTTTAACTACAGTATAAATGGCCGAAAGGATTCATAATAAAAATCGAATGGCTGTAAGTAAAACGCATCAGCATATTTAAATTTCCAGTAGAAGCATGATCCATCGTCTATCAAATATTACTAAAAACAAAATAACTACTAGCAAGAAACATTTTCTCCAAAAACTTTTTCAGTAATATATTGCATTTCTGAATCCAGGACCAAAAAAGTGTGCTATATATGAGAAAAGAAAGTCCTTTATTTCAAA
Organism: Rhynchospora pubera; assembly: GCA_028095005.1. Lineage (NCBI taxonomy): Eukaryota > Viridiplantae > Streptophyta > Magnoliopsida > Poales > Cyperaceae > Rhynchospora > Rhynchospora pubera. Next base: position 181,783,408 of record CM051461.1, read on the forward strand.
TGGGGAGCTCCCTTTGAAAACCTACATCCTACAACGTAACAAATAAATTCAGGCTAGAAAAAATGCTAGGATAGTTCTAAATATCACTTCAAAATCTCACTGATTTATTGTTTGAATTTCTTGTGCCTTATCTTGCATGAGTGGAAGAAAACTTTTCATAAAAAAATACATGAAAACCATTCAAAATGATGATGTTGGAGATAGACAAATTAGCTGATTACTTTGGAGACAACCCCTGCACCAACAGTTCTTCCTCCTTCCCTGAGTGCAAATCTTTGTCCTGTTAACAGGGAAGAAAAAAAAGAACAGAGTTAACTAAAGCACACAGCCTAACTTACAAAACATTTGCCTACAACTTTCATCAATTGAATCATGCTACTCAATTGTGCAAGTACGCCACCTTGTTCAAGGGGTACAGGAGAGATGAGCTCAAAGACAGCGGTGACATTGTCGCCAGGCATAACCATCTTGACATTCTCAGGCAGTTCGACCTTGCCGGTAACATCAGCAGTTCGCATGTAGAACTGAGGGCTGTAGTTTGAGAAAAAGGCTGTGTGCCTGCCACCCTCATCCTTTGTCAGCACGTATATCTCAGCCTCAAATTTCTTGTATGTCTTAAGTGAGCCCGGCTTGCACACCACCTTTCATGATTCAAAATCAATACATTAGAGCTGTTCATTATTGGTCACTCTTTAGATTCGAGATTCAGGGAATAAAGAAAATCTACTTGTGCTTTGTGGGATACTTAACATGTATTTACAGGCTAGAGTTTTTTATTTTTTATTTACAGGTCAGAGCTAATACCTGGCCACGCTCGACATCACCTCTCTTTAGACCACGAAGCAATAGTCCCACATTGTCGCCAGCCTATATTGATGCAAGTAGCAGCCATAGAAGCGTTTAAAACATAGCTATATTAGAACTTCAAAAAGATCACCTCAGGCTATTCTTAGCAACACGTTAAATATTTACAAGTTATTATAATTCTGTAGCAGCAGTACCTGTCCATGATCCAAGATCTTTTTGAACATCTCAACTCCAGTTACAGTTGTCTTTATTGGACCTCCCTGTCAGAACAAATTAAATAAATAAATAAAGAGATGGGCACTTGAATCTACAATTTATTGGTACATACTGAAAATTCCTAATCGCACTCTGTAAAGAATTTTTTTATGGTTGACATGCGGCCAAGAAACAATAAATAAAGAGCAGAATATATCAATTATCATACTTGGCTCAAACCCAAGACCTCAACATCTTCACCAGTTTTAATTGTTCCCTGCTCGACTCTTCCAGTCACGACTGTACCACGTCCCTGTAGTCATTAAATAATAGCATACAACTAAATAAAAAATAAACAACTGCAGATAAATAATCATTACAATATTGAAATTTCAGATAGTTATTTTTAAAATATCCCATAGTTAGTTGCTTGAGTTTCAATAAACATGCAAACATTAGAAAGAAGAAATACTTGGATAGAGAAGACATCTTCAATAGGCATGAGGAAAGGTTTGTCAAGCTGGCGAACAGGGTCTGGAATGTAAGAATCAACAGCATCCATCAACTTCAAAATTGCATTCTTTCCAATCTCCTCATTTGTGCCTTGCAAGGCATTCAGTGCCGAACCTCTTATAATCGGTATCTCATCTCCAGGGAACTTGTAGAACGTCAGTAACTCTGAAATGATTCACAGTTATTCTAGTCTCGAGGCAATTATTTAGCTGCGACTTTCCTTTTAGGGAAGGGATCACTTGACACGACGGCATATTTGACAAAAGAAAATATTATCAAGTGATCAATTCCCTTCTTTGCATTGTATAAATCAAATTTTAAGTTGCACAAATACTAAGGTAAAGTCGTGCAAAATCAACTAATTGGCCTTTTAAAACAAAGCATGATGCTTTGGATCCTGTTTCATCAAAACATAGGACCTGCAAACAAAACCTTTAATTTTATCATACTACAGTTTTACTCAAAAGGAGGTGGGGAAAAGGCTCTTTAGAAAGAGTATTATAATTTGGAACCTAGCATACAAAACACCTCATTCTTTCGTCTTAGTTGCATCCAGTTTTGCTCTAACATAAAAGTAAAAAACTCTTCAAGAATTTTGCAGGAAAAAATAGAAAAGAAAAGAAATCAATAAAACACACCTCGAAGCTCCATTTCTACAAGTTCAAGCAGCTCGGGATCATCAACAGCATCAACTTTGTTTAGGAAGCACACAAGCGAAGGCACACCAACCTAATATAGTTAATGTACAAAATAAATAAACAGAAAAAATATCCTAAATTTCACAGAATTGTGTAAATTTACCACTACATGTGCGCAACTGTCAAATTTTCTATTATTTACTTAACAAATGCAGTGAATACAGGGGGTGGTATCAACCCAAACATACACAGAAAAGAATGTAGTGAAAGGAGATCAGTAAAAGCAAAGGGGGTGGTATCAACCCAAACATACACAGGAAAGAATGTAGTGAAAGGTAATCAGTAAAAGCAAACCTGACGGGCAAGTAGAATGTGCTCTTTAGTCTGAGGCATGGGGCCATCTGGTGCAGAAACTACCAGAATGCCACCATCCATTTGTGCTGCTCCAGTAATCATGTTCTGCAGAACCAATACATGTTAGCTTTACAATCAAGCTTGCAAAAAACAATTATCAACAAGCAAGGCAAAACAAGGCAAATAATGTTCAATTGTTCACCAAATATATAAGTATCTTTTCAATCCTCACATCTACCAAAAACAACAAGAAAGCAAATATAATCTAGGTTTTTGCAATTGAATGCTAGTATGTTCAAAACCAGGCCTGGTTGATGGATAGTGTACCAAGATCAATATAACAATCATTGAAAATATTTACTAGTAGCAAAATAAAATAATTTAAAAGCCATACCTTCACATAATCTGCGTGACCCGGACAATCTACATGTGCATAATGCCTTTTAGCTGTCTCATACTCCACATGTGCCTACACAAAAGCAAGAAATGCAATTCACCTCTCAACCTATATAATGTAGTTTGCAGTGCCATTTGCAAAAAAAACTGAACTGTTCGTTTCTTTTTGCAAAATAATGAATAAATAAACAACAGAGTTGTGCATGAGAAACCAAAACATACTGTGGCAATGGTGATACCACGAGCTTTCTCCTCTGGTGCCTTGTCAATCTCATCAAATGCAATGGCCTTTGCCTTTCCCTCCTCAGCTAAAACCTTTTTTCAAGAATAAGAAGGAAACAAATGAGTCATATCTAACTCAAATAACTCATCACGTTCTTCAGTAGAAGATAGCTTAAACTAATCAACGCAACCTCCTCATTTGCCCTACAGAAAATCCAAACCACAGGCAACTGCCTCCCTTAATTTTTTTTTAATAGAGCACCAAGCTCGTACATGACATGGGATTGCAAAATTCTGAAGAAAATATGCCAGATAGAGTACAGTGGATGCTTCCGAGCTTTGTAAGATATTTTATTTTGGCTTCATTGTTTAAAGCACTGGATCATTCTTAAATACATACTAAATGCTAACAAGATGAATAATTTGTTACACAACTGGTAATTTTAACAACCTATCATGTATATGTACAAGAGTATTCTTGCAGCTCTAACTATTTTTAATAAGATATAAATGGACAAGTTGGTGAATGAAAATTTTAATATTTAGTTAAATCAAGTATGATCCACATATTTAAAAAGAAAGCATCTATCAAGTAAGCTGAGAGAACTGATGTTAACAACTAAGCATCCATTACATACAAAAAAACTATAGGTAATACCCTTGTAATTGCAGCAGTTAGTGTAGTCTTGCCATGATCAACATGTCCGATTGTACCAACATTTACATGAGGCTTTCTGAACCCAAAAAAAAAAAAAAAAAATCCATCACAATATTATTCCCATCATAACAACATTTTATTATTTATTAAAATCAGTAAGAATGTCATTATTGTGAATATTGACAACGATCACAAAACACCTAAGAATTGGAACAACACTGCTGGTGCCCAATTGAGCCCATCATGGTTTCCACTATCTTTGATCACAAACATCCATTTCTGTTTAAGCATTTTACTGAACTTCTGTTTAATTCAAAACCCTTTTTTTGGCCATCAGGCTTAATTGATTATCAAACAACAACAAAGAGTGGGCAACTAAATAAGTGCGGATCTCTGTCCTAAGGGTCCCACAGAGCCTTGATCAACCACAACACGATTATCAACACAGTGAGAGCCACAATAAACAAAGAATCACCGACAAAATACAGCAGAAACAAACATTACTGCAAATAATCAACAATGATAGTCAAAATACAATGACTATCTGATATGAAATACCCCTAAAGATACTAGCTACAAAAAAGGGAAAAAAAAATTGTAAAAGGGAGCAAGGTATAGTGCAAAAGAACTTACGTGCGAGTGAAGGTGGCCATGGACCTAGCATAGTTACTATTCCATAAAAATCTCGTATCGGAAACAGTCGAGCTTTGCTCATTTCCATGAGATCCGGTCAACGAGTGTGAGCTGCTACAGATCGATCCACGACAAGTGGAGCTCCGTGAGAGCGATGAGAGAAGGCGCTTAGAGTTAGGGTTTCTCAGCGCAGCCGATACAGCCATGGCTGAAAGGCAGAGAGAGAGAGAGAGAGAGAGATGCAAAAGAAAAATGGAGACGAAAGAAAAAGGGCTTTTAGAGGGTTTTGGAGGCGCAGAGAAGAGTGGCAAGATTGTTATTTCACTTGACTGATCGCACGCTACGCTAGGGCTGTTGTATGGAGGAGTCGTATCCTCTGCGTGTTTTTTTTTAACACGCAGAGTGCATGTCCTATTATCTGAAGCGTTCGTTGAGAATAGACGGTATGATCTCTTTCTCCATTAAAAAGGCATAAAAAAAAAGAAAAGGAAAAACGCGCTTAAAGTATATGAAATCGTACTCTTACTGGCGCTCAAACGAAATCGTATTGTCTTCGTGGGCATGGGCGATCGTTTCTGTCGTCTCATTGCCGATCATTTCTGGCGTGCAAACCAGCGATCTCGTGTCGTTTCTGACGAGAATCAGCGATCTCAGGTAAACATCTCACCTCGTTTACTGTTTTTTTCTCGCACAGTGTACTGCCTCACAATGGCTTGAAATTGAGAATCAAATTGACCGTAAATACATGAAATTTGTTAGTTTTTATCAAAAATCATTCACTGATTCTCGTGTCTGCATGCATTCTCTACCAAACTTTTGTATTAGGGCATTTAGAAACAAAGAAGACCTAGCAAGTGGGCTGGTATTTGAGGAATTTCAATCAATAAAAAATAGCGAAAGCTGCACCTAAACTCATTTAAGAACTGAAATCAACAATAACACTTTAATAAAAATCCTTCCAATAATTAGAGAATCCTTATATTTCTTTGACCATTAGAAGGTCGCTTCTATGCACAGTTCCATTATATCTGCAACTAATACCAGTGTCTCTAGCTATTGGAAGTATTTTGAATTGGTTGAAAAATAACACCAAAACAATAAAACTATAATAATTGAAAGATGCACCTTGCACTTAATGAATTAATATCCTGTCACCTTGGAGATAAGATACATTATTAATGAATTAATATCCTATCTCTGTAAAGTAGAGTACTAAGTTATTTAACTTGAAGTCTACCTCAGTTGAAAAGAGTAAAGTGTTGCTAGTTTAATACTTCAGACAATAGTTACTCCAATGCAGGGGGGGGGGGGGGGGGGGGGGGGAGACTAACAACATAAACAAAGCACAATTCAAAATAAAAATTCAGAAATCTGAATAGTAATTACTTGACCTGCGGATTACAAACAACTAAATATAATATCTCAACATAATAAGCAACATAATATTTCAACTATATGTGAATTGATAGCATATTACAACGTAATATCTCAACCTTTGTCTCAACTACATGATAGACATGTTTCAATTACAATTGAAGTAGGGAAAAATTCTGTGCTCGCAGCTTTTGAGTTGTATTTTATCTTCCTCTTGCACAATCATCAGTTGCCTTCTTATGGAGAGTAAGCAAAGCTCGTTATGATTCTTAACTACAACGAGACAACAAGAACATACAGGTCAGCTACTTGAACTTCAAATATCATTAAGTCATAGTGAACCTACGATGAGACAATAATGGTATTGTTTTATATCTTTCAACTAACTTGTATGCAAATAACCTTTGTATATATATTTTGTTTGGCGCCACCTCAATACCGCTTTCTACTATGCATCAGTTATAAATCAACGCACTAAAAGCATGTATAAAGTAATAATATCAATTCAGGAAACGAAGAAGCAATATCTTCTGGTACCAGCATCGAAAGGTACCAAATTAACCTTCTGGCTTTTCAACAAATCATAAACAATCAGACCCAAACCCAGTACCAAATAAGAAGCAACAGTACCATTATTCTAACAAATAGAAAAACCCAGTATCGATAGGTAACAAATAAATTGTTGCTTCATATTCACCATACAGTACCATATCCTCTCCTCATTTCATAAACAATCTTAATTTTATGAATTTTGTGTATCAATGCCCCTATATACAGAATAAATAAAGAAAAAGAAAAAAACAACAACAAGCATGCACTCGACAAGATGAAATTCAGCCATGCTTGCTTAGTTGTAAAGCAATGGATTGGAATTCGGGACTTACTGGACGAATTAAGTAATGACCAGCCGGTGGACCACCAGGTTGCAATCGACGGACGGATTCTCTGCGATCTAAGGTTTACCATATCGCTTCGTCTCCATGACGCCTAGCCTCGACGATCGCTTCTCGTCTGTCGTTTCTCGCTCTTTCTTGCTCGATCAGAAGGACAAATCTCTTCGTCCTTCATTTATTTCTCTCGCTTTCTTTTTTTCCCCCTCTAAACAAGACAAGCACGGTAGGAAGGAAAGAAAGAGAAGAGAATACGAATACGAATACGAAGAAAGGGATCGTATATGCAGTTTTTTTTTATTCCTTTTTAATGGAGAAAGAGATCCTACCGTCTATCTCAATGCACGCTTCAGATTATAAGACAAGCACTCTGCTTGTTTAAAAAAAACACGCAGAGGATACGACTCCGTTGTGTGGATTCGGGTTATGGTGACTGGATCCGATAAGTTGCGAATTGGGCTGGGCTAGATGGGCTGTACCTGTAAAGAAGAATTATGGATTTTAAAATTAAGGCGAATAGTTTGTTTCAATTGAAGCCCATCTCGGGCTGCTTCTTTCAAAAAAATAAAATAAATAGTAATAATAATAATAATAATAATAAATAAAATAAAGGCGAATAAATTTGTATACGAGTGTCCAATTACAATGCACAGATTGCACATATTTAACTTCGAATTTGAAAATTAATCTACAAATTATTCCTTGTGGATGCAAAAATAATTCACGTCATATGATACGACTGATATCATATAGGTCTCTTTTACTGGGATTTTTGGTTTTAGGAAAAACACAAAAAAATACACTCGAGTCACAAGGCCTCTTTCTAAAAGGAGGACATGAATATGACAAAATAACTCAAAATAAGAGATGCTGGTGTCTTTGATAAATAAATTGAGGCAATAACAACCCTCCCTGGCGTGTGAAGTATGCTGTAATTATTAGGAACAAAGCTCCTATTTGATTATTATTATTTATTAGGTATATAAAAGGAAAAGCACAAATTTTGACAACAATGGATGAGGGACTGCTGGACGAGACGATGATTTCAAGTGAAAATAGCTCAAAAGCTGCTAACCTTGTATCTTGTAGTGTTGGGTACAAAAAGGTTGTTTGTAAGCATTTATGGGGTGTTTTTTGTAATAATTGGTCTGATTTTCATGTGTGTGTGGTTAGAAATGTTAGAGATAAAGGGATGGCAAGGGGGCTAACTAGTACATTTCTTTGCTTATTTCTTCTAATTGCTATTAAAGGGTGATAGCATTTTGGCACTGATACCGGTAGTGTCATGGTACCAGTGCAGAGTTTTCTTGAGGTTTTTTAGATTTAGAGGACCTTGTATCTTGTAAATTCTTTGCTTCTGGTAAATGGAAGCGGTAAGACCTCTTGGTCTTACTTGTTTCAAAAAAAAAAAAAAAAAAAAAGCAGCTAACCTAATCAGTCGAATAGAGAAATCAAATTTTGTGAAATTAAGAATATTGGCTCCGTTTGGATGAGGTGTGGAAAGAAGGGAAAAAGGGAAGAAGTGAAAAGAAGTATTGGGAAGTGTGTAACTTTGTGAAGAATTTGGATTGTTTAATAATAAATTTGGGCCCTTCTTCCCTTATTCTCTTCTTCCCGCTCCAATCCAAACACAGCCATTGTGTCTACCCCTGTACCCCACAAGGAGAAATCAAACTTTAACAAAATTATAAGAAATTATTACAAAATCAGGAAACAAAAAGTACGAACCAATCAATAAAGAATTTACAAGTTCTTAGCAGCATAAGATTTATGATTATAATAAAATCAGGAAACGAAAAGTACGAACCAACCAATCAAATTGTTAGTCACACTGAATTATATCATGCAGGCTGTTACCAGAAAAAGGGGTCATTAGTAATTCATTTGGGAGAATTCAGGCGATGGCAGATCTACTCAGTCGAATTACCATGGAATCCACACTAGAAAATACTGAGAAAAAAATGTCAATACTCAAAAGGCAACAGTACTCAACTTACAATTCAGAAGACCAGAACAAAACTCTCAAAGATATTTAAGCTTGACATGATATAAAGCCACACAAAAAAAAAAAAAACCCTACACATCTAAACAAGTATATACTTCTAAACTTGAAAAAATATCATCGAACAAACTAGGAGATTTAAATCACAAAAGGTCTCATTAGCCATCATCTCTGCATCTTCTTAACCTTCAAATAAAAAAATCCCAGCATCTTCCTCCTCATGATCCTATTGCTATTATATTCTGAGGCTTCAACCTGTTCTTCAAACCTGAAAGAAAATCAGTCCTAAAGTAAAAGAAGGTTTAACTCAGGAATATAAAGAGAGTAGGCTAATTAACCCTTCTGTTTAATTATTTAATGATTGTTAGATTATCTATAGTTTGAAATTAGGCCTACTTTTAGTATAGTTATATTCCTCGTGACATCAGTAGTATATGGTCGTAAGGAATCCCTCCACGCTTTAATTTCATCAATCTCTGCAAGACAGTTTCCAGCTCACTCCGCCGTTCATTAATTTCACTAATCCTCGCATGACAATTTGTGTCCAACCATGCTATGGCATTCTCTGCAGCCTCTTCCATTGTTTTCTTCTCTGTAGCAGAGAGATCAGGATCCTGAGCCATTGCTTTCACCTTGTCAGCGAGATCCTCAAGAGAAACTCTTGCCTTCTGGTTCTCTTCCTCTTCTTTATAACGAGCTGCTTCTTCCACCATTGCTTGAATTTCATCTGCTGTCAGACCCCCATTTTGCTTACTAATTACAATCTCTTTCTTACGACCGCTTGATAAGTCTTGTGCAGAGACATTTAGTATACCATCGGCATCAATTTCAAAGCATACATTAATCCTAGGAACATCCTTGGGACCGGGATCAATGCCATCAAGCAGGAACTGACCAAGCAGATTGTTATACTTGGTTTCAGCCATTTCGCCCTCATATATAGGTATTTTCAAACGAGTTTGGTTATCCAAAAATGTTTTAAAAACATGCTGTGTTTTCATTGGTATTGGGGTGTTTCTTGGGACCACAACGCACATCTTGTGACATCCCTGGTCTGTACCTATACCCAACGACAGAGGAGTGACATCAACAAGAACTAAATTCTGCACCTTCTTATTGTCGTGCCCATTCAAATTTGCTGCCTGAATAGCAGCACCATTAGCGACAGCTTCATCTGGATGGATTCCCTTACAAAGTTCCTTTCCTTCAAAGAAATCTTGTACTAATTGTTGTAGCTTGGGAATCCTTGTAGATCCCCCAACAAGTACGACAACATCGACTCTTGTTTTGTCCATCCTAGCATCAGTCAAGCACTTCTCAATGAGGTCAGTGCACCTCGTGAAAAGATCCATATTAATCTCTTCAAATCGAGCTCTGCTAATACGAGTACTGAAATCAATGCCCTCATAGAGATAGCTAACTTCAATTGTTTCCCGTACCGAAAAGGACAGAGATCTTTTTGCTCGTTCGCATTCCGTCCTCAACCTCCTGAGAGACCTTGCATCTCCTGTGATAACTCTATTATGCTTTGTCTTGAACTCTCTGACACAATGTTCAACTAAACGGTCATCAAAGTCCTCCCCACCGAGGTGGGTGTCTCCAGCAGTGGCCCTCACTACAAAATTACCATGTCTCATATGAAGTAGGGAGACATCACAAGTGCCACCACCAAGATCAAAAACAAGCACATTTTTTCCCTCAGTGCCCTCAGTTATCTTATCAATACCGTAAGCAATAGCCGCTGCTGTAGGCTCATCAATGATGCGCATGACATTGAGGCCAGCAATGACGCCGGCATTTTTGGTGGCTTGGCGTTGGGAATCATTAAAATATGCAGGAACCGTGATAATTGCATTTTTGATACTGCAGCCAAGATAGGTCTCTGCAACCTCCTTCATTTTCTCAAGGACCATTGATGATATTTCCTCGGCATTCAATTCTTTCTCAACACCTCTATAATTGACGACAATTCTAGGCCTGTCCTTAGGTCCAGCAACCACCTTGAAGGGCCAACGCTTAATGTCATTTTGGACGGAATTATCAGAAAAGCGCCTACCTATCAAACGCTTGATAGCTGATAAATTGAAAGAACCAACATATATTAACCTCTTCAATAATTTTTCATATTAAATCAATAAAATTGAAAGAAATTTAGGGAATTTTTTCGCACAATAACAATATACTACATAGATTATTTAATTCTGGAAAAATTGAGGAGTGATCTAGAGCTTTTTGTTCTGCGGGCATCTCACCATGTATTAAGTAGATCATTTTGTTAAATTTTCTTTGAGCTCCTGCTTGATATATAAAGTGTTTATCGACTTTAAATGCAGTTTCTTACTTGAACAGCTGAACATTAGCGGGTACTGGTATCTTAAATTTTTAATACCAGTACCTAAAATGCTATCTGTTAACATGCAAAATCATTGTTTTAGAATAGCTTTTTAAAGAGTTTGCTTCTGTCAGAAAAGTTGTGAGAAAATTAAGGGCTGACCGGAAACAGTGTTGGTGGGGTTCTTGTCAGCCTGGTTCTTCGCAGCATCACCCACAAACCTCCCAACCTCAGTGAAAGCAACACATGACGGAGTGATGCGGTTCCCCTGGTCGTTCGCAATGATCTCAACGCGGTTGTTCTGCCACACGGCTACACAAGAATTGGTGGTGCCGAGATCAATCCCAATTGCTGGAGCTTTATTATCCTCGGAAGCCATTAATTGGCAGGAAATTGGCTTCCTGCTAAGGAAGTCAACGGTTGAATAAGGAGGTTATGGGATTCAGAATTTACAGGAACTAACAGGGTAGAATATCATAGTTTGGGAATTGATGACCCGGTCCATTTGTTTTTTTATATACGAAAAAAAATTGAAGTTCTGAAATTGTAAGGGCCTACATCACTGCTTCGTGGTCAGCAACGTTCGAAGGGTCTAGGTCACTCCTTCCGCTCCTTTAGATTCAATTTACCGAATTGGAATTGGAATGTGATACATAGAAGTTTTGAAATAATCCTTTTTCTAATTTTATTATTTCTTTTTTTTTAATCATTTGAATTATACGGAATAATTCTAACAAACTTCTCTTCATATTTTAGAACATATTTAGAGGATATCTGTTAAAATGTATGATTCTATGACTTCAAAATAAACTAAAAATGATTAAAAAAAAGTATCAATAGATACATGCAATGAAATTCAAAAGCTTCGTCTCATTTAAAACAAATATAATTCCTTAGATTTGCGTGGGCCAATTTTTTTTTGCGAAGTTAAATTATGTAGTTCTATATATACTAATATTTTACAGCATTTTTTTGACAATAAATGAAACTAAAAGTAAATTTAAAACATTAATAGTTTAAAAATATTCTGAAAGTTCAATTAAATAGCTTTGTGTTTTATAAAATATGTATCACTTTAGTTTTACACAAACAAAAATGAATATATATTATTATGCCTTTTCATTAAGAAAAATTTTCCCATATTTTAGGTTGTATTTAGAGGATCAGTCGATTCTGACGAATATGTGACTTTAATTTAAACATAATAAATTAATTGGAAACATTGATATTCAAGCATTATGCTGTAAATGCATTCCAGTAATTCTGTTTGCCGGAAAAAAGTAGATGCCTCTTTCGGACTTATATAAACATACTTTGTAGTATATACGTTTGATCAATTTATAATTTGAAATGAGAGTAAATTGATTTAAAAACATCATTTATTGCATGCATATGCTTAAAATGTGTACGCTCTAAATTCATTTGAAAAAAAATATATATCTTTGGAGTTTAGCAAACAAGATCCTTCTAAAAATTTTAGGTTAAATATTTTTAGATTATATATGGAAGGGTGAAACTTACAAAAACAATATTAGAAGCTCTGGACAAAACATAGATGTAATTCATTAGTTTTTGCAAGGAATAAGTTTCTAATATTTGGAGTTCTCTATGACGGATGTTAATAGTTTTGGTGTCGGTTATTCAATGACTTAAAATGAGAATAAAAATTACTCAATTTAGAATTGAGCAAACGAGAGAAAATAAAAAGGTTCGTGAAATAGACTAGAAAAGGTACATGGAAGAGCTAGCCTTAAAGAGAACGCATAATAAGTATACTAGTTCTTTGCTGTTTATTTAAAAATGTCAGGAATTGTCCGACACACTTGTATCATTCACTTGTTGATGAAATTCCGGTGAAGAGATCAGTACCTTAACATTTTCTTATCTCTTGCCATTCTATAACAAGTGCGTAAGTGATGCATTGTTACTCTTCAGTGAAATGCCAGAGTCATGTCACTACAAGAAAGATGACTTTTACATTAAACTTCATAGCTAGACTTTTTTTATTTATGTTGGTTATTGTTTTATTGCTAGATTTACTTGATGCATTAAATCTAGCAATTTTTTAGCAATGTTCAATTTTCTATTAATTAATAGCTTTTTTAAAATCTAGTAATTTATTTTTGATAGACTTTTTGAATCTTGTAATATCTAATGTAGCAAAAATAAATTGCTAGACCTTTTTAAATTGCTACACTAGATATTATAAGATTAGAAAAGTCTATCAAAAATAAATGACTAGATTTTTAAGGAGCTATTAATAGAAAAATTGAGTCTTGCTAAAAAAATTTTAGATTTAGTACATCAATTAAAATTAGCAATAAAAAAGTAAATCTAGCAATAGATCAATGTCCAACATAAAAAAAAAGGTCTAGCAATAAAAATCTATGTAAAAACCATCTTTCTTATAGTGTGTGCAGTTGGTTGATTGGAATTTGGTGAGCGTTTTCTATCTAAGATATAATGTATACAAGTGTTCTTAATTATTTACCGTTTATCCATTCCAAAACATCAAATAAGATCACTGTTTGTTGGAGGACTTCATTTTGGGTCTAGCTATGGAAGGATTTTAAGAGATGAAATAGAAGCGTTTTGGGGTATGGTAAAAGTAAGTGTTTCCCCTGATGAACATGCATTTACCGGGGTGTGTTACCAGAATGAAGTCGTTTCTTGGTTGAAGAGGGTTGCGCGTTCTTCGAGTTTAGAGGCACTTTCGTTTGGCAGTCAGCCGTGGTGATTGCATGGTCTACTTGTGTGTTCATCTATGGATAAACGAATGCAATATGGATGTATAGGTTCTGTATCAGTTGTATCTGAATAAACCACCAACATAAATGAGTTTAATGGCACTTTCGTTTGAAATTTTTAAGAAGCATTTTTAATATTTCAATTATATTTAAAAATTAATGATACCAGTAACTAGGCAGTTTATACAACTTGAAGGGTAAATCTTTGAATTTGAAAATTTGAGGGGTAAATTTCTAAAGAGAAAGTTAGAACGTATGTAGCCGATTTTTCTAAATATAAAACAACACTGGTCTGAACGAATAGGTGAGCTCAACCAAAAAAAGACCGGGACAAAACATTCATTTTCAGCATATCTAAAGGGCGGGTTGTTACTGGTTTAATCAGTTTATCATTAATTATCAGTAGGTTTCCTTCGGAAAATTTTAACATCAAGCGATTACAAAAAAAGTTTAATCGTTTTTTTTTTCTAAGAGCTTAATCCAAATTTTCGCCTGCACTTCAAAGGTAACATTGCGCTCGAAAATATATAATGTGTACAAGCAAATTGTATTAGTTTTTTCAAACAATAAATTTATTGACAATAATTTAACTTCACGATTTAATAATATTTTTCACATAAATTGATTAGAAAGTTTAAAAAAAAAATAGAAGCTGGTGCATTCAACAAAGAATCGGTGAACCAAAAAACATTTACACTCTTTGTACAAGGTACAAATTATATATATATTTTTAACATATGAAAGCAGAGTTATTTTGGTTGCTAGTTGCTACTCTACTCCCAGAGACATGAAAAGAACATGGTCGTAAGGAATACCTCCCCTCTTTAATTTCATCAATCTTCGGATTGTAATTTCTAACTCTCTCTGCTGTTTATGAATATCATCAATGTTTGTATAATGATTTCTATCCAACCATGATATGACATTATCTGCAGCCTCCTCCATTGATTTCTTCTCTGGAGCAGAGAGTCCAGGATCCTTAGCCATTGCTTTAACTTTGTTGGCAAAATCCTCAAGAGAAACCCTCGCCTTGTGGTCCTTGTCATCTACTTTATAACAAGCTGCTTCTTCCACCATTTTTTGAATCTCCTCTGGTGTCAAATCACCATTATGCTTACTAATTACAATCTCATTCTTATGACCGCTTAATCTGTCTTGTGCAGAAACATTTAGTATACCATCGGCATTAATATCAATGTACACATCGATCCTAGGAATACCCTTAGGAGCGCAGTCAATACCATCAAGCACAAACATACCGAGCAGGTTGTTGTACTTGGTTTCAGCCCTCTCACCCTCATATATAGGTATTTTCCCACTAGTTTGGTCATCAACAATTGTTGTAAGAACATATTGCTTTTTCGTTGGTATTGGGGTGTTTCTTGGTACTACAATTTCCATCCTTCCTCCCGTCCCTCCATCTATATCCAAATACAACGGGGAGACATCAACAAGGACTAAATTTTGCACCTCATTATTGCTTTGTCCATTTAAATTCACTGCCTCAATAGCAGCACCAGAAGCAACAACTTCATCTGGATTGATTCTTTTATAGAGTTTCTTTCCTTCAAAGAAATCATGTAGAAGTTGTTGTACCTTTGGGATCCTTGTAGATCCCCCAACAAGTACCACAACATCGACCATTTCTTTGTCTATTTTGGCTATACTCAGGCACTTGCCAACAAGCTCCATACACCTTGTGAAAAGATCTATATTAAGCTCTTCAAATCGAGCTCGGCTAATGCGAGTACTAAAATCAATTCCATCATAAAGATAACTTACTTCAATTGTTTCCAGTGCTGAAATTGACAAAGTTCTTTTTGCTCGCTCGCATTCTGTCTTGAGCCTCCTGAGAGACCTTGCATTTCCAGTGATGTCTTTGTTATACTTTTTTTTGAACTCTTGGATACAATGGTCAACTAAACGGTCATCAAAATCCTTACCTCCAAGGTGGGTGTCTCCTGCAGTGGCCCTTACCACAAAATTTTTATTTCGGATGGAAAGCAGGGAGACATCACAAGTGCCACCACCAAGGTTAAAAATAAGCACATGTTTTCCCTCAGTTTTCTCAATTATCTTACCAAAAGAAATAGCAGCTGCTGTGGGTTCGTCAATGATGCGCATGACATTGAAGCCTGCAATGGCACCAGCATTTTTTGTGGCTTGCCGTTGGGAATCATTAAAATATGCAGGAACCGTGATGACTGCATTGTTGATAGTGCAACCGAGATAGGTCTCTGCAATCTCCTTCATTTTCGCAAGGACCATTGATGATATTTCCTCAGCATAGAATTCCTTCTCGGCGTCTAGATAATTGACAACAATTTTTGGTCTGTCATGGGTCCCAGCAACCACCTTGAAAGGCCAATGCTTAATGTCATTTTGGACAGAAGTATCGGAGAAGCGTCTGCCAATCAAGCGCTTGATAGCTGATAAGTTATAAAAAAAACAATGTAGGTTTAAAATATCATTGAATATTTTTTTATTGAAATAAACTAAAATAAAGAAAATTGAAATAAATTAATGGAAATTTTGGAATAACAAGTTTCAACTTATCTATATCTGAAAGAATTATGGAAGAATGTTTAAGAGTTTTTCAAAATCTGTGGGCATCGTACCATGTATTAAATAGATTAGTTTGTTATTTTTCTTTGAACTTCTGCTACGTTCATAAAATGTTTATTGACTTCCAATGCAGTTATTTAGTTCCAAAGCCAATAATGCAGGAATATTTTTCTTCTTATTTTGAGTGGTTTCCGAGTAGTTTATAAATGTGAGACAATTGTACAAGTTGGCTGTCCATGGAAGGTTGATTACAAAAAGGCGAAGTTAAACATAATAACAGGTTATAAATATCAAGTACCCAAAACTTAATAAACATATCGGTAATTAAGCAAATGTTTTATTCAATTTAACGAATTACTTGCATTTGTTGTTGTTGGAGAGTAAATAATGAATTAGTGAATTAATTCATGTAATAACTCATTAGAAATAAAACATTGCTGCCCTAGTGAGCTTCTGTCTTACAAACCTATTTTGAAAACAAATACTTTGTTGATATAACTGTGGAGAAGTGGGCACAGAGGATCCGAAATTTACAGCTGTGATGGAAATTTCGGTCCGAAATGGATCCGAAATGGGTCCGAAATTGTTACCTTTTATGCCATAAATTATGTTTCCTTTATTATCTCTCTGCAAAATTAGAAAGAAATAAAAGAGGAGCGTCTGTGTTTCTATAAAGTCGCCTCCTTCCCTCTAAAATATTATCTTTCCATCTCTCCCTCTCTCTCTCTCTGTAAAACATTATTGAAAAGAAATAAAAAAGTGATGGTGTGTGTGCGTGTGGATGTAGGTACGATTTCGTACTGAACCACGTTAAATCTTCGTGTTCTTTGCTGTGATTGCTTTTGTTTACATGGTATCAGAGCAGTAGGTTCTGAGATCTGTACGGTTCTATATTTGTGCGAGTTACTGCACAGCTATTTTTCCCGTCCTCGTGCGAGTTACTGCATAGAGGGTTTCTTCTTGGTGCGAGTTACTGCACCATCGATCCTTTCTTCTCAGCCAGATCCCACCGAAACCTCGATCAAAACCTAAATTTCGGACCGAAATTTTCTCTGAACGAACTCTAAACAATGAATCCTACATCTGATTCTGACCCTAAGACACCTATCCCTGATCCAAATTCTCTAGACGCCATGACTCATATCCAAAACCTAAATGATTGTTGGATTATAGATTCAGGGGCAACCGATCATATGACTTACAATAAGGACGACTTGCTAAGAGAATCTCATCCAAGGAGGACTGAGATCGTCAATGCAAATGGGGAAGTTTATCCAGTCACAGGGGCTGGCGATGTTCAATTTTCCTCTTCTCTAACTCTTTCAAATACTTTATTGGTTCCTTCTCTTTCATCAAGACTGTTGTCTGTAGGTCAATTGTGTGAAGAACTGAACTGTGTTGTACTCATGTATCCCAGATTTTGTCTCTTTCAGGACCTTATGACAAAGGAGATTATCGGTCGTGGTATTAAGAAGGGAGGACTGTATCATTTGGAAGACATAGCTACTGGAAGAGCTCACTTATCAGCTGGCTCGAGTTCAAGTAGGAAGTCTTCAATTTGGATGTGGCACAGACGTTTGGGACATCCTTCATTCGGGTATCTCAAGAAACTTTATCCAAGTTTATTTTCTGGATTTGAGAACGAATCTTTTGAGTGTGAGGTATGTATTAAATCTAAGAGTCATCGAGCCCATTTTGCTAAGAACTTGGATAATGACAAAACCACTCCTTTTGACCTGGTTCACTCTGATGTATGGGGGCCTTCCCCAGTTGAATCCCTAGGTGGTAACAGATGGTTTGTGTTATTTGTTGACAATTGTACCAGAATGACATGGATTAATTTGGTAAAGCATAAAAGTGAGGTACCACTTGCCATAAAATCTTTCATTACCATGGTAAAGAACCAGTTTGATAGAAATGTTAAAATTTTCAGAAGTGATAATGGAAGTGAATTTGTCAACAAAACAGTAAGAGAATTTTTTAACACCAATGGGATTATACATGAAACAAGTTGTGTGGGTACTCCCCAACAAAATGGTATAGCAAAGCGAAAGAATAGGCAAATCCTAGAAATGACTAGGGCAATGATGCTAGAAAACAATGTACCTCATTCTTATTGGGATAATGCAGTTACATCAGCAGTTTACTTGATGAATAGGGTGCCTTCTGTGGTACTTGACTTCCAAACACCCTTGCAAGTACTTTCAAAATACTGCTTAATTCCCTCTGTCCTTACAATTCCACCAAAGGTATTTGGGTGTATTGCCTATGTTCATATACAGAAACATCAAAGGTCAAAGTTGGATCCTTGTGCTGAAAAATGTGTGTTCATAGGCTATGGTCAACATCAAAAGGGCTATAGGTGCATGAATCCATCCTCTAGAAAAGTCTATACCACCATGGATGTGACATTTATTGAAAATGAAGGGTATTTCTGTAAAAACCAGACTCATTCTCCGGGGGAGAGTGTGATAGACAATGAACTCTGGTTCAATGCAGTAAGAAATGATGTTTTTGGATCGAAATCTGAGATTTGCCCAAATGAGCCTGTTCAACTCGGTCCGAGTTCGACTCATCTCGGTCCGAGTTCGACCCATCTCGGTCCGAGTTTAGATCATCTCGGTCCGAGTTCGACCCATCTCGGTCCGAGTTCGACCCATCTCGGTCCGAGTTCGACCCATCTCGGTCCGAGTTCGACTGAATGTGAGCATTTGAATCTAGAAATGGACCCATTGGCTAACTCGGATCCATCTGAAGAAGGTTTGGAAAGTGAAGATGAAGAAATGATACAGTCTCCTACTTCACCACATGATCAATTTCCTGAGTCAGAGGTAAGTAATTCTGAACATGTTACTTCTGAATCTGTTACTACTAATCATGGTTATCAGTTACCTTTCAGAATCAACAGAGGCAGACCTCCTAAGAGGTATAGACCAGATGAGGTTGGTGAGGGCAGGTATGCAATGGCAAACTTTATGACTATGTCTCACATGCCATCTTCTGTGAAAGAATTTGATAGAACCTTGTCGTCAGTTCACATTCCAAGAAATCTGAATGAAGCACTCAGTGATCCCAAATGGGTGGATGCAATAAAGACAGAAATGGATGCACTTGAAAAGAATGAGACATGGGAACTGGTAACAAGACCAAAAGACAGAAAGGCAGTAGGCTGCAAATGGGTATTTACAGTCAAATATGGGCCCACTGGAGAAATAGACAGATATAAGGCGAGACTGGTGGCAAAAGGCTACTCTCAGACATATGGAGTGGATTATCAGGAAACTTTCTCACCAGTAGCAAAGCTGAATACTGTTAGAATTTTACTGTCCATTGCAGCAAATCAAGACTGGCCACTACACCAATTTGATGTGAAGAATGCTTTTTTGCATGGTGACATTGATGAGGAGATTTACATGGACATACCACCAGGATATGGTCACTCAAGCAGTCAACCTCTCGTGTGCAGACTGAAAAAGGCGTTGTATGGTTTGAAGCAATCTCCTAGAGCCTGGTTTGGAAGATTCTGTAGTGCTATGAAGGGATATGGATATACTCAGAGTGATACTGACCACACTTTGTTCTTCCTTAAGGATAAAGAGAAAATTGTAATCTTGATAATCTATGTTGATGACATGATAATCACAGGTGATGACTCTGAAGGAATCCAGGATCTGGAAGAGAAACTGTCTAAGGAGTTTGAAATGAAAAATTTAGGAGGGTTGAAATACTTCCTTGGAATCGAAGTTGCACGCAGTAAAGAAGGTATTTCTTTGTCTCAAAGGAAGTATGTACTTGACTTGCTTACTGAAACAGGTATGTTGGATTGCAAACCTGTTGATACACCAACAAAACAGAACGTCAAGTTGGGTGTGTTCCTTGACCAGGCACCTACAAACAAGGATCGGTACCAGAGATTGGTAGGGAAACTTATCTACTTGTCACATACTCGGCCTGATATTGCTTATGCTGTGTCAGTGGTGAGTCAGTTCATGCATGCTCCCAGTGAGCAACACATGGAAGCTGTTATGTGGATTCTAAGGTATCTCAAAGGATCCCCAGGACGAGGTATCTTCTTCAAGAAAAATGGTCATCTTGGGATTGAGGGATTTACAGATTCTGACTGGGCTGGAGACGTGACTGACAGGAAATCTACTTCTGGATACTTTACATTTGTTGGAGGTAACTTGGTTACTTGGAGAAACAAGAAACAAAAGGTGGTAGCTTTGTCAAGTGCAGAGGCAGAATTCAGAGGAATTGCTAAAGGTTTGCAAGAGTTACTGTGGATAAAGAGAGTACTTAAAGATCTTGGCTTCTATGATGACAGGGAGATGAAACTGTTTTGTGACAACAAGGCAGCTATTGCAATCTCGCACAATCCAGTGCAACATGATAGGACCAAGCACATTGAAGTGGATAGACATTTTATTCGACAAAATTTAGAAGATAAAGTCATTAGCATTCCTCACGTGAGAACTGATGAACAATTGGCAGATATACTAACCAAAGGGGTATCCAGCACTATCTTTCAAAGAGTGATTTTCAAGTTAGGCATGCAAGACATCTACATGCCAACTTGAGGGGGAGTGTGGAGAAGTGGGCACAGAGGATCCGAAATTTACAGCTGTGATGGAAATTTCGGTCCGAAATGGATCCGAAATGGGTCCGAAATTGTTACCTTTTATGCCATAAATTATGTTTCCTTTATTATCTCTCTGCAAAATTAGAAAGAAATAAAAGATGAGCGTCTGTGTTTCTATAAAGTCGCCTCCTTCCCTCTGAAATATTATCTTTCCATCTCTCTCTCTCTCTCTCTCTCTGTAAAACATTATTGAAAAGAAATAAAAAAGTGATGGTGTGTGTGCGTGTGGATGTAGGTACGATTTCGTACTGAACCACGTTAAATCTTCGTGTTCTTTGCTGTGATTGCTTTTATTTCCAATAACGATGTCATTTGCGAATAACAAGGGGACGGTAAGGGTTGGTTTTATAAATTATAACCGATTAAGTAGAGACTAGAGAGTAAATTAATCAAAGGATCAAGGCTAACCGAAAACAGTGTTGGTGGGGTTCTGGTCAATCTGGTTCTTGGCGCCATCTCCGACAAGCCTCCCGTCCTCGGTAAAAGCCACACACGACGGAGTGATGCGGTTTCCTTGATCATTCACAATGACCTCGACACGGTTGTTCTGCCACACGGCCACACAGGAGCTGGTGGTACCGAGATCAATCCCAATTGCTGGAGCATTAGCCATGGATAGTTTTTCTGCTTCCTGATAAGAAAGGCAACGGTGGTCGGTGGGTTGGGAGGCTGGGAGAGTAAGAATCTGTAGCAAGGTTGAGTATCAGGCCCTTGGAATCTAGATGACTAGGTCAACAGATCGACAGAAGTTCAGATCTTTTTGAAGCAAATCATCACCTGGAAAAGTCGAGCAGAATATAAGGGATAAAGGGAAATAAGAATATTTCATTGCTTATAAAAGGGTTTTTATTTGGGCTTTGTTTTATTTTCTGTAAGAATAGTTGTGTTATTTTATGGGCTTTTGAGATATAATCATGTGATGAGATGTTGAACCTTTTTAATGAAACTGCATTGCTACTGGGGTGCATAAAATCTAAAACAACCACGAAAATGGAGTGTTGGATTAACCGTTTCGTTTTGGACACGAAATCGACTATCTATTACGTTAATCGTTTTATCCAAAATCACAAAAACACACATGGACGAAACCATTTTGTTTTTTAAACGCAACCAAAATCTTTAACCGTTTCGTTTCGTCCAAAATGAAACGAAAAAAACGGTTAAAATGGTCTCCATCTTCGCCCCTAATTGCTATACGGTTCTTTACTAAAATAGAAAGGCCCTTGGAAGTTGGAACCTAGTATTTGATTCAAAAAAAAATATTATTTTCATACAAAGAAATTTAAGTTTTTGAAGAGACTAACACGAGACGCTGCTTCCATGTTGGGCTACTAAAAGACGACATGTCCAGAAGATGAGTGTAGCTGAGATGCGTATGTTGAGGTGGATCTGCGGTCACACGAGGAAAGATCGGATTAGAAATGATGACATACGAGATATGGTTGGGGTCGCACCAATAGAGGAGAAGTTGATCCAACATCGTTTGAGATGGTTTGGACATATCCAACGCAGACCTCCAGAGGCACCGGTACGTATCGGAATTCTTAATCATTTCGAGTACACCCGGAGGGGGAGAGGGAGACCAAGATTGACATGGGAAGAAGCGGTGAAAAGAGACCTTAAAGAATGGAACGTCTCCAAGGAGTTGGCGATCGATAGGAGCGCTTGGAAGTTAGCAATTCATGTACCGGAGCCATGACGTAGGAACTTAGGGGTAGGAGTGATGCCATAGGTTTGTAGGTCCCTCTATTAGGTCACGGTCGAGGTCTAGATTTCTACTATTACTATTATTATTAGAGGTATTATTATTAGTATGGCTAGTCTTACTATTAGTATTTTTATGTTTTTTTTTTTTTTTTTTGTTCTTGTTCTTGGATGTGTTCTCTTGTTGGGTTTCTTTCTAGCCTACCCCAACTTGTTTGGGACAAAAGGCTTAGTTGTTGTTGTTGTTGTTGTTGTTACTTTTTTTTAGTTAATTTTAATTAATGCTGAAAAAACTTCAATAATTCATATTTAGGATTACATTTGGTGGACATGTGAAAACTTATCTTCTTTTTTTTTTTCTAGATTTAGTTCTCCATTCCATGTAATGACTTACTGAATTGTAATGCCCGTAAAGGAAACAAAAACAACCAAAACCAAAATGACAAGAAATTATTCGTAATATTTTATTAAAAAATGCAAACAAATAATGGAATTATTTTTTAAAATTATAGTTGTCTGATTTTTATTTTTCCAATCAGACTTCCTCCGATTATTTCCCAATAATTACTCTTCTGCGGCCATAAATTAAAATTGTAGCATCCCCTGCGTCATGTTTCAGAAAAATTGAACAGCTATTATAATTTCGGCTCAAAATTAATCTCCAAAATTCATTTAATAAATACAAAATAAATATAATGATAATTTATCGGGGGTGATAATGATCATCCCCGTATTTCATCATCCCCATCATCTCCAGCGATACTTCATTAATAACAGACGCGTTTTCTAAAAATGGAAAAAAATTCTCATCCCCATCCAGCGATATCCCATCCCTCTTTCCTTTTTGTTCTCTCTGTCCCTCTGTACCCAGTGATGTCCCTCTGTTTTTCTACCTCCCTCTCACATTAACTACAACGACAACAATTACTAATACTAACTACAACAGTTAGTATCCGAACTACAACATTTACTCATATTAACTTCAACAGTTGATATCTGAGCTACAACAATTACTAATACTAACTACAACAGTTAGTATTCGGACTACAACAATTACTCATATTAACTTCAACATTTAGTATTCGAACTATATCAATTAATCATATTAACTTCAATAGTTAGTATCCGAACTGCAACTGTTGAAGTTAATATATATAACTATTGAAGTTAATATATATAACTGTTACAGTTATATATGCCAACTTCAACAATTTAAATATGCCAGCTTCAACTATTACCTTCAACATTTAAATATGCCAATTTCAACAATTACGACCAAGCTTTTAAATTTCGGTTTTTTCGATATGACGGTCCAGGTCCCCATGTTATTTCGTTGTTATTTCAATGTTATAACGGCGATATAACGGTGTAGTGTTTTTTTCAAAGTTTGACACATCAATTCTATAACTATCAATTTATATGTTTATGCATCTCCAATACTCCATACAAATAGCATACGACCATACCAAATTCACTACACTGCAGTAAACCAATATTGAGTAGCAGTAGCAGCTTGTACCAATTTAACAATAGTTCAATATTGAATGCACAATTCAACAATAGTAGCAATAACAGCTTGTTATTTCGCCGAAATAACTGAAATAACGCGTTATATCGCCGAAATAACTGAAATAACGCGTTACGTCATTTTCTCAATTAAGACTGTAACGTTCATGCGGTTTGACACAGAATACCGCTATTTCTGTTATTTCGCCGTTATTTCGCAGAAATTTAGAAGCTTGATTACGACATTAGCTTCAACATTTATGAATATTAATTTCAACGGGTTATGAAGTGTGTGAGAGGGGCAGGGGGGAGGGTGGGGGCGAGGGGGAGGGGGAGCGTATGCGGGAGGCAGGGGCGGAACCAGGATTCCGACATAAGGTGGGCCGATCAGCAGACCGTGGAGTAAAAAATAGCACTGTCTGTCGCAGCCATGGAGTCTGTCACGGTGTCGCCTGCAGCCTCCTGACTCCTTACTCCCGAGCCGAGAGAGAGAGAGAGAGTAAGAGAGATGGATTTGCGTAACAGAGAATGAGAATTGTCGAATTGGGAGATGGATTTAGAAATTAGGAGGAACAATTTAAAAATTAGATATTTCTTTCTCTCTCTGATAGGAATTGGGAGATGAATTTGTGTAAGAAAATGAGAATTGGTCTCTAAGTGTTTAAATTGAAAGAGATGGAGCCTCTACTTACAGTGGCGGAGTTACGTTGATGAAATGGGGTCAATTGACCCCCTTTTATTTCAAAAAATGATGCCAAATATAAGGATTTATACTTATAAATTGAATTTTCTTATAGTTTATTCTTAATTTGAACTCCATAAATACACAAAATGATTCTACTATTGACCCCATCCATATGGTTCATGGTTGCGTAACTTGCTTTCTCTTGAAGTTATTATTTTAAGTTAGTAATTCTTTCCATTTTCATTAAAATCACATTAAATCAGACAAAAATTTTCCAATTAAATTATTAATTTACCATTTTACTTTTAGAAAAAATATACTGTAACTTTGTTGCTTAACTTTGAGAACATAGAATATTTCTATCTCTATCTAATATAAATAACAACAAATGAATAAGAATGCAATATTTTTTCTGTAAAGAATTGTACTAATGTTGTTCATCAATATTATATAATTCTTACATGTTTCAATGCGACAACTAAGATTAATTGAAAACAGGTTTGAAAAAATTCTAAAATGTCATAAATTTATTTTCATATTACTTTAAATATTTCAACCACGAAGTTAAGTTTTTTGTTGACAGGATATCAGAATTTATGATAATTTAGAATTATGCGGAATTCTTTGCTAAGGGAAAAAAATACAAGTTAAGTGAAATGCATTATATTTTAAATTCTAAATTCTTTCATATAGTATTTGATTAAAATTATATTTTTATTTAAAATTTTAGACTTATGATGTTTAAAAATTAGATAAAAATATATAATATTATATGAATTTATTTTAAATAAACAAAAAATACTAATAGTATGAAATTGTTGAACCCCATTACAAATTTTTCTAGCTCCGCCACTGTCTACTTAGACAACTAACTAGACCAAATGAGCTCATTTACTTCAGCTTTGGATTTTTGGCGTATGCCCAACTATAACCTCTCCAATAAATTTTGGTACTTTGGCGTGTGCATGGCACACGCCCGCCACCCCTTGGTTCCGCCACTGGCGGGAGGGGTGGGACGGGGGAGTAGCGTACGCATAGAAACGTGTTTTCTGAATTTCCGAAAATGGAAGAGAATTTCAAACACGTTTTCTAAAAATAGAAAAAAAAGAACTCGTTTTCTGAAGGATGGTGGGATGATACAAATGCTGAAATGATACTAATCAATTCCGGATAATTTATAATTGTTAATGTTTAATTTGAAGAATAAATATAAAGTTTTAATCGGATCGCGGAAACCAGAGTACATTCGCTGCCACTTGGTTGAACCGACTTGGTGACGTCAAATGCCTCCCGGAGCCAATAGGAATCAAGAGGACAGCAACGACACTTCCCTATATAAAAATATAAATGCTCTCCGTTTCTAAAACACTGGAGTGTCCATTCAACTTCGACCCGTAGAAACTAGAAACGTTTGGACGCGGCAGAAACTATTTCTTCAAAACTGGAGAGGAAGTTGATTATCTAAGAACCTATATAAGAACGAGTCTACCGAGAAATCGCCAGACGTTGATTTCTAAACGGATCAAAATTAGACCAGATCAGACCCGATTTGCCTTCACAGACTCACAGTGCTGTGTTCTGGATTCTTCCTTGCTTGATCTCAATGGCGATTGCGAGAGAACAAACGCAAGCGCCTCTTCTCCTATCTATTTTTTTTATTCTCCTGTTTCTTCTCCAGTTCGGACACTCACTGGCGGCAGCAGAGAAAGAGAACAGTTCCAATCCTTCGGTCTCGTGGTCGAGGGGGAGAGACAAGAACGACCTAAGGAAAGGGTCCGAATCGACGGAGTCACTGGAGGAGGACGGTGATGAGTTCACTGGAGGGTTCTCCACCTTGGACAGTATGCTCCAGTGGGCTATTGGTATGCTTATTCTGATATTCTCAATTCAAGGAATTTCTCCAGTTTCAGTTTTTGCTTTCTGTTCTGTACTTCTTCTATTCATTGCAATTGGTTTTAGTACCAAAGTTTGAAATTCGGAATATTGGTATCTAGTAGAATTGATTAAACTTTTTGTTGGTACTTGGTAGAAGGTTGATTGGTTCCGTAGGCAATTGAACTTAATCACTGTTAAAAAAAATCATTATAAATTTTATTTATATTGTGATAAGTTAAGAGTATTATATTTATTTCTATTGTAACTAGGTAATTAAAATTTTACTTTGTATAGCTGAATTTCCAATTTTTGATAAAAATTCTGTAGAATATTTAGAGTGTCCTTTTTAATAAGTATCTAATTCCAATAATTTCTCTAATAATTGATCAGGTCATTCGGATCCAGCAAAATTGAAGGAGAAAGCAGAGTATACTGAAAAATTATCACCTGAAGAGATTTTAAGCAAACAGTCAGAAATAAAGGTACTGAATTTTCTACATGTTCTCTTATAATGATTGAATTTTGCAGAATTCTGCAATAAGACAGTAAATATAACTGTTGAGCTGAATACCCTTTACTGATTCACAATTTCATCTGTGAGCTTTAAGATTATCCATGTTGTCAATGTACTCAGAAAGCCTTTAATATTTCAGGACCAAATGGAAATTCTGTGATTTTATCAGGAATCATTACTCTTTGTTACTCTGAGTTCTCACATATGCATGCCCAAGTAAAAATCACAAATGTCATTATGCCCTGAACACGCTTTACTAGCCTACCTTTCCCAATTACATTTTAGGAAACTCATGTACGTATTACCTTCTTTGTTACAATTAATCATAATTAAATGAGTTAGACCAATGACGGAAATTTGGGTATTTTAAACATCTACAAAGCAGGAGGGGATGGGGTTGATATTTTAAATTTGGGTACTGTTTGCTTTGTAAGACACACATGGCACTTTTTATGTCTCTTGTTACACACTGGAAACCATCCTTCTTATCCTTTTACTTTGTTTATGTTATATTTTCACTTTTTCAGGAGTTAATGGAGAACTTAAAGATGCCATCAGATGCAGAATTAATGAAGATAGCTATTGCAGATTTAAATAATTCCTCTTCTTCTACCCAAGAGAGGTTACATGCCCTTAATGAGCTATTGGTCTTAGTTGAACCCATCGACAATGCTCTTGGTAACTTTTCCTTTGTACTCTTCGTATAGTGGATATATTAATCAGGGTTTACTTTTTTCTCTTATTGTCAAATGTCGATAAAACTTTTTAATTTGCATTATTATCAACCAACTGAATTTTAATTCGATTTATTGGCTTTGGCTGAAATGGTATCCAAAACTAATGTTACCCCCCCCCCCCCACCCCCTAGTTTAGCAAAATATTTGCTCCCCGAACCATAATTGTGCTAAAACCAAACCAAGAGAACTACAGTTGTTTACAATTTTGGAAATAAAAGAGTTTTTTTTTCATTTGAATCGCCTTTTGCTTGACTTAATATTTGATAATTGTTGGCTGCTGTTTGCAAGTAACCCAAAGTTTGGTGGGCTCTTGTTGCAAAATTTAGAAACATTTGCTATTATCTGAAAGCGCTAAAAACATGATAATCTGTGTACAACTTAGAGAAAACTTACTTGTTCATTTTAAAGCAGAGAAGACCTTAATTCTCACTTTGTATTGTGATAATATTTTCTATTGTCCTAATCTTGAGTAGATATGGACAAATTAGGTGGCTTAGAAGCTGTGATCAAGGAGTTAGAAGATATCGAGTCAGAAATCCGCACTGCATCAGCTTGGGTTCTTGGCAAAGCCTCTCAAAATAATGCCGTTGTTCAAGATCAAGTGAGCTGTTACTTCTTATTGTATTTCGTGTTATTGATCAGATAGAAGGCCCCTCCAGAAATTCCACTTTAGCTTTTTTTTTAGGCTTTTTTGTAATCAAACACTTTGTTTCATATAATGAAACGGTCACCTTTATGGGTTACTGTTTTCAAAAAAAAGAAAAAAAAGAAAACCTCAGACTATTCTTTATCTTAGGATACCATTATTGCCACGTGCTACTTACTGCTTCAGTGCAATTAAATGATGAAATTGACCTAGATTCGAATTTGTTGACCCTTCATTTCAAATCATTTCATAAGAAGATGACATAAATATTGTTTTATGAAGGGTTTTATTCTAAATTGTATATCACTCTTTTATAATTTCTGCCAAATCTGAACTTTCTAACTCAAAGAACGATGCTTGCAAATAATACTAGGGTTTTCTGAATTTTTTTAAATGCTTAGGGGCTCTTTTATGTATATATTTTTTTCTAATGAAAATCCTGTGGTTCGTTACTATTCTGTAAGGTCAAGTTAAAATTGTAGCCTGCAACATCCGAAATTTCATGAAATTTGACATTTTGAGGATCACAGTTTCTGTATGGTATTGGATAAAGATACACA
This sequence comes from Rhynchospora pubera, assembly GCA_028095005.1. NCBI lineage: Eukaryota > Viridiplantae > Streptophyta > Magnoliopsida > Poales > Cyperaceae > Rhynchospora > Rhynchospora pubera. The sequence goes on from CM051461.1 coordinate 181,812,600, forward strand.
TCTCTGTATCTGGCTAATAGATTTAATTTTAAACCCTCTGGTATATGCTTTGGTTTTGCTGGTTTGGTTTGGTTGGATCTGTATTACTGGGGCTAAATGGGCGAGGCTCCAGTACCAGTCTGACTAGGGTCCTTTTTATTTTACTATTGTCTGTTTTATATCCATTGTTTATGCCCAAGTATACCTCTTCTCTTTTACTATGAACTGTCTCATTTCTGTGATCAATCAGCTGTTATTTTCTAAAGTAATATTTATTTTCTCTTTTTTTCACTCTAGGTTCTGGGTTACGGTGCACTCACAAGACTAATGAAAATGGTACAATCAAGCTATACTGAAGAAGCAGTTAAAGCTTTCTATGCAATTTCTGCCCTTATAAGGAACAATGAGAGAGGTCAGGAGTTATTTTACTTGGAGGGGGGAGACGTACTGCTTCAGGTACTGGAAAATTACTATGATTGTAGAGTCAGTCTTATTTAGCTTTCATGCCCTCTGCCATATTCCTTTTTTTAACATTCATCTTTGATCCTTCTGTTTAACAAAGTCCATGATGAAAACTACTTTAAGAGAAAATCAATCTTCTGTAAGCTTCTGGTTTGTTTTGACGAACTCATTTTTCAGAAAAATCTTCTGAAAATTTTTGCTCTGTGCATTTCTAAATAAGAAAAGATCATGCAGAATAATATTTGTTTTTTTTTTTTTTTTTTGCTATAATAACAAGGCCAGAATGAGAAACAATAAATTTAAGGGCCAAATTGAGGAGTTTTGAACTAAACATGTCAGAGAGGAAGTCAAATGGAACCCTATAGTTAGAGTTTGTTAATGTGAATATATCAAGTATCTTTTTGCTGTGTTCTTTTGCTAGAATGCCTTGCACAATATCCATTTTTTAACAGCTTGGTGCTGCTCTACACACTGGGAATCCTATGATCTCATTTTTTGTTTTATTAATGGAATATAAGATAACTGGAGAACAAAAAATGCTGGTTTCCATTGTCAATCACTGTAATTTTGCAACATATTAATTCTTCAACCCTTTATTTGATCTTAATGTGCTACATATCCTGGAACTTAAGGCTATCTTTGTAATTATATTTATGTTTTGTTAATGATATATAAGATAACAACCACAGCTAATAATTTGTTTGCCAGTTTCAGTTCAAAATTCTTGGCTTCCAGTTTATTTTGTATCTACAAACTTGAGAATTGAACAGTTCCTTTATTTTATTTTATTTTTCATCTTCAAATTATATTATGCAATGGTCTGTGCTTTTTGTTGTAGGATATGTTAACAAACTCCAGCATAGACATACGGCTCCAGAAAAAGGTCGTGTTCTTAGTGGCAGATTTAGCAGATTATCAAGCAACTACAAGTGCCAATGATAAGAACAACAATCACATGCTTTCTTTATTGAGTGACCGGGTTTTTCTCAAGTCAGTGGTCGACTTGTCAGTCAAGCGTGACCTTGATTTACAAGAGAAGGTGCTTATTATTATTTTTTTTTCATATTCACCTCTTTAAAAATTTTTACTTTGTTAACACACACATGCTCAAGCACGACCGTATTATCGCCTTATTGGAAATAATTTGAACTCCTTTTGTATTGACAGTAGCTGTATCAAAGTTTGCTTCTATACATTGTTTATGAGCACACACTTTCTAACATGAGAATGGTCACTGTTGTGGTCGTGGTCGAGCTTGTTTTCATGCACTCATGCATACTTATCTATCTTTTGCAAATTACACCTGAAATTTTATTAAATCATAAATAATTAGAGCTTTCCTGTTATTTGTATTTGGAGTAGCGATTCATTGTTATTTATTTACCTCATATTGCATGCATTATTATTAAAAAATGTAGATTCACTGAAATTTGTGTAGGTGTTGATGGCTGTAAGGAGCCTACTGTATCTAGCCCCAACCGAGGCCCGAGATCTAAAGGAGTTCTGTGGATTGGACCAAGTACTGGAGAGAATGAGGGTTCAACTGGAGGATCTGGCATCAGATGAGGATATTGGTGACTTTGTAAGAGATTTAGAAACTTTGCGGAGAGAAGTTCAGTCTTTATTCCACCAGAAACTTGATCAGGTACTTTTTCTTTTGTATTATACTTGCAAAAATTGACCATATTTTTTTCACTGGTAACACTTGACCCAACAGTAGTATGTTCAATTTTAAAAATTAATCAGGTATTGGTATGGTTTGGCTTTTGTCTACTACAACCATACCAGTTTGATTTAGGACTATACATCAGTACCACCCCGACTACATCTTACCACCTAGTAATTAGAATCTAAATTTAACATTTATATGTCTTTGTTATGGTATTGCTATGCTATATTGAAGTCCCACTCCAGTTTAAACAATACTCAGTAAAACTGTTGTATGTTAGTTTGAACATAAATAAGTGCCGTATTGGAATTATGATTTTTCAGCTTAACAAAATTGTCCTTTTATTAATATATGTATATGTTTTTTTTTTCTCTATCTCACTTGACATGGCAGGCAACAAGGAGCCCACAGTGATATGTAGATTCGGTAGTCATATTTTTTGTTCGAGTACTTCAGAGAGAGTTGACACAGAACCACATTTTTCTTTTTTTTAGAGTAGAAGGCCCATGGTCTCATGTATCATGTACTTAATGTTTATCCCACATATATATGAGAATTTTGATGGTCATAGCAACTTCTACAATTTTTCTTCAAACATATTTTAGTTTGTAATTTGCCCTTTGGAGACTTGATGCGTTAATAGAAAAAACTAAAATGTACCAAAAATGCAAAAAAATACAAGTCAAGAGTGACTATTTCAATGGAGCTCTTCATATTCACAGCTCCGTTTCTTATTTTATTATTATTGGTCCTTTTTAAATTTTATTTAGGACTTGTATCAGGACTAGAGTGCAATAAATGTACTAATAGTGTATGATTTCTGAACACTGCGGTGCCTATGCGGGGGGGGGGGGGGGGGGGGGGGCGGGGAGAGAGGATCTATGGCGTACTGATTTTGTTGGTGTAAATTTCACCAGAAGTCAAGAGCATTATACCACTAGAACATACGTTTTTCTAACAGCGAGAACATGTAATTTGAGCCTAATTAGTTATTTTTGTTCTACTCCCAAAATTTAGTATAAAATAATTTGTTAAAAGGACACCTGAAGGAGAAACTAACCGAGTTAGAGAGATAGAGAGAGAGAGAGAGACTAACCAAGTGTGCGAGAGTCACTCGAGAGAGATGCTCTGAAAAGGAAGGAGAGAGGAGGTGGAGATGTTGTGCGTTTGAGAGATATGCTCAACAAAGGTTCGATTGAGATAGAGACAATTGTTGATCGGAGGAGGCGAAATTAGCAAGGCTATGATTTCATTTTTTGAAAGAGAAAGAGAGAGTAGCAAAGAGAAATGAAGCTCAGTTCTGGCACAGTCGGTGTCTGAAGGCAACTGCAGGTATAAACTTCAGAAGCATTACCTGGCATGTCTCGTTCAAACACACAGCTCGAATAGGCCTGTTAAAATTTCTGGTCCATAATAAATGGGCTTCAGGCGGTTCAGACTAGGCAGGTATACAAGTGAACGGGTAATATGCCCATCTCTAACCACAATGTTGTCAAACACAAGTTAATTAGTTGTTAGTAAAATTTATTCTCTTTATGCTATTGGAATATATATATATATATATATATATATATATATATATATATAGTCATTCTCATTATATCATTGAACAATACAATTGTGACTGCTGGTTTTAAAATTTGATGTAATAATATAAAGATTTTAAAATTACTTTTATCAATTCTTGTGCTAATCAATTCAATTTTGTTACTACAAATTACAAATTAAAATATGAGGTTTTAATTGTTTCCTACGCGTAAAAAATGCCCTTTTGTATAATCAATTTACTCCAACATCTCGAAAATTTCAGATGCCCCTTTGTATAAAAATTTACTAAAATTCTTCTACAGCTCCATCAATATATCCTAATGATTTCGTCATAAGTTACGTAAAATCTAATGGGAAAAACTTTTCAATGTAGACAATAGAGTCTATCCTACGTTCCTACTCTTTTTCAAGCAAATATATAAGCTAAGGAAATGTTTTCTGCATGAATGGAGGGCTGTGATGCCGACTCTGGCCACTTTTGTTGTGAATCATCACAAAAAAAATATCTCAACAATTATTAATAAGGGGTAAAAGTGTTTTGTCATGTCAAAATAATTATTCTGAGTTCAGCGTAATATGAAATAAATGAATGCTGCTAATATCGCAATCCATAAAAGGCTAAATAAAGCAATTTACCTAATTACATATGAGAAGAGTCCAATACCAACATTTTAGTTGCCCCCAAATGTCAACGTTCCACTATTTATTTACTTTTTATGGAATGATTGTTTTGCCTTTCGAGCAATGATCGGTAGATTGTACATAAGACGACATGAAATCACTGGTTTAAAATATGCAAAAATGAAAACTAATATGTTATCAAGAACATGTAAGTGCTTTAATGATTCTGAAATAATCGTTGGTTTAAAATATCCACCCATCGTTAATCGAAATCGAGTGTTGAGTGAATGAACTCCAAAATCGCAAGTCTAGCGTGTCTCCTTCTTGTCTCATCAATCTGCAAAGAATCCTTAATAAGAGAGCACGATAGAATCGATCAGACTACCCTTAATTCGATGGTGTACTCAGATAATGACGGTTTGACCACGTCTCCATTTTCTTTTCCTATATTTCTCTTCCCTGTGCTCTAATGGTCAGAGGGACAAAGGAATGTCATAAAACCCACTGTATTCCATCATAACATGGATTTTAAACCGAAAAATTTTAAAATAGTATTAAATTAATATAATATATTAAAAATAATATCAATATAATAAGATTTTTTTAAATAGTATCACGAGATCGGAATCCCAGATTCCGAACGCAATATCGGATTCCTGGATTCCGATCTTAGCTAAGATCGGAATTCCGGATTCCGACCTTAGCTAAGATCGGAATCCGAGATTCCGATCTTAACTTTTTAATTTTTTTATATATTATTTATTTATTTATTTAATTTATTAATTAGTTAAATAATTAGAAAAATAGATAATATATTGTAAAAATATTGAAAAAATATGGAAAAAATCAGAAATAATTAAATTAAATTTTATATGTAATTTAGTATTTTTTGGGGAAATTAAATTTATTTTCATTTTAATTAATTTATTTAATTAAAATATAAATTTTTATAACTTATTTAATTAAATGAATTGTACCATTTAGAAAGGATTATAAATTTTCAGAATTTGCAGGGATACAAAGGCATAATCCTTTCAGAATGTTCAAAGTTTTATTAATCCTTTCTGCATTTGCAGGGATACAAAGGCATAACTTGAACATTAAAATTTTAAACAGGCATAACTTTTGATAGGAAGGTCCGTTTGGCGCAAACGAGGGCATTCCGGAAAGCTGACGACGAGATCTACACATGAAACCCCGTAACGACCATTTTCGAAGCCAAAAAACGCTCTCTGGACCTCCAAAATCCACTTTGAAAGTTTGCAAACCTAAAAACCACTCTAAACTACTAAAAAAGTTTTTAAAATCATAAATTAATCATTAAAAAGAGAAATGCAGTAAATCAAGTGAATTTAGTCTTTCTTCTCCGTCTCAGTAAAACATCAATCTCGTGTGATTCCTTTCTAACGCAATCCAGAAAGTTCTTCCTTGATCATGAGACTCGATATGATTGTTTAATATATAATATGAAAATAATATATACAGAGGACGACATCCGGGACGCATATCAAATGGTTGTTTAAAAATTTATAATTTTAATGTAAATTAATTAAAAAATTATACTTAATTATTCATTTTTTTAATTAAATAAATTAATTAAATAAATTAATTAAAAGGAAAATAAATTTAATTTTCCAAAAAAAATACTAAATTACATATAAAATTTTGTTTAATTATTCCTGATTTTTTTATATTTTTTCAATATTTTTAGAATATATTATCTATTTTTCTAATTAATTAACTAATTAATAAACTAATAAAAGGAAAAAAATTTCCCAAAAAATACTAAATTACATATAAAATTTAGTTTAATTATTCCTGATTTTTTTCATATTTTTTCAATATTTTTACAATATATTATCTATTTTTCTAATTATTTAACTAATTAATAAAATAAATAAATAAATAAATAATATATAAAAAAATTAAAAAGCTAAGATCGGAATCTCAGATTCCGATCTTAGCTAAGGTCGGAATCCGGGATTCCGATCTTGCCGTCGGAATCTGGGATTCCGATCTTGTGATACTATTTAAAAAAATGTTATTATATTGATATTATTTTTAATATATTCTAACCAAACCAGTCAAGCGCGCCGCCTGAAATCCAAGCTTAAGCTACATGCAGTTCTAAACAGAAATACTACAGAACACCGTGACAAGACTCGTTATTATGGACTTGATACATACTAGTTCTAATCTCGCGCGTTGCGCGATTCATTCTTATCAGAATATGTTATTAAATGGTTTCTTAATGTGCACTAACTATTCTATTTTTCCCCCAATCTTACAGTGTTTAAATTTATGAGATTACAAATATTTACTCTTTCACATGGCTCCGTTTGGATGCGTTGTGAATAAGGTAGGAAGAAGGGGAAAAATTTATTGGGAAGTGTGTAACTTTTGTGAAGAGTTTGGATGGTTAGAAATAAATTTATTGGTAAAAAGTGGTTATTCCTTATTCCTTATTCCGGAAAGAAGCCATCCAAACGGAGCCCCATATTATTATTTCCTTGAGTCAATGAGAAAGTAGAACATAAAAACAACAAATAATCAATAAAACATATTACAATACCTTAATTTTTCTTTCGAAACAAATTTTTTACAATAATCAGCACAATATATTACGTACCATATTACAACCTGCATAGTACCACAGTAAATTGGTCGTACCAAACTTATGCTCAAACCTAACCATAACGTAGAAAAAACAATGTAAATTATTTAAAAAATATAAGCAAACCTTCATTTGTTGTCATGAAGCACTTGACACAAAAATCAGACACCTTTGAGTTCCATGACCATCTAGCAATATTTAAAAATGAATAGAAGGCAAAAGGTTACATACAGAAGTAGCAGTGTACGTAGCACTAAAACAGCCACAAATATTATTTAAAAAAAATCAGATAATCTGTGAAAAGTAACAAAACAATGATTTAATAAATCACAACAGGAAGCTAATAATATGTGCAAACCATGACAATATTAATTATTTTATTCCCATTTTACCCTTGTCATATAAAGTATACACTGCCAGTCGTTTATTTAAACTTCATAAATGGAAACTTGCAAAGCAGATTGTTATTACCTGTAAGTAACTTTATTAAATATCAATACTAATATTGTTGTTACCTGTATACAGATTGTAATATGATAATGTGCTAATTATTGAACCCACAAACATGCGTGATTATTTGCAATTATTCCACAAACAGTTCTTCACTGGCTTTCTCCATCCACAACAATTCAAAAGTTATTAATACATAAATATTTGAAATACCATTAAATTTCCTGGAAGTTAAATAAGGGAGGAGATCAAAGCACTCACACCTTTCTGACATAAACTTCCATCCATCTCCTCCTGCTTTGCTAACCTAAATTTACCAAATGCAACAAATCGTTCAGTTCTATTCAACAAAAATAATCCATGCAATTATTTGAAATTTAATGTCAGGATAACAAATAGATCTGAGCAGGAAAAATCATTTACAACAGCTGCACTCTTGTTCTTTGGATTCTCTCGTTGAATGGCTTCCTGAACTCATTCTATTTAACCAAAATAAGGAGAAGTAAGAAAAAGGGACACAAACCCCATGTTACACTAAACGAATAGTAGAACAATGAAATGCCAAAACTTACATGAAAATGAACAGTGGATGGATGAATAACAACTAAATATAATAATAAAACAGATCGGTCAGAAATCAGACCACTTACGTAAATAAAATTGAGATATAGTCAGTTTTTAAGAAAAATGAAAGAGAAATGTAATAAGAGAAGCATCAAGGGCAACAACCATCGATTTTTATTCTATCTGAGTCTTGTACTAAAAAAAAAAAAACTGGTGTCAGCTTTTTTGTGTTCTTCTCTTAGACTTTGGTGATTCTTTAATATATATGCACAGATGCTAACAGTTCTCTATTTCCTTTTCTTCTTCATTTTATACTTTAGTTTGAATAGTACTTCTTAATTCACAGTATAGCATAACTAAGAATATATACGAACTCAATAAAAAATTATCATTTTGGATGCAATATTCATGAAGACACTACTAATTTACCATAATAATATACTCAATTTTGTGTTACCTTGATTTTCAAATAGCGGAACAATCAGAGAGCTTGGCTATAACCTTCTGCTCCGTTTGGATGGCTTCTTTCCAGAATAAGGAATAAGGAATAACCACTTTTTACCAATAAATCTATTTCTAACCATCCAAACTCTTCACAAAAGTTACACACTTCCCAATAAATTTATCCATTCCCAATAAATTTCTTCCCTTCTTCCTTCTTCCTATCTTATTCTCAACGCATCCAAACGGAGCCTTCGATTTCATCTCCTCTTTTGCCCTCTCACCTTGGTTCGACCCTCAGTGACCTTGCGGAACATGAGAACGATAAACAGAAAAAAGTACCTGAAACGGAGGCAATAAATTAATTATCAGTAGTAAGACTCCACCATCCTACAAAATCTCTGCTAGTTTTGAAACCATGATACAACTTTTACTGAATCTAAAGCCAAGCCAAGGCAAGCCTGTAGGCAACAAACAAATATTACCTTGGCACCAACAGTTGCTCATTCTCTTCTGTAATATGGTCTACCTGTTGAGACATTTTTATAATTTCTATTAAGTTTATTAAGCTTGATCACAGTATTTGTCATGTTTCCTTGCATTTTGTTTTTCCACAAATGTCATATACGCGGTTTCCACAAATGTGCAACTAAAGATTAAATCCAACACTTTTTGGCAAGCGATTTTTTGTTTGCACTGATTCAGCTCATCCAACACCTAAATCCAAAAGCTACAAATGTGCAACCAAAAGCTATTGTTTGCCCCTCCATGAACTACAAATGTGGAACTAAAAGCTAAATCCAACACCTTTTGATCAGAGAACCTTTCTGAGCTGGGATTAATGAGCTGACTCAGTGCTATTGGCAAGCAATAAAAAAACTTCTACAAATAAAAAATCTCTTGCCAAAAGCACTGACTCAGCTCATTAACCCTAGCTCAGAAAGGTTCTCTAATCAAAAGATAACGGCGATGATGTCCAGAACTATCAGAGCACATAAACTTGACCCAAATGCAAACATTTAAGAAACCCAACAACTAAAAACAAGAGAGAGAGAGAGAGAATACCGATTTGAAGTTGGTATTCTCAATCGGATTTGAGAAAAAAATTATCGCAGTAAATAGAGCATGCCAAAAAAATAGGAAACGAAAGTAAAAAACATTGACAAAAAAGGACAAAAAAATTGTAGCTTTGCAGTAATTAATATTTAAAAAATCCTGTGTTGTAGCCGCTGTACCTTCCCAAAATCACATCCGCCTGATCAAATCGGACGGCTCGGATCAAAAGACGTCCACTGGATGGTTGTATTCAACCATCCAGAGGATACTCGTCCAGAGGGGAACTGCATCCTCTGGATGGCCATCCATGGATGGCTTTCGATCTCAGCCGTCTGATTTAATCTCAACGGCTATAGATGCCCCGTGCATGATACCAAGATTGATAGGCCCGAAAAAACATAACCGTTAAGATTAAATCGGACGGCTCGGATCAAAAGACGTCCACTGGATGGTTGTATTCAACCATTCAGAGGATACTCGTCCGAGAGAGAGGGGGTAGAGAAGAGAAAGCTGGAAGAATCAAGAAGAAGCTGCTGAGATAGTTAATCGAACGGACGTGATCAACACACGCAGAACGAACGGATACAATTGAGCGAAAAGAAACGAATGGCCAGGATGAGTTCCTGTACTAACTACAGTTCCCACGTGCAAGTCACGCCGCGCAAGCTTTATATAGTTATTATAATTATAATTATAACTAGTGCTAATTTCGCGCGTTGCGCGATTGCTCTTCAATTACGTTCATTGCTAATTACATGTTTTAATTATAACGACCATGCCTAACTAACAGGTGCCATCAATATAACTATAAATTTATATAGACTAATTATTTTATTATAATAGCACCATGCTATTATAATACTATGTACTATGTTGTAATTATGATACTATCCAATATTGTCAATGAAAGCAGTATTTTAAATTATAGTCGATTAGTACACATATCGTCATTGACTTCCCTTAAAAAGAACATGATCTTTTATTGTAATAATACTCTCGTGAAACTACAACTAAATTTATTTTAAAAATATAGAAGAACCATCTTAGCTGACTAATAGAAGTGTTTTAATTATTATATATTCATTGTATCAAATATAATTAGATAATTACCATTCAAAGAAAATTATGAACTAATTAACATTACAAAGAGAGAAATGCACTATAACTCAAAAGGGTAGAATGAGGTGCAAACATGAAATGATCTATATAAAAGGATCGATTCCATTAACAAAATGTAATAAGGAGAAAGGGTATAAGAAAAAAAAATTACATATGACAATCAAATAAAGAGAATTCTTACTCCTTGACAGTCGACAGCAATACCGCTCCAAATTCCAAGCAAAGATTGCTTGTCAATAAGAATTTCTGGTAAAAAAATTATCTTCAAACTCTAGCTTATGCTGTTGCAAAGTCTAATAAAGAGAATAAGAAACTACAGAGAATTAATTTTCTCACATAAATGCTGCCACAACTGATACCAGCACATATAAGCTAGAACTGTGTAATAAGATGTTGGGTATTGTTAAGGGACTTCAACAAAATAAAGTATCGGCATTTTGGAATTTTAGTCTCTAAATATAAAAAATAATACATTGAAAATTTGCAATCATCTAACCATGCGTGAAATAAATATAAAATCATACCAGATTTTTTTTTTTTTTTGTATAGATCCTAAATGCTCTAACCTTGGAGAGCTCAACAGGTCATTTATGCGAGGAAACCTAAAGCACATTGAAAATTATCAATAATTAATGAAAAAGTGTCTTCATAAAGAAAAGAATAAAACTGATGATTAGAATATTTAAATAAATATCGCTAATTTACCGATAGGCACTCTTTAGATAACTATCTTTACATTTTCTTTGCAAGTAGTATGTGCTTGTTGGGTGCGTTTGGATGAGAGAAGAAGAAGAGGAAGAAGGAAGATGGGAAGAAAAAAATTATAAACAATCCAAACTCTTCACAAAGGCTCCGTTTGGATGTGTTGAGAATAAGGTAGGAAGAAGGAAGAAGGGAAGAAATTTATTGGGAAGGAGTAAATTTATTGGGAAGTGTGTAATTTTTGTGAAGAGTTTGGATGGTTAGGAATAAATTTATTGAAAAAAATTTCTTATTCCTTATTCCTTCTTCCCACTTCCCACCATCCAAACACAGCCAAAGTTACACACTTCCCAATACTTCTTCCCACTTCTTCCCTTCTTCCCTTCTTCCCACACCTATCCAAACGCACTCGTTATGAAGAAATTCAAAAGGAAAAAAAATTGCATATCTCGCTCTATGAATTGCAGCACGTGCTTAACTGAATTGATGCAACTTTTGACTATGCCGTAAAGTATAATCTCTCCACATTCTATTTTTTTAAAAGAAATCCCAAGTTCTAACAGTATAGTAAATTTTCAAATAGTGTACAAAAGCTTAGAACTATATGAACCAAATAAAAAAATTCAGACTGTAACATCACTGCTCCAAGACCAGAAAGGAGTGATGAATATCCTGCCAATTGTTTTCTTCAAGCACAAATAACAAAAATGTCGATGAACCTTTTTCAAGTGCAGGAATACAAAAGAGGAGATGTTCTTCAATAAATAATAAATAAAAAATACTCAGATCTTCATTTGACAGCAATTAAATAATAAATGTCGATGAACCTTTTTCAAGTGCAGGAATACAAAAGAGGAGATGTTCTTCAATAAATAATAAATAACAAATACTCAGATCTTCATTTGACAGCAATTAGCAGGATAGACATTTGACAGCAATTGGCAGGATATACAATCCATTTGTAATAAAAAAATAAATATTTTTTTTGCATTTTCTGCTAGTCAATCCTTAGATCTTCATTTGACAGCAAACAATCTCAAAGATATAGTAGCTATTTTCTCCTCTTATCATTAGGAACTGTGTAGGCAATCAGTAACCCGAGTGTATTAATATACAGATTGGATTGCACCTCCATATTTTAAATATTGAAAGGATATAGCATTAAGAAAAAGACAAACGTTGAATGCATGAAAGAGAAAGACAAACGTTGCTGTCCAACAGAACAAAATTCATGCCCCACACATTATCATTTTTTGGATTGACAGTTTCCCACATTTTGAGGACTCTAGCATGAATAATATCTTAAATCCTCTAATTATTTATTAATAAAGAAACTTACATGAATAATTTACTGCTACCCTCCAAATATAAGACTACTTTTTATCCATTCCTAAACATATTTTCAAAAAACCAATAAAAAAAACAAATAAAGAGAAAAAAGGCATCTGCTCTTTCCCTGAAGATAAGTGAGAACTAATGGGAAATCTAATCTAAATAATATATAAAAGTTAACCTGCTCATATTGTCCAAAGTAAGCTCATCGTTGAACAGCTTTTGCAAAGCTCAATATTTCATCACTGGAAACTCTTCCACGTATCAGGAGGTAACCACAAATGCAACACCAATAGAAAACAAAAAATAAAATCAACCCCAAAATGTAACACTAAATGTAGCCGTAAATATAAAAAAATTCAAAATATATAACCAAACTTTCAACACGACCTTGTTTAAAAACTGATCAAGATCTTCAGCTGTTTGTTTGAACTCCTCACTTCGTGAAGCCTAAACTTCCTTTGCCATTTCTTTGGCAGTATCTTGCAAAATTTTGGTATATTCTATTTTTCCTTGGAGTCTCCCTTTTAAAAGTTCCTGCAAAACAATGTAGACATATGCAAGACTAATATGAGAGGACCTCAGTAACATCATACCAACATGAACCAACAATCAAATATTATAAAAGTTTGAGCTTCTTGCTGGTCTTTATGATTAAAATTAATATCAGATAGTTCTGGAAAGGAATAAAACATTTTCCTTGCCAAGAGATATCAATTTACATATGTGAATTTTAACTTAATTCTATGGAAGGAATAGCCACAACCATGTCATATTCAATGCATCAATAAACATAACAACATCAAATCTTAATCGAATCCGTACCCGGTAATGATTTTGCCATCTCAACATTTAGTGGCCTGCCACCAACACCAACATTATTAAGGGCCAGTGCCGATGTGACCTCTTTAGGCTTCGAGCACTCAATGAAAGCGAAGTGCGTTAACTCAGTTATCATGCAATCAGCCAGCGTCGCACAATAGCCAGACAGTTGCTTGAGATGCTCAACAGTTAATAGGGGGCTCAAGTTGCTGATCTGGATAGTTCTCTTCAAGAGGTCAGCCTCAGCCACCTACTCAAGTGAGCCTGTTGTCAGATACATAAAGAAATATGATATTACATATAGCGCAGTAAGTATTTGCATAGTAAGATAACCAAACTCACAGATAGTTCCCATGTAGCATCTAGTTTCTCCCTAGAATGACATTGTAAGACAATTTGGGCCTTTATTTCAAATCCCATTTTGATTCCTAAAAATTTGACAAATCACTTTCAATCCCTACAAAGTGGATATGGAACAATAGGAACTATAACTCCTTAACAACATCAAAACTTATCAGAGATACACCCTGACATTGCTCCTACTAACACCAAGAAATATAAAAAAAAAAAACATCAAATCACTTGGACCTATAGCATCCCCATCCTCTGGCTTCTGCAACTGGATCTGAGCTGCGTGAGCCACAATGGCCTGAGCAGCGGCCATAGCAGCAGCCGAGAAGCCCATGAGGTTCTTATCCATGGTTCTGCCAGCCGTCGACAGCACATGTATCAACAAATGAGAAATATGATCTTGTCTGACATTCATAAGACTTCTGGCTTCCGATCCAACCTTCATTGTGTCCTATAAAAATGAGAAATATGTCGCTATATCCGAAACCAAGATAGACAGTAATCTCTGTAGGAAAATCAACCTAATCTGAGTTGAATGTGTTATTTTCAAAGAAACATAAAAGTACCTCGCATTCATGGCGATGCTCCCGTGCTTGATCAACTTCTCTACTGCTCTCCACAACTCAACCCTGATCTGAAATCTCACCAGAAACGATGATGAGAACGTTCTCCCAAAACCAGCGGCACAAAAAAAGTTCCAGAAATAATAAGTAAGATAGAGGAAAAAGAGATAGAGATGCTCAAAACAAAACGGTACTCATCTGAAAGAAGAAGAGCCGATCTATTCATCGGTTCATCCCATCTCGCTAGGCGATGCCGGAAGATGCGAAAATTCAGCGATGAAGGGCAGCGCAATCTTTGAGCTGCCTTGCCTCGGGAGGCGTGCACGCCAGGCTGGGAGAAATGAGGAGAAAGAGCCTCTTCACGTGGAAATATCCAGAAGCCGAAGATCAGACGGATGGATGCACTACAGATCGAACGGGCAAGATCAAACGCAGAAGACAGACGGTACAGATGAATTACTGTACTAAAAGTTATATAGTTTTAATTTAATTTCACGATTCAATTGTTCAACAGCTACATACGAAGCTTATAGCGCACTGTGCAGTGGGTCTGTGGCCTGTGGTAATCATACGAAAAACTATTTTATAAATCAAACATAAATAAATGTCAAGTTGCCATTGAGATATAGAACTATAAAAGAGGAAGTCAAATCAAGCAATCGGGCAATGCGGCACATGGCGTGGAACATAAAATAATAATAAAAAAAAGGCTCAACTTGAAGTGGACAAAGAAATGATAATGCGAGTTTCACGTTGGCATTTGAGGAGATCGTCGTTTTTGTGAATCGTCTGACGGGTCTTCTATTATATGAAATTAGAATTAGATTAGATACATTGGATAGAGCGACCAAGGATTTGTTTATACTCACCGTCCACGTCTGCACCATGCCCGGTCTTGTTGTGCTGTTATGGGCTTGATTACAAACCAACAACAACAAAAAGTTACACTAACTTCAATGGATTAAGTTGATTTAAGGGGCTGAATTTACACATCAATCAAACTAATTCACATTTAATAAGATAGAAAGCCCCTTATACATCAATCAACATAATTCACACTTAATAAGATAGAATAATTATCTGAGAAATGCTAGAATAATTTTCTTGTTCACTTTGTAACCTCTACCAAGTTTTCTTAAAAAAAAAAGACGGATCGCTTCGTTGAGTCAGATTAGATTTCAAATTAAAAAAATCAAATGACTTATTCAAACTACTTAGTAAGTTCTTTATATTCAAATGTCCTTGTGAACTAAAGTTTATATTTTTAAATATTTTAAAATATTTTTTAAGAATTTTTTTAAATTGTTGTTATTGGAGAGTTCAGAACTAATTAGATCAAGAATTTCTTCAAATTTTTAAAAAATATAGTAAAAAAATTTAAAAAATATAAGATTTCGTTGGCGAGGAGATTTTCATATAAAAATCAAATTTAATAGTTTGAATCGATCAATAGAATTTTCGAATTTGACAAAACCTCGTCGATATTGCTTTAACACGTATCATCATCATTATAAGTATTCAATTTCAAAGCTTCGTTTTACTGTAGAAAGAAATCGAATCGCAACGGTTGTGCTACTGTACTGGATTGAATCTAAGCCCTTCGTCTCCGCCAGCGCTGTCTTTTCTCTCGCTTTCGCGAAGGTTCCCACAGACCACAGACACACCTCGATTCCTCTCTCTTCGATGGATCTAGGGTTTGCAAAACCCTCCCTCTTCTTAGCCGCACTGAAAGTTTGGTGCTCTCCTGTTTCGCGTTCCTCCTCTCTGCGAGCATTGCATTAACCTTCCCTTGCTCAATCGCTGCACTGAATCCCTTTTTTTCCCGTTCCGCTTCTGCCTCTGATCACCGCCATCTTCCTCTCTCTTCTTGGCCGGACAGAGGCGGGGGTGGAAAAACCAGTAGCGATCCTGGTCGTTTCCGTCCCTATAGCAGTGATCGCAGTGGCTTTCTTCTCCTTTTTGTCTCCGTCTTCAACCTAGGGTTAGAGTTTTGGTGGTGTGTGACCTTGGCAGCCATGGCGTGGCTCCCTACTGAAGGGTTAGGGGTGTTAATTCATGTTAAGACTTCTTCAATCCTTCAGCGTTTTTTCAGTTTTGTTTGGTATGTATGCTCTCAGGCTTTCTTTAGTATTTTTGTCAATTTCGTTTGGTTACATTTGTTTGTTCTTTGCTATTGTGTTATAAGGTGTACATGTTGTACGACTTTTTTGTATTTTTAGTTCTGCTATGTTAGTTTTCTTCGTGTTTGCTTAATTGTTGTACCGAGAAGGTTTCATCCATGGACGGTTTCTGCTGAGGAGATCAGAATATAGATAAATGCCTAAAAAAATAGCAGTACAAAAAAATCCTCTTACAAACATTATACTGACATCAGAATGTAAACATAATATTTTCCTTCCATCTTTCAGCCATGAAAATATTAAATGAACTCTTTTGGACAGCTAAATAGGCACTGGACAAACACCACCGCTGCCACAACTGCGCACACCGTCTCCAGTCGCAACCAGTTCAGCAGAACAATCTGCTCAGCACACAGATACGCTGCACCAAACAATGTAAGCAACTCTTTGTTTCTGCGTTATCGCAAAAACGGTTATAACCACTGCTTATTCTGTTGCTCCTCACACTACAGCCAATAATCCAGAGCGGCAGTTCATTCCGTTAAATTGGAGATTATTCACTGATCTGTCACTTGATGAAGGTAAGAGGTGCATTATTATTTTATAGAAATAGTGTACAAAAACAATGTAGAGTTGTTGCTTGGACATATGATGGGAACAAAAAAATTAGATTCTGCATTTAACTATGGTTTATGAGCTACAATTGATTATGAGCTCTTTCTGCAGTGATTTTCACTTGGTTACCATAATATTGTATGTAGACTACAATTGATTATGAGCTATGGATCACTGGTAAATTCTATAGCCTTTTTTTTCAGTAATCATTGCAAGACAATGATAAATTTAACATTTTTTTATGTTCCCATTTGCAGATAGTTTTGCGAGGAAAAGACAAACACGTTTAGTGATAAATTTGGTGAAATAAAGGTTCGTTTGCAAAATAGTTGTTCATGTATTGATCATTAGACCTTTATTGATTATTTATTATTATTTTTTTAAGAATGTTAATTCTGTATTTCTTGATTGATGTCTGTTGTAGCTTCTATGTTAACATAAGATTAGAGATGTGTCACTAATTATATGGAAAATATCATAGCTTTGTTTTTCTATTCTAATTTTCTTTCTAATGTTCCTCCTTGACTTTACAGTTATTAGGTCTTGCCACTTTTTTTAAAGGTTTCCTCAGTGATTACTGATTATTTATTTTCATACAATTTAACTTAATTCCTTCTTTTTATCCCTTCTTTGCAGATTGCTTCACTGAAAATCTGAAACTTTTGGGAGTTGCTACGAGCGTGCTCTGGGAACATCATTCCTAATTAGCTTCCTAGCTTTTATTGGCTATGTGTAAGCATGGTTAGTTTATGCTTTTTTAGTTTGAAACATCTTTGTTACTTATGCAGAAATATAATATTTTATTGTATCAGATGATAATAGAGAGTGCAGCAATGGTTTTATCATTCAACCCAAAGCCGATTCAGGTCAGTTCTGAGTAAGCCCAAATGTTATAATTTATTACAAAATTTTTTGAATTTTTTCCATTTCTTTTTTCTTTGTGATGGTGGGCCGTTTTTTGTGCTTACAATTAATTAGCAAATTTTCTTTTTTACACATGCACATGATTGTATTGATTAACGATGTGTTCATATTTTAAAACGAGGCAATAAAGTATTTGTATAACATTCTCGATGGTGCGGTTTTATCAGCTGCTTGTACAGTAGGTTTATTTCCATTATTTATGATAGTATATTTGAAAAATTATTGATGGTTTACGCTACAAGTTGTTAAAACTTGAATAGACCAGTCAATTGTAGCTTATGCTGATTCCAAACACTGATGGTTCGCATGAATTTTCTTTGTGCTTTTTATATAAAAAAAATTAACAATGCATGGCTAAAATTGTTTGAAATATATATATATATATATATATATATATATATATATATATATATATATATATATATATTTGTATATCGTTTATTGCATGATTTATATTTTTATTTCTATTAGTACCAACAAGGAATATGAAAAATGTTCACTTAATGTGCAAAAAACACGCTCTTGTATGATATCAGCAACTTTACTTTGATATTCATAGTATGTAATTTATAAAAAAAATATATATTATATACATTATTGCTCTATTAGCAATCGATAAAAATGAAAAAGATAAATCCCACAACGCATCCCAATAAATAACAAAAGAACATGTGAGGTGGCTTTGTGATTGGAACACGAGGATCTTCTTACGAAAACCGACCGTTTTGAGGATGGTAGTGTGGAGGTGCGCATCACATTGAATGAAAAATGCCAGCAAATTATTGCCATGCAAGGGAAAGTCCAGTGGTATAGAATTCATCTATATGCATTTTTTTGTGCTATTATGTTAACTTTTTATTATCATAAAATGATTTTTTTTTATGTAGGATCATTTTATGGCATTTCCTCTTCTGTATTGCCTCAGAAATAAAAAGACTACCCCTTTTTCTTCGTCTGCAATTGTGACATGACCATCTCAGAATTATTTGCTATTTTTTCCCCCTAAAATCTCAAAGCAGATTTGACTGAGGACTGCATTGGATGCCACGACAGTGATGCTGCCACATAAGGTTTGTTTGTGATTTGTCAAACTAATGATACACCAACAAGAATTAATTAATATGAATACTCATGTAGTATGGATTCATCTATTTTTCTGTTACCATGCTGCTTTTATAGAAATTAATTTAACAGTAGAATTAAAGCAATTTTGAGGTGTAATAAGGGGTAAAATAGGAAATCTTATTAAGAAAATTTTTTATTGCAAAGACTTTCATTGTCTTCCACAAGGATTCTATAGTAGGTAAATCATTATTGAAATCAGTTATTGTTATTTTTGTGGAATAATTATTACAGCACCGTATAAACCAGTCAAATAAGAAGCTAACTAAACAATAATCGATTTTTATTCCAGGTTGCACAAGTTCAGGTACGAGTCATTGAAAGGCTGGCCTTTGGGATTAATCTCTCTGCCTTAATTGAACACAAGACAAGATTGGTTTACTGTAAGCTTAGAAGTACACTTTTTGTATCTCATATTGTCTTTTCAGTTGCACAATCGATTATGCGATGTACTTAGTGTATTATTCTATATTATTGCCGTCAAATAAATATTTATTATGTTCTTTAGATAGACTGGTAAGGCACATTATTCTATTTTTGTTGCTTTCGTTTTCTTCCGATGGTAGATGAAGGTCGAAAGATTGCTACCCATGGCTGAACGGTCCACCTGCCTGATTGATTGGATGAAAAGAAGGTAACAAATAAGCTTCATTTTGTGCTTAAAATGATATCATCTAATTTATATTGTACTGAATGAGGTTATGTCTTTGAGATATAATATCCAGTATTTTTATCTATTTTTTGTTGCTTTATTGCTTTTGTTTCCTTTCAATGACAGATGAAGGTTCAAAGGTTGATGCCTATAGGTGAGGGATCCACCAGCCTAATTAATTGGATTAAAAAAAAAGGTGACAAATAACTCCATGTTCTATTGAAATGATGGCATTTTTAGTTAGTACGTTTCAATCTAGCATTGTGATAAATTTGTGAATGTCAGTGAGCTCCTCAGCCACTCTATCATATGCATCATATTTTGCTCTGTATCAGGTGGTTGTTAGGATGCAATCATTGGATTATAAGGACATTTGGATTAAATGAGTATATGATGGAGATAGTAAGTCACAAATATCTTTCCGTGTGATCTTATGAGTGTGCACCAGTTTCCTATTTGGTATTTGGTGTTCATGATTTGTGTAATTTTTTTTTCTGGTAAATACCTGTATAATGATATTAGATAATACTCACTAGGTCTCATATTGTTAGCTCGAACATTTTTTTTAATTCTGTTTTCAATATATTATCAGGTGCATTGTGGGTCTTTGTGCTGGTATGGGAGAAGAGTGACAAGTACATACATCTAAACAAGGTGTGCATTGGCATTGCTTCGACTATTTAGTGAAATTAGATGTAAACTGTTTATCGACTACTTTCAATATATTCTTTCATGTTGCATGGTCGATCAAAAAGAAATATATGCACTATTATTTGCCTCTGATAATTTTTAAATCTTTGGATATTTTTAGTAGGTGATACGTTAGATGACATGAGTAGCTCAATGAACTTTTTTTGGAGAATTAATAGGTGTAACTGTTCATGCAGAGGTATGTCAATTTTCTTTTGTTCTTTGTTAGATAATAAAAAATTGAGTTCTAGAGCACCTATTCCTCCTCTGACTTAAGTTCTACAACTTAAGCGGGTATGATGGTACATGCGGTTGCTTTCCACTCCGTTCTCTATTAAAGTGCTAGTAGCAGCTTATTTACAAACCTTTCATTTAATTGGTCACGGTCGGTTGAAGTAAAGAGGTAGTCTGTTCAAGGAATTGGTTATTAGTTTTGCTAAATCTAAATTTGTAACTGGTTTGATAGGTTCTATTGGTTGAGCTGAGAAAAAAAGGATGAGTAAATGTTAAGGTTGCGCTGGGTTTAATTAGTTAAGTCACTTGATTAAGTACAGAGGGATGATCATGATTTTATATGTTAAGTTTCAATGGGTTGGACGTTTATGAACTCATTTCTTTTTCTGGTCCATGTGCAGACATTTGCATCTTAGAGAACTTGCGCAATGATTTAACTGATGCAGAAAGGATTCGAGTTATTTCTAAATGGTGCTATTCTATTGCCTTTATTCTTTTCTTGCTCTTGCTTTTGCTTTATGCCTTGCTCTTTGGCGTGTTCTCTCTAATTTTTAATGCTTTTTCCTTTTTTCTGATTGCACTGCTATCTATGTTGTGCTTTCTTTTATGCTGGGTTATCTAGCAAAGAAATTGATCATCATTGTTTTGTGTATTGCTGTCAGGGCTTTCTATTGGGTGCCAGAGGCCATTTTCAGGACTTTACATTAGGTTTTTAATGGATAATTCTGTATAGAAGATGAAATTCAAAGTATAGAAAATGAGTAGTGCCCTTGGCCATAAAATGAGGTACTTGCAGCACCAATGATTTTATTTTGGATAAAAGTTGAATCGAGCTACCATTATTTATTGTACATTTTCCTTTGCTTTTGCTTCAATTGAGATGAGTACTAGGTAAATAGAAGGCTTTCTTTGGCTAGCAAGTTCTCTCTCATCAATGCTAGGTTGTGCCACCTGCTACAGGTGATTTCTTAGCAGTTTTATATCTTTCTTTTTACCATTTTTGTCAATTTATATGAGTATTATGTCTTAACCCTAACACATGTATAGGATTACAAGTTCTTTTTTCTTAGAATATACTTGCACAAAAAAAATGATTCTCTGACTTATGTATCACAGAACCAAGCTATTGAAAGCAAGTGCATAGTGATAGAACAGTTAGGGAACGTCTGTGATGAGGCCCTTAATATGTTCATACCGATAAAAAGGTTATGTCGCTAAATTTGAACTTTCATGAGCTGATCAGTTCCTCTAATACTAGACATTTCTTTTAATTATTAGAGAGATCTCAAATAATAACTATAGGTGTTGTTGCTATTTGACATAATAAATACAGGTATTCCTCTAAAATTATTGTATAGTATTTGTATAGTTATAATAAAATATTAGAGTTGCTATAAAATTATAATAAGTATCCTAAATCCAGTTCGAGCTAAAACTGATACAGTTAGGGGCAATACAAGAAGAGATGTCGGCAGAGCGAGCTTTTTCTTATGCCTCGGCTGAACCATCGTATTCTATTGGTGGGTCTTTCTCCTTATGTTTCACTTAAATTCATCTTATCTATACACGCGTCATCCTCTGGTATTTGAGGGACATTGAAATCATATACGCTGTCCAGCATCCTGCCAATACTAAGCACATTGGACTCACAGATTGCACATGCCTTAATCTATAAAATGCCATGATTATTCTGATATAGACTGAAAAAGAAAACATGCTAACTTTGTCAAAAAATAAAAAAATATATGGTGATCATAGCAAGAGTTTGTGTACCTGTGTGTATCTGTTTTTTCTCTTCAAGTGGATTTTGATTTTTGAATGATAAATAAATTTTTTTTTGGGTGATGTTTGGCAATGGTATAAGGAAACTATTTGAATTTGGCTGGGAGAGGTTTCAGGACCATAAAGAAATAGTGCTCCAAAAAATACCCTCACTTTCATCCTCTTTTCCCCTTTAAATTTTTCTAATTTACTTGGTTTTTTTTTTCTAATTTATGCAGGTTGTCCTCCAGAAAATATCCTCACTTCCCTCTTTTTTTTTTCTAATTTGTTCTAACTCTTTTTTTTTTCAAAATTGTTCGTATTTCCTTTTAAAACGGTGCCATGCATCATTTTGTTTTAGAAGTTATTAGTCAATTATCTATTATTAGTAGTTTCTTTATTGTTTATTTATTAATTGATGATTATGTTTTTTTGGCATAATAGGATTATTATGTGTTAGTAAGTTGAAATTTTCATATCTTTCTTTTTGTTTTTTTATACAGCTAATGCTTAGCTGAAGCATTGGTTTGGTACTTACTGAATTATTTTTTAATGGTTGGATTTTAAATTTGGTGCACAAACGATGAGTGCATGATGGTCATGATTTTGATGTTTGATATTTTCTTGCTAAAAAATAAACAGCTAGAAAATTCATTTAGGTTCAACTTTCATCGCGCGAAGCGCGATGCTTTAGCTAGTTTCTCTAATATTATATAACAATTTTAAAAGTTCGAATTATGTAGATGAGATCGACTTATTGCATAATTATTCCTAAATGAACCTAAACTGCGTCATAGATGCCAATTAGATTTTTGATACACTAGAGACTGGTTAAAAGTCAAAATATCATACAAGCTCGCGTATATGTTAAAAAAAATATTATCTACTTACATGAAATATTACGCGTGCTAGTTGAAGATGATAAAATACAAAAAATATCACATTTCATCTATCTACTCTAAAATTGTACAAATCACTAGCCAAAGCCTTTCTTTTTTTTTAAAAAAAAAAGAGAGAAAAAAATTATACAAATCACATTGAAATTTACCCAATTTGCACAATCCATTAATTGGGATCATGACCCAATATATATTGGATTCAACCTAATTCGAAAAGTCTTCCTTTAATATCGGATTTGATAAATAAGTCAATTAACCATTCATTTAAAAATTTAATAATTGCATATTTGTCATTTTTCATCAGATAAGATAAGATAGATAAGATAATTAATTTCAACAAATTTTACGTTATCTATTCTAGAGGTTAGGAAATAACCCTGAGTCTGAGACCGAGGGTGGTTGGTAGGTGCACGCATTCCGCCTCACTCTAGTCAACCGTTTCTCTCTCTTTGTTTCTGTAACTTCCATAATAGAAAAGTAGAAAACAAAACCCACCGCTTATAAAATTCACACACAGAAAGAGAGAAAAAGAGAAAAAAGAGAAGAGAGAAGGAAAGAGAGAGAGAGAGGGAGGATGGAAGTTGGCTTCTCTCTATCCCGTATCTCAAATGGACTCCAGCGATCGTTCCACCCGAGCACCGCTCCCGTCGCGCAACCAAGAGTAAAAGTCCTCCGAAACTGTAACTGGAGAAGAACGGTCGTGTCAGCACTGGAGGGACCGAACGGAGCGGGCGGTCCGAAGCCGAAGGCGACCGTTGGAGGCGTGGGCATAAGTGGCGGAACTGGAGGCGTCCCTACCACCAATTATGTCGTGCCACTGGACAAGGCCTCCAGTGGGATCACCAGACCTCTTGTTGAGATTTTGAGGGATTTGAACAAGCGCGTCCCTGATAATATTATTAATCCTGATCAGACCTCCGTTGCTTGGTTAGTTAATCTTTAATTTCTCCTTGGTTGAAACCTAATTCTGCACCTAGGTAGGTATGATTTACATATGCAAATTCTATGTCCCCATCTAATGTAAGATGAATATTAATTTTTTTAAATTTGTCTACAAGTGTTGAAATTTAGCTATAGGTATCATGCAGTTGGGAAATCAATTGTTATCCATTTTTCTGCATGGAATTTTAACCAGAGAGTTCAATTATTCATTGTTAGTCAATGCTAAGGGAACTCATATTTTGTGATGCAATAGGTTTAGGTAGACTTTGCTTAATCAGTTCTTGTTTGACTTTATAGGTATCATGCCAACAGGATGCTCAGTTTTTATGCCCCAGGTGATCCCTCTCTCTCTCTCTCTCTCTCTCTCTCTCTCTCTATCTATCTATCTCTCTGTAGGTGTAAGAAATTGGCAATTCTTGGTAGTTAAGAAATATGATTTGTTTAGGTAGGTTTCTTTCAGATGTCTGAAGTATTACAACTAGTTGGAACAATTATTAAATTTTTGCATCAATTTGACATGTGATTATGCAGAGCTAAATTGAGGATTATTTGAGGGCAACTTGCTCACTTGAGTTTTTTTTTTCACCCTGACATGTAGATCTAGGTTGGGATTTATTCATTAATTTTTTTTTATTGATTCAAAATTGGATCAACTAGTTGGCTCATTGCAAACTGGAAGGTTAAGTAGGGCTTAGAGAGCTAAATAGCCGCTTTTTAATTGTTTGGTTGGAGATTCAACCCTCACTTTGGGTTGAACTAAGTAGCTTTAATCCTTATTTTCAATTTGTACATCTCATGTAGTCTTTTTGGTTACTTAAACCAATTATCCAGTGGTTTTGGTCATCATTTTGGAGCACTTTGTAACTTGGCTCTGGTTTTTGTCCTGTCAGCATTTTATTTTTATAAATAATAAATAGTAAATGGTCCTGATAGTTCTAACTGCAAGCAAGCAATGTTTGGTCCCTTGAGTCTGAAATCTACCAGCTTGGTCCCCAAAGTTGTTTGGTTGTGTTTTCTAAATGTTTACTCTAGAACCAACTGAAAATGATGTTGGAAGGACCACATAAACTTTACATAATCTTTAACTCGAGGGAAAAGAATCTTGAAATAGAGTTTCTCTATGAAGTCACTTGTATTTCGCATTGTCAAATCATCTGAAGTACTTTTTATTCAAAAAGGGGAACTCCTGTGAAAAATTTGAATTTGAATGTCTAATTCATCTTCTCTGACATGGAAGTATTATTTAGAAGATTGTCACCAGAGTTACAATGCAACAACCATATGGTTTAAATAACACACATATTAAAGGAGGTTATTGGTGGATTTGACAGGGTGGTGTGGAGAAGTGCGTGATGTGATATTCTCAGAGGGTGGTCTTGTCACAGTGATTTATCGTGTGGTTATCAGGGGAAATGACGGAGAGGTAAATTCTGTATTCTTTTTGTTAATTGATTAACTAAATTAGTGGGGAGCAATTTCTGGTGTAGCCCTAGATATTATCCAAATTTTCGGTTGCCATTGCAAAAGTTTTGTTTCTCTGTAAAACTTATAAACATCATAAGAACACCCAAAGCACTAAAATTGTCAGCTCATCTGCTGCAACTTGTAGTTGACCATTGCTCAAACCTCTTCTGTCAACATGTTTTTCTACATAATGTGAGGGATGGAGGGGTTTGGTAATTTCTCATGAATTAGGAGTTGGGAATACATGGGATACCGTGATAGTGGCCAATACTTATCAGGTTTCCGTTGGAAATGTCTTGGTTAGCATGGTATACAAGCTAATTTCAGATTTGCCATGTACAAAGCATGAAGGGAAATTTCTTGGTTAATGAGTGTTTCAACTGGAATTTATCACCTTAACTGTTACGAGCCTTGGTGGGTCGTTAGTTGTACGGAGTTTCAAGGGGTTGGGTGGAGTTTCAAGGGGTTGTATCTTATTAATTTCTGCTTAATTTCTCATACAATACCTTAGCTATATATATAGAACAATTCTAATATGGTAATAACTAAAAATACAACAACAATGGTAAACTAAGGAAAGATGCATAATAATATGGAAAGATACATAATATCAAATAATATCTAATAAATCTGATTTTAATAGAAACTAGAATCTAAATTATAATCTATTATATTATTTCCTTAAAAGGACAGGTTACATTCACCGACTACCCTACCCTATGTCAAATGCTACATTTTCTGTAATAGTATACTTGTATTCTTCCAATAGCATAAGAACCTACATTCTGGCTAAGCACCATGAACTGAATGCCAAGTTACAAATCTAAGCCTAATGTCATGACCGATGCTTTCCATGTCAAAAGTTGTGAAATTACCAAAGTTCAGTAAACCAAAATATACTGAATCGATTGATAAACAACTTTTAATGGCCTACACCAGAAAAGGTGAAGAAGAGGGAGAAGAAGGGAGGGTAAGGGAAAATGTGTTAGATAAATGCTTCACAATTAATGAAATGAGAGCAAAGGGAATGTCATACCTCCTCTGCTCTTTGAAAAGAACAGTTTTTGGTTCATTCCAACTTGGGATGTAGAGGAGTTGAGTGGGTTTATTTATCCCTTCCATCTCTTCACGTCCCATCCCACCCCTCTCTATTTTCTTTTTTCTCTGAAGCATGTTAGTGTTAAGGTTTATGCAAACAAACTTGAGTAAGAATTCAGATAGTGCATATCTAAATCTAGTTAATTTGATTGTTCTGGATTTGGATTTCACAGTACTGGTGAATCATGATATTGATTACTTGTGGTACCAAAGAGTTCTTACACTTGGGAGTTTAGGACCCTCTTAATGAGATTGCAATCACCCAAGTATGTCTTGTACGCTTGTGTATTTTCAAAGAACATATCCTGTTTAGAGGGGTTACTGATCAAAGAGCATTAATCAGATTGAAGTCACACAACCCTGTTACCCCTTTTTACCCTTTTATCTGAGGTTAATAGTTCTACCAGATCCTTTTCTAACTGATGCCAGGGATGCCGTCGATACTGTGAGCAACCATCTAGATTGTCCAAATATACTTTGTGCATAGACCCAACCATCACCAGTTCCACCTGGTCTTTCTATTCTAGCAAAAGGGTTGCAGCCTCACCATCTCCAACAAATTTGACCACATCAACTAATCTTTATGGTGGGGAAGAGCAGTAAACCTGTCATTGTCTTTATAACACTGTTTCACCTGGGGGAAATGGGAGAAGAAGAATGGAGAGAGAAATTGGTGGAGTTTCAAGATGGTGCTTCTTTTATTTTAAGATGTCGTTTTGACAGCAAAAATAGTTTCATGAACTTACATGCAATTAAGCCTTGTTATATTTTATTAACCGTAAAGAATCTACATATTTTTTAATACAGGCACATAGAGACGCAACAGGAACGGCATGCATAGAAGATGGGAGGGTAGATGAGGCAGTTGCGGCAGCTGAAGAAGCTGCATTTTGCAAAGCATGTGCCCGGTTTGGCTTTGGCTTGTACCTCTATCACCATGCAGAGTCGCCATAATGGAAGTTTTGTATGAAGCATACTGTTTGTGCATGAATCCCTTGAAGAAATAGATTTACCTCTCTTGAGAAATTTTGCAGTGTTGTTGTTTTGATTTAAATTATAAATTGATATGGACCATCGCTTTTGGCAGTGTGTGGTCTTTTTCTTCTTCCCCTATACCCCTTCTGAAGTTAAAATCTGCCTTTGTAATTTGTAAATATAGGAACACCTGCTTTCTTGAGTCTATTGGTCTCTGTTGGATGATTCTTTTGTCTGTGGTATGCTAGAAGGTGATATGATTTAAATTTAACAAATGTTGGTTGTTTTTGTAAGTTGGAAGACCTGTTTGACCACAAAACTACCATAGAACTTCCACTGGTATGCCTTTTCGTACGTAAGATCTCATTTCAAGCTTTCTATTAAATTTGATGAGCTCATTTGCGGTGTCTTTAGGTGCCAAACTTCCCGAAAAGTAATATAAATATATAATATATAATTGTTTTCTACTGTCTTTGTTCTGTATCCTCTGTGAGCACGATATATTGGCTCCGTTTGGATGGTTTCTTCCCGGAATAATGAATAACTACTTTTTACTAATAAATTTATTTCTAACCATCCAAACTCTTCACAAAAGTTACACACTTCCCGATAAATTTATCCTTTCCCAATAAATTTTTTCCCTTCTTCCTTCTTCCTACCTTATTCTCAACCATCCAAACGGAGCCATTGATATCTTTGGAAGCGGTGAACGCTATAAAAAGAGTTCTAGAACTCGAAACAAGTTGGAACGTCCGTAAGAGTTTTAGAGCTCGAAACAAGTTGGAACTTTCCATTAGATCAACCACTTAACCTTTCTGTTACGCTCATGCAAATGTCCTGGCCCAACAAAATTAAATAAACCAGTTTATATTGGCAAAGTACAACAATGAAAATGTCAGCCAATTTTGCCTATTGATATGGATTGGTTCATCGGCTAGGTTGTATGGTTACTTTCAAAATACTCCTGCATCTTTATCGTATACGTATCCGATATCGATTCGTGTATTCACAAATGAAACTCTACGTGACAAATTTTATTATTTTATGCGTTTAACCGGTGAATTCCATGAGAATTTGTCAAGATACGTATTAAATTCATTTTTATATATGTTTTGGATGCATTTTTGGGATAGAATTTGAAAAAACTATAATGTCTTCTGCTACCCTATTGTTGAATTAAAAAGGAAATACTAGATAATGTACTTTGGAGATAATTTAAAAAAAAAACAAAATAATGGATAATATAGCAAATACACTAATAAAAAAAATCAAATATTTTGATATATAGTATGGATTTTTTATTATTTCATATATAAAATCAAATATTTTTATATATAGTATGACTTTTTTATATACTCCCGTATTCTATTTGATATATAATATGAATTTTTTATTTATTTTATATATACTCTCGTATTTTAATTTAAAAAAAATAATATATCTCACGTTCGGATACGATAACCGTACCCGTGCCTATGCAGCATAGCCTGTCAGAGGTGGTAAAACCAAAGGAATCCCAGACAAGCTATTGGACCGTGGCAAAAAAATTGAATAACAAAATTACAATAATATTTACAAGAACAAGATAATATACAGTCGAGACAACAATAAATACAAGAAACATGTCATACTGTTGACAGAAGCAGCAGTCAAGTCTCTGTCCAAGGCTACCCAAAATTCCACAATAAATCAAAACAATTGAGTGTATGCGTGAACAGTACTTTAGATTACACATTCAACTGGTTTGCCTCACCACACGCACATTCTATACAGAGATTCCCAACACAGACTAAGATGGTTGGCTCTTATACAGCATCGGTAGTGACAGTACTATGATTCTTTGATTTAAAAATGACTGATGTGTCCAACTAAACTTGCTCAGAGTTATCAGGAGCAGGTTGGTGATAGTTTCGCCGCCTGAGTTGTGAATCCTGTGTTGGCTGCTGAAGAAATATTTTTGTCGGATCATTTGGATCAACATACCTGCATATAATAATCAATTGCCATTATCGTCATAATTCTTATCATAACAACTAGTGCAACTACTGTTATTACCATTGTTGTTATTTTTGTTTTAATAGTTAAGGGGGACCGGCTCAATGACAGTGGAAATGTTAGATTTTTCACAAATTCTACTGAAAATACCCCTCCGAAAATAGAAGTTGTAGATCACTACAGAAATAAGGAAGATGAAGGTACTCTGGCAATGTCAAGATACTAAAATGCTTCAATCTGATGTTTTATTCTCGTGGGGCTACAAGTAGTTGTCACGTCTATTTAAAATAGATAAGAAGTAGAACTTACGCATGACGCATCATGTCTTCAACAGGAGTTTGTGCAGCCTGTAACGGGTCAACACGGGGCACTGCAGCAGCATTGATGGAGTGCTGATTGTATTGTCTCACTGATGCAATCAGGTTCAGGAAAAGAGGCACAAAGGTACCACAGCCCCCTTCCTTGAACAATATCTTGAATTTGTGAGTCGAGGCCATTGCTCTCTGCTCCTCATTCTGTACCACCTGTTGTATCATATCATGCTACATGTTAGAGGACTTGAAATTTGTACACTGATCATGACATGCTGCACTGGCCATACCAGAAGATACCACAATCAGATAACATGGCTCACCCTTTACTAATATGCTTTTCTTCTTGGACG
This sequence comes from Rhynchospora pubera, assembly GCA_028095005.1. NCBI lineage: Eukaryota > Viridiplantae > Streptophyta > Magnoliopsida > Poales > Cyperaceae > Rhynchospora > Rhynchospora pubera. The sequence goes on from CM051461.1 coordinate 181,843,048, forward strand.
AATTCAATGAAAAAAAAATGTATATGTACTTACAGGGTCCACAAAGCCAGAAATGTTGTTGCAAGCAAATATTGGCTGATTGAACTTCTCACCATGTACATACAGCTGTAATATAAACAAAAAGAAAAGAAATATAATATATCTTACCCTTGAAAAACTTCTAAACAGAAGATAAAAATGGATTATACAAAACAAACCCGAGTACAATGTGCAAAGTTTTTTATCAATAGGCTAAATTTACTCAAAAGTCATTATTGTTTGTTTTTATAATCTTTACAGGAGTTCATCTTAGCAAATCAAGACTTCGGTTTTAGTTTCAACATAAACCAGGGGTCGTTTTTGCAAATAGTAAAAGAAGCAGTTTTGTCATACCATAGGCATGTCGAATGCGACAAAGCCATCGACTGGTTTTCTTGAGACAAACACCATGCGTATATTAGACAAATATATTGTCCCCTTAGTTTTGACTGTCCCCGGCCTACAAATAAAAGACACATGATATTTCATTTGAAAAATAAAAGCATTCAAGACTAATTTACAGTTATAAATCCTGGACAGTTCACCTTTAATTTCATTGACTATGAATCAGAAATGACATGGGATTCACCAAGTATCAGCCATACACTGTGATATGAATCAAGAGAAGTACACAACCCAAGCCATTACGAACACTTGTTTGGTGTATTGTTGTGACTTACAGTTTGGCAGGTGTTATACCCCCCCCCCCCCCCCCCGCCCCCTTTTTTCCCCCCAATTACATTTTCTGAACTATTAAGCAGTGCATTAGTACTTTCTTCAATATGCAAGTAATTAAAAAAAAATTTACTGTTTTTGCCCTCAGAAGGCGTGGACCGAGCTCCTGTACCAGTAATACTAGGTATATGGCCCTTTCGAACCATTTTAACAACTATGCTCAGCCAAAGGTTGAATGGAGGTTCCTATGAAAATTAACTAGGCTAACCAATAGGAAGTCCTAAAATGAACTGTGAGTATTGGTATGTCATGCACATTATAATTTTACTGATTGCTGATAACTCTTTTAATGGTAAATTACTGGTTTTGACCTAACATGGAATATTTACTTTATTGCGAGTTTAGGATTTTTAAATAAAGCAGAAATGTCAGAATTCGCACATATAAATGTTAATAAAACTTATATCTTCCAAATCAGAAATTGCCAGAATTTGCTACAAGTTTGATAAAATTATTGGATTTCTTCATGGCTATGATCTCAGATTAAAAATTAATCATTAAAATCATCCAAATCACAAAACCTTCGGACTAAAGAAAACAACAAATTCCGAATAATTTGAGCTCCACGGAAGTGCAAACGTGCTTACATTAAGCTCATCGGATCAAAATATTCACTAATTACGAGAAAAATCGAAGAGAATAATGAAAAACGAACCCAGGAATCTTATCGATTTGAAATTCGACTCCGTCGCGAGCTAGCACAAACATCTCTCCGATAAACGCCACTGGCATCCCGTTTCCGTACAATTGTGGATTCAACGCCATTTTTTTCGCGATTAGTGAAAAGCTTAATCGAATTATAAATCTTCCCCTCTTTTTTCTTTTTGTCTCTTAAATCTTTAATTCTTCTCTCTGCTTTCCTTTCCTAGATAAGACCCAATTGCGAAACCGACTTGATCGTTCATTCTTGATCTTCTGTTTCTTCTCAAAGTGAAGAATATGCGGCGGGTTAGATGTTTGTAAAAGATACTCATCAAGAAGTTGTTGACCCGTTATAAATATGTGTATAAAGAGGTTGATATGGAAAAATTCTGTCGTTATCTAGGTTTGATCAGAGCAGAATTTAGAGGGTTCGCGACGCGCCTATTATTTAGGAATCTACTTGTCTCCAGTTATCGTCTCTGTCCATTCTCTCTGTTTTCATCACAAACTTCGGACGTCTTTTGAGAATATGCGAGTTCGTATATGCTCAACACTGGAGACCATAGAGATACTTAAATTTGTACGTAGCTGTACGTTTGAAGGAAATTAGGTTCGTACATTTCGGATGACGATCCAAGCTTGGATCGTCAACTGGGATGACGATCCAAGGGTATTGGGCTTTCGTCAACTGAGATGACGATCCAGCAACGTTAGTATTAAAATTTTGATTTTTTTCTGTTATTATCAAAATTAATATGAACAGTAACGTTAGTATTAATTTTTTCGGAAATTGCTACGAGTAATGAAAGCCTAAAAAGGCCGGGCCGGGTTTGGAGAGGCCAGACCTACAAGGGCCTACACAAGGGTTGGCCGGGTTAGGCTCACGAAAGGTTTTAAAATATTGAAATTTCTTAAGTCTGGTCCTTTTTAAGTCTAATCCTTCTGAGTCTTTCAAATTTTCGAAGATCGAGATTAAAGATCAAGTTAGAATTAAGAAGGATTGAATTAGACTTTTTTACCTTTTAATGATAATTTAGCATAATTATGTAATTTGGAAACCTAAAAATAAATAAAAAATGATTCAATAATATAATTATATTATATAAAATGTCAAATATAAATAATAAATAAATATGAATCTAGCCCTCTTAAACTCGACTCTTGTGTGTAAGTCCTTGACCCTTAAAGTCTGGCCCTTCAAAATCTTCCTATATAAAATTTGAGTCTGGTTCTTTCTAACCCTTCGGTCTTTCTTAAGCCCTTGAAAGGGTCGGACCACGTCGAACTTTCAGAAGGGCTGGTTAAGGGCTATGGCCCTTGGCAGGAGGCTTTTGGCAATTGGCATATCACTAGCTGCGAGCTTGCGAAACAGATTTATTTTAAAAAATAAAAAACTTATTTTTTAACAAAAAAAAAATTACTTAGTTAATATATTTCTCTGAGTTTCTTAGTAAAATCAACTGAACAACTTCAGATTACGTAGGTTTTTAAAATATCAAAAGTTATGTAGCTAGAGCTGTGTATCTAACATAGTTTGTTAAACATAAAACATATAAGAAATTCCTTAAATTTGCATGCGCGTAAAATAGAAAGACGCAAGGAACGCGTCTTTTATATATATATGTTTTTAGTTATTTTGAAGATTCTTTTTGTTAGTTGTTCGTATGAATGAATAATATTAAATTGAAAGGAACGTTTTTTTTTCTATATTTAAAAGCACATGAATTTTGAAAATTTTAGTGATTAATTTGAAAATTATTTATGCTCGAACAACTAAACGAACTTCGAGTTGATTTACCCAGAATAAACATATTCATCCGTTTTTATTCTTTTTTTTTTGGAACGGACAAATTTTTAAATTTCCGTATTCTAAGTTTAAAAAAGTAATATTCGACTTTGAAATTGTCATAAAACATATTCCATGTGTTTGTTTACGTTCTTTAATGGAAGTGGTAGATTATTACAAAATTATAGTTTTTCCAAAAAAATTAAAGTTGTCAAGAACATATTTATTTGATTCATTGATTGTGGGCATGTTTTGTTCGCAACGACAAAGTGAATATTCCAACAACAATTACCTCATCATTATTATTATTATTTTAGATTAAGCCTCGTAGTCCAATTACCTCATTCTAAGATACACGTGAAAGAGATATACAAAAAAAAAAATGTAATCATCCAGCACCAAAAAAAAAAAATCGATAATTAAATAATTTTTGTGAGTTCAACAACCAGACTGACAAATTTTAATACGAATAATAATTTCTGCACGGTTATTACAGTGCACAGTACGTAGGCATATTCCCCTACGGCCTTACATGCAGCGAGTGATCGAGGTGACGTGGAATTGATTTGTGCCTTCAATATACTAGGTGGGGACATCGAGCTTCGCTCAATATATGCATTTTTATTATAGTAAAAATTCGCTCGATATATGAATTTTTGCTATAATAATTTTTAATGAAGTTATATATAATAATTATTTTTTTTCCAAGACCGAGAAGTTTTGCATTTTTTTAAGCGGTGTTAATTACATGTTTTATAAAACTGAAAATCACCTTTAATTGTTAAATACAAAGATAAATAGAAATTAAACCATGAGTTTCACTGATATATTCATATAGAACAAACCGATGAAATTTAATTTATTTTTGGATATTTCTTTTGTGGTAATTTTATTTCTTTTTTTAAAAGCTCATCTTGTTATTTTTATTACATTGCATTTACTCGATTTGCTTTGTTAGATTTGTGCAGGGTTATTTACCCACTTTTTGTCTTCACGAACAAAATTGTTAACGTGTTTGCTAATACAAAGAACGTTCATAGCCATAACATTGTTGCATTTAAATTTTAGTTGAGTAAATGAAACTGGACCATAAACTATAAAAAGTGAACAACTGAACATTCATACTGATCTTTTAAATGTCATTAGAACCATCTTAATAGACAGAAGTACACTCTATCATTTAGATTTTATAGATATAATAAAGCAAAACAAAACTGGACCATGAATTAATATAACACATATTGGAAGCATTTTGTCTTCCACATTGACAATCGTAGTAGAGAAGTATCTTCTGATGTGCATGAATAATTTTCTTTTTTTTATTTTTGATGGGGAACTGATATGTCACCAGCATTATATAATTAAGTCTAAGAGATAATATTATAAACATCATTTGTTATCGTATAGTTGTCTATTTATTTATAAATCATACAATGAAAATATGATCATATCTTTTTCTTTTGGATCATCATCCGACCATGCCATAGGCGTTAGTATTTTTTATTTACGTTTTTTTATTGTGGAGCGGCAATCTTCTTTTCTAGTGTTCCGATTTCCTGTTTGAATGTTTTCAGTAAAATTTTATTTCCTCCACTTTTTTCTTCAAATCAACCATATTGCTGTGAAGGATGTATAGAAATAACATATGAAAAAATATGCTTAGATTAACTTTAAATTAAATTTATGTAACAACATGTCTTGGAAGTAAAAGTTTGTAGGCAGAGAACAAAAATTGAAATGAAAATTAAATTCAAATCTGGTAACTTTGTCGTCCTCTTTGGTTTTCGCTATCATCTGCAGTTCGAGGCATTAAATAACGTGATAGTTTCTTGTCATTCTAAATAACGTGATATAGAGTGGTTAATGCCAACAAAATTTATAAATTTGGGGGGAATATAACATCTTCGATAATAAGTTGATATCAATATGAAACAAAACATAACAAATAGATAAATAAGACTAATAAAAATAAATAAATTACCATCTTATTGTTAGAAGCTCGGCAAGACCAATCAATATAAATAGACATTTCATTCGAAATATAATTTTCAACTGTAAATGGATTAGAGAGAAGTGAAAGTTATACCTGAAAAAGAGGGAAAGCAATTAGCAATAGCTAAATTTCTATTCTTCCCCATGTGCAGAGATGCTTCTGAGCTAAATCTTTGTCTTATTGTTTGGCCTAAATGAAAGAATAAAATATTGATTAAAAAAAAAAAAAGAAAACTAACCATATCGAGAAAGAGAGAGATACATAATTGATGTGTCTTCTATGGTTAGAGTGGCTAGGAGAAGCGCCTCGTCGTCTCATATGACCAAGGCGGAAGCATATTGAACCTGGACTCAGTATGATCTTCTTGAAAATCTAGCCTCTATTTGGATGCGTTGAGAAGAAGTAGGAAGAAGGAAGAAGGAAAGAAAAAAATTATAAACAATTCAAACTCTTCACAAAGTTACACACTTCCCAATACTTCTTCTCACTTCTCCCCTTCTTTCCTTCTTCCCACACCTATCCAAACGGAGCCCTAAGAAAATTGTGCTTTTAGAAATTTTTTTGAGGATGTTGATGTGTTGATTGGGATGCGAAGGAAGAGAATGAACATATATAATATATGCATGGATTGTGAGCACGATCATAATAATAGAAGTCATTTTGGCGAGATGGGAGAAAGTTATGGGCGAGAGGGTAAGGTCAGGCGAAGAGGGTTGTAACTTCGGAAGAGGGTTTCTGAGAAACGAAGACTACATGGATATGAAAATAGGATGGGACGAAAAAAATTAAAAACAAAAACAATGCGCTGGAGAGGAAGGTTAAATGGTGAACCGGTCAATTTCACCAGTAATTATATCGGCACACAAACATATACTAAATACCACGTTGTAGAAAGCGTAAAAATCTCTATCGCACAATACAACGAAGGAAAACGTGTCGGACTACATTAACCAAAATAATCCTTGACTCCCACGCATCTTTATTTATAATATTGATACTGATACTAATACTAATTTGGTACAGAAATATACAAACAATAAAGATAATATTACTTAAAATTGAATAACTTTCAAAATCAAACACCGACAAAATGGTATGCAATATCAGTTTGTTGATAATTCAATCCGAAATTGCTAAATACTACAATCAATTAAGACCGGCCAACACAAAATTCCCAAACCAAAATTGAATATATCTCAAAATTAAAAAAACAAACAATTAGGAAAAATAAAATGACAAAGGAAAAAGCTTTTGAACCTCAAATTGCTAAACATGCCAATCAATTCATTAGGCACAATCATTCCTTTTCGTTGGTTTCTCAATTTTGCACCTCCTATGTTACTTCTTCTTCTAGAGTTTCGTTCTACATCATCGACCAGATTGGATGGTGCTGATTTTTATAAACAGACCTACCTTTGCAATAGCTTCGTAATCTTCTTTGCCAGCCCCTCCATTCATAATCTTCTTCGTGTTGGAACTGATCAATCGGAGAAGAGGACGAACGGAAAGAGGAGGTGCGGAATTATCGGTAGGGCCTCCGAACACTGAAGAAGAGAGAGGGCGCGAGATATTTTTATGCGGCATAAGGAAAAGGGCGGGGATTCTCGGAACAGCGATGAAGAGGAGAGGCGATGGCTTTTTCCTTTTTTTTTTTTTTTTGCCCTGGTCCGATGGAATTAGAAGGAAAGGACCAAAATAATTTTAGGATAGTATCTCGGTGGCAATCAAATGATAAAACATGAAACATGTTATTTCTTTCGAATTTTTTGGCCATCGTACTCAGCACACCATAGTATACAATACCTCGTTGCACAGACAAACCATCTCACATATTTAGGATGCTTGCCGTGTCCGTCCAAAAAAACTCATGTAAAATCGGATTTCACGGGTTTTTATTTATAATACTGATGACAGATGTGGAAGAAAAAACAGAACTTTTGGTCGCATTTATTCAGTTATTATTCTGTCGTCGACGTCGGCAGTGTTTGATGATTTTTTGTGTTAATAAAACTTAAAATGCAGCTCCATGTAGATGAAGTTAGATGACTAGTAGAAGCGAGTGCACTGTTTTAACTGAAGCACCTTATGAGTTACCATGAGTTACGGTTCACTCTAGCTCAGATCATTTGAATAGATCAAACTTGACGGATACTTGCCAACATTTTTTTTTTTTGAGGGTTTAACAATCCTCTCAGAAGTAAAAATAAAATTTCGAATCTGACATTGATTGTATTGTAGTACTAAGATCTATTATATATGGAGGATTGCTAAAATGTTATGCATAGCACGGATGTCTTTTGTGCTACGGATTTATTCTTGAATTTCATACTTCAAACAATCGATCCAAACCGTTCATTATCTTCTACATATTGAAATCTTATTAGAAATCGAATTTTATATTTTTTGAATTTCTTTACTATTTTTCTCAAATTTTTGAAAATTATTGTTATTGAAGGGTCCAGAATTTATTAGATTAAGTATTTTAAAAAATCTAAGAAAAATAGTATAAAATTCAAAAAAATATAAATTTTGGTTTCTAATGAGATTTCAATATGAAGAAGATAATGAACGATTTGGATCAGTTGTTTGAAGCATGAAATTCAAAAATAAATCCGTAGCATGAAAGCCATCCGTACTATGCATAACATTTTAGCAATCATCGTTATATTGTATACCAAGATGACGACGTACGGGCCTCATCTTATATCCAGTCCATGCTCGACTGTCCTTCCAAAACCATATGCTCGGATAATATAGAGATCATTTTATTTATTGACATAATGAATCCAAATAAATTCATAACAAAATTTCATTTCAAATAAAAAATAATTAAAAATAGGCAAAATCAGATATAAACCCTCAAATCTTCGCCATTCGAAAATAAACTCCTTAAATCTTCAAAATCGGATATAAACCAAATAATCTTTGAAAATAAGACTAATATTAGTTAATCATTATGGGCCGTTCGGATGAGGGTAGGAATTTGAAGTATTTGGAGAATTTGCAACTTCTAGAAATAAATTTATTGAGAAGTGTGTAACTTTGTGAAGAGTTTGAATTGTTTATAATAAATTTGACATATAAAATATCCGGAATTACAAATTCCGACCCATCCAAACGGGACCTATGGGTGCGTTTGGATAGATGTGGGAAGAAGGGAAGAAGGGAAGAAGTATTGGGAAGTGTGTAACTTTGTGAAGAGTTTGGATTGTTTATAATTTTTTTTCTTCCCATCTTCCTTCTTCCTCTTCTTCTTCTCTCATCCAAACGCACCCTATCATTCTTAAATATGCCGGATTGCGCTGGTAGAGTATCCGGATTCCCCTTTAAATATGCGCAAAGCATACGATCACATTGTAGAAACTGCACATGTCCATTTTGAGCGTGAAACTCAAATTGTACTCAAAAAGTTTAAGAACATATAACAATTTACCTTGGGACGGGGCACCATGACGCGCAGTGGGTTTGTGCCAAGCTCACGCAGCTGCGTACCAAATTTACCGACGCGTACCAGGTTCAAATCGTCTTTGCGCTTTGTCTCTTTGGCTCCGTTTGGATGGGTGCAAAAATAAGAGAATAGCTTATTTCTATTCCTAAATTTTTTATAAATAATTCAAACTTTTTACAAAGTTACACACTTCCCAATACTTCTTCCCTTATTCCTCTTATTCCCACACCATCCAAACGGAGCCTTTAGTCTTCTGCGCCCAAGACATCCCATCCAGGTAATTGGCACTTCCTCATACGTGTACCGCAGCTTCGTTGGGTTTCAGACAGTCCCGAACCTATGTTTTAAAAATACCAGTATAAAAAATAACGCAACAAAAATATTGCATAACTGTGTAAAATAATATTTTATAGAGGATTGCTAAAATGTTATGCATAGCACGGATGACCTTCATGCTATGGATTCGTTCTTGTATTTCATGCTTCAAACAACCGATCCAAACCATTCATTATCTTTTTCATATTGAAATCTCATTACAAACGAAATTTTACATTTTTTTGAATTTTTTTACTATTTTTCTCAGATTTTTTAAAATACTTAATCTAATAAATTCTGGACCCTTCATTAGCACCACATAAAAACATTCCTCCTAAAGTAGCTGTTAATACGAATAAAAGAAACTCTGTTATAGCCATTTCTGTACATTCAATAACAGTGATTTTAAAAAATCTGTTAAAAATAGTAAAAAAAATTTAAAAAAATGTAAAATTTGGTTTCTAATGAGATTTCAATATGTAGAAGATAATGAACGGTTTGGATCGATTGTTTGAAACATGAAATGCAAGAACGAATCCGTAGTACGAAGGCCATCCGTGCTATGCATAGCATTTTAGCAATCCTCATATTTTATAAACAATCAAATATGCTTATAATTAAGTTTTTAGATAATGATGGTTAGATGTGGTTCACTCAAGTAGTATTAATTCTGATACATATTATTATATTTGAAAATTAAAATAATTTGTTAGGTAAGATCAACTAGCGTAATTACCATATATAATCTAATATTTTTTTAATAAATAACATATGAATGTAGATTATTGTGATTAAATAACTTCGAATGAATCCAGAAACAATTGAAATGCTTAAACAATGCATAGAATTGCATTATTTGCACCTTATACACGTAATTACTATGTATAATCCAATATTTTTGAAAAAATAACATATAAATGTAGATTATTGTGAACAAATGACTTCGAATGAATCCAGAAACGATTGAAATGCTCAAACGATGCTCAGAATTACATTATTTGCACTTTATATATGTAATTACAATGTATAATCCAATCTTTTTGAATAAATAATATATAAATCATATTCTAGACATTAATAAAAAAATTTTAATATAGATTATTGTGATTAAATGACTTAGAATGAATCCAAAAACGATTGAAATGCCCAAACGATGCTCAGAATTGCATTATTTGCACTTATATGTGTTATTACCATGTATAATCAAATCTTTTTTAATAAATAATATATGAATCATATTCTTGACAGTATAGAGAATTTAATTGTAGATTATTGTGATCAAATAACTTAGAATGAATCCAAAAACGATTGATATGCTCAAACGGTGCTCAGAATTGCATTATTATCATGTATAATTCAATATTCTTTTAATAAATAACATACGAATCATATTCTAGACAGTATAAAAAATTTAAATATAGATTATTGCGATCAAATGACTTAGAATGAATCTAGAAACGATTGAAATGCTCAAATGATACTCAGAATTGCATTATTTGCACTTTCTATGCGTTATTTACCGTGTATAATCCAATCTTTTTGAATAAATAACATATGAATCATATTCTTGACAGTATAGAGAGTTTAAATGTAAATTATAGTGATCAAATGACTTAGAATAAATCCAGAAACGATTGAAATGCTCATACGATGCTCAGATTGCATTATTTGCACTTTATATGTGTAATTATCATGTATAATCTAATCTTTTCGAATAAATAACATATGAATAATATTCTAGACAGTATAAAGAGTTTAAATGTAGATTATTATGATCAAATGACTTAGAATGAATTCATAAACGATTGAAATGCTCAAACGATGCTCAGAATTGCATTATTTGCACTTTATATATGCGAAATTATCTTGTATAACCCAATCTTTTTGCTCAGAATTGCATTGTTTGCATTTTATGTTGTGATCAAATGACTAATAATGAGTCTAAAAACGATATAAATGCTCAAACCATACTCGAAATTGCATTATTTGCACTTTATAAGCGTAATTATCTTGTATAACCCAATCTTTTTGAATAAATAACATATGAATAATATTCTAGAAGGTATAAAGAGTTTAAATGTAGATTATTGTGATCAATGACTTAGAATGAATCCATAAACGATTGAAAAGCTCAAATGATGCTGAGAATTGCATTATTTGCATTTTACCATGCTTAATCTAATATTTTTGAATAAATAACATATGAATCAAATTCTAGACATTATGAACAGTTTAAATGTAGATTATTGCGATCAAATGAATTATAAATTGTAATGAATCCAGAAACGATTAAAATGCTCAAAAGATGCTCAGAATTGCATTATTTGCACTTTATATGCGTAATTACCATGTTTAATCCAATCTTTTCGAATAAATAACATATGAATCATATTCTTTAAAGTATAAAGAGACTAAATTTAGATTATTGGGATCATACTACTTAGAATGAATCCAAAAACGATTGAAATCCTCAAACGATACTCATAATTACATTTATTACAATTTATATGCTTAATTACCATGTTTAATCCAATATTTTCGAATATATAACATATGAATCATATTCCAGATGGAATAAAATATTTAGATGTAAATTATTGTGATCAACTGACGAAGAATGAATCCAGAAAGGATTCAAATTCTTAAATGATGCTCAGAATTGCATTATTTGCACTTTATACGCGTAATTACCAAATATAAACCAATCTTTTTGAATAAATAACATCTGAATTATATTCTAGACGGTATAAAGAATTTAAATGTAGATTATTGTAATCAAATGACTTAGAATGAATACAAAAACGGTTCAAATGCTTAAACGATGCTCATAATTGCATTATTGGAACTTTATATGCGTAATTACCATGTATGAACTAATTTTTTGAATAAATAATATATGAATCATATTCGAGACATTATAAAGATTTGAAATGCTCAAACGATTCTCAGAATTGCATTATTTGCACTTTATATGTGTAATTACAAAGTATAATCCAATCTTTTTGAATAAATAACATATGAATTATATTCTAGACATTATAAAGTGTTTAAATGTAGATTATTGTGATCAAATGACTTATATAGAATTCATAAATGATTGAAAAGCTCAAACGATGCTCGGAATTGTATTATTGCACTTTATATGCGTAATTACCATGTATGAACCAATCTTTTTGAATAAATAATATATGAATCATATTTTAGACATTATAAAAGGGTTGAAATGCTCAAACGATTCTAGGAATTGTATTATTTGCATTTTATATGCGTAATTATCATGTTTAATTCACTTTTTTTTAATAAACAACATATGAATCATATTTTAGACTGTATAAAGAGTTTAAATATAGATTATTGAGAACAAATGACTTGATTGAATTCAGAAACGACTGAAATGATCAAACGACGCTCAAAATTGCATTATTCGCAATTTATAAGCGTAATTACCATGTATAATCCATTCTTTTGTAATACATAACATATAAATCATATTCTAGATAGTATAAAGTGTTTAAATGTAGATTGTTGTGACCAAATGACTAATAATGAATCCAGAAACGATAGAAATGCTCAAACGATGCTCGAAAATGCATAATCTGCACTTTATATGCGTAATTACCATGTATAACCCATTCTTTTTTAATAAATTACATGCGAATCATATTCTAGAAGGTATAAAGAGTTTAAATGTTGATTATTGTGATCAAGTGACTTAGAATGAATCCAGAAACATTTGAAATATTCAAACGATGCTCAGAATTGCTTTATTTGAACATTATATATGTGTAATTACCATGTATAATCCAATCTTTTCGAATAAATCACATATTAATCATATTCTAGAAGTTATAAGGTGTTTAAATGTATATTATTGTGAACAAATGAGTAAGAATGAATCTAGAAAGGATTCAAATGCTTAAACGATGCTCAGAATTGCATTATTTGCACTTTTTATGCTTAATTACCATATATAAACCAAATCTTTTTGAATAAATAACATTCGAATGACATTCTAGACGGTATAAAGTGTTTAAACATAGATTATTGTGTTCAAATGACTTAGAATGAATCCAAAAACTATTGAAATGCTTAAACAATGCTCAGAATTGCATTATTAGCACTTTATATGCGTAATTACCATGTATAATCCATTTTTTCGAATAAATAACATATGAATCATTTTCTAGACAGTATAAATGTAGATTGTTGTTAACAAATGACTAATAATGACTCCAGAAATGATCGAAATGCTCAAACAGTGCTCGAAATTGCATTATTTCACTTTATATTCATAATTACCATATATAATCCAATCTTTTCGCATAAATAACATATGATTCATGAATCATATTTTAGATGGTAGAAAGTGTTTAAAAGTATATTATTGTGAGCAAATGAGTAAGAATAAATCCAAAAATGATTGAAACGCATAAATGATGGTTAGAATTGTATTATTTGCACTTTATATGCGTAATTACCATGTATAATCCAATTTTTTCGAATATATAACATTTGAATCATATTCTAGGTGGAACAAAATGTATAAATGTATATTATTCTGACTAAGAATGAATCCAGAAATGATTCAAATGCTTAAATGATGCTCGGAATTGCATTATTTGCACTTTATATGCTTAATTACCACGTATAAACCAATCTTTTTGATAAAAATAATATCTAGACCTCATTCTAGATGGTATGAAGAGTTTAAATATAGATTACTGTGATCAAATGACTTAGAATGAATCCAGAAACGATTAAAAGGTTTAAAGGATGCTCAGAATTGCATTATTTGCAATTTATATGCGTAATTACCATGTATAAACTAATATTTAAAAAAAAATAACATCTGAATCATATTTTAGACATTATAAAGAGTTTAAATGTAGATTATTGTGATCAAATGTCTTAGAATGAATAATCCATAAACGATTGAAATGCTCAAATGATGCTCATAATTGCATCATTTGCAATTTACATGCATGATTACCATGCATAATTCTATTTTTTTAATAAATAATATATGAATCATATTCTAGACGGTATAAAGAGTTGAAATGTAGATAATTATGATCAAATGACCTAGAATGAATCTAGAAATAATTGAAATGCTCAAACGAACCTCATAATAGCATTATTTGAACTTTATATGCGTAATTATCATGTATAATCAAATATTTTTGAATAAATAACATATGAATCATATTCTAGATGGTATTAAGAGTTTAAATGTAGATTATTGTTATCAAATGACTTAGAATGAATCCAAAAACGATTTAAATGCTCAAACGATATATCGAAATTGCATTATTTGCACATTATATACATAATTACCATGTATAAACAAATCTTTTTGAATAAATAACACCTGATTAATATTCTAGATTGTATAAAGAGTTGAAATATAGATTATTGTGCTCAAATGACTTAGAATGAAGCCAAAAACAATTGAAATGCTTAAACGATGCTTAGAATTGCATTATTGGCACTTTATATGCGCAATTACCATGTATAATCCAATCTTTTCAAATAAATAACATATGAATCATATTCTAGACAGTATAAAGTATTTGAATGTAGATTGTTGTGATCAAATGACTAATAATGAATCCAGAAATGATAGAAATGCTTAAACGATTCTCGGAATTGCATTATTTGCGCTTTATATGCGTAATTACCATGTATAATCCAATATTTTTCTAATAAATAACATATGAATCATATTTTAGTCAGTATAAAGTGTATAAATGTATATTATTGCGAGCAAATGAGAAAGAATTAAAACAAAAATGATTGAAATGCATAGATGATGCTCAGAATAGCATTATAATCCATGTATAATCCAATATTTTCGAATATATAACATATGAATCATATTCTAGATGGAAAAAAATGTTTAAATGTATATTATTGTGACTAAGAATGAATCCACGAAGGATTCAAATGCTTAAATGAAGCTCAAAAATTGCATTATTTTCAATTTATCTCCGTAATTATCTTGTATAAACCAATCTTTTAGAATAAATAACATTTGAATTATATTCTAGAAGGTATAAAAAGGTTAAATGTAGATTATTGTGATCAAATGACATAGAATGAATCCAGAAACGATTGAAATGCTTAAACGATGCTCAGAATTGCATTATTTGCACTTTATATGCGTAATTACCTTGTATAAACCAATCTTTCTGAATAAATAACATCTGAATCATATTTTAGACAGTATAAAGTGTTTAAATGTATATTATTGTGATCAAATGATTTAGAATGAATCCAGAAACGATTGAAATGCTCAAACGATTCTCAGAATTGCTTTATTTGCAAATTATCTGTGTAATTACCATGTATAATCCATTATTTTTTTATAAATAACATATGAATCATATTATGGACAGTATAAAGAGTTTAAGTGTAGATTATTGTGATCAAATGACTTAGAATGAATTCATAAACTATTGAAATGCTCAAACGATGCTCAGAATTGCATTATTTGCACTTATATAGTTATATGTGTTATTACCATGTATAATCCAATCTTTTCGAATATATAACAAATCATATTCTATAAGGAATAAACTGTTTAAGTGTGTATTATTGTGATCACATGACTATGAATGAATCCAGAAAGGATTCAAATGCTTAAATGATGGTCAGAATTACATTATTTGCACTTTATTTGTGTAATTACCATGTATAAATCAATTTTTTAATAAATAACATATAAATCATATTCTTGATGGCATAAAGATTTTAAATGTAGATTATTGTGATCAAATGACTTAGAAAGAATCCAGAAACGATTGAAATGCTCAAACAATGCTCAGAATTGCTTTATTTGCACATTTATATGTGTAATTACCATGTATAAACCAATGTTTTTGAATAAATAACATCTGAATCATATTTTAGACAGTATAAGGAGTTGAAATGTATATTATTGTATCAAATGACTTAGAATGAATCCATAAATGATTGAAATGCTCAAACAATGCTCAGAATTGCTTTATTTGCACAATATATATGTAATTACCTTGTATAATCCAATATTTTTTAATAAATAACATATGAATCATATTATAGACAGTATAAAGAGTTTAATTGTAGATTATTGTGATCAAATGACTTAGAATGAATCCAAAAACGATTGAAATGCTTAAATAATGCTCAGAATTGCATTATTTACATTTTATATGTGCAATTACCATGTAAAAACTAATAAGTTTGAATAAATAACATATGAATCATATTCTAGATGGTATAAAGAGTTAAAATGTAGACTATTGTGATCAAATGATTTGGAATGAATCCAGAAACGGATTGAAACGATCAAACGATGCTCATAATTGCATTATTTGCACTTTTCATGCGTAATTACCATATATAATCTAATCTTTTTAAATAAATAACATATGAATCATATTCTAGATGGTATAAAGAGTTTAAATTGTGATCAAATGACTTAAAATGAATCCAGAAACGATTGAAATGCTTAAACAATGGTTAGAATAGCATTATTTGCAATTCATAAGCGTAATTACCATGTATAAACCAATTTTTTTGAATAAATAACATCTGAATCATCTTCTAGACAGTTTAAAGAGTTTAAATGTTGATTATTGTGATCAAATGACTTAGAATGAATCCAGAAACGATTGAAATGCTTGAATGATGATCATAGTTGCATTATATGGATTTTATATGCATAATTACCATATATAAACCAATATTTTTTAATAAATAATATATGAATCATATTCTGGACGGTATAAAGAGTTGAAATGCTCAAACGATTCTCATAATTGCATTATTTTCACTTTATATGCGTAATTATCATGTATAATCCAATTTATTTGAATGAATAACATATGAATCATATTCTAGACATTATAAAGAGTTTAAATGTAGATTATTGTGATCAAATGACTTAGAATGAATCCAGAAACGATTGAAAAGCTCAAACGATGCTCAGAATTGCATTATTTACATTTTATATGTGTAATTGCCATGTTGAATCCACACTTTTTGAATAAATAACATATGAATCATATTCTAGACGGTATAAAGAGTTTAAATATAGATTAATGTGATCAAATGACTTAGAATGAATCCAGAGAGGATTGAAATGCTCAATTGATGCTCATAATTGTAATATTTGCACTTTATATTCATAATTTCAAGTATAATCCAATCTTTTTGAATAAATAACATATCAATCATATTCTAGAAAGTATAAATAGTTTAAATGTAGATTTTTGTGATCAAATGACTTAGAAAGAATCCAGAAACCATTGAAATGCTTAAACGATGCTCAGAATTGCATTATTTGCACTTTATATGCGTAATTACCAAGTATAATCCAATCTTTTTGAATAAATAACATATGAATAATATGCTGGACATTATAAAGAGTTTAAATGTAGATTATTGTGATCAAATGACCTAGAATGAATCCAGAGACGATTGAAAATACTCAAACGGTGCTCATAATTGCATTATTTGTACTTTACATGCGTAATTACCATGTATAATCCAATCTTTTTAAGTAAATAATATATGAATCATATTGTAGACAGTATAAATAGTTTAAATGTAGATTATTGTAATCAAATGACTTAGAATGAATCCATAAACAATTAAAATGCTTAAATGATGCTCAGAATTGCATTTTTTGCACTTTATATGCGTAATTACCATATATAAACCAATCTTTTTGAATAAATAACATCTGTATCATATTCTAAACAGTTTTAAAGAATTTATGATGTCGATTATTGTAATAAAATGACTTAGAAAGAATTCCTAAACGATTGAATTGCTCAAATGATGCTAATAATTGTAATATTTGCAATTTACATGCATAGTTACCTTGTAGAATCCAATATTTTTAAATAAATAACATATGAATCATATTCTAGACAGTATAAACTGTTTAAATGTAGATTATTGTGATCAAATGACTTAGTATGAATCCAAAAATGATTTAAATGCTCAAACGACACTCAGAATTGCATTGTTTACACTTTATATACTTAATTACCAAGTAAATCCAATATTTTCGAATAGATAACATATGAACCATATTCTATATTGTACAATCCAATCTTTTTAAATAAATAACTTATGAATCATATTCTAGAGGGTATAAAGAGTTTAAATGTAGATTATTGTGATCAAAAGACTTAGAATGAATCCAGAAACGATTGAAATGTTCAAACGGTTCTCAGAATTGCATTATTTGCACTTTACATGCGTAATTACGATGTATATTCCAATATTTTTGAATAAGTAACATATGAATCATATTTTAGACAGTACAAAGAGTTTAAATGTAGATTATTGTGATCAAATGACTTAGAATGAATCTAGAAACGATTAAAATGCTCAAATGGTGCTTAGAATTGCATTATTTGCACTTTATATGCGTAATTACCATGTATAATCCATTTTTTTAATAAATAACATATGAATCATATCGTGTAAAGAGTTTAAATATTGATTATTATGATCACATGACTTAGAATGAATCCACAAACGATTGAAATGCTCAAATGATGCTCAGAATTGCATTATTTGCACTTTATATGCGTAATTATAATGTATTATCCAGTCTTTTTGAATAAATAACATATGAATCATATGCTAGACTGTATAAGAGTTTAAATGTAGATTATTGTGATCAAATTATTTAGAATGAATCCAGAGAGGATTGAAATGCTCAATCTATGATCATAATTGCATTATTTGCATTTTGTATACTTAATTTTCATATGTAATCCAATCTTTTTGAATAAATAACATATGCATCAAATTCTAGACAGTGTAAAGAATTTAAATGTAGATTATTGTATCAAATGATATACAATTTTATTTTGTTTAGAAAGTAACAGTCATTTTAAAATTAAATTTTTTTTTTACGGATTTTCACAATTTTAATAAATTTTGAAGTTAATTTGATACTCAATTAAGAGAGAATGAATATTGTTAACTATGACAAAGTAATTCTAGTGCCGTCATTTGTTGACATTTTGATAGAGTATCAAATGAACTTTAGAATTTACAAATATTATCCGAGGACACGTCGTTTGTTTGAATTGAACAAAATTAACAGTTTGGATTCAATATTTAAATTTTTTGCAATATTAATAAAAAAAAGTTAGAGCATTTGTGACACGTTTTTTATATTAAAAGCCCTCATGTTTTGAAGTTAATGTTGGAGTTATGTCCTAGGAGTCAATAATTTAATGACTTAAATATTAGTTTATGTTATGGATGATATTTTATCATCTGTTCCTAGGTTTATTATTGACAAATTATTCAGGTTGAGGATCTGAATTGTAGATCTCTGTGGATCATTCTTTAGAATGACAATAATAAATCTAAACGGTCCATAATCTTGATAATTAACAAGGAACATTAATTATCATATAAGATTAGTATGCAAGTTAAGTGATGATTAAGTTCTACAAATCATAGGTAAAGAGTTACCAACTTAATTGCATATGTGTATGTTATGGAACATAGTACAGGACTTGACCCAACGAAATAAACATATGGATTGTGTTATGTGTCATTGTTTATTTCGTTATGATTTTGGTTCTAAGTTTGAGATGTTTATCTTTTCCACACGAGGATAGGTTCAATAAATATTGTCTACCGCTGATTCCCGATAAGGGCTGCTATACGGACTTTATTTATGTTCTCTTGAATTGTGCGGGGAAAAGCTAATCATCAAGAAAATCGTATGTCCCTCATTAATTCACTTAGTGAGTGACGATATCTGTTTGGGCCCCTTGATGGAGTTGGATCGTATGCGCGCAACTAAGCGATCAACTCTAGATCAAGAAACGTATAATCTGCAAGAATGACACATTCCTATCTTGGATTATACGATGATATCGTGAGACATAAGAATCAAAATAGAGAAATACTTTTATTCTCTTATGCAAGATTTAAATACTGTAGCAGTACATTATTTATGCGAATTGGGAATCATAACGTGTTGCTAGATACCGCTTATGATTATTGGAATTAAATAACGATTTAATTCCATGTCCAACATAGCATAAATCCTCAAAGGGTCACACAAATAGGACATTAATCACAAAGTGCATTATTTATTTATTCACAACAGTAAGTACTGTGAAAATATGATAAGATTGATTAATTAATTATATACCGTTGTGAACCGTTATAATTAATTAAGTCAATGGATCATATAGTAATAAATTAATGCATTAACTAATCCTAAAATAATTATTAATGAGTTAATAATTAATTTAGTTCAACACAATTTTAATATAAATGGTTATATTAATTAATTGGGCCGTTATTTGGTAGCAAATAGATAGCCCAATTAAAGAGCAAATAAATGGGGCTTTAATTAATAGAATTAGAGACTAAATTGAGTGGATTAAGTGGCCCATATAGGCCCATTTCGTGGCTGCCCATTATGGTGGTAGGTGGGATGGCATAGTTGTAATTATGCAAGAGGTCAATTAGGTTTTGTGCTCTATATAAGGACCACTTATGAGAGCCTCCACCTAGTTTTTTCTCTCTCCTCTCATTCCTCCCATGGAGGCCGCCACTTTCATCCTCTCATTCTCTCTTTTGCTCATGTGTTGAGCTATTTTCTCTCCACTAAATCAAGGTTGTTGATTGATGCAAGAGAGAAAACCATAAGGATTAGGCTTGTTTTTTGGGTATGCTAGCACGTACCTTGTAGAACGTGATTAATCCTCCTTGGTGGACTCGAGGGTGGCTACTAGACGTGGTGGAGACGGTGGAGAAGGCACGCCATCGATTCTCATGCCTTGGTCGAGCCCCGCGAATACGATTTCGCGGGAGGTACAATATTCCACCTATCTCTTTGTGTCGAATGAGCTTTTGCACTAGATCTTGTGTTGCTTGTGTTTTAATTGGATTAATTAAGCATAATTAGTCATAAAATTAAAATTGAGCAGTTACCTAACAGTGGTATCAGAGCACATGGTCGTACTTAAGCTTTTTTGACACTAATTAAGAGAAATTAGCTAATTAACGGATTAGTAGAGATGATGCGTTTGTTTGCTGTCTGGAAATAGTATTGTTTGTGTTGTTTCACGTTTTTCGCTATGATATGTTCTTTGGAAGTTTTTTCCGTCTACATGAAAGTTGTAGATCTGTGGATTGTGATTCTTTTGGCGTTAGATTCACATTTTTCTGAATTAGTATGGATTTATTGTGAATAAAACGGCGACAGTGCGCAGAACCAGTTTCTGCTTGTACTGTCCTGTTTGAATGGCTTGAAAGATTTATATTTTGAATATAAGTACCAGTGTTCTATGGCTAGAATTAAAGAGGACTTGAAGTTCTTTCTGAGCATTTGTAAATTGTTGCATGACTCAGATTAATTTGTGGGTTTTCAAGTATGAAAAGGAAGATCTTGTCAGATCCAATTTATTGAGCAAATCGATTGTTCTAATAAACTGTACCAACTGAGAACTCCTTTAAAAATTCTGTTTAAATGGTGTTGTTCTATTTTGAGTTAGGATTCCAGGAAAATTAATTTCATAATTTTTCATGGAAGTTTGGACCTTCAACTAGGTTAAAACATTTCGATCGACAGTCTGTTCCAGTACAGAATTTGTTGATTGTTTAGTTTGTAACTCGAATTTTTTGAACTGAACTTGGTTGTTTTCTTTTCATGGATGATTAGCCTATAGTCTAAACTAGTTTTTCTATGTATATTGTATATATATAAAAACTGGATAGAAGGTGGTCTAACAGACCAAATGGTTGAGAGGATAAGCTGAAAATCTCATAACGGTGTTTCGTGCACTTGTAAGAGATTTGTCTTTTTTTATTCTCCCAGATGGTTTAAGATCTCTTCTTGCAATTTTTACTGGTAATCGCAATTATGATAAGAAGCTTAAGTAATTTATTTGAGAATTTTTGGAGACCAAAAACTATTGATTTTGTTGGATTCCATTAGTTACGTTTTTTTGTTAAATTACTGTTTTTCTAAGTATTCAAACTAGTTGAAAACAATTAGAATACTCCTTGTTTGATCTCCTTTCAGTTATGGGATGTTGAAAGAACTTTCTAAATGAATTTAAACAAGTTTGGTTGTTTAAAATTGAGAATTTGTACACGGAATTTACTTATAGCAAACGATACGCAAAGATGCTTGAAAATCGTTAATTGGAAACAAAGTGGACTTGTATGTGCTAACTTTGTTTTGTAGGTGGATAGTGGGTTTAGTATGGCTCATGACTCAATGCCTTGTGGTTGTAAATTGAATGCATGTGTGAATGTTTGTAATGCGGCCTTTGGTGTCATTAATTAATTAATTCGTTGATTAATTTTTTATGTAACTTGTGTGGCTTGCATGCCCCTAAGGCTAGGATGGAAATAGGATATTTTCACATGTATTTTTGTTCCTTTATTTTATAGAATTTAGATCATTATAGAATTTAGTGGGAGGGACAAGGATTAGATTAGTTTTGCTTCATGGACGATGTGGCAAAACTAATGCAAGCGGGAGCCATACAAACCCACAACTATGGATGAGATGCTTATATGTGATTGCTTGTGATTGCTATGAATTGTCATAGGCTAGGTATGGGTGTATGCTTACATGACCACCAAACAAGTGTCACTTAATTGATTGTCCCAAACAAAACATGATTAAGTTAAATCGCCCTCCTTCTCTTTATCCCCTTCTAACGTTGTATGATCGTTCATTGATGCATTCTCGCCGACGCGGGACATCGTGTTCCATCATCCGTGTCGGGGTGTAAATCGGATTTACTAGGAGCAAATAGAGAAAGGTTACTTAACGATGTTTTCTAATCGGATTGGACATCGGGGCAAAGTTTGTGGATGTACATGTGATATTTCACAAACCAAGAATCATATGGAATGATTGGTTGGAGAACCTACCTTATCTAGTTGGTTTTTGGTGTTACGCTGACGCTAGCACCATCTCAACGAAAATAGGGATCTTGGAAAACCTACTACATTAGGGACATTAAATAAATGTAGTGGGAGTTTTATTTGTTATAAATAAAACAATTGCATATGACCTTAAATTGATTTTGTTATAGATGTTAAAATTGTTAATTTTTGTTGCGATCAATCTTTGAAAATGAACAAACTCGTTTCTAAAAGGTAGTTACTTGAAAGAGTAATGTCGATTCCTAAGACACGATCTTAGTGAAGAGAAACTTGAGTATGTCAATTCCCAAAACTTTCCTCAAACTACCCGAACGTAGCATCGCGATGATTGATTGACTTTTGGCGAAAAGTTATTCAATAAAGCGTATGGCTAATATCCTCATTCAAAATTTCTAGACCTTTGAATTAGAGAATTCATATGGACTAGATTTAACTCGTACGCTCTCATTCGCTTACTCAAGAAAGTGTTCTTGGAGAAAGTAGATATTAACTCCATCATTTATGATCGAGTATAAAGAATATGAGTTGATCAAGAGATTCTTCTTTAAGAAGTTATATGAATGTTTCATTGGCTTAAGAATCGAAAGATTTAAGTAACTAATTGATAACTAGAGATATTAATCTCCGATATCAAGGATTGTTGATATTGTCATACGATCTCTTTGGAATTATAAAGGATATAATATTACCTTCTTCACGCACTTGTTGTTGCATAAAGGTAATTAGTTAAGTATTCAAGAAATACTTCACCAAGGTATGAGTTGAAATTTCGAGACTCTCATTTATGACCATGTGTCACATGAGATGTTTCATTTACCGTTTTATGGGAGGCATTTGAAAGGTTGTCCGAAGTACCATGATTGTGACGATTAGAAATATTTTAATCCTAAAGTGTATTTGTCGTTCAAATTATCTCACTATCTCTAATTTACACTAGTAACTTGATACTAGTTCATATGCTCGCATTTAACGAAATGTGTTGGCAATGAAGAATAAGAGAATGTTCGAGATATGTAAAGTAAACTCCATATAGGAGATGACTTATTCGTTTAAGTCATTACCATTGAATACGTAGAGTTATCTTTATTAAGAGTTTGTTTAGGAATTGAAGGTTGCATACCTTAATCCTAACCTCTCAAAACGTCTCCATTTCATATTCGATGATGGATGATTATGTTTAGTAAAAGACAAGTTCTTTTATTTTGGATTTGTTTATATGATTTCATGCATCTTGATTGAATTTGCTTGAAATAGATAAGCAAGTTTTGAATGACAAATAAGATGCGTAAGACTTTTGACATAAAGTATTTGACTTTCATGTTATATATAACCGCTTAGTCACATACATAAACGAGAATCGCATTACGAGAGTTTCCGTAACGTAGAGCTCGTAATTCAATTTGATTTCAAATCGATTGGTATGCGAATTGTTGTCCCTAATGGAGGCGGCTTAATCAAGGTTTAGCGGAAGCGATTAAGGTTTTGGACCGGTTTGGTATGAACTATCCTAACACAATTCAATTGGTACCCAATACAAGCAAGCACACAAGCAATTCAAGTAGCAAGATAATAAAAAGAAAAAGAGAGAGAGAGATTGAACACTCGGTATGATTACGGAGTTCCGACCCGCTAGGAAATGCTAGCCTTAGTCGTACGTCTCCGAGAGTTCCGCTACCACGAAAGGGTGCGCTCCGTTCAATTCCAACAAGAACGGGACTACAACTTCGAACCGAATCACCTCGTCACAAGGACACTCGAGGCGGATCGGCCTAACTCGAATGGCACAACGGCCTCAAAGGAGAAGAGCTCTCAACCTATTCCAACCTACACCTAGCGACAATGTCGGGGCGGTGGTGTTTGAGGCTACTAAATCTCTCAAGATGGTCTAGCTATGAAAAGCTCAAGTGGGAGAGTATCCCTATGCTCAAAGGCTCAATTCTGGTCTAATTTTGCAAGACAAAGCTCTCTAACTCCTTTTCTCTTTTTATTGGAGAGAGAACAAGGGGTGTATATAGGGCTCGAAATGAGCAGTTCCCCAGCAAAAACAGGCCACAGCGTTGTACAACGCTGAATAGCGTTATACAATGCTGGAATATGACCGTTGTAAATTCTAACGGCTCTTTAATATAGCCGTTGGTCTGTCAGAGCGTTGTGCAACGCTATTTGCCGTCGCACAACGAAGGAGTGTATAACCAAAAGAAAGCTCCGACAATTCCGTTGGAAATTGTCAGAGCGTTGCTTGCCACTGAATGGCATTACACAACGTTAAAGGGAGACAAAAGGAACAACTCTGACAGATTCAACAGAGCGTCGTACAACTCTATATACCATCACACAACGCTAACGTTACCCAACGCTGAAAGACGTTGGCTAACGTTACCCGCAACTTTGCATGTAAAAACACCTGTTTACATGGGTTTTACATGGGACAGCGCTGTCTGAACATTGATGCAGCGCTGTCTGAACAGCATAGCTAACTTGAGATTTTTGTGGCGTTGTGCAACGCTATATGGCGTTGCACGATGGTACTCAGGAAAATTTCCAAGTTTTTAACTGTAGCGTTGTACAACACTACTGAGCGTTGTACAACGTTGTGACTCAGCGTTGCCTAACTCTATACAGCGTTGTGCAACGTTGATTCACAAAAGTATGAATTTAGCTGTTCTAGCGTTGTGTGCCATTATCTAGCGTTGTACGACGCTAGGTCACTGAAAACAGGATTTTGCTGGTTTATTGAGCTTTTCGCTATCTAGACCATTTCAAGGATAAACATGGACTAAAGTATACCTTCTATCCTAGTCTAAACTAGCCTACAAGCTCTCTAAAGACTTGATCTTGATCTTTCTTAAAGCTTTTATCCAAGTCCTCATAAATTGTATCTTCTTCCTATAAAACTCAAAGAAGATTGTTAAATGCCAAATGATATTGTTTTGCAATCGACAAACTTAGAGACGTTTAGTACAACATGAATCATGTTTGTTAAATGACAAAAGCGCATTTAACCTATAAAGGTTCAAGGACAAGTGAATTAATTAGGACTTATACATATCGATGTATAAAGACCTATAAGTACTTGTGCAATGAAAGGTTGTTGATACTTTACTACTTAACCAACGATCATTGTAGATATTAACATATCTATTTGATAAGGTATAAGTATGAACCTTTTGACTAGTTCAAAGGAGTTCAAGAGTGAAGTTTAAAAGACCGTTCAAGAAAAATGGAAGTCTTACAATTAATCGTGGTAAATAAGTAGTTAAGTCATATGATTTGAAATATTATCTAAAGAGTATGAAAGTAGTTTCATAACTCGCTCCATGAGGAATAATATGTCCAAGAATGGAGGTATCGAACAATATTTTGTATAGTTCGATCGATAATAAATCAAATGGACTTATTCAACACGTATTAGGGAATTATGTTTGAGGATAATATTGTTTACACTGAATGGTGTTCCATCGAAGTCTATTGAGGAATATATCTTATGAGATTTTGATCTCCAAGTATAATACTTCTCGAGATTTGGTGTTGAGAAGCTTATTTCAAGTATTGTCGACTTGTAAGCTTAAATCAAATAAGACACTTTAAGTTTGTAGGATATCTTAACTTAACCGAAAGACACTACTTCCACGAATATGATAAGAACAAAGTAGTTGTTGCTAATCATAATGTAGTCTTGATGAATTTAAATTCTCAAGAAGAAGTAGTGGGAGTAAAGTGAGCATTAAAATAGTTTATGCGTCACTACAAGAAGTACTCTTATAGAAAACTTGTCACTCCATACATGGTACTTAGTGGGAGTTGAGCGGAACTTTATTCACAAGTTGTTGTGAAAGAAGTTTAATACGCTCCTTCCAATGAGGACTCAACCATCTCACGAGTTGATGATGTTCGAGAAACTCATGGAATATATGAGAATTCAAGAACTCGTTCAACAAATCGTTGTAGAAGAAGTTAATCTCAAGTACCAATCCTACAAAAGATCAACGAGAGTTGATATCCTAAACCGTTTGGTGCATAGGTTTTCACAACATTCTCGTACTTAGCATATGAGAATCCGTTGATAAACAAAGAAACGATGGAACGATCCGATTCCACATATATGGTTTGAATTCATATGATCTTTAAATAAAATCCATGTATAACAACAAGGTATAGACCTTGGTTGATGTTCATGAAGGAGCAAATCCATCAAGAACGTTTAGATCTTCAAAAGGAAAGATCGACATGGATAACAAATCGACTATATACAAAGCGCGGTTTTTCGCTTGTAGCTATGTCTAAGTCGATGACTAGTTGACTACGTACAAAGCACAACCTCTTGCTTGTGGCTATGTATAAGTCAATAAAGATTATTCTAGCAATAGTTGTATTTCATATATATCGATATATGGAAAAACACATAAAACCGCCTTCTTCGTATGAATGAAGGAAGATGTTGTGCATTTGACACAAATCGAGGTTTATGTATTGCTAAAAACATACGCATGCATCAAGGATCCATTAATGGATTAAAGCAAGTGTTGTGGAGATTGGAATAAAAGTTTTGACAAGGAAGTCAAGAAGTTGAACTTCGTCAAAAGTATCTTGTATAGACAAGATATTCAGTGAGAGCATAATTGTATTACTTGTATTGTTCAAGATAACAATTCATTAATTGGGAATAACATTAAGAAAATGAATATTGTCAAGATCTCTTTGGAGAATGCTTTCTCAAATGAGAACTTGGGCGAAATCACCTAATCCTAGGAAACAAAATCTATAAAGATAGATTATGATGGATGTCAGGTTTGAGCAAATATGCATATATTGACGAAGTGTTCTAGAAACACGAAAGTTACACTCCAAGAAAGGATGTCTAACTATACGTCACATGGCATGACTTGAGTATTTAACTCGGTTTATTGCAACTCAATTCGAGAAAGTGCATGAAATAGTTCAAGCATTCTTTCATTATGAGTTTCATTTCGAACGCCATATTTATGCATATGCCCCAATATGTAGTATCCAAAGGATATGACAAACAGTTGTCAAATGGATACAAGAGAGACACATTTGGACGATAATCAAGGATATCCTCGAGTACCTTATGAGAAAGAGTGATATAATGTTTCATCTCTTAAGATGAAAGAAATCTCGTGTAAGTTGTTACACTGATAAAAGTTTTCCAAAGGATTGATATAATCACAGTTGAGCTACATATTTTGCTAAAAGGTGGTGTTGTAAGTTTAGAAGGTGTTCTAAATGGAATATTACAACCGTTTCCGTCACCAAAGCAAAATACATAGCAACTTATGAAGCAATAAAAGAAGTTTATTTTCGATCGAGTTCTTAGTCGAGCTATTATGGTTCTATGCATCTCGAACCACAACTTACTCCTAAAGAACCCAATATTACATTGGAGATTCAAATATGATCTATAACGATATCACTTGATATCATATGATGATGATCAAGAACATATATATAGTAGTATATATATATATGGTCGAACAAATTTGGATAGGTTCGTGAACACAGTGAACACTCTAACTTGACCTCTACCTTGAGCGGTATACGAGATGCAATTATGCATCCATACGTGGTAGACGTATGAGTAACTAGCTTTTAAGCGTATTATTTATTTTGAGGTCCGAGACATGTATATATGTAGATATATGACATCGTTCTCAATTCTTCGTTGGCTAGAAGTCACTACTGATTGACTCTAGGCCAAGTGGGAGATTGTTGGAGTTATGTCCTAGGAGTCAATAATTTAATGACTTAAATATTAGTTTATGTTATGGATGATATTTTATCATCTGTTCCTAGGTTTATTATTGACAGATTATTCAGATTGAGGATCTGAATTGTAGATCTCTGTGGATCATTCTTTAGAATGACAATAATAAATCTAAACGGTCCATAATCTTGATAATTAACAAGGAACATTAATTATCATATAAGATTAATATGCAAGTTAAGTGATGATTAAGTTTTACAAATCATAGGTAAAGAGTTACCAACTTAATTGCATATGTGTATGTTATGGAACATAGTACAGGACTTGACCCAACGAAATAAACATATGGATTGTGTTATGTGTCATTGTTTATTTCGTTATGATTTTGGTTCTAAGTTTGAGATGTTTATCTTTTCCACATGAGGATAGGTTCAATAAATATTGTCTACCGCTGATTCCCGATAAGGGCTGTTATACGGACTTTATTTATGTTCTCTTGAATTGTGCGGGGAAAAACTAATCATCAAGAAAATCGTATGTCCCTCATTAATTCACTTAGTGAGTGACGATATCTGTTTGGGCCCCTTGATGGAGTTGGATCGTATGCGCGCAACTAAGCGATCAACTCTAGATCAAGAAACGTATAATCTGCAAGAATGACACATTCCTATCTTGGATTATACGATGATATCGTGAGACATAAGAATCAAAATAGAGAAATACTTTTATTCTCTTATGCAGGATTTAAATACTGTAGCAGTACATTATTTATGTGAATTAGGAATCATAACGTGTTGCTAGATACCGCTTATGATTATTGGAATTAAATAACGATTTAATTCCATGTCCAACATAGCATAAATCCTCAAAGGGTCACACAAATAGGACATTAATCGCACAGTGCATTATTTATTTATTCACAGCAGTAAGTACTGTGAAAATATGATAAGATTGATTATTTAATTATATACCGTTGCGAACCATTATAATTAATTAAGTCAATGAATCATATAGAAATAAATTAATGCATTAACTAATCCTAAAATAATTATTAATGAGTTAATAATTAATTTAGTTCAACACAATTTTAATATAAATGGTTATATTAATTAATTGGGCCGTTATTTGGTAGCAAATAGATAGCCCAATTAAAGAGCAAATAAATGGGGCTTTAATTAATAGAATTAGAGACTAAATTGAGTGGATTAAGTGGCCCATATAGGCCCATTTCGTGGCTGCCCATTATGGTGGTAGGTGGGATGGCATAGTTGTAATTATGCAAGAGGTCAATTAGGTTTTGTGCTCTATATAAGGACCACTTATGAGAGCCTCCACCTAGTTTTTTCTCTCTCCTCTCATTCCTCCCATGGAGGCCGCCACTTTCATCCTCTCATTCTCTCTTTTGCTCATGTGTTGAGCTATTTTCTCTCCACTGAATCAAGGTTGTTGATTGATGCAAGAGAGAAAACCATAAGGATTAGGCTTGTTTTTTGGGTATGCTAGCACGTACCTTGTAGAACGTGATTAATCCTTCTTGGTGGACTCGAGGGTGGCTACTAGACGTGGTGGAGACGGTGGAGAAGGCACGCCATCGATTCACATGCCTTGGTCGAGCCCCGCGAATACGATTTCGCGGGAGGTACAATATTCCACCTATCTCTTTGTGTCGAATGAGCTTTTGCACTAGATCTTGTGTTGCTTGTGTTTTAATTGGATTAATTAAGCGTAATTAGTCATAAAATTAAAATCGAGCAGTTTCCTAACAGTTAATACCTTTGTTTCCGTGCCTACTGTTCGTTGTGAAGTCATAATTATATGTATAAAATATCTCTTATCGTTCTTATCCGGTGAAAACAGAATAAGGGAATTATCAATTCAAGAATATCTTTAAAATTTAATATAGTAAAAGATAAAAGATTCATTACTGCATTACAAAACTTCTCTTCGTTACCGCAATTAAATTGTAGTAATATACGTCACTTCGTGCCAAAATTCGGAAAAGATTTGGTGGCTGAAATTTATTTATGTGGCCAGACCAGAGGCACCACTGATCGACATAAAAATGAACTCAAATAAAATTTTAAGTGTAGTAGGATTTGGAACGCATTGAGATATCCGGGGTACTCTGGCTACAAAATTATTTGCTATCTTATTAAGTGAAAATTGGAAGCTTGGAACTTTGTATTTAATTTTAGGGGAAATTGGATATATGTCACTTCAAAATTTCAAAATTAGAAGAATGCCATCTTAAACTTAGTTCTTAGAAAAATGTCGTCCCAAATCAATTATATTAAAAAATTTACCGTAGTTATACAATTGCTATATATTCTCAAAATAAAAAAATATTATAATTTGAGATGTATTTCGGTGTTTTCCAATATACCCTTCCCGTCTCTCCTCTTTATCCTGTCCATCTCTTTCCTTCTCCCTCTCCTGCCTTAACTTCCTCCCTCCTGCAGAAACAATGATGATTCTGCCTTACCTTCCTCCACACGCCATTGACTTACACGACCGGCCACCTCTTCTCGGCCGCGCTCTACCTTCCCCTTACCACTCCAGCGACCATCACCTCCGTGTCCACCATCACGAAATCGAACTCGAAGACTGCCTCGCTGCCATCCGCGTCGACAACCAGCGCCTCGCTGCAGTCCACGTCACCCTCCGCCAGGGCCTCTTTCAATTCCACCAATCTCCACCTAACCGTTGAAAGAGGCAACTATCCTCCTTTCCTCCGCACAATAGAAGAATCTAGACCTTTTTCTTACGAAAACCACCATGCAAAAACCCGACGAGAGTCGATCAGCGCCTTTCCAGCCTCCGCCGTCAATTTGTCGCACTTTACTATATTTAAATTGGTTAAAAAAGAGAAGGATTCTGCCGAAGAATCAACACCATGGCAGATTTTGGCGAAAAAGTAAAAACAAATTATAGAGGATAAGATCTTTTTTATTGAAGAATAAGAACAAATCGAATAACATGGTGAAATATGTGCAATCTCTCTAGCAATCTGTACAGCCCAAACTTGACAATTATGTGTTTTTTAACTTAATTTTTTTTTTGGAGATTGAAGCTAAATCTTTAGGTAGAGTATCTGATTTTATGATAATTCTGAAAGTGAAAATGGTTGTGGAAATAAGAAGAGGAGCATCGGACGTGGGATAGAGAGGATAGAACGGGACTTGAAGAAGGATATAATGGGAAATATTGAAATATGGCTCAACTTATTGTATTTTTATTTTCAGAATGTATAATAATTGTATAATTGTGATAAATTTCTAAATATAATTGATTTGAGGTGGTATTTTTCCGGAAACTAAATTTAGGGTGGCATTTTTCTAATTTTGAAATTTTGAGGTGGCATATATCCAATTTTCCTTTTAAACAAACAATCCTAACAAAATCGGATGGTAGAAAAAGATTTTCCTAGAAAGGTCTTCCAATTTTTTTGTCGGAATATTTTTTTTACTACAATAATCTGCCTGATCCATGTTCGATTGAAACTTCAAACTTCTATAATATTATATGATGAGAAATGAGAAATGCTAGTGTCTAATATATAGGACGGATGGGTTCCGTCTAATACAATGATTTTCACGTTTTTAATCTTCAAATTACCGATCCGAACCGTTCAATATGTTTTCCATATTGAAAACTTATAAGAAACCGATTTTTACATTTTTTTCGAAATGTTTTACTATTTTTTTTGCATTTTAGAAAATCGTTGTTATTAGACGATCTATAATGTTTATATCATGAATTTTAAAAAATACCAAAAATAGTAAACAAATTCGAAAAAATGAAAAAAATTGGGTTCTTGTAAGTTTCCAATATTGAGAATAGATTGAACGGTTCGGATCGGTCATTTGAAATTTAGAAACATAAAAACAATCGTATTTGACGGATCCATCCGTCTTATATATAGGACACTAGCATTTCTCTTATTACATTCATTCCACAATTTGAATAGGGTTTCTATTATAAGCTCTGATTCTTTCTAATATAGTTTATATCACACGTCGCCAATTCACAGGTGATCCTATGCAATATTAATGTAAAAGAAGATGGCCCGCTTCAGGTGTTTGAGCCTTGATGAACCCACATTAGCATTAACCAGAATCAAGGATAAAACGAGAGTGACAAGACATTATTCTTAGATAATAACGCTCCAAGAGAGTGTATGAAGTTTTATTTATCAAGAACTTCAATTATGTCAGAATAAAAATAAAAATCTCCAGCCATTTTCAATTGTAGTTTAAACTTTAAATCCTCATTTAATATTAAAGACAAATCCAGATAATCGCATTTAAACGGAGCTGATAACTACAATCAGAGCTTCAGACAATCACGCAATCAATATCCATTTTAGGTAAGTACGCTATCCAGTTCCATCTGATAGTTTCCATTTTTGCTTCACCAACTCACCCTCACCCTCCGTTCCCTTCGTTCACGCAGATTTCTCTTCGCACATCGCCTCATGTCTCGCACAAAGCCTCCTTTCGCGCACATAGCCTCTCTCCCATCCCGTCACATCGCCTCCCATCGCCGTCTGTGTCGCCCAGCCCTGCCGTCGCCATCTCGTAGCCCTCCTATCGCCGTCGCGCAGCCCTACCGTCGCCGAAGCGCAGCCCTCCCGTCGCCCAGCCCAGCCCTGTCGTTATCAGAATCAGAATTGAATATTATTTACTCTCTCACTTGTATTAAATACTCTCTTACTACTAATTATTTACTCCCTTATTGTTTCTTAGTTACTCCCAAGCAACAGTAGAATCAGTTTTGAATGTTATTTACTCTTTTATAGTTATTTAGATACTCCCAAACAACGGCAGAATCAGATATGAATATTATTTACTCCCTTACTACTACTTATTTACATCCTTATAGTTATTTAGTTACTCCCAAACAACAGTAGAATCAGTTCTGAATATTATTTACTCCCTCATACATATTAGATACTCCTTTCATACAAGTTATTTACTCCCTTATAACTATTTACTTATGTTGGAGTTATGTCTTAGAAGTCAATAATTTAATGACTTAAATATTAGTTTATGTTATGGATGATATTTTATCATATGTTCCTAGGTTTATTATTAACAGATCATTCAGGTTGAGGATCTGAATTGTGGATCTCCGTGGATCATTCTTTAGAATGACAATAATAAATCTAAACTGTCCATAATCTTGATAATTAACAAGAAACATTAATTATCATATAAGATTAGTATGCAAGTTAAGTGATGATTAAGTTCTACAAATCACAGGTAAAAAGTTACCAACTTAATTGCATATGTCATATGTGTATGTTATAGAACATAATACATGACTTGACCCAACGAAATAAATATATGGATTGTGTTATGTGTCATTATTTTATTTCGTTATGATTTTGGTTCTAAGTTTGAAATGTTTATCTTTTTGCACATGAGGATAGATTCAATAAATATTGTCTACCGCTGATTCCCGATAAGGGCTGCTATACGGACTTTATTTATGTTCTCTTGAATTGTGTGGGAAAAAACTAATCATCAAGAAAACCGTATGTCCCTCATTAATTCACTTAGTGAGTGACGATATCTGTTTGGGCCCCTTGACGGAGTTGGATCGTATGCGTGCAACTAGGCGATCAACTCTAGATCAAGAAATGTATAATCTGCAAGAATGACACATTCCTATCTTGGATTATACGATGATATCGTGTGACATAAGAATCAAAATAGAAAAATACTTTTATTCTCTTATGCATGATTTAAAATACTGTAGCAGTACGCTATTTATACGAATTGTGAATCATAACATGTTGCTAGATACCGCTTATGATTATTGAAAATAAATGGTGATTTATTTTTATGTCCAACTTAGTATAAATCCTCAAAGGGTCACACAAATAGAGCTTTTAACCATACAGTACATTATTTATTTATTTGCAACAGTGTGTATTGCGAAAATATGATGAGTTGACTAATCTTAAATACTTCAATTTCAAACTAGGGTGTTACTGTTCAATTATCCAGGCCGTCCATTTTTTCCCTCTGTGCAATGAATTTTATCCCGTTCGTTCGCCTCCACGGAGGATTCCACGCTTGCACGTGATGAGTTCCATTAATTTTAGATGGCCATGGATCACATAGACCAGAAAATATCGGAAGAGGCAAAGGTGCATGGTGTTCAAGATCTGAGTTCATCTAATTATTTTCTAAAGGACCTTCTAGCTTCTTCTACCACAACCACAAGCGCAGAACGAGGGGAGAGAAAAGAGAGAGAGGCCCATGGACCAAGGGAAGGAGAGGAGCTGGAGGCGATCAGTGGCGATTTGGAGAGAGCAAACAGTGCCGACTGGGCCGAAGGCGATGGATCCGCCAGTAATGTTAGGTTTTCTTTCTATTTCTCTATGCTCTCTCTCTTCTTCGCTGAACCTGGCACTCACCGGGGTGATCCATTTCTTTCAATCCTTGGCATGGCTTTAGGTTTAGCAGAGAGATAGCATCGGTATTCAGCCGTCACACTCACCCCGGCTATGCTGAATAACTGATTGTAATGTCGACAATATCCGACTCGCCTCGGCTCTTCGTCGTCGGATTCCTGGGGCCTCCGACCTCTGCTTAAGCTGTTGATTCTGCTGAACCAGGTCAGCTCTGATTTGGGTTTAGGGTTTTGATTACACAACCTTTTCTCTTATTTTTTTTCTTTCTGTCATTTATCTTTGGTCTTCGGCAGATTTTGTTTATTTTCAGGGTTTGCTGTGTAACGAGAAAAAGGGAAAAAGATAGATGCTAACGATGAGAAGAAGCGCTTCGAGCACAGTTAGCCTTCTTTTGTTTTGTTTACGTTCTTATTTTTCTTTCTATTGCTTGAATATGTTTTCATGGATTTTTCTTTCATGGCAAACTATAGGCAAAGCAAAAAAGAGGAATGAGAGGATGAATAGCTCTCTAGGTTTGTTTTCTCACTGAGTTTCTCTTTTCTTTTGCTATGATTTTTCTTTCTGCCATTTTTTTAATTAACTATTGTAAATATTATTGTTTTGGTATTGGTGGTTTGTTCCTTACTGCACTGATTCATCTTCTCTTTTTGTAGTTCATTCATCTAAGTGTGAGAAAAACAAACACAATAGACAAGAGAAGAGGGGAGAAAAAGATATGGCAGAGGTGATGCTAAAGATTCTAAAATATTTTGTACAATATTTATGCAATTTTAGTAGAAGAAATGAATATAGTACAATTTTGTCAGTATCTAATTGAAAAACACCGAGAAATGAATATGGTACAATTTCAGTTTTGCTGATTACTGTTTCTTGACATGTTTCAATTAGATACATGAATATGATACAATTTTGTTAATTAAAAGCAGTTCTAAAATATTTGTGCAATATTTATGCAATTTTGTTAATTATGATGAAGTAATTCTTAATTTGTTTGATTCTGGATGTATTGAAAGGTTCGTGCTGAGCTTGCTTTGATTGGTGTTCTTACATAATTTTGGGTGTTGCGGGTTGTACATGTTGTTTATGTTGGCCATTTGCATGTTGCCATGTTTTAACATACGTGAATTTAAATTCTCATTAATTTTTTCGTCAAATCGGCTGCATTAGGTATTCTATTTGATAACTAACTTTCTATATTTCTTTTTTTCAGATCTCATGGTGCATACATGAGTTAGCTCGAGCTGCTCCTAGAATCTTGGTTCATAAAAGTAAGAAGATGGAAAGAGAAATTAAAATCAGGTACTTTTCAAAATAAATTACCACATATCCCTGTAGAACATAGTTGTTTGCTATCGCTGGGTAGATCGAATTATATTTTAGCAATATGTTTGTATATTTACATGGAATAGATGGAAGTTTAAAACGTGACAAATGAATTTATCATGATGATTCTTATATATCAGATTTGGAAGATAAACATCTTAATCGAATGTTCAACAATTCCCCTTCTTATATATACTTTCTTCTTAGGGAAAATTTGATATAACCCCTGGAATCATCTCAATCTGGATATAACCCCTACAATTTTTAAAATTGGATATAACTCCCTGAAATCATGTTTGTCATGGAAATAACCCATTTTCTCTAATTTAATTATTTTAAATTTAAATTAAAGCAAATGTATATTTATATGACCAAAGTACCCTCCTCCATGCCAAAAGAACGTTTCATCTCGCTCCCTTCCTCCCAACCAAATAAAAGTAAATAGATAAATTCCAATCCTAAATCCATAATATATCTATCATTCAATACTTCAATCTTTTGGATTAACATAAAATAAATATTGGAGGGTTTGTAACATCAATTGCTATGGACAAGTATTTGTACCGAGTATGGGATTCAGGCAAGGTTTCGGCAACAATGCACAAACATTTTTTATACGAGATAACTTTTAACAATTCATTAAGGAAATGAATTGCCTTGAAGCCAAGAGGAATCATCTTGAAAAATATAAATTCATAATTCTTTCTTTCGATTAGACTAAAAGGAACATTCAAATAAAAAAAAAAGGAATGAAGGTTTCTCTCTGAAGCAAGCTATCCCAATTCCCAAGTCTTATGTGCATGTGAACAGAAGCTACTTTTCATAAATTACTACTTTTCTGTGTATGCAACTGAGTTTTGAGGGACATGGAGCATTGAAGCATATGGAGAGAGAGAGAGAGAGAGAGCGTGCAGGGGACGTAGCCGTGTAGGAAGTGTGGCATTACAGTCGATTCTTAGTTTGCATTTTCATTTTTGATTGTAGGTTATTCTGGGGAGTGGGAGATAGAGCTAACACGAAGTGCGCCACAGTAAGAGCAGGATCCCATTAAAAGAAAGAGAGAACAAAGAGGGTATTTTTGTCATCTGTTGTAAAATAATACTTTTTTCAGTTAAAAACTGATTAAAATTAATCAAATGGGGTTATATCTCTGGTAAACAAGATTGTAGGGGATTATATCTAATTTTAAAGATTTTAGGGGGTTATATCCAGATTGAGATGATTCCAGGGGTTATATCTAATTTTTCCTTCTTATTATTACAAAACACATGATGCCTTTTTGAAGGTATAACACACTAGTGTTAGTATCAATACCATTTGCCTTACCAGTATGTGTAATAGGAGAAAATTAATTTTGTTTCCTAAAGTTTAGACCTTGCTAAATATTGAGCATAAATTTTTTTGAAAAGAATACACTGATAGTAATTGAAATGAACACATCTCATTGTTCACTTGCTGAATATTTGTTCTCCTTTTAAATTTAAAAAGAAAGGCATGGAAATGAAAAGTCCTGCCATCTAACACTCTGCATTCCTTATTGTTTGTGGTCAGCACTATATTGTTAGTGTCAAAATTAAGGGCAAAAGTATACTCTGTACTGGCTATTTTGGTAACCTTCAAGTACATATAATAATTTATATCTCTCTTATAAGATTGCTTGCTGCAAATTTTAGCAAACAAACTCCTTTCTGTTGGAGATTTTGAGTGCGAACAAGATCTTGATGCTGATGACTGGTTCTGCACTTTTATTTCAGGAACCATTTCTTTATTTCCTGTTCAGCAAGCTCATCGGCTAGATTTCTGTGATCTCTACGCAGCTCTTCTTTTGTTGAGATCAATATTCATCGACTTTGCTCTTATAATGCTATGCTTCTTCAAATTAAGATTTCATTGCAGTACGGTTCTTCTCATGCCCTTCAGGTATGACACTCAGAATATGAAATGTATTTTATTCATATCTTGAGAAAACTGATTCATTTTCGTTTGGTTATCTTTTTTTCCTTTTTCTTTAGTTTGCAATTTGCATTGATAGATATGTTGATAAATTTATGTTAGACTGATCTTTACTATTGCTGACCGTTTGCACTCAAAATATCTTATTATTTTGTTTCATGCCTAAGGTGTCTAATCTTTAAGAGAAGTCATTTCATGCATCGATAAACAAGTATAAGCTCAGTGTCAGCACCAACAATGAGTTAGGTGGGCAGATATTTTAGTAACTATTTTAACAAAGCATTTTAACAGGTCTAAAATAGTAATGATACGTACCAGCACAATTGAGGTCATGTTCTGATTGAAATTACAGTATGTCTAGAAATAAGAAAGAATATGAATTGTGTCGAATTATATTTTGCTTTGTTTCTTTTTTCAGGTTCAATTAGCTGATCAATTTTTAATTAACTAACAAGTGTTAAAGGATCGAGATGTCAGGGCTAAAGATTGGCAATGTATGCTCCACTGAATTTCGAGCTTGCCTGAACCCATGATTAGATATGTAATAATCTTCTCTTACCTTGGTATAGTTTCAAAATGATCTTTGATGGTCTATGGTATGAATCAATATTTTGAGATAACTTTATGCAGTTCTTGAGATGCATATTAAAAGATATCGTATCGTACTATTTTTATCTTCCTGTAGATTTTATGATTGGATTTTCTTTTTTTTAGCTAATAAATTTGAATTTGAGTTTTAATTTTTAGAGGAGTTATTTATATTTTTCCCTATAACTTTGTTAATCATCATATTTTATTATGGAGCCATATAGATATATTTAGATATTGTACTTAGACATAATATAGAAAAGTTGATGCTTTCTTATAAAAAGAAATAATCAAAAGGTTAGTTTTGGTAATATCGGAGGCAATTTATTTGGATGACTGTATATTTTGATTATAAACCACCTAATCCATATCATCAATCACAACAACCTCAGGATAACTCAAAAAAAAAATTGCTTAGGTAAATATTGCAATCATCTTAAATTAATTATACATCGCGCGAAGCGCGATGCATTCACTAGTTGATTATATACTGTTACGGACTGTTATAATTAATTAAGTCAAAGGGATCGTATAGAAATAAATTTGTGCATTGGCTAATCCCAAATTAATTATTAATAAGTTAATAATTAATTATGTTCAACATATTTTAATTTATATGAGCTATTTGGGCTTTTATTTAAATTGTTATTTAAAGGTTCAATTTCAAGTGCAAATAAAAAAAATGGTTAATGGGCTAAACCAACAACTAGTTGTAGGCTCAAGACCCATTAATGGGACGGCTAAGGAGGGGCAAAATTATCCATCAAAAGGTTGATAGAGATCTAGGTCTTGAGGTCTATATATAGGGGTTCATTTTGTGAGAAAACCTAGCCTCCTTTCCATTTTCTCTCTCCACCTCTCCTGGGCCGAAAATTCAAAAAAGGAAAGAAAAATTTAAGAATTTTTTTATCTCCTTCCTCTCTTCTATTCCACCTCTAGCTCATGTGTTGAGCGTAAATTTCCCTCCTCCATTAAAGTATAGATTAATTAAAAAGAGTGAAAACCTTTGGATTAGCCTTTTTCCTTCCTCTTACTAGCACAAGGATTGCAAGGAAGTGCTTAACCTCTAGGTGGACTCGATGCGGTCGTCAAACATAGTGGAGGCGCAAGGAGAGCACGCCACCGACTCCTACGCCGTGGATCTAACCCCGTAAATACGATTTTGCGGGAGGTAAAGTTTCAATTCCTTTTCTCTTGGTTGTTGGATTTATGTCATAGAAGTCAATATTGAATGACTTAATTTCTTAGTTTATGTTATTGATTATATTTGATCATTTGTTCCTAGGATTTATTATTGACAGATCATTCAAGTTGAGGATCTGAATTATGGATCTATGTGGATCATTCATTAGAATGACACTAATAAATCTAAATTGTCCATAATCTTGATAATTAACAAGGAACATTAATTATCATATAAGATTAGTATGCAAGTTAAGTGATGATTAAGTTCTACAAATAATAGGTAAAGAGTTACTAATTTAATTGCATATGTGTATGTTATTGGAACATAGCATGGGACATGATCCAATGAAATAAACATATCGATTGTGTTATGTGTCATTATTTATTTCATATGAGTTTGATTCTAAGTTTGAGATGGTTCAACTTTTCCACATGAGAATAGGTTCTATAAATATCGTCTACCGCTGATTCCTGATAAAGGATGTTATATGGACGTTATTTATGTTCTCTTGAATTGTGAGGGGAAAAGTTGTTCATCAAGAAAACCGTATGTCCCTCATTAGTATACCTAGTGAGTGATGATATTTGTTTGGGCCCCTTGATGGAGTTGGATTGTTTGGCCAATTTGTGCAATCAACTCTAGATCAAGAACACGTATAATCTGTAAGAATGACACATTCCTGTCTTGGATTATACGATGATATCATGTGACATAAGAATCGGACAAGGAAATAATTTTATTTCTTATACATGATTTGAATATTTGTATCAGTACATTATTTATGCGAATTTGGAGTCATAACGTGTTGCTAGATACCGCTTATGATTATTAGAATTAAATAGTGATTTAATTTCATGGCCAACGTAGCATAAATCCTAAAAGGGTCACATAAATAGAGCTGTAACCACACGATGTATTATTTATTTGTTCGCTGTTGGTTAAACATTTTCTCTCGATTTGCCGATTTGCAAAACAACACCGAAACCCTAAAACTAACATATCCATTTAGTGTTTTATAGCTAGATTATTTAGAATGGATTAAAGCAAGTGTGGCACATGTTTTGGAGCTTCAAGAGATTGCTTTGGACTAGTTAGAATCAATAGTTTAGGTATAATTTAACTCTAAACTAATCTCAATCAATTTGCTGGTAAAATGCTCAGTTTTTCTGTCAAAAGAGTTATACAACGCCAATTGCCGTTACACAACGCAGAGTTAACTCGCTCTTAAATTGCAAATTTTCTGACAAGGTTGGAACAACGTTACACAACGCTCAATAGCGTTGTGCAACGCTAGTTCATTTGATTTTAAATCTGTTAAATTTGTTATCTCCCCTTGTCAGAACGTTGTGCAACG
Organism: Rhynchospora pubera; assembly: GCA_028095005.1. NCBI lineage: Eukaryota > Viridiplantae > Streptophyta > Magnoliopsida > Poales > Cyperaceae > Rhynchospora > Rhynchospora pubera. The sequence continues at coordinate 181,884,467 of CM051461.1, forward strand.
CTAAGTAACGTTACACAACATTTCCGCTTCTATGTTGTGTAACGCTACTCAGCGTTGTACAATGGTAATCTGAAGCAGGCAACTCTGCACTGCTGCATGCATATAGCCATATTTCATGCATGCATCAAGCATGCAAGTTGGTATTTTTACATGCAAATCTGCAGGTTACGTTGTACAACGCTAGATAGCGTTGTGCAACGTCCACGTTGTGTGACGCCCTACAGCGTTGCACAACGTTAGTCTGAGTCATGCACTTAAACATCGCTCAGACATCACTCAGCAGCGCTGGTGCATGCATGACCCATGTTCCATGCATGCAGCATGCAGGCTGCTAGCGTTTTTGCATGCAAAATTGCAGGTTCCGTTGGCCAACGCTGGATAGCGTTGTGCAACGCCAACGTTGTGTAAGTCAGTCAGCGTCGTATGACGTTCTGACAATGTTGTTTGAGTTTGTCACATCTGCCTTCTTTCTTTTCTTTCCTTCGTTGTGCAACGCTATTTAAATTACACAACGCTCTGACAAGTTCCAACGGAACTGTCGAGCATCTGCTTTGGATTTATGCTGAAGCGTTGTGCAACGCTATACAACGTTACACAACGCTCTGACAACTCACAACGTCATTATCTGTGACCGTTTGATTTTTCAACGGCTAGTTCTGCGTTGTACAACGCCATATAGCGTTGTATAACGGTAGAGTCTATTTTGACTGGTTTTTGGAGCTGTTGGCACCCTCTATATATATGGGGCCTCTTGGAACTGTTTAGTAACTTTTGAAACCTTTGAAATTCCTCTCTTTTGAGCTCCAACTAGTTAGACATTACTCTCTATTGTTTTTTAGCATTAAAATAGCAAAATCATTGAGATTAGAGTGTGTAAACCAATCCACTAGTGTTAATTGCTAGATTTGTTGAGTGATTTGGTTAGAGCCTCAATCCATTGAGTGTTTGTGTTTGTTTAATTGAGTTAGGCCAATCCACCTTGAGAGTGCTTGTAACAAGGTGATTTGGTTCGAAATTATAGTCCCGTTCGTTGTGGAATTGAACGGAGCGCGCCCCATTTCGTGGTTGCCGAACTCCCGAAGACGTACGACTAAGGCTAGCTCTTTCTAGCGGGTCGGAACTCCGTAATATATCGCGTGTCACTTCTTTTCTTCTCTCATTACTTTACTTGTTTCCTTGAATTGCTTTTGACTTGTTGTTGTTGTTAGACCAAACTTGAATTGAACCAATTATTGACTATACCGGTTTAGAAACTTGTTTTTGTGCCTATTCACCCCCCTCTAGGCCTTTTAATTAGAGACAACATTCGCAATAGTGAGTATTGCGAATATATGAAAGTTGATTAATTAATTATATACCGTTGCGAACCGTTATAATTAATTAAGTTAAAGTGATCATATAAAAATTAATTAATGCATTATTTAATTCCAAAATAATTATTAATAAGTTAATAATTAATGTTGTTCAACTTAATTTAATTAATTGAGTCATTTGGGCCTTCAATTAAATAGTTAATTAGAAGCCTAAATTTAGGATGGTTAAATGAGTAATTATAGTAATTAATTAATGGACTAAAAATACAATTGTTGTAGCCCATTAAAGGCCTATCCAAAGCAAGCCATAAAAGGGAAAATATGTCCATGAATTAATTATGGAAACTAGGTTTTTGGACAACTATATGAAAGAGGTTCAGGTTGGGAACAATGCAGAGAAAATCTCTCTCTCCTTTGCTGTTCGAAATTTCCCAAGAGAAGAAAAATTTAATTTTCTCTCTTCTTGCTCTCTTCTTCCATCCTCTTGGCTTATGTGTTGAGCAAATTGCTTCCACCATTAAAAGAGTTTAATTGAAAGAAAATGAAGAAAGGGTTAGATATGATCTCCAATCGCTAGCATGGTTTCGAGATCGTGGTGATTCTCTTGGTGGACTCGAGGTCATCCATTGGAGAAGAAGAAAGAGAGGCGCAACACGCCATCGACTCCTACACCATAGATTTTTCCTTCTTGATACGATTCAAGAAGAGGTATATCCATAATCTCTTTTCTCTTGGTTAATTGACGTGTTATATACTCTCAAGATCATTTCTTGTGGTTGTTTGCTTGTTTTATCTTTGTTAATTGTAATAAAAATAAAAATTGTGCATCCCAACCACTTATTATTTACTCCCTTATACATATTAGTTACTCTCTTATACTAATTAATATCATCTGTTATAGTAATTTAGTTACTCCCAAGTTGTAACAGAACTAGATTTAAATCTCTTTTCTCTCTTCTTATCCTTCTCGATTTCTACTTCTTTCTTCCTCAACCAGATCTAATAGGTATAGGAGAGGGAGCAGTGAGGGAAGACAGAGATGGAGGTGAGGCGGAGAAGACGAGAGGCAGAGGAGAGGAGAGGCTGAGGTGAGACGGAGGCGGAGGCGGATGCGAGGTGGAGGAGAGTTGAGGCGAAGCAGAGTAGAGGCTGAGATAGAAGAAAGGTAAGACGAAGCAGAGGAGAAGAGGAGGCGGAGGAGAGGAGAGGCGAAGGAGAGGCTCAGATGAGGCGGAGGCGGAGGTGAGGCGGACGTGAGGAGAAGGGAGCGAAGAAGGTGGTGGAGATTTGCATCGAAAATTGTGAGGAGATCGAATAGGGGAGAGAGGAGACGGAGCGAAGAGAGGGTAAAAGAAGAGAAGAGTGAGACGAGAGCGACTCACTGTGATTGCGTAATTGTAAGAAATATTGATTACACAGAGTAATTTCCATTTTGAATATGGTATCGCAAGATCGGTTTTCCAAAAGCCGATACTAGGTATTGGTTTTTGAAAGACCTTGAAATCATCCGCCAAATCCGTTGGGATTTCGAAAACGGCCCAAAATAGCAAATTGAGATCCGCTGCCGCGCTACACAGCGTGTCGCGCGGTATGCTGGCCGTTTGATTAAGATCCAATGGACAAGGGAGCTCCGTGCATGTAACCTAGATTGGTAGGCCCGTAAAAAATGAACCGTCCGATAAAGATCAGACGGCTCGTAGTGCGCGACACGCGGTGTAGCGCAACAGCGAATCCGGATTGCAAAATAGCTAAGCCTCAACCCATTATTTGTCCTTGAATGTTGTCGCTCTAAGTAGCTTAGTAAAATCCTAGTAATGTCCGCCTCAGAAGCGGGGCCCACCAAATTTTCCCGCCATTTTCAAGTCTCAGAATCTCTGGCGGTAAGAAAAGGACCGATCGTGCGTTGTGCCACGCGTCGCAGATTGATTGCGCCAGTCCCATGATACTTTGTCGGGGATGTTGGTAATGACCCGATGAGACGCATTTATTCGGTGGACCTGGTACTGCTAGGCTGTGAGCTTCATTGAAACACATGAGAGCCTATATATCGCATCATTTATTGCGTTCCTTGCAGTATACCAAATTTAGATCGTAGACCGGGTGTACATGTAATCTGACGCCCCACACATGCTTCCGTTTTCCCGCGCTAAGAAGCGAGCGTTCTGCGTTCCCTCGTTTCCTTATTAAACAATCCTCGCCATTAAAAATAAAAAATGCGTTGCTCATGAATCGTCTCCAGTTTAACCTACGTGGGGCCGTGCATAATTAAGAAAACAAAGGAACTTTCCTTTTCTTACTAAAACGGAGAGGAGTCGAGAAAAAGAAAAATCATGCTAAAGGAGGCGGCGGAGAGAGAAAAGCACTAGAGTAGAAGATCAGAGAAGAGAACAGTTCACAGAGACAGAAGGAGAGAGAGCGAGAGAGCGAGAGAGAGAGAGCGTAACTCTCCGGCGAGTCGGCGCTTCGGTGCTTCGAGATTCGTGCAGAGTGTCGTAGCGCGCGCGAAGATGAAAGAGGAAAAGTCGTCAATGGGCGCTTCGGCTGTGCTCGACGTAGGCGCAATGGATGCCGAATTTTTGCACTATTGCAAGGTCTCTCTCTCTCTCTCTCTCTCTTTCTGTGCATGTGTTTTTGTTTGTTAATTCAGGAAGAATTGGTGTAGATCTGTGCGTTTCTGATGTTACTAGCGATTAATTGTTTGCTCGCCTCTAAGAAATCGGTCTCAATTTGAAGTTTAAATAATTTAAAAGTGGGTGATGTGAAATTCCTTCTGTTTTGGGTCCATTAGTGTTTGTTTCTATACTCGAATCCTAACTTGATGCTCAGTGATAAAGACTTTCCTGTAAAAATGGTTTCCAGAGATTTTTTTCTTCTCAGTAAATTATAAAGTGCTGAGATTATTATGCCATCTAATAGCACCCTCCTTTAGAAAAAAGAAAGGAGATTTTTATAAAGTGCTGCGATTATTATGCCATCTAAAGTGCTGAGATTATTATTACCTACTTCCAGGATTTTGGTTCAGTGCCAGTTTGACTATTAGTTTGTCAGGTGTCAGATCTTCCCTGGTCTGTTAAGTTTTCAGTCACTGAATGGAGGGTTTTGTTGAGGTCATATCGCATTAAATTGAGACAACCTAGGCTTAATTTAGACTATTTGCTTCAAATAGAAACTTATATGCACAACTGGGTTTCATTGCACAAGGACCATAGACAGTCCCCTGGGATCCTGTTAATTTTGCTTAAATGTTGATTAAATTCGTACAAACAGAAGCATATTTTGTCTAAAAGAAGTTTATGAGTGCTAATTGTTCATTAAATTTGAGGTATGGTTAGGGCTTAATCATAAGATTCAGGATTTTGCACAATGCACTTCTTGATATTTGTTACTGAGCCATGTATCCTCTGGGTTATAGTTGAGATATTTTCTCTTGTTGGTCCAATTATCCAGGTCAAGATAGAGTTAGAAGAGAGAATGACTAAAGAAGCCATGCACTTATATGGAGTGTCGAAGCATATACTAACTTCCAGCATGTCCACATTCGGAAGTGGATCGGTAAAATATAGTCTTTTTGTATTTAATTTATAAGCCTAATTCTAGAATAGGTAATTCACGCTATCTCCCAAACAACCCATGAAATTCACGAACAGCTTATTCTAGTTCCACCTATTGGGTGAACAAGAGGGAACAAGCACGTGGGGTGAATTTCTTGTTTGAATTGCTTATTTAGCCCACGTGTGCCAACTGCCAAACACACCCGAATTCTTGTTCTAGGGTCATTGCACTTACACCGGATCTTCAATTTTTTTTTTATTATTTTAAGGGTCTATAGCACTGATTTTACATGTGATATACAAAATTTTAGTTTATATTTTGCTCTCCATAAGTTTTAGTTATTACCACCATGCAAGACTCTAAAGCCATCACTAGTATCCTTATGAAACAGTAATTTGAGTTTTAAAGGTCTGGAAAAGGAGAAGCCAGTTAATCAATTATCATGAGATTTGTTTTGTCTAATTGTATTTATTATCTTGTTAAATCTGATGCAAATGTGTAGGCAGAGGAGATAAAGAGATTTTGGTTGGCATTTGTTGTACACTGTGTGACCAAGCTAAGCAAATTGGAGCCAAAGAAAGAGAAAGAAAACCAATCTCCTGTCACACTCTGCCAGATAGTGAGGGCATTTCAGCTCAAGTAACATCTCTCTCTCTCTCTCTCTCTCTCCATCAATACACACGCACGCACATGTACTGTGGTAGTCTTGTTCCTGACAAGGGTTTATCCTTTCAGCACCTTCTGTGTGATTCTCTTAACTATGAAGTTGTAACATTTTGAAACTGTACATGACCTGAAAACATTCTCAGAACCACTGTTCTACATAATGAAATGATAGGACACAAAATGCCCTTTCCAATTCATTAAATTGTTTCTTTCCTGAATTTTACAGCATCGTAGAATTTTTTAAAGAAGTTCCTCAGTTTTGTCTCAAAGCTGGATATATTCTGGAAGGCCTCTATGGTTCTGATTGGGAGAGGCGTCTTGAGGTATTGGAAAAACTTATTTCCTTCGGTCAGCCTGTGCAATTATCTCAACTGACAGACTCATTATTATACAGGAGTACTCTCAGTCTCAGATTAACTGATTGAAAAAGAATGAATTCAGAATTGAAATGAATAGGAGATATTCTTGAGTGCGCAACAAAATTTTTATACTCAAAGTCCTGTGCTCAACCACTAAGACCTCGTTGGCTGACTTCTGCACCCTTATTCAAGTTGAAAGTCACTTAGGTGCTGAAGTAGGACAAGAAGGACTAGTTTAAACTTGTACTAACCTTTTGATCGGGAACCCTTCCTAGGAATTGTTTTACCAGAATAAACTGATATGATACTGAAATGTGAAATGATATTGCTATGACTAATAATTTGCTAAACAGATTGTTCTTCATTTTCCTTTTTCATAGCTTAAGGAGATGCAAGCCAATATTGTCCATTTGAGCCTTCTAAGTCGGTATGTCCTCTTATTTTAATGCGAAACTTTTGGCATGGGAAATATGGTAATTTGATTTGTTTGTCTATATATATATATATATAAATTTCTGTCTGATGTGATTACATTCATACATGTTAAAGGATCACAAATTTCATATAGTTGGTATTAATTCCCATTGGATTTTATGTATAGTCATGGCATTGTGTATAGCATCTTCTTCCAAAGTGTGAAGAGGACTACCTCAGATGGTCTTTGGGATTTAAATCAGTGTGCACTCATATGGCTTCTTAACTTTCTAATCCCTGATCACATACTATCAGGTATTACAAGCGTGCATATGAGGAGTTATTTATCATAAATGAAACAAATGGTCTTGGCAATGAGGAGACAGCAGGTCGATACCGTTTTGGGTGGTTACTATTTCTGCTTCTCAGAGTTCGTGCTCTAGGTCAATACAAGGATCTTGTCACATCAACCAATGCACTAGTATCTGTCTTGGTGAGTCTTATAATTTAATTTTATTAATATTGTACTACTTGTTTTTAGAGAAGTACAGGAATTTTCCATCACATTTGGATCAAAGATTACACAAAACTCTTGCTTAAAATTGACTCCCAGCATTCTTGAGATTATTCACAAACAACACACAACTGTTTAAACCAAATTTTTTAGTCATACCAACGGACAGAAATGTTGAAGCACCTCTTACCTTCTCCATACAACTCCAAATTGTTTTTACTTGGAAAAAATGTGTAAATTTGGCTTGGCTTGAGTTGTAATTTAATTTGGAATTGCTAGGAGTGAGAGAAACCGCTTCCTGTTAAAGAATATATATGCTGTGAATTAGTCTAGTTGTGGAATATCATGTGCTAATCTCCCTAGAATATAGATTCAGCTCAAAATGAGAAATGATGCTGTTATTTGCTAGGTAAGTGATGCTCAGCCTAATTTGCAACAAGCTTCCTGTTATTGGAGTGTGGGCTAGTTAGGCAATTCACCCTTTTCAAGGGTATGCATAATGATTTGAGGTTTTTCTAATTTGTTGACTGTCGGACATTGACATTCATGTAGGTTATTCTTACAATGCACATGCCGACGCAAATAAGAAACTTCAGATTCGCCCATTCATCACTCTTTGGTATCTATTATTGCTCAATAGTATTTTTACAATTGTGAATATGTAAAAATTTTAGGGATCATTATTTATTTCATTTCTAGAATATTAGAATCAGAAGTGCATATACAAGTTCTTCGCTTTTCTAGTAGAGAAGAGGCATATTCATGAGGTGTGTGCTTTTGTGTTCCTTTTAATGAAGCAATAAAGTGAGCAGGCACAAAAAACACACTCCTGATGAACTGGAGTACATCCAATGCCCACTTCCTTCGATAATAAAGCCAATATAGTCCCAAGTCCCAACCTTAACCTACCAGGTTTGGTAATTTTATACTGCTAAGGGAGTGATTTTGGTGGGATCTTATTCAGAAAAGCTCAGGGGAAAAAGGAAAAATGATGAGAGAAAATAAAATAGCGAACTCTAGCTTGTGCCTATACCAAACAGCATTCAATTTAAATGAACGTGAACAAGTTCTTCGCTTTTCTAGAATATTAGAATCAGAAGTGCATATACAAGTTCTTCGCTTTTCTAGTAGAGAAGAGGCATATTCATGAGGTGTGTGCTTTTGTGTTCCTTTTAATGAAGCAATAAAGTGAGCAGGCACAAAAAACACACTCCTGATGAACTGGAGTACATCCAATGCCCACTTCCTTCGATAATAAAGCCAATATAGTCCCAAGTCCCAACCTTAACCTACCAGGTTTGGTAATTTTATACTGCTAAGGGAGTGATTTTGGTGGGATCTTATTCAGAAAAGCTCAGGGGAAAAAGGAAAAATGATGAGAGAAAGTAAAATAGCGAACTCTAGCTTGTGCCTATACCAAACAGCATTCAATTTAAATGAACGTGAACAATCTCTAGTTCATTACGGTTCTACCTCTATCTTGTACTTGTTTACTTCTTTTATGTATCTTTATATCTGATATAGCATTCAATAATCAGACATGGCAGTATCTGCTAATTCTTCCATCTTTTTAGTTTTCCTAAAAGATAGTTTTCAAATAATTATACTGGGTTCCGGAAAGTAGCATTTGCTTGCTTATACTATATTTAAAAATACTTGGTTTTTGTTCTTCTAATTACAAGTTCTGGGAAGACATTGTTACTTAACATTCTCTAGTTGGAGTGTCTTGGTTGTAAATTATCTGTTTCCAAATTTTGTGCTTGTTTTCTCATTTTAATATGATTTATTGTTTAGCTAAGAGATCAGAGAAGGGTGTCAATGTAATTGCATCATTTTGTGATAAGTATCATACATCAGAAGAAGAATTGAGAAGTTATTTTGAAAGGACCAACCATTTGATAGAGGAACTTTTGAAGAAGAAACCAAGCCCGATTTCTCATCACCTTGAAAAAGAAGCCCTAGATTCTATTGATCCAGGTACAAAATTTTTTGCCCCTATATTTGGCATGATTGTATGTGTTCTGGTTGTCTATGAACATGCCCCGCACTGTAAATAAGGGTTGCAATTCGAAGGATTAATACCTTTTTGAGAAATGAGAAACTAGTCCTCCAAAACTGGCCTACCTTGGATCAAGAAACTTGACATGGACTGGGCTCATCAACCAGTCAGGTGTCTTGGTCCACTGCCTGCCAGAGGGGTAGAGAAAGCGGATCTCCTGACATAGCATAGCCCATGGCATCATCTGGTTATAGTCCAATTACACCAAAACCAGGTCAGTCTAGGGTGTCTTAGTATAGAAACCTAGAGTTTTCTTTTGCTGTATCTTTCACTACCAGCTTTACCTTTGAACTAACTGTTGAGTTTACCAATTTTGGAGCAGAAGGTTTAACTTACTTTGAGGGTCTTCTGGAGGAGAAATCATGTAAGTTGAGTTTAGAGCTATTGGAAAAGGAGTATGATTACGTAATCAAATCTAGAGGAGAGATAGACGAGCGAATTTTTCTCAATGAGGAAAATAGTCTTCTTGGCGGCGACAGTCTTTCTGGTGGCGCCATTAATCTCTCTGGATCAAAGGTTGGTCTCTCTGTATGTCTGTTCTCTCTCTTTCTCTCTCTAACATACACATATTTAGGGACAAGCCACAAGAAAACCTATTTGTATGTCTCTACTTCAACTCAATTTTTGCTTGTATGTCTCTCACACACATATAGCGGGACAAGCCACAAATTCCCCCTTTTTTTTACATCCTAATGCTCACTTCCCTCTTTATCTTCCTAGTGAAAATTCCCTCAAGTTCCCAGCATCCCTCTGCCTTGTGTTGTTTGAACCATTCCGTCTGGGTAAAGGATGGTTTCAGTGACACCTTATGAAAAAACATAGAATAATAAAAAGGATAAAAACTAAAATGGGAATCCTGTTGAGGGATTGGTGTTAAACTCTGCCTCAATTAACACTGCTATATACAATTGAAGTCAAAACAAAGTCAAATAGAGAAGGCAAGTATGTGGTCAAGTTAAATTAGTACATGGTGTGCAATTTGCCCTGGGTGTTAGAAACCAGACTGCCCTTTGATCAATTTTTCTTTATGTGAATAGTTTGGTCCTCTGTTCTTTTATCTTATTGCGCATGTGCAGAGAAAGCATGACGCACTTTGTTCACCGACAAAATCTGTAACTGGACCAATGTCCCCACCTCGTGGTTGTGGGCCCACCTCCCCTACAACCCTAGCAAACCACCTGGCACCCTTCACCCCAGTCAGCACTGCCATGACCACCGCCAAGTGGCTTCGAACATCCATCTCCCCTCTTCCCTCCCAACCCTCGCCTACCCTCCAAAAGTTCTTCTCTGCTGACCTCAGTGCCAATATAACCAGACGTGCTGAAATCATACTTAGATCAATCTTCACCCCCACAAGTCGCTTGGACCCTATCTGGGCTGAGCAGAGGAAAACTGAGGCCCAGAAGCTGTACTATAAGGTACTTGAGGCCACATGCGTTGCTGAATCAAGTATCCGCAATGGTACCAAGGTTGTGGACCTGGTGCCACTTCTGACAAATGAGAGGTTTCACAGGTGCATGTTGGCATGCTCAGCTGAGCTGGTGCTTGCAACTCACAAGACAGTCGCTCTCATGTTCCCTGCTGTGCTAGAGAAAACAGGAATAACAGCTTTTGATCTCAGTAAGGTTATAGAAGGGTTTGTGAGGCATGAGGAAACACTGCCAAGGGAGTTGAAGAGACATTTGAATGGATTGGAGGAGAAACTTCTAGAAAGCTTAGCATGGGAAAAAGGTTCAGCATTGTACAACTCCTTGGTCGTGGCCAGGCCAGGCCTTGCGGGTGAGATAAACAGGCTGGGGTTGTTGGCTGAGCCAATGCCATCTCTTGATTCAATTGCAGCGAACCTGAATCTGACACATGGAAGTGTTGGCCTCCCACCATTGCCATTTCCAAAGATAGACTCTTTATGTGGTGAGTGCTAAATTTTTTACAGCACCTTATGTATGTGGACGCACAAAGACACACACAAGCCTAACTTTCTTCTGTTTTTGTCTTTTGATCTGAAGAGGACCTGCGATCACCCAAGAGGCCTCGTATTGAACAGCGAAGTGTACTGGTTGATCAGAAGCAATTGAAATCACCTTTAAGAGAACACCTTCAGACAGCCTGTAGTCCCCTCAAATCAAGGCTATTGCCACTTCAATCTTCTTTTGCAAGGTTGCTAATGCTTTGGAATCTAATGTATTTGGTTTTGCATACCGATTTGGGCTGGTAATGATGAGGATTTTATGTTAAAAACTTATTTGGTACTCGTTGGCCTTTTCCTTTTGGGAGCTTATAGATTAGTTCAAGTAAATCTGCACAGATGCACATATAGGTCCTGATAAAACAGAAGCACATACAGGCATCAAATCTTTTGCTTGCAATTCCAAAATAATTGTTGGCTTAGTATGCTGGTTTTTTTTTCCTTTCTTTCGTACCTCATGCAAGTGTTCTAATATCTTGATGGTTATCCCACAAAGATTGGAAGACCTTCAGAAACATGTATATACACTCCCTTCCCATTTTTGAATGGCTACCCAATAAAAGAAAAATAATATTTGGTGGCTACTTTTAAAAATAAATAAGTACAGGAGGGTTTAGATATTGTTTTACATGGCAAATCTGTAATGCTATGTTTCAATAATTTAAAGTAAAAAGTAATAAGAACATATAAATGTAAATTTGTATGCAGCCCAACAAGGCCCAACCCTGCAGCAGGTGGACAAACTTGTGCAGAAACCGGCATTGAAATTTTCTTTTCCAAGGTTTGATTTTGGAATTTACTCTATTGTACAGCTCTTTTACCTTTTATGTAACATTAAATACAAGAACTTCCAACCCAAGAAGATCATCTCCCCTTCATATATATTTCTTTAAGAGTTACAGTTTTTTTTTTGTATTAACTGCCTATATTTTTAAAAGGATAACTCGAGGGATTTGTAATTGTTGCTACTTATATGAAAGCTATTCCTGTTGAAGGTTGAGATTTCAGAGTGGTAAGAAAGTGCCAAATAGCCCATTAAGTCGCTAACAACTAAGAAATTTTATTTGTTCTGCTGATAATTATTGCAAAAGCTGAGTGTTGAATGAAATTACTATGAATCACTGATTGTGCTGTCTCAGTTAGCTTTAAGAAAGTCCTAATTTGACTTCTCTTTTTCTGGCAATGTTGAAATAGATGGCCCTTTCGCAAGATGCCTTGACATTTCATGCGACTAATTTTATTGTCGATCAATGTAGATATCAAAATTGGCGGCAATAAGGATAAGAACAATGTGTGAGAGAATGGGACTATCCCAAGATGTGTTGGAGAAAGTGTATCACCTTGTGCAACGAATTCTTACCCAGAATACACCTCTTTTCTTCAACCGCCACATTGATCATATTATTTTATGTAGCATTTATGGTGTCTCCAAGGTACATTTTCTATTCCTATACCTCCTTCAGATCTTAAGTACCCAAAAGCTCCTCTGATTTGTTAATAAAAGTGATAACTGATAGCAATAGAATGCTAAGTCCAACTGGCAAACATACAAGATTATCTTGTCTTTCAGGGTTAAGAAACAAATAACTCTTTAATATTTAAAAGCAGTCAGCTTTTGTGATCTGTGTATGTTATACATTTTGTATGATTTGCGGGCACTTATTAGCTGAAACCAAATCATGTGTAGGGTGTGTAGCGCGCATATGGACAAATTATTTCGTGCACTATTGTGCAAATGAATATGCTCATACTGTATAAATTTTTTGTCCGTATGTGCGCTACAAGGTGTGTAGCGCTACACTGAATAAGGATTCTTATTAGCCTTTTGTCATCCTCTTTCTGGTTGTATAGGCTGCTTAGTTTGAGCTGTTTCTGGTCTAATTGTTGTTTTTGGTGTTTTGGGAAAGACAAAACTGAAAATAAGCTTTCTCAAAGGATACTTCTTTGTATTATATTTGATCGAATTTTATTGTTTTCCTTGTGTAGATATCTAAGTTGAGCTTGACATTTAAGGAGATAATATTAAACTACAGAAAGCAACCGCAATGTAAATCACAGGTGTTTCGTAGCGTCTTCGTTCACTGGTCTTCTAGAAGCAATACTGGGGTATGTACTGCTGGGATATGTTATATTGACAACAACTTATTTGATGATCATGATAACTGGTGAACTTCTTAGAAGAAAAAAAATAAAAATTGTAGATATATTCTCTACTGTTTATATAAGCTGTGCACTAAATTTGGTGGAATTTGAAAATCTTTTGGTGATCAAGATATTTGAAAGTTAGCATTTCAGTTTTATTGACAATTTGTCAGTGGCCAAATGATTTTCAAATTGCACCAAATGTGATACATGTTTGTCTAACTGATAATATCACATCTATAAATTAATTTGTCATTTTAGATGAGATTGTTTGTTGATTATCATGTTGCCATATAGTTTGGCTGTCGATATATCCTTTCCATACTGTTTCTCTTTAAGGATTATTCTGCATTTCCACCCATGTGCCGATCTAGATTTTCCCATATGTTCCTTTTCCACACTATCATGCAAGTGTAATGCAATATTTTGTCTTGTATTGATAGTGTGGGCACTTGCCCCATTTTGTCTAAAGAAAAACATCTAATTTCTTTTTTCTTTTGCTGTGATGTTCTTAGAAAGAAGTGCAAATTTATGCTAAAATGCGTAAGATTATGCCCCACGGCCCCGCCCATAATTTAGATTATGTTTTGCCTCTGACATATTTGCTTGGTCCCCTGTATGCATACGGTACATATAGGATTCTTAACGCACAAAGGATTTCATAAATGCATCTAATTTGCATGAAATGGATTGTTATGGAAATAGAAAACTGGAGTGGAGCACGTGGATATAATAACCTTTTACAATGAGGTATTTGTTCCTTCTGTCAAGCCATTGCTAGTCGACCTGGGCCCTACCTTTCAAAAGCGTAACAAGCCAGTTGAAGAAGGAAGCACTGCTCAAGGTACGTGGAAGATTTGTTAACAGTGGTGCCCTTTTATTATTGATGGGAGCATAAAAATTGTCTGCAAAACTACTAGGAGCAAAAAGATTGAAAAGACAATCTTTTGCCCTGTAACCTCCTTTAACCCAGAAAAGACAGAAAAAAGAAATCTAAAAAAAAAACACTGGGAACAGAAAATGAAAAAGAAAAAGTAAAAGAAAAAGAAAAAGAAAAAATGAAACAGGTGGACAACTGCTTGGGTCTCCAAGGTATCATGTCTATGCATGGGGGCCAGGTAATGCTTGGTGCAGTTGTTGGCCAACTCTTGTCGAGTGGTTCGTTATCATAAAATAATCTCTATTTCTCTATTCTATTACCAGGAGGACAACTGCCAGGGTCTCCTAGGGTATCAAATTTTCCAAATATTCCAGATATGTCCCCGAAGAAAGTTTCTGCCTCTCATAACATCTATGTCTCACCTCTTCGATCATCTAAGGTTTAATTTCTAATCTCACGTAGTAATCCCTATCAAATCTGTCATGTATACTATGCAAAATGGTAGATGGAGTTGGTGGTTTCTCAAATGAACTTCTTTCCAACCTATCCTATGCCAGAACACTTGGGTAATTAAACAATGAATATGTAGCGACATGCAAGGTACTAATACCTGACTAAGTATCAGCTTGATTGTTTGTTGTTAGCACGCTGTCGTTATACATGCAGGAAATGGGTAAATGCTATCATTCCTCGATGGATGTTGTAATACAGGTGAAATTAATAATCTTTTTCCCATGCCTATTTCAGATGGATTCCTTACTCTCCCCTAGCTCCAAGAGTTACTACGCATGTGTAGGGGAGAGCACACATGCATTCCAAAGTCCTTCAAAGGATTTGACTGCCATAAATAACCGCCTCAACTGGTAACTAAATTTATCGACTTTAGTAATTTTATTGAAGCGTGAAATTGCCAAAATTCTTCCATTTAGACATATATTTAGTATTTCTTCGAAAAGCTCAATGAAAGATCTAATGACTACTTTAACAAGGCAACTTCTATTCTCTACCTGTGCAAAACCTTGGTATTGTGTATTCCCTGACTAAATATCACTACAGGATTTAAGGCGTCCTTGTTTTGTTTTGTAGAGGTGTATGAGTATTGGGGTAAATATAATATTATAAGGTTTTTGGGAGCTACCCAGGAATTGTCCCTGTAAGGTAAACAGACAAAAAAAAGATGCTAAAATATTTTGGACACATAATTGCTGCAGAAGTATAATTTCATCTCTTTTGTACTCTATATTGTTGATAATTTTGGAGATACTAAATATTTTATTGAGTTCTATTTTGAAACTAAAGATTTCTCACATTTCCTGAATATAATTTAACAGTGGGAGAAAAGTAAATGGAAAGTTGAACTTTGACATGGTGAGTGATTCTGTCGTCGCTGGTACATTTGGGCACCAAAATAATGGCATTTTGAATTTGGGTCCAAAACCCATTAAGGTCAAGAGTGAGCCGCATGATTAGTAAATGCCAACTAGCTGACATGCCACTTCATTAGCTTCTTTATGGGGCTTTTGGTCTTATTTATTGGGAGTCTTAGTGTGAGCTGCATATTTATTTATTGTATCTCTCTTTCTTTATGATGTACGTCTGTATGAAAGCGGCCCCTTGAACTCCCTGAAATACTTCGTACTTTATGTTCATGGAATGTAGTTAGATCATGTGTATGGATAATGTTAATTAAAGTTGCTAATTTAGTTTTATTGTTGTGAATTTGAATTGCGGAAAACCATTCTGGTGTTCTTTCGTGAAGAGGATTTTCAATAATGTTTTTGTTTTCTGTGGTATTATTGGATCAAGGTCGCTAAAAATATAGTATGCATGTTCAGAGATTAACATTAAAGGTATTACAATCAGTGAGAAAATAAAAGCGGTCCACCCCATAAGGGCCAGTTTCCTTAGTTCAACTAATATAAATGCATCAACTGAAAAGAAGTAAATAATTGGTTCATTATGTTTTTCCTTTCATTCGATGTATTTATATTAGGTGAATATTTTTGGTTCAGGTTCAAGTTGTTTTAGATACTTCAAGGTTCATTATTATTTTTTTGTTTAGAACTAATTTCTTTAGTTTAATGATACATTCATATCTTATTTTGTAATATATCTATAGTTAAATCTTTATTTTTGTTAGATTGTGTCGTCATTCAAACTTTAAATTGTAAACATGTTTCCGATTATTTGAAATTTCGTAAATAATTGTTAAAATATAATGAACAGCACATTTAGTAATATAAACTACACCTCTCTGTCGTCTCACAGGGAATTTGAGCTGGGACTTCCGTTGGGATTAGAAATTTGGGGAATTTTTAATTTTTAGGTATAAATTTATTGAGAAGTGTGTAACTTTGTGAGGAGTTTAGATTGTTTATAATAAATTTATATCTAGAAATAGGAAATTCCCCAAATTCCTTCCCAACCTCAATCCAAATGGCCCCACATTATTTTGTTAAGTTTCTCTGTTGATTAGTGCACCACGGATCTTAAATATATTATTATTATATGGGTCATGCTATGGTGGACACAAAAAAATTTCAGTGATGAATCACAACCGTACAATATTAGAGGGGTAAAATCGGTATATCATATGTCTATTATTCTCTTTCCGTCTCTCTGTTAAGCACCTGAAAGGCCCTTCTCTCCTCCGTGCTTTAGATGTCAAAAGAAATAAAAAAGGAATCTATCAAAGAAGACAATAAATCTATACGCGTTCTTATTTGAAAATCTTCTACGCTTCTTGTTCGTGTTCATCTTCGAAATCTCATAGTTATACTCCAATATATCATTCACACAACAAATAAAGTTCATCCAACATTCGCAATGCAAATAAATTTCGTTGATTTGTAATGGACTTTTTTAATTGACTTAAAAAAAGGGAAAAAAATTTTAAAAGACATGAAATAAATAAAATTTGAAAATGTTTTGAATAAAAAATAGTTAAAATATGAAATTAAACTAAAATTTTAAATAATTTGGTTTGGATTTAAAACATCACATTCTATCTTAAAAGTAAAATTTTCATCTTTGGTGATTTTATAAAATGCAATAGATAATTTAAGACATTGACTATTGCAGGTTAAAGGCCCAATATTTCTGAATAATTAAACTTTTCACATTTGATCTTTTAAAAAATTGTACATGATTTTTTTTCATTTTAAAAATCACTCAATAATATGAAATTAAATTTTAATTAAAAATAATTTTGTTTTGATTTAAAAATCACATTCTATCTTACAACTAAATGTGAAAGCTTATCCTTACAAAAAAAATTAACTAACAATCAAACATGATACTAATAATATTTTTGTTCGGTCCGGACAGGGGTCTGTTAGGGTCTGACAAGCTTCTGTTCGGTCCGGACAGGGGTCTGTTCGACCTGACCAGAGAGGGAAATTTCTGCATTGAGATAATATTTTGGCCATAATTCCTCCATCCGGACTTTGATTGAGGCAATTCAAAAACCATTAGAAAGTTAGGATGAGCTCTACAATGCTAATGATCCTATTTGACCAATTGCTTGTCTTAACTACCCATTAGGCACGAGCGTGAGTCATTTGGTCTGAACGATGGCTTGGGTGATGCCTCCAAGTGCTAGGAATGAGTCGTCTAGCGTATGCCAAGTGCCGAAAACCTTCAAATAGCTCAAATATCACCATAAAATCATCAAAGTCCTGTAAAATGAGAGAATAAACGACGGTAGAGCCAATTCCTTGGAAATCATAACAATTTATAAAATAATTCAATAGTTTGAGTGTTATTTGAGTGCCAAGTACGGTCCAAATACCAACAAATAAAGACGATATCAGCAATCCGCGCATATAAAGTTTGTAATAGCATTTTGCAGAAATTATATAACACTGGAAAAAAGTAAATTTAATTCTATTTTAAATTGGTGGTGCATTAAAAATAATTAATTTTATTTTAATTTAGTTAACAGGTAAAAAAAATATCAATTAAAGGCCAAATGCTACGGAGTATAATCAAACATTTCAAAACTTTGTGTTCAGTCGTGTTGACACGTCTGCTAGTTGTGTAGTGTTATATTATTTAATTATTTTTAAGTTAAAATTTTATTTAAAAATTATAAATAAAGGAAAAAATTTACTATTGTGAATTTTAAGAAACAAGATGTAATGTTGACAGATCATGTTAGTCATGCCAAGTCGTGTTGAAACTTTTTGTTAATAGTATCAAGTCATGTCAGATTATTTTATTATTTGATAAAATTAAATCATTATGCGATGCATTCGAAGGAATAATATTTTTCTGGGCGTTCATGTGAAAGTCAATTTTATTGTAATTTTAGTATTTTACTAAAAAAAATCGAAATATGGTAACATTAAAAAAAATCAGACATTTTTCATATTTTATTAGTAGCTGTAATTCCATATGCACGCCAAGAATATAACGTTTTTCCGTCATTTCATCCTATACACGTAAGTAGTAAAAAAAAAATGCTTTCCATATAAAAAAAAAATCAAAATGATGGTAATATAAATGTGTGATTCATTATCCTAGCCGAATAATTTTATTTTTTGGGCAACAACATAGGATCTTCTACTAAAAGATCTCGATAGATCCTTAAATATTTTATTAAAAAGTAGAACAAAATCTGTATGATTTGATTCAACACAATTAATAGACTTTTAACTAAATTATTTTAGAAAGAATTGAATTTTCTTTTATGCAACAAATTGGCAAAACACAGCTTGCCTAATATTAAATTGTCTTTAACTAATAAAACCACTTTTTATGCATTCTCCTCTTCTGAACATACAACACACAAAAATGTGAGCAAAATTTTGATGGACTTGAGGGCCACAAATGGTTGATGATTGTTCTCAAAATTTTGTTATCTAACTACAAAATGCAGCGCTTTGTTTGAGATAATTGAGGTCAAACCTTCTAATTTTCATTTAATTAGAGAAAACAAAAAGTTATTTCAGGCTTTGGCTTTTACTGACTAGTAGTTACTTCGTGTACCTGCTAAAATATATGTATACAAGTATCATTTAAAAGCCCACTATTTCTCAATTAAGCACCACATGTTAAAGTTTTGCATTTTATGTACAAGATAGAGTAGAAATGGAGGCAACAGAGTATAATACGGAGGGAAAAAAAGGCCATCGATGTATGGACGATTTTATCCTTCCAACTAAAACTCTGTGTTACATTTTATGGACCATTTTACCCTTCAAACAAAAACATTCTGTTAAATTTAACAGAGAAATTTAAGATGCAAAGTTTTATTAGGCTATACTGATCGTACGATTTATAAAAAATGAACGGTCCCTGTTAAGTGTGTCCACATTAGAATTTCCCTTATTATATTATTATTATTGGAGTTTTTCTATTAGTTAGGTTTCGATGGGCGATGGCAAAGGGGTAAATTAGAAGATATATGGAATGCTATTAATAGGTGGTAATTGAATTATTTTTACGCATCAACCTTTTGTTTTAAGAAACTTCAATCTTAAGCGAACTCTTATCTTTTTTTTTTTTTTTTCTTTTTATTGCAATGAAATGTCCGACCGGGGTCAAAGTCGGTCTATTCATCGTAGAGGGATATATCGTATCACTGAAATTTGAAATTGGAGTAAAGCATGCCCCATAATCATCAAACGCTAGACCTGGTGTACCCTTCAATTCTTGGATAATAGATTAATAGTTCTCTGATCTTACATTGTCGGCTAAGTCGATACGTTCTGAACCGACAGTTTTGGTTCTTTTCATAAACCAGGTCTATATAACATTCGTCAACCCCACCTTTCCATATGAGGAGACCCTTCTGCTCTGTGTCTTTATATAGTCCCTCACTTCCGTACTCCCCAGAAATGAAAATCCTCTCTTCTCTTCTCTTCTCTTCTCTCTTGTGTCGAAATAAAAAAGAAAGAATCAAGAACCCTTTCTTATCCCCCTTCCTCTTCTCCACCAATTCATCTCTCATACGAACTGAAAAGAGAGAATCTCCTCTCCTCTCCTCTTCTCTTCTCTCTGGCAATCCTTCCTCGTTGAAAAGAGAGGAAATTGAAGAAAGAATCAACAAGTGCTGTTGTTCTTGGAAGCAAGGTAAAACCTTCTGCCAAATTTCTTCTATTTCTTCATTTTTGAGTTTTTTTCTATCATTCATACATCTCTGATCAGTATATTTCCTATTTCTGGTTGTCCAAATTTGTTGGGCTCTTAACCGTTTTTTTATTTTTTATTTTGGAAACCCATATTAGTGAAATTGGAATTCGGTTAATTGAATTTTAATGACATGGCCGAGGGTTAATTAATGTATGTATTATAAATAGATTTTGTCGTATTGGGCCTAGCTGTACTTAACTAGACACGCTGTGTGTTGAAATTTACTTCTTTCGAGAGATCATATAATAATATCCAGTTTTGATTTATAAATAAATCACTATTACTATTAGTACTAGGATTAATCAATATCAATACTAATGTTATTGTACTTTTTTTTCTTCTTGTGCAGGATAAGAAAGACATAACACGTTGATGAAAAAAAAAAAGAAGAAGAAAAAAAGAAAAGAAAAAAGAGGTGGGAAAAAGGAGGAAAAAAAAAGTAGCAAAAAAATAATAATAAAAAAAGAAGCAAAAAAAAAAAAAAGAAAGACAAAAAAAAAAGGAAGAAGAAAAAGAAAAGGAAAAGAAAGGACTGGATGGATGGAGAAGGTGAAGAGAAACAACACAATTAAGTACTGAAAGCGAGGTACGGATTTCTACCTAATTTTATTTTTTTTACATATATATGTTAGTATGGTGTATCTGTTGACTTCTTACTATATAATCAATATATGGTGTAGTTTCTCAACCTGGTTTTGATTGCATATTAGTTCTTCTTTTTGGAAATCAATATTGATGAACTTAGAATCTAATTTTCCTTTTAAATTCCGAATCTTGCTGAGAAGGGTGAATGGGGTTCAAATTTAGTTAAATTGAGCCTTAATGGCATGGTCGAGGGTTATAATAGCGTAAGTCTGATTTTAGTTGAATTGGGCTTTATTCTGTACATGTAGATGTAGATGTTGGTATGAACTAGGGTTCCGTTTGTATGGCTTCTTCCCAAATAAGTAATAAAGAATAACTATTTTTACTAATAAATTTATTTCTAACCATCCAAACTCTTCACAAAAGTTACACACTTCCCAATAAATTTACCCCTTCCTAATAAATTTCTTCACTTCTTCATTCTTCCTATCTTATTCTCAACGCATCCAAACGGAGCCTAGATAAATTATTGTTATATTGCGTCATTATTTAAAATTTAAATTATAAAAAATGATTAGAACTCCGTTTGGATGATGTGGGAATAAGAGGAATAAGAGAAGAAGTAGGAAGAAGTATTGAAAAGTGTGTAATTTTATGAAGAGTTTGAATTATTTATAATAAATTTATTTCCTTATTCTCTTATTCCCACATCTCATCCAAACGGAGTCAAGAGGAATAAGAGAAGAAATATTGGAAAGTGTATAACTTTGTGAAGAGTTTGAATTGTTTAATAATAAATTTATTCCCATCTTTCCTTATTCTCTTAATCCTAATTAAGTTTGTCCTTTTCAATCAAGATTTAACTCGTACTGTGTCGTTAAAGGTTTTTTACAATTCGAATTTTGCAAATAATCTTTTAATTTTTAACGTAGCAGCATGTTGATAATAAATGCACCTTTTAACTTTTAATTTAAAATGTTCAGATTAAACGAGTACAATCGAATAGTGCCCATCAATTAAAGTATTCAGATTTAATGATCCTAATTATAGGTTTCGATGGCACAGGGTAAATAAGAAGATATGGAATGTTATTAATAGTGGTAATTGAATTGTTTAAGAAACTTCTATCTTAATTCTTAAGCGATGAAATGTTTTGTTAAAATTTGTCTATTCATAATCATAGAAAGATAGAATGGACCCCAGCTAATATTTCCATGTAGAGCATGCCACATCATCGTTGAATATAGACCTGGTGTACCCTTCAATTCTTGGAAATCAGTTCTCTGATCTGATATTGTCGGCCAAGTGGCCCAAGTCGATACATTGCTAACCGACGGATTTGATATTTGGTGTAAACCAGGTCTAGAAGTCTTCAACCCCATTACCTTATTTGGACATCCTATTCCTATGCTCTTAAAAGGGCTCCTCCTTCGCTACTTCTCCAAAACCTCTGAAAAGTCTGAAGAGAAGAGAGATCGTCTTCCTTCTCTCTCCCACAAATTTCCCAATTGAAAGGGGTTGAACCCCTCTTCCTTTTCCCCACCAATTCTCTCCTTCTCTCATTTCGACAAGAGAGAATCGCCTCTCCTCTCTCTCTCTCTCTCTCATTTCGAATCAAGAACCCTTTCTGAACCCCTCTTTCCCACGAATTCATCCATCCCACCAACTGAAAACTAATCCTCCCTTGTAAGTTAAAGAAAGAATCAAGCAAGAACTGCTGTTTCTATTGAAATCAAGGTAAGATCTTCTGCCAGCTTTCTTCTATTTCTTCATCTTTGAGTTTTTTCTATCATTCATACATCTCTTATCGGTATATTTCCTATTTCTCGGTCCAAATTTGTTTGGCTCTTAACCCTTTTTTTTTTTTTTTTTTTTGGAAACCCATGTATGCATTATAAATAGATTTTGTCGTATTGGGCCTAGCTGTGCTCCACTAGACACGCTGTGTGTTAAAATTTACTTCTTTTGCGAGATCAAATAATAATATCCAGTTTTGATTTATAAATAAATCGCTACTACTATTAGTACTAGGATTATTGTTGTTAGTATTACTAAATCAATATCAATACTAATGTCAAGTGTACTTTCTTTTCTTTTTGTGCAGGATAAGAAAGACATAACACGTTGATGGAAAAAAAAAGAAGAAGAAAAAAAAGGAGAAGGAATAAAAACGAGGGAAAAAAAAGAAACAAAAAAAAGAAGAAAAAAGAGGAGGGAAAAAAAGAAGCAAAAAAAAAAGAAGAAAAAAGAGGAGGAAAAAAATGAAAAAAAAGAAGAAGAAGAAAAAGAGGAGGAAAAAAAAGAAAAAAGGAAGCAAAAAAAAAAGAAGAAAAAAATGAGGAGGAAAAAATGAAAAAAAGGAGCAAAAAAAAGAAAGAAGAAAAAAAAGGAGGAAAAAAAAAGAAAAAAAGGAAGCAAAAAAAAGAAGAAGAAAAAAAGAGGAAAAAGATGAAAAAAGGGGGGGGGGGGAAGAAGCAAAAAAAAAAAAAAAGAAGAAAAAAATGGGGAAAAAAGGAAAAGAAGAAAGGATGGGTGAAGAAGGTGAAGAGAAACAACACAATTAACTACTGAAAGCAAGGTATGGATTTCTCCCTAATTTTACTTTTTTTATATATATGTTAGTATGGTGTGCATGTTGACTTCTTACTATATAATCAATATGTTGCGTAGTTTCTCAACGATTATCTATTAGTTCTTCTTTTTGGAAATCAATATTGGTGAACTTTTAGAGAATCTAATTTCCTTTTAATTTCCAAATCTTGCTGAGAAGGGTGAATGAGGTTCAAATTAGGTTAAATTGAAACTTAATGGCATGTTCGAGGGTTCAAATAGCTTAAGTCTGATTTTAGTTGAATTGGGCTTTATTCTGCACATGTAGATGTCGGTATGAACTATTCAGTTTATAACAATACTAAACTGAATCTTTATATAGGACCAACATCAAAGTAAACCTGTGGATAAGACTTGAGGACAAGAGTGGAAAATGAAATTGACATATAAAGTTGAAAGAGTAATAAATCCATATATATAGAAGAAAGAGTCGAGGTTCTTCAACATGAGGATGCCTCTGGAGGAAACAAAGATAAGACATCCAAGCAGAGGTAATACCTCAATAATTGGAAGAAAAAACTTGAGGAGAACTTTGATAAAAGTTCACGTCTGAAGTTGAAGAAATTTAAGGAGAAAAATGCTCAGGGAGGGAAATAAGGACATCGAAGGAGAAGAAGTAACTCAATATATAGGAAGAAAAATATTAAGGACATCTGAAGGCTAAAATGTCACATCAGTATATATATAAGAAAAAGTCTAAGGACATACTGAAGGCGAAAAAGTAGTAAATCAATATGAAGTATAAGGACTGAACTTGAAGACGAAAAAAGTAGTAAATCAATATGAAGGAAAAGGACATTGGGTGAGAAGTCAAAGTTCATCAATATGGTTTTGGAAGAGACGAAAAGGGAAACTTGTTTCTCTCTGCTTTTGAACCTCCGATTCTTGTGGCAATTTTTAGCATGATTACGACATGGTATATCTCTCTTCTTTCTCTCTCAATTTCTATTCTATCTATTATTTTTTTTCTTGACACTTCGCATTGACATAGATGAGACAAAGTAGAATAAAGGAAAAATGTTAGTAAACGGTTTACTGACATTTTTCCAAGTTTTTAACTCCGCCTATGTTGGTGCAACATAGACAGTCTCAAGCCTGTATCAAAGGAGGAGAGGAAACTTGTAACATTTAGGAGAACAAATATTAGAAAAAAGTTATAAAAGTAATGTTGTTTTTCTGAGTAGCAAGTATTTATGCATGTTTTATAGTCGAAAGCTACAGCAGGCTTTTTTAAGATTACCAAATCTTTATTGCCACAATGGGCCAAACTGTGGTTTATTTGCATGGAAGAGGCAGAAGAGATTGGGGTTCATTAGATTAATGAACTTTTTTGGCTGGATCGAGTAGTTGTCTAATTGACTAGTCCAGACTGTTCTTTTCTGAACTGATACCACCTGAAATTTAACTCAGTTGAAATCATGTTTGGATTTCAGGAAAACAACAAATAGAATTTATCATCAATAATTTGGTGATTATTAAAACTGTGTGAGTTCATGAGGATACTGGAGGAAATTCTATTTTGCCTCTCATTTTTGATGATAGGGGTAAGTGTGTAGTTTCCTCTTCTTTCTTTCCCATGCTGTTTGTCTTTGATTGTTCGTATTTCTAATGGACAGGTTGTATAAAATACTGATGTAATGTCAATAATTGCAATATATTGCTACTGACATACCACTTATCAGTATTTATTGCAGCGATTACAATAAATACTGAAATATCACAATTTTGTAATGTTGCTTGTCGCTTCAGTTTATTTATGGCAGACTGAGGCTACCAACAAATGTAAATTGCTGGTACAAATCCAGTAACTGAATTAAAGATTAAATAATGCCTGTACCTGCACTCAGTGCATCGCAGCCGATCAGTGACCCCTCGTGTGTCGATTGCATGGACGTTCAACATCCACCTCTCTTCATACCCAGCTGGCACTTCTTCAGGATTGCCAACTACTATCCCATATGGGTCAGGGACCCACATATCAGTCTTTCGTGTCTCTGACCCAATCCCGTAATACTGCTTCAATGTATCTTTGCACAGCCCAGAATTTCTCACCAATATAGTTTTTGACAAGTCATTTTCATCACCTGGCACTGAATCTTTGAGTCCGTAATACCTGAAACAATGTGAAGTATATTGATTGACCAATGCACCTTAAAAGCCACTAGACATCTATAAAAGATAAAAAAAAAATGCCAAAAAAACTTATGTCAAATCCATAATATTATCTTAACAAAAAAAAAAAAAAAGAAAGGCCTACTTACACATGGCTGAACGAACTGGGTCAAAAATTGTTTACAATATAATTTTGTGAGGGTCTCTTTCTTAGTGATATCATTTGTCAAGAAGAAAAAGCATACAGGAAAGGTAATGACGTACACCAACAACTATTCTAAGATTTGTCTTAATATGATTCATTGGGTAGGAGGGAACGAGATGATTAGCTAGGAGCAAATGCTACCTGGGTCCTTATACGATTTTTTAGATGTCGTTATGCAATTCAAAACAAACACAACATGTCCAGCTAGATCTCTAACTTCTTGTGTAATTTTTTTTTAATTAGAAACAAATGTAATATAAAAAAAATTTATTTTGAGGTGGGTCCAAATTCATGTAGCTTCACCCCTAACTATAGTCCAAGGCCTATAACGGCACTTTGGGTGCCGCTACAAGGTTTTCTTTTCTTTTTTTTTTTCTGAATTTGAATTTTTATATATGCTACGGTCTATTGGAGAGAGAAGTGTGAAATGGAACAACAAAGAAGAAGGCAGCGTTATACCTCGAGGTAGATGAACTCAACGTGAGAAAACCTAAAGTGATAAGTTGGATCGGTAGTGACAATTGGGCCAATATTCAATATGGGCTTTGTATCTCTTATTTCCTCTAAATGACGTGTGATTCATTAGGTAACTTAGGTTAGCTATTTCCTAATATGATACATTCCATGATTGAATAAATGATAGAAGGTATAAAAGAATCTATATGAAAGATTTGTAGCAGACAATCAATATCAATCAAAGGCAGCCGCCAGTTTATTTTTTTTATCGTTCTTCTCAATTTATTTGTTGTTTTCTCTCAATTATTACAAAAATCCAAAAACAGTACATCGGTACATGACAAATTGGTATCAGAGAGCCTGATCGGACCTAGAAGGGAATGACTACAAGAACCCGCCAAATGGAAGATCAAATCAAAACCCTAAGCGAAGGATTGGATAGAGTTCAAGAGCAGCAAAAAGAATTACAATCAATCATGCAGAATCACATTAAGCCTGATCAATTTGAGCAGTTCCAAATCGAAACTCGAGCGCAATTCGACAAGTCTCAAACACAATTCGAAGAGTTGCGATCGATGTTGAAAGAAGTCTTGAAAGGCAAGGCAGTAACTTCTGAACGAGGTACAAAATCAATTGGTATAGATGCTTCATCAAGTGTTGTAAAGGATCCTCAAGTGTTATTACCTCCACATAATCCTTACAACCTGCCACATGCACAATCCAAACAAAACCTTAATCATGTAGCACAAGAAAAACAGCAACAAGAATTAAACTCGGTCCAAAACCTTAATAGCATAAGTTCAGAAAATAAATCACCAAATTTCTTTACTGAATACATAAACCTACCTGAGTATCGACCGTATTTTTCACATATCAATCCATCCCAAACAAACCAGCCAATTACTATTCCACAAATGCCCCCAAATTTGCAAAATTATATGATTCCAATGATACAAGGAACTAATCCAATAGCACCAGCCCCAAATATCATAAATCCTCATACTGCCAACCAAAACCTCATAAATTGGACAAACTTCAACCAGCAAGGGCAAGTTCAAAATCATTCTCATAACCCTAGAACCCTAGTGCCTACACCGAAACTAGAATTTCCCTTGTTTAATGGCAGCAATCCTAGAAATTGGATTTACAAATGTGAGAAGTATTTTGGGATATATCAAATACCTGATTGGCAAAGGGTGGAGATAGCCTCGATGCACATGCAGGATAAAGCTGAAATTTGGTGTCAAAGCACCAACACCATGAGAGGTCAGTGGAGATGGGAGGAATTTGTGCAAGAGTTGTTGGAGAGATTTGAGCTTAAGTCATCTGTTGGCATAATTGGAGAGTTTAAAAACTTGAGGCAGCTGAGTGATGTTGAGTCTTACAGGAGTCGTTTTGAGGAGTTGAAGTTGCTTCTTCTTAGAGAAAATCCTACATATGATGAAACATATTTTGTTAAGAACTTTTTGACAGGACTTAAGGAAGACCTCAAGCTGATGGTTCTAAGTACAAGGCCTCGTACACTTAGAGAGACTTATGAGGCATCCGTGTACCAAGAGATGATTCTCGAGCACAAAAGAAAGCAAAAAAAGCAACAGCTACAAACACAAAGTACCATGGACACAGCTGGACAAAGACAAGACAAAGACAAATGCCGCAAGTGTGGAGATATGTGGTTTCGAGGGCATTATTGTCAACAAAAAGGGCTGCACCTAGCACTAGCTGAGGAGGAGGCATGGCCAGATGAAAGTGATGATGAGGGTGAAGAATGGAAGCAATTAGGTCCAGAAACACAAACTCAACAAATCGAACCTAAAGAGCCAGAAGGGGCAAAAATGTCTCTACATGCCATTGGTGAGATAAATTCTGTTGATCTTATCAAGATTAAGGGAGTAGTTCATGGAGTACCTGTGATAGTGTTGATCGATAGTGGTAGCAACCATAGCTTCATAAGTCCTAAAATTGTACAAAAGATTGATGTTACACCAAAAAGGATAGCACCGTTGTTTGTTACAGTAGCTAATGGTGCCAAAATGCAATGCAAGTTAGAGTGCAAGGGCTTAAGATGGAATTTTGAAGACCATGAATTTCAATTCGATTTGAAGGTTGTGGATATGGGTACCTATGAAATGCTACTTGGTGGTGATTGGATGAGAAGTGTTGGTCCTGTGATTTTAGATTTTGAGAAATTGACACTAAGTCTAAAGAAGGAGGGTAATAAACTTCAATTCCAAGGAATGAGTCATAAGACTAGTACAAGTGTTGTTAACAGTGAATTGAAACCTACAATTGATAAAGGAGAGTTACTAATGATAGAAGGTGTACCTGAATTTCCACTTATGGGACTTGAAACTGCCGTGAACCATGAAATAATGGCACAGGGGAGAAAGGGCACAAGGGAAATCAAGAGGCAGTCGAAATTGGCCGAATCAAATGCCTGCTGTGAGGAATTGCAGTTCATCAAGCACTCTTTTTCAAAATTCGATTCTTGTGGGCAAGAATCAGCTGAGGAGGCGGCATTGTTACGGTCTATTGGAGAGAGAAGTGTGAAATGGAACAACAAAGAAGAAGGCAGCGTTATACCTCGAGGTAGATGAACTCAACGTGAGAAAACCTAAAGTGATAAGTTGGATCGGTAGTGACAATTGGGCCAATATTCAATATGGGCTTTGTATCTCTTATTTCCTCTAAATGACGTGTGATTCATTAGGTAACTTAGGTTAGCTATTTCCTAATATGATACATTCCATGATTGAATAAATGATAGAAGGTATAAAAGAATCTATATGAAAGATTTGTAGCAGACAATCAATATCAATCAAAGGCAACCGCCAGTTTATTTTTTTTTATCGTTCTTCTCAATTTATTTGTTGTTTTCTCTCAATTATTACAAAAATCCAAAAACAGTACATCGGTACATGACAATATATTTCTGGATGAATTTCAATGTTTATCATTTTATTAGTCGGATCGTTACTGATTTCTGATAGTCGGTAGCTTGCCTCTTCTCGACTCGAAACTAAAATATGCCTCCTCTCTTTTTTCTCCTTAGTATATTGCAAACACGTCGTGTCATATCAAACGTGCGAGTGTCAGAGCTCGTGTTGTTAGAGATATGTCCTAGAAGCCAATCTTTTTGGCTACTTCTATGATTTTGTGTCATTGATGATTTCATATCATTTGTTCATTGATTTATGTGTTGACAGTTCATTCAGGTTGAGGATCTGAATTATAGATCATTGTTTTTCATTTAGTAGTAAATGACAACAATAAATCCAAAACGTCTATAATCTTGATAATTAACAAGGAACATTAATTATCAACAAGATTAGTATGCAAGTTAAGTGATGATTAAGTTCTATAAATCATAGGTTAAGAGTAACCAACTTAATTGCATATGTTTATGTTAATTGAACATAGTACAGGACATGACCCAACAAAATAAATATATGGATTGTGTTACGTGTCATTATTTATTTCGTTATGATTTTGATTCTAAGTTTGAGATGTTTATTTTTTCCACATGAGGATAGGTTCAATAAATATCGTCTACCGCTGATTCCCGATAAGGGCTGCTATATGAACATTATTTATGTTCTCTTGAATTGTGCGGGAAAAGCTAAATTATCAAGAAAACCGTATGTCCCTCATTAATTCATTTAGTGAGTGACGATATCTGTTTGGGCCCTTTGATGGAGATAGATTGTTTGCTAGCAACTGATACAATTATCTCTAGATCAAGAAACGTATAATCTGCAAGAATGACACATTCCTATCTTGGATTATACGATGATATCGTGAGACATAAGAATCAAATTAGAGAAATACTTTTATTCTCTTATGCAGGATTTAAATACTGTAGCAGTACATTATTTATGCGAATTGAGAATCATAACGTGTTGCTAGATACCGCTTATGATTATTGAAATTAAATAGCGATTTAATTCCATGTCCAAATTAACATAAATCCTCAAAGGGTCACACAGATCGAAATATAACCAAACAGTGCATTAATCATTTATTTGCATCAGTGTGCTTTTGCGAAAATATGATAAGTTGATTAATTGATTATATGTCGATATAATTAATTAATTCAAACGGATCATATCGAAATGATTTAATGCATAAGCTAATCCCATGATAATTATTAATTAGTTAATAATTATTCAACACAATACAATTTGATATAAATAGATATATTAAATTGAATTAATGGGCCGATATTTATTATTGAATAAATAGCCCAAATATAGAGCATCAAATGGTGGATTAAATGGATTGAATAATTAACCAATCAATTGAGGGTGTGAAGCCCAAAAGGCCCATTATGTGGCCGGCCATAGAGGTGTGTGGTAGGTAGGTGGCATTTTGGTAAATAGTTCCAAGTGTTTGCTAGGGTTTGAGCATTATAAAAGGACCTTTGTGGAGGCTCCTTGCTCCCCTCTCTCTCTTCCTTCCCTTGGCCGCCACCCTCTCCCCTTTCTCCCTCTTAGGCCGCCACCTCTCTCTCCCTCATCTATCCACCATTAATGCTCATGTGTTGAGCTCCATTTCTCCATCTAATTAAAGGTTAATTAAGAAGACGAAAAAACTCGGGATTAGCCTTGACCTCCATAGCTACTAGCATAGCTTCTAGGTCTTGGTTAATTTCGTGGTGGACTCGAGGACGAGCTTGGCACGAAGGAGGAGCTAGAAGCGCGCACCACCTACAACCTAGCCGGTTCGAGGCTATTGATTACGATATCAAGAGAGGTATAAACCTTGAACCTTCTCTTTGTGTGAATGGCTTTAAGTGCTAGATTCGTGTTTGTGCATGCTTGTTTGTGGTTAATTAAAGAAATTAGCTATAAAAATCAAAATTGTGCACTTAACTAACACGTGTCATGTCATATTGACACGAAATGCATAATGACATGACACGTCTAACACGATATGTTAAACGTGTCAACCCATATTATATTATATTTTATTTTTTCTAAAATTCTATTAAAAATAAAAATTAAAAAATATAATAAATCATTGAAATCTATTTAAATTTCATATATTAAAATAAAAATTAATTATTCAATAACAAATAACGTATCGTGTTAGCGTGTTGGCACGGTATGACACGACACATTTATGGAATCAGCACGACACGTGTGCGTTGGCGCATCGTGTCATAGTCGTGCCGTGTTGGAGACTTTCAAACATTGACACGTTTTAACATGACACGAGATGACACACGACACGATACGTGACGGGAGTTGACATGACAAAAATTAATAGAGATAATTATATTTATGCCATCATAAAAAATAGTCAATTTGAAATATGTCATTATTAATTTACTAATTAGATTTATGTCATCATCAAATTGTTAAAATTAGATATTTTTCATTATTTTCTTCTAAAAAATTAAATTCTAAAAATGTCATCCCTACATCTCTCATTATTTGTAAAAAATTTCCAATAATTTGTTTTCCACCTTCCTATTTAGGTTTAATTTCCAACTTGTTTTCCCGTATCGTGAGTCATGCGAAAGCACTTTAGCACAGTAGATGTACCCGAGATGAACCACCAGAGAATTCGAAATGAGAATAATCAAAATAGGCTTAAGTTTCTGTAGTGACATAAGTTTAATTTTTATATTTTTACAGTGGCACAATTTTTTTTATTAATTTATAGTGATATAAAACTTTTTTTATTTAATGATGATATTTTTCTAATTTTAAATTTCTATAGTGTCGTATTTAAAAAGGGTAAAATTATCATATCAATTGACTAATGACATAAAACTAATTTATCATTTAGTGATGACATTTTACTGATTTCAAATTTTTACAGTGGAATAAATCTAATTAACCCAAATTCATATTATTTAAATTATGTTGAATTTATATTATAAATTAAATTTCTATAACTTTTATTCATAATATTTATTATTGAGTAATTATTTTTTATTTTAATATATGAAATTAAAATAGATTTTCAATGATTAATTATATTTTTTATCTTGAAAATTATTTAAGTAATTTTTAAGGATATTTTAGTAAAAAATTAAAATAAATATAATATGACTTGACACGTTTAACACGTCGTGTCAACACGACACGACACGAGCTATGACACTCGTGTGTTTGACACGAAACAACACGTTTGCAATACATTAGGGAGAGAAAGGAGAGGAGGCGAGCTACCGACTATCGGCAACCGGGTCGATCTTATAAAATGATAAACATTGAAATTCATACAAGGATATGTTAAAAATTCAAATTCAGTAAAAAGCAAAAAGATGCGAGAAATAAAAATTCAAATAACAAAAAAGAAAATCTTATAGCCAGCGCTTTGAGTGCCGCTGTGGGCCTTGGGCTATAGCGTCATTTTTAGTGCCGTTATAAGTGCTCTTATTAAAAATAATATAATCCTTATCTTATTTATTAAAATGATTTAGTATAATATTTTTCTTATTAAAAAATTCGGGTCACATCCTCAAATAAAAACTTCAATTTATCTTTTTATTCTTAATTTTAAGGATGAGATATTTCCATTACTCGGTAACTGCCAGTTTTTCAAGTATGGTTTTAAAAAGTATACAGTATTTTAAGCAGGACACTTATTATTGAATATAATTAATATGACCACAAATGTGACAATTAGGAAAACAATAATATCATGTAACATTACGAATATATTTTATAATTTGCACGTCCCTAAATGAAGAAAAAAATGCAATGCAAACATAATTTTGCTCGAGTTTTAAAAGAAGCTATATTATACAAATCTTAATTTTTCAATTTAAATAAGAAAGCACTTTCGTTAGCATGTCTGTAGAATGTATGCAACATCTGACCGTAATACTCACAACACAAAAACAAGCATAAAAACAAATAATCTCTGTTAGAAATATATAGAAATCCACATATGAGAAATTCTTCAAATGTTTGGGACCTACTGCCAATTTTTTTTTTAAAGGAATTAGAATGGTTTCAACTTTCAAGAGATATCAAATATTAAATTAAAATATTAGTTTACTGTCGAACTCATTCTCTCCGTGACAACAAAACAAACATTTTTTTTAAAAAAGAAGAACTTCATTTCCACACTCCGAAATAATAGAATTATAAAATCATTTAAATTATAGAATTATTTAACTAAAATTTGATTCTTGATAAAGATGTTAAATATATTCAATATCGGACTAGTATTCATACAAATAAGACAAAAAAAAAATTAGCCAAAGAATTTTTTTTTTCCAACTGGTATCGTGCAAATGTGCTAGTTAGTGTGTAATTTTCGATTTTTATGCTAATTACAAGTTAATTAAGCCATCGAAACAACACACACAACGAATCGTGCACAAAAACCAAGTTAACACAAAGAGAAAGGGGTGGAATGTATACCTCCCGCGAAATCGTATTCGCGGGGCTCGATCCTATGGCATGGGAATCGATGGGGTGCTCTCCTTCGCCTCCTAATCGCGCCTCGAGTCCACCTAGAGATTAACCAAGGTCTAAATCGATTCGTGCTAGCGATTCGATTAGAACAAAGCTAATCCAAGGTATTCTCTCTTCTTCTTTAATTAACAATTTAATTAGTGGAGAGAATATTGCTCAACTCATGAGCTAATGGAGATAGAGAGGAGGTGAGGCCGGCGGCCAAAGAGAGGGAGAGGGGAGTGGCGGCTAGGTCTAGGGAAGAGAGAGGGATGGATTTTGCTTCTATGCACCTCCTTAAATAGTGCACAAATCCTACCTACCACCTATCCTTTAATTACCACATTGCCACTCAACCCTAGTCTCTATGGCCGGCCCCTTTATGGGCTCTAATGGGCCTCTTAACTCACTCAAACAAGCCTCTAATTCATTTAATTAAAAGCTACTCCAAATGCTCTTTAATCGGGCTATATATTTAATGCATATATATTGGCCCAATAAATTAATATAACTATTTATATTAAATTGAGTTGAACTAAAATAATTATTAACCAATTAATAATTATTCTAGGATTAGCTAATACATTAATTTATTTCTATATGATCCATTTGACTTAATTAATTATAACAGTATATAATTAATTAATCAACTTATCATATTTCCGCAATACGCACTATTGCGAATAAATAAATAATGCACTGTCTTGGTTAAAACTCTATTTTGTGTGACCCTTTGAGGATTTATGCTAAGTTGGACATGGAATTAAATCGCTATTTAATTCCAATAATCATAAGCGGTATCTAGCAACACGTTATGACTCCCAATTCGCATAAATAGTGTACTGCTACAATATTTCAATCCTGCATAAGAGAATAAAAGTATTTCCCTATTTTGATTCTTATGTCACACGATATCATCATATAATCCAAGATAGGAATGTGTCATTCTTGCAGATTATACGTTTCTTGATCTAGAGATAATTGTATAAAGTTGCATGCAAACAATCTATCTCCATCAAGGGGCCCAAACAGATATCGTCACTCACTAAGTGAATTAATGAGGGACATACGGTTTTCTTGATGATTAGCTTTTCCCCGCACAATTCAAGAGAACATAAATAAAGTCCGTATAGCAGCCCTTATCGGGAATCAGCGGTAGACGATATTTATTGAACCTATCCTCATGTGGAAAAGATAAACATCTCAAACTTAGAACCAAAATCATTACGAAATAAACAATGACACATAACACAATCCATATGTTTATTTCGATGGGTCAAGTCCTGTGCTATGTTCCATAACATACACATATGCAATTAAGTTGGTAACTCTTTACCTATGATTTGTAGAACTTAATCATCACTTAACTTGCATACTAATCTTATAAGATAATTAATGTTCCTTGTTAATTATCAAGATTATGGACCGTTTAGATTTATTATTGTCATTCTAAAGAATGATCCACAGAGATCTACAATTCAGATCCTCAACCTGAATGATCTGTCAATAATAAACCTAGGAACAGATGATAAAATATCATCCAAAACATAAACTAATAATTAAGTCATTAAATTATTGACTTCTAGGACATAACTCCAACAATCTCCCACTTGGCCTAGAGTCAATCAGTAGTGACTTCTAGCCAACGAAGAATTGAGAACGATGTCATATATCTACATATATACATGTCTCGGACCTCAAAAGAAATAATACGCTTAAAGCTAGTTACTCATACGTCCACCACGTATGGATGCATAACTGCATCTCGTATACTGCTCAAGGTAGAGGTCATGCTAGAGTGTTCGCTGTGTTCGCGAACCTATCCAAAAATTGTTCGACCCTATTTATATATATACTACTATATATATGTTCTTGATCATCATCATATGATATCAAGTGATATCGTTATAGATCATATTTGAATCTCCAATGTAACATTGGGTTCTTTAGGAGTAAGTTGTGGTTCGAGATGCATAGAACCATAATAACTCGACTAAGAACTTGATCCGAAATAAACTTCTTTTATTGCTTCACAAGTTGCTATGTATTTTGCTTTGGTGACGGAAACGGTTGTAATATTCCATTTAGAACACTTTCTAAACTTACAACTCCACTTTTTAAGCAAAATATGTAGCTCAATTGTGATTACATCAATCTTTTGAAAAACTTTTATTAGTGTAACGATTTACACGAGATTTCTTTCATCTTAAGAGATGAAACATTATATCACTCTTTCTCATAAGGTACTCGAGGATATCCTTGATTATCGTCCAAATGTGTCTCTCTTGTATCCATTTGACAACTGTTTGTCATATCCTTTGGATACTACACATTGGGGCATATGCATAAATATGGCGCACGAAATGAAACTCATAATGAAAGAATGCTTGAACTATTTCATGCACTTTCTTGAATTGAGTTGCAATAAACCGAGTTAAACACTCAAGTCATGCCACGTGACGTATAGTTAGACATCCTTTCTTGGAGTGTAACTTTCGTGTTTCTAGAACACTTCGTCAATATATGCATATTTGCTCAAACCTAATATCCATCATAATCTATCTTTATAGATTTTGTTTCCTAGGATTAGGTGATTTCGCCCAAGTTCTCATTTGAGAAAGCATTCTCTAACGAGATCTCGACAATATTCATTTTCTTAATGTTATTCCCAATTTAATGAATTGTTATCTTGAACAATACAAGTAATACAATTATGCTCCCACTAAATATCTTGTTTATACAAGATACTTTTGACGAAGTTCAACTCATTGACTTCCTTGTCAAAACTTTTATTCCAATCTCCACAACACTTGCTTTAATCCATTAATGGATCCTTGAAGCATGAGTATGTTTTTAGCAATACATTAAATAAAACCTCGATTTGTGTCAAATGCACAACATATTCCTTCATTCATACGAAGAAGGCGGTTTTATGTGTTTTTCCATATATCGACATATATGAAATACAACTATTGCTAGAATGATCTTTATTGACTTATACATAGCCACAAGCAAGAAGTTGTGCTTTGTACGTAGTCAACTAGCCATTGACTTAGACATAGCTACAAGCGAGAAGCCGCGCTTTGTACATAGTCGATTTGTTATCCATGTCGATCTTTCCTTTTGAAGATCTAAACGTTCTTGATGGATTGCTCCTTCATGAACATCAACCAAGGTCTATACCTTGTTGTTATACATGGATTTTATTTAAAGATCATATTAATTCGAACCATATATGTGGAATCGGATCGTTCCATCGTTTTCTTATTTATCAACGGATTCTCATATGCTAAGTTTGAGAATGTCGTGAAGCCCATGCACCAAACGGCTTAGGCAATCAACTCCCGTTGATCTTTTGTAGGTTTGGTACTTGAGGTTCATGAACTTCTTCCACAACGATTTGTTGAACGAGTTCTTGACTCCTTATATATTCCATGAGTTTCTCAAACATCAACTCGTGAGATGGTTGAGTCCTCATTGGAAGGAGCGTACTATTAAACCTCTTTCAAAACAACTTGTGAATGAAGTTTCGCTCAACTCCCACTAAGTACCATGTATGGAGTGACAAGTTTCCCATAAGAGTACTTCTTGTAGTGACGCATAAACTATTTTAATGCTCACTTTACTCCCACTACTTCTTCTTGAGAATTTCAATTCATCAAGACTACATTATGATTAGCAACAACTACTTTGTTCTTATCATATTCGTGGAAGTAGTGCCTTTTAATATAAAGCATCCTACAAATATATAGTGTCTTATTTGGTTTAAGCTTACAAGTCCACAATACTTGAAATAAGCTTCTCAACACCAAATCTCGAGAAGTATTATACTTAGAGATCAAAATCTCCTAAGATATCTTCTTCAATAGACTTCGATGGAACATTATTTAGTGTGAACAATATTGTCCTCAAACATAATTCCCTAATACGAGTCGAATAAGTCAATTTGATTTATTACCGATCGAACTATACGAAATATTGTTCGATACCTCCACTCTTGGACACATTATTCCATAATGTTCCTCATGGAGTGAGTTATGAAACTATTTTCATACTCTTAAGATAATATTTCAAATCATGTGACTTAACTATTTACCATGATTAATTGTAAGACTTCCATTTTTCTTGAAAGGTCTTTTAAACTTTACACTTGAACTCCTTTGAACTAGTCAAAATGTTCATACTTATACCTTATCAAAATAGATATGTTAATATCTATAATGATCGTTGGTTAAGTAGTAAAGTATCAATAACCTTTCATCGCACAAGTACTTATTGGTCTTTATACATCGATATGTAAAAAGTCCTAATAAAGTCACTTGTCCTTAAACCTTTGTAGGTTAAAGACGCTTTTGTCATTTAACAAACATGATTCGCATATCAATCGATTTGAAATCGAATTGAATTTACGAGCTCTACGTTACGGAGACTCTCGTAATGCGATTCTCGTTTATGTATGTGACTAAGCGGTTATATGTAACATGAAAGTCAAATACTTTATGTCAAGTCTTACGCATCCTATTTGTCATTCAAAACTTGTTTATCCATTTCAAGCAAATTCAATCAAGATGCATGAAATCATATAAACAAATCCAGAATAAAAGAACTTGTCTTTTATTAAACATAATCATTCATTTCATCGAATATGAAGTGGAGATATTTTTGAGAGGTTTTAGAATTAAGGTATGCAACCTTCAATTCCTAAACAAACTCTTAATAAAGATAACTCTACGTATTCAATAGTAATGACTTAGACGAACAAGTCATTGCCTATACGGAGTTTACTTTACATCTCTCGAACATTCTCTTATTTTTCATTGCTAACACATTTCGTCAAATGCGAGCATATGAACTAGTATCAATTTACTAGTGTAAATTAGAGATAGTGAGATAATTTGAACGACAAATACATTGTAGAATTAGAATATTTCTAATCGTCACAATCATGGTATTTCGGACGACTTTTCAAATGCCTCCCATAAACGGCAAATGAAATATCTCATGTGACGTATGGTCATAAATGAGAGTCTCGAAATTTCAACTCATACCTTGGTGAAGTATTTCTTGAATACTTAACCAATTACCTTTTTTGCATCAACAAGTGTGCGAAGAAGGTAACATTATATCCTTTATAATTTTAAAGAGATCGTATGACAATATCAATAATCCTTGATATCGGAGATCAATATCTCTAGTTATCAATTAGCTACTTAAATCTTTCGATTTGTAAGCCAATGAAACGTTCATGTATAAAAGAAGAATCTCTTCGTCAACTCATACTCTTTATATACTCGATCATAAATGATGGAGTTAATATCTACTTTCTCCAAGAACACTTTCTTGAGTAAGTGGATGAGAGCGTACGAGTTAAATCTAGTCCATATGAATTCTCTAATTCAAAAGTCTTAGAACTTTCAAATGAGGATATTAGCCACACGCTTTATTGAATAACTTTTCGCCAAAAGTCAATCAATCATCGCGTTGCTACGTTCGGGTAGTTTGAGGAAAGTTTTGGGAATTGACATACTCAAGTTTCTCTTCGCTAAGATCGTGTCTTAGGAATCGGTATTACTTCTTTAAGTGAATACTTTTAGAAACGAGTTTGTTCATTTTCAAAGATTGATCGCAACAAAATTAACAATTTTAACATCTATAACAAAATCAATTTAAGGTCAATTAGTTTATGCAATTGTTTTATTTATAACAAATAAAACTCCCACTACATTCATTTAATGTCCCAAATGTAGTTGGTTTTCCAAGATCCCGGTTTTCATCAAGTAGAGCCTGCTATGGCACGTCACTCTACTTAATTAGACAAGGTAGGTTCTCCAACCAATCATATCGTTCCATATGATTCTTGGTTTGTGAATATCTAAGTATATTTACAAACTTCGCCCCGATGTCCAAACTCTAGTTGGGTCCATCGAAAAGTAACCTCTCACTATTTGCTCCTTGCAAATCTTAGCTATTTGCACCCCGACTACCGAATTGGCAATCATGACGTCCGCTTGGGCGGACCGCGCCATGAGTGACAATCGGCGTGAAGGGGATAGAGAGAAGGAGGGCGATTTCACTTAATCGAGTTTTAGTTGGGACTATCAATCATATGACACTTGTTTGGTGGTCGTGTAAGCATACACCCATACCTAGCCTATGACAATTCATAGCAATCACAAGCAATCACATATAAGCATCTCATAGTTGTGGGTTTGTATGGCTCCCGCTTGCATTAGTTTCGCCACATCGTCCATGGAGCAAAACTAATCTAATCCTTGTCCCTTCCCACTAAATTCTATAAGGATCTAAATCCTATATAAAATAAAGGTACAAAATACATGTGAAAACATCCTATTCCCATCCTAACCTTAGGGGCATGCAAGCCTCACAAGTTACATCAAAAATTAATCAACAAATTAATTAATTAATGGCACCAAAGGCCGCATTACAAACATTCACACATGCATTCAAATACAACCACAAGGCATTGAGTCTTGAGCCATACTAAACCCACTATCCACCTACAAAACAAAGTTAGCACATACAAGAACTTTGTTTCCAATTAACGATTTTCAAGCATCTTTGCGTATCGTTTGCCATAAGTAAATTCCGTGTACAAATCCTCAATTTTAAACAACAAAACTTGTTTAAATTCATTTAGAAAGTTCTTTCAACATCCCATAACAGAAAGGAGATCAAACAAGGAGTTTTCTAATTAATTTCAACTAGTTTGAATATTTAGAAAAACAGTAATTTATTAAAAAACGTAACTAATGGAATCCAATAAAAGCAAAGGTTTTAGGTCTCCAAAAATTCTCAAATAAATTACTTAAGCTCCTTATCATAGTTGTGATTACCAGTAAAAAATTCAAGAAGAGATCTTACACCATCTGGGAGAATAAAAAATGACAAATCTCTTACAAGTGCACGAAACACCGTTATGAGATTTTCAGATTATCCTCTCAACCATTTGGTCTGTTAGACCACCTTCTAATTAGTTTTTATATATACAATATACATAGAAAAACTAGTTTAGTCTATAGGCTAACTATCTATGAAAAGAAAACCACCAAGTTCAGTTCAAAAGGTTCGAGTTACAAACTAAACAATCAACAAATTCTGTACTGGAACAGACAGTCGATTGAAAAGTTCTAACCTAGTTGAAGGTCCTAACTTCCACGAAAAATTATGAAATTAATTTTCCTGGAATTCTAACTCAAAATAGAACAACTCCATTTAAACAGAATTTTTAAAGGAGTTCTCAGTTGGTACAGTTTATTAGAACAATCGATTTGCTCAACAAACTGGATCTGACAAGATCTTCCTTTTCATACTTGAAAACCCACAAATTAATCCAAGTCATGCAACAATTTATACATGCTCAGAAAGAGCTTCAAGTCCTCTTTAAATCTAGCCATAGAACACTGGTACTTATATTCAAAATATAAAACTTTCAAGCCATTCAAACAGGACAGTGCGAGCAGAAACTGGTTCTGCGCACTGTCGCCATTTTATTCACAGTAAATCCATACTAATTCAGAAAAATGTGAATCTAACGCCAAAAGAATCACAATCCACAGATCTACAACTTTCATGTAGATGGAAAAAACTTCCAGAGAACTTATCAAAGCGAAAAACGCGAAACAACACAGAAAATACCATTTCCAGACAGCAAACAAACGCATCATCTCTACTAATCCATTAATTAGCCAATTTCTCTTAATTAAGTGTCAAAATAGCTTAAGTACGACCAGGTGCTCTGATACCACTGTTAGGAAGTGTGTAATTTTCGATTTTTATGCTAATTACAAGTTAATTAAGCCATCGAAACAACACACACAACGAATCGTGCACAAAAACCAAGTTAACACAAAGAGAAAGGGGTGGAATGTATACCTCCCGCGAAATCGTATTCGCGGGGCTCGATCCTATGGCATGGGAATCGATGGGGTGCTCTCCTTCGCCTCCTAATCGCGCCTCGAGTCCACCTAGAGATTAACCAAGGTCTAAATCGATTCGTGCTAGCGATTCGATTAGAACAAAGCTAATCCAAGGTATTCTCTCTTCTTCTTTAATTAACAATTTAATTAGTGGAGAGAATATTGCTCAACTCATGAGCTAATGGAGATAGAGAGGAGGTGAGGCCGGCGGCCAAAGAGAGGGAGAGGGGAGTGGCGGCTAGGTCTAGGGAAGAGAGAGGGATGGATTTTGCTTCTATGCACCTCCTTAAATAGTGCACAAATCCTACCTACCACCTATCCTTTAATTACCACATTGCCACTCAACCCTAGTCTCTATGGCCGGCCCCTTTATGGGCTCTAATGGGCCTCTTAACTCACTCAAACAAGCCTCTAATTTATTTAATTAAAAGCTACTCCAAATGCTCTTTAATCGGGCTATATATTTAATGCATATATATTGGCCCAATAAATTAATATAACTATTTATATTAAATTGAGTTGAACTAAAATAATTATTAACCAATTAATAATTATTCTAGGATTAGCTAATACATTAATTTATTTCTATATGATCCATTTGACTTAATTAATTATAACAGTATATAATTAATTAATCAACTTATCATATTTCCGCAATACGCACTATTGCGAATAAATAAATAATGCACTGTCTTGGTTAAAACTCTATTTTGTGTGACCCTTTGAGGATTTATGCTAAGTTGGACATGGAATTAAATCGCTATTTAATTCCAATAATCATAAGCGGTATCTAGCAACACGTTATGACTCCCAATTCGCATAAATAGTGTACTGCTACAATATTTCAATCCTGCATAAGAGAATAAAAGTATTTCCCTATTTTGATTCTTATGTCACACGATATCATCATATAATCCAAGATAGGAATGTGTCATTCTTGCAGATTATACGTTTCTTGATCTAGAGATAATTGTATAAAGTTGCATGCAAACAATCTATCTCCATCAAGGGGCCCAAACAGATATCGTCACTCACTAAGTGAATTAATGAGGGACATACGGTTTTCTTGATGATTAGCTTTTCCCCGCACAATTTGATGTACGGTTTTCGTACTTGATTTTCAGCCAGAATAAGCCCCTAAATTCGTTCAAATTACTTGTGTTTTTACTCATTTTCCTTTAAATTGTGCTAATGTTAGATATAGGAAAGTTCAGCCGTAGCCTAGCAAGTTTTTTATACAGGTTCATCACACTTTGGCGCGAAAAAAGGAGAAAATCGACTAAGTTGCACAAATCCAGCAAGATGGAACGGGCCGCCCCAATCATAGGACGGGTCGTCCCACCTCAGTGCAAACGCAGGCAGAGGGAATTCAGACGACGCATTCAGCCCATGCTGGGACGGGCCGCCCCATGTTTAGACCAGGCCGTCCCAGTCCACGACCAGGCCAGAGAGTTATTTCGAGAATGCCAAATATAGAGTGCCTGATTTGGTGAGGCGGTTTCTTCAGTTTCCACCGCCTTTCTGGGCCACTATGCCACGTTTTGGAGCTTCCCAAGAGGCCTATATAAGCTCTGTCCTGGCTCCAAGTCAAGAGAGTCGAAATTTTGCTAAGTTTGGAGAGCCAGAAAGGAGCAAGGCAACCACCCTGTCGAGACGGCCATCCACCAGCCTGAGACGCACCGCCCCAGACAGGACAGAGCTTAAGAGATAGACGATTTTCAAGCACATCTTGTTGTAACTTGGTTTTTCTTTCTTTTTCTTTGTGTTTTTGTATGATGAAACCTGCTTTTTCTTGCATGGAGTAGTTTAGTTTAGGGGCTATGGTTCGATAACTTTTCTTTTAGTTGTTTGTTTTGTTTGAATACTTGATTAGTTGCTAAGTTAAAGTTGCGTTTTGATTTCTGCAATTTAATTCTATCTTTTTGTTGCAAATTGTTAATGTTAGATCTGATTATTGCGTTAAACAAAGGCCTAGTTTAATTGTCAAAGAAAAGTCAATCTGCATTAACAAACAAACACTTAGATCAATTAGGTAGGCGATATCTGAAAGGATTTAACCAAACTTCAAGCAATTAGAAGTTTTACTCAACAAACCGAGAGGTTGAGAGTTTACCAAGACCCAGAAATCAATTAGAAACACCTAAACCAAGAAACGAGAGTTGAAATTTAGGAGCTTTTAGGATTTATCAAACAGAACCCCACAACTTGACCTGAACGAGAGTTAGAGCGCAAGTCTGTAGGTTAGGTTTGGTCCAATTCACGCAAAAACACTCAGCAAATAATTAAGTAAGATGACAAGACAAACATCGGATGATTGGAACGGCCCGTTCCAAGGTCAGGACGGACCGCCCGAGAGGGGGCGTCCTGGCCTAGAACGGACAGTTCCAGCCATTTGACAGGGTTAGGACGGCCCGTTCCAGAGATGGAACGGTCCGTCCCAACCTTGACAGACAGGAAAAGTTAGACAACCTGAACCCCTAATCATTAGTTAATTGTTTAAACTTTCAATTGGATAAAGTCTTTTTCTAGGAAATTATAATTTTAAATTCTGTAACTGCAACTCACCTTCAGTTTGATCTGTTTGAAATTTGAATTGTTTATTTAATCAAAAGAATTTAAATTAATACGAATTGTTTAAACTTAGGAAAGGAATAGTCCGTCCCCGTGATTCGACCCTTAAACTACACTGCAAACGAATTAGTATCGGTTTTTAAGGAATTAATTTGACCAGTACCCTCAGCACCGATCAAATTTTGGCGCCGTTGCCGGGGACGGTGCCTTTTTCTAAGTTGTACTTTCTGTTTTAACTTAAATTCTTTCAATCTCTTTTCACCTTTTCTTTTGTTTTTGAAATTTTGCAGTCGCATACGCTGGCTAACAAGGAGAAAGAACTAGGCAGCGCACGCGATACAAGTTTTCGTCAACAAGGAGGAGGGGAACAGAATCAACAACCGAGCCCATCTTCATCTGGAACGGCCCGTCCCATTTTAGGACGCACCGCCCCAGGTTTAGCTGAACTCACAGAGGAGGAGGAAGGCTCTCTGATTCAGCCGTTTCGCCAGTTTTACCAGCGCAA
This sequence comes from Rhynchospora pubera, assembly GCA_028095005.1. Lineage (NCBI taxonomy): Eukaryota > Viridiplantae > Streptophyta > Magnoliopsida > Poales > Cyperaceae > Rhynchospora > Rhynchospora pubera. The sequence goes on from CM051461.1 coordinate 181,928,863, forward strand.
CCGCAGAAATCCAGAGAGAACTCAACCACCTTTGACGCCACCTGAAGAAGACATGGCAGACCACTTGAATGGCAATGGGGGAAGACCTGAGGAGACTCCCGTCCAGAGAGCCCTCAGAGAAGCCCTCGAAGCAGCAAGGGAGGCCGAGGCCAATCGACCTCTCCGAGAGATCAGTGCACCAACAGCGACTAACGTCCGACTTGGAGTTAGACCACCAAAGGCTGAGTGAACCCGTGACTTTTACTACAACCCAAGCTTGATCGCTTTGATCAAGGACTCAGCTTTCGGTGGAGCCCCCAACGAAGATGCCAATCGCCATTTGCAAAGCTTCCTGCGCAACTGCACAACCCTTGTCCCTGAAGACGTGGATCCTGAAATAATCCGCTTAACTCTCTTTCCTTTCTCTCTTAGGGGCAAAGCTGAGGATTGGCTTAACAGTTTCAATGATGCACCATTTGATTCTTGGGAAAATTTGACCAAAGCCTTTTTAGATAGGTTTTATCCTAGGGTAAAGACAACTAAATTGGTTAGGGAATTGTTAACCTTTCAACAAGAACCAGATGAAAACCTTTTTGAGGCATGGGAAAGATTCAAAGACCTGCAGAGAATGTGTCCACACCATGATGTACCTGAAAATAGGCTTATTGTCAGTTTCTATGATGGTTTGGATGATATGACTCGTCAGAATATTAATTCAACTGCAGGTGGATCATTCCTGGAGATGGGTTGCAGAGAAGCGAAGGCTTTACTTGAGAACATGGCCAGGTCTCAAACCAACTGGTCAGTTAGAGCTCAGAAGAAAGGAGGACTTCTGGAAGTGGACAAGGATACCCACATGCAATCGCAGCTGGACTCTTTAACCGTCATGATCAAAAATCTTAACAAGAAACCGGCTGAGGTGGTGGCTAAATGTCAGTTTTGCGAGGAAGAAGGGCATACGGCCAAGGCGTGCCACTTGGTTGAGAGAGAAGAGAAGACAGAAGAGGTGAATGCACTCATGAATCCGCCTTCCTTTTTCCCGCCAACCAACAACTATGCCTATCGCGACAAGAGAAACCATCCGGGCCTCTCTTACTCAAACCCAAATGGAGCTGCTAACCCCAGCCAAGCCGGACCACCAAGGAACCAACAACGCCCTCAAGAGACACTCACGCAGCCCATGGTTGAGAAATTCATGCAGAGTCAAGGAATCTTCAATCATGCAGTTCATCGGGAGTTGGAAAAGATCAGGGAAGACATGGGGGCTTTTCTTCAAAGATTCGACGAAAGGCTGTCTCAATCTAGCGTCGGAGCTCTCACCAAACCAGGTATGTTCCCCAGCCAACCTGAACCAAATCCTAGGGAGGATGTGAAGAGCGTCTCGCATCAATTGAGGAGTGGAACAAGGTATGAGGGGCCTGAAATGCCCTCAGACTCTCCTCCAGGACTATCTGGAACGGACCGTCCCAATCTGGAACGGCCCGCCCCAACCCAGGACGGGGCAGAAGCTGATCAGGCGGACCAGCCCAGCGCTGCGGCAGACATTGGAACGAGCCCACCAGCAGCAGAACGAGATGATGGAACGGACCGCCCCAACCCAGGACGGACCGTCCCAAACACCTCAACTGCCACAAACAGCCAACTCCCGAGGGACGTCTCTCCTTTTAACAGAGCTATTGAGGTTCCATATCCGCAGAGACTCGCCAAGGCCAGGAAAGATAGGGCATACGAGAAGTTCCTGGACATTCTACGGCAGATCAAGATCTCAATTCCCTTCACCGACCTCCTAACCAGAATGCCATCTTATGCTAAATTCTTGAAGGACCTCCTTTCCAACAAGAAAAACCTGGAGGAGTGCGGGACCATGGCCTTAACCGGAGAATGCAGCGCTCTGATCACAAAGAAGATGCCAGTGAAAATGAAGGATCCAGGCAAGTTCACGATCCCATGTAAAATCGGGAATGCAGAAGAGAAGAAAGCTTTGCTGGATCTCGGAGCAAGCGTTAGTCTCATCCCCGAGACAGTCTACAACCAGATAGGAATAGGGGAGCTGAGCCCGACCCGCATGACTTTGAAGCTTGCTGACGGATCAATTAGACTGCCATTGGGAATAGCAATCGACGTGCCAGTTCAAGTTGGAGATTTGGTTGTACCTTGTGATTTTGTGGTTGTGGATATGGAAGAAGATCTAGATGTTCCAGTCATCCTTGGTCGCCCCTTCCTCACCACCGCCGGAGTTTTCATCAACTGCAAGACCGGCAAGATGATTCTAGAGGTTGGAGATGAAAAAGTGGAGTTTGATGTAGAGAAAGCCATGAAGATGCCAGATCATGTTGACTCAATCTTTATGGTGGAATCATTGGAAGCCATTGTTGAAGAATCCTTCAACACACGTGTTGTTCAGGCATACCATTCCTTCTCGGCCAGACCTGAAGAGGAGGAGGCAGACCTAATATTCAACGAAATTCTCCAAATGGTTGAATACTTGGCTGCCAGAGAGGAACAGAGCAGGCCACCCCAGATCAAGGCAGATCAAGCCATCATGCAGCTGCGATCTCCAGCTGAAATCCAACAAATTCTCGGCCTGGACACCCACCAGGACGGACCGCCCCAAATTGGAACGGCCCGCCCCAATTCAGATGATGCGAAATCCAGGCCAGAACTGAAGGCCCTGCCAGACAATCTCAGGTATGAATTCTTGGGCCCAGATCAGACCTTTCCTGTTATTGTTAATGCCAATCTTGATGCAGATCAAACAGCGAAGCTACTAAACGAACTAAGAATTCATCAGAAAGCAATCAGATACTCGATTGAGGATCTAAAGGGTATCGATCCCTCGATTTGCACCCATCGGATCCTACTTGAAGAGGACTCCAAGCCAACTGTGGAGCACCAAAGGAGACTCAACCCGAACATGAGTGAAGTTGTGAGGAAAGAAATTCATAAACTTCTAGAGGCAAGGATCATTTACCCCATCTCAGACAGCAAATGGGTTAGTCCCATTCATGTTGTTCCAAAGAAGGGAGGCACAACCGTGATAAAGAATGACGAAGGCCAGCTGATCCAAACAAGGATCGTCACAGGATGGAGGATGTGTGTGGACTATCGCAAGCTGAATGCAGCTACCCGAAAGGACCACTTTCCTTTGCCATTCGTTGACCAGCTACTCGAACGCCTGGCTAAGCATTCTTTCTTTTGCTATCTAGATGGTTATTCTGGTTTCTTTCAAATTCCAATTCACCCCCTAGACCAGGAAAAAACGACCTTTACATGCCCATATGGGACCTATGCATACCGTAGGATGCCATTTGGTTTGTGTAATGCACCAGCAACATTTCAAAGAGCCATGATGGCTATATTTTCTGATTTTATAGAAAAAGACATGGAGGTTTTCATGGATGATTTTTCTGTCTATGGTACAACTTTCGATCACTGTCTAGCTAACTTGAAAAATGTATTGCAGAGATGTGAAGAAGTTAACCTAGTCTTGAATTGGGAGAAGTGCCATTTCATGGTGCAAGAAGGAGTCGTTTTGGGCCACATAATCTCAGAACAAGGAATTAAAGTTGATCAGGCCAAGGTGGAAGTGATTGAGAAGCTCACGGAGCCAACTTGTGTAAAGGATGTTCGGAGTTTCCTTGGTCATGCCGGTTTCTACAGGCGTTTCATCAAGAATTTCTCTAAAATTGCTAAGCCTTTAACAAACTTGACTATGAAGGATGCAGAATTTATCTTTGATAAATGTTGTGTTGATGCATTTGACAGATTAAAGAAAGCACTCGTGACAGCCCCGATCTTGCAACCTCCAAATTGGGATGAACCGTTTGAATTGATGTGTGATGCAAGTGATTATGCAGTTGGAGCAGTACTCGGACAGCGAAAGGATAAGAAGCCCTATGCCATCTACTATGCAAGTAAGGTGTTAGATGAAGCCCAAGTCAACTACACCACAACAGAAAAGGAGCTTCTTGCAGTAGTCTTTGCCTTAGATAAGTTCAGGTCCTACCTGATCGGTTCAAAGGTTATAGTCTACACCGATCATTCTGCGCTCAAGTACTTACTCTCGAAGAAAGACGCCAAGCCAAGACTCATCCGATGGGTTCTCTTGCTTCAGGAGTTCGATCTTGAGATCCGTGACAAGAAAGGTACTGAGAACAGTGTTGCTGACCATTTATCAAGGATCAAAGCAGAAGGCATCAAATCCGAGACACTGCCAATCAACGATTCATTTCCAGACGAACATTTGTACTCAATCCTGGTTGGAACGGACCGCCCTAGCATTGAACGGCCCGCCCCAGCCACAGCAAAGGATGTCAGGACAACCGTTCCAGCCAGAACGGCCCAGTCTGAGCCAGGCGATACAGTTGGAACGGCCCGCCCCAATCTGGAACGGACCGTCCCAACTAAGGCGACTCCATGGTATGCTGACTTTGCAAACTATCTAGCGAGCGGAGTTATACCCTATCAGATGTCCTTCCAGCAGAAGAAGAGATTCATGGCCGATGCTAAATACTACTTCTGGGAGGACCCTTTCCTGTGGAAATTTGGAGTTGATGGAATGTTCAGAAGGTGTGTACCGGAGAGCGAAATTGAGCAAATCCTGCACAATTGCCACGCTTCAGCTTACGGAGGACATGCCTCAGTGTCTAAGACCGCTGCCAAAGTTCTGCAATCCGGATTCTTCTGGCCCACGCTATTCAAGGACGCAAGAAAATTTATCTCTTCTTGCGATCAATGTCAAAGGACAGGCAACATTTCGAGAGGCCAAGAGATGCCTCAGAATCCTATTCTAGAGGTTGAGATCTTCGATGTTTGGGGGATTGATTTTATGGGACCGTTTCCATTTTCATGTGGCTATGAGTACATTCTTGTGGCAGTTGATTACGTGTCCAAATGGGTGGAAGCTGTACCGAGTAAGCATGCAGATTCAGCAACAGTCAAAAAGCTTTTTACCAAGATCATATTCCCACGGTTTGGAATTCCAAGGACAGTCATTAGTGACGGGGGCAAACACTTCATTAACAAACAGTTTGAGAATCTTTTAAAGAAGTATGGAGTGAGACACAAGGTGGCAACTCCTTACCATCCGCAAACTAGTGGCCAAGTTGAGATATCAAACCGAGAAATTAAGAATATCCTGCAGAAAACGGTGAGCAGTACAAGAAAAGATTGGGCATTAAAATTGGATGACGCCTTATGGGCATATAGGACAGCTTTCAAGACTCCCATAGGCATGAGCCCATTCAAGCTGATTTATGGAAAAGCGTGCCATTTGCCAGTAGAATTGGAACACAAGGCATACTGGGCAGTTAGAGCACTCAACATGGATTATAAATCAGCTGGAGAGAAGAGAATTCTGGACTTACACGAGCTGGAGGAAATAAGGCTAAGTGCATATGACAATGCTAAGATCTACAAGGAGAAAACAAAGCTCTGGCATGACAAGCATATCCAAAGAAGATCCTTTGAAGCAGGGGATATGGTGCTTCTGTTCAATTCCAGGTTGAGGCTATTTCCTGGCAAACTCCGGTCTAGATGGACAGGCCCTTACGTTGTGAAGAAGGTCTATCCATTTGGAGCTGTTGATATCTACAAGGAAGGAGATGTGACCTTCAAGGTGAACGGACAGAGGCTCAAGTTCTACGTCAATCCAAATGCTAGCACAGAAGGAGGGGAAGTCCACTTTTTGACCAACCCCTCACCCGCAGAGACGTAGACATCAGGGGTCGAGCTTGAGACCTTAAACAAGCGCTTCTTGGGAGGCAACCCAAGGGTTCAGTTTTTTTTTTTTTTTTTTTTTTTTGAAATTTAAGTTTATTCAATTTCCTTTATGTCAAAAATTCTAAAATAAAATAAAAATTTGAAAAACCAATAAAAGAATAAAAAATTAGGAGTAGGATAAATAAACCAGAATACTTGGCTCAATTTGTGATGTGGTTGATCACTTTCAGGAAGAAAACGCGAAGAAATTAATGAGGTACTGAGAAAGACAAGCTTGGGGGAGAAAAATCTGATTGGAACGGACCGCCCCAATGTTGGAACGGCCCGTCCCAACCAGTGGAACGGCCAGGTTTGGACCAGGACGGAGCGCAATTGATCATGTGGACTTACCCAATGGAACGGTCCGCCCCAATAATAGGACGGTCCGTCCCATTTCGAAAAATAACCGTTACGCGTGGTTTTCGCGAGTAACTACCCACTAACCCAAACCCGACCCACTAACCCACTATTCCAACAGTTACACCCCATCTCCCTCTCCCCATTCAAACTCATTTAAACCCAAACCTCTCTCTCTCTCTCTCTCCTCCTTCTCTCCCTCTCACCCGACCCTCTCTCTCTGCCCTCGCGAAATCCGACGAGACGCCGCCGCCGACGCCTCGCCGGAGCCCTAGCCCTCTCCTCTCCCGCACTCACTCTCTCTCTTTCTCTCTCCCTCTCGCTGCCGCGACCATCCGCCGCTGCCGCACCGCTGCCCATCGGCAGATCCGCCGCATCCGCCGTCGAATTGGCCGCGACTCAGCCTCAATCGCCTCTCCTCCGTCTCCACTTCGCCTCCCTCCTCTCCATTTCGACGCAAACTCTCGATTTCACCGGAATCCGCCGTATCCGCCACTGCCGCAGCGCCACCACCACCATTTCCTCTGGATTTTTCGGTAAATTCAAACCCTTTCTCCTCTCATTTCATTCTCTAAACCAATTCCATTAAGTTTGTACCAGAAACCAGAACCAAGATCAATCGAAAAATCGACGGAAAAAAAACACCTCTGGTACTTAACCTTTTTCTGCCAAAACCTAACTTGGAACGGACCGTCCCACCTTTAGGACGACCCGTCCCAATTTCCAAACCCAGCCAAAAACACCCGTCCCAATCCCAGACCACCCCCGTTCCAACCCAAAACCCCTCTATCCACCTAGTCCAGAACGGTCCGTCCCACCATCAGGACGGTCCGCCCCAGACCCATCAAACATCCAAAAACACTGCATTCCAGGACAGACCGGACCGCCCCATTTCTGGACCGACCCGTTCCATGCAGAGGAGGAGTTCAGGGAGACTTTCAGACAAAATCTCAAAATATTTGTTTCGAGATCTCCCTCGAAAGCCTGGAAAGAGGAGAATTCTTGTACCCAGATCATTTACCAGGGGCATCGGTGGGTGGTCAACGAAGGACGACAGCCCTATCCCACCACTTGACAAATACCCGCTCGATCCGCGGGAGTTCATGGTGAACCCGCCTCCATCATCTCAGTCCCAGTACACCGTAGAGGATCCGGATCAGATCATTCCATTCGCGGGTTGGACCAGGCGCAGGCAGCCATCACCTTACGTGTATTACTGGTCCGAGTTGGAGTCAGTGTCTGGCATGGCAGATGATCAGACCGAGCCTACTGACACCGCTCAGTCCCACCAGCCTGAAGCTCAACATGATCCTGAGCCTGCTGCCACAGATGCAGAGATAAATGCAGCAGCGGAGGCAGAAGAAGAGGCCGAAGAAGAAGAGGTGGAGGATCTCGTCCCTGAGACGCAAACCTACCCCTCACAGCCCGCAGAAATTGAGCTTGCCGATGTGCACATCCGCCTCAAGGGCTCAGATGCCAAGCAGAGGTTCAAAAACCTCCGAAACAAACACTTCCAAAGCACCAAGGCGATTGACTTGCGGGTGCTAGATCAGCTTGGCATCCGCGAGGACTTCTTCCGTCTCACCAGATCTGTCGGGTTTCGCCCGAGATTCTGGAAGATTAGAGCTCCAGCCTATACGGCCCTCACTATGGAGTTTCTCTGCACCCTTGACCTCTTCTTCAAGGATGATCTCTGGCAGATGACATTCCGTGCGAACGGAAAGAAGATGATCTGCAACGAGAATGACTTCGCCCGGTTCTTTGGGCTGGAAAATGGGGAAATCACGGATGAGTTCTTTGAGGACGACCTTTGGGAGGAGCTATCTTTGGAGCACAGACAGCCAGTCAATACCCGCCGCTCCTCCCACATCCAGCACCCGACTATCCGCTTCATACAGCGGATGCTCTCTCTCACCATCTTTGCCAAAGGTGAGTCGGGTGTCAAGTTGACCCGTGGTGAGCAAGCAATCCTCAACCAGATCTTCTATCCCAAGGGCGAGGCAAAGCTCAATCTGGCCTACTTCATGATGAAGCATTTCGAGAAACAGGCCAACAATCTCAGGGCAGGCACGGGTCAGATCACAGTGGGCGGGTACGTGACTCATTTGATCCGCCAGTATGATGTCACAGTGCCCTGGGATGAGTTGAGGCGAAGCGGAGGACCAAACCGGCTAGGCATGAAGCAGCTGGTTGAGATGGGGATGGTGGCCCAGGTTGGATCAGAGTATCAGTTTTGTTATGGCCGCCATCGGTTCCCGCTTCCATTCACCAGATCCATAGATCTCCAAAACAAAAGGACCTGGCTTCTGGTTGATAGAGATGGGCGTTTGATCAACCATGAAGAAGAAGAGATGCAGCGCCGTTTGGCTGAGATGGAGGCCGCTGCTAGGGCAGCAGGCGCCGGTACATCGGCAGAGGCGGAGGCAGCAGGTGCTTCCAGCCACCCATCTCAGCATCCCTCCCATTTCCCCTCGATGCCCCACATTGAGCCCTTCGATGATGTTCAGGGCGAGCACTTCACATGGGGTGGGATCCGCATGGAGGACATTCGTCCATCCCCCTCTCCGCCACGCCCACATGGAGGGTATGAGCCACAGTGGCAGCCGGGATACGGCAGGGGATCGGACCAGCGATACTTTGACATGCTGCATGACATCCACACCGCTCAGTGGAACTTGCAGGCATCGTTTGATGAAGAGCGGGAGGAGAACAGGAGATGGAGGCAGCAGCAAGATGAGCGCAATGCAAGGAATGATGATCTGCTCAGCCGCCTCGCAAGTCACATCTTTGGCCCTGGACCATCAGCTCCACCGCCACCTGACCCACCACAGTTCTGAGCCAGTTTCAGGTACGTTTTTCTATTTTTCTCTCCTTTATTTTCTTTCTTGCATCTACTAGGACTAGGGACAGTCCAGTAGATAAGCTTGGGGGGGGGGTTAAAGGATCTAAAAATCGAAAAAACGGATAACTTATAGCATCTGCATAGCATATTGCCAGTTTCAGACAGTATTGGAACGGACCGTCCCACCAATGGGGCGACCCGTCCCAACAGGGCGTCCCAAGCTAGAACAGCCCGTTCCAGCACTGTCTGAGGCATTGAAACTAGTCAAGTATTGAGTCTGGAACGGTCCGTCCCACCATCAGGACGGTCCGCCCCAGTGGGTCGTTCCAAGCTAGAACAGGCCGTTCCAGACACAATGCATTGGCAGTTTTTGTATATACATGTAGGATTTGCATAATTAAATCATTCTAAGTTGCATTTAGGATAGTTCTAAGGATCATTTAGTTAATCTTGATGTTTGTGACTTGAGAAATTTGGGCAGATTCTGAGAAAAACTAAAAACTTTGCTGAAAATTTGTAAAATGAATTTGACTAAACTAATTTGAGGCAAGCTAAGGATAGTAACTTTCATTTGACTTGGGAGTAATTTTGCTAAGCATTGGATGGTTAATTTCAAAAGCAATTATACGGTTGTATTGAATAGAGCCGGCAAAGGGCTTGATTTAGTTCGCCTAAGATCATTTGAGTAACTCAAAAATAAGGATAACTGTAAGATGGTTTGCACAGATTTTCAGAAACTAAAAACCTTCGCAATTTTCTTTTCAAAATCAAAATAAAAAAAAAAAAATGAAAAAACCAAAAACAAAATAAAAAGGGGAACTAAAAAGTGGTGCAGTGCCATGGACACTGTAGGAGGCTATAGGTACTTGCGGATTAAAAGAATTCCATAAACCATGGGTAAGAAACAGAAAGAGATTCATGGTATAAAAAAAAAAAAAAAAGAAATAAAGAGGAAAAATCCTCTAAAAATCCGCTCTTATCTGGCCGACTTCTCCGCCTCGGGAAAAACCTCCTCGCCCCAGGAGAATTGTATCTTGTAAATAATTCTTCTTTTAAGTTATTTAATTTTCTGGTTTGAAGTATCGTAAGTCTGTGCAAAACAACTTGGAGTTATTCTGAATTATTTGAGTTGAGCAGGTTCGATCCCGTTTCTACTTGATTTCTAACTGAATAAAAACTTTGAAGAATTAACTGATTTAATGCTTAGTGAAAAGAAACAGAGTCAAAGTGATGTGAGGATCTTTGGTTTGATTTCAGAAAAAGTTAAGTCACTCAAAAAAATAAAATATTTTGGTCTTAATAGAAAAACTTTTTGATGAAAATGCCCTTGTAACTTAAAGTCACAATCACTTAAGTTTAAACTAAAAGGATTCTTTGAACTAGTTAGTACACAGGTATTTGAACTCAATTAGGGTCTAATTCAGGTCTAAGTCTAGAGTTTTGCTTGGGGACAAGCAATGTTCAAGCTTGGGGGATTTTGATGTACGGTTTTCGTACTTGATTTTCAGCCAGAATAAGCCCCTAAATTCGTTCAAATTACTTGTGTTTTTACTCATTTTCCTTTAAATTGTGCTAATGTTAGATATAGGAAAGTTCAGCCGTAGCCTGGCAAGTTTTTTATACAGGTTCATCACACTTTGGCGCGAAAAAAGGAGAAAATCGACTAAGTTGCACAAATCCAGCAAGATGGAACGGGCCGCCCCAATCATAGGACGGGTCGTCCCACCTCAGTGCAAACGCAGGCAGAGGGAATTCAGACGACGCATTCAGCCCATGCTGGGACGGGCCGCCCCATGTTTAGACCAGGCCGTCCCAGTCCACGACCAGGCCAGAGAGTTATTTCGAGAATGCCAAATATAGAGTGCCTGATTTGGTGAGGCGGTTTCTTCAGTTTCCACCGCCTTTCTGGGCCACTATGCCACGTTTTGGAGCTTCCCAAGAGGCCTATATAAGCTCTGTCCTGGCTCCAAGTCAAGAGAGTCGAAATTTTGCTAAGTTTGGAGAGCCAGAAAGGAGCAAGGCAACCACCCTGTCGAGACGGCCATCCACCAGCCTGAGACGCACCGCCCCAGGATCAGGACGGCCCGCCCCAGACATGACAGAGCTTAAGAGATAGACGATTTTCAAGCACATCTTGTTGTAACTTGGTTTTTCTTTCTTTTTCTTTGTGTTTTTGTATGATGAAACCTGCTTTTTCTTGCATGGAGTAGTTTAGTTTAGGGGCTATGGTTCGATAACTTTTCTTTTAGTTGTTTGTTTTGTTTGAATACTTGATTAGTTGCTAAGTTAAAGTTGCGTTTTGATTTCTGCAATTTAATTCTATCTTTTTGTTGCAAATTGTTAATGTTAGATCTGATTATTGCGTTAAACAAAGGCCTAGTTTAATTGTCAAAGAAAAGTCAATCTGCATTAACAAACAAACACTTAGATCAATTAGGTAGGCGATATCTGAAAGGATTTAACCAAACTTCAAGCAATTAGAAGTTTTACTCAACAAACCGAGAGGTTGAGAGTTTACCAAGACCCAGAAATCAATTAGAAACACCTAAACCAAGAAACGAGAGTTGAAATTTAGGAGCTTTTAGGATTTATCAAACAGAACCCCACAACTTGACCTGAACGAGAGTTAGAGCGCAAGTCTGTAGGTTAGGTTTGGTCCAATTCACGCAAAAACACTCAGCAAATAATTAAGTAAGATGACAAGACAAACATCGGATGATTGGAACGGTCCGTTCCAAGGTCAGGACGGACCGCCCGAGAGGGGGCGTCCTGGCCTAGAACGGACAGTTCCAGCCATTTGACAGGGTTAGGACGGCCCGTTCCAGAGATGGAACGGTCCGTCCCAACCTTGACAGACAGGAAAAGTTAGACAACCTGAACCCCTAATCATTAGTTAATTGTTTAAACTTTCAATTGGATAAAGTCTTTTTCTAGGAAATTATAATTTTAAATTCTGTAACTGCAACTCACCTTCAGTTTGATCTGTTTGAAATTTGAATTGTTTATTTAATCAAAAGAATTTAAATTAATACGAATTGTTTAAACTTAGGAAAGGAATAGTCCGTCCCCGTGATTCGACCCTTAAACTACACTGCAAACGAATTAGTATCGGTTTTTAAGGAATTAATTTGACCAGTACCCTCAGCACCGATCACAATTCAAGAGAACATAAATAAAGTCCGTATAGCAGCCCTTATCGGGAATCAGCGGTAGACGATATTTATTGAACCTATCCTCATGTGGAAAAGATAAACATCTCAAACTTAGAACCAAAATCATTACGAAATAAACAATGACACATAACACAATCCATATGTTTATTTCGATGGGTCAAGTCCTGTGCTATGTTCCATAACATACACATATGCAATTAAGTTGGTAACTCTTTACCTATGATTTGTAGAACTTAATCATCACTTAACTTGCATACTAATCTTATAAGATAATTAATGTTCCTTGTTAATTATCAAGATTATGGACCGTTTAGATTTATTATTGTCATTCTAAAGAATGATCCACAGAGATCTACAATTCAGATCCTCAACCTGAATGATCTGTCAATAATAAACCTAGGAACAGATGATAAAATATCATCCAAAACATAAACTAATAATTAAGTCATTAAATTATTGACTTCTAGGACATAACTCCAACAAAATGGATATATATAAATATAATAAACAGAAATATTCTTTCTTTCGTAAAGTAATAAAAAATTAAAATATCAGAGGGGCTAAATTAGAATACGTTCATTTAATTTAACTACACTAATCTAGAATCTTCTTCGTTTTTCTGCGGCTCTTGCACCGTCTTATCCGTGAAGAAGTTTGATGTACGGCTTGGATGACAACATAGGATGAGTCAGCAGAGCTGCAACTTGTACTGTGCAGGGATCCCAACACCATGTTAGGCACTTGAACCGTTCAAGACATCTACTAGTTTTATTAGATGCTTTGATTATATTTTATAATAGTGTAGTTCACGAATCACATGCAAGAGTACATTCTTAATTGACTCAATTTTGACGAAAATTTCTTGCAGAAAAAAAGTTTTTTCTCAAAACTTTTTGGCTGTATTCGAGCATCACACGAGTTTTTGTAGGGGTAATTAGTGAAATATGCTTTTGGTCAGTAGGTTTGTTATTTGCCAGTAGTTTGAAGGATTCAAACAAATTAAAATATACATGATTTTTTTTTCTCTTCCATTTGAAACTACTGGCACACATTGTATTCTCATTCCTCGGCGCAAGAGTTGCAGAAAATAGAAAAAGACAAAAAATGTCCTATAGCACCTCAGTGAATATAATTATGCTCTTATTAAAAAAATTAATAATCTTTGTTCTATTTAAAATTTTTTATGTTAAAATTGTTCTACTTAAAATTTTTCCCGTCATTTATGCAATTTTGGCAAACTAGCTTATTTTGACTTTATGGGACAGAAAGCAACTCACCAGTCACCACACGGAGGTCTGAACGCTGAGTATTACAAAAATTATCTCTGCCCCACTGAGTTTTTCTTTACTTTTTTTACTCACTAAGCAACGAATTTTAAGTAAAAAGACTTTTTGCTCCGAAAATAAATTTCTTTGGAGATATTACATGGTGCATTAAAATTTTTTAATAGGATTAATTTTGGATAAATTGCATCCGCTAACAATATAGATTTTGGTTTATAGTTTGTACAAAAATAAATAAATAGTTCATTGCAAAAATCTGCCTCTTTTTTTATTAATATAAAGAGTAAATGATCCCGCACATATTCTAATAAATTGAATGTAATTTTTGATCCGAACATTGGATCGGACTAAAAATTTGACAGGAGCTTTGTGACTCAAATCATAAATCATAAATGAACAAAATAGATGTTTCTGGATGGAATAGACTAACTATCGTCCACAATTTATTGGCTAGAGCTCGTGCAAACACAAGATGGCAAAAATAGATTATTTTTTTTTTAAACGTCGTAGAATCTGCATGCAATGAATTAAAAAAAAATTAAACATTACGAATAACTTTACTAATAGAACTCTGAAAAGAAAATTTAAGTTTATTCCTCAAAATAGAGTTATAAGATTTCTATTCTACATCTTAGTTACCCTACGGAACATTAAATCAGCTTTGGTTTGCAATTTTACATAGTATTTCCCTTTTCCCATGGTGATCACCAGTGGCGGAGTCAGAAAATTTTCGAATGGGGTTCAATAAATTCATAATATTAATGTTATCATACAAAATTTTGAAATAAATTCATACATCTATTGATATATAAATTTACATTTATAATCATAATGATGCAAAAGTTTGAAAATAAACAAGGGGTTCAACAATAAAATATCATATGATTATTATGGGGTTCAAATTAGTGTGTTTATAAAGAAAATCATGTGGTAAATATATTTTTATATCCAAAGTGATATATTTTTCAAAAGAAATGTGGGGTCAATTGACCCCCCTCGGTTGCATGTGGCTCCGCCACTGGTGATCACAGGTAGGTGGGCTCACGAACTGTTTTTTTTTTATTTAGGAACTGCCCATGGTGAAAATAAAAGTTCTAAGATTTTTATTCTACATCTTAGTTACCTTACGGAACATTAAATCAGCTTTGGTTTGCAATTTTGCATGGTATTTCCCTTTTCCCATGGTGATCACAGGTAGGTGGGCCCACGAACTGTTTTTTTTATTTAGGAACTGCCCATGGTGAAAATAGAGTTTTAAGATTTCTATTCTACATCTTAGTTACCCTACGGAACATTAAATCAGCTTTGGTTTGCAATTTTGCATGGTATTTCCCTTTTCCCATGGTGATCACAGGTAGGTGGGCCCACAAATTGTTTTTTTTTTATTTAGGAACTGCCCATGGTGAAAATAGAGTTCTAAGATTTCTATTTTACATCTTAGTTACCCTACGGAACATTAAATCAGCTTTGATTTGCAATTTTGCATGGTATTTCCCTTTTTCCATGGTGATCACGGGTAGGTGGGCCCACGAACTGTTTTTTTTATTTAGGAACTGCCCATGGTGAAAATAGAGTTCTAAGATTTCTATTCTACATCTTAGTTACCCTACGGAACATTAAATCAGCTTTGGTTTGCAATTTTGCATGGTATTTCCCTTTTCCCATGATGATCACAGGTAGGTGGGCCCACGAACTGTTTTTTTTTTAGGAACTGCCCATGGTGAAAATAGAGTTCTAAAATTTCTATTCTGCATCTTAGTTACCCTACGGAACATTAAATCAGCTTTGGTTTGCAATTTTGCATGGTATTTCCCTTTTCCCATGGTGATCACAGGTAGGTGGGCCCACGAACTGTTTTTTTTTTATTTAGGAACTGTCCATGGTGAAAATAGAGTTCTAAAATTTTTATTCTACATCTTAGTTACCCTACGGAACATTAAATCAGCTTTGGTTTGTAATTTTGCATGGTATTTTTCTTTTCCCATGATGATCACAGGTAGGTGAGCCCACGAACTGTTTTTTTTTCTTTTTTTTTTTTTTAGGAACTGCCCATAGGCCTAAAATTCATCAATAAACTAGTTCAACAGTACCACAGTAAACAGCACGTACACAAACTTTCGAAAGCAAAGCTAAAGCCACTCGCTCCCAACCCCTGTAACCACTGAAACACACTAAAAAAAGGCTAAACAAAGTACGGTAAAAATGGGATGAACAGAAGCTCACCCCAAAAGAAAGAAAAGACAGTCTCTAAGGCCCTGATCGGAATGGGACTTCAGTGGGATTTCATTTCATTTGGTGAGAATAGAATTGACAGGAAATGATGTCAATTGAAATTCAGTGATCGGAATCATTATAAGATGAATTGATGGGAATTGAATTTTAGTGATCGGAAACCCTGCGATAATTAAGAGGAAATGATTTCACATCTTATATTTTTACCATTTTACCCTCAATACTTGATCGATGGGGAACCAAGTCTCAAAATAAAAACCTCGTGTCTACCGATCTAATCGTTTGTAGAACAGCTTGAGGGTCGAATCCACAGGGACGGTGTTGGAATATTAGTCTTTTACTTTACTAAACTAGCTAGACGGTTCAACTCTTATGTGAATTAAGGGTTGCAGGTGAGCCTAAATCCTAAGTCTAGTTCAAGGTCAAAACAAGAATTAATGAGAGGTATTCAACAAGTCACGAAATTCTAGGGTTTCTGGTTGCTAACACTTCTTCTTAGTCCCAGTTCCAGCGGCCCGCTGACTCTCGTAGCGGCCCGCTAAAAGAACTTAGGTCGCTAATCTATTAGACTGGTCGCTGGCTACTTGGCGGGCATAGACAACCTCGCTGATTCACTCAGCGGCCCGCTAGGATTAGCGATGTGAATGCAAATTGACCTAATTCAGTTGATAATTGTGTAGAGATAATGGCTTAATTAAGGTTCCTAGATCAAACTCTCGTTTTAGGTCTGGTTATCAATTAATTAACCCAATTTCCCTCGTATAGAACCTAGATTTCAACTATCGTTTCGTGGTCTAGTTTCTACAAGTTTATACCTTTCTAACCTACGAAATCCTTGAGTTTTCACTCTTGGAAAGGACTTAACTCTCGTTAACTAGTCCTGGTTTAACCTTTCAGTTTACAACCTTCATGTTAATCATAATCATGCCTAATAATCTAAGTTTATTTGGACTTAACCACCTAGCAATTAAGCGAGCTCTACTTAACGGGTGTAAACAAATCTACTTAAACAATCATGGCATAATCAATTCAAGCAATTCAAGCAAGGCATAAAACACAAAGATATCAAATAAAATCAATAAACATGCAATCAACAACTAAGAATTCGAGTTTACAACCATAGCCCTAAAACAAACAATCAACAACTAAGAAACATCATACAAACACAAGAGAAAATGAGAATAAGGAAAGATTACAACCAATTGCTCTTGCGTGTGTCGAAATCTCCTATCAAACACGTCTCTTGCTGTCGCAATCAACCTGCTTGGCGCTGCCTCGATCTGGACTTGAGACTCAACTCTCAAATAACTCAATGTCTAACCCTAACTTGACCTTGGATTTGGTCTCCTTCTTGTTCTCTCCCTTGTTCTCCCTCAAACAGGTCTTTAATAGGCTTTGGGAAGGTGTAGAAACGCTGGAAATAACTGAAGACGTGATCTGGATGCACCTGGAGTCGGTAGAAACCGCCATCCAAATATAGAATTGCCAAATCGGGCGATTCTGCTAAATCTGGCAGTTCCAGGCCTGCGGGCCGCTGGGCCTTTCAGCGGGTCGCAGGAAAATGTCAGAACTGCGTCCTGTCAGTATTTTGGGCATATCTCCTTCATCCGAACTCCGTTTGAGGTGATTCAAGATCCGTTGGAAAGCTTAGAACGAGCTCTTCAACTTTATGGACTCATCCAAGTCATTTCTTGTCCAGAATCTGTAATAAAATTAGAAACTATGGTAGTAACTCATTCTTGACACAAAACCCTAATTAAACTAACCTAAACCTATCTAAACTATGTAAACTCAAGGCAATTGGTTTAGTTTGGAGACAAAATGGTACCTGAGTATGCATATAAAATCCACTCATCAATACTTATTTCTTCGAAACGACATACTCTACGAAAATATCTGGTAGAATAGCAAAACCTATAAATAAGTGTTGTAACTAGTAAGTTCACATCATTCTTCCTTCTTAAAAGTTTCAGCACAAAATTACCGCTATGCAATACTTTTTTTTTTTGTATCTACATGTATAAACTCAAAATTTAGATGATAGATCAATACATTTTTTTTGTCAATGATAAACGTAAGGTTTAGTTACATTATTCAAACTCTGAATTTGAAATATGAATACAAAAGAAAGATAATTATAATCAATTTTACAAGAAAGTTGGCTCATTTGAACCTCCATTATTTTTTTTGCTGATAAAACATTAACATGCTAACCGTAAGAAATGATTTTACATCATATTTTTACCATTTAATCATCATTCTTATTTTTTTGAAATGGCAGCACACACATACCACAGATCAACCAATTCATTACATTTGCTTCTTCTTTCCAAGTCTGACACGAAAAGCATCATAATACAAAGATTAAAAAGAAAAAAAATAAAATAAAACTATACCAAGACTGATTGTCTCTCTCAGCAAATAACAACTTGGATAAACCTAATGGACCCACAAACAAGCCAAGACGTGGCACCAGTCTCCCCTATGTACAAAAGTTACCTTCATTTCATATTTGCTTCTCTTTTTTCCTCCTAGCTTCAGCTAAAAAGGAAAACCAAACAAAACTTAATTTTGGTTTCAAGAAAAAAAGTGCCCTCATTCCATATAAGTATGATTATCAAATTCTAAAGATATTTTAAACATTTAACTAACTCTGGTCAACCTAAAGATATTTTAAATATTCTAAATATGCATATTTTAGTTCCAATAAATTTGAAAAGAATAAGAAAGCAAATAGATACTATACCATCATACCTTAATGACAGTACACATACCAGCACATAAATAAAAAAGAAACAATATACAAGGCCTTGCCTGGCTCCAGTTATTAAAATTAGTGTCTATAGATGATCATTATACCGTTGATTAATTTCATTTTCTATTTGTTTTAACGTTAGTGAAAAGCTGCAATAATTAATGCAATTTTTAATTTTTTGGTAGGATATTTCTAGCTGATTTAAGACATCCTCTGCCTATAACAAGTATTGTACCTGATTAGCTGCTTCATGCTTCCCTAAGAGCAAAACATATCACATACGTAGTTAATTCGAACTTTCTGTTCTATCTTATGTGCAGACTTGATTCCTTTTACATGTTGATATGCTTTTAGTTATAAGAAATGACTCAAATGTTGAGCACATATACAAAATTGCTTGTGCCATATATTCGATTAGATAATTAATGACCATAAGATATTGCATTTTAGAGTGACAGCCCAAAAAGTAATGACACTGGTATAACTTTTAGAACTATTGTTCAAGGTTTCAGCTGCTCAGATAATTGATGGCACATACCTCTCAACATAAAGAAAATGGCATAAAATTTGGATTTACAATACAATGTAAAATGCATACCTGACAAAAAAAAAATGTAACATGGCTAGAATCCCATTAGACATGTTAATTATACTAAACCAAAATTTAAGACATATCTGACAAAATTGCACTATCGAACACCAAATCAAAGCTTTAATTGGTCTCAATGTCCTTTGCAATTAAAACACTCAAATAAAAAAAAAAACACTCACCTTCAAACACCTCATCTTGTCCATTTAATCTCTCATCACTATCTCCATCATCATCCGCTCGATTGGCCGGCACGCGAGAGGAGAGCCACCCAACGGCGAGCTGATCCAAATTGCGACACGGTTGCATCCCTCTTGTACACAACGGCGATTTTTCATGGTTGGTTGTCGAGGAAGCGCTCGTAATCTTCGTCGTTTATCTTGATCGGGATGTCGTATCTGGCGCGAGGCGGCGGGAGAAGGGGAAGGAAAGGGGAGAGAAGCGTGAAGTTGCGGAGACGGAGAGGAAAGGGGTTTGAGGGTTTAATCGCCATGGATAGGTCACTCTTTCTAGTACATGTAGATAGTAGAGGAGAGAGCAGGACAGATCGGTAGAGAAAGGGGTAATTTTGTCCGATCAAAATATACGTCGCCCTGTGCTCCTCAACTCTCACCAAATTTCTTGGTTTTTCACGAGAATTCTCTGAGGAAAAATTTTCTCGCCAACTCTCACCATGGAAATGGAGAAATGGAAAAATCCATTTCCGATTCCTACGGAAAAATTGCTTTCCGATCAGAGCCTAAGTCTAAAATAACGATTACAACAAAGGGGGGAAAGCTTAAGACGCAACATAGAAGCTGGCATCCAGCTCCATACTGACACCAGCCGCCAGTAAAAACTGAGAATGCCAGAAATCACCACAAAACAGCACTTGAATAGTTGAATTTCTTCTTGCATAATTCGCCAGAATATGGGCCGGCTGGATTACTTCTCTTCTCATGTGGCTCACGAACTGTCATGGACAAACTGTATGAGCAGTTGAGCACGTTGATCCTCGATGATTTGACTCGGTGCTTCAGAAATAATAGTGCAGTGTTCTAGGCCAAAAAATATTATAAAAATATGACCGTTTATAATTTAATCCGAAGGTTATGGCAAAATTTACTTTTAGGAACATCAAAGTAATTGTAATCAATGCATCTCTGGAAGAATCCATTAATAATTTGAATTGATCGTCTTTAATATTCAAGAGATTGATTCGTGCCATTTATCATATATGGAAGATAAACAAATACTGTCATATTTTTATCAACAAATAAGAACTAGTTTTATCAAAATTAATAATGGAAGTCCATATACTCTTTTGTATACAATAAGACTCACCTTAATGTTATCAGACAAACAAAATTAGAGAGAAGACATTGGAGCACTATGAAGACAAATCCATGTAACAGTCTAAAAATTAATTTACAATAGACCAGGAAAAGCGAACAAAAGGAAAATACACTAAAACACTAAAGTTCAACCTCTAAGGATTGTCTTATTCGCACCATACCGAATCTTTATTCTACAGCATTGTTGGGTACCACCGGGTTAGATGAGAAAATAACTAAGCTCTTGACCCATCGAATTATATATGATGTATCCTTCTTTTTAGGATATGATACCATTCCTCATGCTGTCGCCAAAGCCTCATACTGGTTTTTGCGGTGTAATTTGTAAAAGCTTATTGTTGCAATAGAAATCAAAGTTACACCAGCAATGAACACCGCCCCAGTCTTAACAGACATCTCAATGCACCCTATTAATTTACACAAAGGGAAGGCGTTAGAACTTAGAAGGAACTCAAAACTGGCAGCTAATACCATTTTCCATTTTTAAGATTGTACCAAGAAGATTTTATCTTACCATGGTCAAAGAGCACTACACAAAAATTGAATGTAAAAAATTCCGATTTTATTTAATATAAAAATTCAGACACCAAAAAATTTAATACAAAGAATTATTTATTTTTTTTTTAATAAGAAGAAAGTTCCAACGCGTTTATAAACCGCGCCTCCCTCTCTCCTCTCGAACGCGTTTTATAAACGCGTTACAGGCCCTAAAACGCGTTTATAAAACGCGCTAGAAGCCTGAACTTTCGGAATAGTTAAAACGCAATTAACGCGTTTATAAAACGCGCTAGAAAGTTTTTTACTCGTTTATAAAACGCGCTAGAAGCCTGAACATTCCAACTTCTATCACTTCGATCAAACTTTAGTCATTTCGATCGAACTTTAGTCATTTCTGTCTATAAGTTTGTGAATTTATAAACGCGTTATTTGAAGTTATATAAGACTATACATTCTCGCAGAATTTAAATCGTCAACAACAGATTATCTCTTACAATTTAAAAACCTATCAATCAAATCCAAAAATGTCTACAATTACAATATATGTCAACCAATGTCCAACTTTTGGTGCTTCTTACTTCCACATCGGTTGTAGTATGCATACCACATTTGCTGAAATTCGAAATGAATTATACAGCAGGCTACAGATTTTAGAAACCCAGTACACTTTGAATATCCATGGTCGTTACAATGAAATTGTAAATGGGAGATATGAATCACTATTTCTTCCTGTAAATTCTGAAGATCAATGGCGCCTTTTTTACCACGAGACATTCGAGACGAGAGGGTTACCGATTATTGAGTTGCATGTTGATTTCATCCCCGTATATGGCACGGGACCAGATCTGAACCTAACACCCCTTGACGAGCCCGGTAGCAGTGAGCCAAACACTTCCTTAAACCTTATGTGTGGCCAGCAATCCACCCCTTACCAATACACTGGCGAACAGTCCGTTCCTACGCAAGACAATAACACATCAGGAGATGAAGTCGAGGTTGCCGATGGTGATGAAGATGAGGGTCCGGCGACTTACTCCGACCTTCCTACCGGAGAAGAATATACCGATGTGGATGACTTCTCCGAGAGAGAAATGCCTTTTTATTCAAACTGCGACCAGCCATACGTTTCAGGAAGGACGGACTTGCACCATCCTGTAAGTGAATTGTGTGGTATTTCCATGTTTGAGTATGCTGGTATGCCGGAGCGTAGTTTAGGGCCACAAGGCGAACTTGCTGTTGGTAAACGATTCGGTTCCAAAAAACAATTAATTCTAGCTGTCTGTGATGTTTCATGCAAAACAAATCGAGAAGTTCGAACGGAAACTAGCAATAAACAAAAAATTGTAATGGTTTGCATGCAAAAACCGAATTGTAAGTGGCGATTGTATGGTAGACGTGAGAGTTATAATACAAATTGGAAGATCTCTACCAATCCAAATGAGCATATTTGTTCGAGACCCCCGGGCCAAAAAGGTCACGCAAACCTTACAGCTAGTCTCATTGCCGAACACGTTAGGGATGAATTGAAAAAAAATTTGGGAAAAAGTGTCCAGGACATAGGAAGCCTCATAAGGGCTAGATATCCACGTATTGAACCGACTTATAATAAACTATGGCGTGGGAGGGAGCGAGCGTTGGAGCAATTGTTTGGGTCCTGGGAAGGGGCCTACAATAAACTTCCACGCCTCCTGGAGGCAATGAAGGCGACAACCCCAGGAACGAAATACACAATAGTTTCTTGGCCTACAAACGATCCTAACGTTGGCGTCTTCAAGATGGCAGCCTGGGCTTTTGGTCCGTGCATAGAAGCGATGAAATATGCCAGACCTGTTATCTCAATTGATGCTAGTTTTTTATCGGGCCGATACAAAGGTAGATTGTTCTCAGTGTGTGGTTATGATCCAGAAAATCGATTAATTCCGGTTGCATTCGGATTGGGCGAAAAAGAAGATAAGGATACTTGGGGATGGTTTATGTCTTGGGTTAGATGTGAAGTTTTAGGCCGGAACACTAGATACTGTGTCATATCTGACCGTCATAAGGCAATAAAAGCGGTATTTGCATCCGTAGATTACGGTTGGAAGGCACAAGGTGCGCATGCAGTAGCGATTCATCGGTTCTGCATGCAGCATGTTGCGGAAAACTTATGGAAGGAGGCTGGCGGGTCACAAGATGCTGATTTGAAAAACTTTTTCAAATGTAGACTTGCTAACAAGAAAAACCCTAGACGTTTTAGAGAGAATTGGGGAGTTCTGAAGGAAAATAACCTGAGAGCTTATCAGTACCTAAGAAATTGTGGTAAAATTAATGAAAATGACAACAACGAGCGGCCAAAACTATATAAATGGGCTCAGAGTTTTGACAAGGGGCATCGGTGGGGTATAATGACGAGTAATGGATCGGAGAGTCTGAATAATGTGTTTAGAATAGAGAGAAGATTACCAGTGACAGCACTTATAGAAGGCGTTTATAAAACGCGTTGGAGGTCTCCGAACGCGTTTTATAAACGCGTACGAAGGTGGTGTCCAGGTAAAACAGTAAAACAGACTGACAACCTGCGAAAGTATTGAATTCCATTAACTTACCCCTTCGTACGCGTTTATAAAACGCGCTCAAACCTTATTACGCGTTTTACAAACGCGTACGAAGGGTTGAGTCTATAAATAGTCCTGCTTCTCCGCAAATTCACGTCGAAAATTCAGAAATCAAAAACCAAAACTTTAGAGAACTTACGCAGAGAAAAGAAACCGAGAAAACATAATGTCAACTAAACCACGTCATGTTTGTACCGGTGTGCTTCTACAAGGAGATGGAGGAATAAGTAAACGAGATATTCTTCGGCACGTCTACTTGCACTATCCTTCCGACAAATTTTACGTGAAGGTTTTTCAACGCGACGTTTTTGTAGTGAGAGGGCCGAAATATTGGACGGATGCAGTTAAGAGGGATGGAGGATATCATGTCCGACGTGGAGATGTAATCGTTTGGTTGCGTTTGCAACAGGCATGTCCTCCTGGATTTGAAAATCACCCTTTAAATGGAAATGACATATATCATTTGGACTGATTATTAGGTTTTCTATAATTAGATGTTTTTATTATTGTGTGTTCTATAATTATGTTTTCTATAATTAGATGTTTTTATTATTGTGTGTTCTATAATTAGGTTTTCTATAATTAGATGTTTTTATTATTGTGTGTTCTATTATTATCTGTTTTCTTTTATGTTTTAGTATATGTATTAATTCGTGTTTTAGTATATGTATTAATTCGTGTAGTATATGTGTTGTAAGTTTTATTATCTAATTTATTTTAGTTTTTATTTTATCCATTTTCATTTTTATTGTCAAATTCGAAATATTAATATTAAGAGACTTAATATTTATTTAAATTATATTAGACATTACAACTCAATGAACATTATAATAAAAAACACAACACAAATTAAAAATTACAATTTATTAAAATTTTGAACCACACAATACACAACAAAAAAAAATTACAAAATACATGATATTAAAATTTTGAACCACATAAAAAAAATTTGTAGAGGATCCATTGCTAAGGGTGGGAAGAGAAAACATCACCGCAACTAATAGACAAGAGTCGGGCGACTGATTGTCATATTGACCCCCTCTTTTTCTGAGACTTGGATGAGGATGACTGCATGTATGCAGATTCTCATCCAAGGATGTCGGCTGCGGTGTTATGGCTCGTAGACCCAGCCCAACAAACCGTCCTCTACACGTAATAACAGATTCCACAGGAAAGTTTTTATTTTAAAGTTGGTGGAATATTAATAGCCATAAGGATTGTGTGCGACTCTGTATCAGTGAATAAGTGTGCCGCATACAACCCTTATGGCTATTAGTTTCGCACCAACTAATATTATTTTGCATTCCACCATCTAACTCTTCTTTTCCTCTCATTTTTTTCTTTTTTTCAGATTTTTTTCCTTTTTTTTTTTGATTTTGGACGACAGAAGGTTGGGTATTTATATGGAAATTAGATCTCTCGAACGCGTTTTATAAAGGGGTAAGAAGGTTTCTTACGCGTTTTATAAACGCGTAAAATCAGAAAATAACGCGCAAAGTCAGAAACTTTCGCCGCAATCACTGCAGCTTCTAGCGCGTTTTATAAACGCGTTTTAGGGCCTGTAACGCGTTTATAAAACGCGTTCGAGAGGAGAGAGGGAGGCGCGGTTTATAAACGCGTTGGAACTTTCTTCTTATTAAAAAAAAATAAATAATTCTTTGTATTAAATTTTTTGGTGTCTGAATTTTTATATTAAATAATTTCGGTAAAAAATTTACAATGTTTTTTTCGGAACTTTCAAGTTTCAAGCCTTGGTGAGAGAGAGAAGAGAGCTTACAAGAGAGAAGAGAGTTGAAACAGATCATATTTTTGGGTGGTCCCGGCAGTGGCCTCTCCTCCTCTGCAACCAAAATGTAGAAGAGACCCATGACACCAGTGTGCATTTGGTTGCCACTGTAGTTAGAGATAAGGGTTAGTGTTTCCCCATCTGCTATCTTCACTGATCCAGGTTTTGGATAGCATGTGGACATCCCCACTATATAATTTGCTTCATTTCCTGCCTCTTTTCCATTTCCATAGCTAGGGATAGACGTGCATAGGAGTCTTCCATCCTAATTCAATTTTGTAAATCAGTGACAGCAGAAAAAAACGCTTCAGAAGAGAAAATGAAGGAAGTTGTATGGTCTATTTGCCGCATAATCAGCATTTTCAGTTGACATTAATGTGTGAAGAACAGGTATAATATAAGCATGAACTGTAACTATCAACATTAAATTCTGGTTTTCAAGCAGGTAAAGCACTAAATTATCATCACAGAGCTAAACTTTCTCATGCGTTGTGCTCCAACAGCTCAAAAATTTTGAGTTCGCTAGAGAATTTTTTATTTTTTTCAATTATCACCAGACTCAAAGATTTTACAGAACTTTCCACCTTGTCAGTTCAAGTGTTATACCCATAAGCCATAACATTCAATTTCTCGCTTAGGATACTCTTTTCCTTATCTTTGTATTTTTATTATAGCTGATAAATATTAAAGTGACTCTAACCTCTCATACAATTTAAAGAAAGAATAAAAAGCAATAACTGAGATTTTACCTGGCCGTATAAAGCAGAACCAGCCCCACCAGAATGCTGGTGGGCCACACCATAAATTATATCACCACCATGTGGCATAACCAATCTCGTAGTCTGTGTATCAATACAACCTCCATTTTTCCTTTCTTCTGAATTACATTCTTTCACCTCATACTCCACCTACATATCCATATGTGTCATTTAGTAAACTAGCATGAAGGGTTAGAACTTAGAACTTTGATCAGTAGACAAAAATGAATGTCAGAAATATTAGGTTTGTTGGCCTTTACAAAAATCAGGAAGAAGAAGTTGGGCACATAATTTGGAGAATTGAGAAACATGACAATTTCTCATGATTTATTGTATAAGTGAGATAATTATTAAAGATACATAAAAAATTCTTTTTATTTAAATCAACTCCTCTAATACCATGCATCTATAGGGGCCTGTCCCAGTGTCTGTGACATCAAGTATATAGACCTTCACGGGCACAGTGCGGGGCTCCCATTCAACCCATTCCACAGTGTATTTGAGAAAGAGCTTTCTTGTTACACTCTCAAATCCTTCTCTTAGCTTGCATTGAGTCTCATCGTAGCAACAATATAAACCACCAGTGTAATTGGCTCTTATCTCATGTCCATATTCATCAACCGTCACATTGTACAAATTGCACCTAAAAATTGAAATTATATTATCATTCACAAACCTATGAATTTATTTTGTAAGTGAGATATCTCATGTTTAGTACTGATTTTGACCTTGGCAGGAGGTCTGGTACATGCCACCATTTACACTCATTACATCAGCATGATATAGACATAGGGAAATGATTTTGGCCGCCATAAGTTCACAGCTCATCACAAAAAACTGCAAATCATCATTTTTTCTGAACATTTTACACCATTTTGGTTCAGAATAGCTGATACACTCTATTACCAGTACATTTATTCTTATCTGTGAGGACTTTTAAGGTGCTTTGGTGGTTATTAAAAATTTCTTTCTTCCTTGGGACAATATATTGATATCTAATTCCCAGATGGATACTAAAGGAGGAGAAATAGAAGATGGGAAAAAGATAAATTATCGATCAGCATATGACACTACAATTTTGCTTGCATGGACTGAACTACTGCTGTTATTGTTTCATGATTTCAAGTACTGATTTGTACTGAAATAGTGTAGAGCTTAAACACCAAATAGAAGAGACTCAAAAGTACATCAGCAGGAGGTCAGCTAGCTTTCATACCATACTACGAAGGTTCCAAATTACTGGTACAAATCCGGTAACTAAATTTGAAGTTAAGCAATGCCTCTACCTGCACTCAGTGCATCCCAGCCTATCAGTGACCCCTCGTGTGTCAATTGCGTGCACGTTTAATAGCCACCTCTCCTCATACCCAGCTGGCACTTCTTCTGGATTGCCAACCACTATCCCGTATGGGTCAGGAACCCATGTATCAGTCTTTCGTGTCTCTGACCCAAGCCCGTAGTACTGCCCCAATGTATGCTTACACAGCCCAGAATTTCTCACCAATATAATTTTTGACAGGTCATTTTCATTACCTGGCACTGAACCTTTGAGTCCGTAATACCTGAAACAATGTGAAGTATATAGATTGACTAGCTTAAAAGACACAAGATTTATAAAAGGAAAAAAAAAAAAGCTGATCCTATGCTGCTAGAAAAACTGGAACACTATCAAATCAATAACGATATCTGGACCCCAAAAAAAGATAAAAACAGGTACAAATAGATGGCTGCACAAACTAGGTCAAAATTGGATTTCAATATAATGTAGTGATTGTTTCTTTCTTAGTTATATCATTCAACAACAAGAAACAGCCTACTGGAATGTTAATGGCATGCGTTTATCAGTACCTTTCGACAAGCCAATGGTGGAGATACGTCTCATGCAGTGGGATTGGGTTGTCATACTCATCTACTACCTCGCCATTGAAGCTTTTCAAGGCAATGTGCCCCTTGGGGAAGGGGATGTTGAAGTAATACTTGTTTGCAACTTGTCCTGGTTTGAGATAGAAAGGAGGAGAGAGAAAAGTTTCGGTTTTGACTCCGGGGGGTCTCAACGCCTCTGTATTATGGAAGAATAGAAAAGAGAACAGCACCAAACAGAGCTCAGTGTGCATTTTGGATTCTGTATAAGAAAAAGAGTAGAAAGTGAAAAAGCAGATTCAAATTCAGGACCCAAATCTTTAAACCAATTTAAATCAGCCCTCTACCCTGCATATACATCGTATCCTGTAATACCTACTGAACTCTATTTGAATTAGATTTAAAAAAAAAAAAAGGGGATGAAGATGACATCTCTTCTTATTATCTTGGTTGACCTAGCACACAAAATGACCAAAACATTCTTTTGCACCTTTATGTTATTTACTTAATTTGCTGATGTACCTAAACATTGATTTCATGATTTGGCTAGTCAGAGCAAAAGAAAAAACCGTTGACAAATATAAAAAAATCCTGGTTCACGTGGAGAAAATTGGCAGTTGTATTAAAGTGGGTTTACAATTTTTTTTTGAGGGTCAAAGTGAGTTTACAATTACAACTAGGTAAATGTAAAAAAATCAAACAAAAATTGGTTGGATCTTTTTTATCAATTATTAAAAATATGATCGGATCTTACATAATGAAAATACTAAATTTACTAGTCTAGCAACAATTCCTTAAACGTACCTTTTTCCCCATATCAATTTTGAATAGAAAGGATGCCTAAAACAATTCCTCTTACAAAACATGGTCGTTTTTAGACTCTGAAACTAAAATAGAGACAAGGTTGAAGCATTTGAAGGTGGGGATTTAGAAACACACATATCACCAACTAATGATTAGCAGGTTAGTGGTACTGGTGATCCTCACGAAAACGATTTGTTTCATATCGTTATAACGTTTAATGCTTAATAGTACCTAAATTGTTTTTATCATTATTTTTGAATTAATAAAATCTCCTGGTTGTAGATATATACTAATTACTAATTAGTAATCAACCAAACTTGGCTGGGAATATAAATGAGCATAAATGTTGAGAAAGCATATGCTCAGAAAAGACCTCATTAAACTTTCATAGTTCCTCTGAAGGACAAGATCACAAGACGAAAGTTCTCCCCCCAAAATAGAATACCTATTCCAATTCTAGTGCAAAAGAAATACTAGTACTAAATAACTTAAAAAAATTATACTAGGAGATCGTGAAATTATCATCCCAAATTGAGGGAGTAGTTAGGAGTAATTGAACAGAGAAAACGTACCTGATTTCTTTTAAGAGGGTTTCACTGAACTTCGCTAATGATGCTTCAAATAGTAATGATTTTAATAAAGAAATCATGTAAATTTAGCTACAAGAATATACCAAACTAACAAGAGAACAAATCCTATCAAACTAAAGCTGGGAATAGTTCGAAATGATACCTTCTTCAATCTTCAGAAAAGACAAAAAGTGTGAATTAATTCTCCGATCAATGCCAAGATTTAATTAAACAATTCAATGTAAGCATTGAACCTTACCTTTTTTTGAGATTCGGAGAGAGAAGTGTGAAACGCGGTTCCTCTTGTGGAGTGCAGCATTTTGTCCCTCTAGAACTTCTATTTATACTTGGGATAAGGATGCGACACTTTCATTTAAAAAGAAGTGCAAGTTGCGATCAAAACAATATCCGAGGTTTGTTATGTCTCTACAAATAGAATGATTTTTAAGTTTAAAAAAAAAATATAGAGGCCGTTTGGATCGCTTAGGAATTTGAGGAATTTGAAGAATTTTCAATTTCTAGACATAAATTTATTGGAAAGTGTGTAACTTTGTGAAAAAATTGGATTGTTTATAATAAATTTATGCCTAAGAATAAAATTTTTTTCAAATTTCCACTTCAATCCAAACAGCCGAGAATGATTTTTTTAATCCGCACAAATTTCGTCTCCAGTTCTCTGGTTTTCATATGACAAAGAATGGATTTTGTTCACACTAGACGAATTTTTTAAGCAATAATTAGCACCGTGCCTAGTGCTTACACATAATAAAGATATTCGTCAACAACTCAACATTATAATTTGGTATCCAGATCCAAATATTGTTTTTGAATCAAGGACTTAGGACTTTCCAATAGTTGGTGCCATATATATTGTACATAAGAAAATTTCTGAGCTGCAGCTTGGTAGCCGCTGTCTAGCTTTTCTAAAAAAAATATATATATATCTGAGCTGACTATTCGCTTTTACTTTTAGGCTATAATATTTTTTAATGGCTACGCTAGGAAAATTACGTCTGACAGGCCAGCATAATAGTCAGCATTCCTTCAAGCTTGCAAAAATGAGGCTAGGTTACAATTAAATTGTTCAAGTCCCACTTGGCATGCATTTCCTTTTATATTGTGTGTGCGTGTGTGATTGAGATCCATTCAACTGCTGTAAAAGTATGAATACGTTATCCCAGTTGATCAGAACTAAAGAAGATATTATGAAAAAATAATTGAAGCTTTTAGATAATCCAATTTTTTTTGAAAGGGAAATAATAATAATATATTAAGCATTCACATGGTACAATTTCAATATACACGTTGGTAGCCAAATTCGTTTTTAGAAACAGAGAAAACTTGACACATCTAATGTACTATAATAAATGAGGTTTGAATGTTTTCTCCATAAATGAGGTTTGGATAGTAGACTTGGATAGTAGGATTGAGTGAGGACAAGAGTTGGTTGATCTAATTTTCTCCATAAAAAAATGAGAAAGGCTGACGGACTTGCTGACAGAAAACAATAGGAAATAGAAAATACAAAGCCTTATCAGATGGAGAGCTTCAAGTCTTCTAGGAGCTTTATGCCACGTGGGAAGTGCTGACGGAAGTGCTTCCGTCAACTTAGAAGATTTCTCTCCAGTTATGAACAAAGCAATGATTCTCCATGGTATATGAGGCGAAGAAGAATTATAATAAAAAAAGAAAAAAAAATGTATGGAGAAGAAACCTATCTGAGATCGATAAATAATTGTCAAAATAAAAACATAAGATTACGATATATATATTATATATATAATTAGACATGCCATATTTTTTTAGATTGGAGAATAATTCAATCTATTTCGTCGAACTTGTAAAATTTTCCATTGTAAAATATAAAAATTTCTTCCATGAACAAAGCAATGATCCTCCATGGTATATGACGCGAAGAAGAATTATAAAAAAAAGGAAAAAAAATGTATAGAGAAGAAACTTATCTGATATCGATAAATAACTGTCAAAATAAAAACATAAGATTACGATATATATATATATATATAACTAGACATGCCATATTTTTTTTAGATTGTAGAATAATTCAATCTATTTCGTCAGACTTGTAAAAATTTCCATTGTAAAATATAAAAATTTCTGCCGTAAAAAACTTGTCAAAATTTATAGACAAAAAATTGTAAGTTCAAAATTAATAATTTCTTCCATAGAAAGTCACCATATATAAACTTGACATAAATTTTCTGCCAAAAAAATCTTGCTAATATTAATTATTAGTATGACTATTTTTAATTTATTTAACAAAAAAAACTATAAAAAAGAAAAAAAAAACTATTAAAAATGTTGTTACTTGTTAATATATTCTTTCTATTTTAAAAATTACCTATTATTAAGCAATATATTTGTTAACATAGATTCAGTTGTATGCACATAATTTTGAAGTCCATATGGACAAGTCAATTTCATATCATGACTCATGCATCGACTAATTGATTAAATTTCATTTCAGATAAGAATATTGGTGTGCCGGAACAAGTTTTCCATGATGCGTGCTCTACTGACTACTGGTGTATATATGATTGTGGAATTAATATCTGTACTGGAATTAACTTTGTTTGCCCAATTACGACAGTAGGGACAAGAATACGAATCTCTATTTCATTCCAAAATTAAGATTTTACAGAAGTTGTGTAAGGAACGCTCTTATTTCTGAAGAATTCATACACACTTTTCCTTATTTTCACAGATGACTCGTTGAATGCAGATACCCCCCCCCCCCCCACTCACATCATCAAATAAAAACTTCGATTTACCTTTTATAAGAAAATATTCAACAATTATTGAGCTATCATACGTTATTTTCGCACGAAATGCCACAGAAAACTTGGAGTAGACATTTATTTATGTATATGTAATGTAACTTTTATTCTTACTACTTACAAAAGCATTATTCATCCAGGGCTAAACTAATTAGGCGAAAGGTATAAACAATTATTTGCTTTGTGCAATCTTAATCATTGGTTATTTAATATAAGTTTATAAACTCTTCACTTTTAATAGAAAATTTTTTCCGCTGTGCACTGTGTTTGAAAAGAGACCATGATAAATATGAAAAAAATTTATTAAAATAATAATAATTTTTTATTTTAAAATAAAGTACGTAGATATAATTTCTCATTTGCAATTTATCCACATGTGCGTTTACTGTTTTATTTATTATTTATATTAGCAAAAGTGTTAGGAAATGCTTACTTTTTATTTTTATACTAATTATAACTAATTAATCGTCATTAACCATCAAACAAGTCAAGATCTAGTGCAAAAGTCATCCAACACAAAGAGAAAAGGATTAGGAATTATATCTCTCCTTGAATCATATCAAGGAGGCAATTTCAAATACGTAGGAGTCGGTGGCGTGCTCTCCTTGTGCATCCACCTCCATCGACGGCCGCCTCGGGTCCACCAAGAGATTAACCACGACCTAGAAGTTGTGCTAGCAACTTGGAGGTCAAGCCTAATCACCTAACTTTCTCTATTCTTCAATTAACTAATTAAGTGTGGAAGAGAGGAGGGCTCAACACATGAGCAATAGGGAGAGAGAGAGAGAGAGAGAGAGAGAGAGAGAGAGAGAGAGAGGGTGGTGCCGGCCAAAGAAAGGGAGGAGATGAGATGGTGGCGGCTAGGAAAGAGAAGGTAGGATTTTGCTACGAGGGACCCCTTTATATAGAGCTTCCATCCCTACCTACCACCAACCAACAATTTACAAGATTGTCACCCCTACCTACCTCCTTAGGCCGGCCACACATGGGACTAATTGGGCTATGTGTGATGTGCAATTAATCTATATAATCAATCATTCAATGGATCTCTTTTGTTGCTCTCAAATTGGTTCCCTATTAGACCTTTTATTCAACTTTTAAATTAAGGTCTTATAAATTAAATATGTGTTGAATAAATAATTATTAACTAATTAATAATTATTTGGTGATTAATAAATGCACTAATTTATTTCTATATGATCCCTTTGACTTAATTAATTATAACGGTGCATAACGATATATAATTAATTAATCAACTCATCATATTTTCACAGAACTTATTGCTGTGAATAAACAATTAATGCATTGTGTGGTTATAACTCTATTTGTGTGATCCTTTGAGGATTTATGTTATGTTGGCCATGGAATTAAATCGTTATTTAATTCCAATAATCATAAGCGGTATCTAGCAACACGTTATGATTCCCAATTCACATAAATACTGTACTGCTACAGTATTTCAATCTTGCATAAGAGAATAAAAATAATTTTCTATTTTGATTCTCATGTCACACGATATCATTGTATAATTCAAGATAGGAATGTGTCATTCTTGCATATTATACGTTTCTTGATCTTCAGATAATTGTATCAACTTGCTAGCAAACAATCTATCCCCATCAAGGGGCCAAACAAATATCGTCACTCACTAAGTTAATTAATGGGGGACATACAATTTTCTTGATGATTAACTTTTCCCCGCACAATTCAAGAGAACATAAATAAAGTCCGTATAACAGCTCTTATCGGGAATCGGTCAACGGTAGACGATATTTATAGAACCTATCCTCATGTGGAAAAAATAAACATCTCAAACTTAGAACCAAAATCATAACGAAATAAATAATGACACATAACACAATCCATATGTTTATTTCGATGGGTCAAGTTCTGTACTATGTTCTATAACATATACATATGCAATTAACTTGGTAACTCTTTACCTATGATTTGTAGAACTTAATCATCACTTAACTTGCATACTAATCTTATTGATAATTAATCTTCATTGTTAATTATCAAGATTATGGACCTTTTAGATTTATTATTGTCATTTAATTATAAATGAACTACAGAGATCTACAATTCAGATGCTCAACCTGAATTATATGTCAATAAATAAATCAAGGAACAAATGATCAAATATCATCAATAACAAAAAAAAAATAATATTAGGCATATCTTTAACAAAAAGATGTTCCAATATGTGAACAAATAAAGAAACAAAATAATATTATGCATCTATTTATATTTATTTTCTTACTATTTATTCTTTATATTGTTGTTATATTTTTAATTCTAACTCGGTCTAGATGAAAGGTTTTTTTTTATCTCGTTATGATTTGATCAAATTTAAAGAAACTATGGTTTATATTTGCATACTTTAACATTTGACTAGCAAAAAAAGTCCACCCGACTGTGTGGGAATGGAAAATGAAATCTGAGCCTCTTTTGTTAGACAGTGATTTCGGTATGGTGAGAGAGGGTTGATTTATTTTTCTCTTTTTTTTATTATGCGTACAAATTAAAAAAGAATAAGAAAAGAAACAATATGAAACACAATCATCTAGACCTTGACTCTTTTCTGTCAAATGTACCACTCTTTATATGAAACACAAATCTAAACTGTACATTATATCAAATTGCACATATCGATAATTTATAATTGTGTTAATATATGTTTGAACTTTTTTTGGGTAATTTTGTTACGACGTTTCTCTAGATACTTTTTATAAGCGGTAGGGATATATTTGGACTCAAAATTGAATAGATTTTTCGATTGACGTAGAGTAGAGATTTTTATAAGGACCAAGGACTAAACGCTCGTTTGCTCGTTGGGCTTTTATTGGCATGTTTTGGGAAATGAAATCCAGTTCCGAGCGGGTTCGTGCGAATCACAGTCGTCTGATTTAATTTCAATGACAAAGGGAGTTCCGTGCATGTAACTAGATTGATAGACCCGAATCGTCAAGATCAGATCGGACGGTTCGTAGGCTGCGCTGGACGGTCCCGTGCGGGAGCGGATGAGGATTGATGTTTTGGACCTTTTGGTGGCTGTGGGCCCCACGACGGCTACGGGCTACGGGGTTAAAAAAGGAAAAAAAAAATGCACTAAAAAAACAAAAGAATACGCTTTTGTCTTCTGTGACGTCGTTTATGTAATTTACGCAAACCAGCTTATTTTGACTTTATGGGACTCAAAGCAACTCACCACACGGAGGTCTGAACGCTGAGTATTACAAAAATTATCTCAGCCCCACTGAGTTGTTCTTTTCTTTTTTGACTCGGTGAGCAACGAATTTTGAGTAAAAGGACTTTTCGCTCCCTAAAAGAAAAAGATTTTCTTTTGAGAAATTACGAGGTGCATTAAAATTTTTAATAGGATTGATTTTCTTTAGATTTCGGTTTATAGTTTAAATAATAATAATAAAAAAAAATAGTTCTTTGCAAAAATTTGCCTCTTTTTATTAAAGAGTAAAAGTACTTACTAGCAATTAAATATCGCACAAGGATCATAGATGAAAAAAGTTACTAGCAATTAAGGATGTGCTCTAGAAGAGATGAATCTAAACTAAGGAAAGAAACGGAGAGGAAAGAAGATGAACGAAGTTTAGAAAAAAAAATATCGTGCTCTAGATCTCTAAAACCATGGATTGAAGATAGCAGCTGTACTCTTCTCCTTGGACGATATTGCCCTTTTCAGTTTAAATGGGAAGAGAAAGATAAATTGTGAGAGACTGAGAGTCCATAGCCAGAGAAAGAAAAACGAAGAGTATTTTAGGTAAAATGTTAAATTTCTTGGTGTCATTTGGATACACTCCGATTTTGGAAGTAATGGATCTTCTCCGTGAATGGGTTGTTTGGCGGCTGTAGTTCAATTGAGTTTCCGTCTATTCATCCAACAACAGTGACAAAAGTAGAGTATTTCGATTACACTACTTTTTCTTCTCTCCTATTCATCTCTTCTGAAGCACGCCCTACATTTATCGCTAGCCCTTAAAAAATACAAGAATTTAAGATACCCAATTGTAGAAAGTACGATTGAGACAATTTATAGCAAGATGAAGTTAGATTGAACTTCCTAATGAACTTCTAAATACAATTCACTTTGCATTAACTGACAACAATTTTGCGAAGCAAAGCAATCTACTAGCGCTGGCGTCGTGGTTGGTCGGCCTTTTTTACTCTTTTTCTTGGTGGGGTCTTGTTTACTATTAATATAAATATGAAGGTCACTATTTACTGTCGAAGAAAATGAAAAGTATGCATGACTGTAAAATTATTCTTTTTGGCTCCGTTTGGATGGCTTTTTCCCGGAATAAAGAATAAAGAATAATCACTTTTTACTAATAAATTTATTTCTAACCATCCAAACTCTTCACAAAAGTTACACACTTCCCAATAAATTTACCCTTTCCCAATAAATTTCTTCCCTTCTTCCTACCTTATTTTAGTTGATAAGTGATAACGACCAATGTCTTGGTTTTTCTGGATGGAATAGACTCAATTCGGATTCGCTGTAGCGCGGGACGCGGTGTAGCGCACTACGAGCCGTCTGATCTTGATTGGACGGTTTATTTTTTACGGGCCTATCAATTTAGGTTACATGTGTCGCGGCTTTTTCGTCATTCCCTCGATGAATAGAATTGGACTTCCTCGAGAAATGGGAACATAGCCTTGGATTCACCCCCCTTAAGGTTCGATCTCCGTTCGAGTATCTCTTAACGACAAGAGAACCAAAACATGAGTCGCTTCTTAAAGAGGTTTGTTGATTTCGTGGGTCCTTTCTTTCCAGTAGGCGCAAGCCCCTACTGTTAATTACCCCGTGATCGCTCACGAGAACCTCTGATTAAGGGATCTGAAGAATTTTATGTAAAGGCTAGGAATCGTTTGTTTCACGTTTATTTTGGGTTTATTTCTCTTGGTTTAGACCGGACTCGATTGGTGTACCAAATTTAGTTGACGGGACCCAATTGAGGACATTTTGATCTGCTGAAGAGTTTTCGTTCTTGAAGTGGAAAGGTTTCGGTCTCGATTCCGGGTTTCGTGTTTTGACTTTTAATTTCTTAAGTTTCTCTTTGGGTTTTACATTTTTTATTTTTTAATTTTAGACTTTTGGAATATCTTTTTATAGTTTTAGTTATGTTTATTTTTTAAAATACTTGATATCAAATATATTTCTTTTAAAATCCCAATATCAATTTTTGAACGGTTGTCAAGAGAGTTTAATTAAGTTTTAAAATCATTTTGGAATTTTACAAAATTTATTTAATGTCCTTTTAGAATTGTATAAAATTTATTTAATATTGAAAATACTTCAAAAATAGAAATACTCAATAATTTAATAATTTTTTATATCAAAATATCAGTGGATTTGATTTATTTGGATTTTTAGGATTTTATGGATATCTTATTTGAATTTTTCTGAGTTTCCTACTATTTTTAATGAATTTTTAAAGTTTATGATGATTTGGAATTTTCTGGTTGGTCCACGTCAGCAGAGAAGGCTGAGGTGGCTGTTGCGTGGTGCTGACTGACGCTGACGAGGCTTGATGATGTAGCATGACGCTGAAGGCTCTTATTCGACTTGTGTAACGGGTTACTGACAGGAAAAAAGACCCGCCATAAGAGATATGGTCACAGCGGATTGTTTGCGGCAGCAGATATCATCTCTTTCAAACCCGATAGAGGTGATTTTTTTTGCGGTTTAGTCCCTGAAAGTTCGCCGGTCAAATTGCGACGACTCCGGCCTTCCTTTCAGTTGAGGATGGGTTCTTTAGAATCGAGAGGATGAGGAGAAGTCATTGGTTTACTCCATTCTTGCCGTTGAAGCTTGTGTTGCTGTGCTATACCTGAGGAAGCTCGTATAGACATTAATGGTGTCTGGCGTTCTCTGATCGTTTTCCTTTGCCAGTGCTAGGTTTATTGAGCTCATGATGGTACACAAAAGGCAAATTAAATTTCAATTTTGCATGGAGATGTCTAGAAGGAGGTATTCTGGGCTGAGGCGTTTCGGCTTCAATTTGGTCTGAACTGTGCTTTTGCAGTGGGGCCCACTTGAACATTTCTTTATGCCAGTGATGATTGGATGAGTTTCAGGAGGTTGAATTCAGTTGGTTTACACATTTTATCCAACTTGAAACACCATACTTTGCTGTGCGAGGCATTGAAACACCATATTTATGATTTACATGTAACTAGACTTGCAGTAGAGAAACTTGATTTAATGCCTATTTTAAATAGTTTGGAGTTTGTTTTATGTACCTAGATTGCTCAAGATGTGAGAATAAAACATTTAGCAACTTTTCACCATTTGCAATTTTCTTATTTAAGTAACTTCTGCCACTGTTTTGATGAGGTTCTTCTTTGAGCTGTTTAGAATGCAGGAAAACTAATTGCAAGTGTCATAAGGAGAGCATTTGAAACTGTTGAAGGCTATTTTAATACTTTGTTATTTCTTTGTTGCAAATATCCATGTACTTATACAATTCTGACTCTTTTTTTTAAAATTAAATGAGAATTCATTTGTATACTTATCAAAAATTCTGAAAATTTGTAGAAATGTTCCTTTAATATATCTATAAACTTTCCCCAGTATATATTTTGTGTTTTATGCAAGTAAAACCCCTTTCTTTTATTAATCTTCATTGCTGGTCAAATTTTGTGTTTTCATGCATATATTTTGTTTGATGACAATATAAAACATGCCTATGGAAATGCTGAATCTACATTATTTATGCATTTATGTCCTAAGTTCTTAATCAAACTACACTAAGGGGGGGGGGGGGGGGGGAGGCTGGTTGGAATTTAACATGATTTTACCATTTTTATTGTATTTTGAATTTTTGCTAATTCTTTGGACATGGCTAGGCCAGTGCTATGCTCTGGACCTATGCCAAGCCAAATTAAGACCACCACGAGAGACTTAGCTATGCTCAAGACCTCTACATGGAAACCATGGTGTGTTTCTTTATTGAACAATAGGACATCCCATGAAGCTTGGAGCTATGCTCCAGACCCTCATGAGACATCCTAGAACCATCCTAGGACCATGACTGATGCTACGCTTCAGACCATGGCTCCTAGGAGCATTGATACACATACTCATGCACACCATTGTTTGGTGGCTGAGCTATGGAAAAGAACAACCAAAACAGCAAATTGATACTTGAAATTACTTTCCTTGATCTTCACACAGAGGATTACAAACACACACTTCTCAATTCTATCTCTCTTTCTCTCTTCAAAACTGTTCGACGATTTGCCTTTCTCAATTACACTCTAACTATCCTAATTAAGCAAAATAGCAAGAGTCTAGACCTATCCTCTGTTTGCAGCCGCTCTCCTCCTTCTCTTTCTGTGCCTTTAATTGGGTTTATATAGGCTTGAATCTAGGGTTTCCTTCTCTTGGCCGTGCCATCTTTTCACCCTCTGATTTTGATCCAATGGGTATCCGTCAGCTGCGCTAGGGTTTAGATTTTTGCAAAACAGGGGCGCAGGTGAATGGTTTCGCTTCTATGACGCTGGAGGAGCCACGTCGACGGCTGCCATCGATCTACCGGCTTCCTACGGTAAAACCGCAGCTTTCACCTTTTTTTTCCTTTTACCAGATGAAGAGGACGACCCTGCACTTGGGTCCCGCTTGTCGGATTAAATAAGATAGAGAGAGATGCGCGCTCTCGTTTCTTTGTAAGCCAATGGAGCCAGGGAAGGGATATAAAGCTATTGGTGCATGAGCCAAGACCATCCAATGATTCAGACGCTATGGTAATTTTAACCAAGGAGGCAGCGACATCATCTGTCCCCCCCTGGGATCCTCTGCAGTGGTATGCACGCGCCAGAGGCTTTTCATTTTTTCTGGGATTTTCTGGGA
The DNA here is from genome assembly GCA_028095005.1 of Rhynchospora pubera. Classification (NCBI taxonomy): domain Eukaryota; kingdom Viridiplantae; phylum Streptophyta; class Magnoliopsida; order Poales; family Cyperaceae; genus Rhynchospora; species Rhynchospora pubera. The sequence continues at coordinate 181,968,707 of CM051461.1, forward strand.
TTTCCATTTGATTTTCATTGATTTAACATTTATTCTTCAATGCTGACCCAAAATAAATTCTTTCAAGGCCTTCCCTTGGGTATTTGTGGATGAAATTTTATGGGTAAGTTTAGAAAAATATGGGTATTGGTAAATTCCTCATAGATTTATTTTGGTAGTTTTGTAAAGTTTTTGGGTTTATTTGCAAATTTTGGCATTTGTGTGGGCTTTTTTGGTATTTAAAAAGGAGACCACATGTACCTAGAGAAGAGCTGGAGAAGAAATAGGGAAGCTATATAGGTTAAATTCAACGGTGTACCTAGAGAAGAGCTGGAGACATAGTATGAACCTAGTGCGAGACCACATGTTTTGGGGCACTTGGCTTCCTGTCTAACCACGAATGAACTAGCTAAGATTGCTAAAACAAGAACAAATTTCGTTGCAGTCATGAAGACTCTCTCTTTTGTAAGAAGTGGGTACGTATAACTGTATAAGAGTTTGTTCTTCTCTATTTTTCTAGGGAAAGAAAGAGAGCTCACTGATACAAGTCAAAAATTTACTTAATAAAAAGTCGACGAAGTTGTTTTCTCGCGACTTTCAAGTTTCAACTTTCAACGGTGTAAATAGGGCTGTCAAACATGGCCCAATAGTACGGAATGGGGCCTAATTATTAGCATTTCGCATAAGAAAACGGAACGTCAACCCATTTCGTTTACGAAACGGCATAAAATTTTGTTTCATTAACCGTTCCATTTCAAAAATAACACATAAAACAATTTGAAATGAGACTGAAACAGTCGAAACGGTAGAATATGATATTTCGTTTGTCGTTTTGTTATTGGAACGAAACATAAATAGTTTCTGTTATTTGTTCCGTTTCGCTTAATCAACACGGAATCACGTGTTTTTTTTTCAGCCGTCGACAGCTCTCCTCTAGGTGTAAATTCTGAGATTGAGCCTCTGAGGTCAAAAGTTTGACTGATATATATTTATTTAGGTAGAGATTGACCGAGATATTTTGTCCAGATCGGTACCTCTATGCTCTATGACAGCTCGCCAAGCTGCGCGTCCCTGAAGTTGTTACAGATTTTTCAAATCAATTTTTTTTTTCGGTCACGCATAATTTAAATTCAATATTTCCATCAAAAAAATAATTAACGATCAATATTTTATTAAACTAAGTATCAATAACTTGACAAATTTATCTTAAAAAGTATCGACTCTATATTAACGAGCACTACTTATTTATGTGATCTGGATGGAATTTTTGTCCAAAAAATATATGTCAATTTAATATAATGACTTCGTCGGACTCTCTTGAAAAAAAAAATCATAATGAACATATATAATGTATTATGGTAATATTTAAATTTTATATATCACATGTGGCATTTAAAAAAATCAGTCTTCTTTTATTACTTTTCATAGAAAAAAATCAGATGACAGGTATATTTTTCTACGAAAGGAAAATTTGTTTGCACCAAAATATGTTTCCACTGAATCCTTTTCATAGAAAAATGTTAAGAGTAAAAATTCATCAGATGCGTTCTATAATATGATTGATTAAGCTTTCACAGGGGGAAAAAATGTTGCATTAGTATAGAGTATAGACATCATAAAAATTGCATATTTAGAGAATATAGTTTACCAGTAGAGAAAAACGTTAATTTTTCTATAATGCTAGTTGAAATATAAATTTGTATCAATAAATTAGTTTTGTTCTGATTAATTAGTTATCGTTATAATTGTGGATTGTTTTAAATTTAATAGTTGAATATCTTAACGTGAGCTATACTTCTTGATTCTACCGTAGGAGTCTAATTTTGATTTCGTTTTTCTTTACTTCCCATGTATTCATGAATAAATGAATGCTTTGGATATATCGGTTGTATTCACTTATCTCTTGATTCAATCCAGACCATGTAATTTGGATTGGACGACAAAACGGAATAAGCAATTTAGATCGTAGGAATTAAATGGGGACGAGTTGGTTGATCTAATTTCTCTCTATAAAAAATAAATTAAAAAAAAAAGTGATAGGCTGACGGCCTCGCTAGCTGACAGGAGGAAAAAAAAAAAAGACTAATCAGATGGAGAGCTTCTTGGAGATTTTGCCACGTGGGATGTGCTGACGGAAGTCTTCCGTTATCCTAGATGATTTCTCTACAGTCCTATTCAAGCTGTGCTCCTCCATTGTCCATAAGGTACAAAAGAAGAATCAGGAGAAAATGCAAATTTATCTGAAATCGATAAATAATTAGAGTAGTGCATGATCATCATAATTTTACATATTTATTTAAAATAAAAAATTTAATTTGACAAATTCAATTAATTCGTAGAAATCTGATAGGAAATCAAAGTTTATATATATATAGAGAATGACTATACTACTATCGGTATGTAAACTGTTCTTGTAGACTAGTTTTTTGAACCGTTAGATTGTTTTAAGATCCGTGTGGAGATCTGAAAGAACGACTCAGATATAGGCGCTATCCCCTCCTTTACTTTAATTTTTCCCGTCTCTCTCTCTCATGAATTAAGTCGTGTCCGTGTCTCTCCCCGGGAGCGTATCCTCTGGATGGTTGTTACTCAACCATCCAGTGGACGTCTTTCGATACGAGCCGTCTGATTTAATCTAAACGGTTAGATTTTTTCGGGCCTATCAATCTTAGTATCATGCACGGGACATTTATAGCCATTGAGATTAAATCAGACGGCTGAGATCGAACCATCCACTGGATGGCCATCCAGAGGATGCGAAGTCGTCTCTCCCCCCCTTGCAACATATCTTCCAGTCGAAAAATAAAAGAAAAGCGAACCCTAGCCTGGGTTTCTACGCCTCCGCCTCCGCCGGATCGCCTCTCTCAAAGCAACTCGATCTGATCGGCGTCTCAATCAGCACCGACGAACAGTCGATCGAGGATCTCTCGTAATAGTAGAAGGTCGGAGGTACTTCTTTCATGCTCTTTTCTCTGTGACCATGGTTCCGATTGCAAAACTGATTTTGGAAAATTTAGTTTTGGTCTATTTTCTTTTTAATTTTTGGGGACTTTCTCGTCCCCTTGCTGTACATAAACTCCTTTCTTTTATAAATACAAATACACCTGGCAAATTCCAGATCTCAAAAAAAATAAAAATAAAAATTGTACAATTTCCCATTTCTCTAATTTGAGTTAAATTCCTAACTCTATCAATGAAATTTAGGACAAATTTCTGCATCTGATATCGATTAGGTAAAATGATATTTTTTTTTACTTTAGGAACAGATGAAATAATTCAATTTCAAGGAAACTGAAGAATATCAAATGAAATAAAAAGACTGAAATGTGATCTCAAATGTATTGAAGCTGCACCTATGGTCCAGAACATGATCAGTAGTTTCAGACTTTCAATTTTGCACTTTCAGACTTGTTCGTTTTGTTTTAAAAATATTTGTTTTCTCATACATTTGAGAGATGGTATCATTGAAGATCAAGTCGCAATTAACGTATTAACATACTGGCTTTGGGAGGTGGTATCATTGAAGATGAAGCAGAGAGCAGCCAGACATGTAGCTTGTTGAGGCATCAACCTATTGATAACCAAAGTACCTAAATTGCTTTTCAAGCTGTTCCATAAGTGAGTAGAAACAGCGCAGTCGAAGAAAAGGTGTTTGCAGATTCGAGCACCTGTTGTTGCTGGCACAAGACACAACTTGGCTGAAATTTAATGTTCCTTTTCTGCAGCTGGTCTTGAGTTAACACCCTTCCATGTGCTAGTAGCAGTATAAATAACTTTTAAGGAAGGTGGTACACTAGAGTTTTCATAAATTTGCCAACGAAAAAGCAATTTGAGAAGATAATGCCAGCAATTTAGTTTTAGTTTTTATTTTATTTTTTCTTTTTTATTATCTCAATTTGTACGTTATAATGTTCAAGCAATAAGAAATAAGATCACAATGAGTCAATTTCTTATTCCACTTGACAATATCGTTAACTGATGATAATAATTTCTGTTTGTTGTATGTAATGTGTTGAATCTCTTACAACAACCAACTTTAAAAAAGTTCCTAAATCACTATTATTGGATCTTCCAAACTATGCATTTAGAATCAAGTGAAGACTTGAGGCGAGATTTTGTTTCAGTCTTTCTCTCGATTTGTTGGATATTTTGAACTTCCAATTGATTTCAGCATCTTCAACTAATGGGTCCGATTTCTGTCGAGTTTTGAAATCAACTATACATTTTCATTTTTCCTCTTTGTTTAGTTTTGATCTGCATCGAAGAAACAAATAGCAAGCTTCTGATTAGAAAGGTTCAACACTAGTTTTGATCTACATTGAAACAATCAGGGTTGACACATAATATAAACAACTACCATTGCTCCTCACAGGTACAAAATTTGGTACCAGTAACTAATTACACATTCTCTATATTATTCTACTATTACGCTTTATTGAGGCCCATATAAAGCTGTAAATTTATGCCTAAGTAAATTTAAATTAGTGATTAAAACTGTACAATTACACTTTATTGAGGACCATATAAACAATTAAGCTCCATTTAGTCTCCTTACATACTTTCTTTAACAATTAAGAAAAGGGTTTGAAAACTCAGCAAGTGGGTGATGGTGGGTAGAGAAGATTAAATTGTGCTTATCCAATCCATTAGCAGGATGACTGAAATGGAAAATATAAATGGAATCATCAAAAACCCAATTAAAGATCATTGGAATTATGAAATTTGCTTCTGCGATGTTGTGCATTCCTAAAATTTTTTTTGACATTTGTAAAACGATAACATTATAACCTAGTCAAGTTGTATCATTAGAGGCTCAATTGAGAAATTTTATTCTCAAACCATACCAACAAACTGAAGATACACAAAAGGATAAGGAAATCACCTGAATTAGAGGGTCGTCAGCAGCTCCTCAAAGCAAATGGAGATGTACAGCTGAGGAGGCCTTGCACGCCGGGCCCACATTCGAGCACTGAACGAAGAGAAGGTGGGGAAAGGGAAAATCGAGTCGACCTGGAGAGGTTTAGCTTTAGGTTTTTCTTTTTTTGGATCAGGCGAGCGTTTTTTTTTTTTTTTTTGCGAGCATATCTCCTTTGGAATAGCAACGTTTGGTCAAGAGAGAACAGAAAATAAAGAGATCAGTGACGGAGACGGACGCTTTAACAGCAGACGACGGAAAAAATTAAGAGCTGAGCGCCTCTATCTGAGCCGCTAAATTAGATCTGTGCACGGATCTTGGAAAAATCCAACAGCCTAAAATTTCAGCCTACAAAAGTAGTTTACATACCGACAGTAGTAATTGTGTTAATATGCTTGGACGATGGTGGATGTAGCAGCATGAAGCTCTTCTTTATCAAGATGGGGGCATGGTGGCAGTTGAAGCATGAGGATTCTCCAAAAAACATACAAGTAAATAAACTTTGTTGATCTACTTGCAAAGCTGTTTGGTTATTGACTTTGCTTGGTTGTTTGTCATTAGAAACAAATAAACTGTTATAGATAGAGAGTAAGAATTGCAGGATGGGGTTGTCAGTTTAGGTCTATATGGGATTGGGTTTACAGCTGAAATTTGTATACTGGTGTTAGTGGCTTGGTAGGGTGTTAATATGCGTAGATGCAGGTTATTTTTCTAGTTTGTACTTGTGCTGCTTTTGTTGTTTCATATAATGAAACGGTAGTCCTTGAGACTACTTTTTTTAAAAAAAAAAAAAAATTCACAAGTTACCCAAAGAACAAAGTACAAAAATTAAAAGTTGATCCAAAAGACCTGTCCTCGAAGCTCCGCATAATAAACAGACCCAAATCCCCCTTGTCCAATCTTATTATCCAGGCTAAAACCACGGGTGGCTTTAGCGAGCTCTTCATAAGAGAACTCCACTGATTTGTCAATGGTAAGTCCAGCCAGAGGAGGAGCATTGGCAACTATCCTGTCCATAGTTGTCACTTTACCTGCACAAATGTTGATTCAGGCCCGCTGGGGTTAGCCCAACTGATTGAAACTAAGAGAAAAAAAAGAAAAAAAAAAAAGGACCAGATCTAGGTTAGTTTGGTCCCGTATTTACTTTATTTGCATGTGTGGGTTTCTCATTTGTTGAGGTTCGACCTGATTGTCAGTCAGTCATAGACTTCAGGCCATGAGTCATAACTATTCAAACCAGAAGAAACAAGGGCAAATTAAAGTGAAAGATTACCAACAGTAAGTGAGCTCTTCTTATTAGCCTTCCTTCTCTTATTCGTCAAATAAAAGCAAAAGAAGCCTGTTAATAGCAGAATAGCTATTATGCCTATTACAATTCCAATCAAGGCTACACTTGGTTTGCTCCTGTCATATTCCAGAATTTCAAAATATCATTATATACAAGGTGTTAAACAATATATTTTTGTCATATTAGTCATATTCAAATGTGTATATGCGATAGAAAATTACTGCTTTAATTCAAATGCTAAATTTAGCTGGAAATATTTACCGCTTTGAATCAAGAGGACGGGAGCTGCCATCTTGATCTGAAACAAACAACAAAGAATGTGAGTTCCAAAATTAGATATGGAAACTTTTATCTACATTTCCCATTTTGATTAGTATTTCTGTATACATGTTCTGATTACTCGTAGGCTCGTAGCAGCCCAGCAGTATCCTAATCATCAATTAACAAGAAATTAACCCAACTACTCTAAGACATACAATTAGGTGTCGATCAAATCCTCCATTGGTTTATCTCATGTATGCTCTTATGGCTGAATTAATTCTAGATCCAGCCTCCTTGTAATTTAGTAGCAACTGAATAATTTGCGAGTTCCATGATCAACAATGTAGAAACTAGCCAATCAACAGAAAAGGAACTGATTAAGCCAAAGTACCGAACACCTTAATGTTGCTACCACTCAACTTGTTGGGTACTTTGGCTCAACTGAGGGATAAGCTAACCGGCAGGATCCTAATTTTCTTGGCAGGCTTAACATCAATTTTAGCAAACTATGTCTTCCTTGCAAAGGTTCATCTAATGGATCTTGATTCTAATTTCTAAAGACTATGGTAGGGAGCTAAGCGTGCAATGGCGTAATCTTAGCAATATATACTGTCTATATTTGATGTTATTTAATTGGGATAACAAGTAATTCTGCCTTTCAAATTCAGCTAGCGAATTAACTGCTGTATCTGCAAAAGAATTATTCTTATTCCTATAAATTGTCGAAACTTAGTTTCTCACCATATGTGGGAACATACACAATGCCACCTGCTGAACTGAAACTGGTACCACGATTATATTCATCCACTATAGCTGCCGACAAGTTAAATGCAATTGCCACAGAGCGAGAACTCTCATTGGCTTGTAAAGGATATGTGACAAACAACCCAAACTGTTTCGAAATTGACTGGTCCCCACATGAGCAATTCACAGTGACACTGATAGTTGCATGGTCTGGTACTTTTTCGACTGGGAACCGATTAAACTTAGTGAGGAAGTAGGTATTCGTTAAGTTGGCATAGTACTTCATCGCAACCTTGTCATATGTGTCTTCAGTTTGCATGGTGTATTGAAAGGTGTGCCCAAGAAATGAGTTGTCAATGCAGTCACACGAGAAATTCACATTCACACGATCGCCATCCTAGATACAAAGAAGTTTAATGAATTCAGGAATTCGAAGGTGTTGGGCTTTTCAGGTAAATCGTCAAGATGAAAAGACAAATACTTAGATAGAGTTCATAAATAGAAAGCAGAAACATAAAAATCTGGAGTACAACTTCCAACAAGCAATGGTGTTTGGACAAATAAAACAATTAATTAAATCCCAGATTACTGCAGAAAACTTCAAAATTTTCTCATAGCTGCAAAGAACCCTGTCAATTTTTTTTTGACATTTGCAAAAATCAAGGGGAATTAAGTATTTTATATAAAAAAAAATTCACCAAGTATTAGTTGACTGAGAAATTTAAGATCACAAGCGTTCACACCTCTAGTTGCATATTTCTTTGAGAAAAAGTAGGGGGACGAAAAGGCATTAACATTGCACAGCAGTAGGCTAGTCCTACATTGCAAAAGCAGGAGCTAGCAAAAGAGCAAATTAAGATGGTGTTGGTGTAAATAATTTCTCCACTATGTGCCTCTAGTTCTTTTACTGCTCTTGGCAAACTTAACCTATACTTACACTCACACTCACACGCACACATTAGAAAGATGGTGCAGATTGCAGAATTCACCTTAATAACATCTTTGCTCTTGATTCTTGGATTGTAAGGCAAAATCTCCTCAGGAGTCATTTGGAATAGGTTAGCAATGTAGGTTAAATTCAACGGTGAACTAAAAGAAGAGCTGGAGATGTAGTACGAACCTAGTGCGAGACTGCATGTTTTGGGGCACTTTGATTCAAGTCTAATCGCATATACGCTAGCAAATATCGCTAACACAAGTACAAATTTTGGTTCAATCATCAGTACTTTCTTCCTCCTCTTTTCTTTGATTCAATTAGGTCAAGAAATTTAACCCTGGATTGCAAGAGTGGGGGAAGGGGGGGAGAGAGACAGAGAGTTTGAGTTTGTTCTTGTTCTTTTTGGAAACAAGTTTAGGTCTGGTCATGACTCATGAGTCTAAAACTCTGAAAAGTCATGAAGTCAAGCAAAGTCAAGTTTTAAGTCTTGAACTCCTGACAAGTCAATGGAGTCAGGTCTGAATATCTCTGAGCCAAACAGAGTCATGTGTCATGTCTTGCATAGTTGCATGGAAAGAGAACAAAGTAAACAAACATAGCGCGTGAGAAATGAATAGTTTATTTAGTTCGAGTGAGAAATATCGTTTATATCCGTACACCTACAAGGCTACAAGCCTACAATTCAACGACCCCGAATCTTTATAGTTCCGTTTCTCTGAAATTTCTAAAGACTTTACAAATAAATTTTTATTTATTCTGTCATGCGTTATTAAACATTTTTTAATTGAGTGAAAATTCTAAATAATGCTAGAGTCAAATGCGATTGTAGTCTCAACTATTAAAATTTAAATGAGTGATCCGAACCGCTCAATATGATCACCTTATCTTGAAACCCAAATTTTACAATTTTTCAAAATTTTTAACTTTTTTTTTTTTTTAAATTAGAGGGTCCAGAATTAATTAGATTGAAGATTTTATAAAATTCAAAATAAATTGTAAAAAATTTGGAAAAAAATATAAAATTTGATCACTAAGAAAATTTCATCTCCATATATTGAGCGGTTCTGATTTTTCATTGTTATATCGAAAATTGAGATTCTATCGTGTTTGACGGGCTCAAATGTCAAAAGTATTTGACTCTAGCATTACTTGACAATTCATGGAACGATAAGTTCACAATTTATATTAACAAATTTATTTTCCCTTTATATTAACAAGTATCGAGTATATCATTAATACTAACCATTTTGTATAAAGTATCAACTATAAATCTATAATTTATGCATATCTAACTGAATTTTGTCCCAAAATTTTATTTTTATTTACTTTTTTATGAAAGTCCATTCTTCTGATTTTTGTTGCAGTGCAAATATTTACAATAAAATTTTTATCGTAATTAACTTTATCAGATTTATCTTTTTGAAATTAGAATGATATGCTGAGTTTTAGAACTAGCCAATTTGAACCGTCCAGTTCTTCTCTCGCGCAATCTGAGGCCTTGGATATACATGTGCCTCGTTTTAGTTTTTCTGACTTTCTATAACGGCTTCTGTGCTGTCTATCATATAGAAGACGTGATTCTGAAATACAAGGCTCGCAACACCGTATAAATGCACAATTGATCCAGTAAGACATTTTTCATGATAGACCCCACGCGCTCTCCGTGCGCTCTGAATTCTTTTTGTGGCTTTCTCATTTTTTTCTCAGGGAAAATTAGATATAACTCCCTACAGTCTTGCTTATCTGGATATAACCCCTCTAATCTTGTTTGTGTTGGATATAACCCATTTTCTTTAAATCTGATCATATTTAAAATTTAAAAAATCATCTTTTACATATTATGACCAAAACACCCTTGTTTTGTCACCTTCAAATCAAAGCTGTTTCGTATTCCTATCTTTCTCCTTCGACATTAAAGAAAAAAAAAATGAAGCAATGACAAAATCTGTTTTTTCTTTATTTTCAAATCGGATTATAGATTGTAAAAATATAGTAGTTGTGTCATTTGTTTCAAGTTGATAATTTACCATATTGTTTTCCCTAACCAAGGAAGGCAGCCAACAAGGCAACAAATCATCGATTTTTCATTCTAAATTTTTTTGGAAAGTTGCTCATTGCAATTAGTGATTTGAGTGGATAACTGTATCAAAGCAGCATGCATGCTTCCAAAGAAGTAGAGAAACATGGTATAGAATGATAAAGTAAGTGAGCATTATCTTCGTCCAATCTGTTAGATTTCAAGTAAAAATGTTCCTTTAATTCACTAAGGATCTTTAATGTTGCTTTATAACAAATAGCTAGAATGATAGATTAACACGTAACTAGAATCGAATGGTGTGCTTTTACGACTGAACTGCTATTGTTCTTTCAATTCGTTGGAGGAAGGAGAGGAATACGAAAGGACTATGGAATAAAGACAGGGCAATAAGGGTAAATTGGTCACAATATGTAAAAAAAAATTAATTTTAAATATGATCAGATTTAATGATAAGGGGTTATATCCAATACAAACAAGATTAGAGGGGTTATATCCAGTTTTAAAAATTACAGGGGTTATATCCAGATGAGCAAGATTGTAGGGGGTTATATCCAATTTTTCTTTTTTTTTTATATATGATATCTCGCTTTGCTTTTGCGTTGGGAGAACAGTGGGTATTCTGTATGCATAAAATATATATGCAAGATTTTTTTTTTTATGAAATATATGCAAGATTTGGTACTCGAAAATTGAATCCATTTGGATTGGCTTTATAAATTATTTGTTTAATGGAACGAAAAATCCTACAATTCAAATAAAAAATAACAGCTTATACGGACTAGTCAAAATCATGCATAAAAAAAATCAAATTAGAGAATCCAACATCACGAAGTACAGGTCTATTGCATTTCCCTCGTAACATACCACGCTGTTTATCTACAATTTACCTTCGAAAAACCAACCGACTGGTCGACTGGAAGAGTGGAAGTTCATAACAACTCAATTTCCAATTTTCCAGACACAAAAACGGAAATATATATTTATTTATTTATTTCGGGTAAAGTGGCAAAGTGCCACGCCTACAGGAATTTTATTAAAAAAAAAAAAAAGGTAAGTTACAAGTACAGGAAAAGAAAAACTGAGCCGCAAAAGGAAGAACAACTAAACAAAAAGGCCCAAAAACTAAGAAAGAGGAAAAATAAACTGAAAAGCTATAAAAGATGGGAATTACTTACGGTAATCAAACTTTTCTACAATCAAACAATCAGGACAGCGCCTCCTTCCATTTTTATCACGTGATTTTATTTCCATCCAAATTATAGCCGATCTCACGTGATTGACACGCCCATTTCATTATTTCGAAAATAGATCGGAAATTAAACCCCCCTCTCTCTCTCTCTCCAGAAAACCTAGATCTAGATCAAGCTTTCTCTCTCAAACAAGCTCTCTCTCTCCGACAACTTTCTGTTTCGACGCCATCGCGCTTTCTCTCTCTACGAGAAACCTCCATTGCACTCTTCTCTATCTCAGTCAAGGTTTCTATCTTAATTATCAGATCTAATCTCTTTCTCTCTATCTCTCTTGTTCTAGATCGCAATTTATCTTTCTATATTTTGATTAAAATTTCTGAATCGGTGAATTTGTGTGATTTTAACTCAGATCGGACTATCTTAGGTCGATTTTCGGCTATCAACTGAACTGCGCGCTCTTAATTGATCAGTTCTCCAAAGTTTAGGTAATTCTGTTTCTTTCCTTCTTTGATTTATTTTTTATGCATCTTTTGTGCTGGAAGCCTGGAACAATCGATTTCAGTATGGATTGTAGTTTCATATCTCTCAGTTGATCAATTATTAATGTAGCTTTATAATTCTAGGATCAATTACTTCTTTAGGTCAGATTTGATTGATCAAACATTTTTATGTTATTGATTTTTAATTTCGCTGTGTAAATCAATGAATGATTGAATTATTCATGATAGAGTTTAAGAATTTTTCCTTTTTCTTTGAGGTGATTTGCAATCTCTATCGATCTCTATCAATGTCATTAACAGATATATTTATTTGAACAAGGAAGTACATTCTTACTAATAAGGGAGTAACTTCAATCTGTTGTTTTATTTCTTGGCAGAGAGAGAATCTACAAAGGTCCCTGAAGAGCAATTGCATGAAAAAGACAAAAAGAAGGAAAATCATGTTCGTTCTCCCACTGGAGATAAACTCTCTTCCACTGGACAAGGTGAAGATGGCACAGGGAAGGTGCATGGTAAGTTCAGTTTATGATAACACTGGTCAGTTTATGATATTTTGTTCATAGTTGTACACATTTCATACAATGGAGTAACTTATATTTAACAAGAGAGTATATTATTATTATATAGGAAGTAACTTAGTTCCATTATTTCTTTTGGGACAGAGAATAGATCTTATAAAGGATCAGAAGAGAAAGGTCTTGAAAGAGATAAGGAGAAGACAAATGTTGTTCCATCTCTCACTAGAGAAGATGCTAGATGGGAGGAACATGGTAAGTTCATATTTTTTTTTTATATCAGGGGAGTAACTTATTAGAACAGGGGAGTTTATTTATACTAGCATGGGAGTAAGTTGTATTCATTCTTTCTCTTTGGCAAAGAGACAATCTTCAAAGGGACCAATAGCGTACATTTCATTTAAGAGAGTACATTCATATTAAAAGAGGAGTAACATAATTTATTCTGTTATTTACTGGGAGAGAAAGAGAGACAAGAATGATGTTCATCCTCACTCTCCTCACTCTAAAGGAGACAAAAACGACTGAAGATAGAAAACTAGTCAGGTTATGATATTTTGTTCACTGTAGTACATATTTCATGCAAAGGAGTAACTTATTCTTAACAAGGCAGTATATTTGTTATTATACATGAAGTAACTTACTTTCATTCTTTCTTTTGGGCCAGAGAAGAAATCTTATATAGGAAGTAACTTATTAGAACAAGGGAGTATATTTATACTAGCAGGGGAGTAAATTATATTCATTCAGTTTATTTTGTTTTGTTCACAGTAGTACACATTTCATACAAGGGAGTAACTTATTCTTAACAAGATAGTATATTGTTATTATATAGGAAGTAACTTATTTTCATTCTTTCTTTTGGGACAGAGAAGAGATCTTATATACGAAATAACTTATTAGAACAAGAGAGTATATTTATACTAACAAGGGAGTAAATTATATTCATTCAGTTTATGATGTTTTGTTCACAGTAGTACACATTTCATACAAGAGAGTAACTTATTTTTAACAAGGCAGTATATTGTTATTATATAGGAAGTAACTTATTTCATTCTTTCTTTTGGGACAAAGAAGAGATCTTATATAGGAAGTAACTTATTAGAACAAGGGAGTATATTTATACTAGCAGGGGAGTAAATTATATTCATTCAGTTTATTTTGTCTTGTTCACAGTAGTACACATTTCATACAAGGGAGTAACTTATTCTTAACAAGATAGTATATTGTTATTATACAGGAAGTAACTTATTTTCATTCTTTCTTTTGGGACAGAGAAGAGATCTTATATAGGAAGTAACTTATTAGAACAAAAGAATATATTTATACTAACAAGGGAGTAAATTATATTCATTCAGTTTATGATGTTTTGTTTACAGAAGTACACATTTCATACAAGAGAGTAACTTATTCTTAGCAAGGCAATATATTGTTATTATATAGGAAGTAACTTATTTCATTCTTTCTTTTGGGACAAAGAAGAGATCTTATATAGGAAGTAACTTATTAGAACAAGTAGCATTATAATTTTGAGAATTCTTGATTGCAAATTGAATATAATTCTAGTGCCACAAACTCGGGTAAGCTATTTAGGGAGTAATACATTTACTCCAAGGGAGTAAATTATTTTGACAAGGCAGTAAATTGTATTTTTGGATGTTGTAGTTTGTAAGCAGCTTGATGTTACTTTGTTTCGGTAACCAAGGGAGTAAGTTAGTTAAACTAGGAAGTATATTAACATGACAGAGGTAGTAACCAATACTTCAAGCAGCTTGTTATAGTTTGTAAGCAACTTGATGTTATATTGGTTTCGGTAACAAAGGAAGTAAGTTATTTTTACTGGGGAGTATATTAACATGATAGAGATAATATTTTTCTAATAACTGGTTCTTGTTGTTTTTTTTCAGATTTGTATTGAAGGCGACAATTTGGTTGTTGCATACAACCTTATCTTCGATAGTACAAATGAGGTGAAGGTTGAATTATCTCCAATGTAAACAATTTTAGTTCTTATTAGTTAATATGTTTGTTGATATACATTGGAATAGCTACTGGTTTAGTTGTTATTTGTTGTTGGTTGTAGTATTGAAACAGTAAGTGCTTGTTAGTAATGGGTTTAATTAGTTATTTTGAAATGCTTAGTGGAAAAATATGAAATAGTTACTCCCTTATATTAGTTCTTTTAAGCAATTTTTGTAGAAGTAGGTACCTCTATGTTATAATGAAATAGTTACTCCCTTATATATGTTGTTTTAAGCATTTTTCAGAAGTAGTTACTTCCATGTCGTATGTGTATGTATTTCATAAACAGAGTATACTAATTGATTGTAAATTGATAGTATAGTCCCTTGAGGAATAGATACTCGCTTGTGTTAATTATTTAAAAAATTTCAATGTGTTTTGTTGATTTAATTGCTCCCTTAAGTGTAATTGTTACTGCTATTTTGCATATCTATTTACTCCCTAGAGTCAATTAAGTTCAATCTATCGGAAGGAAATTAAAACCTCACGCAGAAGAGCGGAAGCCGCACGGATGTCGCACGTGACGTTAGATTCATGCGGAAGGCGGGTGGAAGCGCGTGTGACGTCATTTTTCACGCGGGAATGTGGTCCAGCGCCCTAATTAACGTTGTTTTCCAATTTTGGCAGGCGCGCGGTTTCTATTTTAACCACTGATTGCGTGATTGCCTTAACCACTGATTGTAGTTATCAGCTCCGATAAAAAATATACAAAAAGAAACAGAAAAGAAAAAAGTCGGAGAACTAAGCCATGGCCTTCAGGGCAGTGTCGAAGCGAGAATTGAACAATAGTGAGGGCCTAGAAACAATTACATAAAATTAAAAACCAAAAGAATCAAGAAAAAAAATTAAGTGAGATAAAATAACATGAAAATGTTATTTCAAAGACAATACTAGCATGTTTACATTACTTGGAAAAAGAATAAAAAGAAGACATTTTGATAAACAAGTTTAAATATTTTGGACTTGGAGGAGGTCCATTGACCAATTCTATCAATTTAATTAAGTAAAAGTTAACAAATTAATTTAAAAAAATAGATTATTAGGGGGGGCTGGCCTTCACCAGTGCTTCCCAGAGCAGACAAGAGTCCGGATTTCTCGAATCAGGATAGGGGGCGGCTTGACCGGATTGGAGAAGATCATGTTGTGTTCCTTCCAAATAGTCTAGGAAACGGCAACCCAAATAGTGTCAACTTAAGTTAATTCTATTTTGAAATGCTGTGGGACGAGGTCCCAGATGATCGTAGCAAAGAAACACTGCAGAAAAATATTCAGTGACGTCTCGCGAGCATTTCCTGGGCAGCATGGGCATCCATCATTGGCCGGCCAATTTCGGATGTTGAGGTTGTTGCTTTTTTTTTTTTTTTGACATAACGTATGTTGAGGTTGTGCTCGGTGAGAAGTCTATCCAAGAGAAGGGGCCAAAGAAAAATTTTAACCCGTGTAGGTGCTTCAGAGAATTTTAACCCGTCTGTTTTATTCCCTGTTTCTTAACAGAGGGGCTACAGAGAATTTTGCACGGGATCCAATTGAATATGTTTATTATACATAATGGGGAGTGATAAGCTCAGTTTTAGTAGAGATTAACAACGTGAGAGAGTTTAGAGATGAGAACGAGTGGAAAATGAACTTTATTGATTATTTTTGGGGATTACAATCCGTTTACAATCTGTCTAATACAGGCGCTTTTCTCTACAAAAATGCCAACCCCTATTACAATGATCTACCCCTTCTATTTATAGGCCTATTTTTCATAACAGAACGCTGACGTCACCCGACAGCCGTTAGCCTACTTGATGCCTCTAGATTCTCCCGACTTATGTTCGGTGAGGTGCTCCGTATGAGTTTGTTATGGCCTGTCCCCCCGACTTCATTTGGGGCGCGCTGTTTAATTCAGCTTTTCCCGCTTCTTTACCTCCATTACAGGCCTCTTTTGAGTTGGGTTCCGTATCCTTCTATTCGGGCCGAGCTTTATCAGGCCGGCCCTATCATAAGCCCTTGAACTTGGGATGAGTATTCATCGCAAGTTGAAAATCAAGTCGCGAAGTTCAGGACTTAAGTGGGGCATGAAATGGTGAAGCCCTTGAGTCCCGAACACATGACTCTTGGGTGAAGCATGAAGTGGTGAAGCCCTTGAGTCCCGAACACATGACTCTTGGGTGAAGCACGAAGTGGTGAAGCCCTTGAGTCCCGAACACATGACTCTTGGGTGAAGCACGAAGTGGTGAAGCCCTTGAGTCCCGAACACATGACTCTTGGGTGAAGAACGAAGTGGTGAAGCCCTTGAGTCCCGAACACATGACTCTTGGGTGAAGCACGAGGTGGTGAAGCCCTTGAGTCCTGAACACATGACTCTTGGGTGAAGCACGAAGTGGTGAAGCCCTTGAGTCCCGAACACATGAAACGGTCAGGCGGTCAAGTTAGCTGTCGCTTGGTATGCGCCTTGATCCACACGCCAACCCTTCCATCTTCGCCTCGTGATCTGTGAAAGTTAATACCGCCTTCACTGCTGTCCCTTCAACTTCCTGCCTTTTATACTTCCATTTCTCTCTCTTCGTCTGTCATTCATCATTTCAGCTCTCTTTCTCCTCTTTCTTTTCTGACGAGCTTTTCCCTTGCTACTCCCAAACGATCGTTCGTCCTTCTCTCTGGCGAGCTCCTCTTCTCATCCTCCGACGAGCCTCTCTCCCTCTCCGGCAAGTTTTCTCCGGCAAGCTCCCTTCTTTTCAGGTATCTTCTCTCCTTTCTCTCCTTTTTGTTCTGAGTTTTATTTTCTTACCATGGGATTGTCTCCTATCTGTCTGGTATGGATGTGAGTGCATTTAGAACTGGTACGGTTGATACCCATTGTGATCTTGGTATGAAGATTATTTATTTTTCATGTTCTTGCTTATACCTTTCCTGTAGTTAGCAAACAGTTCTATGTTGTTTCTTGCTTCATCTTTTTAGGTATGATATATACCTTATCTTTGTATTGATTGGTATAAAAAGTACAAAAAGTATAAAAGGTACTGGTTATTCCCACTATACTGTTAGTATCTGTTCTGTGGTGATCCCGTGCATTATTACCAGTCCCTATTCTACTTGCATCCGAAATCCTTTCGCTAGTGTCATGATCTATCCTTAAGCATTATACTTATGTGCTTTGTTTTCCAGTTTCTATGGCTTCAAGTAGTTCTAAGCCACAAGTTCCATCTTCAGATGTCTCAGAAAAGTCTACCAATTCAGAACGACAGATGGTTGTTCACCCATCAACTGGGGGAAATTTGGAAGTCGATAATTCTTCACCTGTTCGGGATCCTGAAAAGGGGAAAGGTCGAGTGGCTCCCAGAAAGGAGGTTTTTCGTCGCTCCTCTCGCCCTCTTGATGAAGTATTCAAGAAGACGCCTACCTTTCAATCTCAAACCTGGAGTGAGAAGTCTTTGTATGATTTCTCTTGTCAGATTGGTCTCACCGAGAAAGATGCCTTAGAAGCTGCCGCCCCAGAGGATCGACCTTACGATGAAGAAAAGGGGGCAGTTCTCTTCAAACCCTTGTCAAGGTGTGGCTTCAAGGTCCCTCTTACACAATTCGTGACCGACATTCTCTCGCTTCTCGAGATCGCCCCTGGACAACTCCACCCTAATGCCTGGTGCATCATTAGATCCTTCGAAACTGTGGTAACTTTATTTTCTCTGGCTATGGGTTTTGAAGGAATGACAGCTTCCTTACGGATGTTCGGGCATTATTTTGGGTTTTCAAAAGCTGGGGATCTTTGTACTGTTCGGAACAAAGTGAACATGGTTTTGTTCGGGAAGGTCAAGAAACTCGACAATTGGGAGACTCACTTCTGTTATCTTCGCCAGCCTTATCTGGATGTATTTGGGATTACCAAGAAGTGGAATAAAGACACTGACAGCTTCAATGGTGTCTCTATTGATCCTCCCACTGTAGAAGAATACGCTTTTCTTCTCAAATTGGACTCGGTCATCAAAACCGAAGGTCCAATTCGCTTGGTTTTCAATGGGACTTCTTTAGAGGAGGAATCTCCAATACATCTCGGAGCTGAAACTGTTATTCCCCCCGCAGCCCCACCGAAGGTCTTAAAAAGGGGGGTTGCTTCTACTACTGCTTCTGAGCGTCGCCAGAAGAAAGCGCGACGAGATGCTGGGCCTGCCAAAGTGTCACATCCTGCAGTGTCAGAAGCAGGTATCTCGCTGAAAGGGGCTGGGAGTACTAGTGAAAAGGGTCCTTCTCACACCCGACCTTCCCTGGAGGCATCTTCTCATCCTCCTCCAGAAAGAACAACTGTTGATGTTTCCGACGATGAGTTGTTCGTGGTTCCCCCTCGTTTGCCAAGACCTGGTTCATCCAAAGTCGTGATTCCCCCTGCTTCGGAGCCTACTTCAGAATTTGTTCTCGAGGTCATTCCAGAACCTGTTCCCTCTCATCAGATTTCGGAGGGTTCAGCTCGTTCTTGTCCTCCAACTCCTGCCCGATCTCTTCCTTTGGAGGATGAAGACCTGATGCATTCTGCTTCTACTCCTCTTCAAATGCCTGCGAGTTCCCTGAGATCTCACCTGGATGCAGCTGTCGTTGCTTTGAACCCTGTATCTCCTTCATCTTCTCAATTAACTCATTGCTTGGCAGAGCTTCGAGCGATCTTTTCTGCTCAAGAAGCTCGCATTGCTTCTTTGGAAGTAGAGTTGGCGAAGGAGAAGTCAAAGGTACAAAATTTACATGTTGAACACGACCAGCATTATAAGGACTGGCATTCTATGACTCACAACTATGTTGACTCTAAAAAATTCATTGTACTATTCGCTCAGAATCTTCTGAAAGAAAATACCGAGCAGGCCAAGAAATTGGAGGATTTCGAGCGGCTGAGGCATTTACTACTTTTAAAATTGGATTCATCCTTGAGACAGAAAGACCAAGTCGTAGGTCTTCTGACTACTACTCGGAAGGATTTGGCAGAAGAAACAAGTAGGAGGCAGAAGTCCGAGAACATCTCGGAGATACTCAAAGATGAAGTGACAAGACTATCAGTGGAGAATTCTCTTCTTGCTGGGGCGGCCGAGTTGTCTCAAGATGACAAGTATAAGATTTTTTATGAACTTCTCCCTTCTTTCCTTCGTTCTCGTGCTTTCAAAAGGGCTGCTGGAATGCAGTCGGCGTCAGTTCTCAGGAATGTTTTACTTCGGGTGTGTCGCGGGCTCCAATGGTCCTATCCGATTACAGACGAGGAGTTTGGCCTTCTTGCAGCTAATGAAGTTCCACATCTTCCTCCCGTTGCTGAGTGTAGTTGGCGCCGTTCTGATGAACGACTTTTAGGCCCGGATGGAAGTGTGTTATCGGGTACCATTGATGTGTTGGGAGAGATGTTTGCTCCGCGATATCCATGGCCTGAAGAACAAGTGCCTTGGCCCGCAGATGTTCTGAAGCCTGTAGATGACGAAGATAACTCGGGATCTGGGTAGGCTAGTATTTCTATTGTTTTTTGTGGTCAAGCGAATTAAGGTTTTGGTGATATGACTTGATGTAATATGGTGCTTTGTCTGAAGTGAAAATCGTGACTTTTTTATTTGCCTTAATTGTCTCTATTCTCTGCTAATTACTATTTTTTTTTTTTTTTTTTTTTTTGCGAGATGTTAAACATCATCTGGGTGTATCTTTTGCAGCATAGTCTCGAGATTTGTTCTCAAAATTAACAAGTATACTAACTCCGAGATACATTCTAAAAAATAATAAAAATAAAAATACGTTAACTCCAAGATACATTCTCAAGGAAACAAACATATATTAGTTCCGAGATACATTCTCAAGGAAATAAAAGATACATTAATTCCGAGATACATTCTCAAGGAAATAAAAAATACATTAATTCCGAGATACATTCTCAAGGAAATAAAAGATACATTAATTCCGAGATACATTCTCAAGGAAACAAAAAAAAAACATTAATTCCGAGATACATTCTCAAGGAAATATATTTTCTAACTACTGCTAACTGCACCGAGGATAATTCTTCTTGACTCTCTTTCTGTATATACTCGCGGACAATCCTCAGAAAGAAGTGATTTTGGTCATCTAACACTAACAACCCCGGGCTAGTTAATAAATCTTCCCAGCCTTAGGAACCAATCTCCTAAGTCTGGGGAGACTTCCATCACCCGAAACAAACTCGATCCATTGGATTCGGAACGACTGAGATAACAAAGCCGCTCCTGAATTCACTGGATTCAGGTGTTTCGGGGATGTTCGGAACCGAAGATTGGTGAATATCTGATGCGAGTATTTTGCTTTACATCAGCTATCCACCTAAATCTCTGATTCCTTCTCAGCTATCCTCCTAAATTTCCTTTTATCTTAGTGTAATATATTTTATTTTTCTTTTTCTTTCTTTTCGCCATTGTTGACTTCAAGCTTAGTGAACGTGTTCTGGTGCCTCCTTTGGGGAAGACGATGGGTTCTATTTATAGCTTTTTTTTCAGCTAACTGCCAACTAACTGTATTAAATGTCAGCATTTATTGTCAGATTTGCCCAGTTTTGTCTTTATTTCCAAATACAATCAAAGTACAGTTATTTGTCAGCTTTTCCCGACTTTATTTTTTCATGCGCTTACTCCGAGAATTCTCTCGAGGAGGGTCACGACTTTGTTTTTCTTTTTTATGCGCTTACTCCGAGAATTCTCTCGAGGAGGGTCACGACTTTGTTTTTTCATGCGCTTACTCCGAAAATTCTCTCGAGGAGGGTCACGACTTTGTTTTTTCATGCGCTTACTCCGAGAATTCTCTCGAGGAGGGTCACGACTTTGTTTTTTCATGCGCTTACTCCGAGAATTCTCTCGAGGAGGGTCACGACTTTATTTTTTCATGCGCTTACTCCGAGAATTCTCTCGAGGAGGGTCACGACTTTGTTTTTTCATGCGCTTACTCCGAGAATTCTCTCGAGGAGGGTCACGACTTTGTTTTTTCATGCGCTTACTCCGAGAATTCTCTCGAGGAGGGTCACGACTTTATTTTTTCATGCGCTTACTCCGAGAATTCTCTCGAGGAGGGTCACGACTTTATTTTTATCCATAACAAAAGACGAAAACAAACAACTCGAATATGAATAGACCGACTACGATATTGGTCTGGTTTCTGTTTTTATCCCTAACAATCATAAGAAACGAAAACGTAGAAAACAACTCGGACACGAAGGGACCGGCTACGATATTGGTCGACTTCTATCCTTCCTAAGTGTAAAACTTTCTGAGATGGGCAGCGTTCCAAGCGTTTGGAATGCGCTTGCCTCTCATATCCCTGAGATGGTAAGCCCTGCCTTCAATAGACTTGATGATCTCGAATGGGCCTTCCCATGCGGGATCAAGTTTCCCCACTTGTTTACATGTGGCTTCGATCTTCCTAAGCACCCAATCACCTGGTTGGAAATGTTTTGGAGCGACTTTCCTATCGAAACCCCTTCGCATTCTTCTCTGATACTCTTCCATCTTCACTCGAGCTTCCTCCCTCAACTCGTAAATGGTCTCCAAGTCTTCTTCCCTTCGAGTTCCATTCTTCTCCCAAGTATATGACTTCGTTCTCAAAGTAGGGTGTACTGCTTCCATAGGTGTAACAGCCTCCATTCCATAAATCATGGAAAAATGTGAACGGCCTGTGGAAGAGCGAGGTGTGGTACGGTAGGCCCATAAGATTTCATCGAGATACTCAGGCCACGTATTCTTGCTGCCTTCAATTTTTCTCTTCAGTCCTTCCAATATAGTTCGGTTGGAAACCTCAGCTAAACCATTAGATTGGGGATGACAGACCGAGGAGGTGCACGATCGGATGCCTAGTCCTTTGCAAAAATCCTGGAATGGAGCGCCAGTAAACTGTGTACCATTGTCGGAGATGAAGGTATGTGGGATCCCATATCTATACACGATCTGGTGTCTCGCGAAGTCCACTATTTTTTGTGACGTGATGGTTGCCAGGGGTTTGGCTTCGATCCATTTGGTGAAATATTCCACTGCCACCACTAGGAATTTAACATTTCCTTGTCCTTGAGGGAAAGGCCCCAACAAATCTAACCCCCACACATCGAACGGCCATGAACTGGAGATGGATTGCATCGGATGAGGTGGTTGTCTTGGTATGCGGGCGTGAAATTGGCATTTTTCACATCTGCGAACATATGTCTCGACATCTTTCTTCAAGGGAGGCCAGTAAAACCCTGCTCTAACGATCCTCCTTCCTAGCGAAGTTATTCCTTGATGGCTACCGCATATCCCTTCGTGCACTTCGGCAATAATTTCGTCCTCTTTTGCTCTCCCAACACATGTGAGCCAGGGTATTCCGTATCCTTTTTTCAATAATAGACCATCTCGGATAGTGAATTCGAGAGCCCACCGCTTGACTTTTCGGGCAACCTTGTCATCTTCTGGGAGTTTTCCTTCTTTGAGAAAATTCCATAGCAAAGCATACCATTCCTTTCCTGCCTCCACGATATACACTTCGAATGCGAGAACATCAATGCTGGGATGTGGCACTTCCAACATAATGATGGGTTTTTCTCGATCTAAATCGCTTTCTTTAGCAATTGTAGACAGAGCATCTGCTGTTTCATTTTGAGTCCGTGGCACGTACTCTACAGAAGCACTTTCAAAGGCAGCTAACACTGTTTTCACCTTCTCCAAGTATAGGGCTAGCCTTTCATTTATTGCTGCATATTCTCCTTTGATCTGGTTTACGACCAGCTGCGAATCCATGTAGAAGCGCACACTTCTTGCTCCGATTGCCTCCATAAGTCGCATACCTGCCAGCAACGCCTCATATTCTGCGACATTGTTGGATACCTCGAATGTCAAATGTATCGCATAATGAAATTTCTCGCCTTTCGGACCTTTTATTTCGACGCCAACACCCGAACCCTTCTCAGAAGCTGCCTCATCCACGAAAACTTCCCACACTTCTTCCTTGGGATTTTCAGTTTGTCTAGCTGTGCACTCAACTATGAAGTCGGCAAGAATTTGTCCTTTGTATGCTGTCCTTGGTTCGAAATTCACATCATATTCGGACAACTCTACTGCCCATTTTAACATCCGCCCTGCTACATCAAGCTGTCCCAAAGCTTTTCGGAGAGGCATGTCGGTGAGCACTTTGATGGGGTGTGCCTGAAAATACGGTTTGAGTTTCCTGGATGCTATCATGACCGCGAACGCTACTTTTTCAACAGGAGGGTATCTTATCTCAGCATCTCGCAGAATGCGAGACACGAAATAGACAGGTTTTTGTTGGTTTTCTTCAATCCTGATGAGAGCTGCACTCACAGCCGTTTCGGAAGTTGCCACATAAAGATATAGAGTTTCCCCTTTCACAGGTCTACTGATTGTCGGTGGTGTGGCTAGGTATTCTTTTATCTTTTCAAAGGCATCTTGACATTCCACTGTCCATTGGAATTTCTTGTTTTTCCTGATTGTTTGGAAAAAAGGTTGACATACTTCGGCTGACTTCGAAATGAATCTGTTTAGGGCAGCTATTCGCCCAGTTAATTCTTGCACCTCTTTGACTGTTTTTGGTGGTTCCATGTTCGCGATCGCCTGGCACTTGCTCGGATGGACTTCTATGCCTCTTTCGGACACGATAAACCCTAAAAACTTTCCACTTCCGAGACAGAAAAAACTCTTCTTTGGGTTTAATCGCATTCCGACTTCTTTCATTTTCGCGAACACTCTTTCCAAATGTTGCACATGTTCTTCCCCCGAACAGCTTTTGATCACCATGTCATCGACATATGCTTCCATAATCTTCCCAATTTCTCCTTGAAACAACTTGTTCACCATTCTTTGATATTCTGCTCCTGCATTCTTCAGACCAAAAGGCATGACCTTGTAACAATAGATCCCCTTTTCTGTAAGGAAACTGGTTTTTTCTTCATCTTCGATACACATTTTAATCTGATGATATCCCGCGTTGGCATCGACAATGCTCAAGTGAGAAAAACCTGCCGTCGAATCCACTAGTGCATCAATGTTCGGCAGTGGGAAAGGATCTTTCGGACAGGCTTTGTTGAGGTCAGTGAAATCAATGCATACTCTCCACTTGTTGTTAGGTTTCGGAACCACCACTGGATTGGCTAACCAAGCAGGGCATTTGACCTCGCGAATAAACCCGGCTGCGAGTAACCTTTGCACCTCCTCCTCAATTATCGTTCTACGTTCGGGTCCGAACTTCCTTTTCTTTTGATGCACTGGTCTGGCATGTGGGAAGAGCTTGATTTTGTGTTCCGCAATCTCCCTCTTAATACCCGGCATTTGCCCTCCTTCAGCGACAAAGATCTCTTGGTTTCTTTTAAGACAGTCCTTCACTAATTCTCTATCCTTGGCCCCGAGCGCTGTCCCCAGTTTAGTAGTTATTCCCTCACTCAGCTCTACCTCTTCCACATCTTCCCCCGGAGCGCCCGAACTAGGCACGCGCACTTTTTTCTCAACACTTCCCTTCTCTATTTGTGTTACTTGATCTATCACTGCTGCCTGGTAACATTCTCTGGCCTTTTGTTGGTCACCTTTTACCACACCTACCCCCAGTCTAGTGGGGAATTTGATCATGAGGTGTTTGGTCGAAGCGATTGCCCCAACATCATTCAGAGATTTCCTTCCTAATATCACATTGTATGCAGATGGTGCATTAACCACTATGAACTTTACTCTTGATACTACACTGTTAGGTGGTTCCCCAAACTCAACTTCCAGATCAATTGTCCCAAGTGGTATCACGGTGTCTCCTGCAAAACCAACTAATGGTGTATCCATCGGAGTCAGGG
Source organism: Rhynchospora pubera (assembly GCA_028095005.1). NCBI lineage: Eukaryota > Viridiplantae > Streptophyta > Magnoliopsida > Poales > Cyperaceae > Rhynchospora > Rhynchospora pubera. Next base: position 181,993,879 of record CM051461.1, read on the forward strand.
GGTATGAGGCTAAATTGAGTTGCCGTAACGCGTCGAAATATAGCACATCTGCTGAACTTTCTGTATCCACTAAGATCCTTTTGACACGTCTGCCATGTATTCGCAGCATCAACACTATGGCATCATCATGTGGGTAACGGACACTTACGCAATCTTCAGGCCCAAAGGATATTCGGGTGTTAGTTAAAGACCCCTCTGCATGCAAGTGAAATATCTCATAACGCGAAGGTTGAGATAATCTTCTCGGATCTGCATATGAAGCTCGTTGATGAGGTTTGTCGCCGCCAGATGCGTCCCCCCCTGCGATGAACATCACTACCGGAGATCCTTTGTGTTCTTCTCTAGGTTTATTCGGAACATTTTGTCTCTGAATGGGAATATTGTTCGGGTTGTTTCGGTTGTCAGTTCTTTTCCATTGGTTATTGTATGGTTTTCGTTGCCATTGGTTGTTGAAAGATTCTCTAGTTCGGTTATCCTTGGCTCCTTCTTTCTCAATGTATTTCTCTAGCAAGTGCGTATGTCGGATTAACCTTTCTATTTCGTCCTTCAGCTTCAAACAATCTCGGGTGCGATGTCCCGAACTGCGATGGTAATCACAGTAAGCCGACTTGTCAAACTTCTCTGCTTCTACCAATGGTTCCGGTTGTTGCAACTCCTTGCTATCTTTGATGACGTTGAACAATCGCTCCCTGGGTTCTGTACATATGTGGTAGGTGGAGTATAGAGGTGCATATGCCTCTCCCGTCTTTCTGTAATTGTGGAGTTTGTATGTCGCTCCTTTTATTACTTTTGCATTCCTTCTTCTCCCAGAAGGAGATCCATTGCGAGGTTGAGGCAGAGGGGAACAACTTCTTCTCGTCGGTGTTGTGATGCGTCGCTCCGTGACATCTTGCCAACCCATTCGTTCTGCATCTTCCTCTGCCTGAATCACTTGTTGTGCGCACTCCCTGAATTCTCGAAAAGATCCACAATCTTTTTTTATTAGCTCATATCTCAGATTTTTACTCCGAATACCTTGTAATATTGCCGCCAGCACCAGTTTCTCATCAAAATCGGAAACTTTGTATGCCTCTTCCGAGAATCTCGCGAGATATGCTCGCGATGATTCATATGGTTCTTGCTTTAGGGTCATGAGGCTCGTGCACTTGATGGTTGGTGCTCTTAATCCTCCGAATCTTCCCAAAAACTTGTCAGTTAGGTCATCAAAACTATGGATTGACCCTCGGGGTAGTCGCGAGTACCATTCCCATGCACTTTCTGTAAGTCTTGTCGGAAAAACTAAACACATCACCCTGTCGGATGCATGTGTGATGGCCATCATTGCTCGAAAGCTATTCACAAAAGCTTGAGCATCTTTAGCTTCTCCTCCCGGATATCTATCAAGGTGGGGGTAATTTTTCATGTCAATCCGCGCTCCTTGGTATAACCTTCTCGCTAGGGCACCGACATGTGGTGACCCTGATCCTTCTGATTCACGCGCACTATCTGAACTATGTTCGCGGCGCTGCCTTGTTTTCGCACGACCCCTAGGGGATCTTTTCTCTTCGCGCTCCCTTCTTTCATTATTCAAGTTTCTTCCCGACATTACCTCTCTGTCTTCACCCGTTTGTGGTGCCCTCGTTCTCTCCACTCGAGATCCTAAGGGCTCTTGATTCACTTGTGGGGCAGGTAATGTCGGTACAGGAACTGCAAGAGATGGACTTGGGTTTGTTGGAATGATGTTTTCGGGAGGCCTTGGAGTAGTTTGTGGCCTAGGATGTTCGGGTTGTTGAGGTGGTCGTGTCCATGAGTAAGGATTAGGGGTGTTCCAAGAATTATGTACGCCCCATTGAGCTGGATGGCCCCAAGGGAAATAGGTGGATGGAGCCTCTGGTCTAGGGAAACCATAAGTATTTTGGGGAGGATACCAGTCTGTCATGTGGGCTTGTGGTATTGTGTGGTGAATATATCCCGTGGGATGCCATTGGAACATATGTGGAGGCTGTCCGACATTGTACACTTGTGGTGTTCCTGCTCTCCATGCTACGCTTTGGCGAGGATCAGCGACATATCCGTAACCTTGAGGAGGTTGTGTTACGTTTGGCATCTGTCGCGGATCCTGGATCTCCGGTCTTGGTGGATTGAACTGAACTGTTGGAGTTGGAGTAACTGATGTGAAGGCTGCTTGCAGTGTTTGCTCTACAAGGTTTGTGAGATCTGCTTGAGAGAGAGAGCGTTGGTTCTCTAAATTGGTGGTGCTTCTCTGTTTTGCTGTAGATGTTTCGGGTCTTTCCAATCTTGGCTCTTCGCGAGGTTGTTGAATAGCTTGCAAGATCGGGTGCATTACAACTGGTGCTGTTCTCTCTGACTCTTCGCGAGATTGTACAGCTTGCAAGATCGGGTGTATCACAACTGGCACTGCTCTTGTCGATCCCAGATCTAATGTTGTATCGTTGTCTTGCTGTTCGAGGTTGACTGGTCGCAAAGTTGAATCGCCGACCACTGTTTGTGTTCTTGAAGTTTCAGCGTTTTGCTTGTGTTGAAGCTCAGCATTCATCAGATCTGGTTGTGGTGGATGAACTGCACCGCCTGGTGCCTGAGGTGTGGAGAGCTCGATCTGGGTTTGGGATTCAGATCTAGCTTCGTGAAGAACGCGTTGTTTCTCCTTGTTTAGTTTATCGGTAGTAAACTCCAGATCCAACCGCCTGGGTTGAATCGCACTCCTATTCTCATCCATTTCTCAGGTTACCAAATGCAACTTTGAATTGCCAATGGTCGAATTCAGGTGGGCGCCAGTTGATAAGCTCAGTTTTAGTAGAGATTAACAACGTGAGAGAGTTTAGAGATGAGAACGAGTGGAAAATGAACTTTATTGATTATTTTTGGGGATTACAATCCGTTTACAATCTGTCTAATACAGGCGCTTTTCTCTACAAAAATGCCAACCCCTATTACAATGATCTACCCCTTCTATTTATAGGCCTATTTTTCATAACAGAACGCTGACGTCACCCGACAGCCGTTAGCTTACTTGATGCCTCTAGATTCTCCCGACTTATGTTCGGTGAGGTGCTCCGTATGAGTTTGTTATGGCCTGTCCCCCCGACTTCATTTGGGGCGCGCTGTTTAATTCAGCTTTTCCCGCTTCTTTACCTCCATTACAGGCCTCTTTTGGGTTGGGTTCCGTATCCTTCTATTCGGGCCGAGCTTTATCAGGCCGGCCCTATCAGGGAGTATATGGACAGATGGTAATGAGATCTTAACAAAGAAATTGACAACAAACAAAGACTGCACTAATCCAAATGAAATCATAAAATAATCTAACCGACTAACTTATTCTTTATTAATTATCTAGAATTCTAGACTAAGAACAATAGTTACAATACAAATAATTACAACATTCATTTTTACCAGACTCCATGTACCCGATGGAAAGAAGTCGATGATGGAGGACCAAGATGCATATAATCAATAGAATTATCTGCCAGACATGAGGTTGGCAAGGCCAGGGTTATTATCAAATAAATGATTTATATCCCACAATTCACTTGCAGAAGAGAGGGTCATGAGAGCCACCACCACTGATCTCATGCTCGGTCGATTGTGAGGATCATCCTGTGTGCATGCCTTCGCCAGCTGAGCCATCTGTCACATTTTAAGAAATTCTGATGTTAAGATGTCAAAATCTCAGAGGCCATCTGATGTTAAAATGCTGTGAAGATTTTATAACAAAGCAAAAACTCCTTATAGGCCAATGGAAGGAATAATTTTATAAAAATATACTATTTATCAGGAATGATTTGGGAGAAGAAAAATGAAGGTAAAAATGCAGAAGTTTGCAGCTGAAATCATTTCCAAAAGAGCAAATAACAAAGAAACTATCTAGTATGTCAAAAAAAAAAAAAAAACAATAGAAACCTTAAGTATGGAGTCCATGGGAGAGTCATCCCCAAGTCTAGGATCAATTAATTTTTTCAGGCTCTCCTTTGGATCTCCCTTACTCAGAGCATCATCAAACTGCACATAAAAACAATAAACAGTTAGAATTTTGTTGACAAGTTTACAAAAGGGCACCAGCCTTAAACTACAAGAGTGACAGCAGGAGAGTAACATATTGCTTAAATTGCAATATAATTATGTATACAAGAAAGAATTGAAGAATTTCCAGGAGTTCCTGATGCATAATTGTAGAGTATCTGTTCCATTCAATGCAATATAAAATTAACATAACTTCGTAAATGAATTATCTCATGTGACTTGACTAGTTCAGTAACCTGCATGGCTTCATGGTGATGCCCATCATAAAAAATAGTACAGATTTAATTTCTCATGGAAGAGAGGGCAGAGTTATTTCTACTTATTTGGTGTATTGCAATGACTTTTAAAAGTAGACAACGGCATACCAGGCCAACCAAACCCTTGGATTCAGAGGAAGTGTTGCTGGAAGACTTGATGATGGCTTCTTTGGCTGATTTCTCATACAATACTACCCCAAATGCATAAACATCTATTTTCGGGGAAACATCACCATATCTTGCATACCTAAGATCAAAACAGGAAACTTTATAGGCAGACATTGTAATGTCACAACAATAAAAAAGTGAGGACGCATCTCTCCAAGACCTTTTATTCAATCAAGAAGAAGTTGATTCGAGCAAACTTTGGTCTCAGTCAAATCTAACATTTATAATAAACTGTGGCTGTTGTTTGCATATATAGATTGTAGGGTAATTTGCAGCTTTCCTATTGCTAACATGATTTTAATTGAGAGAGAGAAAGAGAGATTACTCAGGAGGCATATAGCCAAATGTGCCAACAACCCTTGTGGGAAGAGACATGCTCCCCACTTCTGTAAGTTTTGTCAGCCCAAAGTCAGCAACCTAACCAAAAGTCAACAATATCACAACTAGGTCAGTAACCCATTTTTAACCTCTAATAACTTACAAACATCCCATTTTCCTATTGCACACAGAGAAATGCTACCATCTGAAATTTGCCTTTTCCACAGTGATATTTGGGCATTAATCAGCAATACCCCATTTTCCTTAATATCTCCCAGCAACATATTAGACCACAACTATATATTTTTGTTCTTGATGAAAATTTAAACCCAACAATACAATTATTAGGTGAAACAACCAGAAACTTTACCCCGTCGCTGCAAAAGGGCCCCCCCCCCCTCTTAAGCTTTTTTTTCCAACTGGACTCCACTATTGAGTGTCAAAATTTTGCACCGAGTACTGGTTTTGATCCCGTGATACCAGATACAGATTCTAAGGCAGATCTACATGTATAAATGGCAAACCATCTTGTATTTGCTATTGCTTCTTTTAATAGAACACCCCCCCCCCCCCTATTTTTTGTTTTAATAAATAATACATGTATAATATATCTGTCTGTCCTATTAAATATGTATTTTTCTCAAGAAAATCCATATTTTACCCCATAAAATTTGAAAATTGTTCCATTATTGGCCCAAACAATTACAATCTAATTATTTTGATACGTGATCCCCATCAGTTTCTGGACCACAATCAACAATAAGGAAATTGGCTTCTGGTTTTTCACGGCGAATACTGAAACCCAATTCCACATTATCAAACAAAACTGAATTCTGGATTTCCTCAAAGTCTCACGAACGTCAGAAACAAAATTCAGAAGGGTCATCTCAGATTAAATTGCCTTGGGAGAGAGTATTTAGAATTGTTATTACATGTTTAGTGACAGCTTGGTGTTACAACAACACCACTCATATGATGATTCCAAATATACTCCTGATATTTTAGACCACAATATAAACTTGCCGCATTAGTGTGTAAGTATACAACTATACACTCACCTTTGTAAAAAGAGAATAATGACCTCCCAAACAGCCTTTTTGGAATTTCAAGTGATGTTGACAAAATAATTTGAATTAAATGTACTACTACTGATTATTCGCACTACTAATGGCCATGACACTGACGTTAACATATCAAACCCTAGATCCTAGCATGGATACTTCATTGGGAAAATTCTAAACTAAAAGATGCTTTGGGCATGACATACCTTTGCACGGTAGTTCTTGTCAATCAATATATTAGCAGATTTGATATCCCTGTGGATGTAAACTGGTACAGTGTGCTCGTGAATGTACTCGAGGCCTCTTGCTGAGTCAAGAGCTATCTGCACTCTGTTAGCCCATGAAAGAGGGGACCACCCTGCATTAAGGTGCCCATTAGCAATAAAACATTCACCCAAATATACAACAATTAGCATCAACAATGAGAAGTAGCAACCAATAGTAGAATAACTATGTTACTATGATTGCATCACAATCAAGAGCCAACGAAACCTAATTTTGAGCTTTCATGCGGAGGTCATCAGGTATTATTTTTAAAGCTGGTAAAAGCTGCCACGACAAAGGAATGTACCAATTGCATCCAGACCCAATCCAACCCAAATACTTTGAGAAAAAAATAACAAACTCAATTATTAACATGCGACTTGAAACCCAAATACCCACAGACATGAACCTAAAATATTAAATCCAACCCAGAACCTTGAGCTGCCTGACCCAACATGGACCACCCCTCCCCCATCTCGTCTTTTACTCCCAAATTAAGTGCCACCCAAAATTAACTTTGTCAATATAATAAGCAAAAGTTAGAAGGAACCACCCGATCACAAAAGTTCTAATTCCTCGTAATCTGAATCTGAAATGACTATTCTGAATAAGGCAATCTGAAACCACTTTTATCTGGAGTAAACCAGACTCAACTGCCGGTTTATTACCTCAAACTCATTGGTTGCCTAGGTCAATATGTTTCTATATTCGATTCTTTGCACCAGATCATACAAAACAGAACCTTTTCCAATTTGGATATTTCTATTGTATTTGCTTATTTCTAATATTAATATTATTACCTGAACTTCTTAAGTGTTGACTCAAATTGCCATTTTCAATGTACTCATAAACAAGGAAAAGTGCACCCTCTATGCAATAACCTATCAATCGCACCTGCATTGAAAAAGGAACAATCATACTAGTATTTCTTTACACCAGACGTAATAAGAGGGGTATACTTGCGTCAAATGACAAAAATAACCTTAAAAATGAAGTCCCACGATAATAATATTATATAGGTTTTAGGTAATGCCATTATATTGTTTTGGGGATGTTTGTTTCATTTTTTTTCTTTGTTCAGTTGAAGGTATATGCTATTCAATACTTCACCCTGGGGTTTTATATTACAACAGAAGATTTTTGGATAAATCAACAGTTTATTATGGGAAGTGTAGAAAAGGTAATGTTTTAGGAGCCAGTTAGAAATTTCCATGCAAACTCACCAGATTCAAGTGGTGTACATGAGTTAAAACTTTAAGTTCAGCAAGAAATTCTTGAGAGGCTTGAGTCTCCATTTTCTTTATAGCAGCTTTCTACATAATAAATTACATAAAATTTATGAGTTTAAAAACTGAAAAGATTCAAAAGAAAAATGCAAGCTAAATGAAGTTAAAGGGATTACAAAATGATGACCTATACTTTGGCCCTTCATGAATAATTGTAACAGTGAATTACTGATCATTTTGGGTACTGCTACGTACAAAAAAATATAGACCAGGGCTGCAAGTCTTCACATGTTGTACTGGAAAATTTAGCATGAGTCGACCATAGTTACAAGTTAGAGAGGTGTGTTTGGCAAAGGCATGAACTAGAACAGCTAGTTCATGTAACCAAACAACTCATGAACAAGGGGACAAGCAATTCTATCTCTAGTTCTTGTTCCAACAAAACTATGGAACTAGAACAAGAACAAGACTTGTTCTAGTTCTTGTTCTATCTCATGCCATTTGCCAAACACACATAGAATTTAATGGATTTTTGCATCTCCCCCCCCCCCCCCCCCCCCGATATTCAACTGTATTAGGAAAATAACAATTTTTCTGTATTCACAGTAACCATTCTTTATTGAGGTTTATGTATAAATAACGAACTAGTCAACAAGAATTGACTATTTGAGCCAAATTTTGAATTACTTGGAACCCAATATCTAAGACCTAAAACTTCATTCAATTTCAATTTGGGCCTCTGACCAAAAAGAAACTCAATAAAAAGTTCAAAGTTCGAAGCCTTTGTCCCAAACAAGTTGGGGCAGTCTAAAAATGACACCCTGACCCTGACCATTTCTTTTGTATATGGCTAGGTTTCTACATTGGCTCGCCAAGCCTATCAAAAGCATGCAGGCCTTGAACCTTTTAGAAGTCAGCCCAGTGCTCTTACCATTTGAGTTTGAGCTAGTAGCTTAGTGCTTTACCAAAAAGAAGTTCAATATATAGGGAAAATATTTAACAAAATATTTGCCTATCCTACTGAGCTAATAGTTGGTTGCTATTTAGAAAGAAACAACTATGGGATATTGCATGTATAAAAATGTCAGATGTCATTTTACAGATTCGCAAAGAACCAAAATACAAAGAAATTATTCAATAAACCTCTCCTCGGAGCTCGGCATAATAAACAGACCCGTATCCGCCTTGGCCAATCTTATTAGCCATACTAAAATCATTGGTGGCTTTGGAGAGCTCTTCATAAGAGAACTCTACAGATTTGTCAACGGTAAGTCCAGCCACTGGAGAGGGAGCGTTAGCCACTGATGCGTCCATAGACAAATCACCTGTATAAACAAAGAGAATCAGAATATACAGTATAAAGCAAAGAGGACTTAAAACCAGTGTTTACCAAAAAATAAGCATGTAATTATTGACTCAGCTCAATCAGGTAAAGGTTCAACATAACATGATATCAAGGCATTCAAATTAAGTCAGTATGGAGGCAAGGGAAATTTAGCAACTTTTTGTTGGACATTAGTTTGATTTCAACTGTTATAAATTCCACACCTCTCTTTTTTTTTTTTTTTGAAAAGAAAAGACGCCCGTAGGCTAATTCCATACCTATTTTAAATAATCAAAAGAGGGTTAAAAACATAAGATGTGTGACAAACGTAAAAGGATTTCAAGCTTAAAAATCTAAAAAAAAAAAGTGCCAAAACTTAATAATAAAGCGAATAAACTTATCAGATTGAGTCAGGATAATTCAAGTACTGGTTTCAGTTCGGCGATGTTCAGTTATTGCAGGTCTTGCATAAATTATTTGTTGGGTAATATGTTTTCAGTCATAACAATTTCAAACTAAAGAAGAAAACTATAATTTTGAAAGTGTACCAAGAGGAACTGAGCTCTCTCCAGACATAAAAGGAAGCAGAGATGCCTTCTTAGTTTTCCTTCTCTTGTGCACCAAAAAGTAGTAAACAAAACCTATTGATAGCAGAATAACTATTGCACCTACTACAATTCCTGCAATGGCCCCACCTGATAAATTCCTGCCCTATTTCAGCATTTCAAAACATCAGCATATGCGAGGCCTCACCGAAAATATTCTGTTTGTGCCAATTGTACTACTGATATCAATTACAATTATAATTGTACCGAATAGTTTACTGTTTAATAAAAAATAAATACCGAATAGTTTACTGTTTCATTTAAAAAAAATAAATAAATTTACTGTGTGAAACAACATTTTTACCAGTAACAGGTTTCATGGTTCTGCCTGTTATTTCACACACTAACCTGCCCATACCATCAAAGAAATTATCATTTCAGGTTGTATACAAAAATCAAAGATATTGACAATGGCCTATCAAAGGTAATTACATAGGTGAACCGTACAGGCAATGCTACTTCTTTCAGAGATTCTGACTAACTTATTGCTTTATAAAAAATAAAACGCTAACTGGAAAAATATTTACCCCTTTGAAGTGAGAGCTCGGTAGCTTCCATTAGGATCTGTAATAATTATACCGAACCAGAAAAAGGTCCATATCAAATTCTTGAATCAGAAGAAAGCATAAAATGTAAAAATAGTCATAAATTATAAAAACTTAGATCCACCCCTGAACATTTGGGTCAACATTTCCAGATTTGTCCTCATTAGTATGGTATCGTCATTAGTCAGTCCTAAATCAATTTGTCCTCTTATAACACCAACCTAATAGTGATGCACAATAACTTCTAGGTTGGCATTTTGCTATCCCCCCCCCCTTCCCTGCCCCACCCAAAGGACTTTACTGGGACACCAACTATTTGCAAGTAACTGCCCAATTGCAAGTAAGAAAGATGTCTGTGCAATTGCAATTATATTTACATTTTATGGTTAACCTGCAAAAGTATTATAATAATGTTTAATATAGTTTTTCACCGCGTGCTGGAACATACACGATCTGGCCCACTGAACTAAAACTCACGCCAGGATTATACTCTTGGACTAGCTGTGCAGTTGTGTTATAGTTGCTTGCAACAGAGCTCACAGTCTCATTAGACTGTAACGGGTAGGTCTCAAACAGCCCGTACATGTCCGAAATTGACCTGTTCCCACACGAACAATTCACAGTGACATTGATAGTGGCACCACTTGGTACCATATCAGGTGAGTATGAGTTGAACTTGGTAAGTGAGTATACATTGGTTAGGTTGGCATATAATTTTTTGGCAACCCTCTCATATGTGTCACCACTTAGCATTTCGTATTGGAACATATGCCCAAGAAACAAGTCCTGTATGCAGTCGCATGAAAAATTCACATTCACTCGATCCCCAATCTACATGAAAATAACTAAATGTTAAATTCAGGCATGAAAGTATGTTGGCTTTTATTTAGTTTCAAGTTTCAAAAAGCAAAGCATTGGGAGTGGAGGTCCATAAATTGAATAGGGAAAAAATATGATTGTACAGGTAAATTTTGCTTGGTTAATCAACAAAAATAAATCATGGTTGCTACATACCAACCATACTTCTATCAATATTTGCAAAAGACGCCTAAAACTTTCTTACATTGCAACTGAATAAAGGATATTAGTTATTATTGGTTTAGCATAGGTAACTTTTCAAAATAGCAAATATATGAAGGAAACATTGTTGGCATAAAGCAATTCCACTTATATCTTTCATTTAACAAACAAAAAATAGCAAAAACAGTCGCTAATAAGGCAAAGAAAGAGAAGAAATTACAAGAGAAGCACTCACCCGGATATAATCTTTGTTGGGTATTGTTGGGTTGTAACGCAAAGCCTGCTCAGGTTTCATACCAAAAAGAGAAGCTATGTAGGTTAAATTCAAGTCGATACCTACATCGGCGGAGCTTGAGATGTAGTACGAACCCAGTGCGAGATCGCATGTTCTGGGGCACTTTGATTCCAATCCAATTACAAACCCACAAGCTAAGATCGCTAAAACAAGTGCGAATTTTCTTTCAATCATGGCTTTTCCCTTCTCTTCAATCCAATTGGGGGTCAAAACGATATACCAAGTAGTGTGACGCGCAGAGAGAGAGAGAGAGAGAGATTGACAGAAATGGTCGAACACAGGCTTCGAAGAGAGATATTTTGACAATGAGAGAATGTTTGAACACTTTGAACAGAGTCTACTCTGAGGTTTCAATTAGTCAACTATGGAGCACTATACACATTTTCATGAAGAAACCCTGGATTGAGCGATAATTTATTAATTTGTTGGTTGAAACTAGAAAGAAAGAAGGTTAAATTGATTACGGAAGCACCAATTAATTAGACTTATCTGAACTTTGACTGTTGGTTTATCTTAATTTTTCAGTAGTGTGTTACCAATTCTAATATGTAGGTAGCAATCTGCAATTGAATTATTGAATAAATCTTTTTGTTACTGACTAAATCAGCGGGATGGTTTTGCATGTGTTTCTTTTTGTTGAGTTGCTTTACATTATTTTTAGTCATACTCATGTACCTATGATTGAATCCGATTTTAATTAACGAGAGTCAGCTGGGGAGGTGGGTGGGTCAATGCTTGGTATGAAATGCCAGATTCGTTTCAACTTTATTAGTATTCTATGGAGTAATAATGGATACATTAGCTTTTACAACGAGTGGAGGACTTTCTTATTTTTAATCTGAAATTATGCCATCTTATTAATGAGAAAGTAATGATATGAAGATGATCGTACATTTGCATAGGTGACAATAAATGCGAAGTAAATTGAGGAATATATTGTGTTAGTTTTATTTTTTCTAAATAGTTATTAATTTAATTTTAGTTCCAATAGAAGAATAGTGACGTTAGTAATTAATTACTGTGAACAACGCGACTCACTAATTTAAATATTGAATAGTGGGTTCAAGTAGTTTCCAATCAGAATTAGTACTTATTGTCAATTCAAACATACTGATGCATCGAGTTAGAAAGTTCATTTTTTTAAAAAAAATAATTATTGCTCTAAATCATTAGTTATTTATTTTAAACATTATTAGAATCATTCAATCAGGTGTTGAATCTGGGGAGTCCAGTTATTTATTTAAAACATTATTCTATGTATAGAGATTAATTATTGTAAGAATCCGCATGTTTATTTTGCCAAAACATGAAAATAATGTTATCAATTTTTACACATACGGGAAATAAATCTTTATGGATGAAACGTTCAGGGACAACGTGCTATGGCTTCTAATTAACCAAATTTGCCCACTGTCGAAATGTTCTTTTCTTTTAATGGATTCTAGTGTGTTATTTTAGGCTCTGTTTGGATAGGTGTGGGAAGAAGGAAAGAAGGGAAGAAGTGGAAAGAAGTATTGGGAAGTGTGTAACTTTGTAAATAGTTTGAATTGTTTATAATTTTTTTTCTTCTTCTTCCTTCTTCTTCTTCTTTCTTCCAACGATCCAAACGCACCCTTATTTATTTATTTATTTTATTAATTAGTTAAATAATTAGAAAAATAGATAATATATTGTAAAAATATTGAAAAAATATGGAAAAATCAGGAATAATTAAATTAAATTTTATATGTAATTTAGTATTTTTTGGGGAAATTATAAGTAACTCAATTTCAATACCTTCAGTTACTGTAGGTGAATCTCCAATCGCAACGGCTCAACCTACTGTTCCTCCTTTGATGGATCTGATCTGGTCCGTTCGTTCCCACTTTCTCCTTCCTGGGAGCGCTGCTTCTGTTTTTCTGCTGCCGTCTCTTCGTTTCCTATGTGCGTCTGTCTTCTCTTTCCTTTGCGCCTGTCTTTTGTTTTTCTTTTGTGCCGCATTCGATCTCTCTTCTGCCGTTCCGCACAGAGCCACGGGGGTGACTGTACTTTCTCCTCATTCCGATGTGTACGGCAGCGACGGTGCTCCTTTGTGCGCACTATGGAAGAGGCTTGATTTTCCTATCTGGTTCCAGTACATTGCCCCTTCTTTTTCTCTCTCTCTGCGTTCTTTCCTGTTGTTGGTTTTCTTCTTCCTTTCTGCAGTGAGTGCTTTCTTTTCTTCGCCTGTGCTGTGCTTCGGTTGTTCCTTTTGGTTTCCGTCTCCGGTTCTGTTCCTTACTTTTTACCCTTCCTTTTTCAGATCGGAGAGGTTGCAGTGCTATTCCATCGCCAGGTATTTTCTTTGCTCTTGCCACATCTAATATAAATTGGCACGAAAATATAAATTGCCATTAAATCCATCGCCAGGTTACGATTGCAACATCATCTAAATTGTTTTACTTGGTTGAGGACAATTGATTACAAAATTTGATTGATGTTACGTTTGTCTGTCAGTATCATTTGCTTCTCCAATTCATTCCTTTTCTTTTGGGTAGTTAATTGGCACTGGGAGGTTGTCTTTTTTCCTTGATTTTTATAGAAGAGGTAAGTAATAAGGTTTTGCAAAAAAAGGTACTTATCTTTGTTGCTTTTCAATATAATGGCAAATTAGCATATGTTTTCTGTCATAATTTTTGTATCAATAATTTTTCAATAAGATTTTTCAATAAGATTTTTATGCCATGCTTGAAATTTAACTACAGAAATAACTTTCAAAGATTTTCTAAGACAACATAAAAAGCTCTTGCAATAAAAAAAATAAGGACAAATAGCTTTTGCGATTATTTTGTTTTTACAAGAGATTTTAGTCTGAGTTCTTATTTAATAAAAAAATGCAGCCACTCAGCTACTGTTGAAGGAGAGATGGCAGAAGCTGGAAAATGAGAAGTACTCTTTGTAAGATGGTTGCCTTTTGACTGCTATTCTTATCCATGTATGTATATTTTGATCTCTTTATTTGTATCACAGGTTTGATATTTTAGTTTTCAATTTATATGCAAAGCTAAATTTTTACTAGATTTTGTGAATAAAAGACGAATGTCTATATTTTAGTTTTGATTCACAAATTGATTACCTTTTAATTTTGCACATTTACTAATGACCCAATATATATTTGTAATCTAATAAAGATATCCATGTTCTAATGCTTACATTGTTTAGTTAAGTTGTTTGAGTCAATCTTTTTGGGCTTTCTTGATGTGAAGCACAATTATTTCTCATCTTCATAGTTTTTAAATTTAGCACATAAATGATTTCAATTCTTTCGATCTTATTTCTTTGTTATTTTATACAGCTCAGAGAATCTAATTTGATATTCTTTATAGTATTATTGTGCGTTCTCTTTTTTTTCACTCAATAAGAATAAGGATTTTGCTCATATTCTGCAAGGACAAATTTGGAATAAAAAGTGCATAGTTTTAAATTTACTTTCAAATCATGTGCTCTATATTAAAGGTTTTTTTAAATAGGTTTTCATTAAGAATATATGCATGACTACTAGATCAGGCTTGGTACCAGTACTTCATGCTCATGAAGCATACAATAGGATTGATGCCCATTCTGAAAATTTCAGAATAGGTTCGATGCTGGGTCTAATTTTGAATAATATCTTTTTAACAACGGTTGCTTCTTAAAGTGGATTATGTCATACATTATTGCAATTTGCTATTTCTTCGAGAATTATTCCTAATTTGCCTCTGAGGTATAAGTCGATAGAAAATCATCCATTGTGAGGTGTCATAAAATTAATTTATATCGATTTTGTATACTTTGTTAATGAATTATTTCTATCCTTTTGAGAATTACAAATTTTTCTGCATTTCACTGTTGATAAGCAATGCATGAAGGTCTCACACTGCTTCTCCCCTTATCTTTCATCTTGGATGAGGAAACTCTAGAGTTGCTTTCCTGTTCTGAGGTGGTTTTCAATCAACAAAAGTGACCATGCTGTCAGCCATGCTTGAAGATCTGAGCCGATGGTTTTGAATCAAGAAAGGTGATCACACTGACTTTTGTCGCTGAAAATTTTATGTACTGTTACGAAATATTTTTGTTGAACACAGGATCTGAACTATTTTTATTTTGCAGTTTTGTTGTGGCTGCTACTGGTATGGTTAGTACCTCTTCTTTTATGTTGTATTTTATTAGGGAAAGGTTTCATACAGTTAGTGATAAGATTAGGCATAAATTGGTCTTTGTGGATGGATACTGCTCTTTTTTGGAGCATTTTTGTTTTTCAGTTTGAACAATACCAACTGTTTGTTATGCTAAATGTTATTTTCGGTTTAAATGTCAAGTTTTTGGTATGGCCTGATTACGCTATTTCTTCTAGCTTCTTTTCCTGGTCTGTTTCCCCATCACATCCTCATGTGCTTTACAAAGAGAAAGAGAAAAAAAAGAGACCGAGGGAAGGGTTGGAGTGACAGGTGCTGTGTTAGGCGAGCTTCGATCGGCACCATTGTTTGAAAGAAATGAAACATCGGTTGCTGATCAAGCTAGGTTTGTCTTTCCTTCGTTTCTACTGAGTTTTTGTGTTCTTCTTCTTCTTCTTCGTTTCTCTAGACTAGAAACTGAGCAGCCATGGCCTCTCCATGGCAAGCGATCTTCATTCTTCTCTATCTATCTGTCAAGGTAGATCATCATCAATTTAGGCCTGCAAGCTTAATTTTTTGAAAGCTTTGTTTCTCTATGCGATTTTGTAATTCCACTTGATTGACCTGATTTATTTTGCTTTTCATTCCCTTGCAGCTTCCACGGTTAGATGTTCAGGGCTTTTCACCGCCACAATGCTTATGATTCTTTGGCTTATACTTCCTTTGATGAGCAGTATTGTTTATGAAAGCATGGCAGCCTTTAACAAGTTAGAGTTGCATCTGATGAATTTATTTTCTACATGACTGATGTGTATAAAAGTTGAGTTCAAGCTATTCTATTAAGCTGCATGGATTAATTAAATTTGTCATTTTTGTTGATGCATAAAAATATTCCATCAGCTAACTACCACGTTATCAATACAATTACAGGTGGACCGATTTGATCATAGGATATTATATATGTTTGGAAGGCCAATTCTCAAAGAAAATAAAATGTCAACGGCCTCTTACATGTGCTTAGACAAACAAGGTACCAATGCAATTTTAAATAAATTAACTATATTTTGTGCAATTGTTCAAATTAGAATAATATAATACCGTACAAAAGCAAAATTAATCCTTTTTTTGTCATGTCTATATAAAATTATGATAATCAGTTGAGAATGTAAATAGAAAGAATCTATTTTCAGTAAAATGTTGATTTGTTTTATTGATCAAATTATTTTTGGGTTCGGCTTAGCTATTGGTTGTGTTATTGTTACAGATACCGGATGCAGTAAATCATTAATTGTATAATAAGATGGAAGATATGATGCTCTAGATATTAACCACAAAGGTTCAACTTTATTAAAGTGCATTAGTACGAATATTGGATGGTGCAAAAAAATGTACAAAAATAGGTAAAATTATAAGAAAGTCTAAATTTATTGATAAGAGGATATCACATTTGCTATCATTGATAATGGCATCCCATTGTTGTGGTGATGGGTTAAGAGTCGCCTGATAAAAAAAAAAAAGGGGAAATGTTGTGCAGTCTAATTTTGTGCGTGCCAACATTAGATCAAAAAATCACCCTTACTATTTTAAGGTTGAGGTTTTGTGCAACTTGCTCAAGGACGGAGGCTTCTCTTTTTTAGATTAAATCTCGGTATTCTTTGTCCAATTTTTTTAATGGTATTCTATTATATTTGTTCGAATTGATTAATAAAATCATAGTTTTGATGTTGATCGAAGGGAATACCTAAATCAAAACAAATCCTTAGGAATCACCGATCTAATCGTTTGCAGTGATAGCTTAAGGGTCGAATCCACAGGGACGGTGTTGGAATATCAATCTTTTACCTTATTTAATTAGCTAGACGAAGGTTCAAATCAATTGAGGATTTAATTGATGAATTGAAGAAGTATCAAATCCTAAGGTTGATCTAAGTTTGATTGAGAATGCGAGTTCTAACAAAATAACACGAATTAGGGTCAATTGTTCGGGTTCCACTTCCAGGCACTATCCTGGCGGGTCGACAGGATTCCTGGCGGGTCGACAGAGTTCCTGGCGGGTCGACAGGATTCCTGGCGGGTCGCCAGAACAGTACGACAATTCAGTTTAATTAGTTTCTAAGTTCTCTAAGTTCAGGTTTTTGGCTTAAACTCTGGTCCAAATACTAACTCTCGTTCTTGATTTGGTATCACTATGTTTTGACCTCTAAACCTCCCTAAAAAAACCTAAGTTTCAACTCTCGTTTCTTGGCTTAAGTTTAAGGGTTTGCTTTAACTATTCGGTAGGATATCCTAGATCTCTCGACCTTAGGAGGGAATAAACCTCTCGGCTAAGTTCCGGTTTCACCTTTTGGGTATACTAACTATCCTATGGTATGAGAACACAAATTGTTTTGAGATTAGGGTTCTATTTGCTTATCTACGAGGTCAGGCCTAACCAAGTGAGCAAACCTTCAAATCAATTCAATTCAATTCACAATTTCAGCAAATAAACTTAAGTAAAGCAAAGCAACTTAGAAAAATTAGAAAACTAAATCAAACTTCATTAATCTACCAAGTCATGGTTCCCTACAATTGCCCCTAACAACAATTCTAAGCTAGACAAGACATAGAATCATACAAACCAAAGTTTTCTCGAATAAACAAACAAAAGATAAAAAGAAGAGATAGAATACAACAAATGAACTTCGATTCCTTCTCTTCTTCCTCCTCCGCCTGCCTTCGAACGACTCCGTCTCCTTTCGGGCGGATCCGCCTGGACCTTGGGTTGCCGCGTCGTGTAGAAACTCTCAAATCTCTCTCTAAACTTTGATTTCTCTCCAAATTTGATCTCTACTTCTTCTTCCCTTGAAATCTCCTCAAACCATGTTTATATAGGCTTTAGAATTGATGGGAGGCGCTCATAATAGCAGGAAAATGCTTCTGGACGTGATGGAAATAGAGAATAACCGTCTTCCCAAGTTAGAACTCTAAAAGGGGCACTTTCTGCTATTTCAGGCAGGTTTCGGGCGGGTCGCCAGGATTTCTGGCGGGTCGCCAGAAATCGTCCTGAGAGCAGGTCTGGAAATTTTCAGCATTGCGCCTTGTTCGTATTTTGCCCATAATTTCTTCATCCGGACTCCGTTTGAGGTGATTCAAGTACCGTTGGAAAGCTTATGAGAAGCTCTACAACTTCATTTAATCATTTATGTCATGTTCTTGTCCAAAATCTGCATAAAAATAGGGATTATTGTAGTAACTCCTTCTTTGACACAAACTTAATTAAAACTAACCTAAATATGTTAAAATCTAACTAAAACATAGATATTTAGTTGTAATTTGGGGCCTAAAAGGATTGAAATATATATATGAAATCCGCCGATCAAATCTCCCCAAGCTTAAACATTGCTTGTCCCCAAGCAACTATCTAAATCTAAGAAGATCGTTTAGGACCTAAATTACAATTAAATAGATGGTATCTACAAGTTATGGGAAATTTCTTGACAATTACCATTGTCACAACTCTAAGCAATTTGGATTTGGACATATCAAAAGATTTTTCAAATTCATTTTCAAAATCAAGTTTACTTAGTGACCATTGACTTTCCACAAGTAAAATCCCAAAGCAATTGCAGTCTATTGTCTATAACCTATCTCGTTTAATTTCTATTCCAATTGGTTTTCATGTTTCACAATTGACTTGGCAACAAGAAACGGGATCTAACCCTTCCAACACAAACAATAAGTTCAGCTTATTCATTTCACAAACAAGAGTCAAGTAAAACACCGTAAAAATTTTCGAAAACGCATTGAAGAACGACTAAAGTGGGGCGGAAAAAAGGGTACAACTCCCCACCCATCGTCTCCAAAGTTTTTTGGGTTGGAACTTATTATTTCTCCTGGGGCAAGGAGGGTTTCCCGCGGCGGAGAAGTCGGCCAGATAAGAGTGGATTTAACATTGAGGATTTTTTTTCCTCTTATTTCTCTTTTTTTTTTAATACCATGAATCTCTTTCTGTTTCTTACCCATGGTTTATGGAGTTTTTTTAATCCACAAGTACCTATAGCCTCCTACAGTGTCCATGGCACTGCACCGCTTTTTAGTTCCCCTTTTTATGATATTTTTTTTATTTTTTTTGTGTGTATATTTACATCTTCGACTTTTAGTAAACTTGAAAACAACGGTGTAATTACTAACTCTTGCTGCTCATTCTTAAATTAACTCAATTTTGTGTCGGGAGAATTGATCTAAGGACAATTTGGGTATTCATATAAGGGTGGATGCCTAAAAACCGATTTCTTAATTGGTCAAGTCATTCATTTAACTCAAAAACTTTCTTGAATCAAAACTAATCGAGATAACTTATGCACAAACTTACTCTTACTTTAGAACTCTACAAGTGTTGGTCGGTCAAATTCAAATTCATTTTTAAAAACGGGTTTTTGTGACATGTTCATTACTTTGTTGCTTTAAACTATGACCTTGATTATTGTCAATAAACTCCCAAAACTTACCTAAATGCAATCTATATGACATTAATATGCAAATCCTACATGAATGCAAATTAATAAACCTAAATGCCATGATGCAAATCTTAGATACAAATTCCTATTCTCTCCTCAAGCTTAAAACTTTGCATCATCCTTAATGTAAAGAAAACAAAACTTAAAAGAGAGAAAGGAATAAAGAAACTTATCGAATCTTTGTAGTGGCTATGAAGGATCGAGTCACACAACATGAGCCTTGCTTGCTTTGATAGATCATTGCACTTCAAATTGTCTCTAGGTTCGTCTCATTGAAGAAGATGTGTCTTGCAAGTAGTGGAGATGGTTGGTTTCGGTTGAGGATAGACATCGCATAGGGGTTGGTACGATTCTACCCTTGGGTTAGGGTTTGGTGAAGGCTTGGTCAATGACAGGATTGAGCAAAAATTTGGTTCGTCGACTAACCAAGAAAAACTCAAAATCTAGTCATTGATATGGATTGGTTTAGGTTAGGGTTTAGGTCTAGGTTTTGGTCTCAGGTGGATTTCAGGCGGGGTCGTCTGGTTTCTGGCGGCCTCGTCTGGAACGGGTCTAGGTTTAGGTGGTCTCGGGATGGTTTCTGGCGGGTCGCCAGGATTTCTGACGGGTCGCCAGGATTTCTGGCGGGTCGCCAGAAATCAGGTCAGGTATGGAACGAGATGGTTTCTCCGCTATCTTGAGATTTGTTAGGTTGAATCGACTCATATGCTCCTTCGTGGTGTATTCCCCAAGCTTGAGTTCTTGCATATGGTATGATTTTTCAACAACCTACATACTTCTTCCATGTGTTGTAATGTTGCGTTGAAGTTCAATTGCCCTTTCGACACTTGCATGACTCGAACGGTTGTGCTTCTAAATAGCTTGTATTATCGTCTAAAATCTGAAACCAATCAACAAAGATCAATGAGTTATACCGAAATTAACCTAACTAAATTAAACTAAACTAAACTAATGACGGAAATTGAAATTTTTTGTCTTGGGTTGCCTCCCAAGAAGCGCTTGTTTTAGGTCATTAGCTCGACCTCCTTGCATTTGCTCATCTTATCTTCACTTTTCTCCCTCTCAACGCATCATAGTTCTCCCAAAAGTACTTAAGCGGGCATCTTAAAACATGCTTGATGTGTTCTTCATTGGATGTCATCTTCCTTGGCTCGATTTGGACATTAAATTCCTCCAAGCATCGTCTAAGTGTGCTCAAGTCGATTTGGTTGAACTCTTCGTTTGTTTCATCGGATGCGACGATCTTCTTTGCATCACCACCTTCCAATTCTTGTTCGAATATCTGAAAAGAACGAAACATGGTGATAGAAAATATTTTTGGATTTTTAAGATAAGATAAAATAAGTAAGATACAAGGATACAAGGGTGTCTATACTAATTAACTAATGCAAAATACCAATATTCTAGCAAACCGTCCCCGGCAACGGCGCCATTTTTGATCGAAGGGAATACCTAAATCAAAACAAATCCTTAGGAATCACCGATCTAATCGTTTGCAGTGATAGCTTAAGGGTCGAATCCACAGGGACGGTGTTGGAATATCAATCTTTTACCTTATTTAATTAGCTAGACGAAGGTTCAAATCAATTGAGGATTTAATTGATGAATTGAAGAAGTATCAAATCCTAAGGTTGATCTAAGTTTGATTGAGAATGCGAGTTCTAACAAAATAACACGAATTAGGGTCAATTGTTCGGGTTCCACTTCCAGGCACTATCCTGGCGGGTCGACAGGAATCCTGGCGGGTCGACAGAGTTCCTGGCGGGTCGACAGGATTCCTGGCGGGTCGCCAGAACAGTGCGACAATTCAGTTTAATTAGTTTCTAAGTTCTCTAAGTTCAGGTTTTTGGCTTAAACTCTGGTCCAAATACTAACTCTCGTTCTTGATTTGGTATCACTATGTTTTGACCTCTAAACCTCCCTAAAAAAAACCTAAGTTTCAACTCTCGTTTCTTGGCTTAAGTTTAAGGGTTTGCTTTAACTATTCAGTAGGATATCCTAGATCTCTCGACCTTAGGAGGGAATAAACCTCTCGGCTAAGTTCCGGTTTCACCTTTTGGGTATACTAACTATCCTATGGTATGAGAACACAAATTGTTTTGAGATTAGGGTTCTATTTGCTTATCTACGAGGTCAGGCCTAACCAAGTGAGCAAACCTTCAAATCAATTCAATTCAATTCACAATTTCAGCAAATAAACTTAAGTAAAGCAAAGCAACTTAGAAAAATTAGAAAACTAAATCAAACTTCATTAATCTACCAAGTCATGGTTCCCTACAATTGCCCCTAACAACAATTCTAAGCTAGACAAGACATAGAATCATACAAACCAAAGTTTTCTCGAATAAACAAACAAAAGATAAAAAGAAGAGATAGAATACAACAAATGAACTTCGATTCCTTCTCTTCTTCCTCCTCCGCCTGCCTTCGAACGACTCCGTCTCCTTTCGGGCGGATCCGCCTGGACCTTGGGTTGCCGCGTCGTGTAGAAACTCTCAAATCTCTCTCTAAACTTTGATTTCTCTCCAAATTTGATCTCTACTTCTTCTTCCCTTGAAATCTCCTCAAACCATGTTTATATAGGCTTTAGAATTGATGGGAGGCGCTCATAATAGCAGGAAAATGCTTCTGGACGTGATGGAAATAGAGAATAACCGTCTTCCCAAGTTAGAACTCTAAAAGGGGCACTTTCTGCTATTTCAGGCAGGTTTCGGGCGGGTCGCCAGGATTTCTGGCGGGTCGCCAGAAATCGTCCTGAGAGCAGGTCTGGAAATTTTCAGCATTGCGCCTTGTTCGTATTTTGCCCATAATTTCTTCATCCGGACTCCGTTTGAGGTGATTCAAGTACCGTTGGAAAGCTTATGAGAAGCTCTACAACTTCATTTAATCATTTATGTCATGTTCTTGTCCAAAATCTGCATAAAAATAGGGATTATTGTAGTAACTCCTTCTTTGACACAAACTTAATTAAAACTAACCTAAATATGTTAAAATCTAACTAAAACATAGATATTTAGTTGTAATTTGGGGCCTAAAAGGATTGAAATATATATATGAAATCCGCCGATCAGATGTGATTCTTATATTGATTTGCGGTTATGGCCTCTTATTTTTATTTATTTTTTTGGAAATAGAGGAATTGATTTGTGTTTCCAAAAAATAACTCAATTGATATGTTTCTATCTATAAATGAGTCAATGGTACTTTTGATGACTGTACTGATGGCTCTACACGACTCCTGGCTTTTTTTAGACAAATGCAAGGTTTTGCATTTCTTGATATTTTATATTTCTTTACTTTGTAACAAATTTAAATGTTATCCAGCTTTGGCTATGTTAGATTTCTTTAGGACATAATCAGTTCATACTTATTGTATATCATACCATTCAATTTCGGTCCACAATAAAATAATATTGAATTTATTATAGTAGCGGTGGCGGATTATTGACCAACAGTTTAAACAACTCCTTTTCTGCTCAATGATTACATAAGCTGAAACAAACTGTGAGAAAATTGAAGCTGGATTTGAGCTTATGAATATTACTTTTGGTACTTCTCTTAGGATATAGTTAGTACATGTGAGTTTGATTGAACAAGCACAACGATGGACCAAGAAATAAAGTGGCTCAATGTTGAGAGGTGGTAATGCACATATAAGCCATGCACTATTTAGTGTTTAGTCTTTATAATGGTTGATTGATGCAAAGGAGTATAACATTGCCATGAGGTACTATTATAGCCCGCTTTCTGTAAAAACCTTTTCTTCTTTCTTACAACCATTAACAAAAGTAAGTTCTAATTTTTCTTTTCTTGGCATTTGAAACACAGCAGATGTAATATATTGGACAATTTTTTTAATTATATTTATTTTTAATGATATCTTTCTGATTTTTCGGTTTTTTTTTTGTTTCATCAGTGGGCTTACCTAAATTTTGCTACAATAAATTTTTGTCTAATTATGTTGTTTGTAACACATTTTTCTCATTATACTGTGTGTATATTGTGCTTTTCGATAGACAAAAACTAATCCAAAATAAAAAAAAAAAATCAAAACACCAACTTTGATTCGACTTTCATCGCGCGAAGCGCGATGCTGTAGCTAGTTAAATTTATTTTCATTTTAATTAATTAATTTAATTAAAATATAAATTTTTATAACTTATTTAATTAAATGAATAGTACCATTTAGAAAGAAATCACATTAGAAAGGAATCTCATATGATAATTTAATCCAGAAAGGAATCTTATGTGATAATTTATTTAATCTTATGTGATAATTGTGTGAAATTATGTGAAGATTATCATATAACTTATTTAATCCAGAAAGAGTCCATAGTCTTGATAATTAACAAGGAACATTAATTATCATATAAGACTAGTATGCAAGTTAAGTGATGATTATGTTCTACAAATCATAGGTAAAGAGTTATCGACTTAATTGCTTATGTGTATGTTACTAGAACATAGCACAGGACATGACCCAATGAAATAAATATATGGATTGTGTTATGTGTCATTATTTATTTCATACGTGTTTGATTCTGAGTTTGAGATGATTCAGTTTCTCCACATGAGGATAGGTTCTATAAATATCGTCTAACGCTGATTCCTGATAAGGGCTGCTATACGGACTTTATTTTAATTAAGGGCTGCTATACGGACTTTATTTAAGGGCTGCTATACGGACTTTATTCATGCTATTTTAATTATAACATATTTAAGTAATAACATAGCACGGACCAAACAATATGAGCCTTGCTTTGTTACCCAATTTTACAACAGATGGCTCAGTCATAACACATGGTGCAAATCTTTTAGCAAAACTCGCGATCTTGATTTAGAAATTCATTATTTATTTTTTATTTTAATTTTACATAAGGTTTCGATTAATTAAATATTGAATTCCTAAATAAATTCAGGTAATCTATCCATGATCCACAGCAGTGGTGAATCGGAGGATCACAATACACAGATAACATAATGTATACAAGGAAGACGAGAATAAAATTAAATGAAATAATGAAGAAGCAACACATGCAGAGTGACTCGACCTAATATATGTATGATTTTAGTGAAAAATATTTATCTGCATCTTTGATTTTCACATATTTTGACGACTTTAGTCAAAATAGGACAAAGAAGTTGATACTTGGTATAGGTTCTGAGGATACGGTTTTAGGAAAATAACAGAAACTTTGAGATTTTCGTTTGGGTTGGATAGCTTCACATTAAGTAATTTCTAATTTGGAGTGATTATATTGAATTTTCTTAATTTTTGGTTGACGGTACCAACAGGTGCTACTCTTTGGATGTAATTCTTACTCTATTTTTTGTTTCTCTGATGAAACATGTATCTTAACATTGCTTTTTTAAAAAAGAAAAAAAAAGATGGATGATTGGTCGCTCATTATCACTTATAATTTATAAATAATCTTTGTCATTAGGCTCTGCTTAATATCACTAAACTCAATTGTTATAGCGAATATAATTATATATCTCTAAGAAGATGCATAAAAGATGATTTGTCAATAATCATCTATCTACTCTTCTGTTTCAAATAATCATTTTAAAATACGAGTAGCATAAGGTTTTAGAAGAAAAAATAAAAAGAAAAAGAAAGATAGCGCGAAATTCCTCTAGTTTCAATTATAAACTGGAATGAAAATAAATAATTAGACAGAAAGGCTGCTAGAAGTTTCTTTGGTTTCTTTTATTCATTTATTTATTCATCGATTATACAGGGTAATACAAGACATGTACACTAGAGAAATGAACTAAGTCCTCAACATAACATGTTTCTCCATATTAAAAAAAAATTGTTCATGTTAAGAAAAACAAAGCAATTAAAGAACCCTCTTCTACAAATCAAAACTATCATCACCTATATTTAATTTTTTTATATAACTAAACAATTTAATGAACGAACTAGCTAATGAGATGTATCATGCTCAGAATGGGGAAATTTCTTCAACAGTAAGGATGAACATATATGTGTTACGGCACGGCGCAGCGCCAGAAACCCGCCACACCAATTCCTACACCGACTCCTCCACCTCGGCTTGAGGGTACTCCAGCAAACCAACCTCACTCTGTCTCTTCAGCTGTTCATAAAACCTCTTTATAAAATCCTCCGCATCCAAATCCACCCCTCCATTTCCTCTGCTCCCTTCCCCCTCCAGTGAAGAGAAATCAGAAACCCTGACATCAAATGGCGATGCCGGAGTTGTGAGATCACGCAATTCCTGTGATGTGTACTCGAGTCGTAGCGGGGTCCGCAAGTCAGCCTCTTGTTCCTCTCCTCCCTCTTCAACAGGCGTGTTTAGGCAAGTGAAGTAACCTCGCTTGGTGTTGCCTCTCTTTGCATTGAAAAAGAGAGCATTTGGGGTGTCATGACAAGAGAACTCGTACTCGTTAAACAGAGAGGGATCTCTTATGCTATGGTGGTGTGAGGGATTGTGTTTGTGTGTAAGGAGGTTTGAAATGGATTTGCCTACGTATTTGCTTCTATTCATGAAGAGGTTTACATCCATTAAGAATTTCCTCTTTGATATCACGCTTTTCACCTTTAGCATGAAGAGAACTGCTCTTAGATATTCCCATATCTTCTTTGCTGCGGTTTGTGAGTGGAGCTCCATGGCTAAACTAGGGTTTCAAATTGGTGGGAAAGGACTAGCTAGGGTTTGCTCTAAGCTTGGTAGTAACAGGAAGTAAGGTTTCTTGTGAGAGAAGTGTAATAAAAGCTTTAACATGTATAGAATGGAATGTAACAACTATTGTGTGGTCTCTATATATATAGTTTGTTAAGCGAAAGGAAAGGTTGGAGGAGCGGAGAAGCAAAGACAATGTGCTTAAAGTTGGACAAGATCCTCTCCATTTTTAAAGATAATAGATATGCTTTTTCCTCACAATAATCCACTAACTACCGACATATTAGTTGTGTGCATTTATGTAGACAAATAACGTCTATTTTTGTAAAAAAAAAAAGAATTAAGATTAAACTTGATAGCCAATATTAAATATTTCGAAAAAAAATAATTAAGATTAACCAAAATCATGCAATGGTGCAAATATTAGGAAAGAATAATTCTAATTGTGTGACAAATTAATAGTCACAATGTCATTATGAAAATATCTTCAATATTTGGAGAAATGGAGAGGAGGGTCAGTGAGGTTAGAAAAAAGATCAAAGGAAAGAAAAAGGAATTGCTTAGTGGCTAAGAAGTGGGCGAGCTACGGTGCGCTCTAGACAGGTGGGCACCATGCTTTTCGGCTTTTGAAGTTTTTTGTTATTCTCTTTTTATTTTTACACTTTTGTTCTTTGATTCTTTCACTTTTTGTCAGAACAGGGGACAGCTGGAACCAAGACCAGGAGGAAGGCATCAAAAGACCGTTTGAAACGTATTAAGATTCTGTGAACGTGACAGATAGGCATTCCGTGTGGTAAGAGAGTGTCCATGAGAAATATTATTGTTTTTTTTTTTCTCTAAGTTCATGAATAACAGCATATGCATGTATAACAACTCTCGTAGAACATTATTCAGGAGTAAGTTCATGTGGAATGAGAAGTTTTCCTAATAAAAATGTAGGATGAAGAAATTTTTCACGTTTGTTGACAGTGAAGTCTGAAGCTATGAAATCAGGGCCACTCACCGACATAGTTTCTTATGCATTGGCTAATTTTATTTCTTAATCTTGAAGTAGATTTTGGTCCTATAAAAGCCAAACCCAACAAAAGAACGCCTTAATGATACTGCAATTCCAGGTGGAAAGAAAGCAAAAGATTTACTAATAATTTTGTCAGTTTTCTCGTCTCAGGCATAGATATGGTACTGATTTAGTACCCCCAAAATTAAGAAACCCCGGTGCTGAGGTATTACTTATCCAAAAAATGACAACTTTGTCATATGAGAATGAGGTTGGTGAGGAGAGCTGTGTGTACTTCTGTTATAATAGCATCCCACAAGTAAATCACCTATTTCTGTCTGGCATCAAATTGGGTAGCCTTCTTTTTCCGGAATAAACTTTTACTCCCAATTGCAGAGCTTTTTTAAATTTTAATGCAACTGTTTTTCTCAATGGAACAGCATTTTTTTGTTCTCAAGTGAGCAACTGCACAAACCTTTTCTTTTTCTTTCCAAATTGTATAGCATGTTTTGGCAAACAACAGGCACAGATATCAAACCCTCGTGCTTTTGCAAGTCCATACAAGTAGTAAACTAAAAAATAATATGTATGCTTTAGCCAGCAAAGTGTAAGTCTATACAGAATTATGATGGAAAAAAAATGAAACAGAAAAAGATAACATAACAACAAATTGTAAAGAAACATGAGTCTATATTTACACCACTAATCTACATCCTAGACTCGCAAAAACAATCAGGCACAGCAGAACCTCTTCCTGTAACAAAATCCTCTCTATGCACATCCCACAAATCCCTAGCTAAATCCTCCCCATCGAGCCCCTTCGAACTATAGTTTGCAAAAGCTCTTCTATTCAAAAGAAGGGTTTTGTACAAACCCTTGGCTGCTCTCAAGGCACCCACTATCTTATCCATATTCCCAAAGTATGTTGCCACATACGCATCACTATTTATCGAGACATAGTAATCTAATGCAGCCTTAGTATTCCCATGCATGGAATCAAAATCCACATGGCTTAATAAAGACGACTTTGTATAGACATTTTTATAAATGGAGGTAAAACCTTCAATCTCCATTAATTCATCTCCAGCAGCTAAGTATATAAAGGTATTTGATGGAATGCCAAGTGACTGGAGGATAAAAGCAGTTTCTTGAGGGGTTAGGGGACACTTTCCACGGCTCCTCCACTGACGTGCAGCTGTGCCAGTCAGAGGCTTCTTATTGGATATGACCGAATCTGAATTGCGTGCAATTTCAATGGCCTTCAGAGAGGAAGGGGAAAGAGAGGGGTATGTGCACCTAGAAAACACCACCATGTCAGGCTCAAAACGGAGGTGTAAAGAGAGAAAGGGTTTGGGTATTGCATCAAGAAGTTCACGGGCCTTGGTTTCTAGGGTTTTGGTTAGGCGAAGCGCATTGTAGCAACCTTGGCATAAAGCTGCTTTAGCATGCAAAGGGTACCTGATAGAATGTCAACATGATTAGTTCTCTCTGTCCTTATCTATTTTGAATCAGCATTTTTGGCATCCATCATTCGAGATGTACATGTGAAGAAGAAGAGAAAGTTATATGACTTTCAGTGTTGCCATAAGAAACATCAAGAAGTTTCTATATACCTTTTTATTTCTCCAATATATAATTGGGGAATTAGCATGCCTTTAATAAATGTAAATATCATAGTCCTTTTATTTGCAACCATTATTAGACTAAGGTCATAATAAATATTGGTCACTAAGCTATTTTACAAATATTGTTTGGTTCGAACTCCTATACCAATAAATTGGGCTGACAACCAATAATAACAAAAATAATATTATTCTAAACAATAAACAATGATCAGGGCAGAGTACTAAATACCTATCTCTTCTCTGGCTCATAGCGGGTGCAAATGAGATATATTGATGTTTCAAGAGAGAAGGAAGCACAACCTCTACATAGTCAAATTGCCCCTTTCTCTTGCTACAATCAACCTTAAACGGCTCTTTTGATTTTAATTCATCAGGTAATTCCTTTATAACTCTTACAAAGCCCTTTGTTCTCTCTATGAAGTAATCTATGTCAAAAATATCTCTGAAATCGCTGCAAGTTGATAAAGAAAAGAAATGTATAGTAAATTTAGGCTCCAGATGACTAAACAAAAAATTTTATATAAAAAAATTCCCATCTTTTATTCACCTTCCTTTCTCCTCTGTTTCTCCTGTTCCTCCTTTGATCCTTTTTCACAAGAAATAACTCTCCCATAAAACAAACTAGATACTTGGTCCCGAGACCTATTGCAATTTCCCAAAAGAAGTTACCGATTTAGCCTAAACAATTTGGCCCATTACAGTTGTTACACACTTAAAACTAATAATGTTAATTGTTGAGTATGATTAAAGTTGATATTAATTGACATCACCATTCGTATAATCTTCTTCATATGTTTTACCTGGATTCATTCCAATAGGCAGCTACATGAAATTTGGGCAACACCATAGTTGCATTTAGAAGACGTGCTATTCCAATTCCGTCGCAAAGCTACAAGTACCAACAAGGAATACCAATTACAGTAACCATTTATGCGTGTGTAACAACATATTGCTTTTGATTCAAATTTAAAATCTTGAGTCATATTCAGAACGTAAAACAGGAATCAATCTCTGTTCTGGTTTTACAACATTAGACATACTTTTTTTTTTGGGAAAGAAATATTGTTTTCAGTCTTATTGTTATTATTTCAAATTAGCTGAAACATAACTATCAAGATATAACCTCTTAAACTGTTGCAAAATTCAAACTGAACCTTGGAAGTTTAAAGGAGCAAAGATCATTTTGAATAGGGTTTGGGCATTCAAGGAAATGGAGGACAGAGAACTGCCATTTTAAGGGAGCAAAAGGGCAAAGTCACCAAACCAAAAGCAATATGCTTAGTAAGAAGTAAAACAAAAGCATAAGTTCTTGACCTAACTATTCTAAATTTTACCATACATCACGTCTCATCTGATTGAGCCCACCATAGCAGTCAACCCTTATATACCCATTGCTTTTTTCTGGCAAAGCTGCACAATTAAAAAAAAAAAAAATTTAATGATTTTTAGAAAAAAAAAAAAAAGGAAAGAAGAAATGCATGGTCAACTTTTACCAATTCTATAACTTTATGAAGTAAAGTCAAAATTGGTAGATCATCATATGACTGAACTTTAATTAATTCACGACCGACTAATAGCAGCAGTCCATCTTAACTGAAATATAACACCACATCAAAAAAAATAAAGCTGAATTTTACAGAGTACGGGTCCATCTGAAGTCTTTCTTATCTATCAAGATGGAAACTTAAACCCATACAAATTGAGGATATCTTTGAAGCCATGCTATGGTGTAAGAGACAAAATATAGAAAAGAGAAGGTATGCAACAAAAACCATAATTAATAATTTTGCCCTTCATGTGCTCTTGTTTGCAGAAGGAGATTGGATGTGGCAGTGGAAGGTGGGAGCAGCATTGGGGAATTCAACACCTTACTTGGTTCATTTCTCAAGGAATCTAAGTGCAACTACTAGTGTTTTTGAACCAAGAATTTTAATCTAAGACCATAAGAAAAACTTTAGCCAGCACCCAATAATCTGCTGAGACAATACTGCTTTGGGATTTCATTCTCTTTGTTTGGGAACCTATAAGGCGATACTTCAAGTAAGCACATGCTAAGTTCTTGAGAGAAGTAAATGAGAAACAAGGAGCGGAAAGAATAGAAAGCAGGTTATATAGGTCCTAGCTGAATAGACCCAACAGGTCCATTCCAGAATTAAGCATCAGTCCAGGTGAGATTATAATACTATGGAAAGATTAGCCCGTCAGAAATAACTGATTCACCCAGTCGAATTGGAACTGTAAATTATGCAGCACTAGGTACAGAATTTCAATACGGTACAGCCTGGTAACACTATAAACCATACAGTGTAGCCTGGTAACCCTATAAAACACCCTAAATTATGCAGCACTGGGACCAGAATTACAATCCTTGGCAAAAATGATTGAAAAGGGTATGCATTTTTTAAATATAGCACTGATACTTCCACATTTTCAATAATAGATGGAAAAGGCAAGAAGTTGTACGATTCAAATAAGGCCCTGTACTCTGTAAAATTCAGTTTTATGTCCAAAATTGTCCCTAAGTATCGTGTGCAACTAGGGCATTGGTTTAACAGATCGCTAATATCAGTTAACAGTATTTACTAACAAAAGGCTAAAGAGAATTGCTCCTATGACTTGCTATAAAATTATCAGGAACACAAATACTGTCTGTTGGCTGCTCAAATTTACAAGTTGCACTATATGTCATGTTCAATTGTACTAGTAGGATTTCATGGTTTTGCTTTTGCAGAGCAGAACATAATCCCCAACTCAAAATATAAAGTTTACTAGAAATTATAATATGCCACAGCAATGATAAAATAATCCAATTGAGCCAAACGTGTATATTTCAAGGATCATGTCCAATGAAATTTGATGATTTTAATTTTGAAATTAAGCCCTAACACTAACCTTCTAAACTTCCATCATTCTCTTGCCACCATGCGCAAGGCCTCCATTCGAAAACCCTAGGTGTTTCCCATATTATAGATCTCACTTGAGAACCCGATCTGGTTACAAAAGAAATGAAATAGGTCAGAGGGAATAACAGATTAGAGTTAGGAGAGAGGGGAGCAAGAGAGAGTACCTGAAAAACGAATACGGGAAGAAGAGAACGACGCCAGAGAAGAGAAGAAGAGAGAGAAAGAGAGGTATAGGTCGGATGTGTTGATGCATTGAAAGAGAAGATGAGATGGAAATGGCGAAGAAGGCTCAGATTGAAAGCTCGCGCACGGGTAAAGGAGAGCGAGAGTGGTCGGAAGGTGAAGGTCGGAGAAACAAATTGTCAGGCCTCTCTCAATTTTTAGAGCGATGGGAAGCGAAGGAAAGGAGGATCTGAAATGTGGGACCGCGTCGTCAGAAAAGAGGGTTGGGCTGGCTATTATCTCGACTTTTGGGCTGAACCACGCTAATGGACTGGAGCAGTATTAGTGTACAAGGATCCATCAAATAGTTTGATAATAATGATAACGTTTTCTTCAAATTGATTGATTGACTAAAAAAAAAAATCTATTGAACAAGCGAAAAAATATTATAAATTTTTTTATTTTTAAACTTTCAAAATTTAAAGAAACATTCTGATCGCTTATGTGGTTCTCTTTCAAAATCAGCAAGTGTAATCAATGAATTTATCAATTACATTATTAAAACACACATAGGTCTAGGCGTACAGATTCAGTTGAGATTATAAAATTGTGTATACTCAATGACAATTGAAATGGTTAAAAGGAAATTTCCAAATAAAATGGTTATATTGTTTTTAAAATTTAAAATTGGAAAAAAAAAATAATTAGATTATAACGGGTAAATTTTTTTAAGAATCCAAGGACTAGAACCAATAATATACGAAAATAAAAAATTGGTCATGATAGTTGATACAAGTCAAGAAATATTAATTGCTATATTGTCAAAGGATACACAGATTAGTAAAGCATTTACAGCATGATTTGATAAGATATGTAATTCCTGAAATAATAACATGCAATTTTGAGAGTAATTCTCAAATTAATAACATGTTTCTCAAAATAAATAAATAAAAATACTAGTCTACGCACTCACTTCTCAAATTGTTTTACATGTATAAAATAAATTTTGTTAATATATTTTGGAAAGTTTAAATAATAACGGGACTAATCTAGTAAAAAAAAAACGTACCTAAAAAATTAAATCACTCTCCCAATCAGACTGCAGTGGCACAACAAAGCAAGCACCAAGAAAATTTTTTAATGAGAACTAGGCACCAAGAAAATCAGAAACAGAAACCGGGCCTTCTTGGGACCCATATATCAGTCACTAGACCGGGTCTACTTTATACTCTCTCTCTTCTCCATTCCTTCTCATTGGATCCTCTCCTTCCCATTTCCATCACTCCTGAAAACCCCTCTCTCTCTCTCTCTCTCTCTCAAAGTCAAGCTGGCGGGAGAGGCGGACGAAGCAAGCTCTCGAAAGCGCAAGGCAATGGAAGGCACCAGCGCCGCCGCTTCGGGAGGCGCCGACGACGAAGCGCCTCCTCTGGTCGAGAGCGCCACCTCCGTCGCATCAGGTTGCGACGCGTCTTCTGGCCCTTCCACCTCTAACCCTAATCCTGGCCTCGATTCGTCGTTCGTGCCAATGATGGATGATAACTACTACGACTACATGCAGGGAGTCGAGAAACCTAAGGTCCCCTACGTCGGTGACAAGGTGAGTTCTTTCGATTGATATTGAAATCTTGATCTTGTTGCGCGTTCTTGTGTTGATCCGTTTGGAATTTTACCAATCTTTCGATCGTTATGCGTGATTTGAATTCATGAATCGTAATTTTTAGTTTAAAGATGTAAACTTTAGGTTGATTTCTGTACAAAAGATTAATACCTCTTAGTGTAGTTCTTCAGTAACACTATTCCATGTGGACTTTAGTGCGTTTTTCACACTTATTTCGAGTGGCGTCATATGAGATTAAATTTTGGTATTTTTAGGGATATTTAAATGTAATTTGCTTTTCTGTCTGGTACTTTTAGCCGGAGATCTTGACCCAGATTGGTCTTTCTTTTTTATTGGAATATTATGAAGTCAGTCCATATCTTGAAAGGAATCTTGGAAGATAAGAGAAGTTATTTTTGGATTACGTTAGCTTAAGGATAATGCTCTGCAATAGTATTGTCCTGCTAATCCAGCTACTGATTATTAGTTCTGGCATTAACATGGATTGAATTGTCCAATTATATCCTGATGATTATTCATTTGAAATTTATTTTCACAAGTTATACTTTACACTTTATACTTTCTGCAAATATCTTCCAAGATTTCTTAGGTACTTATTTCTTGGATTTTGTAATACCACCGAACCATTCAATCAGGTTATTAGGGTGATGGATATATTATTTTTATGCCAAATGTTTAGAATGATCCTCCCAGTCCCCAGTATGAAATTCCATCTACCAACTCAGATATAGTTAACAAAAATGATTTTTGAATTCATATTGGGAAGGTGGCAAGTGGTAAAGAAGCAATGTTCTATTTTTAGAAGGCTATATAAATAGCCAGCAAATTTTGTTGTTTCTTAATTTGAAATAAAATGAGAAATGAGGTAACACATAATTATCACTTCACCATTTTAATGGACTTGTCTATAACTTGCATAACTGGCCCAATGCATAAAGTGGAATGCAAAACTAAATGTCAGATGCATTTTGCGAAAATAGTGAAATGTTGGTAAATGAACCTTTGACAACTATGTGTTTGGATTCCTTTTTCCAAAATAATTATACTATGCATTATTGGATATTCTTTGGATTAACATTTTTAAGTTTCAAACCTGGATCCATATATTTACTAGAGTAAAAAATAAGAATATAATTCCAGTCAGGGATTATAGGTTTACTATACTGACTAGTTATTACTGAAATTTACTGCTTTCGGTACCAGAAATTAAAATCCTTGCCAAAGCTTTATCCGAGAGCCTCTACGGAGGCCCATTTGAGGTTCTTTCTTGGGTAAAATTTGCTTGAAATGCTAATCAATTTGTTATTGGTCCAATTCCAAGAAGGCATTGTAATAGTTTTGACAATTCTACTCAGTATAACCTGGTAACAAGATCTTGATAATGAACCCCTTGATTCTAATTTGTTTTATTATCTTTACTTAGTGTAAATATGTCTATACTCGAGGAGTAAGTTATTTGCTCTTTTTGATGTTATCTAATCTGTGGATGTGTCTTATTTTGTTTCGCCCAATGTACAGGAACCTGTCTCAGCTTTAGTTGCCGAATATGAAACAGGCAGCCCCATCATACAAGAGAAAATCAAGGTCTCTCTCTCTCTCTCTCTCTCTCTCTCACACACACACACACACACACACACAGAGTCAAAATCAGAAAGAGAGAATAAATGAAAAGATGGTGTAATGCTTGACGAAGCCTAAACATTGAAATCCAAGTTACTGAACAACACCAGTGAATTCAGGTGTTGGTTTTGTACTACTGCAATTCAGTTCTGATTGTCATATTTTCTTGCAAGTTGAAAGAGAAAAAAAATGAAACAGAACCTAATATTTGATAAAAGCCTAAACAACAAATCTAAGATGGGTACAATGCCAGGTAATTCTGTTGTTTTGTACCAACTGATTTTTATTTGTTGTACAGTTGCTAGGTGAGAAATATGCCGCTCTAAGGAGAACAAGAGGCGATGGCAACTGTTTCTATCGTTGCTTTATGTTTTCTTATCTGGTACTTATGAGTTTTGGAATATTTTCATTTTATTTGTTCATAAAATAAGTAGTATTCCCCAACGAGGACTCCGACGAGGAACCCCCCAAATCAGCATATGCAATTTAAAACTACGAGATTCATACGATTTTTAGTGCCAATGCTTGCTTTTATTTTCCAAAAAGAGAAAATATTGAACTTTCTTGTGTCTTATACTCTCCCTTTAAGATTAATTGTAAGATGAGGGCTAATCTATATTTTTGTACATTCTTTTGAGAGATCTTTTTACTACAACTGTTTAATTCTTGGGGTGCGAATATTGTGTTGGTTTTGATATAATATTCTCTATACTGTGGGATATTGAAATGTGAGAACTACATGGATTGGAGTAACAGTCCTGTTTGATTTGTGTTTCTAGGAGCAGATTTTGGTGACGCAAAACAAAGCTGAGGTGGAACGGGTGCTAGTTACCATAGAGCAGTGCAAGGAAAACCTCCAATCTCTTGGTTATGCTGAATTTACCTATGAAGATTTTTTTGCCGTAAGTTCCTCTGTCCAGATTCATTTTATTGTTGTGTTTTTCTTTTGTTGTGTTAGTACTGAAAATCTCTTTGTTTTAGTGGAAAATTCTTGAGTGCATTATCCAGGCTAATCTCACATTCACCTGCCAAACTAGAACTTTTTCATTTATAAGATCATGAAAATGCAATATATACCCCCCCCCCCCTCTTCATTAATAGTTGAACTATCTCTTCTGTTAATCAAAGCAATAAGGATGATATCTATTTTGGCATTTAATTGAACAATCAAGCATTCAGGGTATCCATGATGTTTAGAAGGGTGCATGTGATGTTCGAGGGTTCCAGGGGTATACTTGAACATTTTCCTTTTTATCTGATATTTACAAGTAATCTCACGATTGTGTTCTATTTACTTTTCAGTTATTCACAGATGTTTTGGAGAGCTGTCTCCAAGGGACCGAGGATTCCTTGAGGTGTGTATGTCCTGGCTTGTTGTATATTTAATTCTAGTTTTATGCTTCTTTTAATATAATTTTTGTTTTCTGCGTGTAGCTTGAACGAGCTCTTGGTAAAGGCCCGTGACCAGATGATTTCCGATTGTGGTATGGAAAGAAAATAACTAATACGATATCCGTGTCTATATTACTTCCTTAAAGATTAATTAGCACTATTTTTTATGCGATACATATGTGGCTTAACCTAAATGTTCATGGCTGAATAAGTTAATTGGGTCTTATGGAATAAAACCAGGGAGCTGGTAGTAACATGCACCAGCTTGCAATCCAAAGTTTAAAATCCTTATATTGCATTTCATATATTATAATTAATTGGCTTATGTTATCTTTTCCAGCGGTGATGTTTTTCAGATTCATCACATCCGCTGAGATGCAGACACGTGCTGAATTTTATCAGCCTTTTCTTTCTGACAACATAATGGTTCAGGTCAGAATCTGTCTTCTTGGTCTGAGACAACTACTTTGTAATTGTTACCTAATTATTGTTTTAGTTAAGCTTTATAATTTCTTTCTTAAGACTGCTAAAATAAAATTGAGGCAAGTTCCACCAACACAGGTATCTGTGCCTCAACTGGTTACAACTTTTTTGTATTGATTACAATTAGAAACAGACCAATCTGATTCGTTTGTCTTGTTCTCCTTCTTGAACTTATACAGTAAGAAGTAAATTTTGAGAGATCTGTTTTGTGCTTATTTTTTGGCCTTTTGATTCAATATTTATCTAATGCAATCAAGTCGGTGCTTTCTTTCGGCCTTGTGATCTTACAGGCAATTTAAAAATTATACTTAAACTTCACTTAATGATGTAAAGCAAGGTCAACAGTTTGTGTTTGTCGTTTTAGTTTTACCTTTGAAAATATTAACTTGAAAATGAGTTGCGGCGCCAAAAGATGTATAATAATACCCTGCTTATAAAACAACTGTGCAGGATTTATTGTTATATTTTATTTATTTTAATTACAGTTTTGCAAGACGTCAGTTGAACCAATGGGGGAAGAAAGTGACAACATACACATGATAGCTCTCTCTAATGCGCTCGGCGTCCCCATTCGGGTGATCTGCATCGACAGCAAAGCTCCTGAACCTGGAAAACCTCCTCTCAACGAGCATGAATTCTACCCTTCTTGCGACAATAATCTTCAAAACAATGGGTCCACTGACCTAAGCAAGAAAGAGAATTATGACCTGATTGTGACCCTGCTTTACCGGCCTGGCCACTATGATATCCTATATCCTATATGATCAGAACCAAAAGGTTGGTGTTGAGTTTTATTTTTCTTTTTGCTTTTTCTTTCACTGCATCTCTGTAAAATATCTGTGTGTATATCTATGACCAAATTTTACCAATGTCCTTTCCAAGTGAAAGAAGCAAGTTACGAATAAACCTTATGAAGTCGAGTCTTAATAGAGCACAGAGCACTATCATAATCTAGTAGAATATTTTCAAAAGAATGTTATCATTATAACAGTTTTATAATATTCTTTATAGAAAGAACCATGCTGATTGTGTAGTGTTTTCTTTGTTTCAGGCTGCCAAATGTTGCCTTCAAGGATCTGTCGTGGTGCATATCTTCTCATCATCTCTATGCTGATGTTTAGGATTCCTCCTGTCTTTCCCTCTCTAAAATCCCGATCTGTTAAAGCGAAGCAATTGAGACCTTGGGATATGTTTGAATGTTGTGCTCTCAAACTGTGCAACTCTCATATCCTCTCTTTTTTTTTTCTTTTTTTTTTCTGAAAGAGCTAAACAATCTGTTTCTTTCTCTCTAAGAGGTAAAAAATTTTAACCGTTGCCTGATATTGTCCCCATCTCTGGCTGTTTGATTCATTTTAATTTTTTTTTTTTTGTTGTCGGTATCATCTCAACTATATAATTGTGCGCCTTTAGCAACCTTGGTACGGTTTCCATACCTGCTCTAGAATTCTTTTAGCTATTTTTATATCAGTAGATGTGCTTGTTTGGGTCGTTTTTCTGGTTGCAGAGAGGAAAGTTAGGTTTAACTTCTAATTGTATTATTGGTTGGCTTCTTTTTTTTTCACTTTTTCTGGATGAAATAGAGCAAAGCAATTAGTCCAAGCTCTTCTTCTAGGATATGTAATGTAGCCCACATTTGGTTTTTGTTTAGGTATGACATGTGGATTAACAAAAACTGTCAGGAAAGGATAAATGAAAGAAATATATCTGTATTTTTCTTTAGGCCGTGAAACCAAAGAATAGATTCTCCCCGACAAAAAGCAAAAAATGATAATGAAATCCATTTAACAATACTCAGGTGTTGCTTCAAAATGGTAATGATGCTTGCGTTTGGATGAGAGAAGAAGAAGAGGAAGAAGGAAGATGAGAAGAAAAAAATTATAAACAATTTAAACTCTTTACAAAGTTACACACTTCCTAATACTTCTTCTCACTTCTTTCCTTCTTCCCTTCTTCCCACACCTATCCAAACGGAGCCGATAAAATGCTCCGTAATGAGTCTGAAAGCTGTCGATGGCCCAATTTCTTGGAGATATGCAACAAATAATTTTTAGGCCTGAAAATCGGAGAAAAGTGATTTGAAAGAAGAAGAGAGCAGCTCGCAAATCTGATTTGCAGATCGGATAAGAGATGGGAAGAACAAATTTGAGTGCAAGGGAGACTCAATCAACCTCTTCATTGCTCAATCGGACGTTGATGTGTGAAATCCTATCAATTTTTCTTTTGGTATAATTTGAAAATAAAATTTTACTTCCGAACTCAGATCAATTCGATTTCACTCGGTCTCATCTCTCCTTTCAATCAGAAATATCAAAGAAATATTCCGAATTGATTCCATTGAGAAAAAAAAAATACTTCCGATTATGGTGTTAGTAAACCAGTAAATTTTGGTTTTAAATATTGTTCGTAAGGCATAGCATGATAAAAAGTTCGTCGATTTAATATTTGAATGATCAGTATCTCACAAAATATATTGGTATCAGCATAGGACGCCTTCTCCCTAAATTCGTTCCGTTAATAGGGGAAATGCAAATGCTAGCTAGTTATAAACCATTCAGTTTTAATCCAACGGTTCAGAATTTTGATCATACATAAAAAAATAGTGCATTATCCCCCTCTTACGGTCTTACCCAAATCCCATGTTACAATTTTGATCATTCGTCCGGATCGAGTGACGATTGATTGTAAATAGTAATGACAGCGTATACGACTCCTATGATCAGTCCAAGAGATGAACGTTGAATTCACTGCCATGTTCTCTCTAAAGTTTTGAATGTAACGGGTGGTCGACTCATATATTGAATTCACTTTCTTTGTTCTTTTATTTGTGCTATTAGCTTCTAATTATTTTGTATGTTGTCTAATCAATACACAATATCAAATAACTGAAAACTACTAACCTAATAATTTTTCCACATTGTATGCCGAACGTGAAAACATTTTTTTTCCTACTTCAAAATATTTACAACAACTTATTCAAGAAATATGGACCGTCCAATAATAATATTTGGGTAATTCTTCCATGGTTTTTTTTAAAAAAAAAATCGGGCCTAAATCTAAATTATTCATTTAGAATGATGAATGGTTGTGATTTGATTAAAGCTTGAATGTAAGGTCTCGATTTGAGCCCATGTACCTATGGCAAAATTACTCATGATAATTTAAAAAAATATATATATACAAAATAATAAAACTTTAAAAAAAATATATAAAATTTGATTTTCAATAAGATTGAATGTGAAGATTAGTTTGAGTATATGAATCAGTCGTTATAAGCTTTCAAATTGAAATATAGTCGCACCTAATTTTCCCATTCTGTCTCATAAAAAATTCTTAATTCATTATCCTACTATTGCAGCCCGCCACATGATTAGTGGTTCAAATTCGCCGTAGCAAATCAGGACTTACATTGTCGACGCCACAAAACGAGCCAAAATGGAGTATCAGGCAGCTGCCCCAACAAATTGATGCCTAAATCATGGCCTCATGGGCACCCTTCTTTAATTTTCTCTTTCGAAACAAAATTTGAATCTTTTTTTAAAGTCGAAACGACACCCGTAGAATTCGTATACATGAACCCTGTCCCGTCAATTTTGAAATGTGGGTCCCACGGGATCCATTTCAACATCGGGTCATTTGATTGACCCTACTCACACCAACCTTGTGTGTCAATAATTGGATTTCAATCTGACAACAGTCCTATTTTCAGGATTAGAGAAATCATCCTTATACCTGGTCCATGTACACCGAAGCACAGACTTCCAGAATTGTTTGGAAATCATGTTGTGTTGTGGTAGTTGCCAGCGAGAGCACAATTACTATATTACTAGAAATTTCAAGTGGAGCACAGTAATGCGATGCACCAGGTGCAGCCATCAAAATTTACAGTAATAGGCAATATTTCGCCTATGTTTAAGGATGTGGTTGAAATATCAAATACCTGATGAGTCAATAATACAACCATAAGTAGAGCATCAAAGCAATAGCGACTTTCTGTTTTCTTTGAGTGGTCACCTCATTTTTTAGCCAAAATAGAGAGGTCCCCTCTATTGAAATTCCTAATCACTAATCAATCTAAAAAAGACTTCACATTATAATTTAAGATTCTATATTTATATTTCGATTTAAATTTTAGAACTTACGCCACCATCGTATTATCTTTCTCAGTGTAGTAATTACTAGAATATTGATGTTTTACAATATATAATTTTTTTAAAAAAATTACATATTATCAATTTTCTTACATCGTATTTATTGTATATTAGCAAATCTATGGCCTAATATGATTAGCAGGAGGAAAAACTAATAGCATTTTTGTGAAAAATGAAATGGAGAAGATTCAAGAGCTTTCCTCTCCAGTTCAATCATTACTGAAGTTGAAGGCCCCTTCGGTTATATGTGCCCATGCTGGGTTTTTTTTTCTTTTTGTTAGCATTTAAACCCTTGATTGTAGGGAGACAAACCTAAGAATTTGTAATTTTGTAGCTAAGACCTTGTCCTTTTCCAAACCCACGTAGATATTTTCAATACAACGCGTCCCAGGTGAAATTATTGATATGTGTAAGTAAACCCAATGAAAAATAAGAAATCATGAATACATCCTTCTCTCTCTGTGAATAATCAAACAATATTGCAGAGATGTACAGTTCCTGGTCGAATATTCCATACCTTAATAACATTTTTTACATCAAACGTTCAAAACATATAGGCGTCACTATATAAGATTAATTGAATTATTTTTTAATTAGTTTTAATTTCAATAATTTTCAACCACTTAATCTGAAAAAAAATGATCTCGCCAAATTGAAAGCAAGATACGTATGAATAAAATACGGACTCAACAAAAGTTCAAACCAACAATTTATGCTGAGTAATTGTTTTTTTTTTCGAATAACCTCATAGGCCATGAGTTAATACCAGCAACAAAATATTTAATCCGCAGTTTTGCGATTAATTAAGTGTCATTGGAAACTGAACTGAGGCACAAGAGGGCATGACCTATGTATGTCTTATTTCATTTTTCATTTAAATTATATGAAGGCAAGGGCATGACCTTTGTTTCTCTTAAAAAAAGAAAAAAATTACTCCGCACAAAAAGGTGTTTCAGACAAAGATTTATTTATTTATTTTCCTGTTGGCAAGAGAAAAGAACTGTGTAGCCCACTGTCCATATGACTAGTAGTCTAGTACATAACTATTTTTTCTTTTTTTCTTTGATAAGAGAGAAAAACTGTATAGTCCGTATGACTAGTAGTCTAATGCGCAACTAATTCATCCCAACGGCAACAATGTTGTACGATAACTTTCAAAAAGAAAAATTTGTTGTACGATAGTATTCAAAAAATAAATAAATAAATTGTTGTATGATAGCATGTACCGCCTCAGGCGCCTCTGTTAACTGGGACACTTTCTGGGTCCTACTGACGTCACAGATATAGGTTTCAGTCGTCTCAGCTCTTTAGCCGTTGGATCTCTTCGATGCAATTTCAACGGTACAGATCTAATGGAGATTGCCTGATCTGAATCGGAAGGCTGAGAATGCAAATGGACATGGCAGTTAGTTGTGAGTACTGGAGAAGATCTGGACCCCACGGAGTGAGACTTGAAAAGAAGAGGAGGCGCGCTGGACAAATGATTTCGACTCGAGGTGGGAATCTCCACCTTTCCTTGTCACCTCCCCTTAAACCCTTCGTTACGCCGTTACTCCATTACCAAGGGGGCATTTTATCCAAAAGCCCCTGTAATCTTGCATAAATAATAAATATTATGTTTATCCCCTCGATAATTACAAAATTGCAGTGGTTTGTATCATGAAAAATTTGCATGACCTTTGTTCTAAAAAAATACGGCGTGTCCGAACACGGGACGGCACAGAGGTGGTACAACACGGCAAGAAACGGACACGAACACCACACGAGAACTTCACATGGCGTGTCCTAAAGCGTGTCGTGTCCGACTTTGATGAAATAGACACGGCACGACACGCAAATTATCCGGACATGACACGACACGACACGAAACACGGTATGACATGACGAAAGACACGACACGTATTACAGACACGCCAAGTACGAAATAGAGACACACATTAAGTGTTATAGAAATACAATGGTTTTCTCAATTATGTACATACTATTATATTTTTTCCATAAATCTTGCCAAAATACATTTAATCATAAATCAATGATTATTAATAGACTTATTTCTGAATAAAGCACTTGTAAATCTGTAGAATTGAAAATCAAAATATTACAATATAATTAGGGTGATTCAATAATTAGATCACAAACAAAAGTAGAAGGGTCCAAAGCCATGCACAAAGTAAAGATAGAAATTTATCTGTCATTTGTTTTAAAAATAATCAAATAATTTTTGTCATATCTTGTATTATTTTAATAAGGATAGTATAAATTATTCATTGTCTCAAAAAATAAAAAAATATTTTTTTACGGCTCTTGTATTTTTTAAATTTTTAATATTCATTTCTCTCCTCCTGTTTAAACATATCGGACTAGCAACAATTTGGCGTTGAAATTTGCATAGGTTTGAAGGTGCAAGGTCAAAATACTTTGCTGATCGGTGTTCCCTCTTAGAAGACATTGAAAATAGTTGTGTTCATTTTCATGGTTTATTTTTTAGTAAAATAATTATTTAAGTCCGATAAGAAGTTATTCAAAATATTAATCCATTGTTAAAAATTAATCTATATTTTAATTCAATAGTAAAGTACGTTTACTTTTTTATTTTTGGCGTATTTTATTAAACATAACTTTTAAATTTCAGAAACAAATTAAATTCATGTAAAAAAATTTAACGTGCCTGAACACGTCATGGCACGGCACGGCACGTCTAAAGAAAACACGACACTTCACGCCACGAGGACACGAGGCGTGGCATGTCCTTAAGCGTGTCGTGTCCATCTCTTAGGATTTAGACACGACACGGCACGTGAAATATTTAGACACGACACGAGAGATGATCCAAACACGACATGTTTGACACGACACGTATTTAGAACACTATCGGCGCGTGTGCTTTTTAATTTATCTGAAATTACGAGAAATTTTTTACAATATTTGAGCATTAATTGTTTTTATTTAAGCTGCTAATTAGAAATTAATAAATTATATATAGTTTATATCACTTGTTAATGCGTAGTTTTGTGCAAACGAAATCGAAATTTGTCAGGAGTATACTAAACTTTTTATAACAGAATATATTGGATTAGATATATTATTAACATAATTTTACTTGAATTCAGCATTTTATTGTTTACACAAGAAGAATCACTATGAA
This sequence comes from Rhynchospora pubera, assembly GCA_028095005.1. NCBI lineage: Eukaryota > Viridiplantae > Streptophyta > Magnoliopsida > Poales > Cyperaceae > Rhynchospora > Rhynchospora pubera. The sequence continues at coordinate 182,038,327 of CM051461.1, forward strand.
AAAAATATTTATTAATAAAATAATATACCAAAAATTATTATTTTTTGGTTGACAAAGGAACTATCCCGAAATCTCTCTAGCTCAGAGACATATATGCTCTATTGTTACAGCATTTATAATGCATTAAACACAGTTTTGTAAGCACAACTTGTTTTTTTAGTTTTAGTAGGTAATTTCAACTTGAACTTTTATGTGAATATGAAATATTTAATATATTATACATGAGATAGGCTAAAATAAGCTATGGCTGAGACTCCAAATCGTCAGTTATGATCTGGAGCGTATATCTGCGTCAAGATTCGTGCAAGATGAGAGCGCTATTTTGAATTTTCGTTAGCGATTCCGTCTGCTCAGTTTCGTCCCTTCCCCTTTTTCTTTTGTTCTCTCTTCCTTCTTCCCAGCGAACTAAGCTCTCTCTTTCTCTCACCAGCGTTTTTTCTTTTTCCTTTCTCAAGAAGAAAAAAAAACGATAAAACTAACCCTCGCACTTATTCTCACCTAGCTACTCCTCTAGCTTTCCTTCTCTTGCAAATGGGCAAACCCTCGCACTTATTCTCGCCTCGCTCTCTCTTTCTCTCTCCCCGACTCACGCCCTGCTCTTTCTTTCTCTCTCCCGGACTCACGCCCCGCATCTCTCTCGCGCTCTGACGCTTGATCCTTTCCCTCGCGCTCCGATGCTCACCTCTTTCTCACTCAAGAAGACCATCCCCTGTCTCTATGCGAAGGTATCTCTATAAACTTATTTTTCTTTACTAATTAATAAAACTGTATCCTAGTACTGGCGATTCTCTCTTCTACTGACATATCACTTATTTTGAAATCGATAACACTAATTGAACGCCAAATTAGAAATTATAAATTAATTTGAGTTGTTAGACCCTTGATTTGAACAGTGAATCACTGGATCTATTTCTATGGGAATTTTTTATACTTATTAGTTTTTATTAAATATGCATAATTTGGTCAATCTTGTTAGAAAAAAAAATGTAACTAATTAGATGTATAATTTGTACTAATTTGTGGGTATAAAGATATTTGTAATTACTGTGTAGTCATATTAGCCAAAAAAGAATTTATTTTGTCTTTTCGTGTGAAATAATTTTGGGTTCTGATTTTTTTAAACTGATCCTCTCTTATTGTTGTAGGTAGTACCAGTAGGTATTGAGAACAATCTTCAATAATGGTTGGCCTCCCAAATTCTTTTAATGACAACACTCTAACGAAGTTATAATTTTTTTGATGTTTTGCGGGAAGTAGCATGAAAATAAACAAGGAACAAACTAATGAAGAAGGGAGTAGAAGAACATCTGAGATCAATGTTTATTGAGCTAGATTATTTTTTCATTTGGAGCAGGATTTTCTTTTGTTTTTTTTTCTTTTTGTTTGTTTGATCTGTAATTGTATATATTGAATTGATGTCATATTCAAATTTCAAAATTCTTAATATTCTTGTATCACTTTTTCACTAGTACCTTCTTTTTTTATTCAATATTTATAGTTTGGCTTAAGAATTTGAATATGATTATTAGGTGCTCGACTTTTACAAGAAGGTGGTATGGACTGGTGCATGTCTTCAGGTCTCAAAATATGCATAAAATTAGTACCAAAGTATCAACCAGGAACTTAAAAGATAGCATTACAATATATTAAAGATCAACATCCAGTACACCTTACACGTCAAATAAAAGTTCATATTTAATCAAAATGATACATCAAGTTTCCTTTAAATCTATACCCATTACTACATCAAAATGCTATATAAAGGCTTCTTTGTAGCTATCCATTACTATATCAAAACGCTATATGAAGTCTTCTGCGAAACTATACCATTACTGCATCAAAATGTTATACCTATTCCATATCTTCTCCATTCCAATTTGCTCTTTCAGGTTTGCATGTCTTTTCCACGTCCATACCTATTTCCTTGTTTTCAAGGAACTAATGCAATCCAGAGTACCAAAAAGAATTAGTAATATCATGAAATATTTTATCCAAAACTCAGAATACATAAATACCAAGTTTCAAAATAGAAAACACAATATCTTTGGACATGTCCTTCTATTATGAAATGTTTTCTGTTTGCAGTAGCCACAAATCCTTTTGTTGGGAGCATTTTCAGCTGCACTCTTCCAACGCGCAGGCTTTTTCTTCCTTCCCATACATTGAGATAATGGAGGATCACTAACAACAAGCATGTTTACTGGACCTTTTTCATTTGATGTTTGCACCTCTGCTGGTTGGCTCATATCATCCAACACTAGGTTAGAAACTTGAGACAACAATTCAACTAATTTGGCCTCAACCATATTAAAAGCACGGTCATCTTTTGTGACACCCCGCAGCCATGTCGGTGCCACAGCCTGCCGTGCACAACGCGCCGCGCATGTACACAAGGCAGTCCCAACCATGATATGCAGGTCAATAGCATAATACAAACAGTGCATAAAAATTTCAGGAATCACATTTACAATTCAATATAATCAAGTGGTCAATTACACACAAATTTCCCAACCCAAGCACTGCCGCTGATTTACTTCCCATCGCACGATTCCTTACTCCGATCCTTGCCGTACCTGGAACCCACAAAACAGTGGAGCGGTGAGATAAACATAATTTATCTCAGTGCGGTTTTTAGTTCCAGCCACATGAACTCCTAAGTTTCACATTGCGGCAACTAAAAACACACACGTTCAACTTTAGAAAATAACCTTTTCAATAAACATAAGCATCAGCCATGAAATCATTTAAAACATCATGCAATGCATAGGCCAGCCGATTGAGATTAGGCAATCAAATAACATAAGTCATGCAAAAGCCAGCCATGTTTTGGACACCTAACCATGCACCATCTAGGCTGGTTTATCATCAATCCAAATCCAACAATTCCATTGGAATCCCACGCCGGGCGATTCCATTTCCAATCCAATCCAATCCAATCCAATACGATCCAATCAAATAGTACAAATGCCGAGGACATTTACCCCCTCAATAATTGAGTCCCGGAACATAAGCGCTTACCTCACGGCCCTTGGACAGTCGGTCGCGACTCCGACTACCAAAGATGCAAATGCCATTCATCGCACATTTAGTACTTCCAATCCATACCATAAGCCATTCCATCACTTACCAATAGATTAACCATTCAACATGACAGTCACATGCCATGCATTTCCATAAAAATTTACATAGCTGCCATACTATAAAATTAGAGTTACCATGCATATAAATTCAGCACATACAATTACCATGCCATGCCAAATCAAGTTCAACATGCAATTATGCAGTTAAAATCATAAACTGAAACTTAACAAGTTCATACGGAAACCCGCACCTTAACCTTTACCCAGCCGACCATCTCTATGGCGCTGTCATTGTCGTTGTCTCACCGCACGAGTCTCACGCTTTACACCGCTGCGGGTCTGGTTCGGGTGTGGCAGCCATGAATCATACTTGGCAGCAGCCCCTACCACTTCCTTGGCCTGGTTTGAGTGGTTTACATGGTCAATCATGCACCGTACATCGCTCCCGGCTGCCCCAGCTATACCGTTATGGTCCAGGCTAGCTATTTCATGCAGTAGAGACTCTCAAACTTTGCTATTTGGGTCTGTTTTTGGGGCTGGACATAGCAGTACGAATTTTACCCAAATGAGGGGCTTATGGCTGGGGAGAAACCATGCTCAAAAGGTGCTGGACATGTGTCAACAAGCCCTTCTCTCTCCTTGATGACTAAGCTGCTAGGTGTCCCTATTCTAAGGGCTGGTCAAAAGCAATTTGGTCTGTTCAATTGGTCACCTCCATTGGTGCTAACCACTGGACACCTCCAATACTTGCTGCCCAGGTTGCTAAGTACCCAACACACGCTTGGGGAAGCGGCCTAAACACCGTTCCGACTTACGGTTTACAACCGGCAGCCACTACAATACACTTTGGCTTATCCAACAACCCTACTTTGGGTCACCACTACAAGTCATTTTCACCCACAATTAACATATATTCATGCTGCCTTAGATGATGCACAACACATGCAAGGCAGGTTCATGGCAAACCAACAACATTGCGTGACAGGCATCGCTGCTGCCCACGCTTTACACGACCGAAACATGGTCTGGTCATGGGCCAAAACAGTCGTATGTCACATCTTTTGAAGCCAACTTGCCAATACAATTCAATTTAGGATTCAATGCTGCAAATCTAAAATATTTCAAGTGATTGAGAACAAAGAAGACCCTCAAACTCAAAACCCTTGCAATTGCATGAGAAAATGCCATCCTCTTTGTTAACTGAAACAACATATGACTCAGGAACCCAAATATGTTTTTTAGGATTCTGAGCGATATTCACCTCATATAAGATGTCTCGCTCTTTTTCAATAGCTTTACCAAGTGTGCTACGCTTAAGCAACTCCTTGAACTCTTTGAACACTCTCTTAGTGTAAACTTCACGTGCATGGTCCTCCATATCATACATGGACCATAAGTGTGGTTCTTTATCCATGGATATCAAATCCTCATCGCTCTCACTTTGCCAAATGCTCTCAATCATCCCATCAATCTTCATCACAAACTTGTAAATTGAGCTATGGCTAGTCAACCACATTTTCAAAAGAGCATTCATACTTTCACTTCGTTGGGTAGTTGACATATCCGCAAAAAAGACATCTCTAAAATAGGCTGGAACCCACTCTGAACGCTTTTCATACATGTTATTGAGATGCTTGTTGTCCTTCAACTTGTGCTTCTCAATCATTGCCATCCAACGAGTTTCAAAATCTGATACCGTCGAGCTATAATTAATTACCAATTCCATTTCAGTTTTGAATGTTGGCTTTAGACCATAAAGTGATGCCAATTTTTCCTTCGCTTTTCTCATTACATGCCACTTACAACACCGATAAACGATATTAGGAAAGACAATTTTAATAGCATTTCTCATTGCATGAACTTGATCAGTGATTATTGACACCGGATGTTTTCCATACATGGCCTTCAACCATGTTTCAAATAACCAACAGAAGTTGTCGGTAGTTTCTGATCTAAGAAGGGACATACCAAAAAAAAATAGATTGTCGATGGCGGTTTACTCCAATAAATGGTGCTAAAGGCATGCTATACATATTGGTATTGTATGTCGTATCAAATGTGACAACATCACCAAACTCCAAGTATGCCCTCCTAGATCTCCCATCGGCCCAAAAAATATGCTTTAGGTAGCCATCCTCATCGACATCAATAGCATAAAAAAACTCTGGATCCTCCTCTTTCTTCCTTTGAAAATTCATCAATGTTGTCTCTACATCCTTTCCAAGTAGCTTTGCATTATCCATAGCAATCAAATTGCTTACATCCTTCCTCTTGAAAGGAATATTGTCTTTTCCCCCTTCGAGAGTGGATAAATATGCTAATATTTTAGAGGGCTCTATATTTTGGTCAGTCAAATCACGAATTATTTGCTTGATATTGTTGGTCATTAGCTTCTGGGATTGGAGAATTCTTCTTCTGGCTGAAGTATTTGGGACTAAGTTATGGTTATGGATGTCATGAAACTTTGTCACTTGCCAAATAGCACCTTTTACCAACTTCAATCTAAGATATGCCTTACAACCCGTTCTTCCTGACCCTTTTTCCTTCTCAGGTGTTTTCTTATTGCTTGAATTACCCAACTCCATATGCTCTTGTTTTCTATATTTAGAGAACCCTTCTTTTGAGCAGACATAGGCCACAGAAGTAACTCCCTTACTTGATGAATTTCTAGAATTCTTACGGATACTAAATCCCTTGTAGCCACCATACTTATTATAAAAGTTATAAGCCTCAACTTCAGATTTGAATTTCATACCCACATAAGGTTGTAGATTCTCTTCTGGTTTTTCCTCTTCTTCTTCATGCTCTTTTTTTTCATCTTCTACTTCTTCTATCACAACACAATCATCATCAAGTATATCTTCAAAACCTGTATAAGGGTCGATGTCCTCAACATGAGTGCTTGAGCCTGCTGCACAATCATCATCAAGTATATCTTCAAAACCAGTATAAGGGTCGATGTCCTCAACATGAGTGCTCAAGGCTGCTACACTATTAAAATCAACTTCAGATGACATCTGCAAATTAAATATGTATATATCACATTAAGATTATTACTTGAATTGAGATTATAAAACTCAAATTTGTAAAGGAAAAAAATTTGATTACAAAGTAGTTTCTACAAATTAAACAGTAAGATTGTTTGGTTGAGTTCTTATATAAGTTGATAAATACCAATATAAGAGATAGTCCATTACTATAGATAAATCATGTGGAGTAACTAGACAATCATTACTGAGAAATTATATAATTTATATTTACCAGTAATGGAGTAGTAACACTCATGCTGCATTTACCTTTATTAAAAGAAGCACGCTCCAGATTTTAGCCTAGTCTTTATACATCAAACAATTTCAAACCCACAAAACCAGTATGAAATTATGTACTTTTTTCTAGCAAGAATTTTGAGTAAACTAGTATATTTAATAATTTTAAAAAAACACCACTAATGCATCGCCCAAATCAAAAGTTTAAACAACCCAATTTGAGAGAGATACCTTCACATAGGGGTAGGCGGCTGGCTTCTCCCAAGTGAGAAAGGGGTGAGCATAAAAGGGAGCAAAAAGTGGCGCGCGCTGGAGCGCGAGAGAGGTTCTTGGAGTGCTTCGACTCGAGGAGAGAGGAGGAGGCGAGAATGAGAGTTAGGGTTTGTACATTTGAGATGAAGGGGTTCTCCTAGGAAATTTGTTGATGGACCAGAAGAGAGATTTGTTTACTAGAGAGAGAACGGAAAAGAAAAAAGGGAAGAGACGAAACTGAGCAGACGGAATCGCTAACGGAGATTTCAAAATAGAGCTCTCATCTTGCACGAATTTTGATGCAGATATACGCTCCAGATCATAGCTGACGATTTGGAGTCTCAGCCATAGCTGATTTTAGCCTATCTCATTATACATAATGAAAAGTGTCATTAAATTTCCTTACAATCAAGCGTCACTTTAATATTAAAGCGATAACATTCGTTGTATTTACAATAATTCTGGATAAAAATAATAAACACTATTTTACTGATCGTAGGCATCGGTGATACAGCAGATATTTTCTAAACACAAAATGCTCTAAACATGATTAATTTCAATTTGTTAAAGTGTATTTCGAATATTAGAGGTGTACAACGGGCGGGTCGATGAGATTTTAATAAAATTTGAACCCAACCTGACAATACCGGGCTAGAAAATAAATTTTAGTTAACCTACCCGTAACCCAATCCAACCCGTCAATTTTTTTATGTACGGATTTTTACGGGTTAAGTGGGTTAAACGGATTTAGTGAATTAAAATTTTGATCAAATAAAAATACATATAAAAATCATTTTGTGGCTATTACAATTTAGTTCGAGGCAAATTAGAGACGCATTTGAATCATATTTCAACTTTCGAGTCATTGTGAGAGGATAGAGGATGTGCATGCATATGGAGGAGATCGAAACTTCATGAAATAAGAGATATTTGAGTAAGGATATGAGAAAAAGTGAGACAAAGAGGAATAAATAATGATAAATGAGTGGGTTGAACTATACACGGATTTACTAGTACAAAACCCGTAACCCAACCCGAAGTAACGGATTTGTCAAAATTAGAATCCGTATCCAACCCAACATCATATTAATCCGGTAAAAAACGATTCGAATCGAATGAGTTGAGCGAATTCACGGTTTTTTTTTTACACCACTGTCGAATATTATGCACAGGAATAGCAAAAAAAACAACAACGAGTTGAGCGAATTCACGGTTTTTTTTACACCACTGTCGAATATTATGCACAGGAATAGCAAAAAAAACAACAACAACAACAACAATCAAGTATCAACCCGTGGCATCGGTCAATTTTCTGATTCCGTTTGCAAAGATTTCCTGATCTAATAAGGCAAAAATTTATTATATAAAAGGGTGTTTTTCGGGAAACTTGCCGTTAACTGAGCTGTCAGCTTTGTATGGTAAAAAGTTTTACCATTCGGTGAATTTTACAGTGGAAGTAAAGTTTGCAGTTTCCAATAAAACAATGACAATGTTTGTTCGTTGGGCCCCACCTTAAATTCTAATTTGTCAGGTCAGGTCGGTTCTCAACTCTCAAGCTTTTTTATTTTTTTCCTTTTAAAAAATTTCTCTGTCCTCTTCCTTTTTTTTTAATGAAGTAATGAACATTATAGAAGCATCCCATGTTTTGAGGGACTACAGAAGAGGAAGTCTAATAAAATATATAAAAGGATAATCCACATCTTTGCAAGTTAATAACGGGAATATTTTGTTCTGATTCAAAAAAAAATTATATATTATTTCACCTAAAAAAGAAGAATAATATTCTTTGGGCCGTTTGGATCGCTTAGGAATTTGAGGAATTTGGGGAAGTTGCAATTTTTAGGAATAAATTTATTGGGAAGTGTGTAATTTTGTGAAGAATTTGGATTGTTTATAATAAATTTATGGTAAGAAGATGAAATTCTCCAAAATCTCATGGGAGCCCCCTTGTGCATTTGCATTGGTACGCTCCTCCTGTGCCAATAATGTAGAAGGTCGAAACGTATAGTTTTTGCACCAATAATGTGTTTTTTTGGGTGTGCGTGTGTTTTTTATTATGACTCGTGTAAATATCAAGATGTAAAATGATTTCTCACATGAAACTTTTTCGGTTGGTTTTTTTTACTATATACAAAAGACGCCCTTTTGCAGACTTGCAGAGATCCTGTATATTGTATATCCATCTTTTGCATCGATCCTACTAATTTATTTAATTTTTAATTGGTAGAAAGAACATAAGGAGGAGAACGCATTGATTTTCTTGAAGAAATTTTGGGACTCCACGTTGGTTACTATTCTTTGATTCCAAGCCCAATGAAACATTCTTATGTGGAAACTGTACGGTTGATAGGCTGGATTCGAATATTTGCAATACTCTTTTCTTCGTTATCCGTACTTTTATAATATTTTGATTTAATAATTAAAAGTCTAAATTTAAAACGTTAGATATGATTTATGTCAAATTATATGCAAGTATAGAAATTATGCATTTTATCTTTGTTAATATTGACGCTAAATGTTTGCAAAAATTATACCAATGAAAAAGAATTATGAGTTCTCGATTTCCACCAATGCAAATCAAAATAAAGTAATTTATACTGCGTCTAAGATGAAGTAACGTAGCCTACATTTCATATTTAGATTTTTAATTATTAATGATTTTATATGTTTATTGCTTAAATTGAGATTTATAATGGCAACCATGATTTTATGCAGTAAGGGGCCTCCTCGATGGAATTTATACAGCTCATGTTCCATCTGATCAAAATCATAGGGTCCATATCAAAATTCTTCTAAAAAAATAACATCGTAATTAAGCCATTGAAATTGAATTGAACGATTTACGATCAAAACCGCAGTTTTATGACTCTGAGTCTCCTCAATGCACGACTGAAAGATAAATAAAATAATACAAGGTATCCTTGTTAATTTAAGGTTTTTGTGAGGCCTATCTCATAAAAACACTGCACAAGTGATCTGAAATATGAACAAAATTGCTGACGAAAGAAATAAGCAGGTCTGCCAAAAAAAAAAGCATCTTCTTATATTGCCAGAAGAGTGATAATTTGTAACCTCCTACAAAAAAATAATAAAATAAATAATAATTAAATTAAATAAAAGGTTATACAATGAACAGCATTACGTGCCATTTTTGTAAGCCATGCTTTCTTGTATGCGACATATTGCCAGAAGAGTGGTCCTTATTATTAAAAAAACAAATAGAAGAACAGTTATGGAAAGAATAATTAATACTCAGCCTTTTGTCATTTATACCCCTAGATCCAAACCTCAAATCCAAGCAGGCAATAGGAAAATAGTGAACAAGCACAGGTGTGTTAAGAAAAAAAATAATAAAGGAGCAAGCACAGGTATATCCTCCTCCCTACTAAACATAACCAACATGCACCTTAAATTACCTTTTTTGGGTTTTTACCTAATTATTTGAGAGACAAAAATGGTGGGTGTGAATTAGGGTTAGCTTGGAGGATTGTAGCTGGCCAAACAGGGAGAAATGTTTTCTCACCAGTCCCAACCCCTGCCTTAATTAGCTGCGTTTGTTAGAGCTTATATTGCACGTATTAGAATTTTGATAGATGCTACATGGACCACATCTGTACCAATACAGTGCTCCTGGTGTATATAATCCAGGGAAAAAAAAAGTTTGTCTGCCCGCTTTCAAATTTCGATCTAATAAATAATTTAAGACGAATTATCCATATTATTTTTCTAAACTAAATATATTAATTTTTTTGGCTTGCACAAATATTATAATAAATAAACTAAATTTAAACTTATGATCTATTTTCAATGTTGTACGCGGACAATACTGTTTATATAAAGACATAAGAAAAGGAAACATTTTTTTAAAAGGGTTGATAAATTTTAGATTTTGAAAATTCGAATATGTATCAAATATTATATATTTTGATATTCCATCAAATTTACAAGATACGAATCGTTGTAATTTCAGCTCATTCGAGGAATGATAAACTTGCACAAAATTTCGTCATTTTATATATGGTCTCATGTCAAGTTTAAATTTTAAATTATTGTCAAAATTATCAGATTAACCCGTTGTCAATTTACGGTAATTTCATCCTTTTATCAGATTAGGAAGAGACACAGCGGAGGGGAAAAAAGAAAAATACACACAGACCTTTTTCACTCCATTGGTTTATGTAGATGTTACTTTTGATTCCTTCCTTTTTTTGACATCCCCAAGTTTTTCTTTTTCCTGGTAATAATTGTGTTACATGATGTTCTATTATTTTAAGTTCAGCTAAGCGCTAACGATCATAATTTATTAAGTAACCGTTAATTGAACAATATCTAATTTATATGACATATTTCATGATACGTTTACTAATTATAGATAAAGATGATCGTTTACATTATTCAATTCAAAAATCTTTGCGAAGGCGCCAGTGCATTTGAGCCTATATATTATCTGTAAATAGAATTTTGAAATTTATCTATAATCCCGCTGATACCGAGAATCAAAATTATATGCATTGGATTTAAATAAAAAGTTGCTCGTGAAATATATCGAAAGGCGAGTGCAATAGAGTAACGTGCTTATTTTTCCATAAATTAAATTATTTTTACATATTTATTTATATAATCAAATTATTTTCTTGTACTTCCTCAAATATAAATTATTTTATACCCCATTAATGTGCATGTATGTATGCTTACAAGGATGCAAAAGCAAATATAAGCCAGCTTGCACTTGCGCCTTTTTACAATGAACTTTGAAAATTTTAACGATTTTGCAGGGGAGCATTGCAAAATTCTGAAATTGAGAGAAAACTAAAAGCACCTTTTTTTTATTTTGCCTCTCTGTTTTCTCTCTCTTCCTTTTCCCATCCTCTCTTTTTCTCTCTCACATAACATTCCGCCCTAAATCGTTTCTTGCATTCAATTTTTCGCCACATTTTACATTCCTCGCCTCCAACTTCCCATTAATTTTTTATCCATCACCCACATTTCAGATTCTCCTCAGCAAAACCCCCAACGCCTCCGTTTCTTAACCCCTTTTCGATCGAGGTGGTGTAAGGAGGCAGAGCGAACGAATGGTACAGAGAAGAAATTGCAAGGAATGATCGCATTTTGATTTTGGGGAATTTTCATCTGAATTTATGAGAGTTTGATGAGGATTTGGTCAGAAGGGATTGAAATCGAAGCTTCAAGATGCATTTCTCAAAGCTCGACGATTCTCCTATGTTTCGCAAACAGGTTTGTGCATTCACAATTTCGACAAATTTGCGATCGGTGCCCTGGAATTTTTGTTATTATATTGTTGATCTCTTAACTGGAATAAACTCGATTTCTGTAGTGCAAACTAGAAAATACCTACACTTCTATTGTTATTGTGAACTTTCAACTGCATTCAATTTTTCTCGCAAAAATTGCAATAAACACACTGTTAGAGAAAGCAGGAACTTGGTTAATAAAGTTGATTTGTATGTAGTTTCGAACATAGTTGGTTGTTTTGTAGGCATGATCCTTGTATTTGCTCTAATGAAGTTTGAATCCCCGTACTTGTCATTATTCAAACCAAAACCTTGATTCTAGTCGATCCTTGGGGCTTTAGTAATACCAAGCTCACAGCTTTCCCATGTGGGATCAAGTATTTTGTCCTTATTTTTATCATTTACAGGGGAACAAGCCCTATTTTGCATGGGGCTTATTTGCACCTTAGCCATCCATGTTATGCAACCACATAAATTGTTTTTTTACTTTATGGTTTGATGCCCATTTTTTTTTTTTGCAAGATGGTTCAATACAATTGTTCGCTTTCATTTATTCCTAATAATCTAAATTATCAGTCAGATATGTTACTAGCTTAGCTCAAGTATGAAAACTGTCAAACCAATTAAGAATTCTATAGAGTATTTATTAGTGAGCAAATAATGTTTATTACCGTGTTTTTTTTCAACTTCTTTAATTTTCTCCATGAAGTGGGAATTCTGGATTGCTGTTGCGACCTTTCATCTTTTGTTAATGGTTCAGTATGTTATGAGTGTTGGTTTGAACATTTTTGGCTATTTCACAACAAAGAGAATTGTGAGGAGGTTGAACTGTTACGCCCTAAATTAACGATGGGTAATGTTTTGAGAAATGTATTAAATGATTCACCTTATTCTCCTCTTGATGTTCATTCACATTCCAAAATATAAACTCACTAGCACAGGTGATACATGTTCTTCTCCCTTCCCTCCCAATACTTTGTCCCATCCTCACTAATTCAGGAGTCCAGCTGTAGTAGGTTTTGTTTCGGGGTTTATTCAAGTAAAGTACAGCTCAATTGGTTTAATTTGAGACTTTGGGGTTAAATTGATGACAAGTTGGTTAAATGATGGGCTGACTATCAATGCAACAACAGGTGCAAACACTTGAAGAAAGCTGCGAGTTGCTAAGGGAGAGGTGCCTAAAATTTTACAAAGGTTCTCGCAAGTACACGTAAGTGCCTTTTTTCCCAGTTATAGAGACACCCCATTTTCTAACTATTTATTTCCAATCAAAAGAGTGAGTATGGGTATCAGGCATGACCATTACTCCATTTTCTCAGAAGATAGCAACTCACATGTCTGTCCTTATTGCTTATCTTTTTCTAAACGAGTGAAAAAGAAGTCATAGTTTAATATTATCTAAAGAAACTAGGAGGTGTTTAATAGTTAATGCTTTAAAGGGTATTTTTAGATGTTTGTATTTTTCAGGTGGTTTAGGTGAAATTACTCTGATGAAACATTTAATTGTTCATGTACTGATTATAGAGAAGGACTTGGTGAAGGGTATGACGGTGACATAGCCTTTGCAAGTGCTCTCGAGATTTTTGGGGGGGGCCACAATGATCCCATTAGTGTCGCTTTTGGAGGTACTAATTTTTGTAGGCACACATAAAGACATGCACTGATGCAAACTGATTTCGTTACTTTGTTTCCTTCTTTCTTTAATGCTTTATTTCATAATGGACGAGAAATCTGAAAAAAAAAAATCGATCCTCTGTTTGCTCAACTGAGGCTTTTTTGAGGCTAAACGCTCTCAAGTAAGAGCTTAAGTGGGTCATCAATCTAATTGCATGTATCGGACAAACCAGCACTGCAGAAATTGTAATTTAACATCTGAAGTCACTGAATGATAGAAAAAATATTGATGCATTCTTTTAAGTATGTCATCTTCATTATCTCTTTCAGGGCCTGTGATGACCAAGTTCACAATTGCTTTGAGAGAAATTGGTACCTACAAGGAAGTTCTTCGCTCTCAGGTACACTCTAGTTGTTTTTGTACACTTTTTCATGCCATCATTAATGTTTTTACTATTTTTTATAATCTTTTGTCACTGAAAAACACCATTGGTCACTCTTGCAAAACTTATGCGAACGTTTTTCCATAAGCCCTCAAATTCTGATACTTCTTCATACATGCACTCATGTACATAATCACAAACCTGATTCCTCTCTCTCCATATGCACACACATTTTTTATTTTTTGGCTTCTCTGTGTTTGTTGATAAATTTGATTTTTTCTTTATCTTTTGACTTAGATCGAGCATATCCTAAATGACAGACTGATGCAGTTTGTAGACAAACCTGATTCCTCTCTCTCCATATGCACAGACAATTTTTTTTTCTCTGTGTTTGTTGATAAATTTGATTCTCTATCTTTTGACTTAGATCGAGCATATCCTAAATGACAGACTGGTGCAATTTGTAGATGTTGATTTGCATGATGTGAAGGTAAGCCCCTCTTTAAAATTGATGATCATACTTTATATTTTGTTTTTTCTATATCATCTTATTTCGTCTCCAATAAGCTCATGCTTAGGTATTTATAGATAAATCATGATTTTGCCTTCAACATATATTTTGAAGTTCAAATCACTCTATAAGAAAATTCCATGACCATTATGATACCCTAACAAGAAGCTCTTGTACAGACAAGTGCAGATTATTCAGATCTTGAGAACTCGGCCAAAGTTTATTATCATATGAACTCAATACTGCAAAAATTTACCTTTCCATGAAACTTTCACCATCTTATTTAGTTCAATATTATTTGGCTTTTATTTTAGTTTGGAATTGTAAGGTAAAGTTATCTCTTCTTTAGGATGCGAGAAAGCGCTTTGACAAGGCTAGCCTTATATACGACCAGGTTCAGTTTTTTAATTTTCTTTTAGATTGTTGTTTCTTATTATGAGTTACCGTTGTTTCATAAATGGCATACCTATCTTGTTTCACAAGAACACCACACCCCAAATAAAAAAAAAACCCTCGTCTTTGACTTCGCTGTACATATCATGACATTAAATATACAATATTTCTTATTATACTGTCTTTCTTTAAGTGAACCTTAGCAATACTCAATTTTTTTCTGCATAAACTATGGCCCGATGGATGGTGCGGAAGTATTTTGTTGGGGCTTGACCAGTTCCCTTTTTAGTACTTATTTAACATGTCTCTTCGGAAGTTTACAAACTTTTTAAATTGTTCTTATAGGTCAGAGATAGATATTTATCTTTGAGAAAAGGTACAAAGCCTGATGTTGCGTCTGCAATAGAGGATGTGAGGAAAAAAGAAAACTAAAAACAATATTTTTTTTTAATTTATTCTTCAATGGTTCAAGTAATTTTTTTTATATAACTTATCCTATATTTTAAATGAACAGGAGCTCCATAGTGCTAGATCTTCATTTGAGCAGGCTCGCTTTAATCTTGTATGTCTTTGTTCATGTATTTTGTAAAAAAATGAATTGTTTACCTCCCAATATGAGATTAACATTTCTTTGCCAACAAATGGTTATTTGATTTAGAACTTAATGTTGGGTTACAGTTAATGATACTGGCTTTCACTAAAACCACATCCTGGATGCGTATCCAATTTTAATATGCATTCTTCTATGCATCTTTGCATTGTTGGATGGAAGAATAACACACAGAAATTTATTAATGCATTGTTAAATTCATCCACAAAACCAATAAATGCTGTTTATTCTAAACTCCTTTTCAGGTAACAGCTCTATCAAATGTGGAGTCAAAGAAAAGATTTGAATTTTTGGAAGCTGTTAGTGGGACGATGGATGCTCATCTACGCTATTTTAAACAAGTAATTTTACACTTTACATCAATCTATTTAAATATAATTACCTTCGACCTCATGACATCTTAATTTGATTGCTTTGATCAGGGATATGAACTACTGCACCAGATGGAGCCTTATATACAACAGGTCTGTCTGTTCTTTTTTTTTTTTTTTAAATTTCTGTTTGGTATCTACCAGCGCAAGACCTGATTGATATATGCCGCCTATTAGCTTTGGGTCATGAGGTTCCTTCCACAGGAAGAAAAGAAACAGTGGGAAAATGATAACTTTTGAGAGAAGAATTAGGTTAAAAACTAGGGATTATGGCCTCTGTACAGAGACTCCCTTTTTATATTAATCCAGAATCATACTTTTACAAATAGGACCCTAGACTTCTACAAATACCATAAATAACATAAATACTAGAAATAGTATTATAATTAATATAACTCAACACTCCCCCTCAAGATGGGCGATAGATATCAATCATCCCCATCTTGTTACAAGAACTCTCAAACTGCTTACAACCCAAACCCTTAGTTAGACAATCAGCCAACTGGTCTTCTGATTTCACATAGTTCAACATCAGCACTCCATTATTCAATTGTTCTTTGATGAAGAAACGATCAATTTCCACATGTTTGGTGCGATCATGCTGAACTGGATTGTTTGCAATGTTGATTGCTGACTTGTTGTCACACCTAAGTTGTAAAGATTCTCCTCGAAACACGCGCAACTCAGATAGGAGATTCCTTACCCACATCAACTCACATAGGCTGAGTGCCATAGCCCTGTACTCCGCCTCAGCTGTAGATCTGGCCACCACATCTTGCTTCTTGCTTCGCCAAGACACAAGATTGCCTCCGACAAACACACAATATCCTGTAGTGGATCTACGATCATCTACACAACCTGCCCAGTCAGCATCACAATAGCCTTCAACTCTCAGATGCCCATGACTTCTGAACCACAGTCCTTTTCCAGGACTCCCCTTGATATATCTAAGGATCCTGTGAACAGCATCCAAATGTTGCTCTCTTGGATCATGCATGTATCTACTCACCACACTCACTGCATGAGAAATATCAGGTCTAGTGTGGCATAGATAAATGAGCTTACCAACTAGCCTTTGGTACTGTTCCTTGTCCACTGAGTCACCTCCCTCAGCACATAACTTCTGATTCGGCTCAATAGGAGTAGGGGCAACCCTACACCCTAGCATCCCTGTTTCTGAAAGAAGATCTAGTGCATACTTTCGCTGAGAAAGCACTATACCAGTCTTCGATCTGGCAATTTCAATTCCCAGAAAATATTTCAAATGTCCCAAATCCTTGACCTCAAATTCCTTTCCAAGATTTTCCTTTAGCCGCATGATCTCCTCAACATCGTCTCCAGTAATCACAATATCATCAACATAAACAGCCAGGATGGTGATACGACCTTTCAGGTGTCTGTAGAATACTGTATGATCTCCATTGCACTGCTTGTATCCCATGCCACAGACTACAAGTCTGAACCTATCAAACCATGCTCTCGGAGACTGTTTCAGCCCATACAATGACTTCTTGAGTTTGCATACCTTCCCAGCTGATTGTGGAGTAGCAAATCCTGGTGGAATCTCCATGTACACCTCTTCTTGGAGATCTCCATGCAAGAAAGCATTCTTGACATCCAACTGGTGTAATGACCAATTGAAATTGGCAGCACACGACACCAACATTCTCACAGTGCTCATTTTTGCAACAGGGGCAAAGGTCTCATCATAGTCGATACCATAAGTCTGACTGTATCCTTTTGCAACCAATCGGGCTTTGTACCTATCAACCTTGCCTTCTGGAGTTTCCTTGACAGTGTACACCCATTTACATCCGACGGCACGCTTTCCAGCTGGTAATGGCACCAACTCCCATGTGTCATTTTTCTTCAATGCCTGAAGTTCTTCCTGCATGGCACCGAACCATCTAGGATCTTGCTTAGCTACCTGCCATGTGTTAGGTACAGGCACAGAATCTAGAGATGCAAGGAAGGACTTATATGCAGGTGGAACAGATGCATATGAAATGTAATTTGCAATATCATTTCCCCAATTACCATATTTAACAGGAGGTTTCCCAGCATTAACCCTAGATGTTCTACGAAGTGGAATTTGAGGAGAATTGTTACCTATCAACCTTGAGTGAGAATCTGAGGGAGGACTTGGGGAGGAGCTACTTGGGACATTGGCATTTAAGGGAACAGGCTGCTCATGCTGCTCAGGTTGCTCAGGCTGCTCATGCTGCTCAGGTTGTTTTGGCCTCCTCTTATACACTATTAGCTCCCCCTGTTTGTTATTTTTACCACTCAGATCATCACCACTCAGATCATCACCATCTCCATCATTACTTAGATTACTATCACCACTCAGTCCCGACAAAGGACATGGATAATCACCAATTATAACTCCATTCTCCTTCTCCCCCTCTCTACCAGCACTGGTAGAGCCATCTTCAAACAATAAGTCTAATTCTGTCTTCTCTCCATAGTATGGTTCAGATTCTCGGAAAGTCACATCCATACTAACAAAGATCTTTCTTTCAATAGGACTCCAACACCTGTATCCTTTCTGATTTGAGGGATAACCTATAAAGATGCATTTAACCGCCCGCGGATCTAGCTTTCCTACTGTTACTCTGTGATCTCTCACATAGCACACACATCCAAACACCCTGGGCGGAACAACAAAATCATTGGATCCAAATAGTACCTCACGTGGTGTCTTCATTCCCAACACTCTTGATGGCATCCTATTGATCAGATAGGTTGCTGTCAGAACTGCCTCACTCCATAGGAACTTCGGTACATTCATTCTCAGCATTAGTGAACGTGTCACCTCCAATAAATGTCTGTTCTTTCGCTCAGCCACTCCATTTTGTGCTGGTGTATCTGGACAAGTAGTTTGATGAAGGACCCCTTGCTCAGACACAAAATTGGCAAATTCTTTGTTAACATACTCAGTTCCATTATCTGTTCGAAGAACCTTCACCTGCATTCCAAATTGAGTTTTTACACAAGCACAAAAATCTTTAAAGCATTTGAGAACCTCAGATTTCTGTTTCATCATGTATACCCAAGTCATGCGTGAGTAACAATCAATAAAAGTAACAAACCATCTGAATCCACTAACAGAAGTAATAGGACATGGTCCCCAAACATCAGAATGAACAAGTGCAAAAGGCTCCAAACTTCTTAAACCAATCATTTTATAACTAGAACGAGTATGTTTTCCAAGTTCACAAGCATCACAAAAGAGTTTATTCCTATCTACTTTATTCATCAAATCAGGATCCAATTTATTCATACTATCAAAAGATCTATTATGTTGCAACATAGCCTCTGCTTCTGCTCCTTTTTCAATAGCAGCAACGAGCATAGCAGCCTCCTTATCCAGATACCAAAGTCCATCACGCCTGTTGCCATTCCCAAGTCTCCTCCCCGTTTCCTTTTCCTGAATCAAACAAGTATTTTGATCAAAGAGAACGGTGCAATTCAATTGATCAATCAGTGAGCTAACAGATAGTAAATTAACAGGAAAAGAAGGGACATGCAACACTGATGGTAGGGTAATGGAAGAATTACAATAGACTGAACCAATACCCTTGACAGGTTGGGATGTACCATCAGCTGTTTGGACTGTATCTGGTTGTATTTGTTGACTAGGACAATATTCCACAAACTCATTAGATGATCCTGTTATATGACTAGATGCACCTGAATCTATAATCCAATCTACATGAGATTTAGTGGATGCAAAAGCCTGTGCCTGAATACCTTTAGTCACATGTGCATAGTAACCAACATTACCAAAGTAGGCATTGTCATCACATTCCTCCGAGACCTTACCCTTGCCTCTAGAGCTCTCAACTTGGGATTTGAACAGTCGCAGCTCTTCCAGTTCTGTTAGTTCTCCTCCAGTTGTTTCTGTTGCAGCCTGGGATTCCTCTGTCGTGGCAAAATGAGCAACACCTCGACCTCCACGTCCTCGAGTTCCTCGCCCTCTATAACCATTTCCACGTCCACGACCACCATATCCACCTCTCTGTCCTCCACCCCCTCGGCCACCAATAGACTTGCGAGGCGCAGGACAATTGAAGCTAAGATGACCTTTCAGTCCACAATTAAAGCAGTCCCTGTCATCCCTGACTTGGGTTCCAGGCACCGCCATGGCTGAGCGAACAACGGGCAAGGCTTGAGATGTCATCACCTTCTGTCTGACCTCTTCTTCCTCCATCGAAGCAATAACCTCATTCAATGATGGAAGTGACGGCAAATGACATATTGCCGCTCGTCTTGTCTCAAATTTCAAGTTCAGACCTTTCAGGAAGCGAGCCACACGCCTCCGTTCAAGATACTGCATCCCACAAAGAACATCTGTTGGATCTTTCAGTGACAAGGGATCATAGTGATCCAAATCAGCCCACAAACTGCGCAACTCTGCTGCATACTCGAGAACTGATTTCTCCCCCTGGACAGTGGCATCGATCCTTTCTTCCACATCGAGCATCATCATCACACTCCCAGCTCCTGAGTACATCTTAGCCAGAGTGTTCCAGATATCTGTTGCACTTCTGATCGAGTCCACCATTCCAGCTATAGCTGGAGACACAGATGTCAACAACCAAGAAACCACCAAAGAATTCATGTGACTCCATCTTGTCCACTCAGCACCTGATTTGTCAATAGGTTCAATACACTCTCCCTTCACATATCCTTCGAGTCCTTTCATGTGAAGGTTCAGCAACGCCCTCCGAGACCAACTCAGATAATTCCTCGTCCCCTCAAGCTTGATATCATTAGGTAACAACTCTATTTTTTGTATCATCTGTGATTCTGACACAGATCCAATCTTCTTACCAGACTCTTCAAACTTCACATTTAATAATTTAGCCATTCCTTCCATAACGGCTTGCAACTCCTTATTAGTCACAAATTCACCCATTTTTCACAATTAGATATGTATCTAACACAATCACAACTAGAGGACGAGATTAATCACACTTTAACAACAAACCGTGCGGACGCACACGATCACGGTTAACACCGACCAGCACAGAACTGCATAATTGTAAAAAAGAAAAAACACAGATGACCTGAGAGAAGCATGGTCTACAGTAACGAAATTGAAGAGGAGATGGGTGTTGGCGCGGTGCACAGGAGATGCCTCTTGTTGTGTTGACGCGGTGCACAGGAGATGAGATCTGCTCCTTGGTGTTGGCGCGGTTCACACAACAGGTTGATGCAACCTTGGTGTTGGCGCGGCTCACAAGGGAGATGGCTTCTGGTGTTGGCGCGGCTCACAGGAAAGGAGCAGCTGGTCCACCCACGCGGCTCACAGAGAGAATAAATAAAGAATTGGTTACGGAGAGAGGAAAAAGAAGACGGAGATTAGGCGCAGAGCAACGGCGGCTCTGATACCATGATAACTTTTGAGAGAAGAATTAGGTTAAAAACTAGGGATTATGGCCTCTGTACAGAGACTCCCTTTTTATATTAATCCAGAATCATACTTTTACAAATAGGACCCTAGACTTCTACAAATACCATAAATAACATAAATACTAGAAATAGTATTATAATTAATATAACTCAACAGAAAAATATATCCGACCATCATCATGACAGCCAGACTACAGCACTACATCTAGAAAATGGTCTAGCAGAAGTTGATATATTAAATGGATGAAACATGATCAAATTGGCATCTTGCTAACCAATGGATGTTCTAAAACCTCAAGCTGATAGAGAAAGACAGCCTTCAAGTTTTGATTTTGTTTTCTGGTGAACAAACATATTTTAGGTGCTGGCATATGCTCAGCAGTCTCGAGAGAGGTCAAACTATGACCAGGCGGCTCTAATAGAGAGGATGCAGGAGTTCAAGCGGCAGATAGACAGGGAGAGCCGCTGGTCCCCCAGTGTCCCCACCCACTCTCCAAGTGCCCTCGGCGATGGCATCCAAGCTATTGGCCGTAGCTCACACAAGATGATTGAGGCTGTCATGCAATCTGCTGCCAGTGGCAAGGTACTCCAGTTCTCTCTGTTTATTTAGAATTGCCTATGTAAGTGGTTTTGCAATTCAATTTTTGGGATTTAGTAATAGTTGTTGCCATACAGTGTCCAAATTACTTTTATGAAGCTTCTGGAAGCCATTTGTGAATGAACTTTTTTGATAGCTGTCAGTGAGTAACTGAACATTTCAATGGTCTATATACTCCAGAATTAGCAATTTTAATTGTTTGTATGTGAGATAGTGTAAAGAAAATGGGGGAAAAAAATACTGTTTGAGCAAGTAAAAGTTTCCAATGGTTTACACAATAGAAAATGCTCTTTCAGGTCCAGACAATCAGGCAAGGTTATCTTTCAAAAAGATCATCAAATATAAGAGGCGATTGGAAGAGACGTTTTTTTGTGCTAGACAGCCGAGGCATGCTTTACTATTACCGCAAACAAAACAGTCGACCATCAGTAAGTCCATTTCCTGGCTAAGAAGTTACCTATCATGCAGTTGTCTGCTCATTTGTCAAATGTGAAAAATATTGGGCACAACCTGCAAATGTAATTATTGATTTTTCCATGAAATTTTGATGAATATTTAAAAGGGAGGGCACCTTTCAAGCCAGAGAGGACATGGTTCCGGGGAGCATGGGTCAGGTTTGCTTAGCCGGTGGTTCTCCTCACACTACCATGGAGGTGTTCATGATGAAAAAGCAGTTGCACGACATACTGTAAATCTACTCACGTCCACCATCAAAGTTGATGCTGACCAGTCAGATTTGCGTTTTTGCTTCCGTATCATCTCTCCAACTAAAAATTACACCTTACAGGTACTGTATCATTTCCCACTGGCTTTCTAGTAGCACGCTATCTGATAGATTTTGGAAATAAAATAACACATAGCTCCTCACATGGACCTTAAGGAGACGAATGGAAAAAGGATATCCCTACTGTTTTACTAATTAGAACTGATTCTTTTGTAACCTTTCTTGTGAAGGCGGAGAGTGCGATGGACCAGATGGATTGGATAGAGAAAATAACAGGTGTAATTGCCTCTTTGCTCAGCTCTCAGTCTCCTGAACAGGTTCAAGTTGCAACTTTTCTTTTTAGTTCATTAAGATTGTGATTGTCAGTGTGATAATGCCCCAGTTTTGGACTGGGCTCATCATCAGAACTGTTCAATTCCGACATCTTTCCTTTTGTTTGTTATTTTCCTGGGACCTGATGTTCTTTTTGTGGCTCATGTTTGATAAAATAGCATGACCATTATTGGTGCAGTTGTTACATATCTAAATGATATTTGTGAAAATTGCAATGTTGCAGAGAGTGAGAAGCCCAACAGGAAGTGGACATCACAGGACGATAAGTGAGAGCAGCTCTTTTGACAGCTCAACAGACCTGGACCATTGTACCCTTGTTGAAGACCACTCATCAGAAAAGGGTAACTACTCTGGTGGTGGTAGTGGCCACCTTGAGCACTCTGTCCGAAGCATCCACCATCATAGGTAAACATGAAGCACAGTTCAAAAGCAAGAAGAAAATAAACAATCTAGTGGTTTGCTCTTTTGTCAAAAGATTCTGTTTGAGAAGATGGTACCAGTAATATGGATTATGTGATGCATTCATGTCAGTATGAGCACTGGTCATCTAAGATTACCTTATTGGGGTTCAATTATCTTTTTGATAATAAATTGAAAGAAAAAGTTTTTACATAAATGTAATATTTCTGGAAGTTTGCTTTGTAAGATGCTACCACTTTACAAACAGGCACCTATTCTAAAATTAATTATTAGAAAAAGGTGAATGTGATATCTTTCAATAATAGTGAGTGGTGAGATATTTAATAAAGTAACAAGTTTGAGATGCAAACGCAGGGCGAGTGGGTTGAAGCATGAGAAGCCAATTGATGTGCTAAGAAAGGTGTGCGGAAATGATATTTGTGCTGATTGTGGGGCCCCTGAGCCTGACTGGGCCTCTCTTAATCTTGGTGTATTATTGTGTATCGAGTGCTCTGGTGTCCATCGGAATCTCGGCGTTCATATTTCTAAGGTGGGAGCCTAAATTGTTTAGTGTTGCCTCCAAATTACTACTTTTATCTGGACCCCCAAACTTTAGAGTATGCCCCTCAAAAAAGTAAGGGAATGGAGAAAATGGAATGGGTGACCAGATTTATTACCTTTACCCCCGCTTAGGAGGGGTCAAGAGATGCTCATTTGGAGGGTAGAGGCAAAATCTTTCCCTTCTGTTCCTTTGCTTTAAGTTTTGAAACAATCAATTCATAATGGTCTGGTCCTCTTCCCTCCACTCCTCACATCTCCATTGGACCCAGTGTGAAGCAAGGCTTTAGGTTCGTGTTCTCATGGTCCTTAGCTTTACACAAAATCTGGTAATATTTGTCTGTACTGTATTGGTATGGGCTAGTACAGACTATACCTATGAACTATACTTTACCCTTTGAAGTCCAATCGTGGACCTAAATTACATTATCTAGTTGTTATTTCATTCCTCCTTGTACAATAATTTTATTTTTGACATTTTTAGGTTCGGTCCCTAACACTGGATGTGCGAGTGTGGGAGCCATCTGTCATAAATCTCTTTCAATCTCTTGGTAATACGTTTGCAAATTCTATTTGGGAAGAACTACTACAGTCTTCTGTTGTCAAAAGAGATCAAGACGATGTTTCTAGGTAATTTTACAATATTTTTACAGTGTTGAAATTGCAATGAAAATAAGTCTGCATGAAAATTACAGTTCTAGTTTTTCTAGGATTCAATTACATATAGCTTAGGCGTAAATATCTACTGGTGAGGGAACGAGATCCTCAGGTTGTTTTTCGATCTCAGTCGTCCGATTTAATCTTAATGGATATGGATTCCCCATGAATAATACCAGATTGATAGGCCCAAAAAAATTTAACCGTTTACATTAAATCGAACGGCTGAGATCGAAAAACGACCACTGGTCGTTTTATAAAAGCGACCAGAGGATCCAGGTCCTACTGGTGAGTTCTAGCCATCATCATGAGCTGACGCTTATTTTGTGTTTTGATCCTTTCTGGGTGTGTTTGTTTTTTTTCCCTAAGTTGTTTCTGATAGCACAATTAATTAAACTGAACATCAATTTTGCACAAGTGAGGTAAATTTTTAGTAAATTTCAATAAAATTGAGGTTTTTTTGATCATCAAAAGATGTGGTCGAAATTTCTGTGTTCTGTTTTACTTTTGTATTATGGTTTCCCTTTTGGTACAATCATGTTTATTTTGTGTAAAAATTACAGGAGTTGCTCTGATAGCAAGGCTACAACTCATCATGTTACATTCTCCAAACCAAAGCACTCGGACTCCATTTCTGTGAAAGAAAAATTTATTCAAGCAAAGGTATGTTTGGTTAAATTAAAGAATCTGGCAGACGGCAGACCAGTATTCCTTGAATCTATGGTGTCAATGACTGGTCATGTAATAAAAGCTCACTTTTGTTAGTACTACAATGTGCTCACCCCTTTTGTTTTGCAGTACACTGAGAAGGATTTTGTGAACAGAGATATTGAACCCGATCTTGAGCGCCATATGGCAGCGTCACGCCAGCTATGGCAAAGTGTGCGCTCCAATGACAAGAAATCAGCATACCGTCTCATAATCTCATCAACTGCTGATATAAATGCTATATACACCCATCAGAACCTCCCTTCTCCCTCTCCTCTCTCTCTCTCCTCCCCCGATCCCTCTCTCACTTTAGCCAAGGCTATATACATACATGACAGACAGCACTCCATGGTCTCCATTCCTGACCAAACTGGGTCCTCAACTAGTTTTGAGACTGCCAGTAGCAGTTGTGGTGGCGGAATGGGAGAAATGGAAGAAAGAATAGCGGATCAGGCGGAAAGTTGCGAGGGATTTTCATTATTGCACCTGGCTTGTAGAGAGGGTGATTTGGGAATGGTGGAGTTGTTATTGCAATACGGTGCAAGTGTTAATTCTGTCGATGCCCAGGGGCGAGCCCCACTTCACCATTGTGTATTGAAAGGGAGGGCGTTGTTTGCAAAGCTGCTTTTATCTAGGTAATTTGTTGTATACTGGTAGCTATTAGGGTTTTGGTTTCGACTTTTAATTCTGATGTCATGCGTACCATTTATGTAGAAATTTACGGTCTTCTGCCCTTTCTGATTACTTATTACATATCATTTGGAAATATTTTTTGTCATACAGGGGGGCTGATCCACATGCCACTGACATGGATGGGAAGACACCGTTGCAATATGCCATAGATTTCGGCACAATTGATGATGATGAGATTCTACTTCTTCTAGAAGATCCAATTAGATAGCTCACAAGGGGTTAGAGCACAAATTTACAGTTAGTTTGAATTAACCTTCTAGTAGACGCGAATTGGGTTGCGTCTTATCCAGTGGTTGACAGCCGCAATGCACACAGGTGCATTATGCTGCAATGCATGGAGTTGCAGGATGGTGCCATGGTTGTGTTGGCATCGGTTATGCATTTATAGTATGCCTGATTATTCACCCCATTTGGGTTTTCCTTTCTCTGTTACATTTTTTGCCCTATTGTGTTTTTTTTTTCTCTTGATCTTTTTGAGGTTGAGTGAATTGTAAGTTTTGTACATTGGCTATGTTTTTGTATGCATTGAGTCGAGTTGTTCTTTAAGTTGATGTTCATTATCTCTCTGATGACCTGATATGATTAGGGATGCTCTCCTAACGGAAGGTTGTACATATATGGAATGCATACTTTTTATTAGAAGTGTTGGTTTTGTTCTATTCCATTTGAAACGTTCTAGTATAAGCTATCACTTCGTGTTTCTCGCCTTTTGAAAATGGTTGCTTGAAATATTATTCTGCTAAAATTTTGTTCGGCTCATTTTTCACTAAGAATCTTGTGACCTTTTTTTCAACAATTTAGAGGGATAGGGTTTCAAAATATTTGCTTAGAAAGAGAAAAGGGTAGAAGAAAATATTTTGATTTAGTTATGTCATAAATGGGTTGACCGTTAGCTACAAAACCAAGCTAAAATATATGTTAAAAGAGTATGAGCAAATAATTTTCTTTAGTCTTATCTTATGTGGTTTTACGTAATTTACCAGAGTTTTTATTTCCCACTTAACTCTGAAACTACACGTTCAATTACAAGCCATCAAAGTTAATTTGGGCCTTCATTGGAAGCTTCATTTTGGAGATACTAGCAACATCCGAAATTTTAAAAAATAATACTAAATTAATATAATATATTAAAAATAATATCAATATAATAATAATTTTTTAAATAGTATCACGAGATCGGAATCCCAGATTCCAAACGCAAGATCGGATTCCTGGATTCCGATCTTAGCTTTTTAATTTTTTTTATATATTATTTATTTATTTATTTATTTTATTAATTAGTTAAATAATTAGAAAAATAGATAATATATTGTAAAAATATTGAAAAAAATATGGAAAAAATCAGGAATAATTAAACTAAATTTTATATGTAATTTAGTATTTTTTGGGAAAATTTTTTCCTTTTATTAGTTTATTAATTAGTTAATTAATTAGAAAAAATAGATAATATATTCTAATAATATTGAAAAAATATAAAAAATTAAGGAATAATTAAAAAAAATTTATATGTAATTTAGTATTTTTTTTGGAAAATTAAATTTATTTTCCTTTTAATTAATTTATTTAATTAAATAGAAATTTAATTAATTTATTTAATTACAAAAATGAATAATTAAGTATAAATTTTTAATTAATTTAAACAACCATTTGATATGCGTCCCGGATGTCGTCCTCTGTATATATTGTTTTCATATTATATATTAAACAATCATATCGAGTCTCATGATCAAGGAAACACTTTCTGGATTGCGTTAGAAAGGAATCACACGAGATTGATGTTTTACTGAGACGGAGAGGAAAGACTAAATTCACTTGATTTACTGCATTTCTCTTTTTAATGATTAATTTATGATTTTAAAAACATTTTTAGTAGTTTAGAGTGATTTTTAGGTTTGCAAACTTTCAAAGTGGATTTTGGAGGTCCAGAGAGCGTTTTTTGGCTTCGAAAATGGTCGTTACGGGGTTACACCCCGATAACATGTGTAGATCTCGTCGCCAGCTTTCCGGAATGTCCTCGTTTGCGCTAAACGGACCTTCCTATCAAAAGTTATGCCTGTTTAAAGTTTTAATGTTCAAATTATGCCTTTGTATCCCTACAAATGCAGAAAGGATTAATAAAACTTTGTACATTCTGAAAAGATTATGCCTTTGTATCCCTGCAAATTCTGAAAATTTATAATCCTTTCTAAATGGTACAATTCATTTAATTAAATAATTTATAAAAATTTATATTTTAATTAAATAAATTAATTAAAATGAAAATAAATTTAATTTTTCCAAAAAATACTAAATTACATATTAAATTTAATGTAATTATTCCTGATTTTTTCCACATTTTTTTCAATATTTTTACAATATATTATCTATTTTTCTAATTATTTAACTAATTAATAAAATAAATAAATAAATAAATAATATATAAAAAAATTAAAAAGCTAAGATCGGAATCCAGAAGTCCGATCTTACGTTCGGAATCTGAGATTCCGATCTCGTGATACTATTTAAAAAAATATTATTATATTGATATTATTTTTAATATATTATATTAATTTAATACTATTTTAAAATTTTTCGGAGCAAAAATGTATATGATTTTGCGTAGGCACTTCTCTACAAACGTAAGGATCAATAGTGCCAAAAATGGGCCTTCATACACTTAGGGCTGAAAACGGAAGTCGTTTTAATCGTTTTTCGTTTCATTTCGTTCAAACGAAAAGGTTAACAAAACAATGAAACGATTTCATTTGGTTAGACGAAAAGGTAAAACGGTTTCGTCAATGTGTAAATCACGAAAATTTCATCAATTTCGATCGTTTCGTCAGGACGAAACGATCAACGCAACAACTTATTTGCGCCATCGTCTAGATCATTTTGCAGCCCTAAGTACACTTTTAATTGTGGCTTCTTTTGTCGCAAAATGAAATTATACAGGCAACAAATTTGTGGCCACGGATATTCAGTTTGTTCGCAGAGACTCGAGAGACATGGAGAGGATACCACTGCTTGTATCAGTTAGTTTTTACACAAACTTAGTTCTTGACAAAATTAGATCAGCACCAACTTTATAAAAATTAAATCAGTCCTTTCAAAGAAACTAATTTAGTCCACTTTAAAAAGTTTGGGGACCAAATAAATGCAATTCAAAAAAAAAAAAACTTAATTTCTGTGATTCAGTATATGTCTATTATTTGTGGGACCCTACTCCCAGGAACCAAAAGGTGGTCAGACACAGCAATTCTGCAGTGCAGTTCTCACATAAAATCTCCTTAGAATAAACGGATAAAAATCATGAAACATGGTATTTGAGCTGCCACGTGTCACTGATCACAATTGACACATCCAAGAATCACTCATTTTCACTCAACATACTATCTATATAAGCTTGACAAAAATTAATTAAAGAAAAATCTACCACCTCCTTCCTCCAGATATTTTTCTACATACCTTGATCTCTCCATCTTTTGTTAACTCAGGTACAATCTCTCTTTCTCTCTCTCCTCTTCCAACACAATCTCCACATCTAACTATCAAATTGTTGCACAGAGATGGCAGGATCACTGGTTCAACTAACGGTTCTACCTAGTGGAGTTACAAGTGGAGATGATAGCAAAATCAAAAGCAGTTGGCGAAGGAATGGAAATGCTTCTAGAATGGTCACAACTGCGAGATTAAACTCCTTTAGAGTTTCAAATAATTTTGTGGGGTTTTCATCATTTAGAAATCAAGAGTTAAAATATCAGAAAGGAAGGACGAGAAGTTCTAGAAGAAGGTTGCGCACTGTGGCCATGTTTGAGAGGTTCACTGAGAAAGCAATTAAGGTGATTTCTTGTATTCTAACTCAAATAGTTTTTATTTGTATTTTGCATCTACCAATTGCCATACAAAACCTGTTGGTTCTTCTTCTTGTACGTACAGTGACATATTAGGAAGTGTTATTGGAGAAAATATCGAACCACTACAATAGATTAGAATAGCAATTATAATCATAGTTGTCAAATCTCATTTCTACTTACAAAGATTTTTGTACTTATTAGATAGCTATTATACTTTCCAAAACTAAACAGGTAATTATGCTTGCTCAAGAGGAGGCCAGGCGGCTCGGCCACAACTTTGTTGGTACTGAGCAGATACTTCTGGGTCTAATTGGTGAAGGAACGGGTATTGCTGCTAAAGTTCTGAAATCCATGGGTATTAATTTGAAAGATGCAAGGGTTGAAGTTGAGAAGATAATCGGAAGAGGAAGTGGTTTTGTGGCTGTTGAGATACCATTTACACCACGGGCTAAACGGGTTCTAGAACTTTCTTTAGAAGAGGCCCGTCAACTGGGTGAGTAAACCTGCAATTAAACTCCCATTTAATCCAAAAGTACCATCAATTGTGAAATTCGATATCAGTTTAACCCAAAAGCTTTTGTTTTCATTTTGTGTTTTATTTTCTATGATTGGCGTTTAGTTCCATAATTCTAATTGAATAGCATACTCTGGATCAACTTGGGTATCATTGGTGAGGGACTTATATTCTCACGATGTAAACCGTGTCCTAAATTTTGCATATTTGAGGCTTAGATATTCTGATTTGGACCTTTTTTTGCGCCTACTGTTATACTCAGTTTTATGGGTAGTTCTGTAATTTTAATTTTAGTCAAGAAGTAACAGATTCCACTAAAAGTATACCACACAACTTTTATCAACTTTTTAGCATTGGAAAGTGATGTCAGATAATCTGGATTGCTTGGAGCCAACAAGGCTGCTTGATATTTGAAGGACTATTTTACCCTGGTAGTTTATTTTCCTGACTATATGAGGAAATGCATAGGTCACAACTACATTGGATCGGAGCACTTGCTTCTTGGGTTACTCCGCGAAGGAGAGGGTGTGGCAGCACGGGTACTCCTGACCCTAGGAGCAGACCCAAGCAATATTCGTACACAGGTAAAATTTACTACTATGAAAACTTCGAAGTTTAACTAAATGATATATTAAACCATTATCCTTTACTATTTAAGTCCTAAGAATGCCTTGTTGTTTTTTACATAATTTCAGGACAGGAGTTAAAAAGTTTGAGCACCAGAGTGCTAGTTTAATTACTTATTATATCTGTATTAATTTAACCCTAGTAGACATAATGACATCTGCAAACATCAAACAGGCTATTTTGCAGTTTTTGGGATATGATATTTTCCATGATTCACTTTCAGAATAAATGTTATCGACTTGCAACTACTAATTATTCTGCGTTATTGTGATAATCTTATATTTTTTTTTGTATTTAAGACTACTAATCATAATCAACCATCATACTGGTTTTTGTAATTGCTTCTTGAATTATATTCTAGGTAATCAGAATGGTAGGAGAAAGCACAGAGGCAGTTGGTGCTGGAGTAGGCGGAGGCAGCAGTGGCAATAAAATGCCTACTCTAGAAGAATATGGAACTAATCTTACTAAGCTAGCTGAGGAGGTACTATTTTCTTTTCTTACATAACTGTGTTATATCTGATTGAGCTTTCCAGTACAGGATAACAATGCTCTTTCTCCCTCCCACCCCTCTTTTTTTTCCCCCTCTGATATGTTTCTCTGATCTTAGATTATAATTGTGGGTAGAGGGTTGACTATTAGAATCGTTCCACCGTCGAGCTCCTTTCCTCGCCGTGGTTTTGACCTAATAGATACAAGAGAGAGACTTGGAGAAGAAGACTATTTGTTTATTTGTTTATTTCTGTCTTTCTATTACATAAGGACCACTAATATAGTTGTTGCCTAACAATCAATCTAATCTCTCCTGATACATTTCCTAATTCAACAAACTTAAACCTGGAAATAATCTAATATGGAAATAATAAAAATAGCCTAAATCTATTATTTTCTTGTATCTATATCATTTCCCCCTTCCTTGAAAAGCAGCTTGTCCTCAAGCTGTAATGTATGTCAGGTGGGTTTGGGGGGGGGGGGGGGGGGGCAGCGAGCAGATCAGGTGGTTTAGGTAGGAGCGATGTAGTGCGTGCCGGTTGGACAAATGGTGGTTGCTCTGGTGGACGTGGCAACAAGCCAGAGCCCAACAAAATATGGTACTGCCGTACAGAGGCACGTGCCGAATTAACCACTATCTCTAAGGAGACTGGGCTTTGCATCTCTACATTTAACTGGAGTATTTCAGATAGCCCAGACAAAAATAATGTAATCTCATGTGTTGGTGTAAGTTGCTCCATGCTACACATGATCCGATAGAAGTCCTCGGTGTACTCCTCAACAGACCCGTCGAAGAGCGAAAACTCCACACAGTGGTAACTTGGGGGCATAACAGCACCAACACCAACGCTGCTAGGACCCTTGTCGCTTGCAGCCGTCAACTCAGAAGTGCCTTCAGGGATGATAGTACGTGAGTCCAACTTAGCCACATGGGCCTGAATGGCTGCTATTTTCTGGTCTTGTTCATCTTGACGTTTTGAACAAAACTGCCAACATATCCTTGATTTCCTTGAGGTCGGAAGCTCCAGGAACAGCGGCCATGGAATCTGATACCAAATTGATATGTTTCTCTGATCTTAGATTATAATTGTGGGTAGAGGGTTGACTATTAGAATCGTTCCACCGGCGAGCTCCTTTCCTCGCCGTGGTTCTGACCTAACAGATACAAGAGAGAGACTTGGAGAAGAAGACTATTTGTTTATTTCTTTTTTTTCTGTCTTTCTATTACATAAGGACCACTAATATAGTTGTTGCCTAACAATCAATCTAATCTCTCCTGATACATTTCCTAATTCAACAAACTTAAACCTGGAAATAATCTAATATGGAAATAATAAAGATAGCCTAAATCTATTATTTTCTTGTATCTATATCACCCTCTCATTTATGGCAATCAGCATTGCAATGCATTACTCTTGTAATGTTCATTTGTTGCTTTCCGTGTTACATGTATTGGGTAAACAATTGTGGTTAACTTTAATAGTGGAAGTAAATTTAGGGAGATGAATGTTTTACAGGGCAAGCTAGATCCAGTGGTCGGTAGACAGGAACAAATTGAGCGGGTTACACAAATTTTGGGCCGGCGCACAAAGAACAACCCTTGTCTGATTGGTGAACCTGGTGTAGGGAAAACTGCCATAGCTGAAGGACTTGCCCAGAGAATTTCAAATGGAGATGTCCCTGAAACAATTGAGGGAAAGAAGGTAAAGTACTGTGTCAGTTAGCTCTATTCTCAGATGACCATTTGGAGTGCAGTAGTACAATGTACCATGCTACAGCATGTACCGTGATTGCACAATTCGGTATGGTATTTTGGTACATCACCAGTGGTGTAATATCTATCTCCTGTCATGCTGTACCTGTTTGATTCCTTTCGTGATGCCATAAAAAATGCTTATGGGAGATTTTAACCATAAGAAGTCTTTTCTTCCAGGTAATAACCCTCGACATGGGTCTGCTTGTGGCCGGTACCAAATACCGTGGGGAGTTTGAAGAGAGGCTGAAGAAATTGATGGAGGAGATAAAGCAAAGTGATGAGATTATACTCTTTATAGACGAAGTTCATACATTGATTGGTGCAGGTGCTGCAGAAGGTGCCATAGATGCTGCAAATATATTAAAACCAGCATTAGCTAGAGGTGAACTTCAGGTATAGAAAAATGCAAAAATGTATTCTTTTTTGTAACTACTTTTTCCGAGCTTGAAGTGCAATACTTAAATGTGGGCAGACACACTCAATGTTGCAAAGGAGCACAAATTAACAAAATATTAGCTCAGTAAGACTGAATCCTCATCAGCTTTGCCTTCTATCCATGATTTGACTTCATAAGGATGTAATAAATCTGAGACAAATGAGACGAACTAGGATCGATCTTTATTTCTCATTTATTGGTTTGGTTTGTTTAGTGTATAGGGGCAACAACAATAGACGAATATAGGAAGCACATAGAGAAGGATCCAGCACTAGAGAGGCGTTTTCAACCCGTTAAAGTACCAGAACCATCAGTTGATGAAACAATCGAGATACTTAAGGGACTACGTGAACGGTATGAGATCCATCACAAGCTACGATACACTGAAGAATCCCTTGTTGCTGCGGCTCAGCTCTCATATCAGTATATAAGGTACCATAGCAAAGTTTTTTTTTTTTTCCATAATTTATATTAAAAACAGAAAAGACAAGCCCTGATCAAGCCTAACTTAATCAGCTGGAATGGTGCAATTAAACGTCAGACCGATAAATCCTCAAATCAGTAAAGGAAAAGGAAAAAGTTAAAGAAACCAACGCTATAAACAAGTGGTTAATTGTGCTGACCCTGTGTGCCTGTTCAGGAAATGGCAGGCATAAAGACTGTTATGTTCCTGAAACATATTCATTTTGTGATTTGTTGTTGTATCATAAGCTACTGTGAAGTTGAAATTCTGTGAATTTGATTTCTGCAATAATTCTTAATAATTTTTTTTTTAAATTTCCTTATTTGTAAGCGATCGTTTCCTGCCCGATAAAGCAATAGACTTGATTGATGAAGCTGGGTCTCGGGTCAGACTTCGTCACGCACAGGTAATGAAAAAGACTTATTTGATTGTAACTACATATCTATTTACTTATCTGTTTGTTTAAGTTCTTTAACTTATTTACCTTTTCCTCTTAAGCTTCCCGAAGAAGCAAGAGAACTAGACAAGGAGATCCGGCGAATAACCAAGGAGAAAAATGAAGCTGCCCGAAGCCAGGACTTCGAAAAGGTATGAGGATTTTAATTTTGCAGTATGAATTACAAAGACAATATCTTACATTGATGACATTCTCATTATCGAAGCATTCTTAATTGTGCTTTCATTTGCTTGAATTTGGAACTAGTATCAATGCAGAGTTCTCTTAGCATCATGGCATCATGCACATGTAGTTCTTAATTTCTTTCTTTTTTGCTGTACTTTGGCTTAAAACTCATTTGTTTTCTTTTGTCCTCAAAGTGAGGCTCATCAAAATGAAAAATCGAATACTACTAAATTCCAAAAAATTCAAGTCCAATTCTCTGGGAACAGTATAAGAAGCATCGGGCCCGGATGTCTATTCAAAGAGAGGCATGCATGGTATAGGTTTTGTCATCGAATTCAGTCTGGATTAGTTAAAACTCAATAAAACTAGCAGTCTGTGTTAAGGTGTCAGTAATGACTTCAGTAGGGGATGTCATTATGCAACAATTTTATATTTTGTGATATACTTAGTGATGAGAGAGTGTAATATTTGCTTTGTGGCGTTTTTTATGGTTCTATTTTTTGTAAAATGCTTATTTTGGCGATGGGTTTTTAGATAGCATTTTGGCACTGGTACCAGTGTGTGGGTACCAGTGCAGGTGCGGGGGTGTTTTGTTGATTTGTAATACTCTTTTGCTTCTATTAAATGGAAGTGGTGGGCCTTGAGCCCACTTGTTTCAAAAAAAAAAGAAAAAAAAAACTAGCAGTCTGATACAAGAGTAAAACGTACTAAATGATTCTCAAGTAGCAGCAATAGATCATCAATTTTCCTGTTGAAAACTTGAAAATACAGTAAACTTTCAATTTAGGCCAGTGAGCTACGTGACAAAGAGATGGAGCTGCGTGCACAAATCACTGCCCTACTTGACAAGGGAAAGGAGCAAGCAGAAGCTGAGTCTGAATTGACTGACGAGTCAGGCCCAGTTGTCACTGAGGCTGACATCCAACATATTGTTTCCTCCTGGACCGGTATACCTGTTGAGAAGGTCTCATCTGATGAATCTGATCGGCTACTTAAAATGGAGGAGACCCTACATAAGCGCATCATAGGTCATATAATCACTCACTATTCAAAGTTGATTCGTACTCCTAATTAGCACTTCCCATCGCATGGCATTCTGTACGTATGGATCACCTATAGAAATGTTAACAATACAAGTTATTCCATAATTGGCAATGGTTGACCTGCTCCATGTCTCTGTTCCTAAAATCAAACATATACCATCCATCCTTCTGAAATTTTTCTTCAGGAAGGCTTTTGACTGTGACTCATGGAAACTCCCCCAACCATTAAAAAAATAGAATGGTTTTCCAGGGGCCACTGGAACACAATCTGATCTGATGGGATTTGAGCTGCGATGCTTATTTCTCTCTTGTTGACTGGACATTTTATCCATTAGTTTAACTGAATAGTAATATTGAATTCATTATTCTTTTTAATTATTAATAGGCCAAGATGAAGCCGTGAAGGCAATAAGCCGTGCCATACGTCGGGCCCGTGTTGGGTTGAAAAATCCAAATCGTCCAATTGCAAGTTTCATTTTTTCGGGGCCTACTGGAGTTGGGAAGTCTGAGCTTGCAAAGGCACTTGCAGCATATTATTTTGGGTCAGAGGAAGCAATGGTTCGACTTGACATGAGCGAGTTCATGGAGCGACACACAGTCTCCAAGCTTATTGGATCACCTCCTGGTTATGTCGGGTAATGCTGCAATGACCTATCATATTAGCATTAGAATTTACTGTGATATTTATCTTTCAGGGTTAACAACCTATAAAAGTTACAATTTTTTGGGTGTTTATAAAAATGAAATAGGCGGCATTCTTCAGCTGCTATTTTCCACCAAAAAAAAAAAGAAATAAAATCACATGGTAATCTTCTTTTTAGACTTATTATAATAGCTCCCTATCACTCTATATAAAGTGTAACCCCAGCTGGCAATAAAATCACTAATTGACGGTTTTATTATGGAGGGAATTTTTTTACTCCTAGGCTAATTTCCTTTTCTGACAGATTTGCAAAATATCCTTTCTTATTTTAATTGAAATGAAACTGTGATTCCTGTGACCACTGCAGTTACACTGAAGGTGGGCAGCTGACTGAGGCAGTGCGACGACGGCCGTACACTGTGATCCTCTTCGATGAAATTGAAAAGGCACATCCTGATGTATTCAACATGATGCTCCAAATCTTAGAAGACGGCCGACTCACTGACAGCAAGGGACGAACCGTAGATTTCAAGAACACCCTCCTAATCATGACATCCAATGTTGGCAGCAGTGTGATCGAAAAAGGAGGCCGCAAGATTGGCTTTGATGCAGATACTGATATACAAGACAGCAGCTATACCAGGATCAAGAGTCTGGTTACTGAGGAGTTGAAGCAATATTTTCGACCTGAGTTTCTCAACCGGTTGGATGAGATGATTGTATTCAGGCAACTCACCAAGCCTGAGGTAAAAGAGATTGCTGATATCATGTTGAAGGAAGTGTTCGAGCGATTGAAGAAGAAGGAGATTGAGTTGCAAGTGACTGAGCGGTTTAGGGACAGAGTAGTGGATGAGGGTTACAATCCAAGTTATGGTGCAAGGCCATTGCGAAGGGCTATCATGAGACTTCTAGAAGATAGTTTGGCAGAGAAAATTTTGTCAGGGGAGGTCAAGGACGGTGATTCGATTATAGTGGATGTGGATACTGACGGGAAGGCGGTTGTTTTGAAAAGTGATGTTGGTGCAAGTGTAATTGGAGGAAGTGAACTTCCAGAAGCATCAGCCTCTGCTGTCGGAGCTTGATGTGTATTTGATGATAAATTGTATAATACACTTTATGGGGGTAGCTCAGTTTATGTTTATATTGATTTGGGAGACAAAAGGCAGCGCAATAGGCTTGAAACAGAATAATGCAAAATACATGTAGATTGTAGACTAGAGCTTTACAATTCTTCCAGATCTATAAGCCAGAAAACATGTACACCCTTCTGCAAATTAGGCTTTCGCATCTATTTGGGGAAGACCAGTATACCTTTCCTTTAATGATTATTATGATATTTATAATGTAATTATAGATGGGAACGAAATATTTACTTGGGGTGAATTTCAATTTTTGGATGCGAAGATAAAACATGTATTACTTCTGGGCAGGTACCTCCATTTCTTTCTTCAGCGCTTTGTTGCCTCTTATCTGGTTAATTGAGCAACACCTACCTATTATTACGTAGTTATGTATATAAATTTTTATCAGAAGTGAAATCATTTTAAATTAAGATATTTGTTGGCAACAAAAGATCTTTTAACATCAACTTAATTAGGACAGAAAAGTTTATTAGATAGCTTTGTTCATTAACGAATTTGCTTTTGTAGGTGCATTCCATTGAAAAACGCTGTAACACACTAACCAATATAAGTTGACATTCTAACACACACACACACACACACACAATATAGAGTTGATCGAGTGTCAGCTGCTGTCATTTTGATACATTTGCGCAATCCCTATCTAGTGCCAAACCATTTCTCAAGTGTTCCAATAACTAGAAAGAAAATAAAAGAACATTAATTCAAAATTAAGTTCGGAGTTTAGTTCATATGTTGGTAATTAACTATAACAGCCCAATGCGACTACAAAACTTGTGAGCCGAAAAATTTAAAAATAATATTAAATTAATATAATATATTAAAAATAATATCAATATAATAATATTTTTTTAAATAGTATCACAAGATCGGAATCTGGGATTCCGATCGCAATTAACGGAATTTCGGATTCCTATCTTAGCTAACTACTCATTTAAATATTATTTTTAATATTTAAAGCTAAGATCGGAATTCCGAATTCCGATCTTAGCTTTAAATATTAGAAATAATATTTAAAAATAATATTTAATTAATTTATTTAATTAAATATAAAATTTATTAATTTATTTAATTAAACATAAATTTAATTAAAATATAAATATTATTTTATTTAATTAAAAAATGAATAATTAAGTTATAAATGTTTAATTAATTTACATTAAAATTATAAATTTTTAAACAACCATTTGATCTGCGTCTCGGGTGTCGTCATATTTATAGCCAATAAAAGACTCAGGAGTTTGTTGTACGAATCTTCCCACGATCCGAAAAGTTCGATTGCTCTCTCTCGCCCATGTCAAATCTTGTTATAAGTGGGTACCGCATTCGGGTATTATTTCTCCAATAGAGATTTCACGCCCGGTAAGGAAATACCGACATCTCTCTTTACTGTATTTCTGATACAGTTGGCAATAACTTCAGCCGTTAGATTATCATGCGTGAAGTCTCCGGCCCTTCTCACGCATGTAGGGGTGTACAAAAAACCGTGAATCCGTTCAACCTACCCAACCCGAACCGTTTTTTATCGGGTTAGCATGATGTTGGCTTGGGTACGGGTTCTAAGTTTGACAAACCCGATACTTCGGGTTGGGTTGCGGATTTTGTACTAGTAAACCCGTGTATAATTCAACCCACCCGTTTATCATTATTTATTCCTCTTTGTCTCACTTTTTCTCATGTCATTACTCAAATATCTCTTATTTCATGAAGTTTCAATGTCCTCCGTAGGCATGCATGTTCTCTATTTCTCTCACAATGACTCGAAAGTTGAAAGATGATTCAAATGCGTCTCTAATTTACCTCGAACTAGTGTTTACCAAAAACCCGCCGGGTCAAACCCGCCCCGCCCCAAACCCGCCCCATGGACCGGACCGCCCCGGACCGTCCATGGACCGTGATGGGTCGAAGGGTTAGATCGGGGCGGGTCTACGGCGGGTTTGGGCCGCCCTTTCTAAAAAAACCCGCGTTAACCCGCCCCGTCTTAACCCGTGGACCGGACCGCCCCGCCCCGTCAACCCGTCTTAAACCCGTGCAATGTTATTATTTTATTTTATAACTCCGTCTATGTTATTATTTTATAAAATAATTTAATAGCATAGCCGGTCCCAAACCCGAAAAAAAGAGGAATGTAACTTTATATAATTATATTCAATTTTTTTCATTTAAGAAAATAAAAGAAAAACGTAAAAGTGAAATATAAAAATAATTTACGAAAAATAAAAAAAACAGAAAACAATATTGAAAAAAAGGAAAAATATTGAAAAAAAAACAGAAAAGAGAAAAACAACAAAAAAAAATTATATTGATTATTATAGTATATAATATATATGTAGTTTATATATATACTAACGAAAAATAAAAAAAATAATATAGTAATAAAATAAATAAAAACCGGCGGACCGGACCGGACCGTCATAACCCGTGCGGGTTACATGGGGCGGGTTTAAGAAGGGTTAGGGTCAAGATTTCTAGAATGGACCGTCCTAACCCGCCCCGTCTTAACCCGTGGACCGTCCTAACCCGCCCCGTCCTAACCCGTGGACCGTCGCGGGTTGGACCGCCTCGACCCGCCCCGCCCCGTTTGGTAAACCCTACCTCGAACTAAATTGTAATAGCCACAAAATAATTTTTGTATGTATTAAATAAATTAATTAAATTTATATTTAAATAAATAAATTAATTAAATTTATATTTATTTAAATAAATAAATAAATTAAATTTATATTTAAATAAATAAATAAATTAAAATATTATTTTTAAATATTATTTCTAATATTTAAAGCTAAAATCCGGGATTTCGATCTTAGCTTTAAATATTAAAAATAATATTTAAATGAGTAGTTAGCTAAGATCGGAATCTGGGATTCCGATCTTAGCTAAGATAGGAATCCGGGATTCCGATCTTAGCTAAGATCGGTATCCGGGATTCCGTAATTGCTCTCATGATACTATTTAAAAAAATATTATTATATTGATATTATTTTTAATATATAATATTAATTTAATATTATTTTTAAATTTTTCGGACTTGTGAGGGGATCATTGCTTTTAGCTTTACGTGGGCTTACAGAATGCTTGAAGTGCACATTGTTATGCGGTCCATTTGTTTAAGCCTTTTTGAGCAGTAACTACTGATTTTTTTTTAGCAAGATTTTAGTTGTTATTCATTTAGCCCCCTTTTTTTTGTGGCAAATTACCTACTCAAACTGCCACCTTTTCGAGGAAAAAAAATGTAACACTGCCTTATGCTGAATGCTTAACGCAATGCAATTAAGTGGCAAGTATTCTATCGTTTTAAATATGTGGCCCGAAAAACCGAGAAAATTGTGAAGGAAAAAAAGGGAAAAAGGACGTCTTGTTATATCAAGAATTGTCATATATTATGTTACTGAAACATATATATTGTTAGAAAATGTGCTAATTTTCATTTTTATGCTAATTACCAATTAATTAACCAAGCAAACATAGCACACACAAGATCTAGTACACAAGCTATTCAAACACACGAGAAAAAGGGGAAATCGATACCTCCCGCGAAATCGTATTCGCGGGGCTCGACCAAGGCATGGGAATCGATGGCGTGCCTTCTCCACCGTCTCCACCACGTCTCGTAACCGCCCTCGAGTCCACCAAGGAGGATTAATCACGTTCTACAAGGTACGTGCTAGCATACCCAAAGAACAAGCCTAATCCCTATGGTTTTCTCTCTTGCATCAATCAACAACCTTGATTTAGTGGAGAGAAAATAGCTCAACACATGAGCAAAAGAGAGGGAGAGAAGAGGAAGGTGGCGGCCTAGAATGGGAGGAAGAGAGGAGAGAGAAAAGTCTAAGTGGAGGCTCTCATAAGTGGTCCTTATATAGAGCACAAAACCTAATTGACCTCTTGCATAATTACAACTATGCCATCCAACCTACCACCATAAATGGCTGCCACGAAATGGGCCTTTATGGGCCATTAAACCCCTTCATTTGGACCATTAATTCATATAATTAAGGTCCCTCAACTTTGCTCTTTAATTGGGCTATATATTTGCTATTTAAATAACGGCCCAATTAATCAATATAACCATTTATATTGATAAGTGTTGAACTAAATTAATTATTAACTCATTAATAATTATTTTAGGATTAGTTAATGCATTAATTTATTTCTATATGATCCATTGACTTAATTAATTATAACGGTTCGCAACGGTATATAATTAATTAATCAATCTTATCATATTTCCACAGAACCTACTGCTGTGAATAAATAAATAATGCACTGTGTGATTAATGTCCTATTTGTGTGACCCTTTGAGGATTTATGCTATGTTGGCCATGGAATTAAATCGTTATTTAATTCCAATAATCATAAGCGGTATCTAGCAACACGTTATGACTCCCAATTCGCATAAATAGTGTACTGCTACAATATTTCAATCCTGCATAAGAGAATAAATATGTTTCTCTATTTTGATTCTTATGTCACACGATATCATCGTATAATCCAAGATAGGAATGTGTCATTCTTGCAGATTATACGTTTCTTGATCTAGAGATAATTGTATAAAGTTGCATGCAAACAATCTATCTCCATCAAGGGGCCCAAACAGATATCGTCACTCACTAAGTGAATTAATGAGGGACATACGGTTTTCTTGATGATTAACTTTTCCCCGCACAATTCAAGAGAACATAAATAAAGTCCGTATAGCAGCCCTTATCGGGAATCAGCGGTAGACAGTATTTATTGAACCTATCCTCATGTGGAAAAGATAAACATCTCAAACTTAGAACCAAAATCACAACGAAATAAACAATGACACATAACACAATCCATATGTTTATTTCGATGGGTCAAGTCCTGTGCTATGTTCCATAACATACACATATGCAACTAAGTTGGTAACTCTTTACCTATGATTAGTAGAACTTAATCATCACTTAACTTGCATACTAATCTTTTATGATAATTAATGTTCCTTGTTAATTATCAAGATTATGGACCGTTTAGATTTATTATTGTCATTCTAAAGAATGATCAACAGAGATCTACAATTCAGATCCTCAACCTGAATGATCTGTCAATAATAAACCTAGGAACAGATGATAAAATCTCATCCAAAACATAAACTAATAATTAAGTCATTAAATTATTGACTTCTAGGACATAACTCTAACATATATCTCCATCTCTACTAATAAACTCACGGATCCAAAAGGTGTTACCATGCTAGATCTAGTAGGTAAAAATGTGTTTATGTCGTTCGATCGATTTGATATGTG
Organism: Rhynchospora pubera; assembly: GCA_028095005.1. Classification (NCBI taxonomy): domain Eukaryota; kingdom Viridiplantae; phylum Streptophyta; class Magnoliopsida; order Poales; family Cyperaceae; genus Rhynchospora; species Rhynchospora pubera. Next base: position 182,080,988 of record CM051461.1, read on the forward strand.
GTTGGATATCAATTGCGAGACGAAGCAATAATATATTTTAATTTTCAATCTAATAAAAAAAATTGGGTCGCAGGTTCGAAACCCGGCTGGGGGGGTCTTTCATAGACATTTAATTTAAAAATAAATTGGGTGGCTTAGACCTCCAATTTATATTCAAAAAAAAAATTGAAAAACATATCTATTTGTATCGCAGGTAAATTAAGCAATATAATCTAACATTATTTTGTTTCTTTACTTACCCACATATAAGGACATCTTATGCTAGTATATATAAAATAAAGTATGACTGGTAACAATTTTCAAAGATATTAACTCCAAAAAAAGTTGGTCGATTATGACCTCTTTCTTTGTTAAAAAAAATAAATACATAAATAAATAAAAAAACAAATAAAGTGCTCGAATTTGATAAAAGTTTAATCCTATAATTTGCCATGTCCAGATTCTGCACGAACACATTAAATATCATTTCAGTTCAGTTGTAACTTAATATTGTAATGCTGATAAAATATTCAGATTTCAACACTAACTGACAGTACGTCCAGATTAATTTACTTAAGTTTAAATCTGATTAATTTTTTAGTTCAATACTTATTCCAATTTCTAGGGCTGTATAAGAAAAAAAAAACCCGTCCGACCCGTTTAACCTGTCCAAGACAACCCGTATTCTAACGGATTGAGACATTATTTGGGTTGGGTCGGGTTTTAATTTTATCAACCTGATTGTATTGGATTGGGTTATACTTTTACTCTTGATAATCCGGTTTGTACCCGACCCGATTAATTAATTAAATATTTATAGATATAATCCTATCTTGATAGGAAATATAATAGTTTAGCAGATTTTTCTTGCTATATTTGTCAAGAAAAGTGATGTAACATGCACTGGATACACATATCCAATATTTCCACGCAATATTGTTGGCTGATTATATTTCATGAATATTATGTTCTAATAGTTTTGCCTACTGTCTTGCTATTAAAAAGAAAATAATACATTTTCCGGGAATGTGTTTATTTCTAATCGATAATAATTAATATTATTTCTAATACCTTTAATACGCAACTAACTTTTGAAATGATCCTGGTTGATCGGTCTTTTATTTTTCAATTAATATTTTATTCCTATATTTTTGTCAAAAATATTATTTATTTTTATTTAATTAATATTGTTAGTTTTATTTATGTACCATATAAATTATAACCCGTTTAACTCGAAAACTCATAAAAATTCGTAGATAAAAATTTATATGAATTGGGTTGGGTTACGGGTGGATCATTGAAAGTAATTTTTTAACCCGGTATAATTAGATTGGGTTGAAATATCGATAAAAATTTTCTAATCCGTCCGTTGTCCGTTGTACAACCCTACCAATTTCAATAATCGCAAAAAAAAAAAAAAAATTAGAAGCTAAGGCTCCCGCCGATTACCATTTTGCTAATTATGCGAAATGTTTTGAAGATAAATTTGCGCTCTAAGAGCCACCCAACAATTATGCGAAATGTTAATTAAATAAAATAAATAAAATGGAACCAGCCTAGAAGGCTAGCTAGAACTCAATTAAAATGAACTAACCAATCCGATAAACACTAATCAGGGAATTAGAGCACGGCGCCCACCAATAAAAACAATTGTCACACAAAGACAATGACTGACAGAGAGCCGAAAAAATTAACAGTAACGTTACTGTTCACATAAATTCTGATAATAACAAAAAAAAAATCAAAATTTTAATAGTAACGTTGTTGGATCGTTATCCGAGTTGACGAAAGGCAAATGCACTTGGATCGTCATCCGGAACGACGATCCAAGCTTGGATCGTCATCCCAGTTGACGATCCAAGCTTGGATCGTCATCCCAGTTGACGATCCAAGAATTCCATCCCTATATAAGCGACAGCGACCCCCTCAGTCCCCACTTTCTTCGCTCTCTCTCTCTCTCGCGCGAGCAGACCCCCTGGTAAGTTTTTTTTTTCATAATTACTTTATTTATTTACTTTAATTATTTTAATTAGGTTAATAATTAGAAAAATAGATTAAATATTGAAAAAATAATGGAAAAATTACTAAAAAATCAGAATAAATAAAAATAATTATAATATGTAATTTGAAAAATTTTTAGAATTATTTGTTCATTTAATAATGATTAATAAATTTATTATAAATTAGAGGAAGTAAATAAAAAATTGATAGAATATATTTTTAATTGTAGGAAAATTTGTAAAAAGAGACAACCTCCGACATCTCTTTCTACAGGTAATTTTTTTTTCATATTTATTTTATTGATTTATTTTAATTAGTTTAAATAGATAATTAGTAGAAAAAATAAAATAAATATTGAAAATATGTACAAACTTGAAAATAGAAAATGTTGTTGTATGAGATTGGTATTGTGTTTGTTAATGATGTTGTGGATATTTGGGTTTGTAATTAGGGGTTTTGGGTGTTTTTTTTTTTGGAAAACGCTACAGGTATAGGGGATATGCTGTCGAAATTTTATTAGATTTTTAACAGTAATTTTTATTGCAATTTAGTAAAAATGCCACCGAGAAGAAGAGTACCGGAGACCGCACCTCGTAGATCTACGAGACTTCGTGGAGATCCGAGCGCTTCTACATCTACCGGTTCTGTTGCCGCTGAGGCTTCTACATCAGCTGATGTTGTTCCACCGGATCCTGTTATTGCAGATCGTGTGTTACATTTGGATGGGTCCAAAGTTCGAGGCACCGGTGTAAGTTATTATTATCCTTTTATATTTGTACTTACATATTTTTTTTGTAGTATTTTTTAAAATAATTAAAAACGAAATATATACAGCATTGGAGGGGAATAATACATAAGGCCAAGATGCCTCGTACTGATGGGGTCGATGAGCGTTTGAGGCGACTTGGACTTATACATTTCGTTCAGTTGGGTCATATGCCACTTGATCATTCGCTTTTGCAGGGTCTGGCCATGTTCTGGAGGCCAGAGACCCACACGTTCTTTTTTCCGCATGTTGGCGAGATGACGGTCACTCTAGAGGTAGAAATTAACGGCTATTTGTAATTTTTTTTTTGAACTATATATGTCTAAAATTTGAACTATTTGCAGGATGTGGCATTCTTGTACGGTTTGCCTACGACCGGCAGAACCGTTACTGGACGGACTGATTATGACGCCATTCAGTTACTTCAGGATTTTGCTTTACCGGAGGATACAGACATGGCGATAGTTGAGAAGTGCTTCAGAGAAAAGGAACAGAAGTAAGAAATTTTTAAGAATTTTATTTTGATGTTAATTTAAAATATATATATATATATATATATATATATATATATATATATATATATATATATATATATATATATATATATATATATATACTTCTCACAATCAATTTACATTAATGATTAATGATGTAATGCAGGAGATCTCATTCTGGGATGACGATCCAAGCTTGGATCGTTATCTGGGATGACGATGCAGAGTGTCCGCTGAAATGATTGATTTTTGCATGGTTAATTCTGTTTATTTATTTATTTTTTCATGATTACAGCTCAAATACTATTTAATCTTATACTTACTTATATAAATATTAATATTAATTGTTATTAATTATTTTACTATCCTTAGTATTTAGTATTAATAAATATATCCTTTACTTGAAATCTCTTTGCTATTTATTAACACTATAATTAATTTTTATTACTATAAATATTATATTCGTTGTAATTATTTAATAAATCTTATACTTATATAAATAGTAATATTTATTTATTTTTATTATTAAGTTATTTTTATTATTAAGTTATTATCTTAATTTAGTTAAATTAATTAAATTAGTTAAATTAAATTAATTAAATTAGTTAAATTAAATTAATTAAATTAGTTAAATTATCTTTATTATTTTTACTTACATTAAATTAATTAAATTAGTTAAATTAAATTAAATTAAATTAATTTATATTGTTTTATAAATTAAATTAAAGTAGTTAAAAAAATAATAGCTCAATCAAATTAAATTAACTAAATGAAATTAAATTAAATTAATTACTTCAAACAACTAAATAATATTTTATTACATTAAATTAAGTCAAATTATTAAATAATTTTATTTAATTAATTTTTAATGTCATTAAATTCATGCAACTGATAAAGTCTGGAAAAGAACTGCAAAAGGACAGGCGTGCTCTGATAAAAGGTCAAAAGTATACTGATGCCTACCTAAAGACTGCAAAAGGACAGGCGTGCTCTGATAAAAGCTCAAAAGTATACTGATGCCTATCTAAGCACTGCAAAAAGGACAAACGTATTCTGATAAAGTCTGAAAAGTATACTGATGCCTACCTAAGCTATGCAAAATGACAAACGTATTCTGATAAAGTCTGAAAAGATATCACATTATATTTATTAATTTTAAATAATTGCAAGTCTAAACTGATCTATAAAATTATTCTTCCTCAGCAAAAATATGTCACACCCACTCAATCCTTCTTTCTTCAACATTCACTACCATGGAGAAAGGAAATACCTCCAACAGTGAAGTGCGGGAATGGCCATCTACTCGACATGAGTACTTGCCAAATTACACACATTCCCCTGCCAATCCAAATGAGATCGAAAAAGGAGATTATCATGCGATATGTAATAAATGTTACCGCAAATTCGACTACAATATCCATTCGCAATATGGTGGCGAGTGGCCATTATACACCCACTATCAGTGGCACATTCATGGTGGCCCAGAAAGAGACCGCAGGGAGAGATTGCGACATTACCTTACTAAACCTGAGTCGAGCAACTCTGAACTCTATAAAAAGTACTACACAGAACCTGAACCGATGCCGGAACTCAAACCGTGGAAACCAGATCCTACACCCATGATTGTTTACGAAAGCATATACGATTTTCGTGGAGACCACACAGTGAGTTGTACAAAGTGTGGTCAGGTTTTCAATTTCAAAGATACTATTTTGCGTGACCACTACGATGAACACAAAAAACAAGAAGAGAGGGATGAAATTGTAAAGAGATTCAGAGTGAAAGAACAATGGTTCGAAAGGAGAAGAATGGAAGAAAATGCCGCCGAAGAGAGCCGGAGGTTGCAACAAGAAAAAATTGGAAAAAAAATTAAGGAGAGCCTAATAAAGATCAAGAAGAGAGATGAACAACGCAAAATTGCAGTAGCTAGAATGGCTGAGATTGAGCAACAAGAAGCCGAGGCAGCTTTCTGGAACGAAGCCGCTCAATTCGCAGACAACCCGGCTGCGAATAATCAACAAGAAAATGATGAGGCTTTTTGGAACGAAGCAGCTCAACTGGCTGAAAACCACGGTGCCAGTAATGAACAACAACCTGATGCCGCTTTCTGGAACGAAGCCGCTCAATTTGCCGACAATCATGGTGCCAGTAATCAACATGAAATGAATGCGGAAGAAGATCAACCATGGTGGGATGAAATTCTGCAACATGTAGATGATCAAGATCTCTAAGTATTTATTACTTTTGAATATTTATGTATTTTTTAGGTACTTTTTTAAATAGCAACTTTTAAATATTTAAGTATTTATGCTTTTAGGTAGTTTCTTCCTTTTTTCAATTGAGTGTGCTAATTTATATTATGATTTTTTTAATGTACTTTTTTTTAATTCAATGTGCTAATTTATATTATGGTTATAAAATTTACTTCTTCTTCTAATGGTGTGTATTTTTATATTATGAAGTTCTTTTGTAAATGATTTGTGAATACAAATCATAAAAAAATAAAAGAATATGGACAAAATAACATATTTCAATAATATAAGCTAAACATTACAAGTGACGACCGTCACATAAACTTATTTCACAAATACAGATTAATTATAAATAAGATACCAATTATAAAAACATAGTAATACTTCATTTAGCGGAGATGGACAACATTTTCAGCTGCGGGATGATTTTCAAAACCAGGTGGAACTGCTGGCTGGTGACGCAACCACGACCCTCCAAGATCAAAACCTCTATTCCTCTCCACTAAATCTGTAAAAAATTTTGGACCCCTAACATGATATTCATTCCCTTCTAATTTTTTAACTTTAAATTTTTCCCCATGATATTGAAACATCAGTGCAGAAAGCAATCGTCGTTCGCTCGTCCGTTCATCTCCGACCAAAATAACACCGCAAGAGACGCATCTTGGCTTAGGACCCATTTGCTTCAAATATCAAAATTCAAACTCCATTAGCAAATCAAATCAATTAATTTAATAATTATTTTAACATTATTACCTAAGAAGAAGCGATGTTGCCAATAGAAACCTATGAGGATAGTTTATCAATTTCAGACTAACGAGAAACAATTAGTTAGAGCACAATAACTTATGACAAGTGAGCTTATATAGAGAATTTAAAATAGAAAAAGACAAAAAAATTTTAGTGCAAACCGCAATAAATAAATGAATGGTATAGTATAGTGTAGTCATATAATTCACAGCACTATATTACTTGACAGCACTATATTACTGTTTTAAATCATTATAAAACCAACCCACTCAAGCAAATTGAACGGAGGAGAATGGTCCTTCTTGGATCGTCAACTGGGATGACGATCCAAGCTTGGATCGTCAACTGGGATGACGATCCAAGCTTGGATCGTCAACTGGGATGACGATCCAAGTGTATTTGCCTTTCGTCAACTGGGATAACGATCCAGCAACGTTACTATTAAAATTTTTATTTTTTTTTGTTATTATCGTAATTAATGTGAACAGTAACGTTACTATTATTTTTTTCCGGACAGAGAGAGAGTGAGATGGGCTAGGATTTGATAGAGAATTAATGGATTGGATTATATCATCACTACGGTCCAAATTAATTCTAACGAGTCCAGCTGGTTCTAAGTAAGCTGATCTCAACTCAAATTTGACTCGTTAACAGTTTCTTTTTAACTGAATCATTTAATTTGTTGTTTTTATCGAACTTTGACGACTTGCGAACTACAAAGTTTTCTTTCAGTCCTATTATAGACAACTAGAGTGTCATTAATTAATTCATTATAAATGCAACATCGATCAGTTTACTATTTTTCATTCAATGTCCATGTAGATACATGTAAGTGTCAAGCTACATTAACCGAATTGACAAATCCGATCAAGTAGTTTGGTGTACCGAAAACGAAGAAGGTTTGAAAGTGCATGTCTCTCTTATTGGCAGCAGAGATGGGGACGAAAGTATCATGACGAGCCCAAGCTTCTTCAAGTCGAAAATATCATATAACAAATGAAAAAAGTAATCAAATGCGATAATTTGTGCCGACAGCACACTCATATGCCTTAATAAATCTCCTCTTCTTAATTTTAATTAGTAGATAATTAAACTGATATACTTTCATTAGAGATGTAAATTCTTAGTCCTGACCCAACGGATCAATTTGTCTCCTTTCTGATGTGGATAAATGGGTTGGATGTAGATAGAAGTTTTTTTTTTTTAATTCCATTATTAAAACTTTGATTCGTTTTTAAACGGATAGGATCATGACTGTTTACCCGTCGGATAACCTTTTGCTTTATTCTTATAACATACTTTTGATCCCTGTATATAGAATTTGATGGATAAAAAAAAATAAAATAATAGACTAGCTAGATGCTTAAATAAGTTTATATATTATACTCTAGAAATTAAAAATCCGTTCATATTTAAACAGGTCAGATGGAGTTGATCCGTTTATTCGTTTGGTAATATTTTAGAATGTCCTCTTTTTTATCCATGATAGTTCCATGAAGTTGGAAATAATACTCCGTTTTACAAAATAATTTAAAATATATATTTATTCAATCCGTACCCGCCGATTTGGATACAAGGTTGATCGGTGCTGAGGGTATTGGTCAAATTAATTTCTTAAAAGTCGATACTAATTCGTTTGCAGTACAGTTTAAGGGTCGAATCTCGGGGACGGACTATTCTTTTTCTAAGTTTAAACAGTTCAGATTAAATTAAATTCTAAGGTTAAATAAACAATTCAGGTTTCAAGCAGGTCTAAATAGAAGATGAATTTGCAGAATTAAAGTCCTAATTAACTAGAAAACTAAAGTGCTTAAGAGATAAAACAATTAACGAACGATTAGGGGTTCAGGTTGTCTAACTTTTCTTGTCTGTCAAGGCTGGGGCGGACCGTTCCATCTCTGGAACGGACCGTCCTGGCCTTGTCAGATGGCTGGAACATGCCGTTCTAGGCCAGGACGCCCCCCCTCAGACGGTCCGTCCTGACCTTGGAACGGGCCGTTCCAATCACCTGATGCTTGTTTTGTCATCCTACTTGGTCATTTGCTAAGTGTTTTTGCGTGAATTTAATCAAACTTAGCCTACAGACTTGCGTTCTTACTCTCGTTCAGGTCAAGTTGAGGGTTTCTGTTTGATAAACTCTAAAAACTCCTAAATTTCAACTCTCGTTTCTTGGTTTAGGTGTTCTTAATTGATTTCTGGGTCTTGGTAAACTCTCAATCTCTAGATTTATTGAGTAAAACTCCAATTGCTTAAAGTTTGGTTAAATCCTTTCGGATATCGCCTACCTAATTGATCTAAGTGTTAATTTGTTATTGCAGATCGATTTTAGTTTGACAATTAAACTAGGTCTTTGTTTAACGCAATAATCAGATTCAAACAGTAACTAATTTCAACAAAAGATAGAATATTCAAATTGCAGAAATCATAAACGCAACTTAACTAGCAAATAAACAAGTATTCAAACAAAACAAACAACTAAAAGAAAAGTTATCAAACCATAGCCCCTAAACTAAACTACTCTACTAACTCCATGCAAGAAAATACAGGTTTCATCATATAAAAATACAAAGGAAAAGGAAAAACCAAGTTACAACAGATTGTGCTCGAAAATCTCTAACTTCTGCGCTGTCTTGTCTGGGGCTGCCCGTCCTGATCCTGGGGCGGGGCGTCTCAGGCTGGTGGTTGGCCGTCTCGACAGGCTGATCTTCTTTGCTCCTTTTTTGCTTTGAAAACTAGGGTTTTCGTGTCCCCCTGAGTTGGGGACATGGCAGTGCTTTTATAGTCATCATTGGCGGTTCCAAACGTGACATTGTGGCTTCTAGAAGGCGGTGGAAACTGTAGAAACCGCCTCGCCAAATCAGGCGCTCAATTTTTAGAAATCTCGAAATAGCTATGTCTGGCCTGGTCTGGATCTGGGGCGGCTCGTCCCAGCATGGTCTGACTGTGTCGTCTAGATCGCCTCTGCCTACATCTGCATTGAACCGTTGGGGCGGCCCGTTCCAATTTGCCTGATTTGCACAACTTGGTTGATTTTCTCCGTTTTTCGTGCCAAAATGCAATGAACCTGTATAAAAAAACTTGCCGGGCTACGGCTGAATTTTTCTACATCTAACATTAGCACAATTTAAAGAAAAAATGAGTTAAAACACAAGTATTTGAACGAAATTTGGGATTTATTCTGGCTGAAAATCAAGTACGGAAACCGTACATCAAAGGTCATACAAGCATTACCTCTATTACCTTTGATTCAGAATAAGTCGTGTTGGATATAATAATAGCATAGAGAGTAAAGTTTTAGTGCTACAAAATGTCACAATTTTTTTAATTAATATTGTAAAATTAAAAAAATTCAAACAACCAATCTAAACTATGCATTATTACTATATTATTTAACGTGTGATTCATTTTCATATAAATTTTATAAAATTTGGAGTTCATTTGATACTCACTCAAGATGTCAAAATATGAACGCATTAGAATTATTATGTAATTGTTAACAAGACTTGTTCATTTTTTACCTCTCGATCAAGGACCAAATGAATTTCAAATTTTATAAAATTTATATAAAAAATGCATCACCTCATTAAATAAAATAAGATAAAAGATTTGAATTTTTTAATTTTAATATATTAATAAAAAAAAGTTATGATATTTGGTGGCACCACGAAATGGTGGCACTAGGACCTTACTCTAGCATAGAATGACTATTAGGCTATAGGCCTATATAGTACACTCTTGGAGGTGTTTGTTATGCGAAATAGTGGTGGAATATCTTATGCTACATAAATTTATTCCAAGTTATATTATCGATGTTTGGTTGGAAATAAGTGGAGAGATAACTAATGGTGGTATAAGTTATTATTTTATTATTATTTATATTAGTTATCATAATACTACTACTACTACTACTACTACTACTAATAATAATAACAATAATAAATAAATAAATATTAATATATCTTTTTTATCATGCTAGTTTTATTATTATTTTATCTCTTATTCGGTTATTCCACTTATGGGTTCACCAACTTTTAACTCATACCACTTCATTTAGTGGTATAAGTTCTTTAAACTTAGATATCTTATATATGGGTGTTTGGTTATATAAACAAGAAATAGAGAAGTTATGAATTTCTATGTGTAGTAATAACCAAACACCCAACATAGAAGTGGTTGTGTTTTTAGAGTTTTAAGCCAATATATCTGTGTCAAAATTCATATTGACATAAACTTCATGAGAAAAATTAAATTGCATCATTATCATACCATGAGAAAACACGAATCTTGATATAGATCTAGCTGTTTAAAACTGTAAAGCACTGTACCTTTGTGCTATAGCCTATAGAGTGTACCATAACCATTCTTTATATAATAATATATGAGGGTTTTAATGCCTGTCATTTGTGTCTCCCAAATGTCCCCAAATTTAAATAATGAAATTTAAATCGTTGATTTTGTTTAAGCAATGTGTTTCTATATAATAAAAAAATTTACAAAATTTATATGAAAATGTATCGCTCATTAATCAAACAAGATCACGGTTTAGATTCTATATTTAAATTTTAAATATTAAAAAAATAACAAAAAAATAAATTTGAGACGCTTAAGAGCACACAAATAATGAACACTGAAACTTTCTCATAATATCTAATCCGTATCCGATTGAACTCAATGCGACACTAAAAATCCCAGCTGAGATGCCAAACAAATAACTAGACATAGAAGTAAAACTTATGCCTTAGATTCCGAGTGTCCAAATTATAACGCTGTATGTCCAGATCATTATTATCTGAGATTTTGAGGCGTATGTGTCAGAAATCGTGTGGTTCATTAATAAAAGTTAAATAAAGACAGTCTTAATTAATTTTACGCCTCCACGTTTTTTAACCTGTTGGGCACATCAAGGAAAGGGAATGGTGTCAAATGCTTCTGCTATTTATTTTAATGCTTTTTTTTTTCGTTTTTCCGATAGCTCTCGGTATTCTATCTCTCTTCCGAATTCCGATCCTGTTTGACCATTCGTGTCGTGCTGCAAAAAAAAAAAAAAAAAAAGATATCGGCTGATCAGACCATATATGTATATATATTTTGCTCACATGACCAAATAAATTTCAAATTTATTAAAATTTAATGTATAATTTCATATCAATGATAGATGACATACATCGACAATTTTTATGTTTTAATTTGTACAATAGTATCAAATATATTAAAATATATGTACACTAAACTGTTCATAATACAATTATTTACGGCGAATCAATAATTTATAGAGAATTAATTAGCTAGATTTGTTATAAAAAAACCAGGTCGCATCTTTTTATTTATGTACAGCTACTTACAAAAAAAAAAAAAAAGAACAGTCAATAATAATTCCAGTTTGTCTAGTATGCAGCTATAGGTACGTCAGTGGGAAGTCACTGCTGAAGCTAGCTAATAGCACTTTAAACTGGAGGTGATGCAAGACCAGAAATAATTAAATTCCTTGCTTAGTCGATTGACTTTAGTAGGAAGTAGCCATTTCTCCTAACAAGGTTATCCAACAACAGACATGCAAAGTAAGTTTAGGGGGACAGAGAGAGATAGAGAGAGGCTCCAACTTTTATATAAACCAAAGCTAGACAGGATTTCCATCCCAAACCACTAGCCTTGCATCATAGCTGCCACTACCAGCCTAATCACCTCTCCATACCTCTTTATCTCTAGATCTCTTCTCTACATCTCTCTCTCTATCTCTCTAGAATGGAATCCTTCTACCAAGATCAGAACCCATTTATGATGGACTCTTCTTCTCCCTCTAGTTACCTCTTCAAGATTGAGGAGATGAGCAACAGTGCCTCTTCTAATCTCCTTAGTTGTGGCTCGGATACTCAAACTAGCAACTCCCAAGCTTCCATGGATAGAAAGAGAAAAATGATAGACAGTACCAGCCTAAGCTCTACTCCAACTAAGGTAATGCCAGAACAAATAATAATTTCTGCAATCAAAAGCTAGCTTCTATTTCAGACAAAGTTTGGTAAACTATATGTCACATCTCTCTCTCTTTTTTTTTATTATTATCTATCCTTTTATTATGATCTAGAGTGTCACTATTTACCAAATGATGCCTTTTTTCTTCTTTTCTTTTTTAACTTTTCAAAGCTGTCGAGTGACTGAATGTGCAAAACTTGTGTATTATTTAATATTTTATGAGATGGGCTAAAATCAGCCACGACTGACGGATGTAACCGTCAGCTACGATCAAATCTCAATTTTCGAGATTCTAACAGTCGATCCGAGCCGTTCAATATGTTCTCCATATTGAAATCTCATTGGAGACCAAATTTTACATTTTTCTGATTTTATTTACTATTTTTTTGAGATTTTTAAAAATCATAATTATTTAAGGGTCCAGAATTGTTTAGATTAAGAATTTTGTAAAATATCAAACAAATACTAAAAAATTTCAGAAAAATATAAAATTTTGTCTCCAATGAGATTTCATTATGGAGAACACATTGAACGGTTCGGATCGACTGTTAGAATCACGAAAATTGAGATCTGATCGTAGCTGACGATTGCATCCGTCAGTCGTGGCTGATTTTAGCCCATCTCATATTTTATTGTATGTAATGTGACATATACGTACTAGCTCCTTACTATATGAATGGTCTTCTTCTTTCATGTGTACTCACTACTAGAATGTCAATTATTTGCTTCGCAAAAAGGCGTCCCTATTCCGACACGAAAAGCTATCTGCGTCCACCTAAAGACACTACCCAAGCGACTCCGATACTCTAGCCGCTAATAATAAATATCTGTGTCGCGAGGACGCGGATTACTTAACGCGTCCCTATATCTGTGTCGGGATAACGACGCATACCATGTTTTCTGATCGCTTAATCAAACAATAAGCGCGTGTCTATTTAGAGGTTACTATGTCGGTATACCGACGCCTTTATTAAGCGACCCAAACTATATTTGTCGGTATACTCACACCTTTGATCAGCGACACAGATAATATATTGTCAGAATTTAGCGGAGCCCATAATTTATAATAGTCGGTATATCGACGTCTTTGATCAGCGATCCAAACGATACATTGTCAGATTTAGCAAGGTCCACCATGATTTAATTCATATAATTTTAATTATTCACAGCTATTTGGATTTCTCAACCATACACATTATTCACATTGAATTAAACAAAAATCACACAAATATCTATTATCAATTGAATTGCAAATCAACATCCAATAAAAATAACAAACATGCATATGTTTTGATTCAAACTAGAATTCAAAAAAAATGAAAATTTAAAAGGAAGTCATCTTAGAAACTGAAAATGAAATGGAGAAGCACTAATACCACTACAACTGTTAAAAGGAATTCCAGCTTTTCTCTTACATTAACTCGATTACAAATCCTTCTCTTACTTGACATGCACTTATTCAATTCACCAATAATTTTTAACCCTAAAAAATTAGTAAGATTGCATGCACTCGATTACCAGTAAGATTGCATGACTTACAAAACTTGCATATTCTAAAATATACCAAAAAGACTTAAAAAAATAAACCATGCAATTCTAAAAAGAGTATACACTACATTATATTTGACTATTGACCGAACAAGTTTAGTTCTAAAAAAAATCACTTACCCAATATAAAAGTTATTAAGTCCATAACTAGGGATGATAGATATTGACACGGTTCGAGGCATTTCAGATCTTAATAATCAAGCTCGATAGCTTCTGGATCTTTCCTGCTCACGAGGTAACAAATCTGAAATGGAAATAGAAAATGCATAATTAAGAAAGAACTACTAGCATATATATAATTTACCTTAAAAAATAGTAATCTTACTCCATTTCCTGCAATGCAAATAATTTGTTTATATTAAGTGTACCTGACATAAGGATATAATAAAAGAAAACGTATTGTAAAATAATTGAAAATATCTCACTTCTCATGAATTTTCTGGTGTTTCTACATCATCAACATCCAAAAGAACTACATCTGCTACCTAAACTAAGAAAAATTCAATTTAATAAGCAATAGAACATGATTTCTAAGTCCTTTTCTAAAGTTGTGAAGACAGAATGCATGGAATTATTACAAAGGGAAAAAAATAAAAATTAAAGTTGAATCATCTATTCTGAGTCAGGATCAAGTGAACATTCAGATATTTTCCTTCTACAATTATAATATTAAAGTATTACAAACAAAATTTCACAAACATATATCAAGTTTTGATTTTTTCACATAAATCAACAAAATATATATATCATAAGACCATGGAAGTAATACTGACAAAAATTTCAAGTATGCACCGGACATTGACTACAAAATTCTAAACTTCATGCTTTTATTTTGGGAATAGTTACGCAAGTCATCTGCATACCTTTGAAAAGAAGGAAGGCTTGTTGCGAGGGTTCCTTTCGGGAATGCGTACCGGCTCGGTAAGAAGCTGTATGGGCTGGCTTTCGTAGCTTCTTTCTTTTTCTTAAGGTTTTTAAATTGCATGGTATATCTTCCTGCTGGTGTTAAGTTTATCTCTTCATGTTCATCAAATTTTATCACACCATTAGATCTTTTGGTATAATGAATTTAAATAGAAAGAAATGTCTAGAGTATAGATACTTTGGATACATAAATCAAGTGGATTAGAAAATAACTTTTCTTTATAAAATTCAGATAATAACCTTTCTTTATTAATCGGAATGCAACAAATCCATGATTGTCATCCTCCCACATGTACACCGGTGAAATTCCTGAAGCAGCTTGCAAGAGCAAATTAATATATGACAAGTTTGCATATGACAAGTCTCTTAACAAACAAAAATAGTGATACTTGATGCATTTGTGATATTTATTTTAGGACTGCCATTATTCAACCAGTTTCTCTTATAACAATGTTCATATATAATAGAAATTGACACTGTTTGTCAAATAGGAAGTACTTAACTTAGCATGCAAACCTCTCTATATCTTTTACGTTGTGCCTGTAGACTTCTCTGTTAACTTTGGGTAAAACATTTCCTACGTAAAATAAAAGAAACATACTTATAAACAAGATATTAACATGTAAATAGAACCAATGTGTGGATAGAACTAACAAGTGGATAAAAATAAAAGAAACATATTTTGTTCCTGTAGAGTTTGGCTATAGAAATAACATGTGGATAAAAAAGCAAAGAGATTAGACAAGTATCAACACACAACATATAATCAATCAAAAATTCAGATTACGGACATAGACATACACAGATCAATCAGATTTCATAAATTCCACAAGTTACACAGATACTCAGATCATTCAGATCACAAACCCTCAATTAAATTACATCATCACAAGAGATTAGACAAGACTTACCAAGGACAACAAGATGGAGATGAGAATGGTCAAGGAGTGAGTTGATACTTGCTGGCTGGCCTGAAGCCTATCGGATCAAATTTTGGAGCGGATTTCAGATTCGGATGAGGTCAGGGTTTAGAGGTGGCTTTTGGAGTTGCAAGCAGTATATGAATGGAGAGGTTGAGGCCACGAAGGTTTAGAGTTACAAGGAAGGTGGACCGATTTGGGGCTGAACCAGTGGAGGAAGGGATTGGCAGAGCTCCCATGGGCCATGGCGAGGGGGCGAGTCAGCCGAGAAGGAAAGAAGAGAGGTAGAGGTGAAGGGGCCGAGTAAAAGAGAAAGAGAGGAGTGAGGTGAAGGAGTGTGGCCGGGTTCGAGGGCGGAGCCGGTGCTCCGGCGCTGTATACAGGGAGGTGGCCGAGAGAGAGAGAGAGAGGGGCGACGACAACAAGGGGGTAGAGTGGGTACGGAGAGAGAGCAAGATAAGGGGGAGAGGTTTTTAGGTTTAAGTCCCGTAAATCCCTTCTAACTTATCTGTGTCGGCCCACCGACACGGAGGAAAAGCCCTCCCGCCCACTTTTTTTTTTCTGCGTCGTTACTTGATTTAGCGACTCTAATATGTCGGTGGTCCGACACAGATAAACGAAATTCTAGTAGTGACTGTGTAAATAACATTTTGTTAATTTTCTTTTGTTATAATAATTAAAGACGACAAAGGAAAGCTGCAAGGGTAGAAAAGGGAAAAGACAAAATGGTAAAAGCAAAGAGCAACAGTGTGAAAACAGCAAAGATGAAGAGAAAAATACAGGGTATATACATGTTAGAGCAAGGAGAGGCCAAGCCACAGATAGTCACAGCCTTGCTGAAAGGGTACTGCTTAATATATCCTGGCAATGTTTTCTCTTCTATATCATATATAGTTTGTTTTATTTGTTCTATTCTACTTGTCTTCTGCTTTACAACATTTGGTTCCTACTAATTTTTCAAATATTTTCTCAGGTGAGAAGGGAAAGAATTAGTGAGAGGATGAGGATGCTTCAAGGCCTTGTCCCTGGTTGTGACAAGGTTGATCTTTCTTTCTTTATTTAATTTTTCAATTTCATGCATTGCCAAAAACATAAAATAGAGAAATTTAATGCTGGTTACACGTTGGGCCTTAATGCCTACGGACCCCACATTTGGTACCGTTTGGTCGATGACTCGATGGATAAGCGTAAGTATGAATAGGCCCAAATTTAAATACAAATAAAAATTATTATGATTAATCTTACCCCCTCTCTCTCCACACATGTTCACACTGTGATGGTGTTTTGGTTGTTCTCCAAAGTGTTTGATCATGCAACTGTTAAATGAAAAATGTGGGTCATGCTATCTTTATTCGAATATATTGTACTGTTGTAGATAATAGCATGTGAGTGGGCTACTGCTTATTTTCTTTTTTCTTATACTTAAATACAACTTAAGATCAGCTGCCTATAAAAATGGTTTGACAAGTAATAAAAAGAAGTAAATTCAGTAAGAACAAGGAAGTTTTACTTGTAACCAAAAAAAAAAAAAATGGAAGACGTACTGATGATGGAACTTGTTTTAAAATTTAATTTTAAAATATACGGACTACTATATGGTAATAATTAATTTTAAAATTTAATTCATATTACTTGCCAAAATTTTAATATCTATTTCTACTTATTTGGTATTGTCTATTTCAGGTGACAGGAAAGGCTTTAATTTTGGATGAGATCATCAACTACGTACAATCTTTGCAAAACCAAGTAGAGGTACAAAACTAGCTGAGCCATATATATCCTCGTAATAAGAAGACTATATGATCAATTTATCATTTTTACGCTCGTTGAATTATTTTTTATTAGTTTCTCTCCATGAGGATTGCTTCAATGAGCCCGGTGTTGTATGGTTTCGGATTGGATCCTAGTTCTCTTGTCAATGAGCACCCAGAGGTACACTTTTTTTTTGAAATATTTTAAGTTTTCTTTTAATAAAAAATTTGTATTATTGCATCTTATTTGCATCTTATAAACATCTTGATTCTGGAATATTCAAACGACCTAGGACTATAATTAACCTATATATCTTAAATTTCTAATACATGTTTTTACGTTCAGAAAATTATGGAGAGTTTATTCCAAGAGCAAATGCAACTGCCTTCTCTGGCATCTCAGTCTTCTCAAATCCAAACTTTGGTGGACAATAACACATGTTTCCCTCTTCAAAGCCAACAGGCTCTTTCGTTTTCTCAGGTTTGGCTTATTTTTTCCCACCCAAAAATAATAGAATTTCCCCAAAATTAGGTCAAAAAAACAAACAGATTTTATTGACAGTCCTATCCAAAATAATGTACAACTTTTAATTATTAACAAGAACCATATATGTTCTCGTACAGCAGAGCATCAAATTTAATAAAGAATAATATTTCTACAAAATTATAATTAGTTTTCATTTTTCTTCCTTTTTTTCCCCTTTTCAGGAGAACGGAACTTTTGCGGTCCAGCCAGAGCAAAGACAGGACCTAGTCAATCAAGTGGTGTTCAATAATTTATGTTCTTTCCCTTAGAGAGAAAGCATTTACCAGAAATGACTTATCACTAGACTTGAAGGTAATCTTCTATGATAATATATAGATATATACTATTTTTTTCTTTTTTTTGGTTCACATGGTAGAGTATATAGCTAGTAGTGATGGATTACTCATGCGTTCAAAATTAAGAATATATAGTTTTGTTTTTTCTGAATATATTTGAATAAAAAATTGGTATTAAAAAGTACATGAAAATTTTGATATAATAATTGTGGAAACATATTTGGAATTTAAAGATTCTTCTAACGGTTTTAATAAGTTGATCGGCCATGTAACTTAGATATAGACTAGAGCATTGATTATTTTTTATAAACAATATATATATACATGAGGGAGCATCAAATTTATATTGTTCCATGAAAATTATCAGTTAGTAAGTGACCAATTAATTATGAAATAAGTTACTTTTGTGTAGTTTTTAATATTTCTTAATTTTTGGTATACATTCGATACACTAAAAAGTCACCATCACTCTCTCGCTTGCCATGACTCTATTATTTAAAAGCTCAGTTTCTTGCTTATTTATAGGTCATTTCCGGAGATATATAAAAGGAGGACCATAAAAGAGTTGCTCTCTCTTGCTTGAAAATAGGTTGACGAAGAATTAATGCCTTAACATGTTGGGGTTGTTTTAGTTACGCATTTGCATCTCTCTATCTCTGATTAGGCCAGGAATGATTTGTACAAAAAGGAAAAGGAGAAAGAGTAGAGATATAATACAAAATCTATGTTGCTGTTCACTCGCTTGTACAAATGGCCATTTGGGTCACTGTTGTTTGACTTGTTGATGGTGTCTTCTTTTCATGGCTACAGTATTGTGATTGATATATGGTGCAATTTACAGGACATCACTTAATTTATTCTCGGCATCATTATTGTTTCTATTCTTTTGTACGTTGTCGTTACTCTTTTTGTTATACAGTTATACTGCGCTCTGATCGAGTACTGAACATTTAATTTTAATTCTTTTTGAGGGTTTTGGATTATGATCCTCAACTACATAAAATGGTAAGCGTGCAACACAGGATTTGACAGTAATTTTTATATGTAGATTAGATTGGTTAAATTAAATTTGTCAATTTACAAAAATACTTTCGAAAAAGTCTGTGGTGCCCTATGCACTATAGTACATATTAAACTTTATATATATATACACACACACACATATAGAGAAAATCTATGGTGCATACTAATGCACCGGAGTTTCGGTGCATACTGATCCGAACTCTTCGATCTGCTTCAAAATGACTGATCCAAACCGTCTAATATGATCTCCCTATTAAAATCTCCTTGCTGACCAAATTTATTATTTTTTAGAAATTTTTAAGTTTTTTTTTTCAGATTTTTAAAAAAATATATTTTTTATTTTTTTTAGAAATTTTTAAGTTTTTTTTTCAGATTTTTTAAAAAATGTTTTTTTTGAACCGTTCAGAAAAAATTAGATAATTCAAAAAAATATAAATTTGGTCAACAAGGAGATTATAATAGAGAGATCATATTGGACGGTTTGGATTGGTCATTTTGAATCAGATTAAAAAGTTTGGATCAGTATGCACCGAAACTCCTGTATATTAGTATGCACCATATGCTTTATATATATATATATATATATATATATATATATATATATATATATATATAGAGAGAGAGAGAGAGAGATTTGCTATGGTGAGTCGCGACTCACCAGAGGGTCTATGAGTCGGGCTCAAAAGTCCTAGATCTTGTTCAGAATGACTGATCCAAACCGTCCAATATGATCTCCCTATTGAAATCTCTATGCAGACCAAATTTTACATTTTTTCGAAATTTTTAAGTATTTTTTTGAAATTTTGGAAAATTGTCAAAATTTTTTTCAAAAATAATAATTTTTAAAAATCCGAAAAAAATACTTAAAAATTTCAAAAAAATGTAAAAATTAGTTTGCATGGAGATTGCAATAGGGAGATCGTATTAGACGGTTTGAATCGATAAGTTTGAATCAAATCTAAGACTTTTGAGCCTACTCACAGACCCTCTGGTGAGTCGCGACTCACCGTAGCAAAACTATATATATATATATATATATATATATATATATATATATATATATATATATATATATATCAAATTTTTTTACACCACAAAATATAACTAATTAATGTAGCTGTGTAGAAAAGTAATTTCTGGACATACTATTTGTGTATAGGATAACTTTTTGAGGAGAATGGATTTATACGAGCTAAAAGAAACATACGTCAAATGAGATCAAATACAAGGTCAGTATTACTTTCTTAACGGTCTTTGAGATCAAATATATACATATATAATAGTCACGAGTCACGACAGATTTCTGCATGTACAGAACCAAACTGTTTTCAATGTAGCAATTGCTCCACATATATAATTAGTTAATTACTGATTCTTTAATTTTTTCCCCCTATAATCAATTAATATAGAATTCAGACAGACCATAATAAGTAAGAGAGAATGAAATCATTTGTCGCCAGTTACTCGATTTGAAGAATAATTAATGATGCGAAATGCTGGATATTCACTCTTAATTTCTCGAGTGATAAAAAAATAATAATAACAGCACAAATAAAGCTGGAAATTTCACTATGTAGTATGTACCGCAACTCCGCAAGTCCGCAACCCCAAAAAAAAAGGGAAAAAAAAAGTGATGAATAAGGAAAAGGAAAATAAATGACCCACCGAAGCAGAATATATATAGGCCACTGAGATGCTAGAAAGGTTCACCGATCGAGTTCTAAGAGACCTTTTAGTCTGACTATGCTATGCATTTATAACTTAGGGGGCGTTTGGATGGGGTTGGAATAAGAGGGAATTGCAAATTTCCGGAATTTCATATGCCAAATTTATTATAAACAATCCAAACTCTTCACAAAGTTACACACTTCCCGATAAATTTATGCCTAGAATTGCAAATTCCCCAAATTCCTACAACATCCAAACGGACCCCTAGGTACTATGTACCAATTATATATATAAGAGCTAAGAATATCTTGTAGTATCAGCGTTTGAAAAGTGCACAATGGTACGTTCGGAGTTCGGACACATTTAGTGTACGACTCGAGGCAAAAGGTCTGATGCATGTGGTCACCGGTGATCGATGGGTGTACGTCGGAGATGAAAATTAAAGCAAAAGGTGAATACATAGGCATGTAACGATATAAAAAAATATATATCTATTTTATTTATTTATATATATATTGATTAAGATCCGTGATTTTTTTGTCTCTATTTTTTTACCGCTTTTTGCATTTAGTTAAATATAGTTTTCTATTTTTGGTTAAAAATATTTTTTATAATTATAAATAGTTTTCTATTTTTTGGTTAAATCTATTAAAATAGTTGTACCAATCATTATTTAATTTAAGAACTGAATATATTTGGAAGCCTAAAGTAGTTCATGTTCAATTATTGTCATCTAAAAAAATATAGCACAACAAAGCGACTGCCATGTCTAGTATTAATTATAGCATGTAACGGATTCCATTTTTTTTTTTTTTTTAAAAAAACTTGTAACGGATTCCCATTTGTTGCCATACTTGTCATTATTTTCATATTTTGACAAAAGGTATTTTTAGAGCAATCAGCAAAAGGCCCAGTAGATATACAGTATTGATAAGCTCCCCTCAAATAACCATATGCCATTATTTCTAACAATGCGCATATTAATAATAAGTAAAAAAAATTATCATCTGTATATTAATCCTAATCTCGTAATTTCAAAAGAAAATTTAATGTCAAAGGGAAATCATGTCAAACTAGAACAATTTGAGTTGGCTTAGTCCATTCTTTTTCATTTCTCAAGGAAAATTCTAGGCTACAGCCTACAGGTAGTGTTCAGTTCTTTTTAAAAGAATTGACACTTTGACAGTGGCTGTCAATTGAGGCAGTGTTCAGTTCTTGCTGAGTGAAAATATGGGTTAGCTTGCTAGCTTGAGTTCCATCATCTTCTACAATCTACATAGACTCCGTTTGGATGCGTTGAGAATAAGATAGGAAGAAGGAAGAAGGGAAGAAATTTATTGGGAAGGGATAAATTTATTGGGAAGTGTGTAACTTTTGTGAAGAATTTGGATGGTTAGAAATAAATTTATTGATAAAAAGTGGTTATTCCTTATTCCTTATTCCGGGAAGAAGCCATCCAAACGGAGCCATATATAAACCATAAATTAAACCAACAAAGTATGAAATAAAAAAAAATATGGATTTACTAGCTAGAGAGGTTTTACGAGAAGATGAAAATGGCCTAGCTTTTGTTATTATAAAAAGAAAAGAGACAGGACTGAATTTGGTCATTAAGGGTGAGCTACAAGTATGAAATTAAAATTGAGATTGTTTAATCTTCAAAAAAAAAAAAACCTGAGATTGTTTAGGCGAGGGAGAGATACAGTACGTGACATAGATATGATAAATTTGGGTATTTCTAAGTAAAGGGAAAAGTAGTGTTCAACTGTTCATACGTGGGAAACCTGAACGTGTTTCGTTCATTGAATCAGCGGTCATATTTGAGCGTGTTGATTATTAAATCGTTGCCACTGCAAGTATGACGGCAGATGTGAATCCAGCTTGTAACATTAATTTATCCCCTTCAGAAAAATATGACCCCACTTATTTTAATCTATTGATGAATCTTTTTTTTTATTTATTTTTCTAAAGTTGCTACTTAAAACAACTTTTCTGAAGTTTTTTTAGATTTAATTATTTCATTACCTGTTCAACTTTTATCTTCTATTAACTATATATTTAATTTCTTATTATATATTGATAAATAATATGATAATAATTACTTGGTTGATTATTTTTAGTGTATGATCGATTTTAACTAATTTAAAATATTACGTCGTTAATTTTATGAATGCACAAATGATATATTCATTTTTGTGTCACATATAATAATTTAATTTAATTTGTGAATGATATTTCTATTCATCTTCATATTCGCTTAACACTTGATATATATCCGTACGTATCCGTCTATATTCAATCAATAAATATTTGTAATGATATGTTCATATCCACACTGTACGTATTTGAGACTATCGAAAACTAAAAGTGGATACGGTAATGATATGTTCATATCCAATTTGTTTATACTTGTAATAAATATTACTATATATTGTGTTGTTGCTTTTACTAAATATGAAAATTTATTTTTTCGGTTATATCTTGCTGCAATGGTGCCATTACTTCTACCATTACTAATGCTTACTACCACCAGTGTGCCGCAGGATGCCATGCTTATTAGCACTACTATGTGGCAGGAAGCCATACTGCCATTTGTCTCTGCGACCCCAAATGGTCTGTGACAGTTTGTACACTTGAGACAGGAATTCAAACCAATATATTTTATTGACCACCACCAGCAAATAAGAAAATACATGAACGGATGAATGAAACTAGAAAACAAAAGAAAATATCTAATTTCCAAATAAGGTATAATAATATTAATATATAAGTGATCCTATATTATTAGTTTGCTAACAACCAAATGAATCCTCCAAAGCACAAAAACTAACAAGCAAGACCCAAAAAAAAAAGGAAAACACTGTATATAACTGAAAACGATACATTCTAACAAACAAATTAAAACTCGTCTAAATTAATATATCTTATAAACACTTTCACAATCGCAACTTTTGACGGCAAAAGCGAAGCAAAACAAGAACCCACAAAATTTGAAATTTGTGACATATGTTTTGTTATGGATAATGACATTTGCTTTGTAACTCTCAACAGAAACCTAATTAGGTTAAGCCGACATGTGTAAGGCTACATGTGGGTCATGTACTTTGTGTCATGTCTGATTCAGGTCGGGTCACAGCGTTTAAACCTGATTCTAGCAGCAGCACAATAAATAACAACACCAACAACGTAATAGTAGCAATATATAATCTTTGGTTTGTATTAAATCATCATATTCATTGTGGGTTTTCATGCATTAATGGCTCTACATTATAGGAATGGGTATTTCATGTGGTATTTAATGAAGATAATACTTCCTTCTAAGAATATTTTACCAAGTTTTGATACCATTTTGGAATGGCCTGATCATAACTGATAAACATACCAGTTGATTATTTATCATGGCCAGTTGGCCACTGTAAAATTGAAATGTAGGCTGAAAGGACAAGTGTGGGCCCAGGCCGGTCAGAGCCCAAAAGGGCCCAGAGATGGGGGCATGTGTGCATGGGGCAAAGTGTGTGGCTGTCTTCCGAGAAGGTTGTGTGTGTCTGTTGGTTGGTCCATCTTTAATTGCTCCAGTCTCTGTTAAAAAAGAAGAGAAATTTTTTTTTATAAGAGCAGAATATGCTCTCTCTCTCTCTCTCTCTTGTGCAGATAGGTTGGGTTTCAACTTTCAAACATGTGCAGACCACGAGATGTATGGGTCGCTGGCCTCACATGTCGTGTGGACCTGGTCCATCAGCCTAACCTGATCTTTCTTTCTCGACTGGTTGGGGTCCACTTTCCCCTTGACCAAGATCTTTTGTGGCCACACATTGCTCACATTGTTTAACAGATGGATAACTACCTCGACCATTATTTTTAGGGAAAATTGGATATAACCCCCTCAAAATTGGAGGGGGTTATATCCAGTTAGAGAAAATTTGAGAGGGTTATATCTAATTTTTCCTATTTTTTAATATATGTTATTTAACAACCAGCTAATATGACAAATGGGCGCCGATCAAATAATTACTAAAAAAATTCTAATTAGCAATCTCATACTTAAGAGTTTAGATAACACGAGAAAGGTTAAAGTCCATTGCATTAGATGGAAAAAGTCCGTCCAATATGTTCTTTTTTAATTTTTATTCCCAACCGACCGATCAAAATTATTCAATATAATCTTCATATTAAAATCTAATATGAAGCTGGATTTTATATTTTTTTTTCTAAAAAGTATTTACTATATTTTCATATTTTTTTTTAGAAAATCATCGATTTGAGAAATTATGAACCATTTAAAATAATGATTTTTTTTAAATCTAGATTTCAATATGAATATCATATTGGATAGTTTACATCGATGGCTTAAGACTTAAAAATTCAAGAATGGATGCTCCATCCATTACATATATTGAACTTTAAGGCTTGCTATAGATTGTATGTCAAAATTGTTGCCATGTGCAAATCGATTGACCATCCACCAAGAGGTTTTAAACTTTTATAATTTGAGTTTATTTACTGATGTTTAATCAGGTGAAACGATTTCCAAAATAAACTGGACTAGTAATTTTACTAAAAAAATTTTAATCACATAAGAACGTCAGTAAACCAAACCAAAAATTTTTCAAGCCTTATATTTGACATTGGAATAACCTGGTGGAGGATCTAGAGACATAATTCACAAGAGGGAATTTATAACTGATATAGTGTTAGAGAAGATCCCATGAATTTTGGCGCGCATCCTACTTTCTTCCAGTCACTTGCACCTTGAGCATTAAATACTAAATAATAATCTAGCATAAATTAAAAATGAATGAATAAATAAGTACATACATCCATACATTCATGCATGCATGCATACATACAGTAAAATATGTCGTAGAATATAATAAAAGAAATTCTTAGAAGAGAGGATCGATGTTTATAATTTAATTGGTAATACATTAATTACATTTTAATTTTCATTAAAAGTTTTAATTGAGAAAAAATCATTAATTTTTTTTATGTTCAATTGTATGCAATAGAATATCATAAAATTTATAATTTAATTTTCAAGATTATGAAATAGAAAAATTACATCTCAAAATTGGTTAACCTTAACATTTTAATCTTCTTTAAAATAAATTTTAAATATTAAGATATTTAACTTAAATGTAATATTTATCAAAAACATTAGTTTACATTTTGATCGGACCCTCAAATTTTAATTATTGATGGAATAAAATAGAATATTATCACGAGGGAATGTCAAAATCAAATGAATTGGATCTTAAGATCTTATCCTGATTTTGTTGCGCGTCTTGTTTTTCCTTCCACGTACGGGAAGCCAAAATGTTTTCATCTTTGACTATAGAAATCTGTCCTATCTTTCACTTTATGAAAATTACGTAAGTTGTTCCACTACACCAAAAAGGGATTTTAGCAACAGTTTTATTCCAAGGAAGTTTGGGTTTCTTGCTAATTGTATACGATTACAAGACCGCTAATTAAGATTAATTGTCCTGTTGCTAGGATATAGACTATTGCAACATAGGTTGCAAGACTAATATTTCAGGCGCCGAACTGCTTTAATATTTTGATAAAATTATCGGGCGCCAAACATTTGGACAAAATTTTTTTTTAATTGTGGCGCCAAAAGTGGTTAGCCAATCATTTCCATACCAATCAACGGAACGAATTGGTTCATCAAAAAAAAAAAAAAAAAACGGAACGAATTTATACCTAAACAATATTTAAGAAAGAGATAAACAAATAAGTAAAATAACTTCCCACCAAGGAAATAACTTCCACTATTTAAGTAACTTCCCATCCACACTAAGTAAACAACCTTCCACAACCCGTCTCATTAATTAACTGTATGCCCAAATCCCATCCCCACCACATTTCGTTATTTTTAATTGAATTAATAATTATAAGAGTTAGATATTAATTAATAATATTACTAAGTAAAAAATAATAACGATAATAATTTTCATTGATCTTTGTCCATTCTAATTAAGATTGGCACCAAATTAAGTCGTCAACATTCTAATTTTCATTGATCTTTGTCCATTCAACAAAAATCTGTTGTACCGGCCGGTAAGTTGGCTGTTTATATTCTTTCAATTTGGTCAATACATATTTCATATTTACAAAAATAGAGCAGATGATTCTAAATTATATGATGATGATGATGATGATAATTATAATTATTATGATAACTATTGTAAAATATGTAATAAATTATATTAAATGTATATTTAAACATTTAATATATATAATTTGTATTTAAGTTCACATGTATATTATGTTACGTATGTAAGTATATTCAATGTGTATATGTATTATATATAGAGAGAGAGAATGGCTAAAGTGCCACGGATGGCAATGACATCCATTTTTCTTTTGAGTCATTTTTCGATATCTAAAATTTAAATGGTCGATCCAAACCGTTCAAGTTGATCTCTATATTAAAATATCCTCGGAGACTAAATTTCACATTTTTTCGATTTTTTTTGCTATTTATTAAGATATTTTCAAAAAACATTATAATGTAGTTAATTATATATTAGATAAAATGTGCCATACGAACAGATATAGGAAAAATCGTTTTATTAAATGTTGTTATTTTATTTACATGTTTATGCATAATGAACACCGAAGAAAATCAACATTTTACTTTTAAAACTTTTATTTATATATATATATTTTTTAGAAAATCATTTTTTTACAATTCATCATTTAATCTGAAATAATATACAAAAATCAGATAAAAATGACAAATTCGGCATTCCTTTCATATTTTAATATGAAGATCAAATTAAAAGTTCAAATTATTTGAAGCATAAAATTTGAGAATAAACGTATTGGACAAGGGGTCCATCCCACAAGTTAGACTTAGGATTATTAAAAATAGAAATGGCAGTCCTGAATAATATATAGTGTGAAAAGAAATATGGCTCCTGCAAGAAAAAAATATAAATAAGTAATAAAAAATTCCATGTTATCTATATATATTAACTTAAGTATCTAACTATATTTAGAATTGTAATCTAAATATTTTATTTTATAGAATACTTAAAATACTTACTAATGATAATATTTATTTAGAATGGTGATTTACATATTATATTTTTAGAACACTTAAAATAATTAGCATTGTTAACAAGGAGTTATTATAAGAACATATTTGTATTAATTAAAAGCTGTGTGTGTCCAGATTTTATTTTTCATATGTGTCTAGTTTTTCAACACGCCATTTATTATTTTTCTTTAAATCTTCATGTCTATTATTATTCTTCTGCTTGTTGAGCATTCCGACACGTCATTAATTACATTTCTGTCTCTCTCTATCTAATATTTTTTTTTCAAAATAGATATTACAGTAATATTTAATTTTTTATTTCTTTATATCTTTTATATTTTTCCTGTAAGAGAGAAATCACAAAGACAATTTTTTTAGTACTTTTTTATTCCTCTTATTAATATTTCAAAAATATCTCGATTGAAAGAAGCTTGATTTGTTACTCTACGGAATAAATGTTTTAAAAAGTGAACCCTGTAAAAATAGTTAACAATAATTACCTAGATATCTATAAAATAATATTTCAACTATATTAATATAATTAAACATTAGACATCTATATTATATATTAAAATTCGTGACTTTTTTTTTCCAAATTTTTTACCTCTTTTTTGCATTTTATGTAATCAAAAATAGATTTTTTTATTTTTGGTTAAATTTATAAAAAATAGTCGTACCAATTGTATTTAATTTATTTAAAAATTAAATATATATGAAAATGATGTTGAATTATTGTCATCTAAAAAAATTACGTAGTGAAGTTGCGACTATCATGCCAAGTAATTAATGTTCCTTAGTAGACAATATCTAGCGAAGCTCGATTTGCTAATCGTGTATGTCCAAAGTGCTCCCATTAGATAAAAGAAATGAAAAAAATATATTGTAGAAAATTTATTCGGAAAATTTCAAATAAGAACATTTTGAAAATTTTAAATTTTCAACTTTTATAATAATCGGTTCCAAACTCCCGAAATTTAAAAAATTTTAAAAATAGTTACAAATTTTGAAAAAAAAAAAAAGATCGATGTAAAATTTGGTCATTGTTATTTTCAAATTTTAGAAAATTATTGAAATGTTTAAAATTTGATTAATTTTGTAACAATAACAAAAATTAAGTATTTTTAGTACGGTTATTATTATTATGACTAATGCTAGTATAAGGCATTGCATGATCGCATTTTATTTTTGCTGATTGCCAATGATTTATATTTCGGAAAAAAATTATCTAAAATATTTTGAAGATTTAAAATGAAAAAAATTGATAATAACTCTTTGAGCATACATATAAAAATTGATACAGAAATGAATTTAGGAAAATCCTCCAACATTAAAATGTTAAAATACAATTTTCTTCAATTCAAAAAAAAAAAAGGAAATCGGTATCATTGGGTTCTTATAATATTGTGAGGATGTACATAATTTTTATTACCAAATATTATGATGCAATTTGACTTAGGATTAAAATCCGTGACTGCTATTTCTATAATTAAAAATTGTTTTATATTTTTTTCATTTTTTATAATTCAAAATAGTTTATAATTTTTTTAAACATATTAAAAATAGTCGTACCAATTGTTATTTAATTTAAGAATTAAATATATTTGAAAATCTAAGATAGTTCATGCTAAATTATTGTTATCTAAAAAAAATAGCGCAGCGAGCTGCGACTGCCATGTCTAAGTTGACTTAGAATTTGAATTTATGTTTTTATACACTAAAGACGCTACTATAAGTAAAAAATTCCTTGAAATGCATAAGGAATGTCAAGCACTAATTTAAACGTTTAGATTATATAAGTATGATATTAAATGTCTGAAAATAAAATTTTAGAAAATTAAAATTGGTAAATTTGGAATTTTTTTTAATCTTATTGACTATACGAAATTTTTTTATGCAAGAATGACTGAACATGAATTTAAATGTATGACCGATACATAAGATAGGTTCCAATGTCTAATATGATATCCCGTCTAAAAAGACAACGTAAATTAATTTAATTGTGAAAATACACAACAAATATTTATTAATTTAAGCCCAAATATTAAAAAAATATGAAAATTAGTGAAACTTTTATTGAAATATAACATTTATTAATGGAAATAGTAAAGTAAGCTAAAAAACACTGTACAAACAAGATAAAATTATAAATCTATCATCATGACAAATTAATTACAGAACTTGTAATGGGAAAATTTTAATTATAAAAATAGTAATATGTATTATGTATTGAGAGAAATGACATTCTAAACAAAATTAGACATTATAATTATTATTCACAATGAAAATATGAAAAGTAATATAGCAATACTAAAATAATAAATATGTAAACTTGAAATTTTAATTGACTAAATCACTAAATATGAAAAGTGGAATTTGGAGATGGGATTTACGGGACTTAAAAGTCCCAACGGCCGCGTTGCTCCGCCAAACCCTTCTCCCTCTTTCCCGATCCTCTCTCTGTCCCTCTCGTTCTCTCCGCCAAAACGCTCCTCCCTTGACCTCTCCGCTCTACGCCCTTCCTTCTCGGCTCCACACCTTTCCACAGCGCCGGCTTTACTCCCCTTTACACTCGGCCATGCCTCACCTCTCCTCTCTTCCTCTCGATTAGGCCGGAGCTCTGACCCGAATCCAAAATTCACTTTAAAATTCGACCCGTTAGGCTTCAGGCCAGCCGGCGGATCTGGACTCGCTCCTGGCCGCACTCTAGTGTTTCTCTGCCTGACCTAATCTGGCTTGCATCTGCCAATATGCCCTAGCCTCTCGGCCATCCTCGACACCTATCTGGCTTCGGGTTTGTCCAGTCGCTCTGCCTGACCCGTCAAGGGTGCGGATGTCGAGGATATGGCATCACCATGGTGTATGAATTATAAGGTTTTTCCTCTTATTTATCTGCTGATTATGTTTGTTCTTCTATCTCTAAAGATGATAATCTTGCCAATTCGATCAGCAGGGTGATTAGCAGAATATTGCTTCCGGCTGACTAGTTTTGCCTCCATTAGTGCAGTCACGATTGTATCCCATCGAATATTCAGATACATCTTAGGTTACAACACTATTTCTCATATTTTTTCCTTGAATTAAGCAAAGAGGTTGCCTAATTGCTTGTTGGATATAATTCTAGTATGAGACAAGCATATAAAATTGTATTGACCTTTAATTAGTCGACATTATACATGTTCAACCACATGAACGGATTTAGTAGTTCACTAATATTTGATTGGGGCTCGTCCAACTCAATTTTTCTTATGTTGGTCTAGAATGTTAATAAGAATTATATATATACACATTCAAAATTGTTGATTAATCAACCAAATCAAATGAGATTAAAGATAAACAGATCAAATGTAGTGTTTATTCATGTCAAATTAATCGTTGGTACATCCTTGCTCCAGAAAATTTATGTGACTGCTGCAAACAGGCCACGCGAGTAAAAATTCTGACACCGATAGTATATTCCAGGTGGAAATTTGCTTTTTATGCAATGTGCCAAATTATTCTGACCATTTAGACTATTAATTTGTATACTTGTTTAGAATACTTTCAGCTGGTGTGTCTAATTCAAGACGAGGTATGAAAAATTCACAAGCAAAATCAAAGTGGCTTCAGGTTTAGAAGTATGAATTTTTTTTTAAATCTTTGTATGCTTTTATTGAGCACTTTTATTTACAACAACCTTTTTTAAATAGTTCTTTATGTTTTCAATTTTAGGGATTTATCTTCCTCAGGTCAAGGTCTTTGTGATGAAGTTGTTACTAAAGTTCAAAAGGCACATGATACCAAGGTTAGTTTCATCTCTATCACATGATACCAAGATTAGTTACTCATTAAATCATTTGTTGAAATGAACAATTTCTTAAATTCATAACTCTTACCTTGCTCATTCAAAAGGCACATGATACCTGTTAGAAAATGTGCTAATTTTCATTTTTATGCTAATTACCAATTAATTAACCAAGCAAACATAGCACACACAAGATCTAGTACACAAGCTATTTAAACACACGAGAAAAAGGATTGGAAGTATACCTCTCTTGGTATCGCAACCAAGAGGCTCGTTCCAATGCGTTGGTGTCGGTGGCGTGCTCTCCAAGAACCTCCACGCCGTGCTCCTCGAGTCCACTAAGGAATTAACCACCTTCTCTAATCAATTATGCTAGTAATTGAGAGAATTGTGCCTAATTCCAAAGCTTTCCCTTTCTATTTAATTCTCCAATTAATTTAGTGGAAAAGCTTGCTCAACACATGAGCTAGGTGGTGTGTGGAAGAGAGAAAGGGAATGAAAAATTCTGAAATTTTTCTTCCCTTGGTGTGAGGTGCGGCCAAAGAGAGAAGGAGAGAGAGAGGTGTGTGGAGGCTAGGGTTTGCTCCCAAAGAACACCCCTTTATATAGGCCACTCAACCTAGCTCTCATCCAACATTACATGGACAAAAATGCCCCTTGCCCTAGCCGCACCTACCTACCCCCATAAATGGGTTGGGCCTCAAGTTGAGTTGAGCCCAATACTCTTCCATTTAAATGCACCTTCCATTGGACATTAAATTAACCAATTAATTTAAAGCCCAATTAGCTCAAATAATTAAATGTGTTGATTATAATTAATTATTAACTATTTAATAATTAATATGGAATTAGTCAATGCATTAAATTATTTCTATATGATCTATTTGACTTAATTAATCATAACGGTCCATAACGGCATACGATTAATTAATCAACTTATCATATTTTGCAAAACCAATTGTTGCAAATAAATAATTAATGCACGTGTGGTTAAACACCTTATTATGTGTGACCCTTTGAGGATTTATGCTATGTTGGACATGGAATTAAATCGCTATTTAATTCCAATAATCATAAGCGGTATCTAGCAACACGTTATGATTCCCAATTCACATAAATAGTGTACTGCTACAATATTTCAATCCTGCATAAGAGAATAATCAGTTTCTCTATTTTGATTCTTATGTCTCACGATATCATCGTATAATCCAAGATAGGAATGTGTCATTCTTGCAGATTATACGTTTCTTGATCTAGAGATAATTGTATAAAGTTGCATGCAAACAATCTATCTCCATCAAGGGGCCCAAACAGATATCGTCACTCACTAAGTGAATTAATGAGGGACATACGGTTTTCTTGATGATTAACTTTTCCCCGCACAATTCAAGAGAACATAAATAAAGTCCGTATAGCAGCCCTTATCGGGAATCAGCGGTAGACAGTATTTATTGAACCTATCCTCATGTGGAAAAGATAAACATCTCAAACTTAGAACCAAAATCATAACGAAATAAACAATGACACATAACACAATCCATATGTTTATTTCGATGGGTCAAGTCCTGTACTATGTTCCATAACATACACATATGCAATTAAGTTGGTAACTCTTTACCTATGATTAGTAGAACTTAATCATCACTTAACTTGCATACTAATCTTATAAGATAATTAATGTTCCTTGTTAATTATCAAGATTATGGACCGTTTAGATTTATTATTGTCATTCTAAAGAATGATCCACAGAGATCTACTATTCAGATCCTCAACCTGAATAATCTGTCAATAATAAACCTAGGAACAGATGATAAAATATCATCCCATACATAAACTAATAATTAAGTCATTAAATTATTGACTTCTAGGACATAACTCTAACAATCTCCCACTTGGCCTAGAGTCAATCAGTAGTGACTTCTAGCCAACGAAGAATTGAGAACAATGTCATATATCTACATATATACATGTCTCGGACCTCAAAATAAATAATACGCTTATAGCTAGTTACTCATACGTCCACCACGTATGGATGCATAAAAGCATCTCGTATACTGCTCAAGGTAGAGGTCGTGCTAGAGTGTTCACTGTGTTCGCGAACCTATCCAAAAATTGTTCGACCATATATATATATATACTCCTATATATATTCTTGATCACCATCATATGATATCAAGTGATATCGTTATAGATCATATTCGAATCTCCAATGTAACATTGGGTTCTTTAGGAGTAAGTTATAGTTCGAGATGCTTAGAACCATAATAACTCAACTAAGAAATCGATCCGAAATAAACTTCTTTTATTGCTTCACAAGTTGCTATGTATTTTGCTTTTGTGACGGAAACGGTTGTAATATTCCATTTAGAACACCTTCTAAACTTACAACACCACCTTTTAGCAAAATATGTAGTTCAACTGTGATTATATCAATCTTTCGAAAAACTAGCATTAGTGTAATTAACTTACACGAGCTCTCTTTCATCTTAAGAGATGAAACATTATATCACTCTTTCTCATAAGGTACTCGAGGATATCCTTGACTATCGTCCTAATGTGTCTCTCTTGTATCCATTTGACAACTGTTTGTCATATCCTTTGGATACCACACATTGGGGCATATGCATAAATATGGCGTACACAATGAAACTCATAATGAAAGAATGCTTGAACTATTTCATGCACTTTCTCGAATCGAGTTGCAATAGACCGAGTTAAAATACTCAAGTCATGCCATGTGACGTATAGTTAGACATCCTTTCTTGGAGTGTAACTTTCGTGTTTCTAGAACACTTCGTCAATATATGCGTATTTGCTCAAACCTAACATCCATCATAATCTATCTTTATAGATTTTGTTTCCTAGGATTAGGTGACTTCGCCCAAGTTCTCATTTGAGAAAGCATTCTCCAAAGAGATCTCGACAATATTCATTTTCTTAATGTTATTCCCAATTAATGAATTGTTATCTTGAACAATACAAGTAATACAATTATGCTCCCACTGAATATCTTGTTTATACAAGATACTTTTGACGAAGTTCAACTCCTTGAATTCCTTGTCAAAGCTTTTATTCCAATCTCCACAACACTTGCTTTAATCCATTTATGGATCCTTGAAGCATGCGTATGTTTTTAGCAATACATAAACCTCGATTTGTGTCAAATGCACAACATCATCCTTCATTCATACGAAGAAGGCGGTTTTATGTGTTTTTCCATATATCAATATATATGAAATACAACTATTGCTAGAATGATCTTTATTGACTTTTACATAGCCACAAGCAAGAGGTTGTGCTTTGTACGTAGTCAACTAGTCATCGACTTAGACATAGCTACATGCGAGAAGCCGCGCTTTGTACATAGTCGATTTGTTATCCATGTCGATCTTTCCTTTTGAAGATCTAAAACGTTCTTGATGGATTGCTCCTTCATGAACATCAACCAAGGTCTATACCTTGTTGTTATACATGGATTTTATTTAAAGATCATATGAATTCAAACCATATATGTGGAATCGGATCGTTCCATCGTTTTTCTTGTTTATCAACGGATTCTCATATGCTAAGTTTGAGAATGTCGTGAAGCCAATGCACCAAAAGGCTTAGGCAATCAACTCTCGTTGATCTTTTGTAGGACTGGTACTTGAGGTTCATGAACTACTTCCACAATGAATTGTTGAACGAGTTCTTGACTCCTCATATATTCCATGAGTTTCTCGAATCATCATCAACTCGTGATATGGTTGAGTCCTCATTGGAAGGAGCGTACTATTAAACTTCTTTTCAAAACAACTTGTGAATGAAGTTCCGCTCAACTCCCACTAAGCACCATGTATGGAGTGACAAGTTTCCCATAAGAGTACTTCTTGTAGTGACGCATAAACTCCTTTAATGCTCACTTTACTCCCACTACTTCTTCTTGAGAATTTCAATTCATCAAGACTACATTATGATTAGCAACAACTACTTTGTTCTTATCATATTCGTGGAAGTAGTGCCTTTTAATATAAAGCATCCTACAAATATATAGTGTCTTATTTGGTTTAAGCTTACAAGTCCACAATACTTGAAATAAGCTTCTCAACACCAAATCTCGAGAAGTATTATACTTAGAGATCAAAATCTCGTAAGATACCTTCCTCAATAGACTTTGATGGAACACCATTCAGTGTAAACAATATTGTCCTCAAACATAATTCCCTAATACGAGTCGAATAAGTCAATTTGATTTATTATCGATCGAACTATACAAAATATTGTTCGATACCTCCATTCTTGGACACATTATTCCATAATGTTCCTCATGAAGTGAGTTATGAAACTATTTTCATTCTCTTTAGATAATACTTCAAATCATATGACTTAACTACTTATTTGCCACGATTAATTGTAAGACTTTTCTTTTTTTTCTTGAACGGTCTTTTTAACTTCACACTTGAACTCCTTTGAACTAGTCAAAAGGTTCATACTTATACCTTATCAAATAGATATGTTAATATCTACAATGATCGTTGGTTAAGTAGTAAAGTATCAACAACCTTTCATTGCACAAGTACTTATTGGTCTTTATACATCGATATGTATAAGTCCTAATCAAGTCACTTGTCCTTAAACCTTTGTAGGTTAAAGGCGCTTTTGTCATTTAACAAACATGATTCGCATATCAATCGATTTGAAATCGAATTGAATTTCGAGCTCTACGTTACGTAGACTCTCGTAATGCGATTCTCGTTTATGTATGTGACTAAGCGGTTATATATAACATGAAAGTCAAATACTTTATGTCAAGTCTTATGCATCCTATTTGTCATTCAAAATTGTTTATCTATCTCAAGCAAATTCAATCAAGATGCATGAAATCATATAAACAAATCCATGATAAAAGAACTTGTCTTTTACTAAACATAGTCATCCATCATCGAATATGAAATGGAGACGTAGTGAGAGGTTAGGATTAAGGTATGCAACCTTCAATTCCTAAATAAAGTCTTAATAAAGATAACTCTACGTATTCAATGGTAATGACTTAAACGAATAAGTCACCTCCTATACGGAGTTTACTTTATATCTCTCGAACATTCTCTTATTCTTCATTGCCAACACATTTCGTTAAATGCGAGCATATGAACTAGTATCAAGTTACTAGTGTAAATTAGAGATAGTGAGATAATTTGAACGACAAATACACTTTAGGATTAGAATATTTCTAATCGTCACAATCATGGTACTTCGGACAACCTTTCAAATGCCTCCCATAAACGGCAAATGAAACATCTCATGTGACACATGGTCATCAATGAGAGTCTCGAAATTTCAACTCATACATTGGTGAAGTATTTCTTGAATACTTAACCAATCACCTTTTTTTGCATTAACAAGCGTGCGAAAAAAGTAACATTATATCCTTCATGATTCCAAAGAGATCGTATGTCAATATCAACAATCCTTGATATCGGAGATTAATATCTCTAGTCATCAATTAGCTACTTAAATCTTTCGATTTGTAAGCCAATGAAACGTTCATATAACTTCTTATAAAAGAAGAATCTCTTGGTCAAC
The DNA here is from genome assembly GCA_028095005.1 of Rhynchospora pubera. Taxonomy (NCBI): domain Eukaryota; kingdom Viridiplantae; phylum Streptophyta; class Magnoliopsida; order Poales; family Cyperaceae; genus Rhynchospora; species Rhynchospora pubera. Next base: position 182,118,244 of record CM051461.1, read on the forward strand.
TCATGCTCTTTATACTCGATCATAAATGATGGAGTTAAATATCTACTTTCTCCAAGAACACTTTCTTGAGTAAGCGGATGAGAACGTACGAGTTAATTTTAGTCCATATGAATTCGCTAATTCAAAGGTCTAGAAATTTCAAATGAGGATATTAAGCATACGCTTTATTGAATAACTTTTCGCCAAAAGTCAATCAATCATCGCGTTGCTACGTTCGAGTAGTTTGAGGAAAGTTTTGGGAATTGACATACTCAAGTTTCTCTTCACTAAGATCGTGTCTTAGGAATCGGTATTACTCTTTCAAGTAACTACCTTTTAGAAACGAGTTTGTTTATTTTCAAAGATTGATCGCAACAAAATTAACAATTTAAACATCTATAACAAAATCAATTTACGGTCATTTAGTTTATGCAATTGTTTTATTTATAACAAATAAAACTCCCACTACAATTATTTAATGTCCCTAATGTAGTAGGTTTTCCAAGATCCCTATTTTCGTTGAGATGATGCTAGCGTCGGCGTGACACCATAACAACTAGATAAGGTAGGTTCTCCAACCAATCATTCCATATGATTCTTGGTTTGTGAAATATCACATGTACATCCACAAACTTTGCCCCGATGTCCAATCCGATTAGAAAACATCGTTAAGTAACCTTTCTCTATTTGCTCCTAGTAAATCCGATTTACACCCCGACACGGATGATGGAACACGATGTCCCGCGTCGGCGAGAATGCATCAATGAACGATCATACACGTTAGAAGGGGATAGAGAGAAGGAGGGCGATTTAACTTAATCATGTTTTGTTTGGGACAATCAATTAAGTGACACTTGTTTGGTGGTCATGTAAGCATACACCCATACCTAGCCTATGACAATTCATAGCAATCACAAAGCAATCACATATAAGCATCTCATAGTTGTGGGTTTGTATGGCTCCCGCTTGCATTAGTTTCGCCACATCGTCCATGGAGCAAAACTAATCTAATCCTTGTCCTCCCACTAAATTCTATAAGGATCTAAATCCTATATAAAATAAAGGTGCAAAATACATGTGAAAACATCCTATTCCCTTCCTATCCTTAGGGGCATGCAAGCCTCACAAGTTACATAAAAAATTAATAAAAAATTAATTAATGGCACCAAAGGCCGCATTACAAACATTCACACATGCATTCATTTACAACCACAAGGCATTGAGTCTTGAGCCATACTAAACCCACTATCCACCTACAAAACAAAGTTAGCACATACAAGAACTTTGTTTCCAATTAACGATTTTCAAGCATCTTTGCGTATCGTTTGCTATAAGTAAATTCCGTGTATAAATCCTCAATTTTAAACAACCAAACTTGTTTAAATTCATTTAGAAAGTTCTTTCAACATCCCATAACAGAAAGGAGATCAAACAAGGAGTTTTCTAATTAATTTCAACTAGTTTGAATACTTAGAAAAACAGTAATTTACCAAAAACGTAACTAATGGAATCCAACAAAAACAACAGTTTTCGGTCTCCAAAAATTCTCAAATAAATTACTTAAGCTCCTTATCATAGTTGTGACTACCAGTAAAAATTTCAAGAAGAGATCTTAAACCATATGGGAGAATCAAAAAAGACAAATCTCTTACAAGTGCACGAAACACCGTTATGAGATTTTCAGCTTATCCTCTCAACCATTTGGTCTGTTAGACCACCTTCTATCCAGTTTTTATATATACAATATACATAGAAAAACTTGTTTAGACTACAGGCTATCCATTCATGAAAAGAAAACAACCAAGTTTAGTTCAATAATATTAAGTTACATGCTAAACAATCAACAAATTCTGTACTGGAACAGACTGTCGATCGAAATGTTTTAACCTAGTTGAAGGTCCAAACTTCCACGAAAAATTATGAAATTAATTTTCCTGGAATCCTAACTCAAATTAAAACAACTCCATTTAAACAGAATTTTTAAAGGAGTTCTCAGTTGGTACAGTTTATTAGAACAATCGATTTGCTCAACAAACTGGATCTGACAAGATCTTCCTTTTCATACTTGAAAACCCACAAATTAATCCAAGTCATGCAACAATTTATACATGCTCAGAAAGAGCTTCAAGTCCTCTTTATTTCTAGCCATAGAACACTGATACTTATATTCAAAATATAAATCTTTCAAGCCATTCAAACAGGACAGTGCGAGCAGAAACTGGTTCTGCGCACTGTCGCCGTTTTATTCACAATAAATCTATACTAATTCAGAAAAATGTGAATCCAACGCCAAAAGAATCACAATCCAAAGATCTACAACTTTCATGTAGATGGAAAAAACTTCCAGAGAACTTATCAAAGCGAAAAACGCAAAACAACACAGAAAATACCATTTCCAGACAGCAAACAAACGCATCATCTCTACTAATCCATTAATTAGCCAATTTCTCTTAATTAAGTGTTAAAATAGCTTAAGTACGACCAAGGCTCTGATACCACTGTTAGAAAATGTACTAATTTTCATTTTTATGCTAATTACCAATTAATTAACCAAGCAAACATAGCACACACAAGATCTAGTACACAAGCTATTTAAACACACGAGAAAAAGGATTGGAAGTATACCTCTCTTGGTATCGCAACCAAGAGGCTCGTTCCAATGCGTTGGTGTCGGTGGCGTGCTCTCCAAGAACCTCCACGCCGTGCTCCTCGAGTCCACTAAGGAATTAACCACCTTCTCTAATCAATTATGCTAGTAATTGAGAGAATTGTGCCTAATTCCAAAGCTTTCCCTTTCTATTTAATTCTCCAATTAATTTAGTGGAAAAGCTTGCTCAACACATGAGCTAGGTGGTGTGTGGAAGAGAGAAAGGGAATGAAAAATTCTGAAATTTTTCTTCCCTTGGTGTGAGGTGCGGCCAAAGAGAGAAGGAGAGAGAGAGGTGTGTGGAGGCTAGGGTTTGCTCCCAAAGAACACCCCTTTATATAGGCCACTCAACCTAGCTCTCATCCAACATTACATGGACAAAAATGCCCCTTGCCCTAGCCGCACCTACCTACCCCCATAAATGGGTTGGGCCTCAAGTTGAGTTGAGCCCAATACTCTTCCATTTAAATGCACCTTCCATTGGACATTAAATTAACCAATTAATTTAAAGCCCAATTAGCTCAAATAATTAAATGTGTTGATTATAATTAATTATTAACTATTTAATAATTAATATGGAATTAGTCAATGCATTAAATTATTTCTATATGATCTATTTGACTTAATTAATCATAACGGTCCATAACGGCATACGATTAATTAATCAACTTATCATATTTTGCAAAACCAATTGTTGCAAATAAATAATTAATGCACGTGTGGTTAAACACCTTATTATGTGTGACCCTTTGAGGATTTATGCTATGTTGGACATGGAATTAAATCGCTATTTAATTCCAATAATCATAAGCGGTATCTAGCAACACGTTATGATTCCCAATTCACATAAATAGTGTACTGCTACAATATTTCAATCCTGCATAAGAGAATAATCAGTTTCTCTATTTTGATTCTTATGTCTCACGATATCATCGTATAATCCAAGATAGGAATGTGTCATTCTTGCAGATTATACGTTTCTTGATCTAGAGATAATTGTATAAAGTTGCATGCAAACAATCTATCTCCATCAAGGGGCCCAAACAGATATCGTCACTCACTAAGTGAATTAATGAGGGACATACGGTTTTCTTGATGATTAACTTTTCCCCGCACAATTCAAGAGAACATAAATAAAGTCCGTATAGCAGCCCTTATCGGGAATCAGCGGTAGACAGTATTTATTGAACCTATCCTCATGTGGAAAAGATAAACATCTCAAACTTAGAACCAAAATCATAACGAAATAAACAATGACACATAACACAATCCATATGTTTATTTCGATGGGTCAAGTCCTGTACTATGTTCCATAACATACACATATGCAATTAAGTTGGTAACTCTTTACCTATGATTAGTAGAACTTAATCATCACTTAACTTGCATACTAATCTTATAAGATAATTAATGTTCCTTGTTAATTATCAAGATTATGGACCGTTTAGATTTATTATTGTCATTCTAAAGAATGATCCACAGAGATCTACTATTCAGATCCTCAACCTGAATAATCTGTCAATAATAAACCTAGGAACAGATGATAAAATATCATCCCATACATAAACTAATAATTAAGTCATTAAATTATTGACTTCTAGGACATAACTCTAACAATACCAAGGTTAGTTTCATCTCTATCACATGATACCAAGATTAGTTACTCATTATTTTCTTTCTTCCTCTTTCATTTCTAGTCTTGCATATGGTTTCTGGTCTTGTGATTTGCTTTGTGTGCTGTTTCATCTCTTGATTACTTAAGAAATAATTTGAACAAAGAATTGTTCTTTCAATCTTTTCCTTTGGGATGATAAAGTAGAATCAAGTTGTGCTGCCAGATTTTCTTATTGAAATTGATGGGCATACATGCACTGATGCACATGATTATGAATACAAATTCTTGTATTCTTGTACTTAATATGCGGTTCTGCAGTTTGGCCTCAACATTAGTACAGGGAGGATTAATCTCATAAATCCAGTACATTGACTATTATAAAGCAAAATGAATGAAATGTACTCTGTGATTTAGAAAGCACCAAAATATGACAAGGATCAATACATACACCATTCTTTTAGTTGCACATTGTAATAACTAATAAGGATGGAAGATATATGTACGAGGGTAAAATAGTCAACTTTTAAGAAGCAAAGTACTTTCTCTTTTATAGTACTATTAAACTAGTCTTTTGTGAAGTGAGTTTCTGATTTCTATCATTTTTTTTCTTACATTATATAGGTTCTTAATTTGGAGAAAAAAAGGAAGTATCGGAGACATTTGATGTACACGGGTGATAAAATAGAACATAGCCTTTCATATTGGCTTTGCAAGAAAATGAGGTGGTCTCTATTGAAGATGAAGATGATCCAGGATGGCAACTGCCATTGGAGTAGGACCACGAGATGTATGTGATATGGAAATTTAGACATGATGGAAGAAGTTGAGCATGAGCCATATTATGCAGCCTTGTTAGAAGATGAAATATGAATTAGAACTGACATAGGAGCAATCGAAGTTGAAGATAATCCTGGATTTCATTAAGGAATTAAATTTGATTATATGAAATCTTGTATTATTAAACATATTGAATGATACTTGAGTTAATTATAAATTTAATTTATTGATGTTTTTCTCTTTATAATAATATTATCCTTTATTTTTAAATAAATAAAAGTTTACTCTTATAATTGCATTCTGTTTATATTATCAATTAATTATGTGAATGGAAAAATGTAATATTTGAACGGAACTTAACTTAGCAAGAAAATTGGCTAGATGATCTACTGTTGCAAAAATATAATATTTGAACGGAACATAACTTAGCAAGAAAATTGGCTAGATGATCTACTGTTGCAAAAAACTACGATTATTATTATTAGTATTTTTTACGCAGATTAAAAGTGGAAATTGCTAGACTATTAATTGTTGCAATTGTTCACGCGGCGGTCTTGCTATTTTGCAAGACTCGCGTTAATCTTTACCCACATACATAATTCTCTTTCAACAGACCCTTGCAACAGGACTTTATGCAAGACTAGAATTTTCCTAGCAAAGAAATATAGCGACAAAATTAAAGAACACCTTGCAACACAATGGTGTCTTGGTATATCCCTATTCTGTTGTAGTGTTCTCTTGAATATTGATAGTTTCATAATTTTTACAATCATTGTTTCAAAAAATATTTTACTAAAAACATTGTAAGAATTTAATATTCAATAAAAGAAATTCGAATAATTTAATACACAATGTTATTTTCAAATGATTTTTTTTATTGGATATCAAATGTCCATCCATGTTATATTAAAGTCCAAACTATCATCCAACGTAGATTTATTTCTATAATGTCGAGCTCTAAGCGTCTAAGCGAGATACATATATGTATAGTGAGTTCAAACCAGACGGTAAGAGTTCAGATTTAATTTCTCTATATATGACTATTAGCGTCCCCTATATATCTTAATTTTGTCATCATTTTGAGAACCAACATTATTGCCTCCTTGAGTGAAAGGTCGTAGGTTCGAAACCCAGCTGGATGGTCTTTCATAGACATTTAATTTAAAAATAAATTGGGTGACTTAGACCTCCAATTTATCTTCAAAAAATTTTGTCATCATTTTGAACATAGGATGAAATGATGCAGCATGACGACACGTTGCATAAATCCTGGTTTGATTCGATTTTATAGCCAATAAATAATTAATGATCTGATTAGTTCCATCATTTTGAGTCCAATCATGCATCAACTATCACGTATCCAACTAATTTTCCCATCATTATCACGAAAGAATACAAAATACATGAGCTAACAATTGTACGAAACCGGTCCCTTTCCCACTATATAGCTTCTACTTTCAGATAGCGACTCCTTAATATCTTGTTCATAAATCCTTTTTTGCCGACTTCATTACCTCTTGACATGAGATCTCTCCAAATTGGACTCAAAAGAATGGGTTTAACCTAACCTTACTAGCTCGTCGGATAGAAGATGAATTGGTTTAACCTGAGTTTGGAGAGCTAAAGATAATTTAATTTCTGCTGTTATACTTTTTTTTTTCTGAGAATGGTCCCGTAGGCAATTTTTGCTGTTATATACTGTGATATTTCTGTTTGCTTGCATGCATGCATGTGTCGCATTTGTGATTTTGTATGGGTTATATCTTGCAGTATTTGTTTTGGCGCTGGGGTTTTTAGGGAATAAATGTTATAGCTGAATTAGAGGTTTTACTACTGGTATACCACTAGATTTAGGTACCACGTGCTTATGTGTTTTTGGGTTTAACTTATTGTAATCTGATTGCTACTATACTTTCTGATAATAGAAAGTGGCGGAGCTGATCACCCAAAATAAATACAGAAATCAGGCAGGTCAAGTGATCGGGTAATTGGAATCAGTGTAACTTCAAAAAAGTTATACCATAGATGATAGATCAAATCGAATCGAGTTGGATTTCAAGTCGTATAGATATTAATTTCTTAAATAACTTGTTTTTTTTTCTGACATTACTACTTATTTCTTTATGTTGTTTTAAATTGTGTGATCACATATCGTCGCTTCTCTCAATTCCAAATTAGCTGCTTGTATCATTGTATGTACACATGAATACGAGTGATTGCCCCAAAAACCATAAAATTTGTCAATCCATCCAACCAATATAGTTGGGCATATTTTTATAAATCACGGTTATAGAGGTGATAATATCCTTAAAAATAACGAAAGAGAGAAAAGCGCAAGCATGACAAAATATGGAGTGTCCATACATGTTCATTTGTGGATTAATTTCAAATGTACCCATCGAAACTTCTAAATTACCAATTTTTCATCCACTTTCAAAAAACTAAAAATAAAATAAAATAATAATAATAATCTAGCCTGATATGAAATTGACAAGTTAACAGTAGTTAACAGTAGTATGATTGGAAAATCTAATCAGAGATCATCATCTTATCAGAGCTGTAAAGCACTCTTTCATCTGAAGCGTCACATTTGTTAAAAGGTCAGAAGTGGAAATCAATGCAAGGGAATGTATGTGGCCCAATTAAAGTAGAAGAGGCTCGTTTCAACTTTCAGGGATACAGATGCATTTTAAGAAAGAACCGAGAGAAAGAGACATAGAGAGGACTGTTGAACAGAAAAGCCAAATAGTAAATAGAAAGTAATAGTAGAGTTACTATGATGGTTGAATGGGAAGATGGTACTTTTGAGTCTCAGTTGTTATGTGGCAATAGGCTGTCACCTTTGATGGTATATATCTAAACGTCTTTGATGTCGTGTTTGATCCTCTTTCATCTCGTCTTGTATCATGTTAGAACATTTAATTAGATGACATAACATATCATACGATATGGCAAGTGACACGTCATAACAACATGGATTACATATTTACATATATATGCAGCTGTCTATTGTATGAATGTGCATGTCTAAACACATGCATGTTTTACCAAAAAAATAACATACTACTCTAAATCGCCACTCTACCTCCGAACAAAAAAAAAAATACTACTCTTGAAATAATGCATGAATAAGGACTCATGTTTTCCTTCAACCTAACAAGCATTAGATTCATAATTTGCTTATTTTCATCTCTAGAAAAACTAGCTAGAAGACATGAGAGCTTAAGACCAAAAGTATGTGCATCCTTTACCAAAGATAATATATATACTCTGCCATAAGCAAAATTATAATTGTTTTGTTTTGTTTTTTTTTTTTTGACACAAAGGGGAAAAAAACACATCGCTTCCTTAATAAATGATACAACTATAGTATTATTCTTTATAAATAGTAAACTGATTTATATTGTCTCCTTCTATAATTTTATATATTTATATTAATTCTAGTTTAAATTCGGTACAAACTAACCAAGCAATCAGCAGTTGTAATGGTGGTGGGTGAGACGGCCGGTGCTGTCTGTTGGAGTTACAATGAATTTAGATAAAGAACTAAAAAAAAATGGCATGGAGGGAGGCTCCCACAAATGATGATTTTTGTGGGGTTCCAACAGCGCTTTTGCGTACAATGCATCAACCTTTTCGACATGTGTAGAGTGACATACTGACATGTTTGATTCTCTTACTGAACTGCCTAAAAAGTTAAAAACTCTACCATATGGACAAATAAACAAAAATGTTTTACTGCATTGTTTGGGAATGATTAAGAAAAGTTCTGGGTAGGAACTGAGATATTATTTCTTTTTTGTTCATTGATTATAGGAAATCAAAACTTGTACACACGAAATTATCTGGGTATTTGCATGAAATCAAAACTTGACATGAATGTAAAACTTGCCAAAGAGTATACATGTATACTTTTTTACTTTCATTAATTTATGTAACGTTAGAAAAACATATAAAAAAAATTAAATCACTGCTTAGAGCGCGTCTCTATGGGACTGAAAAGTGCCGGGTTTTGCAAGGGCGGTAGGCAAGTATGCAAGTGAGAACACATTGTATCTTTTTTAAAAGTTCGTTAGGCATGCATATTAAAATTAACCTGATAACTGCAATTTATATTTGATAAAATATATAACTAAACCTTTTATTTATTATAATATGTATAATAAAATTTATATATTGCAATTCAATGAGAAGAAAGTACAAAAAAGGAACCTGTAGCATCGATCATTAATGATGACGGGTAGTAGTATTACGTATAAATTAACTTTTACTATTATCATTACCACCATCATTAATTATTAATGATCATCATCCTCATCATATCAATTAAATTCAACTCTACCAGTAAAAGAAAGTATTTATTAAAAATTAGAAAACTTTTCCATATTCTTGCATTTTCTTCTATATTCCAGCTACTAAATCCATGCTTCAACTTCACGCATCCAACTAAATATTTGGGAACAAGCAAAACGTAATGATGATTACAAATTTACTGCTAATACTATTGTGCGAATGTATTTTCCATTGTTCCATCCTATTAATTTATATGCTCTACAGATTCTTGGTGTTACATGATCTACTAAGGAGTTCAAGCACTTACTAAATAATTAACGAATAAACAAATATATACATAAATAAATGCCATATTCTTGCTGCATGCGTGTTCATAATAAGGAACGCAACAACTCCTTGAAGTAGAAAAACTATGCAAATTGAAACTTCTTTATATTATTTTCATAGCTATGAGTATTTAGGCAGACAAGATATAAAATCACAAAAACTATAGAGTTGCTAGCTAGCTAGCTAGCTACTTTGTCCTGGCATCTCATTTAACTTGCATAAGTTACAGGTAACAACTTTAGCTGTTATATGTACAGCAAATTAACAACACAGGTTACTTAGTTGCGAATAAATAATTTGCAACCTCATCCCAGTAATGTACTTGATTGCTTGTGGCCTTAAACATGCCATGCAATTCATGAAGGTAACGAAAATGATTATATAAAAGGCAGGGGCTAGACCCTTGTTTTTTCATCAAAAAAAGAAGATAACGAAAATGACAAAACCTGCTAAATCATAGCTTACACAGAACTAGTTAGGAATGCAGTACCGAATAAATATTTTAATTTCTTCATAACGTTGTCATTACTAATTTGAGACTTCTTTGACAAACCACTCTAATTCTGTCATTCTTATGCACATATGAATAATTGAATTAAATACAAGTCAAGTTAGGTACTCTTTTTGTTCAAAGTCACAAGAGAAACAACATTTTAAGCCAATAATAATAATAATATAAAACAACATCATAGGATGGAGACAGAAACTCATAATTAGGTGACCTTCATAACATCTTTCATTTATTTTTCTTATCATTGCATCAGATTAATGCACAGATCAAAGAATAATGTGCCCCTTTTCTTTTTCTAGGAGGAGGGGGGTGGTGGGGATTTGTCAGACTGTCAGTGGTCCAAGTTTGGGACCTAAAATCTTGATAAAAGCTCCGGACGCTCAAGAAAGAGGGCACCAGGAAGGCAAATGCATGTGCTTAGATAAGCAATGATGGGCCATATGTTTAGGTTGGTAGGATGTAAGATAGGGCTTAGAAATTTAATTGGTTATATTTGTTTATTCAGTTTTTAGCGTTTTTGTCTCGGACCCGGTCACCAGGGTATAAATGGGCTTTGTATATTATTATATAATAACAAATACATTTCCATCGCAAACATATTTTTATTCCTCATGTAACCTTGACCCTTTATCTAAAACTAAGCAAAAATTATATTTACATCATTAGAGGCTGATGCTTGTCTTTGTCTGCATAGAAACATTGCTACAGATTCCAAAACCTTCAACTTCAAGGCCTGTTGAAAAGGGTTAATTTTGGCGTTTTTCTAAGTAAAAGAAATATCTTGGCTGCATTAATTGATGTGAAAAGACTGTAAAGCTGTTTATATAATAAAATATATAATCGTGTACTGATATTATAGGCACCTATCTGCAATTCTGCATCCCCTAACTTTTAGGCGATGCGCGCATCTGCAGCCAAAATGTGTCCTTGATACAACTACGTACAAGTGTTAATTATTTTCAACCACATTCATATTTACTATTGTTGGTAGTAGTCGTTATCTCATCCAAACTCAAACACATGCATGCATGACCTATTACTAGTGAAGGGAAACAGAGTAATTTGTAATATTGTAAACCAAAAATTAAGAGAAAACTTTGTCTTCATGGGCAGTGAAGTGTGCCAGAGAGAGAAAGAGAGAGGCAAATGCATGTGGTTGGGTCGACAAGGAGCATTCATTTGAGGAGACCATATTATCTATTTGAAACGGTCTTTGTTTTGTGTGTGTTTGTGTGTTAGCGTGTGTGTGTGTGTGGTTTCTTACTTTATAACGGTAGGAACTGACCAAACAAAACATGTTACCACGATTAAATGAAACTGAACCAACTTCCAGAAGCTAGACCATTAAAAATGCTTGACAAACATCTGAGAACCAAACATATGAAACTCATGTGCTTGCTTTTTGTTTCTTTTTACTTTTCTCCTTTTGCTGTTTGGGCGGTTTGGCTTGTATGCCGAATGACTAGTTCCACACTGACTTGATCAGAAGGCAAAATCAGTTCGTAAGAAAAAGTACATAATCACTGAAAGTCAAAAATAAGAGAGGCACAATGTTCTTTTGTCATATCTTAGCTTTCATCAGCCTTCTAAATAGCTTTCAAAAAATGAGAACAAATCTTTGATTCGGTGGATAAGGACAATGTTATTATGTGAGAGACGAAGATGAATGAGTATGACTCTTATTTTTTATCGCAAAGAAAATAAAAAATTAGTGCAAGGCTCTAAGCATGAAATGAGAAAATAAAGAACACAAACATAATTACATAAACGAACAGGGAGCCCAGAATATTGTAAAAGCCTACAAATTAAGGGAATGAGAAATTCTAAGGCCCAAAATATTTGGGGCTGCCCTTGAGTATTCTGTATTCCACCAATACATACCAACCAGGCAGAACAGAACAAAAATACCAGCCTAACAGTATAACTGAATTCTGCTTTCACATCAACTGAAGTCTACTACACTGTATAACTAGATGAAAGACTTCTAATATAATATGGTTCCATTTCAGGAACTGCAATCTGTTAACAAATTACATCACTGAGATTACGAAATATAACTCAGAGCTTGGAGTGTTTGAAACTTTCTGTGGTGGAATTCCTGATCTGTCCATCCCTCCGAAGTACACTATGCTTTCTGAAAATCAGCAACAACAACAAAAACAACTGAGCCTTCTGAAACCCAGAAAGGGAAAGTAAAAAATAAACCATGATAAATAAATACACAAGGGGGCCGTTTGGATGATGTAGGAATTTGGGGAATTTGCAATTCCTAGACATAAATTTATTGGGAAGTGTGTAACTTTGTGAAGAGTTTGGATTGTTTATAATAAATTTGGCATATAAAATGTCCGGAAATTCCGGCCCCATTCAAACAGGGCCAAGGATATTACAATACTTCACTCATCGATAAAACATGTAAAACACCACAACAAACCCAAATTAACCTTCCTCTCTCTAACACCCAGTTTGGTTCACAGGAAATGACGATAAAGGGGAGTAAACTGTAAATGGGGATAGAATGGAATGAAAAGGGTAGGAAGCTTATCATATAATCCATGCTAATGTTTGGTTAGTTTTGTTTCCCTCCATTACACCTCAAGTTGGAGAGTAATAAATATAAGCTTTAGGAGAGTTCAAGAGGTTAAATGACGGCTCTATTAACCTTAGCATCCAATAATATCCAATCAAACAGGAATGATTTCAAAAATTTTATTTCCCTCCACTGCCCTCTCTTTCTCTACCTTCCATCCAAACAAGGTCAAGTCTCCATGAAAGGAGAGCATGTTCGATTTTATGACTGAAGAAATTTAACTGTTCCCACATTTAGAATAATCCAATGAGTCTCGTTGTAATGGTTGTATAAATAAAAATGTCCAAGCTAAGCTGTTTCAAGGGCCCATATGATGAAAATATTTTATTTTTCATGACTCCTGAAAAGGGATATCACAGCCCATTTCATGATTATTCCAACAATTTGTGAATCATCACAAATACTCAAAAATGACAGCAAACATCAACTCCTATAACCCTCCAATGTATATGATATTAAAAAATGACAGATATGTCGTAGGTGCCAGGAAACGTCACTTCTCACTGAAATAAATAAGCATGCTAGTGCTTCATCTTATCTTGAATGAGAGGAAGGGTATAGGTGATATTTTCCATGTTTGGAGGGCAGATGTATAAAGGGAACTCGTAATGCTTTATATGGGCAGAGATGGATTTAATGGAAAATAAAATAATGGATTCAATGAATTGGTGTAGAAACTAACTTGAACAGGAAGGTAGAGCTTAAACTCAGGAGGAAGTTCCTCTTCTGTATAGAGTCGATCTGAAAAGTATATTCTTCTCAGCCGGCAATTTCCATGCACCTGTTACACTCAACCAAGTTAAAATTAATATGAACCTTAACTGCCATATTTACAATAGACTATGGATTAATTTGTTTAATTATTAGCTTAAGTGGGCAGCTGGGTAATTAGTTGGCATTCACCTTCAGATTCTGGTGCTGCAGCAGTGACTTGTGTAAATGTCATTTCTACTTAGTGCTGGAGAGTATTGTTTTCGCAACAAGAATGGTAAATTTTATCAATTTTTTTTGGGTTGTCACCGAAAAATTGAAGAACATTGATCTTGTTCGGTTTTATGTCTAGCCTACCCCAACTTATTTGGGACTAAGACTTTGTTGTGTTGTTTTTGTCACCAAAATAATGAATTGTTACTCAAATTTCAAGTTTGGTTGTCGATACTACACATTAGTATTTAATTATTTTTCAACAAAACTGGTGCATAACAATGCTCACCTCAATCTAAAATGCCTCAAAAACCAGAGCTCAAAAAATGAGAACATCATGTCAAGAAAGAACCCCTTGGCTATGTATATCCTTAAAAAATGAGAACATCATGTATGCCTATCCCAAATTTCCAATGATCATCTCCTCCCTTTAAATTTCTTCCAAATAAATGCCCAAATTATCCATTCAGAGGCCATTTTTTATTACTTAATCAAGGTGGGAGTGGTGTGGAGACGAATTCTTATGTTTTACAGAAAATGCATGATATATTTCATATTCCATTTTAGACATGAATTTTAAATATATTTGCAAGGGAATGTTAGAATCCCTTTCATTCCTCCCAGTGAATTTAACCAAATTTTCAGTATCATCATGCTTGCTGGTGCTGTTCAGAAGCAGTAATTAGTAAAATATATACAGGTTTAATGTAGGGACCTGGACACGGAGCGTCTCAACATAGTTGGTGCCATAAGCACGCCTCGTGAGGTCAGAAAGGTTAAGCTGGATGTTGTTCCACCCATCTTCCATCTTCAGCGGCATTGTGCATATGAATGGTTTTACCCTCGTCAAGCTCTGTAACAAAACAAACGGAGATTATAATGCTTAATCTAACTGGGTGCTAATAGAAATAACTTGACAGTTTCCCTTGCTTTAAGAATACCAACAGAATTATCAATTTACTAGGATCTGTACAGAACCAACAGAAAATATAGCTTAAATTTATTCTTTTTATCAGTCTCATTATCCAAAGTTGATTATACCAATTACAAAAGATCTATTGTTCAATGGAATAATATATTTAAATGTGAAAATTTATAGGTGCTTTTATTTGGAAAGAGGGAAATATATATTTTTTTTCAGTGAACAAAGAAGAAGCATAAGAATAACCTACCTGGAAATTGGATGCCCGAAAACGCCTCCTTACATTTCTGTCATCCAAGATCTGAACCTCAAACGAGAAATACTTGTTCAAGTTCTTCACAATCAGTACAAGAAAAGGAAGCTTTATGCCAAGAGTAGCATTGGGGTCTGCAGGGCAGGTGATATAAGTTGACTGCAAATTCTCGCCAACTATTTCAAGAACATTTGACTGAATATCATCATCTTGAAGTCTCTTCACACGCCCCTCAGAGACTGCCAATATTTAGAATGAAATATAATTCACAAAACAGTACCCTTTATTAAAATTAAATTTAGACCCAAAAACAATTCATTGTAATTGATGGGGTTCTCTTATACTGGGCTTGGGTAGAGGGTGAGCAGGTATAGGATAAATTGTTCACAGACTAATTCCAAGTCTGTCCCTAAACTTCTGTTTCGGTCCCAGTGTCAGTTTAGTCAAGAAAGGAGTGCTTACTAGTTACTGGTATTCGTAGCTTAAATTATGATTGCAAAAGGTACAGTCTATTCCTTAACTTGTCATATTCAAACTTTGCAATTTAACAAAAACTCCAATATCAATGATTACAGTATTGTCAAAAATTGGATAAATTTTTTCAGGAGGCACCAAACTATATCCAGTATAAAAATTTGGTCAAATAATAATTAATTTGTCCCCTCAAGCCACAGAACTTTTGAATAGTCCTAGGCTATGTCGCTCTTTCTCCTTCCATCATATAAATTAATTGCTGTAGTATCTATCGATTCCTCTCTCCCTCTCGCATCCCTACTACCTCCCCTACCTCTATAACAACAACAAAGCCTTTATTTCCAACAAGTTGGGGTAGGCTAGAAATGAAACCCAAACTAAATCCAAGTCACAGAATCAAGGTAGAAAGAAACAGTAAGGCAGAAGATGGTAGGACAAAACAACAAGTAGGGTATGGCTTAGTCACCTCCTAATCAATTTACTTAGAAATACATGGTCGGACAAATTTTAAGAACAGGTTGGAAAATTCAATACCTTCTTTATCCCAAATCTGAAGAGGTTTGCTCCTAAACGCAGAAATAACATGTTAGACTAACGAGGAAATTTCATGTGTACCATACAAAAAGTTGAATACACCATAAAAAGCCAGCAATATCATGAACATCCCCCAAAGCATAATTAGTTTTATGTAGTGTTTTCAAGTTTTTTTTTTTCCCCTTATTCCCTCAAAAAAGTGTAAATTTATCTTTCCTTGTTACTGCTCTCCACATAATGAAGAAAAAGAAGAATAGCTTAAGTACTCTATAACAAACAAATAGGAAAAAGCAGATACACATGACATATCTT
Source organism: Rhynchospora pubera (assembly GCA_028095005.1). Classification (NCBI taxonomy): domain Eukaryota; kingdom Viridiplantae; phylum Streptophyta; class Magnoliopsida; order Poales; family Cyperaceae; genus Rhynchospora; species Rhynchospora pubera. Next base: position 182,134,402 of record CM051461.1, read on the forward strand.
CTTTACAAGAACAAATACTTCTATGTTCTAGGATCATGAATAAAATTCTGAATGAATATAATAATTGAACTAAGATGGTACAGTAAAACTTACCCAAGACTGTAAAGGATTGATAGAAATCCTGACTGGAATGTGTTTTTGAACATTTATTCAGCTGCAAATTTACAAAAATCCCAAGTCAAAGAATGCTATAATTGAAGTAACCAAGTAAAAAAAAAAAAAAAAAAAAACTAAAAACTTGTTCTTGTACCAGTCAGCATGGTACCCTACAAAACTAAGTACCAGAATCAGAGACAGAGAGAAGGCATGGTGGGTCTCTATTGTTTGTGCAGTATCTACCTTACTTAAAAATAGTTACATGATTCTACCATAGCAATTAGCAACCAGTAGTCTGTTTCTGCTATTACGGATTACGGGTTGAAAATCTATCTCTAGTGGCAGATTTTGTTAACCATCGGATTAGTGGATGATTTTGTCGACCAGACGGAAGGGTTTTAAGGGAGGAAATATAATGTTTGAATAGATAAAAGGGGCGAACCTTACCAGTTACGACTTAGCGCCGATTTCTTTTTCGATGGGATTGATGATTGATTAATGATCGAGAGAGAGATTGATTTGGGGTAGCATCAGTTCATGTCTCATTTCGTTAATTATTAAATTAAAACAGATAAAACTGAACACACCGACAAATATCTTTTTTGGGCCGTATATTAGGCCCGCTATTATTTTTTTCCATAAAGTGATTTAATCGTAGCTGATAACTACAATCATTCAGGCAATCACGCAATCAAACTCTATTTTAGGTAAGCGCGTTGTCTTCATTATTTTTCGAAAATAGAAACTGCTCTCATCTGTTCCCTCACCTTCTCTCACCCCGCGCACTTGGATCCCTCACCCTCTCTCACCCCCTCATCTGTGCGCTGCCTCCCTCTCATCCATGCGTCCTTTCTGGTTCCGCCCCTCTCCCCACGCGCCCCCGGCTCCACTTCTTCTCCCCACGAGTTCCCTTGTCTCCGCCTCTTCTCCTCAATGCATCCCCTGTCTCCGTCATGTCTCCTTCTCACCCACACGCCTCACCTCTCTCCATATTTTCTGCCCCTCACCTTTCTCCTTCATCTCCTCCCCTGTGACTCACTTCTCCTTTACCCACGTGCCTCACCTCTGTCCATCTTCACACCCTTATAAAGATACAACCTTATCAAAACTAAATACTCCCTTAATATAATTGAGATACTCTCTTATAGTTCTTTAGTTACTCCCAAACAATAGCGAAATCAGATATGAATATTATTTACTCTCTTACTTGTATTAAATACTCTCTTATTACTAATTATTTACTCCCTTATAGTTATTTAGTTACTCCCAAACAACAGCGGAATCAGATATGAATATTATTTACTCCCTTATTTGTATTAAATACTCCCATATTACTAATCATTTACTCCCTTATAGTTATTTAGTTACTCCCAAGGAACAGTAGAATCAGTTCTGAATATTATTAATTTCCTTATACATATTAAATACTCCCTTTATACTAGTTATTTACTCCCTTATAGCTATTTAGTTACTTCCAAACAACAGCAGAATCAGATATGAATATTATTTACTCCCTTATTTGTATTAAATACTCTCTTACTACTAATTATTTACTCTGTTATAGTTATTTAGTTACTCTCAAACAACAGTAGAATCAGTTATGAATGTTATTTACTCCCTCATGCATATTAGATACTCCTTTTATACTAGTTATTTACTCCCTTATAGCTATTTAGTTACTCTCAAACAACAGCAGAATCAGATATGAATATTATTTACTCCCAAACAACAGAAACAAATTTTAATGTTATTTACTCGCTTAAAGAATAGTGAGAAGGAATAGATGAAGAGAAAGAGAGAAGGGATCGGGAGATAGGGAGAAGTGTGCAAATCAGAGAAGGGGTGAGGAGATAGAGGATAATGGAAAGCATGCATGAGATCTAGATGGGAGAGATCTCACGGGTGAGAAGAAGATGAGGAGATCAGAGGTAAGGAAAACGACGCGAGTCGGAGATGCGCGCAAGGCGCGCGAGGGAATGGAGAGGTGAAGGGAGGCGTGCGAGGGAAGGAGAAGGACGGGAGTTGGAGAAGGACGCGAGTCGCGTGATGAAAGAGAGAGGTGAGGGAGTTGTGTGAGGGAAGGGAAGGGTAGAGAAGGGGAGCGCTATCCTCTGATTATTTGATTGCTCAATCGGTTGATTACCGTAAGTAATTCCCTGATTTAATATCTACATCTTGTAATTATAAAATGATCATTTAAATTACAATACGTTGTATTACATTTTTGTTATCTTTTCTTTCAGTTTGATTTTTGGCATAATCAATGTCCTTTGTCGTGATGTTCTTCGCGACTTTCATATCAACCTTATCATATCTGGTTTAATAAATAAATAAATTTTATATAATAGTAAAAAAAAAGAAGTAATGTTAGAATCAAACATATAGGACGTCAAACACGATTCAAACGTAGCACATTAAAATTTCAAACGGTCGATCCAAACCGCTCAATATGATCTCTATATTAAAATATCTTTGGTAATCAAATTTTATATTTTTTCATATTTTCTAATTATTTTTTTCGAATTTTCAAAATTGAAGGGTTCAAAACTTTTTAGATTGAGCATATTGAAAAATTCCAAAAAATTAGTAAAAAAATTTGAAAAAAATATAAAATTTGGTCTCCATGAAGATTTTATAACACAGAACAATTTGAGCGGTTTGGATCGGCCATTCCAATTTTAAAAATAAAAATTTCATCGCGTTGGACAAGTGTACGTGTCCTATATATTTGACACTAGCAACTCCCAACAGAAAGACGACAGCGTTCAGCAAGTATTAGAGAAATCATGATGCTTATCTTCCAAATTTATTTTTACGCATATCTAAAATCTAAAATAGAACACACCTACGTCCGTATCCATTTGTTCACTTGGCCACGTGGTATCAATGCATGGCTCATATTTCTCGAGCGATCGTTTCACTTTCTCCATCAAATCTCTCCTCCTCCCTTTGTTAATATTTTTGGTCAGAAAAATTAGGAATTAATTTGTACAAATTAATACATGGTTAATAAAATTAGAGGAGTTATATATTTCTTCTTTTTTAAGATTTGGTGGCTTAATTGTTTTCGTATGAAGAAGATTTGAGGGGTTATATTTCGATTTTCTCTTTGTCTGAATTACAATATATTGCTTCCGGGCATTTTGGATATTTTTAAATTGGCAAACATTAGAGTGACATAGATAAATTTAGTATGTTTTTAGAAAAAAAAAATAGCGCATAAAACATTTTTTGTAGTTTTATGATAATATATATCGAATAAGTCATTTTTTGACGGTATATTTGAAATTGAAGTGATATAATTTTTTTTGTTGAAGGCTGCTTTTTTTAAAAAAAAAAATCATTTATGAAAACCTTGGAATTTAATTTCAAGAAATATTTTACAAATCTAAAATACTTCAATTTCAATTCAGGGATTTACTGTTCAATTATCTGGGCCGTCCGTTCTTTCTCTTAGCGCGATGGATTGCATCTCCTTCGTTCCCCTCCACTAACTTCTCCGCTCGCTGCTCGCATTCTCCCTCAATTTTTCTGTCTACCTCCCTTCGTGCCTTCCGTGGTGTTCTCCTCTGGCGCGCCTCATTCCTTCGTTTCTACCTCTCAACCTTTCTCCTGTCGCCACACCAAATCAAAATTTACTTTGATTCTCAATCGAGAAACTTCGCCTCCCCACTTTCTTCCTGACCCAGCCCATACCGCACCCGGTCCTTTCGTCTCTCCCTACCCACTCCTCCGTGAGTTGCTCCTCCGTACCCATTCCTTTCTCTTTCTGGAGCCTTCTTCTTCCTTCTAAACGCTCTCTTTTCTTTTTGCTCTTTCGGTGCCGAGCAGCGACAGTACGAGGGTTTTTTCGATCTCGAGGCTTCTGTGCTAGATCGGCAGAAGGAAAGCAACAAAAAAGTGCCAGACTGCCAGATCGCTAGAGTAACCGAACGAGCTGAGATTGAAGAAGTATTCTATTCGTGCAAGATCACGACTCCTTGATGGGTGAGAAATCTTACAAGATTAAGTATTCTATTATTTTATGCATCACTACTTTGATCCTGATCTTAGCCTAAGTCAGCATATCTTTTGCATTTATGTCTAAATTGATGGAAAATAAATTTTGCCTAAAAGAATGAGACTTTACCTTGCACCGCATTACAAGTGTATTTGTACAAATATGGTAGATTTTTTTTGAAGTATTGATGAAAGAAAATTTGCACAAGTGCTCAGGTCTACACCAGTGAATGTTCCCAGGTCTGCACCAGCACCCAAGCCAGAGAAGCATGTGGTACCTACTCCTGCACCATCTTTTGTCACTGATGCTCCTACTTTTAGTTCTAATGCTACTGACAGCAACACTGTTCAGGAACTGGAAGGTATTGCTGGCTCTCCCAAATTCTAATATGTATATGTCAAAATTGAAATTTGTGAGACCAAAGTTTTCACGGTTTAATTTATCTACTTTCTCTAATTAGATGGCCACTCCATCTATGTGAGGAATCTGCCTCTAAATGCCACACCTCAGCAACTCGAGGATGAGTTTAAGAAATATGGAGCTTTTAGGCCTGGCGGCATCCAAGTCAGAAGCCACAAGGTCTTTTATTTTCCAACCTGTATTTTTAGATTGCAGACGGATAGTTTTGTCTATACCCTGCAAATATTTTCATACTTCTGTTTTTTTATTTGTCAGTCTAAAGAAAACTTTGGTACATGCACACGGGTTGTGGGACTATGTCTTTGTTTAGAGTGGGGACGTGAGATGTTTTACTGATTGTACAAAATATTTTTGGCGTTTATGATTGTAGTTCCTATTGGAAACTGGAGACTAACTAAGACATTTACCTTTATGTATAAATAACTCTCATGATTAGACTGGAGCAACAAAAGGGTAAGACTTCATCAAAGTGTAACCATTCGAACCCATTTTTCCTTCTTGCAATGAACCAAACGTAAGCAAGGAAAAAACTAATAGAGGGGCTGGGATGCTACATTACAAGTTATGACAAGTAGGTTATAATGTGTTATTGTTTCCATAATGTGTTATTGTTTCCTTCTTTTAAGTTAATTTGGTCATTTTACCAAAAGAATGTTGTTTGCTAGCACTTGGTTATTGTGTGCAAGTAAAAAAAAAAATGTTGTTTCAGCTCGGAAGTATAAAAAACTTCTATTCTATTTTCAGAACCACATAAAAAAATTATTTTACATTTCGAGAAAAGATCTATTTTGGCTGTCTAGGTAGATTCATGTGTTTTTATACATGTAAATTGACAAGCACGAGGGTTCTGCCATGGATTCGTGGAATTCGAGGAGGCCAGCGCAATCTAAAGTGCAGTGGAGGGACTTTATAATATATAAAACATACAGATGAGTTAATTTAACCACATTAGCTTTCTGTATTCTCATATAGTTGCTCAATTGGTCCATACCAGTTTATACTTTTACATTTAATCAACTATCTAGCTGTATTTATCGAGTTTTCCAGATAACTAGCTCGAATGGAATACTCATGAGGTATGAGAGGTATATTTATATCTGTAGCTTATTCTAATTATGTCGATGTTTGCAAATTTAGTAATTTATTTGCAGATTATATAAAACCTAATTGAAGCTTTTGTCAAGAGACCAGTTATCTTTTTGTTGCACAAAATGTGCTTTTGTACTGATGGGTATAGGTAATTGATATAATAAACAAATATCTTCTAATGTCTAATATACCATTCACTTAATTTGAATAAGTTGTTTCCGCTCCAGAATTCTCTGAACTATGGCAGTAAGATACAATTGATGATTTCAGGCCTATGCTTTAGCCTTATATTAAATAAAGATGCTAGCATTTTTGGCCCTTTTATTTTATTTATAAAAAAAATTTCTATACAGTTCCATGTTTATATCCATTTATTTTATTCTCCTTAATCGGGTTCCTTCTTTATAAAGAGCAATAATAAAGCAGTAGCAGTGTGATGGATTGATATAATGCAATTCAGATAATTTAAATTTAAAAATGTAAAATTTATTTATTAATACTCCATTTATTTGATTCAAAACTGTTACTTAAAAGAGATGGCATGAACAATTTTATACAAAATTTCCTTATTTGTGCTGCATTTTCTCATTCTCATTTTATTTTCTAACTTTCAGCTAACACAATGTACTTTTCCTTCGATGCTGATAACAATAATGTGTGTGAGACGATAAGCGATGCCAGCAAGATGCGACGGGATAGACTCAACCCAATTTAAGAGGGAAGCGCATGCAGTAAGTTAGATTCTTGACCTCATCTATTTAGGTGTTTTACACTTCTATTTTTGCTGTGAACACAGGCTTTAAAGGAAGTTTGTGCTGATAGGGAAAGTATGTTAAGTCCAACAAGAGAAGATAAGCCTTAACCATGGCATTGTGGTAAGTGGCCCTTTCTTTAATTTTCTATTTCTCTCCATGTGTTTTACAACAGAGCAGTACTAACTCATAACTAATATTGCTCTCAAGAAACACTAATTAATAGGACTGTTTTTAATGGCGTAAGTTTATATAAATTAACAGTATCCATGCACCTCAACTAATGTTGAAATATACAAATTCTTTTAAGTAATTATTTTCTTTTGGAGTAAGCGCACAACCAATTTTGGTAGTATATATATAGTAGCATTTTTTCATGTGCATGATAGAAATTGGGCATTGTTCTTTTTCTTTTTTGGTTATTTCTGAAACACCCATGCAAAATGAGCAGTGACTTAGTATTTATAAACAGCAGTCTATATATTGAGTTGTAAAGAGCTTAATTATTTTATAAGAAAACGGTTAGCTGATAATTTGATTTTCGTAAATATATAACATATATTCATTTTTCTTATGTCGCAACAAAAGATTGTAGGGTGCGATGGTCTTCCTAAGATAAGATTGTTGAGCCTCGCTGAAGAGTAGATTGTTAGAATTGTAAGTTTACTTTTTTACAATTTTCTCTCTCGACATGTTACCTAAAAAAGATCATCTATATTTTTTATGGTTTACGTTTTGGATTTAAAATATGGTTTGAAATTCGAGTGTCCATACTTTTTTTTACTTTGAATTTTCAGAGAACATTTGTACTGAATTTTATTTGAGAAAAGCTTATGAAAAGTTTGCTTTTATATATTTGATTTAGTTTGCATTATCTTCTCTTTTATATATATGTAGATTGAACTGCCAGAGATATCAACTGAGGTGAGAAGGGCACACCCTAATTTAAGCTATGGACATTGATGCAGGTATGATGTATAATATTCATTCTCTTAATGAACATTTAGAGCTTACCAAAATTGAATTGTGTTAGAGGTGTCAGGTTGCTAAAACATATAATTACAGGATGTAGAAGTTGAAAAAAAAATCCTGAATGGAAGGATATATCGATTACAGAAAAAATAAAATCATACATCATTTTAAATGCCTTTCTTTTTTGTTGTAATTAATTTTCTTTACCTTTCAATATCATAGATAGAGAACTTAAAAAAGAGCTGATGCATTTAAACTTCATGTAGTGAACTTTGTCAGGTCTATGTGTTGTTGACAAAATCATATTTATCTGACAGTTAGTAATATCTGCTGTTTTACTGAAAAAAATAGTTCGTTTAATAATATCTGACATTAAACTTCATGAGGCAAAGTTTGTCAAGCCACTTCTTTTTCTTATCCTTTTGTTGTTCTGCACAACAAAGGTTAGTGCCTTTTTCCAATAGTTTCATTAAGTATATAAACAATAAAGGGCTACAATGTGGACTTCTTTGTCCGATTTCTTATTTGTTTCAGTATGAATGACCATTACCGGCAGAAAATTTGTTGTGCTTTCTAATCGATTCTCAAAACTTGAAGACACAAACTTCTCACTGTATATGTTTATAGTGGATATGTTACATGATGAATTCTGAGAGTGTTTTTGTTCCTATAATATAGTCTCATATATTTTTATGCTTTTTTCCGTGTTATAGTGTTGCAAACCTTCTCTTTTCTCTGAAGAATTTGTAAATTTTTTGGAATTATAATAATTAAAATCACAACGGCACAAGAAAAATCAAGTACTGCTTCGGCCCTCTTCTCCTTCTTTATATATATATATATATATATATATATATATATATATATATATATATATATATATATATATATAGATATTTATTATTGTGAATTCTTATCCAGGTTACACAATGGACAAATAAAAAAAAAAGGCCTAAAAGATAGTTTTGTGCGTGTGACTAGATTGCTATAATGATTAAACTTCTGTTAGATATTGGATTTGATTTTTATTTGATTGCTTCATGTTATAATTTTTTCCCCTTTTGTATAACTTAGATTGTATTATATTTTGTTTTGGAATGTTTTTTTTTTTCATTTTATCTCAGTGAAGGAATGCAGGTATGAATTAAATATAAACTTTCATCGAGCGAAGTGCGATGCAAAAGCTAGTTTTCATTGAAAATCAATAGCAAAATAAGGTTTACATGTGGTGTGGGGGAGACACTTGGTTGTTTGCTATCAAATATTATTTAAAAAGAAGGGGGGAGAATTTTGTATGTTTTATTATACATATTTTGCCTCGTTTTTGTTATAAATATTTTCAGAGAAATGTGGATGTTATTAACAATAATTTTTCAAACTTTAAGCTATCCTTTTATAGTTGTATTTATATATGTTTTCATATGCATTCTAAATCTCACAAAATAAGATGTTAGAGAATATCAATGAATCTAAAAATTATCTAGACCAACCTTGGATTTTTAATTAAGTTGATATTTGTTGGTATAATATTAACACATTTTTATTTCTATTGTGGGATCCAAAAAATAGTAAGTTTTATGCGCCATTATTATCTCATGTATGGAAAAATTGATTGGAATATGTTTCATATTTATAATTTCATTAGCTAATACTTGACCAAGTGGAGGAAAATAGTTGATGCTGTGGTGTTGGGGACTCACATCTTCTGCTGCGCGTAGCAGGCCGCACTTTTCATCCCAACCGTCAGATCTAATATGGACGGCCTCTAGAAAATACCGGATTGAAAGACTCGAAAAATTTAACCATCCAGACCAGATCGGACGGCTCGTATGAAAAGTGATGTCGTGCCATGCGGCAGAGGATACGGATCCGCAGTGGTGGTACTTGTATAATACCAATCATGTATAACATTACAAAGACAAATGGTGTTAGCTTCATACAAAGAACAAATCCTGCATAGTTGCTCATGATCTAGTCTCCATTAAAAGATGTGTTAAAACTAGTTTTCTAGAGGTTGAGAACAAAAGACAAATACTATAGGAATGCTAATTTTTAGAATTTTTTCTAATATAATTTTTAAATTTTACCATATTTCTTACTCTTAATTTTATTTTATTTTCCTCCCAATAATTAGCTGAAGTAGAAGCATGAAATTAGATGCGAATAATGATTACTTAAACTAGAAATGGTTTTGTCCCTTTTCAAAAAAGTATTATTAATATTCCTTCTTTTTTGTATTTATCCATAAATTTTGGATTAAGTTATAGTAGCTAAAATGGAAATATATCCTTCAAAACCATACCGATAGATGCTATTAATGATGATAAATGCCAGTGTCCAATATATTGGACGGATGGGTCCGTCCAATACGATTGTTTTCACATTTTTAAATTTCAAACGACCGATCCAAACCGTTCAATATGTACTTTGTATTAAAAATTTATAAGAAACCAAATTTATATATTTTTTATTTTTTTACTTATTTTTTGGTATTTTAGAAAATTCATGATATAAAAGTTCTCGATCGTCCAATAACAATGATTTTCTAAAATACCAAAAATATAGTAAAAAATTTTAAATAAAATGTAAAAATTGGTTTCTAATAAGTTTTCAATATGAAGAAGATATTGAAAGGTTCGGATCGTTCATTTGAAATTTAAAAATGTGAAAACGATCGTATTTGACGGATCTCATCCGTCCAATATATTGGAATTCAGCGTTTCTCATTAATGATTGCATTGTTTCAATGATTTCTTTTTTCATTTTTTGGGTGTATGACAGAATATGGAATCTGTGCATATTTATATTATCTTTGCTAGTATAAATGAGAAACGCAACAAAAACCTATTTACACCAATACCAACAGAAACATAAAAACAAAACATAAAGGGTTGTCACACTGATAATAACTAATTTGTAAATAAAATAACAACAGTAGAAGGATTTGATAACGAAGACTTGCCTGAAAAAAAATTAAAAATTATTTCACAATAATGACAAGGAGCTACACCAACATAAATGATCAGTTCTTCTATGCCATTGACTTAACACCTATATGAAAACATATATAAAGAGTAGTACTCTATTATTTCGCTAATACAAATTCTCATCAGGAAAAAATATTGGTGTCTCATAAAAAGATTTCTTGAAAAATCGATTGGTTAATTAAGAGTAACATTAAAATTATGTCATTTTACTAGCTAAATTAAACATTAGAAAAAATACGCCTCTAACATTCAATAAATTAAAGAGAAAGTAAACTTGCTTTTTATAATAAAATTATTGAAATTAAGTAGTTAGTAACAACGAATGTCGACAGGAATTGAAATTAAAGCTAACTTTCCGCCTTAACCTTTTCGAGACGAGCTAGCGAGTATTAAGCGAGAGTTATTAACTTATTATAAAAAAAAAAATGGCGTCGCCCGGACTCGAACCGGAGACCTTCAGTGTGTTAGACTGACGTGATAACCAACTACACCACGACACCGCTGTGCTAATAAATTTAAATAAGAATATTTCTATTTTATGTAGGGCATTGACATCCGAACTTTTAATCTCCCTTAATTTAGGCACGACATAATGTTAACATGTCCCATTAAGCTGGTCAGTGGTCTTCCCCAAGGCTTTGCTCTAGAAACAGGCTTGGGAAAGGAAAGGTAAGAAATGGGAGAAAAAGGTTTGGGAAGAAAACTACCCTGAGTAAGATTGCAAGCATTTTACACATAGATGTCTTGATTTTCATTCAAAATTTCGAGTTTTGGAGCAGGTGAATGTCAGTCCCTTCTCCTTCCTTCACCTCCTTTGCTCCAAAAACCTAAGTAATATTTTCATAAGACATACTACGATATCATTTTAGTCATCCCGCTAACAAATTTTCTAATTTCTGAGCGTGCAGCGTGCTGGTCCAACATAGACGTGCCTGTTGGGGCTTGTGCTGGAGTTAGAGCTGGCGAAAAGTTGGCCTGACACAACAAGCCCAATAAAAACTGTGTGGTTTATTTTGTATATTATGTCATAATTTAAGAAGAGTAGCTAAAATTCATATATTAAATCAGTGGAGAAGTAAATTACTAATTATTTGGTTTCGGTATCTTTCTCTCTCTTCAAGCAGATGCTAATATTCAATGGCAAGCAATCAAAAGAAATGTTGATAACATTTACACAATATGATTGTCCAATTTCAATAGATCTTTTACATTATTGATACCAACAAAATCACGTATTATATTGTCATTACTACAGATACGAATGATTCAATATTAAAACTTATTTCAGAAATCTGATGCAAGGCACGCTGATTTATAATAATTAACTCATTTGCAGCAGCAGCAACACCGGCAACAGCGGCGGCAGTTGCAGCCCTCCTCACTCACACAACCACAACAAAACAGAGCCGCAAAACTGTATTTAATTAAACAAATAGAAAAATTACATGCATAAGATAATACAATCAAACAGAATCTTACTTTGTGATTACAACCAAGAACGTCTAAAATTGTAGCCAGTACAACAAACAGTTCAAGAAATTTCAACACATATGATGACAAGTTAATTGTAACCTGTTGAGTAGTACCACTTCTAATAAACCTACAAACCTATTAAGCCTAAAAATCTGCTACTGTATAAGCTGGATTGAAGCTGTGAGTATGTCAATATACTCTACTGTTTATCAATTTAGATTGCATCCATTGTAATAACTAATAACCAAGAAAGTAACCATCTATGAGAAAGATAAAGGGGGAGACAAAGAGAGGTACCATCCTCTAAAATAGGAGAAGGAAGAGGTCTCATGGTAGTGGTGAGGCGGTGGTGGCTGTGGTGGGGGGTAGGCCCCTTCTTGAAAATACCCTTGGTAGGGAGGTGGTTGTTGTTGTGGTGGATATTGTGGATGGTGCTGCTCATGTTGAGCTGGAAGGGGAACTCCATAAGCCGGTGGCTGCTGTGGGTATGATTGGCCATAGCCTACAATTACATTTCACATATATGCAATATTGTTATGTCTTTTAATTACTGCTATTCGACGTTTAATTCTTAACTTAGTATCCGACATTTTGACTGGCAAATTAAATTAGCCAAGACAATGCTCCGAGTTTAATATCCCCGTTTAAAATTGGTGCTCATGAATAGGATAAATTTAGTGATATGACTGTTTCCACCAAAGCTATACCAGTAGCAACAACAAGGTGCTGAATGCATTTGTAATATTTTTCATGTATATTGAATCATTACCAATTAGGTGATGATAACTAATTTCTCCTTAAAGAATGTGCAATTAATCTCAACTTTTTTTTCTTTCCTTTGCAATTGCCAAATTTTCTCTACTAATTAGAACTCTTACTAATCTATGTTTACCACCCCATTTCCTGGGAATTAAAATTCTGGAACAAGCACCAGGTTTGCCATGCTTGAACCTCCCTCTTCCAGAGAAAACTCTACAATTAGAGCACAACTAGTCACAAATTTACAAAAAACTTTTGTCACAGACAGCCAGGACTAAGGATACTTACTACTTACTAGTAAGAATTAAACTTTACCTGGAGGAGGGTAAGGTCCAGGAGGCGGTGCCTTATTGTAACTCATATTTTTCCTTCCTCAGCAATTGAACTAACTGAAACCCAAGCACTTCTAATTTTGACCCCAGGTTCAAAGCCTTAAAACAATGGGGGCAGATGTATGCATTAGATCTGGATACTTAGCTCCTAAGGAAATAGGCCAGACTTCTTGTTCAAGTGTACTGTAGGGGTACAGCGCGAGTTGTGTGTGACAAGGGGTGGGACCATATCTAAGGATAACGTGAGCTGCCACGAATTAAAGGCATGACCTGAGTAGTTCGCTGGCGATGGATGGTACCAAAACTCCAAATTTTCTAGTCAAATAGTGTAGTCTTTGTAAACATTTTAACCCAACAAATATCGAATTATGTAATTGACACATGTACTAGTGCAATTCAACCGGAGCAAATTAATACTTCGCATACGAATTTGAATTTTGATTAGGAAAATTTGGCATCTTCAAGCCTGGAGGTGTAAATAACTATTTTATTTTGACTAGTACACACAGGAAATTTCACGTTAACGAAAACATCTCAGAAAGATAAATGACTTGCAAAATCAAATTTGACAATTACATTGTTGTAATATTTTATGGACCTCTAGCTCTCTAATTCTAAACCTGTTTTCAACGAGCAATACTAGCATACGAACAACATATAAATTGGAATCTGACAAATGCATAAGCACGGGAAAGTGCTCTGGTGATACCCTCACTAGGAGCCAGATGTAAATACAACAAGATCTGACAAGCTGTAAACTTCAAGATGAAGAAATAATATCTTAAGACCTCACTTCTAATTTCTTATTCATTTTTATGTTGACAGTTCTTTTCTTTCTTTTTTCTTCTTTTTGCATTATAATAAAAGTATATCCACAACGACATAATGCGAACAAGTAACAATGAAAGGTACACCATTGTTTAATTTCAAATTATATGAACAATCCAAGTATAAACTAGAACCTCCAATTTTAAAGATGACATAAATAATACATGTAAAGATTGATCGAAACTTTATGAACACCAGACCACATAATTTAGAAGCAGCAGCAGCACTCCTCCAGTATGCAGCAGCAACAGAGAGCTGCCAGACTACATTCAAGAAAAACAAATATAAATTAATACAGAAACACAGACTTATCAATAAGATTCTTAATACAAACTTAAGTTTCTCTGAGTATAGTATTATTGATAAATTGCAAAACAACCATAAATTGTAGAGCAATTAAAAAATCAGATACCTACTGTTTTTAAGTCTCTTTTGAGCACAAGTCTTTGCATAAAGGGATCAAGAACAATGTAGTATCTGATTCAGTCTAACTAATATTTCATCCACTATTACAAATTCATTATAAAGATTTAATTTAATTTATACATCTAGTAGTACTTTGAATGAGTGCATTAAGAAATCTTCAAACAAAAAGAATTTATTAAACCATATGAGTTTGCTATGATTTCATTATTAGTCTTACTATCTAGTTCCTATGAGTGTTAAGGGCTGACTAACAACAGGAACCTTTCATTCAGTTTCTCCAGTAAATAGAAACCACTTTGGAATTAGCTGATTACTGAGTAAATAGGGGCCTTTTGCCATTTATAGAGGGCATTGTTTTTATATTGGTTAAAAGTTCCCATGTAAAAATGCCCCAATTTCCATCACCTGGACTTAGATTTACTGTGCTGTATGGATACAAAATACAGCATTGCAATTCTTACCAGGATTAGGACCTATCTCAGAAACACTTATCAGCACTGGACCTTATTGGGTAGGGTTGGAGATGCATAAGAAGTACTACAAGATCCATATACTGGGTTCTCAATTTTTGGCATAGTTAAGCACACGAGCTAGGCAGAGAAAGAGAGTGGGAGAGAGAAAGAGATAAAAATGTAAATACCATCCTCTTAGAAAAGAGAAACAAGAGGCCTCTTCATGATGGTGGTGGTGGTGATGGTGGTGAGGTGGTGGCGGTGGGTAAGCATCATCGTTAAAATACCCCTGATATCCATGCGGTGGTGGTGGAGGGGCATATTGTGGTGGTGGGTGATGGTGGTGGTGGTGATGATGTGGCGGGTGGTGCTCATGATAAGGTGGTGGTGGTGCTCCGTATGGTGGCGGCGGATAGGGTTGTGCATACCCTACAGTGTAGAAAGAGATTCTAAAGATGAAAATCTCGAAACAAACATTGTAAAGGCTTTGATTAAAATATGATATAAATAATAGCAATGATAAGGATAACACTAACAACAACAAAGCTAAAAATTGAAAAGAAGAAACCAAAGTAATAATGATGCTCATGACGATTATTCTGGCAATAATGGTGATTATAAACATTGATTGTGGAGGTTGTCATTATGATTTAGATCAACAAAGATAATGACAATGGACAGTTATTTCTGAAACAGCACCTCAACAAATATAGCTCTTCTATTGATATACACTGTTCTGGTTCTGGAATATCTTCTGCACAGTGTAACCTTTTATGAAGATTTTGATCAACAACGATTAATTGAGGATACCCATTGCCATATAAACAATGAATAGTGAATCAGTGATCCGACACTTTGGATTTTCAGCCTCTTCTTTTTAGATTTATTAACAATATTCATGCAAACTTGCTAAAGTTCATTTGATGGACTAATAAAAAAAAAAACACCATAGCAATACAGCAGCTCAGCCGCAAACTATAGTAATGTACTCCTTAAAAGCAGTATTGGTTTACCTACAAGTATACCAGTAAACATGCTCAATATGAATGGTGACACTATGATGATAAGGTGTGAATCTCTAATTACTGGTACAGAGTGGACAACAATATGGTTACACTTCAGGATTTTGCTCATTTGTATATAGATGAGGTTTGAAATTATTTTAAAATCCATACGCAGATTGAAACTATGCAGCTAGGACAAATTTAAGATTTTAGATTCCATATTGTATTAATCACAAATAAATTGACCTGCAATGATTTTTCTCACTAATCTTGTACTAATCATTCTAATGTGCATGTCTTTTCTAATTCCTTTACTATCACTTCTCTAATCCCTACAAATCCCTTAACACCAGATCCGTTGAATTGCATTGCATTGCAGCGATTCAATTCAATTGGATCTGTCCTATTTTCCTCTTCCTTACTCGACGAAAATAAACGCACAAACTCATCATGTTTTATTATGTGAATTCATCTCGCAATTTCTAAAACTAGAACAGAAACAACAAATCTTTGATTGCGTAGAAACCCTTGTACTCAAGGACAATAGATGAAATTCGAAGCCATAACAGAATGAATTTCTTCAAATGAAATAACAGAAAAACAAAGCAGAGAGAGAGAGAGAGAGAGAGACCTGGAGGAGGGTAGGGAGGCACTTTGTCGTAACTCATGCTTCTTTCTTCTTTTCCAGTTGGATCGACTATCCGACTTCGACTAGCTCCAAATCCCAATTTCCAATTTCTTCCTCTTTCTCAAAAAA
Source organism: Rhynchospora pubera (assembly GCA_028095005.1). NCBI lineage: Eukaryota > Viridiplantae > Streptophyta > Magnoliopsida > Poales > Cyperaceae > Rhynchospora > Rhynchospora pubera. The sequence continues at coordinate 182,150,749 of CM051461.1, forward strand.
TGGTGGTGACTTTCGCGGAAAATATTTTAGATATTTTTATTAGTAGTTTAGTACAGAAGCCAATGGATGGCTACTTGGCTAGACCCGTATCTTCAATATTGGCCGACCGACATGTGGGTCCTACCTACACACGGGACCAGATTTTTTTTTTGATGATGAAGCCCGTAGGCAAACATGGGACCAGATCCAGATACGTAGAACGTTGCGTCAACGATGCTGCTTATAAGTAAACTTAATAGTTAAGTATTTTAACATATAACATAGACGCAAATTTAGGTACAAAAATGTTTCGTTTCAATTGAAGGCTAACAATCATCAAAAAAAAAATTGAAGGCTAACTGGCTAACCTACATGTGGGACCCGCATAATGATTATTGTGACTTGTGACTTGTGAGTTGTCCTGTTTTTCGGTTCTGGTGAGTGGTGATTATTTGGAGTATTGAACGGTTTGGTCGTTTGGATTAAGCTAAGACGTCAGGGTAGTTAGAGATAAGCCCGTGATTTATTAAAAAAAAAAAACTCAGTCAAACGCCTCAAACTTTGTTTATTTAGAGAAATTAGCTGGTTTAATTCAACATTATTGGAGTAAACAAAGCGACCCGAAAACTGACTAAATAAAATTATTCTTCTTCGGGGAAATTAGGTACATGCCATCCAAAACTTAAAAATTAAAAAAATGTCATTCCAAATTGAGTTTTTAGAAAAATGCCATCTCAAATTTATTATACTTAAATATTTGCCACAACTATACAATTCTGAAAATAACAATGATATAATTTAAGATGTACTTTTATATTTCCCAATCTACCCTTTTCTTTTTTCTCTTTGGCTCCATTTGGATAAGGTGCGGGAAGAAGAGAAGAAGAAAAGTGTGTAACTTTGTGAAGAGTTTGAATTGTTTATAATAAATTTATTTCCTTGTTTCATTCTTCCCTTCTTCCCAAATAGAATCCAAACGGAGCCTTTGGTTCTCCGCCTCTTCCAACATACCAGCACCCCTGATTTCCTTTTTAGGTGATGAGTGGATCCTTGAGAAGAACATGTGCAAAGCTCTATGCTCAAATTGCATGTGCGAATTCACTGTACAAGGATCTGGGTGATTTCGTTCTGTCTTAAAAGATGCAATTCATCAATACATGTTGATGATTCGAGGTTTTGCTAAATGCTACGACCTCTTGAATGCTAAGACCTCTAGATTGTTTACTTCATTTTGATCGGTGAAGTATCATTTCGTTATTATTTCATTTTATCCTAAATTTGATGAAGTATCATTTCGTACTGTCCTAAATTTATGAATTTTTTAGTATAAATACCAGTAACAAATAAATTTTCTTTACAAAGGACCAAATAAATAGGCTAACCATAGATTGAGGGATCTCGAGAGAAGGCTTCTCAATCTCGAGAGAAGGCCTGTGTGAGATCGAGTCATGGCGATAGGAGGAAGAGAGAGGCAGGGGAGGGTGTCGTTAGGGTTCAAGGAGCATCAGATGGGGATCAGGGATCAATAGAAAATGGACAGAAGAGAGAACGATTGTTGAAGATGAAGGTAGATTGGGAAATATAAAAATACATTTTAAATTATAGTATTTTTATTTTCAGAATTGTATAATTGTGGCAAATATGTAACTATAGTAGATTTAAGTTGGCATTTTTCTAAGAAGTCAATTTAAGGTGGTATTTTTCTAATTTTCAAGTTTTGAAGTGGCATGTATCTAATTTTCTCTTCTTCTTAAATATTAAGGATGAAAAATGTAGGCTGTGCTCTAGAACCTCTACGATAGAGTGAAGGAATAGAAAGTAAAGAAAAGAGATGTAGTTTACTCGCTCCATAATGAACGAAACGAAAAGAAGAGTAAGGGTCTGTTCAAATGATGATAGAGGGGTGAGGGAGGAGGAGGGCAGCTACCCTGCCCGAAAGATTCTGTTCTAGAACTAAAAAAATCTAGTGAAAATTAGAGGGAGATAGGACAATCATTCTATACAATTTTCATCAATTTTGTCACCACAAATTTGGAATTAAGAATTAGTTTTTCCCTTTTGTTTCATTTCATTCTATTCCATTTCATTATAGCACGATATCTGAAACAGATCCTAAAAAGAATAGATGTGAGATATAGATAGACTTATTTTCTAACTTTACCCTCCGATTTGAAAGTAAACAAATTTGGACAATCTTTTCTCTTTCGTACTTTTTTTTCTTTAACAAGACTGTCCTGGAGCAGCCATGATCTCTATTCATCAAAAAAAAAAAAAATAAGAAAATATGAATAAAGATTGTGGGAGTCGGAGTTTGTTTCGTTAAAATGTATTCGACACAGCAAGCAAAATTTTTTTTAGTTCAAGTATTTCCCGATTTTTATAACGAGAACTCTGTAGCTTTCTTTGTGCCGACTCTTAGCTTCATAAAATTGACCCGGTTCTCCAGTTAATACTAAATAATTGGCAGCGCAGTTTTTTTTCTTTTCATAGATGCATTCTTGTCTAATTTCATGGTCTCCTCGTTTTTGCGCTGGTCCTAGCTCTCACACCTTTTTTCTCTCAGATATATATATATTTTTTTTTGCGCCGCGCCTCTTTTCTCCGTCCTCCTCCGATCTCCACCCTACCACCAACCCTTCCTCTAATCGATCTCTCTGTCAACCCCGCCCCCTTCTCCTCCACGGCTCCACCAACCCCTCCTTGGCTTGGCTCATCCATACTGAAGTTGCTCTAACCCAAGGTATTGCTCAAGCCAATTTTGCTTTCATTAGTAACAGTTTTTTTTTTTTTTTGTAAAATTCATTTGATTTTTGTAGTTTGTACCATTAATAAGATTAGACGTTGTATGTCTTACCTCTTCTCATTTGATTCTACGTCTCTTCTCAATTTGGTTCATCTCTTTTTTTTATATATAATTAAAAAATATAATCAGTACTATTCTCTTTTCTACTCCATGGTGATGTCGGGGCATATCTTGGTGGCCCTCACATCCCCAGTTCGCCTTCTCGCGTTGTTTAATGGTGCTTCTAGCTATGGACATTTCTTTGTTGCTCAGTGTTATTCACCTTTCAATGGTCCGTTTTGCAACTTGGTTTGTAATTGCTTCTAATTAACAGAACATGCAGTATGTGTTTCTGTAAGTTGCAAATTCCAACGATTATGTATAGAATTTTATAATTTTTAAGGGATTAGGTTTGAATTCGTGTTGGTGCTGGTAAAAAAGAATATAATTGGGATATAGCAATAGAGAGGCTAAGGGAGAGTGTGAGAAGGAGAGCGAGAGAGAGAACAGAAAGGCAAGTGGGAAGGAGAGAAGACTAAATTGTAAATAACTACCCTCTTTCACCGCTCATTCACAAAAGAATATCTAATAGCAGTAACATTTTTTTTTAAGATAATGATCGGAATCTGTGGTTACTTCTACAAGATTGATTACTAACTCAGCATAACCTTATGCTAAGGGGTTGGCCCTCTCACGCTTCATGTCCTTCATGTACATTTATGGTAGTAGAAACATCTGATCACCTTTTTCTGCATTGTAATTTTGCAAAAACAGTCTAGACTTTGATACAAATCCGGTTTAGACTACCCTTACTCAACTTCACACTCGGATTAGATGATTTTTGGTTGTCTCAAAGGAATCCTGATCTCAAACTGTGGGACACCATCTGGGCTGCTACATCTTGGAATATTTGGAAGGCACGAAATAGGAAAATTTTCTCTGATTGTTCGACTCCGCCGCAGATATTGTTTAAAGAGATCTGCTCATGCGTACACTCTTGGACGAAACATGCCTAATTTTTATTTTTTAATTTAGGTATAGGCTTTGGTTTTCTCTTTTTTTTTTGTAATTATTTTAATAAAATTCGTCGGTGTGGTTCTTTGCCACCCGACCCTCAAAAAAGATCGGAATAACTATTAAAAACATATCGAAATGGTTGTGAGGTTAAACTTCTGTCAAAAGAAATAAATGGTATGAACATGGATGCATAGGCATTTACGATGGGAATTTCAAATTATGATTTTATGGTCAGAACATATGAGATTGGTTTTGGAAAATTTGAAATGTGTGACCGTGATTAGATCAACACGGGAGACCTAGAGAACATATTTGGTATTGATTAACTAATTATTTTCTTCCTTTATTTTTTTTCTCTTTAAAAAAATTCAACGAAATTTAGATTTCGTATGGAGTTTATAGAGATAAGTATGCAACCGCTACTAGAGGTCTATAGTATAATATAATCTGCGTAAATTTTTTGTGCGGATTTTAAAGCCAAGCACACGTTCAAACACCAAAAACAGATCCTATCCGTTGCTTTTTTTTGTTTTTAATCTAAGCCGTTTATCATATTCGTTGCGTAGCTTCGGTTTCTCTCCCGTGTTTAACTTTCTCATTTCTGCCTCGGTGCCTTTTCAGTTTTTTTTCTTTTAATTCTCAATTTTTCTTCTTAATTCTTCATTTCCTCATTTTATTTTTCGTGGAGACAGGAAGAGCAGTGGGATAGAGTCATAGAGAGAGAGAACTAGCGGTGCCAGAAGCGGAAGGAAGGGACACGGAGGAAGACATGCCTCCTGTAGACCCGACTACGGTTCCTCGGCAATTGTTTCTCCGAGCCTTTTGCTCCGGTGTCTACCTCACCGCCAACTAGCCCATCATCAAGGCTGACGTCAAGGATCCCCTCTCCTCTCTATTCCATCTCCACTGTCAATCAAATCTTATTCAACCGATGCTTACCCATCTTCAATTTCACGCCTCAGCCATCCAGTTTCCAATCACAACAGCGGTCACCTCTCCGTCTGCAACTCCGCCAATCACGTTCCAATCCCAAACTCCAGTACTCTTTCTCTCTCTCTCTCTCTCTCTCTCTCTCTCTCTCTCCTTCTCTCTCTATCGCTCTATTCTTATATTAATTTTGAGAAACAATCAATATGAACCAATATTTGTAAAATTGCAGGGGGTGTATACAAACTGTTGCTGATTACTAAGTCTGTAGATTAAAAAAAACAGTTTTTTGAGTCGTTAACTATTTTTAGTATTAGTCATGATATTGTGCTCAGTTTAGTTATCAACACTTACAATTTAACTTGAATTAATACAGTTATGTATCTGAGAATTCTTTAATCAGTTTGAATTAAAAATAATGATTTCATTGTTGCATGTTGAAATCCTTCTTAGCACATGCATGCCTTAGTATACAATGGTGAATTGTTGGATATTTAACAAATGTTGTGAGCATAAGGAACCAAAGGTTTCAAAAACTGATTTAGTGATTATACTAGATTTAACAAGTAATCATGGTAGACCTTGTGACTGTCGTGATGCATTTTCTACAAAATTAAACTCATATTTTTAAATGTTATTTATTCTTCTTATGTTCAGTGATTTTTTTATAATTTTACATATTTTGACTTAGAGGTGGGTGTTCAAGATCATGGACTTCATGTTAGTGACACTACAACTGTTGTCAGGTACAATTTTCCTTGCCTCGCCATTCATGTGTTTATTCATCTAATTTAATTCGATTGCTTAATTTTTTTTTCTATTTGCGTTTTTTTTATTTGTATAATATTTTCTTTTAATCACAGATATTTTTATTGAATTTCAAGTCTATTAGAAATTAGGGACTGATAAGTAATGTTATAAATATGAACATTGAGAAAATTAGAGTATGATAAAAAATAATAAACTATGTATTTGAGCTATATATAATATTTTTTCGATTAATAGTGCTATTGTTATAAGCAATAACAAGAAATGGATATGTAAAGAGTGAAACTTTGTGAGCAATTTTTCTTCTTCCTTTTTTTTTGTCTACGTTATTCATCTTTTAGTTTCAAATCTGAACTGATGCTAAGTACGATTGAGCTATATTTTACAAGGTTTGTAACATTTTGTTGTTCCTTGGTATTTCCTTTCAATTTCAAATTGGAACTGAGGACTAAGGGAAGCAACATCGACTGCATGAGCATCTTTGCTTCAACATCTTGTAGACTATCATTTTCTTCGAGAGGTAAAATTTATAAGGACAATCGAACTGTTCTGACATAAGGAAGCCTTTGGATTTTAATGAATTTTTATGACTTTTATTACAACTGGTGATTGAAAATTAACCCGTATGTTTGATTTTTATTTTTATTAGGTGTGGACCGTGTGGTATCTCCTATTTAAATTCTACCAGATATATATCAGTAAGGATTTATGATTTCTTTCATATTATTTATTATTATCTAATAGACAATCAATATTAGATAGTGTTTATTTATTCACTATTAATCAATATGAAAAACCTCACTGATGGCAAAGTTGCGATATATGAACCTGACATTGGTTCAGTTAATTAAACACCCATATTGAAATTTAAAAATATAGACCAGCCTATATTTTGTGGCGTATTCATATATACCTTTGTATGTGTCAGATTATACTAGACCGGTGAAGATCTGTTACGTCATAATACACGATGGAAAATGTTGCCATCGTGTATTATGATTTTTCCACTCTTCCATGGTCTCTCTACATCTTCCTTGGAATAGGTTTTACCCCATTTCTCTTTTGTCTGATGGCGCCCCTCTCTCTTCATTGCCCCTCTCCATCATCTCTCTACCTCTTCCGTCGCCTTTTCGGGGTGGTTCTCTGTCTCCGTGGCTCTTTCTCTCCATCGCCTCCTATGTGAGTTCTCCTCTCTCTGTCGCCTCATGTAGAAATTCAAGTCGAGACAGGTTTAGTTTCTTGCGATCCATGGCTAGATGCTCAAATCCCACTTGATTGATTATGACAAGGCAAGTTTTTACCTATTTTTATACATTTTCCGCATTTTTCTGTTTATTTTTGTAGCTAAGTCTTTGTTTTTATTTTACGCCTCAAATTTTTGGGTGAGTGTTTTTGTTTCTTTTCATGAGAGATCTCCCCCCAACCAAATAATAATAATAATAATAACAACAACAACAACAACAACAACAACAACAACAACAACAACAACAACAACAACAACAACAACAACAACAACAACAACAACAACAATAACAATAATAATAATAATAAATAAAGTCGACTTGGCGCACACAATTCATCAGCCCCTCACACCCCTCCAGCTGAACACCATATCGGACTGGAAATTAAAAAAATAAAAATCCAAATACTTGACATGACAATAGAAATAGTTGAATTACTTTTGGGCGATCCTCTTTGTGATTCTTTATTTTTATGTGTGATTTCAGGGTTGTTGCATTGTGTTCCTGGCTCCTAATTCTTTACTCCCAACCAATGATATTTAGACTGTATTTGATTTTGTCATGCTATTTATAAGATGTGATTTCTCATGTGTTTTATTTTATGATAGGAAGATTTAAGAATTGAGATTCAATAATTTTCAATATTCTTGCTGTTATTATTTTAAAAATTTAGATTTATTACCTTTCCTACAAATTTTATTATATGATTCAGTTTTGTTTAAAGTAATTGAACTCTTAGGTCCATTTAGTACTGATGCCGTTACTTTATCATTTGGTTGGCTATTCTGTACCACTTAGTATATTTATATGATATATGATATATATGGGAGCAAATTTTAGTTTCGTTGACCCTTCAATTTAATTTCAAAATTTTTAAGGCAAGACAACTCATTTTCTTACCAACCATGGATAGATGCACAAATCAAGGGAATCTTTGATGCAGCCATTATTATTTTGTATTAAATGTGCTTCAAAGCTATATTTAAATACTATATATTTTCCTTATATAGTGCTTAGAGAAATCAAATTGGTATCAAAACGGTTATTATTGTCGCACTCTCCATTAATTTTATATATACTGCACAGGTCATCTTGTGAAATTTTGTGAAAAAATGACCCTTCTTCTCTTTTTTTTTATCTAGGTTATCGATTATCGATCTTTTAATTTTCAAATCTAAACTGAGTCCTGGTACTATTGGTGCTATATTTTTGGGAGGTTTGTAATTGTTGGTTGTTCCTTGGTATTTTCTTCAATTTCAGATCTGAACTGAGGAAAAAAGGAAGTGATATCAACTGCAGGGCATCTTTTATATTGTGTGCTGCTGATTTTGAAGGAACAACCAAACAATCATCTTTTGGATGGTGGTTTCAGTATATTCATCTCTTACAATTAGGTAACTTAATTTTTTTTCTTATTATTTTTTTGAAAAACTTTGAAGCTAACAATGAGAAACAAAAATGAGATAAGCAACCATGAATTGTTGAGGGAATGCATATAAATGATTAAATATTTTTCATGAATTTTTTTGTGCAAACTTCACTACATTAATTCCTCATGTTGGGTTCATGTATTTGTAAAACAGAAAGCTACACGTGTTATATGATAAGTCAACAAGTAATTACACATCAATTGTTGCTTTAAGCATCAATTTTTCTATTGTGATTTTTTTTTCAAATTTGAATTAATAATAATGTGATTTGTCTTTCTTTTTATTATAAAGTTAGAAATTGTATGGCTAATTTATTTAATTTTTTCAAATTTTTGTCAATTTTGATCAGATCTTTTGGCATAGAAGATCTCAGTTGATGAGAGAGTGAATTCATATTGATTTTAGGTGTCTTGGTATATATTGGCCTCAGTTGATGAGAGAATGAATTCATATTGTCAATTTCTTCTCTTTTTAGTACATTCTAATAATTGTAAAATTATTTATCTTACATTCTATAAGGGACATTCAAATTTTTCTTAATATTTAAACTTTTTATATAGTCTAGAATATGTTTATGAGATGATATATTCAATACGATTGGATTATACACTGTAATTATGCACATAATGTGTAGATTTAAAAGATTCCGAGTAAATTTGAACATTTCAATCTATTTTACATTCATTTTAAGTCATTTTATCACAATAAATTATATTTATGATTTTTTATATAGTCTAGAATAAGTTTACGAATTTACCGATTTAAACCAATTGGATTATACATTATAATTACGAATATAATGTGTAAATTTTAAAGATTTTGAATATATTTGAGCATTTCAAGCGATTTTGCATTCATTTTAACTTCTTTTAACACAATAATTTCTATTTATACTCTTTATATTGTCTAGAATATGTTTATAAGGTCAATTATTCAAAAAGATTGGTTTGTACAATGTAATTATTCACATAATATGCAGATTTTTCAGATTTTAGTATATTTCAGAATTTTAAGTGATTTTTTCATTCATTTTAAGTCATTTGATCTCCATAATCTCTATATGTGCTATATATGTAGTCTAAAATATGTTTAAGAGGTCAATTAATCAAAAAGATTGGTTATACGTTGTAAGTATTCACATAATATGCAGATTTTACAGATTCTGAGTATATTTGAGCATTTTAAGCGATTTTGATCTCATTTTAAGTCTTTTGATCTCAACAATCTACATTGAAAATCTTTATATAGTCTAGAATATGTTTATGAGCTAAATTATTCAAAACAATTGCATTATACATTGTAATTATTCACTAATGTGCATATTTTGCAGATTCTAAGTTTATTTGAGCGTTTTAAATGATGTTACATTCATTTTATATTATTTGATGACAATAATCTATATTTAAGCTCTTTATATTGTCTAGAATATGTTTATGAGCTTAATCATTCAAAACGATTGGATTATACATTGTAATTATTCACATAATGTGCATATTTTACAGATTCTAAGTTTATTTGAGCATTTCAATTGATGTTGCATTCATTTTAAGTTATTTGGTAACAATGATCTATATTTAAGCTCTTCATATAGTCTAGAATATGTTTATGAGCTCACATATTCAAAATGATTGGATTACACGTTGTAATCATTCACATAATGTGCAGATTTTACAGATTCTGAGTATATTTAAGTATTTCAAGCGATTTTGCATTCATTTTAAGTTATTTGATGACAATAATCAACATTTATGCTCTTTATATAGTTTATAATATATTTATGAACTCATTTATCCAAAACGATTAGATTATACATTATAATTATTCAAACTATTTGCAGATTTTACAGATTCAGAGTAGATTTGAGCATTTCAAGCGATTTTAAATTCATTTTAAATCAATTGATCACAATAATCTATATTAATGCTCTTTATATAATCTAGAATATGTTTACGAATTCATTTATTCAAAAGCATTGGATTATGCATTGTAATTTATCACATAATGTGCAGATTTTAAAGATTCTGAAAATATTTGAGGATTTCAAGCGATTTTGCATTCATTTTAAGTGATTTGATCACAATAATATATATTAAAGATTTATATTTTGTCTAGAATATGTTTATGATGTAACTTATTCAAAACATTTGGATTATACATTGTAATTATGCACATAATATGCAGATTTGAAAGATTATGTGTATATTTGAGCATTTCAAGCGATGTTGCATTCATTTTAAGTCATTTGATCACAATAAACTATATTTATGCTTTTAATATAGTTTAGAATATGTTTTTGAGCTCAATTATTCAAAATGATTGGATTATACATTGTAATTATGCACATGATGTGCAGATTTTACTAATTCTGAGTATATTTGAGCATTTGAAACGATTCTACTTTCATTTTAAGTCATTTGAACACAATGATCTATGTTTAAGCTCTTTATATAGACTAGAATATATTTATGAACTTACTTATTCAAAATGATTATATTATACATTGTAATTCAAAACATAATGTGCGGATTTTACAGATTCTGAGTATATTTGAGCATTTCAACCGATTTTGCATTAATATTAAGTCATTTGATCACAATAATCTATTTTTAAGCTCTTTATATAGTTTATAATATGTTTATGAACCATTTATTCACATAATTTGCAGATTTTACAGATTCTGAGTATATTTAAGAATTTCATGCGATTTTGCATTCATTTTAAGCTATTTGATGGCAATAATCTATATTTATGCTCTTTATATAGTTTATAATATGTTTATGAACTCATTTATTCAAAATGATTGGATTATACATTATAATTATTCACATAATTTGCAGATTTTACAGATTCTGAGTATTTCAAGCGATTTTAAATTCATTTTAAGTCATTTGATCATAATAATCTATATTGATGCTCTTTATATAGTCTAGAATATGTTTACAAACTCAATTATTCAAAATCATTGTATTATACATTGTAATTTTTGACATAATTTGCAGATTTTAAAGATTATGAGGTTATTTGAGCATTTCAAGTGATTTCGCATTCATTTTAAGTGATTTGAATACAATAATATATATTTAAGCTCTTTGTTTTATCTCGAATGTGTTTATGATATAACTTATTCAAAACAATTGGATAATACTTTGTAATTATGCTCATAATGTGCATATCTGAAAAATTCTGAGTATATTTGAGTATTTCAAGCTATTTTGCATTCATTTTAAGTCATTTGATCACAATAAACTATATTTGTGATTTTTATATAGTCTAGAATATGGTTTTACAAAACAATTGGATTATACGTTGTAATTACGAATATAATATGCAGATTTTAAAGATTTTGAGTATATTTGAGCATTTCAATCGATCTTGCATTTATTTTAACTCATTTAATCACAATAATCTATATTTATGCTCTTTATATAGTCTACAATATGTTTATGTGGTCAGTTATTCAAAAAGATTGATTTATAAATTGTAATTATTACATAATGTGCATATTTTACAGATTCTAAGTATATTTGAGTATTTTAAGCGATTTTGCATTCATTTTAAGTTATTTGATCATAATAATTTATATATATTCTTTGTATAGTCTAGATTATGTTTATGCGGTCAATTATTCAAAAAGATTGGTTTTATACATTGTAAGTATTCACATAATGTGCATATTTTACAGATTCTGACTATATTTTAGCGTTTTAAGCGATTTTGCTCTCATTTTAAGTCTTTTGATCACTACAATCTATATTTAAGCTCTTTATGTAGTCTAGAATATGTTTGTAAGCTCATAATTCAAAATGATTGGGTTAATACATTGTAATTATTCACGTAATGTGCATAATATACTGATTCTGAGTATATTTGATCTTTTCAAACGATTTTCCATTCAATTTAAATCATTTGATAATATTATAATAATCATCTATATTTATGTTCTTTATATAGTATAGAATTTATTTATGAACACACTTATTCAAAATGATTGGATTATACATTGTATACACACATAATTTGCAGATTTTACAAATTCTGTGTATATTTTGGAATTTGAAGCGATTTTGCATTTATTTTAAGTTATTTGATGATAATAATCTATATTTAAGCTCTTTATATAGTCTAGAATATGTTTATGAGCTCACATATTCAAAACAATTGGATTATACATTGTAATTATTCACTTAATATACGGATTTTACAATTTCTGAGTATATTTGAGCATTTCAAAAGATTTTGTATTCATTTTAAGTCATTTGACCAGAGTAATCTATATTTATGACTTTATATAGTTTAGAATATGTTTCTGAACTAAGTTATTCAAAACGATTGGATCATACATTGTAATTGCGCACATGATGTGAAGATTTTAAAGATTCTGAGTATATTGGAGCATTTGAAGCGATTTTGCATTCATTTTAATTCATTCGATCTTTATAAAGTCTAGCATATGTTTATGAGCTCAATTATTCAAAACGATTAGATTGTACAATGTAATTATTCACATTATATGCAGATTTTACAGATTCTGAGTATATTTTAGCATTTTAAGTGATTTTGCATTCATTTTAGGTCATTTGTTCACAATAATGTATATTAAATCTCTTTATATAGTCTAGAAATATGTTTATGATATCACTTATTCAATACAATTGGTTATACATTGTAATTATGCACATAATATTCAATTTTGAAAGATTCTGAGTATATTTGAGCATTTCAAGCAATTTTGCATTAATTTTAAGTCATTTGATCACACCAATCTATATTTAAGCTTTTTACATTGTGTCGAATTTGTTTATGAGCTCAATTATTCAAAAATGATTGGATTATACATTGTAATTATTCACGTGTTGTGCAGATTTTACAGATTCTGAGTATATATGAGCATTTGAAGCGATTTTGCATTTATTTTAAGTCATTTGATCACAAATAATCTATATTTATGCTCTTTATATAGTTTAGAATATCTTTATGAGGTCAATTAATAAGAAACAATGGATTATACATTGTAATTATTCACATAATGTGCAGATTTGACAAATTCAAAGTATATTTGAGTATTTTAAGCGATTTTGCATTCATTTTATGTCATTTGATCACAATAATCTATATTTAATCTCCTTATATAGCCTTGAATATGTTTAAGAACTCACTTATTCTAAATGATAGGATTATACATTGTAATTATTCATATAATATACGGATTTTACAATTTCTGAGTATATTTGAGCATTTCAAACGATTCTGTATTTTTTATAAGTCATTTGAACACAGTAATCTATATTTATGATCTTTATATAGTTTAGAATATGTTTCTAAACTAAGTTATTCAAAACAATTGGATTATACATTGTAATTGCGCAAATGATCTAAAGATTTTTAAAGATTCTGAGTATATTGAAGGATTTCAAGCGATTTTGCATTCATTTTAAGTTATTTTATTACAATAATCTATATTTAAGCTATTTATATAGTCTAAAATATGTTATGAGCTCAATTATTCAAAACGATTGGATTATACATTGTAATTATTCACATAATGTGCTTATTATACAGATTCTAAGTTTATTTGAGCATGTCAATTTATTTTGCATTCATTTTAAGGTATTTGATGACAATATTCTATATTTAAGATCTTTATATAGTTTAGAATATGTTTATGAGCTAAATTATTCAAAACAATTGGATTATACATTGTAATTATTCACATAATATACATATTTTTCAAATTCTAAGTTTATTTGAGAATTTCAAGCGATTTTGCATTCGTTTTAAGTGATTTGATCACAATAATATATATTTGAACTCCTTATTTTATCTAAAATATGTTTAGGATATAAATTACTCAAAACAATTGGATTATACATTGTAATTAGGCACATAATGTGCAGATTTGAAAGATTCTGAGTATGCATTTAAGCCTATTTTTCATTTATTTTAATTCATTTGATCTCAATAATCTTCATTTAGCCTCTTTATATAGTCTAGAATATGTTTATGAACTCAATTATTCAAAACGATTGGATTATACATTGTAATTATGAACAAGTGTGCAGATTTTACAGATTCTGAGAATATTTTAACATTTCAAACGATTTTACATTCATTTTGAGTCATTTGATCACAATAATCTATATTTAACCTCTTTATATAGTCTAGAATATGTTTATGAACTCATTTATTCAAAAATATTGGATTATACACTGTAATTATGCTCAAAATGTGCAAATTTTTTAGATTCTGAGTATATTTGAGCATTTTTCAAGCGATTTTTGCATTCAATTTGAGACATTTGTTCATGATAATGTATATATTTAAGCTCTTTACATAGGTAAGAATTTGTTTACGAGCACACTCATTTAAAGCGATTGGATTATTTATTGTAATTACACAAATAATGTGCAAATTTTAAATATTCTGTGTATATTTGGGTATTTCAAACGATTTTGTATTCACATTAAGTCATTGTTGATAATAATCTATATTTATGCTCTTTATATAGTCTAGAATATGTTTATGAACTCACTTATTCAAAACGATTGGATTATAAATTGTAATTATTCACAATAATCTATATTGATGCTTTTTATATAATCTAAAATATGTTTACGAGCTCACATATTCAATACGATTGGATTATACATTGTAATTATTCACATAATATGCAGATTTTACAGATTTTGAGTATATTTAAGCATTTCAAGCCATTTTGCATTCACTTTAAGTCATTTGATGACAATAATCTATATTTATGATCTTTATATAGTTTACAATATGTTTATGAAGTATGAACTCATTTGTTCGAAAAGATTGGATTATACATTATAATTATTCACATAATTTGCAGATTTTACAGATTCTGAGTATATTTGAGCCTTTTCAAGCGATTTTGAATTCATTTTAAGTCATTTGATCACAATAATCTATATTGATGCTCTTTATATGGTCTCAAATATGTTTATGAACTCACTTATTCATAACAATTGGATTATACATTATAATTTATCACATAATGTGCAGATTTTATAGATTCTGAGTATATTTGAGCATTTCAAGCTATTTTGCATTCATTTTAAGTGATTTAATCACAATAATATATATTTAAGATCTTTACTTTTTTTTTAGAATATGTTTATGATATAACTTACTCAAAACTATTGGATTATACATTGTAATTATGAACATAATGTGCAGATTTGAAAGATTCTTAGTATATTTGAGCATTTCAAGCGATTTTGCAATCATTTTAATTCATTTGATGTCAATAATCTATCTTGAACCTCTTTAGATAGTTTAGAATATGTTTATGAACTCAATTATTCAAAGCGATTGGATTATGCATTGAAATTACGCACATAATTTGACAAATTTTACAGATTCTGAGAATATTTAAATATTTCAAGCGATTTTACATTCATTTTAATTCAACTGTTCACAAGAATCTATATTTAAGCTCTCCTTATAAAGTCTCAAGTATGTTTATGAACTCACTTATTTAAAAATATTGGATTATACATTGTAATTATGCACAAAATGTTCAGATTTTAAAGATTCTGAGTATATTTGAGCATTTCAAGCGATTTTTGCATTCAATTTAAGACATTTGTTCATGATAATCTATCTTTAAGCTTTTAAAAGTCTAGAAATTGTTTAAGAACACACTCATTCAAAATGAATGGATTATTCACTGTAATTACACACATAATGTGCAGATTTTACATATTCTGTGTATATTTGGGTATTTCAAGTGATTTTGCATTCATTTTAAGTCATTTGATAACAATAATCTGTAATAAAGCTCTTTGTAAAGTCTCGAATATGTTTATGAGCTCAATTATTCAAAACGATTGGATTGTACATTGTAATTATTCAGATATGCAGATTATACAGATTCTGAATATATTTGAGCATTTCAAGCGATTTTGCATTCATTTTAAGTCATTTGATCACCATAATGTATATTTAAGCTCTTTATATAGTCTAAAATATGTTTATGAACTCAATTATTCACAAACAATTGGATTATAGATTGTAATTATTCACATATTGTTAATATTATAAAGATTTTGAGTATATTTGAGCAATTTGAAGCGATTTTGCATACATTTTAAGTCATTTGATCACAATAATCTACATTTATGCTCTTTATATAGTCTAGAATATGTTTATGACGTCAATTATTAAAAAAGATTTTTTATACATTGTAATTATTCACATAGTGTGCAGATTTGACGAATTCTAAGTATATTTGAGCATTTTAAGCTATTTTGCATTTATTTCAAGTCATTTGATCACAATAATCTATATTTAAGCTCTTTATACAATTTAAAATATTTTTATGAACTTACTTATTTCAAACAATTGGATTATATAATAACGGATTTTACCATATCTGAGTATATTTGAGCATTTCAAAAGATTTTGCATTTATTTTAAGTTATGTGATGACAATATTCTATATTTAAGCTCTTATATAGTCTAGAATATGTTTATGAACTCACATATTCAATACGATTGGATTATACATTGTAATTATTCACACAATATGCAGATTTTACAGATTCTGGGTATATTTAAGCATTTCAAGAGATTTTTTGCATTCACTTTAAGTCATTTGATGACAATAATCTGTATTTTTTTTGCTCTTTATATAGTTTATAATATGTTTATGAACTCATTTATTCGAAACAATTGGGTTATACATTATAATTATTCACATAATATGCAGATTTTACAGATTCTGTGTATATTTAAGCATTTCAAACTATTTTGCAATCACTTTTAGTCATTTGATGACAATAATCTATATTTATGCTCTTTATATAGTTTATAATATGTTTATGAACTCATTTATTCGAAACGATTGGGTTATACATTATAGTTATTCACATAATTTGCAGATTTTACAGATTCTGAGATATTTGAGCATTTCAAGCGACTTTGAATTTATGTTAAGTCATTTGATCACAATAATCTATATTGATGCTCTTTGTAATGTCTAGAATATATTTATGAACTCACTTTTTCATAAGCATTGGAATATACCTTGTAATTTATTACATGATGTGCAGATTTTAAAGATTCTGAGAATATTTGAGCATTTCAAGCTATTTTACATTTTTTAAAGTTATTTGATCACAATAATATATATTTAAGCACTTTATTTTATCTAGAATATGTTTATGATATAACTTATTCAAAACGATTGGATTATACATTGTAATTATGCACATAATATGCAGAATTGAAAGTTTCTGAGAATATTTGAGCATTTCAAGCGATTTTGCATTCATTTTAATTCATTTGATCTCAATAATCTATATTTAACCTCTTTATATAGTCTAGAATATGTTTATGAACTCAATTATTCTAAACGATTGGATTATACATTGTAATTACGCACATAATTTGCAGATTTTACAGATTCTGAGAATATTTGAACATTTCAAGCGATTTTACATTCATTTTAAGTAATCTCATCACAATAATTTATATTTAAGCTCTTTATATAGTCTCGAGTATATTTATGAACTCACTTATTTAAAAATATTGGATTATACATTGTAATTATGCACATAATGTACAGATTTTACAGATTCTTAGTATATTTGAGCATTTCAAGTGATTTTGCATTAATTTTAAGTCATTTGATCACAATAATGCATATTTAAGATCTATATATTATCTATAATATTTTTATAATCTCAATTTTTCAAAACGATAGGATTATACATTGTAACTATTCACAGATTGTGCTGATTTTAATGATTTTGAGTAAATTTGAGTATTTCAAGCTATTTTGGATTCATTTTAAGTCATTTGATCACAATAAGCCATATTTATACTTTTTATATAGCTTAGAATATTCGTATGAAATTATTTATTCAAAACGATTGGATTATACATTGTAATTATTCACATAATATTCATCTTTTACAGATTCCAAGTATATTTGAGCATTGTAAGCGATTTTGCAATTATTTTATGTCATTTTATAACAATAATCAATATTTAACCTCTTTATTTTGTCTAGAATATATTTATATATAATTTATTCAAAATAATTGGATTATACATTGTAATTATGCACATTATGTGCAGATTTGAAAGATTCTGAGTATATTTGAGCATTTCAATCGATTTTGCATTAATTTTAAGTCATTTGATCACAATAATCTATATTTAAGCTCTTTATATACTCTAGAATATATTTATGAACTTATTTATTCAAAATGATCAGATTATACATTCTAATTCTTCACATAATGTGCAGATTTTACAGATTCAGAATATATTTGAGCATTTCAAGTGATTCTGTATTCATTTTAAGTGATTTGATCACAGTAATACATATTTAAGCTCTTTATTTGGTCTATAATATGTTTATGATATAGTTTACTCATAACAATTTGATTATACATTGTAATTCTGCACATAATGTGCAGATTTGAAAGATTATGAGTATATTTGAGCATTTCAAGCGATTTTTAGATCACGATAAGCTATATTTATGCTTTTTATATAGTTTAGAATATGTTTATGAACTCACTTATTCAAAACGATTAGATTATGCATTGTATTTATTCACATAATGGGCGGATTTTACAGATTCTGAGTATATTTGAGCATTTGAAGCGATTTTGCTTTCAGTTTAAGTCATTTGATCAAATAATCTATATTTAAGCTCTTTATATGGTCTTGAATATATTATTGTACTCAGTTATTCAAATATATTGGATTATACATTGTAATTATGCACAAAATGTGCAGATTTTACAGATTCTGAGTATATTTGAGCATTTCAAGTGATTTTGCATTCATTTTAAGTCATTTGATCACAATAATGTATATTTAAGCTCTTTATAATGTCTAGAATATATTTATGATCTTAATTATTCAAAACGATTGGATTATTCTTTGTAATTATTCACATAATATGCATATTTTACAGAGATTCTGAGTATGTTTGAGCATTTCAAGCGATTTTGCATTCATTTTAATTCATTCGATCACAAATAATCTATATTTAACGCTCTTTATTTAGTCTAGAATATGTTTATGAGGCCAATTATTCAAAACGATTGGATTATACATTATTCACATAATATGCATATTTTACAGATTCCAATTATATTAGAGCATTTTAAGCGATTTTGCATTCATTTTAAGTCATTTGATCACAACAATCAATATTAAACTTCTTTATATTGTTTTGAATTTGTTTGTGAACTCATTTATTGAAAACGATTGGATTATAAATTGTAATTATTCACATATGTATGGATTTTACAGATTCTGCATATATTTGAGCATTTCAAGTGATTTTTACATTCATTTTATGTCATTTGACCACAGTAATCTATATTTATGCTCTTTATATAGTTTAGAATACGTTTCTGAACTAAGTTATTCAAAACAATTGGATTATACATTGTAATTGTGCACATAATGTGTAGATTTTAAAGATTCTGAGTATATTGAAGCATTTCAAGCGATTTTGGATTTATTTTAAGTTATTTGATCACAATAATCTATATTTAAGCTCTTTATATAGTCTAGAATATGTTTATGAGCTCAATTATTCAAAACGATTGGATTTATTTACATAATGTCCATATTTTACAAATTCTAAATTTATTTGAGCATTTCAATCGATTTTGCATTCATTTAAAGTTAATTGATGACAATAATCTACATTTAAACTCTTTATATAGTCTAGAATATGTGTATGAGCATACATATTCAAAACTATTGGATTATACATTGTAATTATTCAAATAATGTGTAGATTTTACAGATTCTGAGTATATTTAAGCATTTCAAGTGATTTTGCATTGATTTTAAGTCATCTGATGACAATAGTCTATATTTATACTCTTTATATAGTTAGTATATATTTACGAACTCACTTATTCAAAATGATTGGATTATACATAATAATTATTCACATAATTTGCATATTTTACAGATTTAAGTATATTTGAGCATTTAAGGTGATTTTGCATTTATTTTAAGTTATTTGATCACAATAATCTATATTTAAGCTCTTTGTATAGTCTAGAATATGTTTATGAACTTAATTATTCAAAACGATTGGATTATACATTGTAATTATTTACATAATGTTCATATTTTACAAATTCTAAATTTATTTGAGCATTTCAATCTATTTTGCATTCATTTTAAGTTATTTGATGATAATAATCTACATTTTAAACTCTTTATATAGTCTAGAATATGTGTATGAGCATACATATTCAAAACTATTGGATTATACATTGTAATTATTCACATAATATGTAGATTTTACAGATTCTTAGTATATTTATGCATTTCAAGTGATTTTGCATTGATTTTAAGTCATCCGATGAGAATAATCTTTATTTATACTCTTTATATAGTTTAGAATATATTTACGAACTCACTTATTCAAAACGATTGGATTATACATAATAATTATTCACATAATTTGCATATTTTACAGATTCAAGTATATTTGAGCATTTAAGGTGATTTTGCATTATTTTAAGTTATGTGATCACAATAATCTATATTTATGCTCTTTATATAGTCTAGAATATGTTTATGAGACCAATTATTCAAAAAGATTGGTTTATTCTTTGTAATTATTCACATAATGTGTATATTTTACAGATTCTAAATTTTTTTGAGTATTTCAATCGATTTTACATTCATTTTAAGTTATTTTCTGACAAGAATCTACATTTAAACTCTTTATATAGTCTAGAATATGTTTATGAGCTCACATATTCAAAATGATTGGATTATACATTGTAATTATTCACATAACGTGCATATTTCACAGAATCTGAGTATATTTAAACTCTTTACATAGTCTAGAATTTGTTTATGAACACACTAATTTGAAACGAATGAATTATTCATTGTAATTACACATATAATATGCATATTTTATAGATTCTTTGTATATTTGGGTATTTCAAGCAATTTTGCATTTATTTCAATTCATTTGATCACAATAATATGTATTTATGCTATATATAGTCTAGAGAAATATGTTTAGAACTCACGTATTCCCAACGATTGGATTATACATTGTAATTACGCCAAAAATGTCCAAATTTTAAAGATTTTGGGTATATTTAAGCATTACAAACTATTTTTGCATTCATTTTAAGTGTTTTGATCATGTTAATCTATATTTAAGCTCTTTATATAGTCTATAATGTGTTTATAAGCTAAATTATTCAGAATAATTCGATTATACATTGTAATTAATCACATAGTTTACATATTTTACAGATTCTGAGTGTATTTGAGCATTTCAAGCGATTTTGCATTCATTTTAAATCATTTGATCACAATCATCTATATTTAAAATTTTTATATAGTCAAGAATATATTTATGAACTCACTTATTCAAAACGATTGCATTATACATTATAATTACGAATATAATGTGCAAATTTTAAAGATTCGAAGTATATTTGAGCATTTCAAGGGATTTTGCATTTATTTTTAAGTCATTTGATCATAATATATATATATAGATATATATGCTATTTTTATAGTCTATAATATGTTTATGTGGTCAATTAATCAAAAAGATTGGTTTATACATTGTAATTATACACATAATATACAGATTTTCCAGATTCTGAGTATATTTGAGCATTTCAAGTGATTTTGCATTCATTTTAAGTTATTTGATCACAATAATTTATATTTAAGCTCTTTATATAGTCTAGAATATGTTTATGAGCTTATTTATTCAAAACGATTGGATTATACATTATAATTATTCACATAATTTGCAAATTTTACAGATTCTGAGTACAATTCAGCATTTCAAGACATTTAGTATTCATTGTAAGTGTTTTCATCACATTAATCTATATTTAAGCTCTTTATATAGTCTAGAATATGTTTGTGATATCACTTATTCAAAACAATTGGATTATACATTGTAATTATGCACATAATGTGCATATTTTAAAGATTCTGAGTATATTTGAGCATTTCAAGCGATTTTTGCATTCAATTTAAGAACTTTGTTCACAATAATTTATACTTAAGCTCTTTACATAGTCTAGAATATGTTTGTGAACTTACTTATTCAAAACGATCGGATTATATATTGTAATTACTAATTTGCAGATTTTACAGATTCTGAGTATATTTGAGCATTTCAAGCGATTTTGGATTAATTTTAAGTTATTTGATGAGAATAATCTATATTTAAGCTCTTTATATAGTTTAGAATATGTTCATGAGTTCAATTATTCAAAACAATTGGATTATACGTTGTAATTACGAACCTAATGTGTTAAAGATTCTGAGTATATCTGAGCATTTCAAGAGAATTTGCATTCATTTTAAGTCACTTGATCATAATAATCAATATTTAAGCTCTTTATATAGTCTAGAATATGTTTAGGAGATCAATTATTAAAAATTATTGGATTATATATTGTAATTATTAACATGATATGCAGATTTTACAGATTCTGAATATATTTGAGCATTTCAAATTATTTTGTATTCATTTTAAGTCATTTGATCATAATAATCTATATTTTATGCTCTTTATATAGTTTAAAATATGTTTATAAACTCACTTATTCAAAATGATTGGATTATACATTGTAATTATTCACATAATTTGCAGATTTAATAGATTCTTAGTATATTTGAGCATTTCAAGCGATTTTGCATTCATTTCAAGTCATTTGATCACAATAATCTATATTTAAGCTCTTTATGTGGTTTATAATATGTTTATGAACTCACTTATTTAAAACAATTGGATTATACATTGTAATTACGCACATAATGTGCAGATTTTACAAATTCTGAGTATATTTGAGTATTTCAATCGATTTTGTATTTATTTTAAGTCATTTTATCATAATAATCTATATTTAAGCTCTTTATATAGTCTAGAATATGTTTATGAACTCACTTTTTCAATACGATTGGATTATGCATTTTAATTATGCACATGATGTGCATATTTTACAGATTCTTAGTATATTTGAAATTTCAAACAATTTTGCATTCATTTTAAGTTATTTGATCACAATAATCTATATTTAAGCTTTTTATATATTATGGAATCTGTTTATGAGCTTAATTATTCAAAACGATTGGATTATACATTGTAATTATTTACATAATGTGTAGATTTTACAGATTATGAGTATATTTGAGCATTTCAAACGATTTTGCATTCATTTTAAGTTATTTGATCACAGTAATCTATATAAAGCTCTTGATATAGTTTAGAATATGTTTATGGATTCACTTATTTTGAACGATTAGATTATACATTGTAATTATTCACATAATTTGTAGATTTTGTAGATTCTGAGTAGATTTTACATTCATTTTAAGTAATTTGATCACAATAATCTATATTTATGTTGTTTATATAGTCTAAAATATGTTTATGATCTTACTTAAAATATGATGATATTGATATTTTAGTTAGATATTCACATTATTATTAACATATATAAAAAATAGGAATAATTAGATTTATGCCACTGTGAAAATTCGCTAATTAGGAATATGCCATTGTTAGATTGCAAATTAGATTTATGCCATCATCAAATTGTTTAAATTAGATATATGTCATTATCTCATTCCATAAATGATTTAATTCTAAAAATGCCATTTTGAATTCTCTCAATATTTCTAAAAATTCCCAAACTACCCTTTCTTAATAAACCTAAGTAAAAAGCACGGAGGAACGACAGAGGACTTACTAAATTTGGTAAAGTGTATTTCTTCATAATTTGGCAATATGAAAAATGACGTTCAAAAGGCTCCCTTTATAAAATAATAATGTACATAAAATGGAAAAAAAAACCATATAATTGTATGGTTAAATGAAGTTTAGTACAGTGATCTAGGGTTTGCTTGCGTGGATTCTTCACGTACGATTAAGTTTGGTAAAATGATAAAATATATAATTGTATGGTTATTTGCACCTTTATTTATACGAATAAATTTTCCAAAGCAAATATGGTCTCTAGAGATGCATTGTCAGAATAGATAAAAGTATTCATATTAATAAAGATCAAATGCAGAAATTGATAACATAAATAAATAACCAAACAATACAGTAGCTTGGCCTCTATAACAAAACTCATTTTAATTAATTTATAATGACATAAAACTATTTGTCATTTTGTGATGGTATTTTTTCTAATTTCAAATTTTAGTAGTGGCATAAAAGTAATTTGTCATTTAGTAGTGGCATTTTTCTAATTTTATATTTTTGTAGTGGCTTATTTAAAAGCGTAAAATTGGTAATTAATTTGTCGATGGCATAAAACTAATTTTTACTATTTTACAGTGGCATAAAACTAATTTATCATTTAGTAATGGCATTTTACTAATTTCACATTTTCACAATGGCATAAATCTAATTAACCCTAAAAAATAATATAATAGAAACCAAACTTTAAATTATGTAAAAAAATATTGTATCGAGCGAAGCTCGATGTCCAACCCTAGTGTTTATTAACAAATGTTAAGTGTCAGTTGAATCAACAAAATGGCTCCTCTTCCGTAACTGCTTGAGTAATTTTGGTTTGATTAATTGATTTCAAATGTGAGAAGCCCAGATAAAATAGAAAATGTTGTTTGTAAAAATTATAACAGGCACTTAAATTAGTATAAAATATAGAAAGCTAATTAAGTAAATATATAACTACTGCATGTAATCATATCGAGAATCAATAAGGGTAAAATTGGAAATGAGCTCTCAACCCATTTGGTACTACCATCGGATCAAATCCTTTTACCGTAAAGTACACATCAAATAATTCATGCTTTTGGTCTATCTCTCTTCTAACCTTACAGGCTATAGAAGAGCAAAATGTGATGGTCTGATGGCATTGACAAAAGTAGTACAAAAGGAGACTTGAATATGAGCAAATGAGTAAAATTACCAGCAACAGTACCGGGTGGGCCATGGTAATTGGATGCTCAAGTAGTTGGTGATCGCATACACGATCCCAAAAATGAAGTTTGCTGCTATCCACAAAGCGTAAATAGCTAACTAGGAGCACCTCATATGTTTTCTATATAGTCTAACATTATAAACAATATAACATTTTCAGGCATTTCTTCAAGCAATGACACTACCAATAAAATAATCCAATGTTCTATGTTCTAGAATTGTAAGTTCCAAAACACTTTACCTTTTTTTCTCAGCTAGATTTTGCACTAATCGCTTATATGAAATTTTTTTTCCACAAAATGTGAGCTACCATTAGTTGGGGTTTGGCATATTAAAATGTTTTCTCATGTGATCTATGGTATTGTGACTGGTAGGTATCATGGACAATGCATGATGCGTTAATAATTTATGCAACCCGCTATATTTAAAATCCATTCAAAACAATCTAGCTTAATATCACCGAATGGTGATCATGTTATTTTTTACATTAAACCGGAATTTTTTTGGCACAAGCTTTGATATTGAACATTTATAAGCTAGAAATGCAAGTGATGGTTTCTTCCCGGAATAAGGAATAAGGAATAACCACTTTTTACCAATAAATTTATTTCTAACCATCCAAACTCTTCACAAAAGTTACACAC
This sequence comes from Rhynchospora pubera, assembly GCA_028095005.1. Classification (NCBI taxonomy): domain Eukaryota; kingdom Viridiplantae; phylum Streptophyta; class Magnoliopsida; order Poales; family Cyperaceae; genus Rhynchospora; species Rhynchospora pubera. Next base: position 182,176,491 of record CM051461.1, read on the forward strand.
TTCTCAATAAATTTACCCCTTCCCAATAAATTTCTTCCCTTCTTCCTTCTTCCTACCTTATTCTCAACGCATCCAAACGGAACCAAAATTGAGCACTGCCAGTTGCTTTATCAATATATGCTAGGTATGGTGTTTTAATTCCGAATCAAAGAAGGTATTGCAAATGATTTAGTACTTTATACAAGTATCTAATTATATTAAATTTTATCAGTAGCAAAATTAAGGTCTTTTCTAGGTTCTAGCAGTATCACCAAATGAGTCATGATAATGAAAAGGTTCAATTATATTAAGTATACTTTGTCATGTACTTTTTTTTCTTTTTATTGAGAATTTTTGCAGAAAAAGTGATTTTATTTTTTTATGTTTATTTCAACTGTCATTGCAGGGATCAAATTGAAGGTTGGAATTTCAAATTGGAAAAAAGGATGAAAATAATATGCTTAACCTATACATTACTCAATTGTCAGTTTGTTATAAACTATATTCTATGCTGTTATTTATTTGCAAGATTTGAGCTGTTTTTCTATATGTTTGATTTTATTTTTAGTAGTTATTGTTAAACTGATTCGCAAAATCTTCTGGATATGGTTAAAACTTTTTTAATACTTGGATTATATATTAAGTAATAACATGAAAAAAATTCTATATTTATTAATAATTATCAAAATTCTAAAAATGGATTTGCAGTTTAATACAAAATTCATATATCGGGTGAAGCTCGATGTGCTCCCTAGTAAGTATAAGGGTGGGTGGGTCATTTTTGAGAGATCCGCACACTGTCGGATATTCCGAGAGAGGGAGAAAATAATGAATGAGTTATTTACAAAAAGTATCTATATTTGCTACATAAGTAGATTTGCTGAAGTAGTTATAGTTAATCAAGGTGATTAGTTAAGGCAAATGTAATTCACAATATCCAATTACCATTAACTGGACATTAATGAAACACGACTGGCCAGAAACGATGCACCTGCAAAGGGGAATTGATTTGGGCAGCCGAAAAAAATATCAATTAAGATTTATTATTTTAATTTATTGCCTTAAACCGTACTTTCCTCCTCTTCTTGCTACTATAACAGGTGAATAGGTAATGGTAGAAACGTATAAAAAAATAAATTGAATGTGAATTGCTGAGACAATGATGTCTCATGTCGAGCTTCTATTTTGAAGAGAAGAGAGGAAAACTTTATATAGGTGAACTGTGGAGGAAAGCATGGTATATAATACACATAAAAATGAATTTACCATTTACAAAGATTGAGAGAATTATGGTTCAAATATGTTAGAATTTGAACTTATCGGGATGATACAATGACGGAAGTGTTTAATTAGGAAGCGAACTCCATGGATGCATCGACTGTGACTAATAAATGATGTGGAATACTTTGAATAAATTTAAGCAAAACTTTAGTCACAATAAATATGGACAAACAATCATATTAAAGTAGCAAAATTTAGTTTTATGTTTTATAGCATAATACCAATCTGATAAACAATCAGATGGAAGGAAGAGGACTAATGGAGACGAAAGGAAATGACAGCCTAGTCGGAAAAGTATCAACGATTTTTTTTTTCTTTTAGAAGTACAAATCAGCGAATTTATGAAGGGGCACTTTGGTCATTTTAAAAAATATATGTTGCTCTAAGAAAAAGATCGATTGTCCAAAGCACCTCCCACCTGCAAAGGGACTAACGACGAGAGGCATGAAGCCTACACAATCCGACCTTGTAATGGGAATCGTATAATCCGACTTTAATTGTTTCCGCTAAATTTTGATTAATCGTCTCTTTAGAGACAACAATATCAAAATCATAATTTAAATTACTTAATCAATAAAAATTACAAGTGTATCAAATTAAAGTACAACCCTCCTCTCACACATGCGACAATATATTTTTTTTTTCCGTCCAATATGGATTAGTTTCAGTTTTCAAGCAACGTCGTCATGAGTTCGAAACATCATTAGCCAATCATAAATTTTTGTACCGCTTAGATAAATTAATGCGTGAGAGAGAAGATTAAAAAAAAATTGAAAAATCATGGATTTCAAATAAGAAAATTTGGAACAAAAAAAAAACCATCAGAATTGTGAAATTGAAGTATGTATAACAAGAGTCGATAGTTGCTAAGCCTATACAGATTGGATGAAAAAAAAATAAAAAATATTTTGAAACAAATTCAAAAATTTACAGCAAAGAATGATTTTATAGGGTGCGTTTGGATAGGTGTGGGAAGAAGAGAAGAAGTATTGGGAAGTGTGTAACTTTGTGAAGAGTTTGTATTGTTTATAATTTTTTTTCTTCTTCTTCCTTCTTCTTCTTCTTTCTTCCAACGATCCAAACGCACTAGTAAAGAAATGAGAGGAGAAGATCTCAAAGAAAAAGAAAAAAAAAGTTGAAAAATTACGAAATTTGAATAAGAAAGATTTATTTTAATTTATTAGTTTACATTTTTTATTTATCTATTTGTTAATTTTTTTCTTGGGAGTTGTAGCAGTTTATTAAAAAAAATGTGAGTTATATTTAAAAATTATTTACAAAAAGTATCTATTTTAAAAAAAATATATTGTGGGACGCAAGGGACTAGGTGAATATACAATAAGGTGAGAAAAAGCCAGAATTTATTTTTCCAGGTTCGTTAGGATGCGTTGAGAAGAAGGTAGGAAGAAGGAAGAAGGGAAAAAATTTATTGGAAAGTGTGTAACTTTTGTGAAGAGTTTGGATGATTAAAAATAAATTTATTGGTAAAAAGTGATTATTCCTTATTCCGGGAATAAGTCATCCAAACGAAGCCCAGATAGGATCACAAGAGCACGGATGCCTCCATTGAGATGGTGCAGGAGGGTACAACGAGACATATAACGAGCAGGGTTTGAGGTTAATTCGACGTGATGGGACTATTATAATTAAAACCGGAATTCGCCAATTCCGTGTCGTCTCCCGCTAATAATTTTTTTTGCGACACGTCATCTGAACCATCGCTCTGCATCTCGCGCACCCCATCCTCCCTTTCACGCGCCTGCCGCCTCTCCGCCTCGTTTCACAATTTTCCTTTCAAGGTTAGATTGGTGTTTATGCTTCTTTCATTTCTGTACGGTTTCCTTCTGGTGGATTTATCTATCAATTCATATTAATCCTGCAGTGCCATGATCTTACCATGGATGTTAATTGTTAATCATTTATGATTTCTGCTTAAATGATCTCTGCTGATCGCCTGATCATACTGTGAAAAATATGGAATGTTGATGGCTTTAAGCTGGAACGAACTTTAATTGGTACAGTAATATATTTTTGAAATTCTTGGATTCAACATACGTTCTTTTTTGCCTTCTGTTGCTTTTGATTGAAGAAGCCATTATGTTCCCTAGGCTTAAAGGTCTAAAGGAACACTTGAAATCAGCAAACTTCTTACAAATAATACTGACATTTACTTCCTTGTAGTTCCTTCAGTCAGTCTCACTTGGAAAGTTAAGAAATTAATAATTCCGATTCAGTACTCCTTCCTTAAATTTGTTTTGTTATTATTGTCAGTTTATCACTTTATCCAATGAGAAATCTTGATATAGGAAAATACATCTTTTCAGGACATCAACGCTGCGTCTGGGATTGTGTTTTCTCAGTCTCACTTAGGTAGTTATGTCTGTATCTCATTTGCTAATGGTGTCTGTGCATCACAAGTAATTGAAAACTGTCTTTTTTTTATTTTTCATTATGACTTTTGCCTTTGGGAGTAGAATTTCTAGCAAAGTTCAAGCTTTCCTGTAAAGTTTTTTTTTTTTTTTTTACTTGTGAAATTGATTGGTATTCTTATAGGATTGGGAAAACGGAAGATATACTTTTCCCTTTTTTTTCCCCTGGGAATCAAAGGAAGTGTATATATGCTAGAGTTCTATAAAGGGTCAATAGTGCAATTCACATATCTGAAAACAAAATCAATTCATTATCTGGCATGCATACTTGACAATTGTAGTCTTTAGCGCTGTATAACAAGGGTAGTTACCATAATGAGGAAGCATTGGATGGATCGTTGTGATAGATCTGTATACGTTGTCAGGTTTTGTATATCAAACTGAAGCTTTATGTTAAACTCGTACTTTTTTTGCCTAGTGACTTTCCGAGTTTTGAGGAATACAGCTGCAACAAGCAGTGGTAGAATCATAGGCAAATTAAGATACAAACACAATTTGAGGCGTCCATCAGTGAATTAATGCCTGAGTGTGTTTATTGTTAGGAGAGATTGAAATGGGTAACATTTTGAGGCGTCCATCACTGTATAACATTTTGTTTTGAATTTTGTTTACTGTGTATAGACAGGACTGACGGAGTATCACAAGCTGCAGCTAGATTTTGCTGAGCTAGAAAAGAAGATACTTTCTGAGATTATTCGGCCTGAAAGAGTTCTTTTTAGTTAGTGTTTATCAAAAACCCGCCGGGTCGGACCAGCCCCGCCCCATGGACCGGACCGTCCCGGACCGTTCATGGACCGCGATGGACCGAAGGGTTAGACTAGGGCGGGTTTGGGCCGCCCTTTCTAAAATAACCTGCGTTAACCCGCCCCGTCTTAACCCGTGGACCGGACCGCCCCGCCCCGTCAACCCGTCTTAAACCCGTGCTAAACCCATCCAAACCCAAAAAAAGGAGGGCAACTTTATATAATTAGATTCAAATTTTTTCATTTAATAAAAAAATTACAAATCAAATATAAGAAAACAAAAAAAAAATTAAAACAGAGAAGATATAAGTAAAAAATAAAAGAAAACGCAAAAGTAAAAAATAAAAATAATTAACGAAAAACAGAAAAAAATATTGAAAAAACAAAAAAAAAACGCAAAAAATGTATTGAAAAAAATAACATATATGTCGTGTGTGTGGGTATGAAATCCAAAAAAAATAACAATAAAATAAATAAAAAACCGGCGGACCGGACCGGACCGTCATAACCCGTGCGGGTTACATGGGGCGGGTTTAAGAATGGTTAGGATCAAGATTTCTAGAATGGACCGTCCTAACTCGTCCCGTCTTAATCCGTGGACCATCTTAAACCCGCCCCGTCCTAACCCATGGACCGCCGCGAGTTGGACCATCCTGCCCCGCCCCACCCCGTTTGGTAAGCCCTAGTCCTTTTATATCCGGTTCTTGGAAAAACTGGTTGGTGTTATTTATGGCTCCGTTTGGATGGCTTCTTCCCGGAATAAGGAATAAGAAATAACCATTTTTTACCAATAAATTTATTTCTAACCATCCAAACTCTTCACAAAAGTTACACATTTCCCAATAAATTTACCACTCCCAATAAATTTCTTCCCTTCTTCCTTCTTCCTACCTTATTCTCAACGCATCCAAACGGAGCCTATATAACTCAGTGACAAAATTATACTGAAACTAAGAATAATAGTAACAGGTAAAAGTGCAAGAAAGACGGGCTAGGGTGTAGTAGTAAATATGGTGAAGAAATCACCCTCGGCATCGACTGTTGGAGCTGGAGGGGTTGCCAGCAACTACATAGTAGATACCTTGCTTCGCTGTTCTACCAGTCTGTCACGAGAGAATGGGTCTCGCTCTAAGCCATGCCCGCCCCGTGCTGATGAGAGGCGCGAAATGCATGTGGTCAGTTTGATTTGCATTTTATATATTCTCCATTCTTGTAAAACAAGCTATTTGTGAGTTTGAGAACACATATGCCGTGGTCACTGACATTAAGCAAAAAACTGGGTAGGTGCCAGTGCCAATGCGTCTTCCATGTGGTCTTAGCAGCATCAGGATAGCAATTCCTTCCGATTTGCGTCCTTCAGAAACAAGACAGAATGTTTTGTTTGCTGCACAAGAGCTTGGCAAAAGGTATCTGAAAGGCCTCCCCAAGCTGCATCCATTAAAGGTATCTTAGTTTTACCATCTTTTGTTGACCCCTTATAAGAAACTGGTGTCACTCTTCTTTTTGCTGGGTAATGTCCGTCTTGGTAGCAGGGCTTAAGAGTAGACTGCTCTGATATAAATGTGGTGGTGGTTTATGCAGGATATGGGTATCAAGGTCCAAGAAGTAGTTGATTTGGTACGTCAACTTGAAGATCTTGACAGTAAATTATGTAGCCATCCTTTGCACGAGGTCATTTATTTATATAGAGAAAGTTTAATATGCACTATAGTGTATAGAGCTTTCTATGCACCGTGGACTTTTTCGGGAGTATTTTTGTAAATTGACAAATCTAATTGAACCAATCTAATCTACATATTGAAATCTCATAGCAAACCAAAATTTACAATTTTTTAGATTTTATTACTATTTTTTTCGATTTTTTTAAAACATGCCATTTTTGGAATATTGTAAATAGTTTAACATTCCAAAAATGGCATGTTTTAAAAAATTCGGAAAAAATAGTAATAAAATCTCAAAAATTATAAAATTTGATTTTCTATGAGATTTCAATATAAAGATTAGATTGGTTAAATTAGTTTTGTCAATTTCCAAAAATAACCCCGAAAAAGTCCGCGGTGCATAGAAAGCTCTATGCACTATGGTGCATATTAAACTTCCTCTATTTATATATATCTTGCTTCCTTTTTTTTTTGTCACTTCCAGAAATATTATGTGAAGCGTAGAAGTATAGAATTTGTGTATTTTTTTGGATTCAGTCATTTGCTGTAGAACAATGTTTGCAAAGGCCTCCCAGATACCAATGAACGTCCTTATAACTCAAATCATGGGCATTTCAATTTTCAAATGTTATTGAAGAGGTTTTACTAATCCCAGCAAAATTATACGTTTTTCCAAAATAGACCCAAATCAGATCCTATTGTGACTTTAAAGGCCTGAATTTATCTGGGTAGTTTCAAATGAAGGGAATAAAAGCTACTGAAGAAACAACATTTAAGAGTATACAATTACAATTCAAAGCTATCAAAGGAGATACAAAAGACCAAAAATTTCAATGTGTTATCTACCAGAGAGCAAGATTTGACATTATTTCAAAGTATACTTGAATTAGCTTCGCACCATTGAGGCTCCTAACAAAGTTTCTATTAAAACACAAAATCTACAACAAGCATCACATCACATGGGCTTGATTTTGCTATTGCGAATAATTGGGCCTAACTAGGCAATCACCCGGATTAATCTCTTTTTTAAGATCTATAAGCTGTTCATATTAACATCATAACATGGCGGCTTAAGAATCGAATGCAGATTTAAAAACAGCCATTCATAAAGTATGATCTCAACAATCCAATCCTAAACGGGCGTTCTACATATTACAGACGCTATGTAAATGATTACTAGTGGGTGTGTCGCACGTTGCGCGATCTATTTTTTTGTTATGTGTTTTTTTACAGTCTTATTAATAGTAAAAATACAATGGAAAAAAGAGCAATAAATCAATACTGAATTCGACAACTATGGTCTAGATATCGATTTCACATTGTTAGTTAATTGCCATCACATGTCTTTACTCTTGCACTCAGCATGTAAGAAGAAAATATGGGTGCACTAAAAGCATCAATGGATCCACTGTCTATTACTTACAATAAAAGAATCACAAATAGAAGTCACATTGTAAAACTTCTATGACCTTGCTAGTACGAAATAAACACAAATAACCCTTGATTAAGATGCTGGCATATGTAGATAATATTATCATCACAATTTCAAAAGAGCAAAGTAACTATACAATGACACTCATTTTTATCAGCATCAAATGCTGGTAAAAAAATCAACTGAAAAGTTGGAGGAACAAAGAATCTAATGACATATTATAAGTAAACATCCTACTGGACTGAAATGCAAATTGATTCAGGAATTACATTAAAAAAAAAACTCAAAGTTGCCTTACTTGATAGATGTAGAATATGGTACCAATGGGCTTAAAAATGAACTCTTTGTGTCACAAATCAGGGCTTCTATAAGTTGTTATGAGTAACAGTTGGCTGCAGCAAAGAATCAAGAAACAACGCAAGGCAAAGTTAAATTTCCAAATGATTATTAATTAATAAATTAACTAAAAGATTGCAACTATTGTACTTTGTATTCATGCTAAGGTTTTACTTTAACACTATATGGTGATTCAAAATTTATATACCGGCAAGTATAGTATGCATTGGCTAGTTATTTCTGTTACCATTGTACCTATAATTACTATCACACGAATACCTTATCATTCCTTTTACCTGTCTTTAAATTCTACAGAGAACTTTCTAATCACCATGAAATCACATTAACTCTTGACTTGTTGTTAGGTGAGACACCAAACTTTAAGCAACATGAAACATGACAGAGCCAGATGAAATTGAAGTTTTTTGCAAATGTGAAACAATTAGAAAACTCTTTATACTGAGCCTTTATCTATAGCACTCATGTAAATGAGGCCCCAACTTAATCGTGAAATTAGATTTTTTTTTTCAAACCCAATTTATTGCACTCAATCCAGACAGACAAACATCAAAACAACTTGAAACAAAAATAACCGTCAATAATGTACATGATAACCATATAAACTACTACAATGAAATAAATCAAAAAAAATTAAGGTAAAAATTTTGAACTGAAAAAAAAAATTAGCAAACCTTCAAAGAACCCTCACGAATCATATTAGCAACATGCTTCCTCCATTTTTTTTGTGCTTCCCTTACCTCCCCTATCGTCATATATCTAGCACCATAAATTCAGAAATTATTAAAATTGTTAGAAATGAGCCAAGGAATAAACTTAAAAAGAAACAATGCAATGTTGCCTTAAAAAATCAGAACATGGAACAATATCAAACTGGATTGCTGTTTAAAGATATGGAAAAAAGAAATAGAAGCTAGCTGCTCAATGCTCAACACTTAGTACTTAACTACGTAGATGAGATGGAGAAAACAAACCAATGATAACCATAAAGAGGCACAGACCAGCGACTTGGACACATAAATGATAGTGAGACAATGTCAGAGGTCCCAAAGCTCACCACCTCAGCGCGCTCCATGACGTCTTCTTGCTCAGAACCTAAATGTGCAACGATGAGAACCAAAGAATCAATCAAAGCCTATGAATCAGACCTAAATAAGGGATAACCACCTCTCTATTCTATTTTAATCCTCTAATTGAATACCAATATCAACATCAAAATAAGATCAACAAACAATTCACCAAATGTACAAATGAAATTATCTGAAATTCTAAATAGAATACATACCAAATGTACTAATGAAATGTTTTGTACTGATCAGATAATGAATTGAGTTAGTCATTAGTTGCATAATTCTCTCAATCAACCTATAAGATGCTGCAAATTTGAACACATATTAATATGACATTCGTATAAAGCACACAGAAACCATGCAATCTATAAATTATATACACGCTCCTTATGCTGCTGGGTTAAAACTTAGTCCAATAAACTTTAGCCCAATCTATATCCCAATAATTAGTTGGAATAACAATTTAATAGTATCATATCGTTATGTCAAAGGAAAATATAATTATTAATGGACCTATTAGTATTATCTAATTGTTTCTTACATGTATAAAAGTCGAATGCACATTATCGGTTATGTTGAAGTTATCTCACAAAAACATTCAAAATGCAGAATGAGGCCGCAAGAAAGAAAATGTCTCTCAGAGAATCAAATAAATACTATAAAAAAGGAAATTCTGAACCAAAAAAAAAAAGATTTTGCAAAAAAGATAAGACCTGTTGAACAGTAAATAGATACAGCAGTAAACATTAAACAAAAATATAGGAGAGTAGATATCTGTTATATACCTGATAAGACCTGTTGAACTGCAAAGATAAGAATTCAATGCAAACCTGAAAATCTGTAGAAAAATACAGAAAAATTAGGGGAAAAAATAATAAGTATAAGAAAAACCTTCTTCAGATATCTAAACATCTTCACAGAATCACATTTTCTATACCAGTATCTCTGAACATTTTCTATACCAGTATATCTAAACATTTTCTATACCAGTATATCTAAACCTTCTGTCGCTCGAATACATCTATACCAGTATCTCTGAACATCTTCAATTGATGTTCAATTGTTCATCGGATATCTTGAGGATTCCTTGAAGCATATGGAGAGAATTAAAATACAGATTAAGATGCTGCATAGAAGATTTACCTTGTCTTGGATTCTGCAATGCATGTATAGCAACCTTTCATGACTGAGATTGCAATATATGGCATGACATGCCTCACCTGAAAATTGATGGCATAGAATAATACATTGCAATTAAATTTGAGAGAAAAATCGTCAGACTTAAATATTAAGTGAAATTGGAAGGAACAAAAACAACAAAAAAGGACGGTACAGAAAAATATCGTGTTTAATATTCAAATTTCTTGAGTTTGATGCAAATAAAAATCGAAAAGAAGATGTTAGATCGTTGGCAAGTCGGTAGTGATGAGCTTTGAGCGACTCCATCTCTTCTTCGAGTTCATCACTTCTTTTAGTTCATTATCTCCTCCCTTCCAGACTAACACCATTTCCGATCTCAAATCATGACTCAATTCGAACAGATCGTTCCATATCTATTGCTGCAGAAAGGTGTGGTGAAAGCTAAAATCAATACAGTAGACAACGAACAGAAGGAAAAAAAGCAACATAGAGGAGCAAAACTCAACGGAGAGAGAGAGAGCACCGACAGGAGAAAACAAAGAAAGAAGACGTGGCGAGAGAGTCCTCGAAGCTGATTCCTGGCGAAAATGGAGCACGTCCAACAGAGGAACAGATGATCTAGCTATTCCCTCAATCGAAGCTTTGAGGAGAGATCGGAGGCTGCTGCGATTTAACGACGAAAAGCGCCAGCGGCAGTTTTCTCTTGCCTAGGGCAGCGCGTAGAGAAAGCAAAAGAGAGAGAGGATGAGAGACAGAGAGGCGTGAGGAGCATACCTCAGTCTGTACTCGAAAAGGAGAGAGTAAAGTATCCAGAAGAGATCTGTACGCACATGATTTATTTAATCGGACGGATGCGATCGAATGAAGCAAAATGAACGGACAGGATTGAAATACTGTCTGAACAACTGTTTACCCACAATAGTTTCAAATCCGGGTTAAATTGCAAGGATTAATATATTAAATGATTATATGGCAGCCCTCGACTGATGTCTCCAAATTGAAAGGCAACCCAATCCATACATTTTTTATTTTTCGGATTTATGTGGATGGTGTGACACATGCACATGCAATAGTCCCAAAGACAGAAGGTAAACAGAAATATAACTATATTGGGACATCTAGAAAACATACCTGCCTGGCCGGGATACCAAAAAGTGAAAAACAAATTATATTGGATTATCGCAAAAAAACAAATCATTGCGCTAGCAATTCCGGTAAAAACAGCTACCAAAAAAGAAATCAGGATTGCAAGGCAAGAAAAAAAATATACATATATAGAATATAGGTGATTTAACCAATAAACCAACAAACAAACAAACAAAGGAGGCACCTAAAGCTAATACTACTCTCATTTTTCAAAACAAGGATTGATATTCACAAGCCAGAAGTTCTTCAGCTAGACTCTCCATCTTTAAGTCTGCTTGCCTTAGCCTGCATTTCCTGCTCCTTGGAAATCAGCAGATTTTACAAACCGACCCTTGAATCTCTTTCTTGTGTCAGCCCTCAATTTTCTCGACTCATACCGGATATGTTTCTCATACCTAGAAAAGTAAGAAAAATAATCTTTATAGAAGAAGCTCATATATTTTCATGGGTGTTAAGTTTTTAACTTGATAACCCCTGCTGGTTAGGTACCAAAATCCAAAGCTACATCCTTATCCCACATTATTCTATAAGAATAAAATAATTATCTTCCCAGCAAATAATGATGTTATTGACGGTGATGGCGGTGATGAAAATTAATAAAGATATAACAGGTGTAGATCCATTAACAATAAATTAGCTTGACAATCTTGGATGATACTTCTTCAAATTGAGCGAAAATGATCAAAATTTTAGGGGGAATAAGCTTGTAAACAGGCTATGGATTACTTTGAATGTGGCCTTATGGATTACTTAGTGTATCAAATTCCATGCAATTCAAATGTTATTTTGTATACCACCGGAGGCCGTTAACTTTGGACTGCTGTAAATTTCATGTCCTTTGATGGACAGTAAAATTTGCACCAAAGTTCATCATTTTTTATGCACATAATTTACATATATATAAAGATCATATATTCTTAAATGTTGGATTTCAAAATTCGCAATTAATTTTGAAGATTGTCAAGTTAACTCATTGTTAAGTCCCCACCAATACATAAATGAAAGGATTAATAAACAACAAACATCTGATACCTTCGGTTCTTTCTTTTCTCCCGATATCGCTGCATTGCATTGCCTCTGTTTTGAGCAGTCGCCTCACTATCCAGCTTAGCAAACTGCTTGACTGTCTCTTCCCTGACTAGGTTTCGCTGATGTTCAACAAAGGAAATTTGCTTAACAGCTGGATCAATTAAAGATCCAAATTGACCAATTACCCCAGGAATTTGAGTCTCTGATGTGGTAGGTCCATCAACTGCTGGGTGGCTCGAATTGCTCTTCCTTTTTCCGGTGACTGCTTTTGTAGTGCTCAGCTGGAGAGGGAGAAAAATGTTGTGTCAGGAATTATAAAATATATACACATCAGTTAAGATGGCTTTTCATCAGGGATATTTGTCAAAATAGCAGAAACAGTCAGGCCCTGCTGCTGTTTATTCTTGTGGAACACAATTAAAAAAACAACATCGAAAGTTCAAAACAATGAAATAAATTAAAAGAACTATAACTAATGCACTATGCCATTAGCTACCAAGTACCAACCAATTTATTTAATCAATCATTAATTGTTCATGGCATATTTTAGCAAAAGCTATTCTCATTGAGAGAAGCAGCCCAATTATAGCCCTTATTGCAGCCAATTTACCAAATATCAACAAGATGCTTGAACAGATAAATCCAACTACAAATTATTAAGGGCAAAGAGAGAATAACACATTGCAATTGGACAGGGTAGCCATGTGCAACCGATGCAATTTGCATCTGGTGTGGTAGTTTGGTGGTACAGATGTATGAGAGGAATTTTGGATTATACAATCTCATCTATAACCTGTTCAATAAAATCAAAAGAGCACTTCAGTTTTTCAACAAAACCTTCCCTGAATGTTTCTCATTGCTTTTTGCAGTGAATTGCACAAATAAGGTTAATACAAGATCATGCCAGTGAAGTGCTATTGAAATCTTCTTGGGAGTGGGATAAACTGGTGAAAGAATAAGGGGATAACTCTTATTATAAGAGGGATAATCCCTTATACCCCTACTTTATCCAATTCCCAAACACATAGCCCTTGAGGCACATCTAAATTATCTTATCCACTTATGCTACATATAGAAATAGGAAACTATTCTCCAAGATAAAAAAAAAAAGAATAAAAGACCTTCAAAAAGGAAAACAATGCAAGGTGTCTTACACTGCGTGTTGCCAAGTGTCTGGTGTTGGAAGAATGAACATCATCATTTCCCACAGGGCCTACTGTTTCATATATATTACCAGAGTCACTTATCGCAGCTGCAAGGCAGTTCTCCTTAAGAATTTCATTATAACTCTTGATAGTAAAACCTCCATTATTTGTGTTGTATCCCATTTCGAGTAGATTATGCTCCTTGTGATCCCTGGATTTTCCAAGGTTGAAGTCCCAAATCTGCTCAATTATACCAAAAGAAGATCCTATAAAGTCAACAATGCAGTAATATCTAAAACTTGAATTAAAATTTCATCACTTAAATGCTGTACTATTTAATTAGGATTACCCTTGATCTAACCCAAATTATACTAAAAAACAGTTTTGCAAATAAAGAACGAATGATCGAACAAGCCCATAAAAACACACCAGAAAAAAGCTGAAAGATGGCCAGACAAGTCCACTTGTTTCATTTTTGTGCTACAAGCTTCTGTTGTTGTTTATTTGCTTCTTTTCAGTATAATATTTTATTATTATGATGCTTTCTTGCTTGGTTAGTTTCTTATTTGACTTCTCTTACATGCACTTTACCTAATATGACCAAAAAAGACAATATGAATATAACACAACAAATATTTAAAGAAGTATGCTATAATGAGAAAGGCAGGAAAGAGATGCACTAACTAAGCACATTTACAACTGCTTGATTGTGATGTACATATGAATACAAATTACAAATTATAGGGAAATCAAAGTACCAAATTCGATTACAATTGATAAGGTTGGGTTTAGAGTTTTGATTTGTAAATTAAAGTGGAACTCCTTTGTAAATGAAAGATTAATAGTTGATTTAACTCCACTTGATTTCCTAATCTTTGTTGTGGGGACTGATTGCATTAAAACTGAAAGTGAAAGATAAAAGGGAGAAAGCGTCTGTGAGCCTTTTGGATAAGCAAGGACGATTTGATATGACTTTTTCGTCCAGAAAGTACTGTCTGAAGTTGACATTTTGTTAAATTAACAAAAAAAAAAAAATGAAACAAGTCCTTACAAAAATATAAGAACAAAAAAATATTTTTAGACAACTGAAACAGTGATGGCTTAAAATTGATACAAATAATGCAATGGTGAAGATGTTATTGTCATTACAAGGACACCCCATAAAAATTTCAAAGTTTGCTACCCTTACAAATTTGCTTGTTTTACCATCACAAATATGCTGGTTATGGTTATTATATAGTGATTCAATTATGTACCATAATACTTCAAACTTCTATTTTATGCTAAGTTGCTAACCTCTAATGGTTAAAGAGCAAATGGATGTAAACGGTGCTTCAAGTGTTGCTTTCTACCGAATGCTTGTTTTACCATCACAAATATGCTGGTTATGGTTATTATATACTATATAGTGATTCAATTATGTACCATAATACTTCAAACTTCTATTTTTATGCTAAGTTGCTAACCTCTAATGGTTAAAGAGCAAATGGATGTAAAGGGTGCTTCAAGTGTTGCTTTCTACTGAATGCTGAGGAATCAAATTAATCTGACTATAAAGAACACTAGGAATCCAACAGTTGAAAAATCAAATTATTTATGGAAATCAGTTTGGGAACTAAGACCAAACTCTTTCAGTTTTCCAAAATCAAATAATTTAAGTTGACTAAGAAATACCAAGCCGAAAATTCTAAATTGGGGAAAGAGACAAACTTCAAAATATACATACTAAAAAGTTGCAACAGCGCTTTACCTAGCCAAAGGGTTTTTGGACGACAAAATTAGAAAGCCAAAGATTAAAACATAACAATCAAAACAACTAACTAAAAAAGAAATAAGTTCAATTCAATACCTGAGTTGCCCCAAATTCTGCAGTACTAATGGTTGAATTCCACACCAATCCATCTCCTCCCTCCTCGTCTTCCCCCACTTCCAACTGGGGCCCACTCTTCAGAAGCGATGCATAATCCACCTGCCACGTGTCATCTTCTTGCGCTCCGACCTTGCCCCCACCTCCTCCGCTCTGACACGGCGTGTCCGGACCAAGCACCATGGTAGTGTTATTATCGTCTTCCCTCTTCCCCATCTCCATTAATTGACTCACCAAATCATCCTTCATTTCCAAGCTCTTCTCCATTCTCTTCCTATTGCACGGATCCATGGGCGGCGGATCTGACGGCACGTAGAGCTCTCTGAGCACCGGATCAACGGTCAGGAACGAAGAATAGTCGATCTCAGACCATATCGGGTCCGGATCCGCGTCCAGACCCGGATCCGACGAGCAAATATCGATCCCCCACGACCTTGCTAGCTCAAACGAAGAGGGACAGCCGGAGAAGCACTCGATTGGGAACTTCACTGGAGAAGGGTCGGACGCCACGTCGCACTCGGAGCAAAGGAAGTGATGCGAGGAGGCAGAGTGAGGAGAAGACGACACGTGGCGAGACGAGGCGGGGCGAGAGAAGCAAGAGGTGCAGAGAGGAGAGCGAGAGTGGCGACGGGAGAGAGCGTTGGCGGAGTGGACGAGGCGGTCGCAGGGGAGGCAGAGGAGAGCGGAGTCGGCGCGGCAGTGGAGCACGGCCACGGCGGAGGAGCAGTAGTCGCAGCGGCGGCGCTCGACTCCGGCGGTGTCTGGCGGCGGAGAGACGCACGTGTAGGATTCCATTGCTAGTTGGAAAGTGGAAACTTTGGAACTATGTAACAAGTTGTCAGAGAAGAAGAGAAGAGAGAGAGAAGAGGAGGGAAACGAAAGTATTGTGGAACTGACGCTTTTATAGGAAATAGGACTATAGGAGTGTGGGTTTGGAACTTTGGACTGGAGAGATCGGCTCTAGTTGTGATAATTTTTTTAATTGGACGATGGGGGTGTGGGTCCCACGTACGGTTACACTTGGAGTTGGACAGAGATTAGAGGTGAGC
This sequence comes from Rhynchospora pubera, assembly GCA_028095005.1. Lineage (NCBI taxonomy): Eukaryota > Viridiplantae > Streptophyta > Magnoliopsida > Poales > Cyperaceae > Rhynchospora > Rhynchospora pubera. The sequence continues at coordinate 182,192,816 of CM051461.1, forward strand.
GCACCTTTTCTATAGACAGTGCAGTAGACTGTAGATAGATGTGTTGCTGGGTATTATTATTTGATAATTATTTATTTTATTAATTTATTTGTTATTATTTAAATTAATTTATTATGTACTTTTAAAATAAAGTAATAAAATGAATTGTTTTGTCTATAAAATTTGAGATGGGCTAAAATCAGCCACGACTGACGGATGTAACCGTCAGCTACGATCAAATCTCAATTTTCGAGATTCTAGCAGTCGATCCGAACCGTTCAATGTGTTCTCCATATTGAAATCTCATTGGAGACCAAATTTTATATTTTTCTGATTTTATTTACTATTTTTCTGAGATTTTTAAAAATCATAGTTATTGAAAGGTCCAGAATTGTTTAGATTAAGAATTTTGTAAAATATCAAACAAATACTAAAAAAATTCAGAAAAATGTAAAATTTGGTCTCCAATGAGATTTCAATATGGAGAACACATTGAAAGGTTCAGATCGACTGTTAAATTCTCAAAAATTGAGATTTGATCCAAGCTGACGATTGCATCCGTCAGTCGTGGCTGATTTTAGCCCATCTCATAAAATTTATGCAATTCGATATATTGTATGTTCGCTATGGTCAATTGTTGTTCTAAAGTCTTCTCTCGATTTTCTAAAAAATAGGTTAAGTGAGATTTTCTAAAAATGGAATTGCACTTTTTATCGTAAGTGAGAATTTTAAATTGTAATTTACTTAGCTTGCCATTACTAAACCATGATTTAAAATATAAAGGAGCTTTTCTAAAATGGGTTGCCATTTTTATTGCAATTAAGATTTCCAGAATTGTAATTTACTTAGATTGCCACGATTTTGGCGTGACTCTAACAAACCCAAAAAGGTTGCATCTTAATTTCCATATTTAGTAGAGTGATAATAGCAAAGAAATAACTGAGCATAAATAGTATAAGATTGTTAGTTAATCATAATGCAATGAAAATTACTAGTTCCACTGCCAATGGTTAAGTTTTATTATGGTAAGAGACTTGTAAAATTTTATTTTAATCATTAAAAATTTGGGGCAGACGCACTTTGTTCGTAAAAAAAAGGCTTGTATTAGAATTTAGAGGGCTACGATAGGATTTGAGGAATATGATCATTTTTTTTTGTTTGCTACAAGAACAGAAATTATGTCGGAAAAAAATAATGTTTAAATTCAGAAAAATTATAACATAAAAATAATACAATATCAAAGCTTGCACAGAAATAGTTAACGAAATATCACGAGGTAATGATTTATTTTCATTTAGTCGACATCAAAATTATTTTCAAGTATATGTTTTTCTATCTCCTAATTGATCCAACAACAGTATATATTTGATGATGTGGTTAACAACTATGATGTAATATATTAATTTTCAATATTGTATTTTTTTTAAAATAACCGGCTTCCACATTATTTTGATCTAAAACGTGGCATGTATGAACGTTGATTAGCCATTTTTCAACACCCTTAACTTTGGTAGAAATTTTGTGATTGGTCGAGCACTAAACCAATTTAACCAATTTGTGATTGAACTGCACAAATTGAGCTACAATCTGTTGAATGGCAATATTTGACATCTCAAGCTCTCTGGGTCTTCCTTTTTATTTTTTTCCGAAGGCGAAATGCCGTAACAGAAAATATACGTATATTTTTTTTTTTAAAAAAAAAGAATGCTATACACAGAAATATTGTGTCCACCAATGGCACACATCAGACTCAAGACTGACTGGGTGTGATTGGATGAGCATAGAATAAAGAATAAGAATAAGGAATTTCGGTATGCGTGCTTATCCAAATTCCCTATTCTTATATCATGGTTTTGTTAGTATAGAAATAAGAGTCTAAATTCCTTATTCTTGTGTTGTTTGAGTTGCACAAGAATAAAAATAAGCACGCATACTGATCGGAGCTGAGGGTACAGGTCAAATTAATTCCTTAAAAACCGATACTAATTCGTTTGCAGTATAGTTTAAGGGTCGAATCACGGGGACGGACTATTCCTTTTCTAAGTTTAGACAATTCATATTAAATTAAATTCTTTTGATTAAATAAACAATTTAAATTTCAATCAGATCTAAACAGAAAGGTCAATTGCAGTTACAGAATTTAAAATTGTAATTCCCTAGAAAAAGACTTAGCCAATTGAAAGTTTAAACAATTAACAAATGATTAGGGGTTCAGATTGTCTAACTTTTCCTGTCTGTCAAGGTTGGGACGGACCGTTCCATCTCTGGAACGGCCCGTCCTAACCCTGTCAAATGGCTGGAACTGTCCGTTCTAGGCCAGGACGCCCCCTCTCGGGCGGTCCGTCCTGACCTTGGAACGGGCCGTTCCAATCATCCGATGTTTGTCTTGTCATCCTACTTAATTATTTGCTGGGTGTTTCTGCGTGAATTGGATCAAACCTAACCTACAGACTTGCGCTCTAACTCTCGTTCAGGTCAAGTTGTGGGGTACTGTTTGATAAACCCTAAAAACTCCTAAATTTCAACTCTCGTTTCTTGGTTTAGGTGTTTCTAATTGATTTCTGGGTCTTGGTAAACTCTCAACCTTTCGGTTTGTTGAGTAAAACTTCTAATTACTTGGAGTTTGGTTAAATCCTTTCAGATATCGCCTACCTAATTGATCTAAGTGTTTGCTTGTTATTGCAGATAGACTTTGTTTTGACAATTAAACTAGGCCTTTGTTTAATGCAATAGCCAAATCTAACATTAACAATTTGCAACAAAAAGATAGAATTAAATTTCAGAAATCAAAACGCAACTTTAACTTAGCAACTAATCAAGTATTCAAACAAAACAAACAGCTAAAAGAAAAGTTATCGAACCATAGCCCCTAAACTAAACTACTCCATGCAAGAAAAAGCAGGTTTCATCATACAAAAACACAAAGAAAAAGAAAGAAAAACCAAGTTACAACAAGATGTGCTTGAAAATCGTCTATCTCCTAAGCTCTGTCCTGTCTGGGGCGGGCCGTCCTGATCCTGGGGCGGTGCGTCTCAGGCTGGTGGATGGCCGTCTCGACAGGGTGGTTGCCTTGCTCCTTTCTGGCTCTCCAAACTTAGCAAATTTCGACTCCCTCGACTTGGAGCCAGGACAGAGCTTATATAGGCCTCTTGGGAAGTTCCAAAACGTGGCATTGTGGCTCAGAAAGGCGGTGGAAACTGAAGAAACCGCCTCACCAAATCAGGCACTCTATATTTAGCAATCTCGAAATAGCTCTTCTGGCCTGGTTGTGGACTGGGACGGCCTGGTCTGAACATGGGACGGCTCGTCCCAGTCTGGGCTGATTGTGTCGTCTGGAACTCTTCTGCTTGCGTCTGCACTGAGGTGGGACGACCCGTCCTATGATTGGGGCGGCCCGTTCCATCTTGCTGGATTTGTGCAACTTAGTCAATTTTCTCTTTTTTTTCGCGCCAAAGTGTGATGAACCTGTATAAAAAACTTGCCGGGCTACGGCTGAACTTTCCTACATCTAACATTAGCACAATTTAAAGGAAAATGAGTAAAAACACAAGTAATTTGAACGAAATTTGGGGCTTATTCTGGCTGAAAATCAAGTACGGAAACCGTACATCACATACCGAAATTTCTTATTCTTATTCCTTATTTCATGCTCATAGGTGTGTTTGGATGCAACGGAATAAGCCGTGAATAGGGAATAGGAATAAGAAATTTCGGTTTGGTTCTTTATTCTTGTATTGTTTGGGTTACACAAGAATAAAAATAAGCACGCAAACTGAAATTTCTTATTATTATTCTCTATTCCCGGCTCATCCAAACACACTTCTAGAGTATATATGCCAAGCACACTGCATAGTGAATTTAGTGACAGAGGAGCAAACTGTGAGATTCATGACTCATGTCACGGGGAGATCCAACAGCTCCACGCACCGCTGTCTACAAATCAAATGATGTGCCATCATGCAATTTATATGAGATTTAGGATTTTATGATGTAAAAAAAATAATAAATTATCATCACTTTCTCATTGCCTTGTACTATTTTATGATGTACGCAAAGTCCTTGTAAGTTGTAACTTGTTTGATATGCTGGTGGAAATTTCTAGCGTAATAAAAAGATAGAAATTGACACATCGAGAATATCATGTAAAAGAGTATTTTTTTTTTTAGTAAGTACCAATTGCAGAATTTTTACTTGTAATTTGGTGTATAATTATTTATATGAAACTATTTTTTTAAAAAATCCTCTCAAGATAATGTGTCAGACTATTTAGAACTGCAATTTATTTTGCCTAATTAGTTCTAATTTTTGTGTCAATGTTGGGTTAGACATGATTCACGTGTAGGTTGACCAAACCTTGTAATGCGACTATGCGAGGCTTAGTTAAACCCTAGATGCCAATTGGAGTATTTCCATTTCAACTCTTATAATGTACAGTGTACTTCAAATACAGCTCTTAAGACTATTTCGACAAATAATTCTACTGTTAAAATTACGAATATACCCAAATAAATAAATAAATGGTGCGAGATATGGTGGTCCTAGTCCACTTTTAGCTTTTAATTCGAGAACACGAGATCCGCATGGCATGGCCTCCTTTTTTTTATCTAAGATTTAATATTTAGCACCATTATAAAACCAACAAAATTTATCTAAGGGGCTCATCGTTCCCTCATTAGTAAAAAGATAGTTGCCAAGATGGTCGTTCAATTTTAATTTATCAATTTTATAACTTCAGAATTTCGATTAAATTTAATAACCCCGATTACACATTAGCATAATTATAAATTTAATTAAGTTTTGAATTATTGATTGCTGGGTTCTTTTTTTTCTTCTAATACTTTTCTTATAAAAACGCACCTATATGATAAATTGATATTCTCTCTCATACCGGGTCGCCAGCCACCACTAACGGACACCTCCAGTTGATTCGATAGGAGTACGGATGATCCAAATAAGAACTTTTCAGGGTGGGTCCCATAAAGCCGAAAAACGTACAGTTTGGGATGAATTATTGCTGATTGCATAAGCTTTGGAATGTGCTTGACTAAAAAAAATAAAAATTTATCCGCTAATCGCTATTAAACAACTGTGTTATTGTAAATAACGCAAATTAAGTGGGCACCCACAACAGAAAGGTTAGGTTAATAGCAACAGCATGGGGCCCATACATGGTCGGTTGACTGTCGAATTTAGTGAAAAAGAAATCAACCTATTATAAAGGAATGTTGTAATTTGGGTCGATGTATATTTTATGAAAAATTTAACTACAAAATTTGCAAAATATGCATTTTTTTAAACTTTTAACAACCAAATTTGCAACAAATTTTGATTGGGACATACTTATGTTGATATCCATTATTTTATTTAAGTAATATAATTCTCCTGCTTATATTATAGATTCGCTGAAGACTTCATAATTATATTTTATACTTATGTTCCTTAAATTGAAGCTGGGAGATAGACAAAATCAAATAATAGATGTAAAGAACAGATTAAAACAAAGCATTTTTATATTCCAATAAGAGATATCATTCTTTAAATAAAATTTGAAATATTTTGAATTTTGACAATAATGATTTGGCACGATCCACAATAGTTTTAATTAATTGTTAAGATTTGATATTATCAAACTGCCCGCTATAAATTGATACTTGTACATAATAGGAAGTTGCATAATAATTTTGGCGATAAGTTAAGGTGATTTGCAAAGTCAAATGAAACATTTATTTAGACCCTTTTTTTTTAAATATGAGACTTAAATGACTGATATGAACTAAAATTTTTCTTCTTATTGAAATCTTATTATAAATAAAATTCTATATTTTTTTACTGTTTGTGAATTCTTATAAAATATTTATTATTGGGTGTCGAGAATCAAATAGACCAATGATTTTTTTTTAATCCAAAAAAATAGTAAAAGGACCCGAAAAATCATAAAAAATGTTTTGCAATAAGATTTTGATAAAAAAAATAGACAATTCAGATCGATCATTTGAGATTCGAATTTCAAGAGTGGTGTCTGAAGTAAATGCATTGGATAACTTTTGCAACCTAACGTAGCATATTCCATAATTTTGATATCAAAAATATTTTCCAGAACTTCCATCATTAATATTTTTCAGTTTTATCGTGTAAACAGGTCTAAAAAAAATTTCTGAATAAGCTGCTTCATTTCTTTTACTTGTTTCCATGTTGGATCGTGCTTTGACAATTCTCTTTATAGAAAAAAGAAGAAAAATAATTATGTACTTTTGACTTCGAGGAGGAGAGATTGTATTTCAAGCAACTCGAATTCATACATGACAAATCCTATTGGGCATTCGATCCACTTAGTTTAAAAAAATGAATTTCTTCATGTAGACACCTGTCTCTGGTTAGCAGAGCCCAAATCTTGGATAATATTTCTTTATGTGATTCTATAATCGGAATGCATGGGTTGGTTGCAAATTGCAAAGGAGTTGTCATAATAATATTTTATGTTAAAAAAATTGGCATGTTTGTATGGTGCGTCACTCGTGACGTCCATCCTTATTTCCCCAATTTTATAATAAGTTTGACCATTCATGGCACTCCTTCGTGTAGCCAATTGTGTGGCTGAATAATTGTGTAATTAATTTTCTCACTTTGACATCGATTTGCACTCTTATATGGTTTATCTCATTTCATATTCAGAAGTTGAGTATTAAGTATTGTTTGGATATCTCAATCTCATGAGTTGAAACAACATAATGAAGTTATGTACAAGAATACATGCCATGTCAAAAAAATGTAGTACAAGTATCTTGGCTGTTTCTATATTTCACCTAATTATAAGACAATATACTTTAATATTTACTATTTATTCACCCAGTGTTTCCTGTACAATAAAATTCCTTGCAATACTAGCGTGCACGATATTTACATGTACTGATCACGTTGACGCATTGCTAACTATCGCCGTAAAATGTGATGTAGATAATCTCCTTAATTCGTTCACCAAAACTATTATTTAGTATTTACATACTATTGGGAGAAAGATTTAAAATTCCCACGAATATAGCGGGGGCCATGTGCATTTTTCTTTCTGTAAAAACAAGAAACTGTAACTTGCAAAAAAAAATAGTATTTGTTTGCTCCAAGATGTTATTACAATATCAAGAGTTACGATAACGAACTTTCCGTCTTTCCCTCGATCAGAGTAATTTTAGGATGTCAATAAAATTCGTTTATTCAATTATTTGATTTTTTAAATACATGTTCGATGAGGTGGGTGTAAATAATAATTATTTCGTTTAGATTACCGATACGAGTACAGATAAAATATATATATTTTTTCATTAACTTAATCGTTAGTGCTGATATGGAAAACACCTCCATTTGATCTGTTAATTTTCTCAAAAAATTTTGAAGGCACAATCATGTATTTTTAAAACGAGAGAAAATCGACAAGTTTTGTATTGAAAATGTCGCTTTAGCACTTCATAAAAATTGATATAAGAGTTACTTTTATATGTCACAACGAGAATCATATAAGAAAAAGTTTTATTTTAACTTTAAAACTCTCCTTCTGTTTATTTAAATCTTCGAAAAAAATTCTCTTGATCTAATTTGACTTGAGAACTATTTCGATTGATTTAATTCTAACATTCGTCAAGTTCAAGTACAGATAATTATAGGCCCACTTCATGCTTATTTTTCTATCATCATAATGGGAACCACTTAGCACCACCTCAAGAAAAATTTATCTGTAGAACTCGTGTCAGCAATAGCATAACATATATATTGTTGGAGTTATGTCCTAGAAGTCAATAACTTTGATGACTTAAATAGTAGTTTATGTTATGGATGATATTTTATCATTTGTTCCTAGATTTATTATTGACAGATTATTCAGGTTGAGGATCTGAATTGTGGATCTCTGTGGATCATTCTTTAGAATGACAATAATAAATCTAAACTGTCCATAATCTTGATAATTAACAAGGAACATTAATTATCATATAAGATTAGTATGCAAGTTAAGCGATGATTAAGTTCTACAAATCATAGGTAAAGAGTTACCAGCTTAATTGCATATGTATATGTTATAGAACATAGTATAGGACTTGACCCAACGAAATAAACATATGGATTGTGTTGTGTGTCATTGTTTTATTTCGTTATGATTTTGGTTCTAAGTTTGAGATGTTTATCTTTTCCACATGAGGATAGGTTCAATCAATATTGTCTACCGCTGATTCCCGATAAGGGCTGTTATACGGACTTTATTTATGTTCTCTTGAATTGTGCGGGGAAAAGCTAATCATCAAGAAAACCGTATGTCCCTCATTAATTCACTTAGTGAGTGACGATATCTGTTTGGGCCCCTTGATGGAGATAGATTGTTTGCATGCAACTTTATACAATTATCTCTAGATCAAGAAACGTATAATCTGCAAGAATGACACATTCCTATCTTGGATTATACGACGATATCGTGTGACATAAGAATCAAAATAGAGAAATACTTTTATTCTCTTATGCAGGATTTAAATACTGTAGCGGTATATTATTTATGCGAATTGGGAATCATAACGTGTTGCTAGATACCGCTTATGATTATTGGAATTAAATAACGATTTAATTCCATGGCCAACATAGCATAAATCCTCAAAGGGTCACACAAATAGAGTTATAACCACACAGTACATTAATTGTTTATTCACAGCAGTAAGTTCTGTGAAAATATGATGAGTTGATTAATTAATTATATCGTTATGGACCGTTATAATTAATTAAGTCAAATGGATCATATAGAAATAATTTAGTGCATTTGCTAATCACCAAATAATTATTAATAAGTTAATAATTATTTATACAACACATATTTTAATTATAAGGCTTAAATTTAAATGTTAAATTTAAAGCCCAATAGGGATCCGATTTGGGTGCAACTTCAAAGGTTCATTTAATAATAGATTATATGGATTAATTAACACAACACACATAGCCCAACTAGGCTCATGTGTGGCCGGCCTAGAAAGGGTGGTAGGTGGGTGGCATTGCATGTATTTTGGTGAACTCTACCCTAGGGTTGGAGCACTATATAAGGAGGTGCATAGAAGCAAATTTGGACTTGCTCTCTTTCCTCTTGACCTAGCCGCGACTCTCTCTCCCCTTTCTCTTCTCTATGGCCAGCGCCACCCTCTCCCTCTCTCCCTATTGCTCATGTGTTGAGCTCTCTCTCTTTCACACTTAAATTGGTTAATTGAAGATGAGAGAAAGCTAGGTGATTAGCCTTGATTTCCAAGTTACTAGCATAACTTGAGAGATTGTGGTTAATCTCTTGGTGGACTCGAGGCGGCCATCGATGGAGGTGGAGGCGTAAGGAAAGCACGCCACCAATATCAATGCCTAGGTCGAGCCATCCAATTGCTATATTGGATGAGGTATTGATTTTTCTCCTATTCTCTTGTGTCAATTGACTTAGCACTAGATTCTTATGTGCATATGATGTTTTGGATGGTTAATTAGATGTAATTAACACAATTTTTCAAATTATGCACTTTCCTAACATATATTAGCCCCATAACAGATATTTCAATTTACATAAATACATTTTACAATCGGAATTGCTTTCCGTCATCCACCTCTTCTATCATTCCTCGTCATCCCCATTCAAACGCGTTAATAACTAATTCTCCTCTTCTCACCCCATCTCATCCTCTCTTCACTAATCCTTTCCTCTGTCGTTGATTCTCATCCAATCTCCTCTGGCTCCAGGACTGTTAGTATGTATTAAATAGAATTGTTAGTATATTAAATAAAATATGTTATTAAGTATAACAGTTAGTATATTAAGTAGAACACAGAGGAAAGGATATGCAATTGTAACAGTTCTAGCTAATATATTTAACAGTTCTAGTAATATACATAACTGTTCTACTTAAAATATATAAATGTTCTATTTTATATATACTAAATGTTCTAGTTAATATCATAACAGTTCTAGTTAATATATATGATGAGAGGATTTTATACTTATATTTTGGTAGAATTTTGTCTCAAAACTAAACCAATTTGACTTGAGTTAGGTTAATTAGGGTTATTTTAATTAGGATTTGTGTCAAGAATGAGTTACTACCATAATTCCTACTTTAATGCAGATTTTGGACAAAAATATGACTTGGATGAATCAATAATGATGTAGAGCTTGTTGTAAGCTTTCCAACGGTTCTTGAATCACCTCAATCGGAGTTCGGATGAAGGAGATATGGGCAAAATACTGACAGGACGCAGTGCTGAAATTTCTGGAACGGACCGTTCCAAATTAGAACGGTCCGCCCCAGCCGAAACTGCCAGAAACAGCAGGATTGCCCGTTCTAGATGATTGGGACGACCCGTCCCATATTAGAACGGTCCGCCCCAACAGAAACCGCCAGAGTTTCTAGAAATAGTCCAGAGTTGCCAAATTTAGAGTTCTATTATGTCATGGCGGTTCTAATCTATCTCTGGCACTTCTAGAACGTGCCTTCTGCTATTTCCATCATCTCTACACATTTCTAATGCCTATTTAAACATAGTTTGAGGGGATTTTTGAGATATACAAGAGAGAAGTTCAATTCCAGATCCAAGTTAGGATTAGATATAGTTCTATTTGAGAGAAAAGTCTCAGGTCAAGATCGTGGCAGCGCCGAATCGACTGGTTTGTGGCAGAAACAAGGCGTTTCGATAGAAGGCTTCGACCTACAAGAGAAAGCAAGGACATATTGGGTTTTATTCTTCCTTTATTTCCTATTTCTCTTTGTTTTGCATGATGTCTTTTAGTTGTTGAGTTGATTGTTCTAGGGCTATGGTTGTAAACCTTTCTACTTAGTTGCTTGTTTTGTTTGAATACTTGTTTATTTGCTAAGTTATGTTGCGTTTATGATTTCTGCAATTTTATTCTATCTTTTTGTTGCAACTTGTTACTGTTTGAATCTGATTATTGCGTTAAACAAAGGCCTAGTTTAATTGTCAAAGTAAAGTCAATCTGCAATAACAAGCAAACACTTAGATCAATTAGGTAGGCGATATCCGAAAGGATTTAACCAAACTTCAAGTAATTAGAAGTTTTACTCAACAAACCGAGAGGTTGAGAGTTTACCAAGACCCAGAAATCAATTAGAAACACCTAAACCAAGAAACGAGAGTTGAAATTTAGAAGTTTTTAGGATATATCAAACAAAACCCCACAACTTGACCTGAACGAGAGTTAGAGCGCAAGTCTGTAGGTTAGGTTTGGTCCAATTCACGTAAAAACACTCAGCAAATAACTAAGTAGGATGACAAAACAAGTATCAACCATTGGAACGGACCGTTCTAAGGTCAGGACGGACCGCCCGAGAGGGGGCGTCTGACTTAGAACGGCCAGTTCCAATCGTTGACAGAGGCTGAAACGGACCGTTCCAACCATTAGAACGGACCGTTCCAACTTTGACAGAGGTAGAATCGTTTGGAACCAGAAATCCTAGAATTATTTGACCTGCTGATTTTATCTTGTTTAGTTCTTGCTTTAGTCTTAATATTAGATCTAGGATTTGTATTCACCTTCAACCTTTAATCCACAAAAGAAAATTGAACTCGTCTAGCTAGTTTAGTAAAGTAAAAGACCGATATTCCAACACCGTCCCTGTGGATTCGACCCTCGAGCTGTTCTGCAAACGATTAGATCGGTAAACGAGGTTTATTTATTTTGAGACTTGGTTCTACACCCGATCAAAATTGGCGCCGTTGCCGGGGACGGTTTGCTAGAATATTGATATTTTGCTTTAATAAATTAGTCTTGACACCCTTGTATCCTTGTATCTTACTTATTTTATCTTATCTTTAAAAATCCAAAAATATTCTCTATCACCATGTTTTATTTTTTTCAGGAATTCAAACAAGGTGATGCAAAGAAGATCGTCGCATCCGACAATATAAATGAAGAGTTCACCAAAGAATTGAGCAACCCATCAAGAGGGTGCTTGGAAAAAACTGATGTGATGGAAGACAACAAATTGCAAATCAAGTATCACATCATCATCGAGCCAACAAAGATGTCATCCAAAGAAGAACACGCCAAGCATGTTTCAAGGCAGCCGCTCAATCACTTTTGGGAGAATTATGATGCGCTGAGCGGGAGAAAAGTGAAGATAAGATGAGCAAATACAAGGTGGTCAAGCTTGTGACCTAAAACAAGCGCTTCTTGGGAGGCAACCCAAGTCCAAAAATTTCAGCTTCTTTCATTAGTTTAGTTTAGTTTAGATTTAGTTAGTTATAACTCATTAATCTTTGTTAATTGGTTTCAGATTTTAGATGAGAATACAAGCTTTTGGAAGCACAATATTCGAGTCATGCAAGTGTCAAAAAGGTCAAATGAACTTCAGCGCAACATCACAACACATGGAAGAAGAATGTCGGTTGATGAAAAGCCATACCATATGCAAGAGCTCAAGCTTGGGGGAATACACCATTAAGGAGCATATGAATTCGTCACAACCCAACAAGTCTTAACACAGTGGAGAAACCATCTCGTTCCATACCCAAACCAAACCATTCACTTCAACCTAACCCCAAACGGTCTGTTCCAACACTCAAACGAACCGTTTGACATTCAGCTGAGACCTAACCTAATCCACTCCAATGGCTAGATTTCGAGTTTTCATTGGTTAGTCGACGAACCAAAAATTTTTGCTCAACTTAGTCATTACCAAAACTTCACCTAAACCCAAACCCAAGGGTAACATCACACCAACCCCTATGTGATTTGTACCCTCAAACCAAACCACCCAACTCCACTACTTGCAAGACACACCTTCTCCAATGAGACGAACCTAAAGGCACCTTGAAGGGCATTGACATATCAAAGCAAGCAAGGCTTATGTTGCTCGACTCAACCCTTCACAACCTCGACATTGATTTGATGAGTTTTTCTTTTCCTTTCTCTCTTTTTAGTTTTGTTTTCATTGCATTGAGGACAATGCAAAGTTTTAAGTTTGGGGGAGAGAATAGAAATTTTTATCTATGATTTACATCATGGCATTTAGGCTTATTAATTTGCATTCATATAGAATTTGCATTATAACTTCATGTAGTTTGCATTTAGGTAAGTTAGGAAGATGCTTAACAAGTTCTAATATCGTGAATTGAATGAAATATTTGGGGAGTTTCAGAAATTTTTTTTATTTGAATTTGTTAGAAAGTGTGCTAATTTTCATTTTTATGCTAATTACCAATTAATTAACCAAGCAAACATAGCACACACAAGATCTAGTACACAAGCTATTCAAACACACGAGAAAAAGGGGAAATCGATACCTCCCGCGAAATCGTATTCGCGGGGCTCGACCAAGGCATGGGAATCGATGGCGTGCCTTCTCCACCGTCTCCACCACGTCTCGTAACCGCCCTCGAGTCCACCAAGGAGGATTAATCACGTTCTACAAGGTACGTGCTAGCATACCCAAAGAACAAGCCTAATCCCTATGGTTTTCTCTCTTGCATCAATCAACAACCTTGATTTAGTGGAGAGAAAATAGCTCAACACATGAGCAAAAGAGAGGGAGAGAAGAGGAAGGTGGCGGCCTAGAATGGGAGGAAGAGAGGAGAGAGAAAAGTCTAGGTGGAGGCTCTCATAAGTGGTCCTTATATAGAGCACAAAACCTAATTGACCTCTTGCATAATTACAACTATGCCATCCAACCTACCACCATAAATGGCTGCCACGAAATGGGCCTTTATGGGCCATTAAACCCCTTCATTTGGACCATTAATTCATATAATTAAGGTCCCTCAACTTTGCTCTTTAATTGGGCTATATATTTGCTATTTAAATAACGGCCCAATTAATCAATATAACCATTTATATTGATAAGTGTTGAACTAAATTAATTATTAACTCATTAATAATTATTTTAGGATTAGTTAATGCATTAATTTATTTCTATATGATCCATTGACTTAATTAATTATAACGGTTCGCAACGGTATATAATTAATTAATCAATCTTATCATATTTCCACAGAACCTACTGCTGTGAATAAATAAATAATGCACTGTGTGATTAATGTCCTATTTGTGTGACCCTTTGAGGATTTATGCTATGTTGGCCATGGAATTAAATCGTTATTTAATTCCAATAATCATAAGCGGTATCTAGCAACACGTTATGACTCCCAATTCGCATAAATAGTGTACTGCTACAATATTTCAATCCTGCATAAGAGAATAAATATGTTTCTCTATTTTGATTCTTATGTCGCACGATATCATCATATAATCCAAGATAGGAATGTGTCATTCTTGCAGATTATACGTTTCTTGATCTAGAGATAATTGTATAAAGTTGCATGCAAACAATCTATCTCCATCAAGGGGCCCAAACAGATATCGTCACTCACTAAGTGAATTAATGAGGGACATACGGTTTTCTTGATGATTAACTTTTCCCCGCACAATTCAAGAGAACATAAATAAAGTCCGTATAGCAGCCCTTATCGGGAATCAGCGGTAGACAGTATTTATTGAACCTATCCTCATGTGGAAAAGATAAACATCTCAAACTTAGAACCAAAATCACAACGAAATAAACAATGACACATAACACAATCCATATGTTTATTTCGATGGGTCAAGTCCTGTGCTATGTTCCATAACATACACATATGCAACTAAGTTGGTAACTCTTTACCTATGATTAGTAGAACTTAATCATCACTTAACTTGCATACTAATCTTTTATGATAATTAATGTTCCTTGTTAATTATCAAGATTATGGACCGTTTAGATTTATTATTGTCATTCTAAAGAATGATCAACAGAGATCTACAATTCAGATCCTCAACCTGAATGATCTGTCAATAATAAACCTAGGAACAGATGATAAAATCTCATCCAAAACATAAACTAATAATTAAGTCATTAAATTATTGACTTCTAGGACATAACTCTAACAATCTCCCACTTGGCCTAGAGTCAATCAGTAGTGACTTCTAGCCAACGAAGAATTGAGAACAATGTCATATATCTACATATATACATGTCTCGGACCTCAAAATAAATAATACGCTTATAGCTAGTTACTCATACGTCCACCACGTATGGATGCATAACTGCATCTCGTATACTGCTCAAGGTAGAGGTCGTGCTAAAGTGTTCGTTGTGTTCGCGAACCTATCCAAAAATTGTTTGACTATATATATATATACTCCTATATATATTCTTGATCACCATCATATGATATCAAGTGATATCGTTATAGATCATATTTGAATTTCCAATGTAACATTGGGCTCTTAGGAGTAAGTTATGGTTCGAGATGCTTAGAACCATAATAACTCAACTAAGAAATCGATCCGAAATAAACTTCTTTTATTGCTTCACAAGTTGCTATGTATTTTGCTTTGGTGACGGAAACGATTGTAATATTCCATTTAGAACACCTTCTAAATTTACAACACCACCTTTTAGCAAAATACGTAGTTCAACTGTGATTATATCAATCTTTCGAAAAACTAGCATTAGTGTAATTAACTTACACGAGCTCCTTTTAAGAGATGAAACATTATATCATTCTTTCTCATAAGGTACTCGAGGATATCCTTGACTATCGTCCTAATGTGTCTCTCTTGTATCCATTCGACAACTGTTTGTCATATCTTTTGGATACTACACATTGGGGCATATGCATAAATATGGCGTACACAATGAAACTCATAATGAAGGAATGCTTGAACTATTTCATGCACTTTCTCGAATCGAGTTGCAATAGACCGAGTTAAAACACTCAAGTCATGCCATGTGACGTATAGTTAGACATCCTTTCTTGGAGTGTAACTTTCGTGTTTCTAGAACACTTCGTCAATATATGCATATTTGCTCAAACCTAACATCCATCATAATCTATCTTTATAGATTTTGTTTCCTAGGATTAGGTGACTTCGCCCAAGTTCTCATTTGAGAAAGCATTCTCCAAAGAGATCTCGACAATATTCATTTTCTTAATGTTAATGTTATTCCCAATTTAATGAATTGTTATCTTGAACAATACAAGTAATACAATTATGCTCCCACTGAATATCTTGTTTATACAAGATACTTTTGACGAAGTTCAACTCCTTGACTTCCTTGTCAAAACTTTTATTCCAATCTCCACAACACTTGCTTTAATCCATTTATGGATCCTTGAAGCATGCGCATGTTTTTAGCAATACATAAAACCTCGATTTGTGTCAAATGCACAACATCATCCTTCATTCATACGAAGAAGGCGGTTTTATGTGTTTTTCCATATATCAATATATATGAAATACAACTATTGCTAGAATGATCTTTATTGACTTTTACATAGCCACAAGCAAGAGGTTGTGCTTTGTACGTAGTCAACTAGTCATCGACTTAGACATAGCTACAAGCGAGAAGCCGCGCTTTGTACATAGTCGATTTGTTATCCATGTCGATCTTTCCTTTTGAAGATCTAAAACGTTCTTGATGGATTGCTCCTTCATGAACATCAACCAAGGTCTATACCTTGTTGTTATACATGGATTTTATTTAAAGATCATATGAATTCAAACCATATATGTGGAATCGGATCGTTCCATTGTTTTTTCTTGTTTATCAACGGATTCTCATATGCTAAGTTTGAGAATGTTGTGAAGCCAATGCACCAAACGGCTTAGGCAATCAACTCTCGTTGATCTTTTTGTAGGATTGGTACTTGAGGTTCATGAACTTCTTCTACAACGATTTGTTGAACGAGTTCTTGACTCCTCATATATTCCATGAGTTTCTCGAACATCATCAACTCGTGAGATGGTTGAGTCCTCATTGGAAGGAGCGTACTATTAAACTTCTTTCAAAACAACTTGTGAATGAAGTTTCGCTCAACTCCCACTAAGTACCATGTATGGAGTGACAAGTTTCCCATAAGAGTACTTCTTGTAGTGACGCATAAACTATTTTAATGCTCACTTTACTCCCACTACTTCTTCTTGAGAATATCATTCTACAAGATTACGTTATGATTAGCAACAACTACTTTGTTCTTATCATATTCGCGGAAGTAGTGCCTTAATATAAAGCATCCTACAAATATATAGTGTCTTATTTGGTTTAAGCTTACAAGTCCACAATACTTGAAACAAGCTTCTCAACACCAAATCTCGAGAAGTATTATACTTAGAGATCAAAATCTCGTAAGATACCTTCCTCAATAGACTTTGATGGAACACCATTCAGTGTAAACAATATTGTCCTCAAACATAATTCCCTAATACGAGTCGAATAAGTCAATTTGATTTATTATCGATCGAACTATACAAAATATTGTTCGATACCTCCATTCTTGGACACATTATTCCATAATGTTCCTCATGGAGTGAGTTATGAAACTATTTTCATACTCTTTAGATAATACTTCAAATCATATGACTTAACTACTTATTTGCCACGATTAATTGTAAGACTTTTCTTTTTCCTTGAACGGTCTTTTTAACTTCACACTTGAACTCCTTTGAACTAGTCAAAAGGTTCATACTTATACCTTATCAAATAGATATGTTAATATCTACAATGATCGTTGGTTAAGTAGTAAAGTATCAACAACCTTTCATTGCACAAGTGCTTATTGGTCTTTATACATCGATATGTATAAGTCCTAATCAAGTCACTTGTCCTTAAACCTTTGTAGGTTAAAGGCGCTTTTGTCATTTAACAAACATGATTCGCATATCAATCGATTTGAAATCGAATTGAATTTCGAGCTCTACGTTACGTAGACTCTCATAATGCGATTCTCGTTTATATATGTGACTAAGCGGTTATATATAACATGAAAGTCAAATACTTTATGTCAAGTCTTACGCATCCTATTTGTCATTCATAACTTGTTTATCTATTTCAAGCAAATTCCATCAAGATGCATGAAATCATATAAACAAATTCATAATAAAAGAACTTGTCTTTTATTAAACATAGTTATCCATCATCAAATATGAAATGGAGACGCTATGAGAGGTTTTAGAATTAAGGTATGCAACCTTCAATTCCTAAACAAACTCTTAATAAAGATAACTCTACGTATTCAATGGTAATGACTTAAATGAATAAGTCATCTCCTATACGGAGTTTACTTTATATCTCTCGAACATTCTCTTATTCTTCATTGCCAACACATTTCATTAAATGCGAGCATATGAACTAGTATCAAGTTACTAGTGTAAATTAGAGATAGTGAGATAATTTGAACGACAAATACATTTTAGGATTAGAATATTTCTAATCGTCACAATCATGGTACTTCGGACAACCTTTCAAATGCCTCCCATAAACGGCAAATGAAACATCTCATGTGACACATGGTCATCAATGAGAGTCTCGAAATTTCAACTCATACATTGGTGAAGTATTTCTCGAATACTTAACCAATCACCTTTTTGCATTAACAAGCGTGCGAAAAAAGGTAATATTATATCCTTCATGATTCCAAAGAGATCGTATGACAATATCAACAATCCTTGATATCGGAGATTAATATCTCTAGTCATCAATTAGCTACTTCAATCTTTCGATTTGTGAGCTAATGAAACATTCATATAACTTCTTATAAAAGAAGAATCTCTTGGTCAACTCATATTCTTTATACTCGATCATAAATGATGGAGTTAAATATCTACTTTCTCCAAGAACACTTTCTTGAGTAAGCGGATGAGAACGTACGAGTTAATTTTAGTCCATATGAATTCGCTAATTCAAAAGTCTAGAAATTTCAAATGAGGATATTAAGCATACGCTTTATTGAATAACTTTTCGCCAAAAATCAATCAATCACCGCGTTGCTACGTTCGGGTAGTTTGAGGAAAAATTTTGGGAATTGACATACTCAAATTTCTCTTCACTAAGATCGTGTCTTAGGAATCGGTATTACTTCGTTAAGTGAATACTTTTAGAAACGAGTTTGTTAATTTTCAAAGATTGATCGCAACAAAATTAACAATTTAAACATCTATAACAAAATCAATTTACGGTCATTTAGTTTATGCAATTGTTTTATTTATAACAAATAAAACTCCCACTACATTTATTTAATGTCCCTAATGTAGTAGGTTTTCCAAGATCCCTATTTTCGTTGAGATGGTGCTAGCGTCGGCGTGACACCAAAACAACTAGATAAGGTAGGTTCTCCAACCAATCATTCCATATGATTCTTGGTTTGTGAAATATCACATGTACATCCACAAACTTTGCCCCGATGTCCAATCCGATTAGAAAACATCGTTAAGTAACCTTTCTCTATTTGCTCCTAGTAAATCCGATTTACACCCCGACACGGATGATGGAACACGATGTCCCGCGTCGGCGAGAATGCATCAATGAACGATCATACACGTTAGAAGGGGATAGAGAGAAGGAGGGCGATTTAACTTAATCATGTTTTGTTTGGGACAATCAATCATATGACACTTGTTTGGTGGTCGTGTAAGCATACACCCATACCTAGCCTATGACAATTCATAGCAATCACAAGCAATCACATATAAGCATCTCATAGTTGTGGGTTTGTATGGCTCCCGCTTGCATTAGTTTCGCCACATCGTCCATGGAGCAAAACTAATCTAATCCTTGCCCTCCCACTAAATTCTATAAGGATCTAAATCCTATATAAAATAAAGGTGCAAAATACATGTGAAAATATCCTATTCCCTTCCTATCCTTAGGGGCATGCAAGCCTCACAAGTTACATCAAAAATTAATCAAAAATTAATTAATGGCACCAAAGGCCGCATTACAAACATTCACACATGCATTCATTTACAACCACAAGGCATTGAGTCTTGAGCCATACTAAACCCACTATCCACCTACAAAACAAAGTTAGCACATACAAGAACTTTGTTTCCAATTAACGATTTTCAAGCATCTTTGCGTATCGTTTGCTATAAGTAAATTCCGTGTACAAATCCTCAATTTTAAACAACCAAACTTGTTTAAATTCATTTAGAAAGTTCTTTCAACATCCCATAACAGAAAGGAGATCAAACAAGGAGTTTTCTAATTAAATTCAACTAGTTTGAATACTTAGAAAAACAGTAATTTACCAAAAAACGTAACTAATGGAATCCAACAAAAACAACAGTTTTCGGTCTCCAAAAATTCTCAAATAAATTACTTAAGCTCCTTATCATAATAGTGATTACCAGTAAAAATTTCAAGAAGAGATCTTAAACCATCTGGGAGAATAAAAAATGACAAATCTCTTACAAGTGCACGAAACACCGTTATGAGATTTTCAGCTTATCCTCTCAACCATTTGGTCTGTTAGACCACCTTCTATCCAGTTTTTATATATACAATATACATAGAAAAACTTGTTTAGACTACAGGCTATCCATTCATGAAAAGAAAACAACCAAGTTCAGTTCAATAATATTAAGTTATAGCCTAAACAATCAACAAATTCTGCACTGGAACAGACTGTCGATCGAAAAGTCTTAACCTAGTTGAAGGTCCAAACTTCCACGAAAAATTATGAAATTAATTTTCCTGGAATCCTAACTCAAAATAGAACAACTCCATTTAAACAAAATTTTTAAAGGAGTTCTCAGTTGGTACAGTTTATTAGAACAATCGATTTGCTCAACAAACTGGATCTGACAAGATCTTCCTTTTCATACTTGAAAACCCACTAATTAATCCGAGTCATGCAACAAGTTATACATGCTCAGAAAGAGCTTCAAGTCCTCTTTATTTCTAGCCATAGAACACTAGTACTTATATTCAAAATATAAATCTTTCAAGCCATTCAAACAGGACAGTGCAAGCAGAAACTGGTTCTGCGCACTGTCGCCATTTTATTCACAGTAAATCTATACTAATTCAGAAAAATGTGAATCCAATGCCAAAGGAATCGCAATCCACAGATCTACAACTTTCATGTAGATGGAAAGATCTTCCAGAGGACATATCACAGAGAAAAATGCGAAACAACACAGAAAATACCATTTCCAGACAGCAAACAAACGCATCATCTCTACTAATCCATTAATTAGCCAATTTCTCTTAATTAAGTGTTAAAAATAGCTTAAGTACGACCATGTGCTCTGATACCACTGTTAGAAAGTGTGCTAATTTTCATTTTTATGCTAATTACCAATTAATTAACCAAGCAAACATAGCACACACAAGATCTAGTACACAAGCTATTCAAACACACGAGAAAAAGGGGAAATCGATACCTCCCGCGAAATCGTATTCGCGGGGCTCGACCAAGGCATGGGAATCGATGGCGTGCCTTCTCCACCGTCTCCACCACGTCTCGTAACCGCCCTCGAGTCCACCAAGGAGGATTAATCACGTTCTACAAGGTACGTGCTAGCATACCCAAAGAACAAGCCTAATCCCTATGGTTTTCTCTCTTGCATCAATCAACAACCTTGATTTAGTGGAGAGAAAATAGCTCAACACATGAGCAAAAGAGAGGGAGAGAAGAGGAAGGTGGCGGCCTAGAATGGGAGGAAGAGAGGAGAGAGAAAAGTCTAGGTGGAGGCTCTCATAAGTGGTCCTTATATAGAGCACAAAACCTAATTGACCTCTTGCATAATTACAACTATGCCATCCAACCTACCACCATAAATGGCTGCCACGAAATGGGCCTTTATGGGCCATTAAACCCCTTCATTTGGACCATTAATTCATATAATTAAGGTCCCTCAACTTTGCTCTTTAATTGGGCTATATATTTGCTATTTAAATAACGGCCCAATTAATCAATATAACCATTTATATTGATAAGTGTTGAACTAAATTAATTATTAACTCATTAATAATTATTTTAGGATTAGTTAATGCATTAATTTATTTCTATATGATCCATTGACTTAATTAATTATAACGGTTCGCAACGGTATATAATTAATTAATCAATCTTATCATATTTCCACAGAACCTACTGCTGTGAATAAATAAATAATGCACTGTGTGATTAATGTCCTATTTGTGTGACCCTTTGAGGATTTATGCTATGTTGGCCATGGAATTAAATCGTTATTTAATTCCAATAATCATAAGCGGTATCTAGCAACACGTTATGACTCCCAATTCGCATAAATAGTGTACTGCTACAATATTTCAATCCTGCATAAGAGAATAAATATGTTTCTCTATTTTGATTCTTATGTCGCACGATATCATCATATAATCCAAGATAGGAATGTGTCATTCTTGCAGATTATACGTTTCTTGATCTAGAGATAATTGTATAAAGTTGTATGCAAACAATCTATCTCCATCAAGGGGCCCAAACAGATATCGTCACTCACTAAGTGAATTAATGAGGGACATACGGTTTTCTTGATGATTAACTTTTCCCCGCACAATTCAAGAGAACATAAATAAAGTCCGTATAGCAGCCCTTATCGGGAATCAGCGGTAGACAGTATTTATTGAACCTATCCTCATGTGGAAAAGATAAACATCTCAAACTTAGAACCAAAATCACAACGAAATAAACAATGACACATAACACAATCCATATGTTTATTTCGATGGGTCAAGTCCTGTGCTATGTTCCATAACATACACATATGCAACTAAGTTGGTAACTCTTTACCTATGATTAGTAGAACTTAATCATCACTTAACTTGCATACTAATCTTTTATGATAATTAATGTTCCTTGTTAATTATCAAGATTATGGACCGTTTAGATTTATTATTGTCATTCTAAAGAATGATCAACAGAGATCTACAATTCAGATCCTCAACCTGAATGATCTGTCAATAATAAACCTAGGAACAGATGATAAAATCTCATCCAAAACATAAACTAATAATTAAGTCATTAAATTATTGACTTCTAGGACATAACTCTAACAGAATTGTGGGTCATCTAATTGATAGACTAGCCCCTGTGACCTTAGGAAAGGAGTAGGTATTGTATCATAATCTATCTTGATTGAGACTTAAATTTGATGATTAGATAAGTAGTATAAATGACTTGACCAATTAGAAATCGGTAAACCAAAACAACCACCAATTGAATTAATTTCCAAACTTTGTCAAGATCGATTCTACCGACCCAAATGCATGTCAACTAAGGAAATAAACACTAAGTCTAGAGTCAAACAACCGTTGTTTTCAAGTTTATTAAAAGTCAAAGATGTAAATACACACCCTTGTATATAAAAAAAAGTAAATAAAAAGGGGAACTAAAAAGCGTGCAATGCCATGGACATTGCGGGAAGCTATAGGTTATGGTGGATAGAAGAACTTCCATAAATCATGAGTAAAAACAGAAAGGCTCATGACAAAAAAAAAACGAGAAAAATCTCGAAAATAAATCCACCGTAATTTGGCTAACCTCTCCACCGCGGGAAAACCCTCCTAGCCCCGGGAGAAAAATTAAAAAGTCCAACCCAAAAACTTTGGAATAGAATGGGTGAGGAGTTGTACCTTTTTTTCCGCCTCACTTTAGTTCGATTTCCAATGCGTTTTCGAAAATCAATATAGCGGTTTAAGTACTTGAAGACTTGGTTGTGAAATAAATTGTTATGACATGTTATTTGTGTTGGTAGGATGTGATCCCGAATCTCTTTGCCAAGTCAATTGTCAAACTTTGAAAATTAACAAATTTAGGAATTGAATAAGATAAGTTATGGGCAATAATTACAAGCATCCTAAGTATTTCACCCGTGGGGTAAGCGTGGGTCATTTGAGACAACTCAATTCAGTTAGAAAATTTTTTTTAAATCGTCTAAATGATTCAATCAAATCACGATATTGTGGCATGTTAAATTCTTCACAACTTGTAAGCCTCAAGACATTGTTTTAGTTTAGAGCCAAACCATTCTTCTAAGATAAATATTTGCTTGGGGACAAGCAATGTTTAAGCTTGGGGGAATTTGATGAGAGGATTTTATACTTATATTTTGGTAGAATTTTGTCTCAAAACTAAACCAATTTGACTTGAGTTAGGTTAATTAGGGTTATTTTAATTAGGATTTGTGTCAAGAATGAGTTACTACCATAATTCCTACTTTAATGCAGATTTTGGACAAAAATATGACTTGGATGAATCAATAATGATGTAGAGCTTGTTGTAAACTTTCCAACGGTTCTTGAATCACCTCAATCGGAGTTCGGATGAAGGAGATATGGGCAAAATACTGACAGGACGCAGTGCTGAAATTTCTGGAACGGACCGTTCCAAATTAGAACGGTCCGCCCCAGCCGAAACTGCCAGAAACAGCAGGATTGCCCGTTCTAGATGATTGGGACGACCCGTCCCATATTAGAACGGTCCGCCCCAACAGAAACCGCCAGAGTTTCCAGAAATAGTCCAGAGTTGCCAAATTTAGAGTTCTATTATGTCATGGCGGTTCTAATCTATCTCTGGCACTTCTAGAACGTGCCTTCTGCTATTTCCATCATCTCTACACATTTCTAATGCCTATTTAAACATAGTTTGAGAGGATTTTTGAGATATACAAGAGAGAAGTTCAATTCCAGATCCAAGTTAGGATTAGATATAGTTCTATTTGAGAGAAAAGTCTCAGGTCAAGATCGTGGCAGCGCCGAATCGACTGGTTTGTGGCAGAAACAAGGCGTTTCGATAGAAGGCTTCGACCTACAAGAGAAAGCAAGGACATATTGGGTTTTATTCTTCCTTTATTTCCTATTTCTCTTTGTTTTGCATGATGTCTTTTAGTTGTTGTGTTGATTGTTCTAGGGCTATGGTTGTAAACCTTTCTACTTAGTTGCTTGTTTTGTTTGAATACTTGTTTATTTGCTAAGTTATGTTGCGTTTATGATTTCTGCAATTTTATTCTATCTTTTTGTTGCAACTTGTTACTGTTTGAATCTGATTATTGCGTTAAACAAAGGCCTAGTTTAATTGTCAAAGTAAAGTCAATCTGCAATAACAAGCAAACACTTAGATCAATTAGGTAGGCGATATCCGAAAGGATTTAACCAAACTTCAAGTAATTAGAAGTTTTACTCAACAAACCGAGAGGTTGAGAGTTTACCAAGACCCAGAAATCAATTAGAAACACCTAAACCAAGAAACGAGAGTTGAAATTTAGAAGTTTTTAGGATATATCAAACAAAACCCCACAACTTGACCTGAACGAGAGTTAGAGCGCAAGTCTGTAGGTTAGGTTTGGTCCAATTCACGTAAAAACACTCAGCAAATAACTAAGTAGGATGACAAAACAAGTATCAACCATTGGAACGGACCGTTCTAAGGTCAGGACGGACCGCCCGAGAGGGGGCGTCTGACTTAGAACGGCCAGTTCCAATCGTTGACAGAGGCTGAAACGGACCGTTCCAACCATTAGAACGGACCGTTCCAACTTTGACAGAGGTAGAATCGTTTGGAACCAGAAATCCTAGAATTATTTGACCTGCTGATTTTATCTTGTTTAGTTCTTGCTTTAGTCTTAATATTAGATCTAGGATTTGTATTCACCTTCAACCTTTAATCCACAAAAGAAAATTGAACTCGTCTAGCTAGTTTAGTAAAGTAAAAGACCGATATTCCAACACCGTCCCTGTGGATTCGACCCTCGAGCTGTTCTGCAAACGATTAGATCGGTAAACGAGGTTTATTTATTTTGAGACTTGGTTCTACACCCGATCAATATATAAATGTTTTACTTTTATACATAACAGTTCTACTTAAAAAATGTAAAGGTTCTACTAATAGACTAAATGTTCTCCCTCCCCATCCCCTTTTCTCCCCTCTGATTCGCCCTCATCCTCCTAGCATCTCTCTGTTTCAGTCCTTTCCCCCTCCCCTTCCCCCTTTCCCTCCTCCTTCCTCCCTTCTCTCTGAGTAAGCGGAGATTATTACCGTCAGAGGAGATGAGGATGAGGATGACGCATTCAGTTATGATAAATTTTCAAAAATGGAAACGCTTTTTCAGGAATGAAAGGAGATGATGGGATCGGGACTGATAAGGATCAGCCCCGATTTTACAATAGCGAGAAAAATTTTGTTGAAACAACTAATAATTTTGATTTTAATTGAATAAGTAATATGGTGGACCTAATAAATCAATAAAAGTAGTTCAATTGCCTAAAAAGTAGACTTTCCTCAAATTTTTTTTTTTTTTTTTTACCCAATAGCGTTCCAAGCAATTCCATAGCAAGAATTATGGGCATATTTCTTTTTGTTGCCTGAATAGAAATGAGACCAGTCCAGTGTATATTTTATTCTAAATAAGCAAGAAAGAAAAGAAAAATAAAAGATATAAAAACATATTCAATCTGGTTCTCCTGCAGCCACATGCGTTGTAATCAGGGATAACTTTGTCTTTGTTTCCACATGCGAGTTTAATGGATAGGATTCTGTTGCTGCTTCCGTTAAATTTAAGGGAGGTTTTATAGAATGATGAATACTTATTTCTTCACTTTTTCTGGACACAATGTCAGAGTGGTTAGGAAAGATAATTTTAACAATGTGTTGAGTAGAAGACAAAGGATCACAATGCCATGATAAAAACACAGATGAGATCATTTCTTCACCTGTCTACGTATTTTCATGAGAAAAAAAAAATGGAAATTACTATCTACCGTCTCTCCACGCATCATCTCGTGTCATTACGTTTTTATTTATTTATTTATATGTCTAGTTTGTTTATCTATGTGTTCGCTTTATTCAATTATGAGTTATATTTTATTTTTGTATTATTATTCAGATTTTTATATTCATATTCAACTCATTTTTATTGAACTTATTTATTTATATGTATTCACTTTGAATATTTAAATGTTTATTTTATTTTATTTTTTATATGTTCACTTTGTTTAAGCAATAGAAAAACTGCAAATTGCAGTTATCATTTATTGTAAACAATTAGTTATTCCACAGGAATGATAACTGCCATCTGCAGTTTTGTCATTCCTGCCATCGCTAAATATAAAGTGAACATATACAACAAATAAGGTGAAAATATACAACAAATAAGGTGAAATATAGACGATCTAAGTGAACACTTACAAACAAATAAGTGTTGCCATCATTTGTTTAGAATTTTACATGCATATTCAACTATTTTCATTGAACTTATTTGTTTGTATGTGTTCACTTAGATCAGCTATATGTTCACTTTGTTTATTGTATATGTTCACTTTACATTTAGCGATGACAGGGATGACAAAGCTGCAGATGACAGTAATCAATTTACGTTATTCCAATCAGGTTGGGTTTTGTAAGACTCTAAAAATGGGGGCAAATTGAGCTCATAACGGGCTCTAACAATTTATAGGAATACTAGTTTTTACAGAAATATTGACCAGTAGGGTGACGATTAATTCTTAGTTTCTTACCAACTGATGTTTAATTATTTAGTCAAACAACAAAATAAAATGGATGGATGGAGCATGATTATATTTGAAATTGGGCTCCAATCATCAGGAGCAGGAAGAGGCCCAATACAGGGCCCTGGATTGCGCAACACTCCTTTTTAAGCATGGCTGATGGCGAATGGCGATTAGCATCATCGCTATCTTTAATTAATTCAATAATTACTATGGTAATTTCCATTTTACGATTTACCAGTTACCATTATGTGCTGGCTGCCAACTGCCTTTTTTTTTCTTTTCCTGTCTAATTTCTTTTTGTCGCCTCAAAACTCTACTCCTTTCCTTAATTAATTTATCTCTCTACCAGATTCTTTCGGCATCCCTTTCCTTAATTAGCTGATTTCACCGTGTGTACAATTCAAATTGGGTTAATCTCTAATTAACTTGCATGTAGCACCGCCTTTCAATATTTACTAGTAAATTGAATCATCCATCATTCCCTTCACATATATATTTTGAGAGTTTGACAGTGGCCATTTCCTTCATATTTGGAACCGCCACAGACTTCTTTATATGATCTAAAACCATACATCAGCCGTTTGTCAATTCCAATCAATCCATGCATCCCCCACCCAAGATTCGTTGCAGTTTTTGTGCAAAGTAAAGTGGAACTTGGTTTCATTTCGACGTGATTGCCCCAAATTAACGATTCGCTTTCATCTCGTTCATCTCCCTCCTCTTTCTCTCAAACTGGATTTTGCAAAACTATGTAATAGGGCCTAAAGTGGGCTTATATCAGGCTCCAATTTTTATCCAAGGAAAACTAGTCTTTAGTCTTTACAGAAATTTCAACTAGCGGAATCCATCGGTCCATCCTAATAAAGTAATTATTATCTCAAACAACAAACTAAAATGGGCCGGTGCATATGAGAAAATTGATAATTTGATATCAACTGGTGTCGAGGTCATGTAACTATATATGTAAGGCTAGTCCAAAGGAACAACCGAACAAGTTTCAGTTGTTTATCCTTAGATTGTCAAATGTGGAACGCGAAATGCTTCAATTATATTTAGATAGGACTTAGGACAAATATATTACAGGACTTCCAATGCAGAGAAGCGTATACATTTGATACTAGAAGATAAAGACATAATTCAATAACAATAACAATCCATGGAAAATATACAGCGTGTTTGAGAAAAATGTCAAGAAAAAGCGTTGAATAAATTAATATGTTTCCATGAGAAGGAAATTATGGTCCTATTATTTTTCACTTTTAGCTCGCTAGCGAGATAATCCAAGTTGTTTATCATGATGATATCATCTTTTATCTTTACTATATACTTATAAAAGCACCTACAAAAAGGTCATAACAATTTCACCAAAGGGGTACAAACATGTGTTAACATCAATTATAAATCCATTGATCTCTGTAATTTAATATGATGTATGATTTAGATCTGTATTTCAGGCAAAGGGTCGGAACTCTTGACACAATTGAGTCAAGGCGCTAGATGGTTGTTTCCATTCTTATTATTTCTTAATTTGTGTGCACAGTAAAGGGGAAAAAAAAAGAAATCAACTCTCTCCCATCATATCAAAATCGCCTTAGATTTCCTTTTTCATTTCCACACAGTCTGGTGGGCTCTTTTTGCTAGTCTAAAATTAAAAAAAAACGTCATAAAACTTATTAGACCTTATTATTAGTGCTTGGTAATTTAGCGGTTAAAATAACAAAAGTATCCTTCGTAATATATTATTTTCTTTGTATTTATTATTTTTTTAAATGACAGTAATATCAATTAAGTAACAGTGCAACGGAATTAGAAATCAATGGAAAATGATTGTATATAAAATCTAAACTAGGATTGATTTTTATTGAAATATTAATTAATAATAGCAACGATTAAATCATCAGCTATCATAAAGTTTGATGCATTTTCTATGATTAAATAAATATATAAATTTCGAAAGCAAAACACTGCCTGTTAGTCAACTATCGAACAATTTAAAATTAAAAAATTATCAAATAGTAAATTCATGAAATTAATCCTAAATGCATCCCTCCTTTAAGGCCTAAACGCATATATTTCCATGCCCCCCCCCCCCTCTTGCGCTTGAATGTCGGGAAATAGAAAGAGACGGCTATCATATTTGTTTTCGGAGCGGTTGTTGGTCATTATCAGAAAATAGGAATTTTGACCCAGATGTAGCAATCAATTTTACCACTGATGTTTTTCTCATTCATTTCTAAAATTCCCAATTTTTGGAATTGCCTAAGTTATTTGATTAGTGGTAAGCGGTAACTCCTGCATGCTTTGCTAATTTTAGTATTTCCCGCCAACCCACTAAGCTCAGTCATCCTGTCACTTTGGCCCCACTTAACTTGTCGCATCAATTTGAAAATATTATAAACAAACATATCATGAATCACAACGGATCTCCAAAGTTTGCCCCAAGTTGCACAATTTCATGAACTTTTTGGATGCGTTTAGTGGAAAATTAAATTACCAAAAATAGTGAAATTTCAATTTCTGGACAAATTAGAAGAATAGAACTAATATAGGTTTTTGAGTTATTTCAATACTTTCAAAACGATTAGATTTTTCCGCCCTGAATAATTTAAGATAATTAAAGGAACTCGACATAAAAATCATATGTATATGAAGTTAGAAACTTTCAGTTGGAAATAGTAAAATGGCTGTTAAGTTTACAAATATTTTTCCAGTTTCAATTCACCAGCAATAACACTTTAAAAATTAATAAAATATAAAAAAATGTATAAACGCGATTGAAATTGAGTTGGGTTCCAAATACGTTTTGCAAATAAGCTAGGTTACGTGGATACTTCAATTCACTATCGTATCCCGAGTTGGACGCGTATCCGACACGGATACGTGTGCGATTCACGTGCGATACGCACGGGGTGCGCCACACTGAATTACTTTAATTGCTTTGACTGGCTGATACGGTCAACGACGCGGCACCAATACGCGTATCCGGACTGATCGTCCCACACACAGGGACATTCAAATCCTTGAATCTCTCATGCAACTCGTACAATATATACTCCAATTGAATAACATATATAACCATTGTGGGACTAACGCACTTCAAAGCCAGAAAAGTCTGATTCATTTTATTAGACAAAGCTATTGTATAGGTCTTTAATGGGTCGATGGTGATAAAAATTTGTTAATCTAATATTCATACAAAAAACTCAAAATACATTTTGTGGGGCTGTCGCAGGCTTTTAACGAGCTATTTTCTCAATTTTCGGCCATTGAAAAATTAGTGTTATAAATTACACCAAATTACAAAATATATAAATTAGTTTTTAACTTTTTTTTTATTTAAAAAATATATAAATATATTATTTTAATTATTTTATATATACAACCGTATTCGAATTTTTTTAAAAATATCGTATTTTCGCATCCGCATCGTATCCGACACGATACCCGCACCCGCACCCGCACCCGCACCTAAGTAACATAGCAAATAAGTAATAACCGGGATGCGAATAAAAATCTCCGAATTAAAATTCCCGGCGGTACTTTTTTTACTTCTGGGAAATTTTAGTTTATCTACGCCACCTCGGAGACTAATGGGAGACCATTATGGTATCCCGTGTTTAATATTGCAGCCAATAGTAGTGTGCCACGTGTACATTTGTTTGACGCCATGATTTAACGTGCCCAAGCAACCAGTTCAATTATTGATTTATATTTAATTATTATTTTATTTCCCTCCTAGCCCCCTGGCCTACAAACTACTTCCGTGCTCCTGGAAATAGTATTCTATGCTACTTACTTGCGGGACCCACATATTGTATAAGCCTGCAAATACTACTTGAGCATCGTACACCAGGTTTATCTAACAGAAACTCAGCACCTTATCACTCCCACCAAATCAACAACAGTCGACTTCATAAAGAGACAAAAACACAAAAAGTTCCCCACAAGTATACCTGTCAGTGATGAAACGTTTTAACGTTTCCGTTTCTGTTCCGCCGAAACGGAACGTTAAATGAAAGCTGAAATGGGTTCCGTTTTCAGAAACGGAACGGAAACGGAATCAAAATTTGTTAACGTAAATGAAACGGAACACGGAAATGAGTTGAAATCAATAGGAAATGTGAGGCGGAACGTTAAACGGAACAGAAATTTGTTACGTTTCCCGAAACGGAACGGAAATGAAACAGCCATTTCGTTCCGTTACCGAAACGGAACGGAAACGAAAATGGCTGTTCCGTTTCCACCTCTAACGTTTGACAGGTCTACCCACAAGGCCACAAACAACGCAACACATTTTCTAGACACGAGAAAAGAAAAACCATGGCCACTGTTGCTAGTGGCGGAGCAACCCCTTTCGTCGGAGAAGCTACACGCCTCCGCCGCCGATACATCTTCCCCCGCTCCTCTCTCTCCTCTCGCAAAATCGAACCTAGTGTGAAAACGAAAGCACCACCCACTCGAGGTCAGCTGAGATCCGAACCCGATTCTCCCAACCCGATCCGAATCAGCGGAAGCGACAACGGAAATGTCGGGAGAGAAGTTCTCGATCGATCGGAGGTGGCGCCACGTGGCATCAGAGACTATATCAAGTTGTCGAGGGAGCTTATCGGATCCGCTAAGGGCTCTGTTCGGTGGTTCTCTCCTATCGAGTGCGCTCAGTGTGGAGAGGAATCTCCTTTGTTACTTTATTTGCCAGGTTTGTTTTATCGTTTTACAGTTGTATTTATTTTCTATAAGACTGAAGCTCTGAGATAAGTTGAAATCTTGTGTGAAAAAACTGACAGCCAATCTTCTCTGTTTTTGTTTTGATAATTTAATATGATGATTGATGAGTGATGAGTGTACGGAGGTAGAATGGGTGGAGGTGTCAATAATATTTGTTATTTATTATTCAATCTATAATATACTTAATTGTCTTTAAAATTGTCTACAACTTTCCGAATAAGCAATTTTTGAAATAGTCTTGTTCTAAAAATTGTCTTGGTTATTTATTATTTATTCATCCGTTATATTTGATAATTTGAATGGGTAAGTGTACGATAGGAAGTAAGTCAATTCTATATAGGTAGTAGGTTTGATGATATATAGCAAATCCAAATAATTGCACACACATTTACCTATTTGGGTGGCTGCCCTGGAATTTATGACATGTTTGGATTGAAATATTTATCTATTATGGCTGCATATGGAAACATTGGCAAAGAACAATACAGGAGTCTATGTACTTGTACTGTTGTACATTATTAAAAGTGGGTAGTTAGAACTTTACAAGTCATTCATTAAGATAGCTCTTATTTATAGAGCTGTATACAATTATATGTAGGTTCCATAATCAGACATACTTCAGCCAGCAATAGAATAAGGATTAGGTGCTATTGAAGAAGTTGTGACTTTGTTTGGTCTTGCATTAACTTTTTATTTCAATATTTTTTTATTCTAATAATCGGTAACTTCTGATCAAATTTAGAACAGAGGCCAAAACAGGTCAAGGAGATCCCATAATTAATTTTTTTTTTCAAAAAAACAATTAATTGTGTTTCATTGAGAGTAGCATACAGTATAGTTCCAATTTAGTTCACTAATGGTCGCCTCTCGGGTAAAAGAAGAAAGAAAATTTTCTTTTAAGGTTGGTTATCAAAGCTGCAAAAATATATTTCATATTTGAAAGAACGTAAATGTATTTTCAAAGTTTCAGTTCACAAATATACTCTTTATATGTGG
The DNA here is from genome assembly GCA_028095005.1 of Rhynchospora pubera. Classification (NCBI taxonomy): domain Eukaryota; kingdom Viridiplantae; phylum Streptophyta; class Magnoliopsida; order Poales; family Cyperaceae; genus Rhynchospora; species Rhynchospora pubera. The sequence goes on from CM051461.1 coordinate 182,225,821, forward strand.
CATAAATCTTAAAAAAATTCAAAATAATCCCATTATGAACCCCAAATTTGTGAAATTTTTTTTATAGGGATTGATGGTGTTGGGACTGGACTTGTACGGCATTATGCAAGACTAGGAAAGTAAGCAGTAATGTAAACCTTTAGAAAGATAGATGTTTTGGAACTGGGCCCGTACGTACTTGATTAAAGCAGCTGCTTACAATGTACCTCTTTGTAAATGCTAGCTTGTAAATGTGGACCAGTCTTGGGGTACTAGGTTTGATAAATCAAGTGCGTTTGGTTAGAACTTTCGTCAAACCCAACCTGATCTCAATTTTAATGACCGATGTGAACCGTTCGGGTGATCTTCATATTGAAATCTATTTCAAGACCAAATTTTATATTTTTCTATTTCCTTTACTTGTTTTTTTTTTAAAATACAAAATACTCAACCTAATTAGATATGGACCATCCAATAACAGTAGTTTTTAATTAGACATGAAGATCACATTGAACGGGTTCGAATCAGCAATTTGAACTTTCAAATTGAGTATGATCGGATTTGATGGAAGGTTCAGTCAAATGTGTTGGATTGAAGCCTCTCTCTCTCTCTCTGTCTATACATGTGTGTGTGATGAAACTTTTTTAAAACTAACCATTTCATTGCTGTTCTGAAACTTTTAGGATATTTAATATCTGGTGTCTGCACATACCAGTAGATGATCGAACAACATTTGAAGGTCTTACTCCCTCTTCTTTCTACTATCATTTTTTGAATCCCTTCTCTTTATTGATCCAGCCTACCACTTACCAACTATATATATTTTCTGGCTTTTCTTTATTTAGAATTGATTCAGTACATAGAGAATACTGTCAAGTCAGAGAAAACAAGGTTACAAGGAAGGCCTATTTATATAGTTGGGGAATCAATTGGTGCTTGCTTTGCTTTAGCTGTGGCAGCAAGAAGCAGAAATACTGACCTCATTCTCATCCTAGTAAATCCAGGTTTGTATTACAAAAGTTAAAACCTAATTTAAACACTAACATGTGCATCTATGTCTGTGTTTTGATCTTCTGGATCTACCTACCTACGAGAACTGACAGATTATGCTCACCAAATTAAATGATCTCAAATCTGTTGAAAACTTGAAATTATTGCTGCTGTCGAAATATAAGTTTTTGATGTATGTGGCCTTTCAGGTTTTGTCTTAATTTAGAAAATGGTAAAGAGTCCAAGTAGAGCTGTGATGTTGCATCTTCCTAACCTTATGTATATGTAACAAATGACATAAGAGAAATGTAAGATATACCAGAGCTTACACAGCCCGTTTATATTCTCTTCTCTCTAATTCCTTTTGGTAGTACAAACTCTAACTAAGTTAAATAATAGGCCAGAAAAATGATATATTGTATTATAAAATTATATTTGAAAAATAATAATGTATAAACTAGAATATCATGCTACAAGAATGTGTATTACATTGAAATGGTATATGCAGAATTGTTTTGTCCCTTCGTAAGTTGTGTTATTTTCTTGGCCAGCTACATCATTTAAGAGGACTTGGCTCAGAGACATCTCTACTCTACTAGATGCAGTACCAGATCCATTTCATGTACCAATTTCATCACTTTTTAGCTTATTATCAGGTTCTTTTTCATTTTAAATCACCTGAAAATATCTCCTTATGTTAGATAAATAATATGAACAATTTTCTGAAAGTATAAAAAAGAAGGCATAGTTTATGTTGACACACATTATTTGATAATCATGAAAATCTGCATCCATTTTTACAACAACAACAACAACAACAAAACCTTTAGTCCCAAGTTGTGGTAGGCTAGAAATCAAACCCAACAAGGTCTAAAATCTGCATCAAGTTATAATAATTTTAAATCGTATGTATGTTTTCCACCACGAGATATGCAGAGTATAAACCTTACAGTTAGAAATCATTTAGTCATTCATCATATGAAGTTAAAACTGAAATATTGAATTTTAAATTATCATATTATGATTAAATAAACATTTTCGAATTCCACTGATTGTTATACATGGCCTAATCTAAATGAGGAACACATGATCTATAATTTTTTCATTATTTTGAGAACTTTTGATGTCAGTTGTGGATGCAAATACTCAATAGAGGACAAAAATCATGTTAAACTTAAGTTTCTCTGTTCTGACAAGAGGGACAAACCACAAAAGTACTTCTTGACAAGTTGCTTAGTGATCCTGAAAGTTCTGAGACAAATTGCATGAGCTTAATTTTGTTTAAAAAGTTATTATTACTGGAGACATTTTGAATATTTGATGTTTCATTTGTAAGGACAGATTTCTTACATTTTTTCTGTATATTGTCTTCAGGAAATTATATACGGACAACCACCAATTTTAAAGCGCAAGAACTTGCTATGGAAGAGGCTATTCCCATTTTGTCAGAAGGATTAACTGATATGCTTCCCTCCCTCTCTGTATGTTACCACATTTCGCCATCCTTTTACATTTCCCCCCTTTTCTGGTTGAAAAATCCAAATGTAACATCTTGCAGCAAGTCCTGTGCTTAACTTTTCTAGGAAATGACTGATAAAATTTAAAGGCACATAGCATAACATCTTTCAATTTTATTGGTATGTTACTAGACTACTGGATATACAGAACAGCACACTAGATTGTGATTTGAATAATAGTAAAATAAAGCTTGACCAGTTTGATAAGAGTAGTCGCTATTTATAACCATGTAATATCTGTGTCTTTGTGCATGTAACAAACTCAATTTTTTTGTTAATACCCCTAAGGGCTTTACATGTTTTCAAAAAAAAAAAAAAATCTGTGTCTTTGTGAACATGTCTTATTGTATGTTTTGTGTAGCTTCTTGGAGATATACTACCGAAAGAAAGTCTCATATGGAAATTGAAAATATTGAAGGAGGCATCCTCTTATGTGAACTCACGCTTACATGCTGTCACATGCCAAACCTTGATACTTGCCAGGTACTGGATAACTTAATTAGGTGATATGATTAGTTATGTATTTTTATTATCACAGTACCATGTGGTTTGCGTTGGAAATATTCTGATAAGTTCTGACCACAGAGTTTACACAAAACAAATTAATAAAGACAAACCTAAGTGATTTTTGATAATAACCAAGGTATTAAAATGTTATTCGCATGGTTCAGTGGTTAGTATTTTATACGTGAAAAGACGGCTGATAAACTAACATATTGGCATTTTGATTTGTGTTTTGTTGTCAGAGTCAATATTTTATCTATCTCCAGTTTGCAACTTGTGGAAACATGTCTACTCAGTGCACAAGTTCTCTTTGCCATAACATTCCTATATCCAAAATCAGATATTTTATTTTTTTTGGGAAAACTGTTGGCGTTCTCCTGGATAGACTAATAATCATGCAATGTTTATTTACATTCATCTATTATTAATATTGGAATATTATGGATTTCATCTGTAAATGTACACAGAATATTCTTCAAGCACCAGATCAAACTGGGGTCAATATTCTTTCAATGCATCCATCACTGATAACATCATTTAAGAAGTTTGACTTGTCAAAATATGTCTATACAATGTTTTATCAGTTAACAGTACAGAATTTGGTACATATATTTCAAAGTTTAGACATGCTTTAGTTTGAATAATGCAGCTTGGTGGTCGAGAATTATATCAATTTCTGAAGTTGTAATTATCATTAACCCAATTAAGACCACCTCAATTGTGCAATAGTGCAGTTAGGGTACTGCAGAATCTGATGCATTTTTGTACTTGTAGAACAGTGCATTCTCTTAGTATATGATTATATGTTCTATTACAAACTAGTTTTTTTTTTAATTTATAAATATAAATAATCTGCCCAGAGAGATAAGCTTTGATGATAATATCTATATTTCAGTGGAAAAGATGAAATTCTCCCTAGCCATGAGGAGGCTGATAGGCTATGTACCATTTTACCCAATTGTAGGGTACGTCATTTCCAGGATAGCGGACATGCTCTCTTATTGGTATGCTTTCTTTCTGTCTTGTGATGTTGTCTGGTAATTAAAATTGCTTGATATTGGTGCAAGCAACATGTTACACTGAAACTGACCTGGTCTAGGGTCACAAAAAGTGATTTACCATAAGTTCTTGAAACTAAAAATCTCAGTGGCCCGAAAATTTTGGTTTGGATCTAGTCATCTGCTATTGCTGAAATTTGAATATAGGCCTGGCTGGCCTCAGTGCCTAGAGAGTATTAGTCCATTCAAACAAACAAAAGAATTTAATCATCCATCCAAAGCCAGTATAGACGCAGGAAAAATTATGACATTTTTGGTTCAACTTGAATTCTCAAAAGTTTCGGTTTTTAGCTATAAGTTATATCATACAGGAAAGAGGACTCGACCTAGTTACTGTTATAAAAGGAGCTGGTTATTACAGGCGTACATGGCAAACTGACTTGGTTTCCGACTATTTACATCCAACTACCTACGAGTTTGAAAATGTCAGCAGAGAGTACAGGTGATTGTATTTTTAGATAAATTATAATTTTGAGTGATCCATTCATTTAATCACTTCTCTATAGTAACTGCTTGATTTTCTCAGTTTTTTTTTCGCAACTGTTATGCAAAAAATTACAACGAAGTTTTTTTTTAAGAAACCTTTTGACTAATTATAAGAGATATCTGGGTGACTGAGCACTATCTATCGACTGTCTTTTTCATAGTTTCCTGTTCTTACACGCTCTTGTTGTACTTGTAATATACAAATTTTTTAACTCTTATTTTGCCCATAGTTAATTATTAAGTTTTTTTTAAGGGCTCTCTTCATTAGTTGCGAGTGACTGATTTAAATGGTCCTTTTGGGGAGATTTAGGATATGTAGTCAAATATTTTCTTAATATTTCTTAGTGTTTTCCCTTAATATCTCTTCAGTTGCATGAATATTTTGAATTTGTGATTTCATCCTCAGGTTAACTAACTTTGCAACTGATCCTGTGATGTTTTCAACCCTGGGTGATGGCCATATCATCAGAGGATTATCGGGCATACCTGATGAGGGACCTGCTGTGTTTATTGGAAATCACATGTTAATGGGTTCAGAACTGGGCCCACTTGTAATCCAATTTTTGAAAGAAAAGAATATACTATTAAGAGGCATCGCACATCCCTTCATGTTTGATCGAAATGCAGAGATGCTCATGCCCGATTATTCTTCTTTCGACAAATATAGAATTATGGGTTCTGTACCAGTGTCTGGTATCAACTTGTATAAACTTCTTGCCATAAACTCCTTTGTTTTGTTGTACCCTGGAGGAGCGAGAGAGGCTCTACACAAAAAGGTTAAGACTAATTTTTGCTCTCTTTGAGTAAAAATGCTTTTATACCTATTTACTTATCCAGCACTTGCTTGCTTTGCGAACATTCAGTTGACTGCCCTTTATCCTCCTTAAGTGTTCAAACTATAACTTGTGTAATTGGTTTGATGTGAAGGTAGTTTAAGCAAAAGTGCACATTTAAAGGTCAGTCACTGAATTGGTTAACTGGGAACTAAGTTTCACTATTAAAGCTCATTAAATATTAGTAGAGGCTTATATTGAGCTTTAAACTACCACACCAGGGTAATATAGATCCTCACGAAGAGAAGTGAAAATTAATTTTTAATTGAAGTTGAAGATAAATATATAGTCATCTTTTGGGTGCAAAACTGTACAGAGACGAAATGTCCACAATTATTGTTTGTATCAGCATGCCGCTACGATGTTACAGGGAATTGATTTGGTATTTGTGGTATTTCCTATTTAGTACTATAACTTAGCTTGAACCTTGTTTTATGTGCTCCTTTTAGTATTATATATGCTTCGATAACAATAATACAGAGTCAAAATGTTTTTCTAATTTTTAGGGGGAGGAGTACCAATTGTTCTGGCCACAGAAGTCAGAGTTTGTTCGTATGGCCTCTCGGTTCGGTGCAACCATTATTCCTTTTGGTGTCGTTGGAGAAGATGATTTATATAATGTAAGTAACAACTTAGGTTTTGTAATGCAGTAGTATCAACTGGTATGCCATGTTTTAAGTTTTAACTGTCTTATACTGTGCAATTCTGATATTTTTGAGATGTTAGATGGTTCATGATGATTAGATTCTATTATTCTGATATTTCAAACCCAACCAAGCTATAGTTATCCACAAGATACTATTAGTACCTATGATTCAGTAAAGAAATGCACCTACCTTTTCACAGCATACCAGTATATCCTGGAGAATAAGTTCTACCTATAAGCCTATGTCCTGCTTAGATATCAACTAATCAGAAAGTGCTACAGTGCATTGAGGACCAGTATTGTTCCAATTGCTTATGTAAAAAGTGAGGATATACTTTTTACACTAACCCATATTGCTTTGCTTTACATTGACTTGACCAAATTTTCCCCAAAAACACTACTCTCATGATTAGATATTGTTGGACTATAATGACCTCAAGAAACTTCCCTTCTATGATTCTCTTGACAAAAAGCTCAATGAAGGGCCTGTTGGAGCTGCTGTCAGATTAAGGTACAACTTTTTATACATTTCTATAATTTGTTTCTTGAGTTCTGCAAGTTATAATTACAATTTTTTTAACACCTGAAATTTTATTATTTACAACTTGTTCTACAACTTTGTTGATTGAAGGTTTATTTTATTGACAAATATACCCATATTAAATCCAACAAGCGATATACCACACTCTAAGGACTAAATTGTTGTTGCAACATCTGATTTAGCAAGCAGAGATACTAATTAGAAATTTTGCCACTTATCCTCAATCAATTCCTGTCAGTGATGTTAGATGTATTCTAATATGCCCAAAGGTGTATGGATCGACTTGACATATCATGTACATGGGATGTTAGCTTCAACTATAATAAACTTTAGATGAGGTTAGTGCTTAATGGCAGAGTTTTCCTCAAGGCTTTTTAGAATATAATTTAAAAATTTGGTAGAGCCAGTAACATACTAATTATAAAGTAAATTACCTGATTGTAATATGACAAAATCAAAGCAAAAGAAACATATATCGCCTTCTCTATTCTTATATAAAGATTGTCACAATTTATCAGTGTTTTAAATACCCTACCGGACCAGCCGGTTCAACCGGGTAAACCGTGAACAGGACCATAATCCGGTAGGGTATGCATCCAAAACCGAGATAAACCGGTGAATAACCAGATAAACCACGAAAATCGGTAAACCAGCCAGCCTGTTTAGTCGCTTTTATTACTTGAACCAAAGCAAATTGAGGTAATGAACCGAAACAAACCAAACCAAATGGTGAAAGGGTGCTGGAAATAAATAAAAGTTTTGCGGACACGGTGAATCAAACCTGCGTGCTGCTCTTCAATAACGTGGAGACAAGCCACTGGACCACTAAAAGGTTTTTATTAGTTTCCCCAATTAAATATATATACACTAAAGTGTTCCTGTTTATCAAAGAAAACCGGTAAAACCTCATACCGGCCTCTCCACCGGTTGATGGCAGGCACGGTATTTAAAACATTGAATTTATTTGATTTTCATGGAAGTTGAGAGGTTGTAAAAGTTGACCAAAGTGGTTGATCATGTGCATAGTTTTTCTCATTTTTCTCATGCTGTTTTATGCTTATTAAAATGAAAGCCCAAAGGTTGCTCCTTGATGTACTTTAAATAGTAAGAGGTAAACCTATTCTCAAAAAAAAATATATATATATGTATATATATATATATAGTAGGAGGTAAATCCCCACCACTAAAAGGTGGGTAAAGTGGAGAGAAATTAGTTGTCTGATGTTACAAGCTGGTATCTACTAATTTACTAGGGACACCTATCTGTCATAAAAAGATATAACACAATGGTGACATCAAAACGTATGTTCCTGTTAGTGATTTTTCAAGCAAGCAGGAAAAGCTGTCCATGTCCACTGTTAATTGTTTTGGTTGGAGACTTAGCATAGTGACTTGATTGAGAATGAGATAAATTCCGAGTTATATGGCTTCACGAAGTTTGGTCATAAGTTTTATAAAGCTTCACAGATATTCACCTAATTGGTTGATGTTTCTATTATCTGTAGATCGGATTACGAAGGTGAGGTGGCAAATCAAGAGTTACATCCTATAGTTTTAGCACCTAAGATTCCGGGAAGGTTTTATTTCCTATTTGGGAAGCCCATCAAGACAAAAGGTGTCCTAACTTTGCAAAGGAGTTATTAATTGTTCATTTAATTTATCTGCACATTTTGTTTTACATAAATCATTCATGCAATCTGTTCTATTAGTGCTGGACAAGAAAAGTTGTCTAGTAACTTGAGTTACTTTATGTTTTGATTTGTGGTGGACTTGTCGATATTGTAGGGATGGAGAAGGAGCTTAGAGACAGAGACAATGCACAACAAATGTACTTGCAAGTAAAATCTGAGGTAGAGAAGTGCTTGTCCTATTTAAGGGAGAAGAGAGAGAAGGACCCTTATAGGAGTATATTTTCAAGGCTAGTCTACCAAGCCACACATGGTTCAAATTCAGAAATCCCCACATTTGAACCTTGATATATATAACTCCTTTTGTCCAATTTTATTCATTCCATCATTTCTTGCTGAGCAGTTCAAAATAAATGATGTAATAAGTTAGGCTCTTCAATAAATCAAAGTCATAGTTATCTTTTCTGGCTTCCTTATTTTCTTCCATCTGGGAACTATATGAGCAAGTGAAGTGGCAATGTATTTTCTGTATATTCAGTTTTTTTGAAGGTCTGTAATTAATTGTTTTAAGTGTGTATGTTGGCACGAAGGGAGAAAGATTAATAGGTTAGGCAATTCGTGAAATTCACACCGTTCCTTCTTAACTTCATACTGTATTCTGTGTTGGGTACTAACATTGTATATTAAGAACTGTTATAAACAATATCACAACCTGAAGGGGAGAATAGACCCATTATATTAATTGTAATTTGTAGCGAGCTTTGTTATGACTGCAAAGCCTATAAGGTTTTCATGAATATGCCAATTTTGAGCACTCAGCGTCCTTTGTAGTTAGATTTCCTAATAATTTTTTATTTATTTTTTTCTGGTGAGTCAAAGTTTCCTTCCAGGAATTACATGGACAGCGTCCTTTGTAGTTAGATTTCCTAATAATTTTTTATTTATTTTTTTTCTGGTGAGTCAAAGTTTCCTTCCAGGAATTACATGGACTCATGGGCTCCGTTTGGATGCGTTGAGAATAAGGTAGGAAGAAGGAAGAAGGGAAGAAATTTATTGGGAAGGGGTAAATTTATTGGGAAGTGTGTAACTTTTGTGAAGAGTTTGGATGGTTAGAAATAAATTTATTGGTAAAAAGTGGTTATTTCTTATTCCTTGTTCTTGGAAGAAGCCATCCAAACGGAGCCATGGCTCGGTTTCACCCAAGATAGCACCGATCAGAATTTCTCATTTGGTAATGCTCAACAGCTTGAGTAATGTATGATTATATGTAAGGTTTTGCAATTGATTTTTTTTCTGGACAGAGTAAAAGCTAGTCTCAAAATATGTGCTCATTAGACAGTTAATTTAGCACAAAAATATATTTCCTGTGCTCCTAAAACTACTAGTTTTTAATTTTGGGCATTAATTAGGCCTTGAATTGATTAAAAATGCATGATGAACTCATGGTAAATGTATTCGCTGGATGTTTGTCAGGTAGACGAACGACTGACCATGTAGATTTAGCATCAAAATATAGTACTATAAAAATGTTTCACTTCACGAGTAGTCACATTTCGGTTGCATGTTTAAAAAAATGTTTCATTTTCACTCTAAATTTCTTATTAAAAAACCTCTCTATTGTTGTTTTCGACGGGGTAGTCAAAACATGAAATTGTTGGTCTAATCATATTTGTATTCTTCTTCATAGTACAATTGTACAAAATACAATTCAATCAGACCGCTTTTCTCAAAAAAAAAAAAAAAAAAAAACAATTCAATCATCCCAACCTGTCTTTTGTTAAGTAATTGTACGACGCGGGCAGAAGGCAACATGGGATCACAATCACAAGTTCACAACGACATATATAATTGAAACCGAAATTTTAAGAAATAATACTAAATTAATATAATATATTAAAAATAATATCAATATAGTAATATTTTTTTTAAATAGTATCACGAGATCGGAATTCCAGATTCCGAACGTAAGATCGGAATCCTGGATTCCGACCTTAGCTAAGATCGGAATCCCGGATTCCGATCTTAGCTTTTTTAATTTTTTAATATATTATTTATTTATTTATTTATTTAGTTTATTAATTAGTTAATTAATTAGAAAAATAGACAATATATTGTAAAAATATTGAAAAAATATGAAAAAATCAGGAATAATTAAATTAAATTTTATATGTAATTTAGTATTTTTTGGGAAATTAAATTTATTTTCTTTTAATTAATTTATTTAATTAAAAAATAAATAATTAAGTATAAAATTTTAATTAATTTATAAAAAAATATAAATTTTGAATGTATTTTTCTTTGCATATATTATTTCTATATTATATATTAAACAATCATGTCGAGTCTCATGATCAAGGAAGCACTTTCTGGATTGCGTTAGAAAGGAATCACACGAGGTTGATGTTTTACCGAGACGGAGAAGAAAGACTAAATTCATTTAAATTTACTGTATTTCTTTTTTTAATGATTAATTTATGATTTTAAAAACTTTTTTAGTAGTTTAGAGTGGTTTTTAGGTTTGCAAACTTTCAAAGTGGATTTTGGAGGTTTAGAGAGCGTTTTTTGGCTCCGAAAATGGTCGTTACGGGGTTTCACCTCGGTAAAACGTGTAAATCTCGTCGCCAGTTTTCCGGAATGTGCTCGTTTGCCCCAAACGGACCTTCCTATCAAAAGTTATGCATGTTTAAAGTTTTAATGTTCAAGTTATGCCTTTGTATCCCTGCAAATGCAGAAAGGATTAATAAAACTTTGAACATTCTGAAAGTAAAGGATTATACATTTGTATCCCTGTAATTTTTGAAAATTTATAATCCTTTCTAAATGGTACAATTCATTTAATTAAATAAGTTATAGAAATTTATAAATTAATTAAAAATTTATACTTAATTATTTATTTTTTAATTAAATAAATTAATTAAAAGAAATTAAATTTAATTTCCTAAAAAAATACTAAATTACATATAAAATTTAATTTAGTTATTCCTGATTTTTTCATATTTTTTCAATATTTTTACAATATATTATCTATTTTTCTAATTAATTAACTAATTAATAAACTAAATAAATAAATAAATAATATATAAAAAATTAAAAAAGCTAAGATCGGAATCCCAAATTCCGATCTCGTGATACTATTTAAAAAAATATTATTATATTGATATTATTTTTAATATATTATATTAATTTAATATTATTTTTAAATTTTTCGGTAATTGAAATTTCACCATAACATGCATTACAAAAGCCTCAAAAGCCCAAAAACAACATATAACAGGCCTGTGATAGAATCAAAATAACGGCAAGTTTTGGTAGAAAAGCTTTGAAAGGGCTAAAAGGAAACATTTAGATAAGAAAATTAATTAATGCTATCGCTAGAAATGATATTGTTGCCATCGGTAAGCTAGTGATCTTCTCATCCAACGGATTCTTTTTTCATCCAACACACTTTATCTCGTACGTAAATATTCAATTATATTCAGTTAGTTGCAATAAAAAATATAAATGTCATCGGCAAAAATGTTCATTTGGATAAGTATAGGTGTTTAGTTTAGTAAGAACAAATGTTCAGTTTCATGAGTACAAATGTTCAGGTTATTACATATAAATGTTCAGTTTATTAAGTATTACTTTCAGTTTTTTTTAATGTATAGGTGCATGTCAAGCGAAGGGGTCACGAACCGAAAAAACCACATGAAAAAAATTAGGAGTCATGAACCGATCCGATTCAAATTAATTTTTTTCCGACTTTGCCCCTAGCGCGCCTCTCTCCAAGGCTAACGTGACTGACGCGCAACCCTATATAATAAAATCATAGTTGACGCATTTAACTGAATATTTTTTATTATTAAACTGAACACATTTGATTATTAAACTGAACATTTGTAACAGACAACAAAGATGACGCGAGATGATTTTTTTAGCGATGACATTTATCATTCCTATTTAGGGTAACGGACCTCTTCCAAATCATCCTCGAGAGTTGAAACAGTATAAAACATGATACTAGCTAGCTTAGTTAATTACTTTAGTTATTGAGGAAGAGTGAAATTAATTTCTCAAGTCTAATTGTTATTGGAATCAGCAATGAGCAAACGATTAAGTGTCAGTACTGTTCTTTGGCAACCGCAAAACTAAAAGATGATTTAATATATCTGATCATCATAGATGAATATGCCCTCAAGGAGCTGATTTAGGATATAATTAATATTACATAAAATTAAATTAATTAGAGAAACATACATTCTAAGTAGAAATATTTTGTTGAAAATTCTTATGCCAAATCGATACAAGTAAAATTAACTTTTGTAAACTACATTCCAATTTTGTATGTGCAATTAAAGAGTTCAAATTTTGGCATTTTTTGTTCTTTATATGGTTGGCCTGAAATGAGGACCAGATCATTTAGTTTATAATTACGTAATGAGATTACTTAAAACACATGCAACCATTTAGATTTGTTAATCTAAGTATAAATTAAACTGAGTGCCATTTTATACTTATGAACATGAACCCTGCCCTCAAATCTTATTATTTTGCCTTTTTTTCTAATTAAAGGCAAGATTCTTATTCATGATTTACACTATACACCAGTTTCTTCATATGGCTGTGTTCTTTAATTATTTGTACCCACATGTTGAGTTTTATATATATATATATATATATATATATATATATATATATATAGAGAGAGAGAGAGAGAGAGAGAGAGAGAGAGAGAATGGATTCAATCAAAGCGCTTTGATCGGAGGCTCAGTTAAACCCCGTCGGTTCTCAATTTTGAAAGTTCAAACGACCGATCCGAACCGTCAAATATGATCTCCATATTGAAATCTCCTCGCCGACCAAAATTTTTATTTTTTTGAAATTTTTAAGTATTTTTTTCGAATTTTAAAAAATCGTTAATCTAATTTGTTCTGAACCCTAAAAAAATTGCTGTTTTTGAAAATCCGAAAAAAATACTTAAAAAATAAAAAAAATGAAAATTTTGGTCGGCAAGGAGATTTCAATATGGAGATCATATTTGACTGTTCGGATCGATCGTTTGAACTTTCAAAATTGAGATCCGACGGGGTTTAACTGGGACTTCGGTCAAAGTGCTTTGATTGAAGGCTTTCTCTCTCTCTCTCTCTATATATATATATATTGTGCTGATTAGAAATTTAGAAAGTTGGATCGGCTTCAGTAATGATCTGGTCCAAAGACATGCAATGTTATCTACTTATAATATTTCCTTCCAAAGCGCTTTCTGCATACTTAAAAAAAAAAAAAAAGAGAATAGGTTTCTGAAAAGACTTTATATTATATGATGCATTCATTAGCGAATACTACATTGCTCTAATAGGTACCAATGCAAATGTACTGAAAAGGAAACCCAAAAGAAATCTGATATATATATGGTGCAATACAATTTACTTACAAGTTACAATAATAAAATCTCTCACAGATTCACACACAAACATGCACGCACGCTTTAATTAAGTTTAATTACTCTAGCACATGCACAAACAGAGAAGAATACAATGGCAAGTTTTTTTGCAATTATTTATTCACAAATTGGAGAAGTATATATGACCAGGAAAAAAAGGGGACAATTAATTATTCTTTTTTTGCAATTAATGGAAGGTGAACCAGTCAAATCAACTAAAATATACAATAGCAAGTTTACATTCAGAACCATATGTAACTTCATATAAATGCTAAAAGATACGACATATAATCATATATATTACACCAACTGTCAACTGATGAGTTCAACATGAAATGTCAAATGTTTTCATGAACAAATCACACTAACATATTTCATATATATATATATATATAGTCCATGCCTTGGGAAATTTCGTGTAATTAAAATAAAAATTACTTAAGAAATAAATAAATACGAAATCTAAGAGTGAAGTAGATGGTGAGAAAAAAAAAATCAATGAAGTATCAAATTCTTTATGAAAATTTCATGAGAACAAAAATTAGCAACTGTCCTTTCACCTTTGTACATTATTCAACATAAAGGCGCGGGAAATTAAATTCAGTAATAAACAACCAAATATAATAGGAAACGCTAAAATTTTCCTTTCAAACTTGTAATAGAAGTATAGAACAGTACAAATTGTCTCAGACTGACAAAGTCATAAACCTAAGAAATAATAATAAAAAAAAAAGTATCACAAGTAAGCACTCAAAAATAAATTAAGGGAATATCATTAATTCTTGCTAATTTTCACATCAAACAGAGAAAGAAATCAGTAGTAGTAGTAGAGATATTTTTTCATAACTGAACATAATTCAAGATAAAACCAAAGATTAATTAACCAAAAACTGAACTAAAATTCCCATCTAAACCCTCCAAAATGGTCAACATTAGTCTTTCTATCTATCTAAAAGATTCAGAGCTAAACCCTAACTAGATATAACCATCAAACCTTACTTCATAGATGGAGAGAGAGATCGAGATCTCCCTCTCGAGCCTCAGATCTCACCTGATACGAAGCCTCACCTGCCACATCAGCTCCGCTAGTGAACCCCTCAACTGGGTCATACAGTAACAAGTACTGGTATGAGCACACATCGTTGAAGGTGTCGAGATCATACCGACGCGCCAGCTGGGTGATACGGCGTGAAGTGGCGGCAGCACGCTCGCGCTTGTGCGCGTTCTGATGGCCTCCTAGCGCCTGAGAGTTGGTGAAGCGGCGTGAACAGTACGAGCAAGCGAAGGTACGATTGGAGGGTTTTGGTTTTGGAGCAGAGGTGGTGGTGGAGGAGGAGGAGAGACTGGTCGGAGAATGAGAGGATGATGAGGTGTTGTTGAGAGGAGCTGGTTTGATGAATTCGAAGAAGCCATTAATGGCGGAGTCGGAGCTTGGATTTGCCATGAGAGATGGAGAGAAAAAGAGAGAAGAGAGAAGAAAGAAGAAATGAGTTTGTAAGTTGTAACAGGGTTTAGTTTATCTGAGCTTATAAGGTCGGTTTGTTACTGAAAAGACTCAAATGCCCTTTCAGTTTGAACTACACAGAAAGAGAAGGTTCATTGTTTCACAGTTCACACTTTCACGCTCAGCTCAAAATTTCATTTGACTGGGCCCCACTGATCAGTGTGACGCGTTCTTTCATATTTATGAATTATTTATGACCGTGTGGTAAATCATTTACTGTGTGACTGTGTGTACTTTCTACTATTTAGTGTGGTGTGGACACATGAGACTGAAAGTGGGCCCCATTTGGAGGAAGAATTCGCTGTGAAGGAACTGAAGCTTCTCAAATAATAAAGCATGATAGGGAAAATGACCGAAATGGCCTTCAATTTTAGAATCTTTCTACTCGGACCCACATGGAAGTGAGAACAAGCTTAAGTAAGATGATTATTTGAAACGCCTTTTGGTTTTATCTCTTTATCTGGTCATTAGTTGCAGAGATATCCGTCCTTTTTTATCTGTTCCTTCACAGAAATAATCAGATAACTGTCTGGAGATTGAACCTCTCCTGTGTCCTGTCAGATAACAAGTGGTCCCTTCTGCCTTTGTTAACACATATAATATTTTGAAGCATATCTCTTTTTTTTTTTCACATTTTCACAGTTACTCAAGCGGTTGTTAGCATTGAACTAATTATTTTCTAAATGTTTTTTTTTCGTTTTTGCATTTCTTGGTAAGTTAGACCCAAACATGGTAAGTATATATTAAAAGAGTCATTCAATGAAGGCACTAAAACAATGTATACATCATTGAACATACAATCCCAAGTTCCTAACTAACTAATTCAGCATAGCTTTTGGTTAACACAAGTACATTTTAATGACAAAATATTACCATGTTAAATTATAACATGCCAACTATGTGGTTAAATATTTTTTTTGTTCTAATTTTTTTTTGGAGGGCATTGCTAAGATGTTTGAATCATATTTTTAATGTGAATTAAGAAATTTTTAGGAATACTTTTAATTCAGATTAAAAAGATGATTCAAATATTCTACAAATAAAAATTTAATATAAATATTGGACCACTTAAAAATAAACTCTACATTCCGAAAAGCTTATTCTAATCGTTTAGAAATAATATTTTATATTCAAAATAACTAATTTTAATTTTATTCTTAGGTGATCCGCCCGTAGTAGCGTAGTCTTATATCGCATAATAATTTTACGAAAGCAGTAAATTTTTTTACAAGTACAGTAGAAAGTGGAAACAGCAAGTGGTGTTCTTAGCTGGCGCAATCCGTGCGAGGGGTAATATCGTCCAACTAAGTTCACGTACTCGCAGAACCTGATTACAGAAGGCGCGTTGCTTATAGTACGAGATGGGACATGAAACAGTTCCTCAAATGACGATATTGCCCCTAAAGATGCCTTCGTACGAATCGCGCCATCATTTTGCTGCGAGATAGAAGTTTTGGTAGACCCGGTCCACAGCATCGCAAATATCACACAGAATAGTAGAGTACTAATGTAAATAGTAATTTTAAATAAAAAAAATATTTGAAAAAGAGAAATGCTCTGCTCGTCTAATACTTATAAATGAGAAAGCCTTCAATCAAAGCGCTTTGACCGGAGTCTCGGTTAAACCCCGTCAGATCTCAAATTAAAAAATTCAAATGACCGATCCAAACCGTCAAATATGATCTCCATATTGAAATCTCCTTACAGACCAAAATTTTCATTTTTTTGAATTTTTTAAGCATTTTTTTCAAATTTTCAAAAATCGTTAATCTAATTTGTTCTAAACCCTACAAAAATTGTTGTTTTTGAAAATCCGAAAAAAAAACTTAAAAATTTCAAAAAAATGAAAATTTTGGTCTGCAAGGAGATTTCAATATGGAGATCATATTTGACGGTTCGGATCGGTCATTTGAACTTTCAAAATTGAGAACTGACGGGGTTTAACCGGGACTCCGATCAAAACGCTTTGATTGAATCATTTCTCCTTATAAATTGAAATTATGAATTTAAAATTTATTGACATATTTTCTTTAGATTGGAGGAAGTTTTACCAAACTAATATGAATGATCAAATCTTTAATTATTTTTACAGATTTTTATCCTTACTCTATCATCCTTCATTGTAGTACATGAGAATAATATTATCTTTCCATTCGCATTATTTTATTTACCTAATTTACTACTACCAAAATTCATATTTATACTTATTTATTGTTTTCTTTTTGTCAATACAAAGAAGACAAAAACTTAAATTATTTAATTATTATCCCACCTTAAATCATTCAATTACCAACCTTTGCAGGTACAGTAAAATTTAATGCAGTAGACTGAGTCCACGAGAAAGCTTCCAATGAAATACATTAACGCCCTCGCCAAATCATCAGATCACGTGGCAGGGACGATGGTATGCCGTTCAATAATGCCCGTACAAAATTCAATCGGACGGTTATTAAATGAAGATCTTATGGGGCTTTCTGATCGCACCGTACTGCAGCGGAGTGAGCGTGACGTGCGAGAATTACGGGCTCAGGCGCACATATTCCTTCCTCCAGTTTAAGTTTTTACTTATTTTCACGGATATGAACTATTTTTAAGCTTTAATGCTATGATAACGTTAATGGGTATTACGTAGGAAGTCGTGAGACCAGGACGTGTGCATAGATATTGTGCGGAAAATCAACTGTGGCCTAACCTCTGAATTACCTCTTTTGGTCCGTTGCGTATTGATTTGGGATTTACCCTGAACTCAAATTTCAATCAAAATGGATTACAAACGCAAAAATATTTGTATTTATTTCTCTTCAACCCAAAAAATATTAAGTTGTTATATTCTCAGTGCTGAAATTACGGATGTTTTTTTTACTAATAAATGGCTGGTCGGTTGTAAAGACAAGCTTTTTATTTAATTATTATTATTGTTATTTTATTCTGTACTCTCTGGTAATATTTGTTGTAGAAAGAATCAATCGTACAACCGTGTTTCTGAAATAGTTACCCCAAGTCTAATGTAATGTGTCCAATCAAGTCTTGGTTTTCCAATCATACAAATTGTGTTAATTACTTAGACAGTGTTACACTTGAAAGATCGAATATCCAATTTTTGCAAAAAACAAATTTAAAAATATATATATAACTGACAGAACCAATAAGTATCAACCATTATAATTCAGAACAAATGATTGTAAATAGCAACAGAGAATATATTTGTATAGTTTTACTGGGGACATGATATGCATAAAAATTTTAATAATAAAACAACAACACAACTTTTTTTTTTCCCGAAATATTTCTGCAATTTGGTTCTAGATTTCTTTTCTAATTTGTATTGGTTCAAAGCTTCTGAAAATATGGCTCTAACAAAATCAAATACAATGATTTAAGGATAGCAATCACATTTGTCTTTTAATGTCTCATTGAAGGGGTAACCTTTAATATTTATTGTTTGTTTTTCCTGACAAACTTCCGTCAATGATAGATCACTGATATTTAAGCACACGAAGAACAAGCTATGTTTAAAACAAGCCGGATTTGCTGTAGCGCGGGACACGGTGTAGCGCACTACGAGCCGTCTGATCTTGATCGGACGGTTCATTTTTTACGGGCCTATCAATCTAGGTTACATGCACGGAGCTCTCTTGTCCATTGGATCTTGATCAGACGGCCAGCATACCGCGCCACACCATTTGTCGCGCAGCAGCGGATCTCAATTTTATTTAAAAAGTTTTGTACATGGTTTACTCTTTTTTTGTGCATAAAAATAAGTCAACTATGCATCCTTAGGCGATGTTTAATTAGCATGACCCGGCCCATATAAAAAAGTGTCGCATTTTTTTTTTTGTGAGATTAAACTCATCTGTTCATTGCTCGCTTCTTTCTCTTCTTAGTTCTAGTATCATCACAAACAATTATTATGTTAAAATTTGTGAGCTTTTTTTAGGATAAGTTTAATTTTAAGCCACGGATTATTTGTAAGTAAATTTACTTAGGTTTTGGTAAATTTGCTAGATGCTTCTCATAAAGTTCAGCTCATATTAGTTTCTGGGCAAGAATCAAAATATAAAAGTTATAATTTTTTTTTTTCAGAGTATGTGTCAATAACAAATATAAATGTACAGTTTTCATGGTTACCACATTAACACTAGTCTTTATTTTATGTAAACAATTATTGCACTGTGTTTTGCTCATTATTTGGATTTATAAAAAGAATTTCTTATGAAACGTTTCGTCTTTTATCTTCATGAATCATGATATATATTCTGGTCATAATTGGTCACTATATTTTCACTTTGTAATTTTGGGACTGAAATGGCAATATGGCATGTTGAGAATCATCATAATATTTTTTCGGACCAAAACTTTTGGGCTTTAATCGTCAACACCAAGTCACCAACCCGAATTTTCCGAAATTTTAAAAAACAATATTAAAATAATATAATCCAATAAAATTAATATCAATTTAATCAGTTTAATATAAATAGTATCGTAAGATCGGAATCCTGGATTCCGAACGTTAGATCGGATTCCTGGATTCCGATCTAACGTTAGATCGGATTCTCGGATTCCGATCTAACGTTAGATCGGAATCCAGGATTCCGAACAGTGCTGTAACTGCTCAATTTTGTCGTTTTTCATGGTTTTATTGTACTTCTATTATAAAAATTAATTAAATATATAAAATTTTAATATTAAATTAATATATTATGAAATTTTAGTAATATATTTTGAAGATAAAATAATAAATTAATATATTTTATTTTACTTCTATTTATAAACATTAATTAAATATATAAAATTTTAATATTAAATTAATATATTATAAAATTAATATATTATAAAATTAATATATTAAAAATTAATGAAATAAAATTATTTAATAATTTGACTTAATTTAATGTAATAAAATCTTATTTAGTTGTTTGAAGTAATTAATTTAATTTAATTTCATTTAGTTAATTTAATTTGATTGAGCTATTATTTTTTTAACTACTTTAATTTAATTTACAAAACAATATAAATTATTAATTTAATTTTACAATTTTAATTAAAATATAATTATTAATTTACTTAAATTGAAAACAGTAAAAAGAAAAAGAAAAAGTATTGATTTAATGTAAGTAATTATATTTGAAAAAATAATTTATTTTAGGTAATGAATTATTTTAATTAATGAATATGATAATTAATGAATATGATAATTAATGAATATGATAATTAATTAATAAATCAATTTTAATTACAAAAAATATAATATATATATTTAAATTTTAATTTATTAATTAATATAATTAAAATATTTATAATAAATATTATTAAATTAATAAAATAAATAACAGTAAAAAGTGAAAAAGACTAAAAACTGATTTGATTGGGCGGTGGATTCCTGACATGCTTAGATCGGAATCCTGGATTCCGATCTAAGCTTAGATAGGATTCCTGGATTCCTATCTAAGCTTAGATCGGAATCTGAGAATCCGATCTAAGCTTAGATCGGAATCCAAGATTCCGATCTAAGCAATAAGTTGAGCACACTGCGGCAAATTATTTGATTTGATCGGGAATTGACGTGAACTTTTAAATCTGTTTGCTAATATCGGAATCTCAAATTCCGATCTTATCACTATAAATAGTTGGTCGTTATCACAATCTTAATATCATCTATCTTTTCCAATTAATTCTTAGTCATATAGAAATGTATTCAATTAGTGTTTTTGTCAATCAATCTCCCTTTAATCCAGCAAATAATTTTCGTTTTGATGTTTTTCCACAAACTGATTATGAATCTATTAAACAAATAATTTTGTCCTCATTGGGAATTTATCAAGGTGAGTTCAATTTGAGAATTGTTTCGCGTTTCAACGTAATTATGGACGGAAGGTTTCAACAAATTATTTTGCCGGTGAACTCTCAAAATGAATGGCGATACGTTCAACACGAGTGCTTTGAGGCAAGGCGACTTGATGGTCTAGAAATGCATGTCGATTTACTTCCGGCACAAGGTAAATTTAATTTTGAATTTAATTATGTGACATTTAATTTTGGAATAATAGAATTATTTGCTTAAATATATATATTTATATTAATATTAACTATGAAAATAATAATTATAGAATAATAATTAAAATCATATTAAAATCATATTAAAATCATATTAACTATAGAATAATAATAACTATGAAAATGCGATTTATTAATATTAACTATGCATAAAAACATAAATAAGAACAATTTCTAGAAATGGCTTTTAATAAGAACAATTATAACACATTTTTGTACAACTATCCAAATTGTACAATTTTTGTATGTGATTATAACAACTATCCAAATTGTACAATTTTTGTATGTGATTATAACACATTTTTTTATTATAATTAGGTGGTTATTATAATTATAATTATAATTATAATGAACAACAAAATTATGAGGAAGAAGAACACCAACAACCAAATGCAACCAATCAAGAAGAAGAGAATGAAACCATTACATTAGATTGGGATCCTTGGGACCCTAACAGTATAGATCCTCGTGATAGTACACTTCAGGAAGAAGAAGGTACATACTACGAGTCTCACACCGGTCAAGGCACTTGGGAACATGGTGGTAGTAGTAGGCAAGAACATGGTGGTAGTAGTAGTAGTAGGCACGGCCGGCCACAAGAAGAAGAAGATGTCGTTCAAGTAAACGAAGAAAACGAAGAAGAAACACGTCGACTCGATGATTTATACGACCGAGGTCCCGGTTTTCAGTCAGACTATGCAACAGGTGAGGACTTTAGTGATGAAGAAGTGGACTTATTTGAGTCAGAGGGAATCGATGGTGGACCCCAATCAAACGTGAACCCCAATCACCAGTATTACCTTACAGGAAGGACAGAAACATACCATCCCGTAGGGCAATTTCTAGATATTTCTGAGTATAGAAATTCCGTACCTCAACTGTCTCAACCTCATGGATCAGGGCCATTAGCAGAAGGGACAATTTTTTTCTCGAAAGAGCAACTCATAGGAGAGTGTCAAAAATACTCATAACGTTTAAATGTACAACATAAAACCACTGCTAGTTCTCCGAAAAAATTAATATTGAACTGTAAGGAATATGGTTGTAAGTGGCGTATGTATGCCCGTACAGAAAGAGAAGGCAAATTTTGGAAGATAATAACGAATGAACACGAGCATACATGCGTGAGGAGGGCCGGAGACTTCACACATGATAATTTAACGGCTGAGGTTATCGCCAACTGTATTACAAATGCAGTAAAGAGAGATGTCGGTATTTCCTTACCCGACGTTAAATCTCTACTGGAGAAAGAATACCCGAATGTGGTGCCCACTTATAACAAGATTTGACGGGGACGAGAAAGAGCAATCGAACATCTTTTTGGTTCATGGGAAGATTCGTACAACAAACTACCGAGTCTTTTATTGGCTATACAGAGGACGACACCCGGCACGCAGATAAAGTGGTTGTTTAAAAGCGTAGGTGATCCGAACAGAGCTATGTTCGAAGCAGCAGCATGGGCATTCGGGCCTTGTATCGCGGCGGTTCCGTATATTAGGCCCGTGATTAGCATTGATGCCTCTTTCTTATCAGGTCGCTATAAGGGTAAATTCTTAGCGGCTTGCGGTTACGATCCTGAGCAACGGCTTGTTCCGTTAGCATTTGCTTTAGTGAGAACGGAGGATGAAACTTGCTGGGGTTGGTTCATGAAATTTCTAAGGGAACAAGTGGTGGGACCAAAAAAATTTTGTGTTGTCTTAGACCGTCATTGGGGAATAAGGAACATGTTTAAAAGACCACAGTACGGATGGCAAGAAAGTGCGGAGCCTGCATGCCAGTACATCGGTATTGTATGCAACATTTATGTGAAAATGTGTACAAGGTTTCTGGTAAAGACAAAGGTATACCACACAAATTTAGAAATAAGTTGGCTAACAAGAAAAAGAAACGACCATTCATGAAAATGTGGGAGGAACTCCGAGTGACAAACCCTGAAGTTATCGATTATCTTAAGAAGTGTGGTAAAGAAAACGAGACAGATACCAATGAGCGAATGAGACCAGAGAGGTGGGCACAAACTTTTGACACTGGTGCACGTTGGGGTCTTATGACTAGTAACGGATCTGAAAGTCTAAATAGCCGGTACAAGGTTGAGAGAAGACTCCCAGTTGTTGGACTCGTAGAAGGCACTTGGTACAAGACTGTGCAGTGGTTTAATGAAAGGAAGCAAATAGCATTGGGAAGACAAGCAGATGGAGAACGGTGGCCAAAAGAGGTGCAATTAAAAGTCATGAAGCATACTCTTAAAGCGGGTAAGGATTACCGTTGTATAGTTTACCTAAAATTAACCTTCATTTATATTTACATGTTTTTTTATATATTTTAATATTTACAGCGCTGATGACTGTGGTAACCATTGATGTTGAACGTGGAGAGTTCGAAGTACAGGTGCCCAACGAGAAAGATTTTCCTGGAAGAACGTGGAAGTACAAAGTTCTCATCAACCGAAATTATCAACCGGAAGATCCTCAACTACCGACTAGGCGTGTGACGTGCAAATGTCAAAAACCTCAACTGACCGGAATACCATGTGCTCATGTTGTTGCCATATGCGGTACATATAGATGGGAAGTAGATGAATTTATAGACCCACTATATAGTACAGAGAACATGGTTAAAATATGGTCATCAAGTGACTTCCACTGCTATGAAGACGAAGAGAACTGGCCTCGCTACAATGGACCTGTGGTGTTCCCTGATAAGAATATGATTAATCGGGGGCGGCGAAAGAAGGACCGTGATTGGATGTGGATGGATGCAATGCGAAATAATAAAAATAAAAAAAGAAGAACCACAGAGGACAACAACCCACAACCACCTATCTCTTTGGAGGAACTTCAATCTGGTAGGCGTGCCAACACGCATAGACGAACAAGTACAAGGAATAGAGCTCCGCCTTCAACAGGTAACCGAGGTGAAAGTTCTTTTTCCAGGGAGCCAGTTCAACCTGGCCGAAGTTCTGTTAGCGTAGATCCACGAACTGAAAGTCGTATTAGTCTTGGTATAGGAGGAAATGAACCACGCCGAAATTCCATTAGCGTGGATCCACGCTCAAGTTCTGCTAGGTATGTCACAAGTCAGGGGACATCAATTACAAGGGACAGTCAAGGAGCATCGAGTAGCAGAGCACAAACCGGAATACGTGGTGGAATTTTACGTCTTGGCGCAAGAATAACTAATTTTGCAAGAGGAGGAAGAAAATAATTGTAATTTTTGTGGTGATAATGTAATATTTAGTTGAATTGTACTCTTATGTGATGTGAAAAATAATTGTAATATTCGTAATACTAAGTTGAATCGAGAGCTGTTTTTTCAGTTGAAAGTGTGACTATCTTGGTCCTTTGTTATTTTTGTTTTGAACAAATGGTACGCCTAAAAATTTTGAAATTTAAGTTTAGGAAAATAGGTCCGCCAATTAACAGCTCAGTATTTTTGTTAGAATTTTTCAGAGCGTATTTCATAATTTTGCAAGAGGAGGAAGAAAATAATTGTAATTTTTGTGGTGATAATGTAATATTTAGTTGAATTGTACTCTTATGTGATGTGAAAAATAATTGTAATATTCGTAATACTAAGTTGAATCGAGAGCTGTTTTTTCAGTTGAAAGTGTGACTATCTTGGTCCTTTGTTATTTTTGTTTTGAAAAAATGGTACGCCTAAAAATTTTAAAATTTAAGTTTAGGAAAATAGGTCCGCCAATTAACAGCTCAGTATTTTTGTTAGAATTTTTCAGAGCGTATTTCACAATTTTCTACCGCCAAACTTTTCGAATTCAGAGCTGTTTTTTCAGTTGAAAGTGTGACTATCTTGGTCCTTTGTCATTTTTGTTTTCAACAAATGGTACGCCTAAAAATTTTTAAATTTAAGTTTAGGAAAATTGGTCCGCCAATTAACAGCTTAGTATTTTTGTTAGAATTTTTTAGAGCGTATTTCCTATTTTTCTAGCGCCAAACTTTTCGAATCCGGAGCTGTTTTTTCAGTTCTAATTTTTCTCATATTTAATTATCAAAATCTTAATTATTAAAAGCAAAAAAAAAAAAAAAATTAATTACACATAAATTTTCATATGAATTTTTCTTATTTTTCCGTATTTTTAAAATAATTTTACAATTTATTATCTATTTTTCTAATTAATTAAGTAGTTAATAAACAAATAAAAAGACAACAAAAAAAAATTCTAATATAATTAATAAATTACATATAATTTTAAATTTTATTTTTCCTCATTTTTTCCGATTTTTTAAATATTTTTGGAATTTTTTCTTTATTTTTTTATTTAATTAACTAAATTAAAAACTAATAAACTAAATAAATAAATAATAAAATAAAATAAAAAAAATTAAACGCTCACGCGCGGAAAGGAGGTCCGGAGCAGAGTTATATCGTAAACGTTAGATCGGAATCCTGGATTCCGATCTAACGTTAGATCGGAATCCGAGAATCCGATCTAACGTTAGATCGGAATCCAGGAATCCGATCTAACGTTCGGAATCCAGGATTCCGATCTTACGATACTATTTATATTAAACTGATTAAATTGATATTAATTTTATTGGATTATATTATTTTAATATTATTTTTTTAAATTTCGGCCGAATTTTAGTAGATCATCCATATTTCAGGCCTAGTATTTAACCTATGTTAGGGCTGCAAAATGGTCGAAACGGTGATGAAACTAGAGTGTTTCGTCAACCGTTTCGTTTGGTTTGCCGAAACAGTTTTTTTTATTTCGTTAATCGTTTCGTCCGGATGAAACGGTCGAAATTGACAAAATTTTTGTGATTTACACATAGAGGAAACCATTTCATTGTTTTATTAACCGTTTCGTCCAACCAAACGAAACCATTTTGTTGTTTCGATAACCGTTTCGTCCGGACGAAACAAAACAGAAAATGATTAAAACGACTTTCATTTTCAGCCCTAACCTATATTCGGAATATAATTCCCGAAAACGATATGCTTCTTAAGGCCAAAAAATTTTAAATAATATTAAAATATTCATGAATTTGGAAAATATTATTTATTAAATCGGAATTGTATAAATAGTATCGTTCTTTGAAATAACAATATTTGGCTAATATCGTTTTTTACGACCTATATGACCTTCGGCCATTTGAAGTGTTTTTTTAACATTTTTTAATATAAATTAATATTTTTTCAATACTTGTAATCATTTTGTTTAGCTAATATCGTTATTTCAAAGAACGACACTAGCCAATCATCCATTATATAAATACGATATTATTTCTTCTCTCCTCCTCATTTTTCGCTTTCCTTCTTTTACCTCGATCTTCTTTAGGTAAGTTTTTTAAATTAATTTATTATTTATTTACTTAATTATAAATAATGATAATATTGCTCATACTTTTAAAAATAATAAGTCTATAATAGATTAATAATACATTAGGTGGATTCAAATATTTCTCTACTTATTAGTCTATAAGTAAAGTACATGTATCTAATTAATGCGTCAAATTTTATGTATGGTCTACATCATCCATCTTTCATCCGTGTGCCTATATGCATGCTAGATTCATGATTTCTTCATTTCTTTATTCCCACATGAAAACTTTGCTAATTGGAGCTTTTCGCATAGGCTTGCATTTTTTTCGTACTAATAATGCAAAGTAATTCTCCTGGCAATTTTTAATGCGATGTGCTTTTGGAGGAAATCAAATGAACCAAAAGATTTCCACAATCCTATGGAAATATATTCCAGGTTAATAAATATCGGATGATGTTGTTAATGTTAGGAAATGTTTAATTTTTAATTTTTAACTAATTACTACTAATTAATCAATATTAAACATCAACCAATTAAAGATCTAGTGCATAAACCATCCAACTCAAAAAGAAAGGTAGGAGATTATACCTTTTTTGTATTGTAACAAGTGTTAGTTAAGTGCATAATTTTCATTTTAATGGTTAATTACTCTTAATTAGCCACAATTAAGCTTGCACAAACAAGGAACTATTACTTAGCCATTTACACTAAGGCTTTGTTTGGATAGATGTGGGAAGAAGGGAAGAAGTGGGAAGAAGTATTGGAAAGTGTGTAACTTTGTGAAGAGTTTGGATTGTTTATAATTTTTTTTGGACCTTCTTCCTTCTTCCTTCTTCCAACCCCATCCAAACAAGGCCAAAGAGAAGAGGTTCAAAGATATACCTCTCTTGATATCGTAATCAAGAGGCTTGAACCAAGGCTCGATCGAAGGTGGTGCGTGCTCTAACGATCTCCAAGTCGCAACTTCTCGAGTCCACTTTGGTATTAACCAAATTCTCAACAAACTATGCTAGTAGTTTGGAGGATTAGACTAATCCCTAGTTAACCCGTTCTTCTAGCAAATCAACAATTCTATTTGAGAAAGAAAGGGGCTCAACACATGAGCAATATGGAGAGTAAGAGGGAGAGAGGCGCCGACCACAAGGGAAGGGGGGCGGCTAGGGTTAGGGGGAGAGAGAGAGAGAGAGGGGGATTTGCAATCATACAACCCTTTATATAGTGTGCTAACCCTACCTACCTCACACCATCTAATTACAAGTTTGCCACCCACCTACCTCCATACAAGGCCAGCCACATATTGGGCCCTTTATGGGCTATGTGTTTTGCATAAAGGATCCACTCAATCAATTATTAAATGGACCTTTTTTGTTACTCCCAATTTGGTTCCCTATTGGACTTTTAATTAACATTTTAATTAAAGTCTTTTAATTTATACATGCGTTGAATAAATAATTATTAACTTAATAATAATTATTTAGGGATTAGAAAATGTATTAATTTATTTCTATATGATCCCTTTGATTTAATTAATTATAACGGTCTATAACGCTATTTAATTAATTAATCAACTTATCATATTTTGCAATACTATCTATTGCAAATAAATAAATAATGCACGTATGGTTAAACACCAATTTTGTGTGACCCTTTGAGGATTTATGCTACGTTGGACATGGAGTTAAATCGCTATTTAATTCCAATAATCATAAGCGGTATCTAACAACACGTTATGATTCCCAATTCGCATAAATAGTGTACTGCTACAATATTTCAATCCTGCATGAGAGAATAAAAGTATTTCTCTATTTTGATTCTTATATCACACGATATCATCGTATAATCTAAGATAGGAATGTGTCATTCTTGCAGATTATACGTTTCTTGATCTAGAGATAATTGTATCAGTTGCTAGCAAACAATCTATCTCCATCAAGGGGTCCAAACAGATATCGTCACTCACTAAATGAATTAATGAGGGACATACGGTTTTCTTGATAATTTAGCTTTTCCCCGCACAATTCAAGAGAACATAAATAACGTCCGTATAGCAGCCCTTATCGGGAATCAGCGGTAGACGATATTTATTGAACCTATCCTCATGTGGAAAAGATAAACATCTCAAACTTAGAATCAAAATCATAATGGAATAAATAATGATACATAACACAATCCATATATTTATTTCGTTGGGTCATGTCCTGTACTATGTTCAACTAACATATACATATGCAATTAAGTTGGTTACTCTTAACCCATGATTTATAGAACTTAATCATCACTTAACTTGCATACTAATCTTATTGATAATCAATGTTCCTTGTTAATTATCAAGATTATGGACGTTTTAGATTTATTGTTGTCATTTACTACTAAATGAAAAACAATGATCTATAATTCAGATCCTCAACCTGAATGAACTGTCAACACATAAATCAAGGAACAAATGATATAAAATCATCAATGACATAAAACCATAGAAGTAGCTAAAAAGATTGGCTTCTAGGACATATCTCTAACAACAAGAAGGTGATTCCAATGGCGTGAGAGTCGGTGGCGTGCTACACCTACTTCCTTCGATCCAACGGCGGCCGCCTCGAGTCCACCTAGATGTTAACCAAGCTCTAATCGAATCATGCTAGTGATTCAAGGAGAACAAAGCTAATCCAAAAGTTCAACTCTCTTCTATAATTAACTATTTTAATTAGGTGGAGATTTGAAGCTTAACACATGAGCAAATGGAGGGGAGAGAGGAAGGAGGGTGGCGGCTAGGAAAAAAAGAGAGAGGCCTAGGGTTGCACTTAGGACCCCTTTAAATAGAGTATCCAAAGCCTACTTACCACCAAACCAATAATTACCGAAATGCCACCTACCTACCTCCTATGGCCGGCCCCTATTATGGGCTATACGTGCCTCTCAACTTTGTTATTTTAGCCTCTAATTCATTTAATTAGAGTCTCCCTTAAATGCTCTTTAATTGGGCTATATATTTAATATATAAATAACGACCTAATTTTTTAATATAACTATTTATATTACATCATATTGAACTAAAATAATTATCAACTAATTAATAATTATTTAGGAATTAGCTAAAACATTAATTTATTTTTATATGATATATTTGAGTTAATTAATATAACGGTTCGCAACGGTATATAATTAATTAATCAACTTATCATATTTCTGCAATACTAACTGTTGCGAATAAATAAATAATGCACTGTATGATTAAAGTTCTATTTGTGTGACCCTTTGAGGATTTATGCTATGTTGGACATAGAAAATAAATCGCTATTTATTTTCAATAATCATAAGCGGTGTCTAGCAACACGTTACGATTCCCAATTTACATAAATAATGTACTACTACAGTATTTCAATCCTACATAAGAGAATAAAAGTATTGAGAAAGTTTAATATGCACTATAGTGCATAGGGCATTCCGTGCATCGCGGACTTTTTCGGGAATTTTTTTATAAATTCAAATTTAATTTAACCAATCTAATCTTCATATTGAAATCTAATAGAAAACTAAATTTTACAATTTTTATATATTATTACTATTATTTCGAATTTTTTAAAGCATATCATTTTTGGAAAATTGTAAATAGTACCACATTCCAAAAATGACATGTTTTAAAAAATTCGAAAAAATAGTAATAAAATCTAAAAAATTGTAAATTTTGGTTTGGTATGAGATTTCAATATGTAAATTAGATTGGTAAAATTAGATTTGTCAATTTACAAAAATATTCCCGAAAAAGTCCGTGGTGCACGGAATGCCCTATGCACTATGGTGCATATTAAACTTTCTCTAAAAGTATTTTTCTATTTTAATTCTTTTGTCACACGATATCATCGTATAATCCAAGATATGAATGTGTCATTCTTGCAGATTATACCTTTCTTGATCTAGAGATAATTATATCAAGTTGCTAGCAAATAATCTATCTCCATCAAGGGACCCAAACAAATATTGTCACTCACTAAGTTAATTAATGAGGGACATACGATTTTTTTATGATTAACTTTTCCCCGCACAATTCAAGAGAGCATAAATAAAGTCCGTATAGCAACCCTTATCGGAAATCAGTGGTAGACGATATTTATAGAACCTATCCTCATGTAAAAAAAATAAACATCTCAAACTTAAAACCAAAATCATAACGAAATAAATAATGACACATAACACAATCCATATATTTATTTTGATGGGTCAAGTCCTGTACTATGTTCTATAACATACACATATGCAATTAAGTTGGTAACTCTTTACCTATGATTTGTAGAACTTAATCATCACTTAACTTGCATACTAATTTTATTGATAATTAATGTTCCTTGTTAATTATCAAGATTATGGACCTTTTAGATTTATTATTTTCATTTAATTATAAATGAACTGCAGAGATCTACAATTCAAATCATCAACCTGAATGATCTGTCAATAAATAAATCAAAGAACAAATGATCAAATATCATCAATAACATAAACCACAGAAGTAGTCAAATATGATTGGATTTTAGGACATATCTCCAACAGTTAACGCCATGGAGCGTCTAGTTTTTTGTGATCATCAAAACGTTATTCAAGTCCGTACCTTTAGTGACATGAACTAACTAACATGGATATAACATCTTTCAAGATCCCACCAGAGTCTGTCCACAACGTCTTTTTCCCAATCACAAGTGATGATCACAAGATAATCAATTCTTGTAGAAACTTAGCTAACGTAAGCTCCCTTCTTTATTCATCTTAATAAATTATGGTGGAGTTCTAATTGGTGTTCAGATTTTAAACTGGTTGATATTGGTGTTGATTTCTGAAATGACATGTTTAGTCTGGTTGGTATTTAGATTTAGTAATGAGTTGGTATTACTATGTGAAATTCTAATTGGTGTACAGATGTTAAACTGGTTGATATTATTGTTGATATTTAAAACTTTTATTTTAATTGTTGTTGGCAGCATGCAATAAAATTTGTTGTCTTTTGTAGTTGTCAAACTTGTCTCATGTTTTCTTACTTTGATGTAGATTTCGGCGAGTGAAATATGTGAGAATGAGTTATGAACTTATGAATAATTTTTTTATCTGTTTAGACCAGGGACGAAGGGGATTATTAATTATGCTTTTTCTTTGCAATTAATGGAAGCTGAGGCAGTCAAATCAACTAAAATATACAAAAGCAAGTTTACATTCAGAACCATATGTAACTTCATATATTAAATGCTACAAGATACGACATATATATTACACCAACTGCTTTTTTTGGACTTTTTTTATAGTAAAATTGGGCTTCCTCCAATTCGTCACAAACTCTATTTAGTCACCTGTAAATACCGGGAGTGATAACCATCATCCAAAAAAAAAATATCCACGCCATTCATAATACATTTTTCCGCACATATCTCATACTGAGCGCTCCCTCTTTCTCCTTCCCTTCCTCTATGTGCGCTCCCTCCCTCTACCCTTGGAATCTCTCCCTTTCTCTCTTTCTCTTCCCCTCCGCGCCCTCCCTCTACTCCTGGCGTCTCTCCCTCCCTCCCTTTCCCTCCCTCTCTGCGCGCTTCCTTTCTCTATGTCCTCCCTCTACTCCTGGCGTCTCTCCCTTCATCTTCTTTTTCCTAATTTTTTTCTTGCAACTATTTTTTTAAGGTTAATACTTATAGCAATAAATTGAACACTTACGACAACAAAACGAAGAGAAACAAATATTGGTTAAATAAAGAAACAAAATGAATACATAATGTAAATAAATAGAACATATATAACAACTAATTGAACATATAAAACAAACAAATTGCACTCATAGAAAAGATAAAAATGAACAGATATTACATTTGAACTCTTTTAAAAAAAATAAAGGTGAACATATATACAACATATATAATAAACAAATTGAATATATATAACAAATAAATATAACAGATATAACAACTAATTGAACGGATATGACAAACAACTTGAACTCAGACAAAAGCTAAAAATGAACTTATATACATAAACAAAGTGAATATATAACACAAATAAATTGAACATATTTATCAAATAAATTG
Organism: Rhynchospora pubera; assembly: GCA_028095005.1. NCBI lineage: Eukaryota > Viridiplantae > Streptophyta > Magnoliopsida > Poales > Cyperaceae > Rhynchospora > Rhynchospora pubera. Next base: position 182,258,326 of record CM051461.1, read on the forward strand.
AACAGATATAGCAAATAATGTATATTCAAGCAAAAAGATAAAAGTGAACATTTATAAAACATATATAACAAATAAATTGAACATTTATAACAATAAATTGAACAGATTATAACAAGCACAGTGAACTCATAAAGAAGTGAACATGAACAAATTGAACATATGTAGCAAATAAATTGAACATATATTACAAACAATTTGAACTCGTGAAAAAAAACATAAAGGTGAACATATATTAAACATATATAACAAACAAATTAAACATAAATAACAAATAAATTGAATATATATAACAACTAATTGAACAGATATAACAAACAACTTGAACTCAGATAAAAGATAAAAATGAACTTATATATCTAAGCAAAGTGAATATATAACACAAATAAATTGAACAGAAATATCAAATAAATTTGATAGATATAACACATAAATTTATGAAATAGACATAAGAGAAAAAAGAAATGAAGAACCAGTGAGAAAGGGAAAAAAATAAAGGGGAGATAGAAGAGAGCACAAAGGAAAGGAGAAGGAAAAAAGAAGAAGGAAACGAAGGGAGGGAGGGGAAACTCACGCGGAAAGAGAGAAGGTAGAATATAACGCGGGAAGGGGCGGACGGGTCTGAGAGCGAAGGGAGAGAATAGAACTCGCGAGGTACGCTTGGGAGGGAAGGAAAGGAAGGGGAACGCTTTGTGGATGATGCTGGATGACTCTAGAGTGGATGGTAAGTAGTAATTACCTATAAATACCAGAAAGACATTTCTGTATGCTTATTATGTTTCCAGTTCACTCTAGATAATAAAAAAATGAAACAGATAATTTTATTTGTTTATGTTAAGGATCAACTCGTGCAATTAAAATATAAAAATCCCAATTCTTTTAAGTCCAAAAACAACGAACTCAATAAACCAACCGCTGGTTCTATTTTCTACACTTGATCATGTATTTAATAAATTGTAACTAGTGTTATTCCTGATATAGAAAAAAATAATGGGTTTGATTTTATCATTTAATTCTCCAATGAAATTCGATTTTTGTCACTGTAATTGAAAAACCTATATATCCTGAATAAGGAATGAACAGTGCGCGGTTGTGGCGTAGGTCTAATTGTTTGTGTGTTTGTTCGTGTGGTGGGTTTTGCTCCTTGCTTTTTTTGTTTGTTCCATGGATCGTAGCATTGTGTCTGCATTGGTTGATCAACACTGGGCAGGGCAGCAATTTCATGAAATATTGGTGTGGTCTAAGTGTTCTGCATGTGACAAAGACCTTCACTCAGTTCCTTTGCCGGGTGGGGCTAACCTATGTGCATTTTTTCTTTTATTTGGTGCGCTGGGTCTTATTTTGTTCTATTTTGCATTGTGTGGTTCCAATGTGGCCGAGTTAAATGTTGTCGTCCCAATGACTGTAAGCCGATTTTTAGTATTGTTATGATTCGCCCCATGTTTGGTCTCAGCGTGTGCACCACAGTGTCTTTGTTGTTGCTGTATCGATGATACACATGGTCTACGAATTAAAGTTGTGTATGGAAATATGTTGGAGGCCATTTCCCCTGTCGTTTGAGCCCCACAAAGATGCAGCGTGTGGAACACAGGTGTGTACTGTGCATGCAGTACGAATAGTGATGTGCGGTCAGGTTGTTATTTTAATTTTTTTCTCTCGGGTAGTCATGTGTAAAAGGAAGATGGGTGGGACCTGCTCCTGCTCCTGTTGTCTTTCTACATTATAGCTGAATACGTTGTAAGGAATTGTGACTCGATTTATGTGCATGCACTGTTGGGTGGAGCCATATGTTCCATGGTTCATAGGGAAGATTGGTGCTCCGTGTTTAAGATTGGGAAGAACTGCCTCCCAGTTGATATTTATTAGGTACTCCTATTGTTTTTTACACAGCTGTTTCTTCCCATTAGTTTCATGATTTTCAACCTACGGGTTTATTTTCTCAAAAAAAAAAAATCATGAATTTCAGCTATTTCTATCAATTCATCACTATATTCTAAATACATACACATGCAACGAAAAATGAGGGGCTTTGCCTATCATGTATATATGTCGTAAATTCTATGTTCAAAGTCAACTTACTTATAAAGGTCAAATTTACATTGCTTATAAGAGCTTTGCATTTACAATGCACATACAACTTTTCACGAATGGCAAACATATTTTTACTCAATTCTTACTAAAATGTGCGTAAATGTTCAGCTTTATTCCCAACTACCAGCATGACCTCTTAACTGAACACATCATCATACTTCACACGCATACTCACGTTTTTGTTTCAGTTGCTCGGCTTGTTAATTCAAAGGAAAAGCAAAGGGCATTTTGATAGGCCACGATTATATCTACTCCGCTTAAAGCTATTCAGGTCAATCAACATTTTTTCCTTCCCTAGGTCAACAATTCCACGATTGCATTACTCCGCCCACAAACCTTAGTCGCTCTGCAGCCTAGGCCATATCAACAATTCTACTTAATTACAAATAAAACACAAAAGAAATCAACAATCACGACAAACAATTAACCAAAAACAGATCGCGGCGGAGCAGATTCAATTGCATCACATATAAGAATAATTGAATACCAAGTTGCGCAACTTGTTACGGGTCAACAACTTACCCTTTTTGAATCTTAAAGCATAATTGAAAACCATCTAATATCATATGTGGTGGTGATGTTGCCATACTAAGGTAACCTTGGCGAATCTCTACTGCGTACTCTTCAACAAAACGAGAAGTCGAACAAATGGAATATATTCTTTTTTTTTTAAGAAGATATTAATCGGATTGATCTCCCAGTTTTAAATATTATAAAAAAATATATTACATCATCTTCAGTGCACGCTATGAATATGATTTGACGAAATGTCCATGTTCGATAAAGTTCTTAGCCAGATTAATTTTCTGTGAGCTACGTTACCTAGCTAGTTCAACTAATTGAAAACCATCTAAATTTTAAAGAATAAGGAATAACCACTCAATTGAAAACCATCCAAACTAATTGAAAACCATCCAAATTTTCTGTGAGCTACGTTACCTACCTAGCTACATTTTCTGTGAGCTTCTTCCCGGAATAAGAAATAACTACTTTTTACCAATAAATTTATTTCTAACCATCCAAACTCTTCACAAAAGTTATACACTTCCCAATAAATTTACCTATTCCCAGTAATTTCTTCCCTTCTTCCTTCTCCCTACCTTATTCTCAACGCATCCAAACGGAGCCGAAGAGAAGAAAGGCATAAAGATAGCATGAACTGTAAATAGAATCTATTGTTCCGAAGCTTGGCCCTATTTTTTTTTGGCAGTATGCTATAAAGCCATACATGTGATATTGGAAAATAGAAAAGGGAATCTGTAAGTAATAAAAAATTACAAGTAGTAAATAAAGTGATATTTGCAATTATCCACAGGGCTGAACAGCCTGAACTAGAGCATGGAAGCAGAGACAATGTATAATGATAGTCTGAACAATTTTTCACGTGTATCATGTGCTTGTATATTCACTGTGGCTCAATACTTCACGTTCTAAATTCTAAACTTATAATTATCGTCTTTTTTTTTTAGCATTGTAGTTTAACTTGAAATTTTGAAATTAAATTTATCACCACTAAAGGAAATGATTAACAACCCCACTTTACTCCATGAGCAGTCTGCGCAGTATCATTAGAAATGAAAGATTTCATTGAAATGAGAAAGTATGATCTGTACAGTTTTGTTCAAGGAAATAAATAAAAAACGAAGAAAGAAAAAATAATGACTGACACAGTCAGTTTTATATACAATACCCAACGCATAATAGTCGAGTTTCTGTCATACATACCAATTATTTCAGTTGCTTATGTCGAAGTATTTCGGATCAGCTGGGAAATGATGCTCCACCTTTAACTGAAAATAATACAATGACAAAATTGCAGAGACTTTAGACCCGGATTGATCAAAATATCAAATGTGGAGGACTCAAAAGCTGACACAACTTAATTTTTCCAGCACAAAACTTGCAGCCATAGCCAACAGAAACCCTACTGCAAATATAAAGCCACCACCAAAATAAAAGGGTACCTCGGCTTCAATATAATCAGACCATTTCAGTAATGACCAATAGCGGTACAGGGAAGAGTATATACCTGATCCTGAATCTACCACTGACAACACAGTACGTACTGAGGCACGTTCAGAAAAAAAAAAATTTACAAACCTTGCCCTCATCAGAGTCAGAATGGCGTTGGGGAAAGACAACTCGAAGGTCATTATACAAGTAATATCTCCTATCCTCCTCCATGTCTTGCGCAACAACAACTGATGAACAATCTGATCTTGACCTCTGCACAGATCTTGATGCATTCTTTTTCTTGATTGCAGGGCTGAGGAAGCGGAGGTGAAGTGCATACCTCAAGGCTCCATTACTGCCGGGTGTTGACCCCTCATTGGCTTTGGCAGGCATTTTGCAAGGGGATCCATTGACTAGATGAATCTTGTCCATATTTAATTCAGCAGTAGTGATATTGACTTTTTCTCCAGAAGAAAAATCTGTCAAAGATTGTGAAATTTATAAAGATGTCTTTTAGGAAAGATTAAAAATATGACGTTATTAAAAAAAAAAAAACTCACGCAGTCTGTGATTGCGAGCAATTTCATTATTACTGTTGATTCTTCTACGAAATGTTTTAAATCATAGTCATTTTGCTTTCATAGTTTGAAAGATTTTATCAGATTTTTGCAGAAGGTTTCATTTTATGGCAATGTTCTCTTCATCCTTTTTTTCAGTAGAATATAAAATTTTAATAGAAGGGATGGCAAAGGCTTACAAGTGGAGAAGTCACTCTTGCAATCTGTATTTACAGTTTCATTAGTTGACAACTTTTCACTCTTCAGCCCCCCATCTTTACCAATATTGCAAGGAAAAATAGGCGAGGAAATTATCCCCTTTTGCCTCATGAATGTCTGCACAAACAATTAAATATATACCAGATATGAACCAATGCAATGTATAATTAAATTCCTACTTTGATAAGGTAATATTAGTTCGGTACTTTAATGACTGTTTTCCTCAGCATCATTGCCTATTTAGATTTATGTGGTTTAATGCTTGTGCATGTAAATTACTACCAAGATCCTCAGTCAGAAAAGTGAGGGAAAAAAAGAACAGAAGAAAATGAAACCAAAAAATATATATATATTAGAGAACCTTGGTGCCTGCTGGCATGTCGGTGAGATCATAGTTACAGAAGAAAGTATGAAGAGGCGTTTTTTCTGGATTACTTACAACCTACCAAAATGTAAATACATAAATAAAATTTTACAATAAGCTATTACTTGAAAGGAACAAGTTTCCAACAGTCGAATTCATATTCTTAGGTACACAGTACATACCAATTGAATCCGTCCCTTGACTGGGATGCGCAAGCGGCTCTTGGCAGATCTTGATTCATCGTTGGCACTAAGACTCCTCCTAAATCTAGCATTAGGACTAGGGCTAAGGTTAGAGTTTGTGCCCTTATTTGGAGATAACCTTCCAGCTAGGTCAATGGAGGAATAGTATAACAAACAGGTGTCACCCTCTACACTTGTGACAGAGAAAGGTAGTTTGGATGTTGGAGGTGAGAAAGTACCACCTGTTATGTTCAGTACCGCTAGAAAACCATCTATATTCTGCTTTAGAAACAAAAAATAAATAAATAAAATGGAGAGTTAAGAGTGAAAGAAAAAATATACAAGTTTTAATACTACTTCTTTTCCAGTATAATAGCAGTTGCCAGTTTAGTTTGCTTTTGGCTTTTCGTAACCTTTTTCTATGTTCAAATAAAGATTACATATATCCTAAAATAGAAATTGTGTTCATCAAGAGGTCATCTGTGCCTACGTACTGCTGGTAATCCATCACCAATCTGTATGTTTCTAGTCTAGATTGAACTTGGTCCCTATCAGTAAACAGTCATAAATAAGTATTCATTCTTTGCATGTTACGAGGAGATGAATAAATGCTATGGGAGATAAAAGAAGACCTGATTTGTATTCCCTGAAGAGAAACGACCTGACAAGAGAGACTCCTCAAATGAACCGACCAACGACCTCCTCACAAGACCTTTAGCAGTTGAGCCCATAAAATTAGACATATGGCCAACACCACCCCTTGCCAATTCCCCACCCCGGGGTGTGAACACCTCAAATTCATCACGACATAATATACTATGACCATCTTCTGCTAGAATTTCATGCTCCCCAAAGGGAAGTTTATCCTTTAGTCCCTTTGCTTCTTGCAAATCCAAAAAATGGCCCTCAAAGTTCAGCGCTCTAACATTTTTCATTCTATCATGAAATCTGGGGCCAAGCGGGGAGAGAGAGAGAGGAGGTGAGTGTTCTTGTTTAGTGCTAGTCTCTCTCTCTATAAGTAAGGGTCCATCTGTGAATGAATTCAAAGTGCTAAACCCAAGATTCTGAAATGAATCACTGCCACCAAAATATACCTTTTTACATGAATCGGTACTGAGCCTTCTAAGGGAATCATAATTATTATCCAAATTTTGTATGCTGCTGTTAGACTGAGAAATGTTTAACAAATCACTGTGGAATTGTTTCCTCAGAACAGTATTGAGAGGAGAGAGGAGCCTCTTTCTGACAAGGTGCGGACCAACATTTGTCTGGTTAGGCCCATCCAAAGACGAGTTAGACTGGGATTCAAAACCAACAACCCGTATTTTTGGAAGGTGTTGCCTCTCATTCGAATTGAGTTTTAATTCACTGACTGGTGGAAGTGAGATTCGACTGCCTGCACTGGAATTGGAGTTTGAAACTGAAATTGGCTGCGAATTTGAATAGATGGGAGTTGAGATGAAGGTACTCAGTGCCATTGCTGTACCTCCATCAGCTTGACCTGGAGAAACTTGAGGAAGTCCCATAGTACTTCAATTCTAGTTGGCTTTCACCCCTTCCCGTGCGCTCTAACTGCTAACATGCAAATGCTATCTGAAAGTTTTCTGATTGCACCTTTTTCTCCAAATTTCTTGAAGCTGGAAAATTTTCTTTTTTTTTTAGAATATCTGAAGCTGGAAAATTCCAACCAACTGTTTCTACAATGCTTTAGGCAGAACCAATGCCCTTAACTCCTAACTTTTTTAAAGTTCCTCCAATGCTTAATGGATCCTTTCTAACATTGCAGTGATTCCACCTTGCCTTTCCTTTTCTTTCAATCCCCTTGAGACTAATCTGGAGACTTAAGTTCTTCAGCAGAATTAATCTGCCTGAATGAAGGCTCCCTTCTATAGTTGCCTTCCAACTCTTCAAATTTCAGAGTTGCTTGATTCACTCAATGCACCTAGAAGAACAAATCTTTCTTCTTCAAATTTAGCCTGAATAAACCTACGACTACAGGTACCCTACTGTGCCTAAATTAAATTTGACAATTTGACCAATTCAGAAATCTTGTGAGTTACAGCCCACTTCATCGTTTGTCAAGCTCAGGTAAAATGTGTATTGGTATCTCATGATCATTGGTTCCATTGCAAGTTGAGAAATTAAATTTGGACCGGCCTTCAACGTTTTCTGAGAAAGAGCAGATGAACTGATATTTCATCTTCCCAGAGAGATTGAGAGGGGGGTTAGCAATCCTGAAAAGCAAAAGAAAACAAAAAACAAGAAAAAGAAGAAGAAAGATTAGCCATATAAGTTTTAAATTTAATAAAAGCTTTAAGCTCAATTAAGCTATTGAACAGTTAAATTAAAGGTACACCTGGTATGTAAAACATTATGCTGGCCAACTCACTGGTGCACATTTACCATTATATCCAATTATGAGGTGAATCATACCAAAATTAAGGAATTTTCAAAGCTCATAAGTTCTATAAAATTCTGTATCTTCATAAAGGCAATGAATTCCATGGGATATATCAACCAGCTTTTGTTATTTTTCTTTATTTCATGAATATCAATTGTTCCCTCCCTCTTTTATGTTATACAAGAAAGATCAATCACTGAACTAAGAAGTACACCAGGATTCACTTCTAAAATGAAGAATGAAACATATTTCACACAATCACGAATACAGAAAGCTCAATTGATTGTAAAAAATCACACTTTTACTTCCACCAACTACCAAAAATATTTCTCAAAGCATCGAATTCAGATATTTTTCACCGATCAAAGTAATTAAATCAGGTGTGAGAAATTATCTAGAATCTACACAATCTCTTTTAACTGCAAATCAATTAGAACTCCCAAGAAGAAGATTATCTCATCAAAAAGCTTATAGCAATTATTATGTACGGAAAATTAATTACACAAGCAATCATTCAAACTGTTTTCCAACTTTCTCCTAGCACGACTAAAAGAACTAGAATAAGCAAAAAACAAAAAAAATATTAAAAAAAATAATAACAAAATTAGAAAAGGGGCAATCGGAAACGATCGACCAAAAGTTCAAGCTCCTAAATCGATTTTACAAACAGATTAGGCACAAACCAACAATTTCCCAAACAAAAAATCGCCTATTTTCAATCTAAATCGGAACGAAAACTACGAAACAAGCAACAAATTACGCTAAGAATCAGAATCAATTCCTCAATTCATACGATTATGGTTGAATCCGTGTACAAACCTTTCAAATCAAAGGCTGTTTGTGCTTGTACGGTCTCAGTGATTACACATATTTCTTCTATCTTTATCTCTCTCTCTCTTTTTTTTTCTCTCTTTCGTCAGTTCTTCACCTCTTAACCTTTTTCACAATCTCTCTCTCTCTCTCTCTCTCTTCTCTTGTAGCTATATATATTTTGAACCAATCGTTTTAGTTATAAAAATGAATAAATAATAAGAGAGAAAGAAAGAAATGGGACCTTCGCTTTTTAATTTCTCGGTTTTTTAGTTGGCTCTGATTTTGTGAAAGAAATGAATTAATGGAGGTGGGTTGCTTTCTGTGTAGACGGAAGAAACCGTTTGTGTAGAATTTTATTCCGGTCTAGTTGAACCGGCTTTCATCCATATGTCAAAATGTAAATATGATCAATTAGAATAATTTCTGCGTGTTTTCTCTCTCATTACAATATCCAAGTATTATTTTTAGAATATAGAAGTTAACTATTTGATGAAAATACACATTGAGAAAATTGCGCCTAAAGCTAGCTAAAAAGGATAAACAATTATCATAGTTTTCCATAAATAATTGTTAAAAAGCATTTTCTGAAACAATTTGAATATTGCTAAAATAGGAAATTTACAATATCTCAAAATTTGAGTTATGCTGTTATTTTATTTAAATTGAAGTTCGAGAAAATAATATTAATAAATTAAAGAAATAAAATTTGTTAAATTTTGTTACTTAATGTTTTGTGATATTACCATGGTATTATGTCAACGCCATGTTACTCTTCTTTGATCACTATGATATCATGTCGACATAATGGCACTATGATAATGCAATACTCATTTTATATTTTGTAATTTAGGTCAATGTACTTTTAAAAGCATGTGTTATGAGATAACCAGAGAAAAGGGAAAAAAAGTTTTGGGAAGAGAATTTTTTTTTTAAAACTTTTTAGAGTGGGTCATGGTGCATTACCTCTGCATACTTTATAAAAAAATAACTAAAAATAAAATTAAATTTTAGGGAGGGTCAGGCTTCATCGTCACTTATCAAGTTATCATGTAAAAAGTTATTAGTTATGCAAAAAAAATGTATAAATGACAACATATGAAATAAATTAAAAAGTCTACATATTATGCAATATGGATATAAATATAATGAAAATTTCAGAAAAAAAAAGAAATATGAATTATTTTTCTTCATTCTAAAATCATATCAAGCCTCGTATATTTTATTATTTTCTATCATCTTAATTTTATCTTTTTTTCTTGAAAATCATTCGAATCAAAATAAAGTTACACAAACCCTTTTAGATTTTGTTGATACAAAATGTCATTATTATCTTACAACAAAGAAGAACGAACATTAAGGGGGAAAAGTAATCAGATTTTAGATCCGTAAATTTGAGGAGAAAACCAACCAAAACCGGTCCGGCTCAAGGAAGAACAACACAGACGGAAAGCAAGGTTGCGTGATTTCCTTTGCCGTGTCCGTGCCTCCATCCTTCTAATCTCTGAAAAGACGATCATACCCCTATGCTCTAGACACAACAGTCAAAAGCATACATAGGCAACCCAACCCGGTACCAAACCCAAAAAAAAAAAGTGCACTAATTCTCTCTCCCTCAAAAAAATAATAATAATAATAATAAAAATTAGTGCATAATAATTTTTACAGCCATCCAAGACCGCCGTTTTAAGAAAAAAGATGAAAACATTTTACCAAGAGTTAATTCCACTCTGGATTTTTTTTGGCAGGTGACTAGCAGCCAAGCTGGAATTCAGCGGTTAGCTCACGCATAAATCATAAGAAAATTTTACATTTGTCCTATCACATTTTAAAAGGTCTTCATTGAATAAAGCATATGGGGTCTAAATGGCAATTCTTTTTTTTAAACTTTGATTACAACATTGTGAATTATAATCGCATGAAAAGGTTCCCATGCAGTACATCTTTGGCAGATTCTGGGGTGTAAAATTGCTATTTTTAGATCATTTTAGAAGTAAAATAGAAGTATAGAACAAATTAAAATTTGAAAAAGATAAGATGATTGAACTCTATAGTAAATTCGTAAGGGAAATGAGTAGATCTTCTTTACTATTTTATTTCCATGACATAATTAAATGCGAAACGTTAAGTGTAACAGTGGTATTGTGAATTTGTGATGTTATTATGTTACTTCTATCTTCCCGTAAGAATAAATTCAAGTCAAATAAAATCCACGCCATCCAGTCATAGATGAAGGAATAGGACAAACGTACTAAAAAATTTTAATTTTAATGACTTAAAATATATCATTCAGATTTCTCACAGTTGTTTTTAAATCTTTGATTATTTTAAAAAGATACAGTTCAAGTGTTCAACAGAACAAGAATATCAAGTGAAAATTAAAGATTTGAACACGTAACTCAAGATTTTCAAACGGATATTCACTTTTTAAATGGTTTTCAATAAATACATCAGAGGTTAAACTTTTTTAATAAACTGATATTCACTCATATTTTCCGTTAATAACAACAAAAGCTGTTCTATTTTATGAAACTTGACCGAGGAAATATAAACAAATCCATTAATTAAGTCTCTCAGAACATTGTAAAAATATTACATTTGTTGGTCTTCCATTCTACATATTCGATATTATGTTCCTCGTGTAAATTCTTTTTTTTGCACAAAATTCATCACTACAATAATAAAAACAAATGCGAATTTGTGATAGTACACATCCTTTATTTTTTTTAAAAAAAATAGTAAATGTCATATACAGTGGAAGGAAACAAAATAAATTTGTACAGCCTAACAGCACTGAAAACAGATAAAAACCAAAATTGTTACACAATCATGTTTACAGTGGCCCCTTAACAGAAAGTGTGCAAACGCCGCATGTGGACATTTGTCCCTAATAATAACTCCGAAAATTAATGGTAAACGAAGGGTAAAATCGACATTTCAGTGGAACCCACAAACTCCGCCACAACTCCACAAGACCAAGTTGATCTACTCCGTTCACTGGGCTAAATCTGAATCGCTGGATTCATATCCTCTCTACCTGTCTTGGGATGTTAATCCGAAACGGAAAGACCGGTACGTGGCATAAGGAGTCAGGAATGGAGACACGTGTCGAGTTGCAAGAAGTGCGTGTCACGTGACTAGGGGTATACTTGTACGGCTATAATTTTAGTTTAAAATTCTTGAAACTGCAAGTTTGTTCAAAATTGCAGTTATTTATTGAACAAAATTAAATGCTTGGGATTGATGCAGCGTATGGGACTTGTGTTTAGATGCCTCCTGTCCAAAGCTATAAAAAAAATTAATTGGTTGCCTACAGGCTTTCAGTTGCGAAAAACATAAAATAATAATAAAGCAATAAATTTGTATTTCAATAGTAAGTGGTAGGGATTTTATTTACCCTACTTGTTTCAAAATAAATAAATTGGTATTTATTTTATTTTATAATTTTTTGACCTTCAAAAAAATTAAAATAAATTGGTATTCATTGAAAAAAATAAAAATACAGTACCATGAAAAATAAAAGAATAAATTGCTTGGATAATTAATGTTTTAATTTCCCAAACTAATTAACTAATGCTAATTGCCAATTGGAGAGCATTAAATATATGGGTTCCTATGTTGCACGGATGCGGGTGCGGGTGTCGTATCCGACACGATGCGGGTGCGGGGATGCGGCATTTTTTAAAAAACACGGATACGATAGTATATATAAAATAATAAAAAATCATATTATATATCAAAATGTTTGATTTTTTTTTTATGATCGACTCATTCTCATTGTCTCATCTATCAGTTAAATGAATAGGTTAGTAACTGATATGCAAAGAGAAGGACCTGACAACTTGAGTACGTGATTATAATAAGATGTTCAGTTTTGTACACAACCCTAATTCTACAAAACAACAAAATTAACCAGAAATTAAACAATATACTTTACTGCCAAGTATACAGTCACAGAGACTAAACCAAAATTGCAATCTGACATTTCACATTTCTGACCACTTAACTAGAAACTAATCAGAATTGCTTTGAGAAAATCAGAGGGGAATGGATTACAAAATCATACAAAAAAAATAGAAAACAGATAACTAAACACCACAACACAAAATCACAATTGTTATAGCAACTATAACAAAGCAAAGCAAACTATACTATCAACTACAACACCGCACATAAGCACATAACAACTACACTAAGTTCTGCCAACTACAACACATAACTAAACACCACAACACAACAGTACAACACATAACAAATTAACAACTAAATAGAGAGGTCAAATTAGTAAATTGAGAAAAGTAAATTAGTCAAATTAGTGATTTTAATTTACCAATTCACTGAGCTGAGGTCAGAGCCGAGTGCTGAGCTGAGGAGTGAGGTCAAAGCCACTGATTGAGTTAGGCTGAGGCGTTGAGCGATGCAGAGAGATAGAGAAAAAGAGTCAATGCAGTATTGCAGCCGCTGACTGTGTGAGAGTGAGACTAAGAGCGGAGAGGAGAGCTGACCAGTTGAGACTTGAGAGACTGAGATTGAGAGGTGACTGTGGTACTGAGATTGAGAGAAACTGAGAGAGAAAGAGAGGTGATCAAGTGAGAGGCGATGGAGCTGCTAGTGCTAGAGAGGCGATGGCGCTGCTAGTCAGAGTGAGAGAGAGGTCAGTTGATGCCTGACAGCTGACGGAGAGAGGAGATCACGAGAGACTGAGAGCGAGAGCAAGAGAGGCTGAGAGAGTGAGAAAGAGAAGAGGTGAGCGGCGTATACAGGTTAGGTTAAGTGGTTAAATAGTTTGCCGATTTGGGCCGCTGATAATTTTTTTTTGGGCCACGTCGGAATTATTGGAAAAAAAAAATGAGTCCGATTTGTATCTCAAACGAATTGAATCCGTATCCAGCCGAATTATGACCGAATACTGCAGTCAAAATGACTCAACTTTATAGGATACGCCACGTGGAGCTTTGGGTGCGAATCGCAAGCGAATCGCATGCGAATCCGCGTCGGATACGCGTTGGATACGAAATTCGTGTATTTTGGGAAGTATCTGGGTAACATAGATGGGTTCAATCTAATTCCGGTCAAAGAGTCTAAAAGCAAAAGTTAACTTGGTCTTTTCTTCATTTAGTCTGTTCGGTAAGCAAAAGGCAAATGAGACTAATCATAACTTTAAAAAATTAAACTGTCAATTAATTTTCTTATTAAGCAAAGACTCGATCGCACACTATTATGCCGGATTATGCTTTCCGAAACGGTACGACATGCTGGGATGCACTTGTTATACGCAAGAAAATCCAAATTTCTTTTTTTGGTTTCTTATTATCTTTATTAATTTACTTTATAAAATATTGTTTTAAACTTTTAATATCAAATTAAACTATTAAACTATTATATGTTATGAACGTCACTTGTTCTTAATTAAAATTTTGTTGCATCCAATTTATTTTAATTACTATCGAGAATTTATAAAACCTGTCGACATAATATATGGGATCATGCAGCAATTTATACAGATTACAGCTAATTATATTATCTGTATGACTGTCTCTGAGATTTAGAATTTTTTGTTCAAGAAATGCTTAGGGCATATTGGATTCATCCGCCATTGAAATGGTACCAACTGTCAATGATAAAATGTTGATGTCTTGACGTGTGTTTGAGTGAATAAAATTTGGCGATGACGATGATATTTTTGTGTAAGAAATGAGGCTTGAAAATGTCTACAAAGATGTTGTGAAGGTTTGGGACCTGATACCGAAAGGTTCAATTCCACCATTTGTTTATATGTAATTTTCATCATATTCTTTAGTCTAACCATTGTCCAATGGCAACAATTATGATTCAAAGTTTCAAACAAGTTAGTTTACAATTACATCCACATCCTTGAATATACTCCGTTTGGATAGGTGTGGGAAAAAGGGAAGAAGGGAAGAAGTGGGAAGAAATATTGAGAAGTGTGTAACTTTGACTGTGTTTGGATACCTTCGGAAGAAGGGAATAAGGCCCAATTCCTGGAAGAAGGGATTAAGAGGGATCCAAACGGCTGGGAAAAAGTTACCTTTTTCCTGTGTCGCTGCGAATATCTTCTTCCCAAAGCCCCACTCGTTGGATTAAAAAAAAATTTCCTGTGTCTTCTCTCTCTTCCCAGGTTGGTTAAAAACATTATTTTGGGAGCGTCTCTCTCCACAATTATTGCAACCCCACGTTAGAATTTTATTTAATAATATCCATTATATTATTTTAATATAACACACTTATTCTTTATTCCTAATACATCATCCAAATAACATTCCTTCTCGGAATAGTTTCTTCCCACTCTTCTCATATTCCCACTTCTCATCTTCTTTCTTCCCTTATTCTTTTATTCTCACACCATCCAAACGGAGCCTTTGTGAAGAGTTTGGATTGTTTATAATTTTTTTTTTCTTTCCTTCTTCCTACTTTTTATCAACGCATCCAAACGGAGGCATAGAAAAGAATAGAACCCAAGTACCCAACAAAGGGTTCTCCCAGACATGTGGGGCCCATCATTTATTGTCATAAGAGAAGGAATGGCTATCAGGCTATGGTGTTATACGGCTGTGATGCCACAAGGAAATGTTGGATTACAACCATGATAGAACTTGAAAGAGAATTCATGTCTTATTCAAAGCCTCTGACTGCAAGTCCTGGAATATCTCTTCGGTGTAAAGATAATTAAGATGCAAATTGCGATATTCAAGTCGGTGTAAAGATAATTAAGATGCAAATTGCAAAAAGGAATCATATACAGTAAAATTCCAGTCTCAAAAGTTTAAATATATTCTTAATTGTGTATCGAAGTCTAGTGGCTCTCATAATTATTTTGTGTTGCATACAACTTTATTTCCTGCATACATAATTTTTGCGCGTCTTTAATCTATTGCTGATAATTTATATGTTTGTCTTCTTCCTTTTACTTAAAGTTAATAGCTCTATTTGTTTAATTAGGCAGATTTCATCTACCAAACACTGATGCTAGCTACAGACTACAGTTAAGGTCTTAAGGACTGAACGAAAGTTAATAGCCTATTTGTTTAAAGAATTGTTATAGCTCTCCAATTCACCATCAACTTATTGCGCATTCTTCTCATCTAATGTGAATAAAAGACTCTAGTTTGACGTTCTAATGTCTCGTAAAAGTAATGAAAAAATAATTTAAAAAAAGATGGTGATACTATTTTCTCAACCAAATTAATACTACATTTTAGTACGCGCATGAGTTTAGATTGAAGTGTATCGTGTTGGTTTTGCCGTTTTGGATAATATTGTTTCAAGTCTGAACTAATTAAAGAAATAAGTATAATTTTTATTTTCCTTTTTTCCAACTTAGGTTGATAATTCACCTTGAAAATATTGAAATGTCTGTTATAATTAAGTGACTTCATACAAATAAATGTAATTAATGATTCTTCTAACTATCATTTAATCTTTTATTATCCTGAGCTCTGCCACATATGTGGATAATGTATGAAATATTTAGATAACTTTAGACCATATATAAGATATTCAGATAAGCATGAATCATTTTTAAAATATTTATAAACAGAATGCGCACTTTTTTTTAAATATTTCATTGCAAAATTCACTTACGCAGCAGAATTCCTATATTTGAAGGAATCAGTGACGAACTGGTTCTGGAAGGGGAAAAAAAAAACAACAACATTTCCCTAACATACAATGGGGGCAGCATTATTAATTCTGAACAAAATCAAGGAATAGGGACATGGTAGGTTATTTTGTGTGAGTCAGTGGACCTGTTTTATCACATGTGAATAGCTTCGGTCTTGGCGTGCCATTGTATTAGGTAACAAATTGACAATCAATTGAAGTTTCTGAACGGTTTCTAGGACATTTACAGTTGCTAACTTGCTACCCAACAAAATCGTCATCTTCATACAATAGGTATGGAAAACTCATCAATTTTGCAGTTTTGGCAAGCACAAGTTTGATACTGAAAGTTTTAACTTTTTTTTTTCTCTCTCTCTCTCTTTTGGAAATTTATTTATTTTTTCAGAAATACTAGATAACAGCTATCTAGTTCTCTTTTGGAAATTTTTTTGTACAATACTTTCTACTGAAATATATACTGCGTAGGAAAAGAAAAGGAACCAATTCTTTTCACGTGATTGTTCTTGAGCCAAGTCAAATGTTGATTCAGCGAGCAGCGTTAACTTTTTTTGTTTTTTTTTGTGTGGGGGGGGGTGTTAAAAAAAAAGAAAGATTTAATCCCAAAGGGGCCGTTTGGATCGCTTAGGAAGTTGGGGAATTTTGGGAAATTGTAATTTCTAGGAATAAATTTATTGGAAAGTGTGTAATTTTGTGAAGAGTTTGGATTGTTATAATAAATTTATGGTAGGAAGATGAAATTCTCCAAAATCCCATGGGGATCCAAACGGCCCCAAAGTTCATTAATGAATGCATCAATCAGTCCTTTCAAGAATTGTCTCGGTTTAAAAATAAAATACTAATAAAAAGTAAAAAATATATTAAAATACCAAGAGAGGAATCTCAAGCAACTCAAATCTTGTGTCCAATCCACACCCTTCAAAATCAATCCACCGATCTACATTTGTTATAGAAAAATTGAGAAAAACGAGAGAGAGTCGTTGGATTGATTTTGAAAGATGCTTCAGGCTATATTGCATGGGTACGAGTAGAGCGATATATATTATATATTTTAAAATTTTAAATATAAATTTACTTATGCAATAAATTTTTTAAGTGTATGATTATAAAATTTTTAATCACTAAAATTTATATATATATATGTGATTTAGCGCATAAATTTTCATAGCCAAATGAATTTTTAAAGGTCTTGAAACAATTAAAAAACTAAACTATTATATAGATTAGATTTTATGAGATTCAAAAAAATTCTAAAATATTTTATAAGTCTATAATTAGAAAAATTTACATCACTGAATTTGTCATATGTGTTTTATAAGTCTATAATTATAAATTTTCATAGCCAAGTAATTATTTAAGAGCCTTCAAACAATTTAAAACGTAATATGTATTTTCTGAAATTAATGAAATGAACACATCCATAGAATTAGGAATGGAGAGCAAAGCTATGAGTGGATGAAATTTTGTAAATACTAATGAAATGAACACGTCCATAGTTATCTTTATATAATTTTTCAAATGAAGTAAAATCTTTTCACTTGCAAATATTAAATTCTTAGTTGTCCTTATATAATTTTTCAAATGAAGTAAAATCTTTTGGCTTGCAAATATTTTTGAGAGAGGAAAAGTACAAAAACAACCTAGCTTCCTTCTTTATTAAATTCTTCTATGGAAGAAAATCACTTGATGTGATCCTTAATTTTTTTTTAGATTGATACTATTTTTTATATCTTGAGATAGGTGAAAATTTCAAAAAGTTAATACTATCTTATTCAAAAAAAAAAAAAACAGAATCAAAAGATCAATTGTGGTCCAACAGTCATCGCGCGATATTATATCTAGTTTAAAAGAAAGAAAGATGGAAAAATGCACATGAAAATTTATGTTCACGCATTTTTTTTTCATTTATCTTCCCAAGCTTATCCAATCTTTTTAACAGATAAAATTTGCATAATATATTGTACAGGTTAACTCTTGAACATCGCCTGTACTAATCTAAGGTTGTTTCTAAAAAGAAATACAAAATGATATTTTCTATATGGAATGATACATACAGAGAGTTTTTCATCTTCATTTTTTAAGGTTTTTTAAAACATTTATATTATTTGCTCACAATTTCAAATGTGCTATTCAATTTCTTTTAGCGGCCAATCAAGTATGAATGCACATGAAATGTTATTAAACTTTATTAAAAATTCATATGAAAAAATTGTGTGCTCAGAAAAAAAAAAGGAGATTTAAGGGTAATTTTGCATGATCATACATGTGGTACTCATGTTTTGTTACAATTATTTATTTAAGTATATAAATGATGGAAATATACTTTGTGTGTGGAAAGAGAGTAAAAGATCATATAAGTTTTATCTTTATCTTCTAATAAAAACAAATGCAGCCAACAACTATAATTATATGTATATGTTTCTAAAATCTTTAAAGAGATATTGGAGAAAATCAATAAATATAATTTTTTAATACAATCTATTCTAATAAGATGTTCTCGAGAAGTGACAGCAAGTTTCGATAATTTTTACAAGTAAAACATGTATCTAATTTTCTTTTTTATCCTCCAAAATCATCAATAATTACTCTAAAATTTATAATTGACCGATTTGTGATGCTTAATTAATCATATTCAAGTTGAAAATTCAAATTTAAGAATAAATAAAAACTTATTTTCATAAAAATAAATGTCAAATATTATAAATTATGAACTAAAAATTTAACCATACGGATTTGTGATAATACAATGAAAATTTCTATTGTGCACCATGGTGCACTAGAGCTTTTGCACTATAATCCGGACCTTTGGATTTGCATCAAGATTTTTGTAGATGGTGTTGTTGGATGAGTGATGGTAACTTGTTTTCTATAAGAGTTGATAATCTTGCGAGACTCTTTTGGTTGGGTAAGAAAGAGATTGACGACGGTTTCTATCACCATCTTGTGTCTTATTAAAAAATCAACCAGAGGAATTCCAGATTCCGGATGGAGATAGTATTCCAGGTTTATAAATTGTAAATATAACTTGTTATACCTTTATATTATATATTATACTTGGGTAATTTATAGTATTAATTTTGTTGGGTAATATTAGGTGACATTGTTAATGGGCTGGAATGTGTTGTTTTCGATGGACAAAACAATGTTATTCAAGTCATGACTTTTGGAGACATGAATTGGGCAGGACATGATCTTTTTCAAGATCTTTCTCGAGTCCGGCCTCGTTGCCTTTTTACCCCCGATCTCATATGATGATGAGAAGATAATAAATTTCTGTCAAAAATTGGCAAACGTAAGTTTCTTTCTCTTACCTTTTGGGCCCCATGCTAACAGAATTTTGCTCTGATCAATATTTTTGTTGACTTTGCAATTTAGTTCCACAGTACCATATCAAAATCCCATATTTCTTGGCTAATAAAAACCAGTCAGGTCAGTCAAACTATAAGAATAGAATTAAGGTAACAATTGATGTTCCTGGAAAGCACAATTTTCCCATTTTCAAAATTCTAGCAGGTGTCTAAGAGAAAGGCCATTGATACACCTCCGTGTTAGGAACTCAAGTCCTTGTGCAATTTTAATTTTTTTTATTAACAATTAATAAGCATTTAACAATTGCAATTAACGGATCTAGTCAAAACAAACGATTTAACATTTAAATCAAGACGTGTAGGAGGTTACCTCTTCTAGTATCGCAACTAGAAGGTTCGAATCCTTTGCGTAGGAGTCGGTGGCGTGTTCGTCTCCACCACCAAGTCGTCGGCAACCACCTCGAGTCCACCTAGAAGTTTAACCATGTTCTAATAGTATGTGCTAGCACACCTAGAACAAAGCTAATCCTCTCTTCTATTCCAATTAATCAACTTGTTTAATTAAGTGGAACTAATACTCAACACATGAGCTCCTATAAGATGCAAGAGAGAAAGCAAAGGAAGAAAAAAAACTCATTTTTTCTTTTCTGCCATTTTTCATTTTCTTTGTGGCGGCCACGGAATTCCAAGAAAAATAATTAGGGTGAAAAAGAAAAGGCCGAATTCCATTTTCCTTTTATATTCATTTTTCACCTAATTTAAGTGTAAGCAATTTACACTTATGACATTAAATGGTCGGGCTCTCCATTGGGCTTAAATGGATTAATTAATCCAATTAATTAATTTTCCATTTAACATATTAAATCTTATATTTAATGGCCCTTTTAATTGCATTCCATTCGGGCTCAATTAGACTTGATAAATTAGGCCTATTTATTTAATATAATTCTCACAACTATATTAAATATTGTTGAACAAGAATAATTATTAACTCATTAATAATTATTTTAGGATTAGCATATGTATTATATTGTTTCTATATGATCCATTTGATTTAATTAATTATAACGGTTTATAACGGTATATAATTAATTAATCAACTTATCATATATTCGCAGTACTCGCTACTGCAAATAAACAAATACTACACGTTTGGTTAAAGTCCTATTTGTGTGACCCTTTGAGGATTTATGTTATGTTGGCCATGAAAAATAAATCACTATTCATTTCCAATAATCATAAGCGGTATCTAGCAACACGTTATGATTCCCAATTCGCATAAATAAATACTGTACCAATACAGTAGTTCAATCCTGCATAAGAAAATAATATCTTATTGTCTTGATTCTTATGTCACATGATATCCTTGTATAATCCAAGATAGGAATGTGTCATTCTTGCAGATTACACGTTTCTTGATCTAGAGATGATTGTATAAGTTGCTAGCAAACAATCCATCTCCATCAAGGGGCCCAGTGGATATCATCACTCATTAGGTGTACTAACGAGGGACATACGGTTATCTTGATGACCAGTTTCTCCCCGCACAATTCAAGAGAACATAAATAAAGTCCGTATAGCAGCCTTTATCAGGAATCAGCGTTAGACGATATTTATTGAACCTATCCTCATGTGGAGAAACTGAACCATCTCAAACTCAGAATCAAACACTTATGAAATAAATAATGACACGTAACACAATCCATATATTTATTTCATTGGGTCATGTCCTGTGCTATGTTCCAGTAACATACACATATGCAATTAAGTTGGTAACTCCTTACTCATGATTTGTAGAACTTAATCATCACTTAACTTGCATACTAGTCTTATCTGATAATTAATGTTCCTTGTTAATTATCAAGACTATGGACTCTTTAGAGATATTATTGTCATTCTGACGAATGATCTACAGAGATCTACAATTCAGATCCTCGACCTGAATGATCTGTCAATAATAATCTCTAGGAACAAATGATCAATCATCATCGATAACATAAACTAATATAATATCCACCAACTGATTGGCATCTAGGACATATCTCTAACACCCCGCTGTTGAAAATAAAGTTGTTCTTAGATGATATACCTTTAATATAAATGTCCACTATTATTAATTGGCCCTCCAGTTTTTGTTCAGTGTTGTTTTGGCCTCTAAAAGCATAAGAACCCAATATGTGTGTGTTGACCCTAAAAATTAAACCCTGAAAACCAAGTTCAAAATCCGAAAACCTAAGGCCAAACAGCAAAAACCAAATTCCCAAATTGCCAAAAACCAAAATCAAATTACCAAAAATACCAAACCAACTCCAAAAATTACCAAAAAATACCCAAAAATTCTCTAAGAATTATGATGAATTATCATAATTTTTAAATCCCAAAAATAGCAATACAAACTCCAAAATTTGCAAAGAAACCCAAAAAGTTCACAAAATTACCAAAATAAATCTATGAGGAATTTACCAAAATTACCATTAAATTCCTTATATTTTTCTAAGCATATCCATGAAATTTCATCCAAAAATACTCAAAGGAAGACCTCCAAACAATTTATTTTGGTTTGGCCTTAAGGAAATAAAATGGGAATTATGAAAATTGAAAGGAAATTCCACAAAAATCAGAAATGTTTGGCGCGTCCAACCATTGGAGGGGATCCGAGGGGGGCCAGGTGCATCGCTGCCCCTTAGATGAATTCCAGTTCTCATTTAAAATCGTGGATGCTCCTGTCCTTTGTAGACCATGCACATGAGTTCAAAACAATAAATTGGTGCACCGTGAGCCGAGAGTACCTATTTCTCCTTCCTCACTAAATCCGACAAATGGACCCCGCCTGTCAGGGTTGCCTTCCTCAGAGTAAAAAAAAACAGAAGAGGATGAAACCTCGACTCTTACCATGGACGCTAGGTAAAAGAAAAGAAGAGGCTAGAAGCGCGACGACGTGGCCTTCTCCTCGCCACCAACTCAAAACCGCCAGCCCCAGCCCATGGTTTACCTAAACCAGAGCCCTAGCGCAGCTGGAGGGGAGCCATTGGATTCAAATTAAACGATGGGGATTGCACACGGCCAAGGAGGTGAACCCTAATTCAATTGCCTATATAAAGACCCAAATCGAAGCCAGAAAAGGGAGAGGAAAAAAGGGGCAAGGTGAGGCTAGGCTTAGAACATAATTTCTGTATTGAATTGAGAGAGTTTTGAGCGAAATTGTAAGAGACATTTCATCGAACAGTAAGGAATAGAGAGAAAGAAAGGTGAAATTGAAGAATTGCCGCTTGTAATTCATTCCTGTGTGAATCAAAGAAGCTTTTTTGAACAATTGAAGATCTGAATTTAGTTCTCGTAGTGTTGTTTGCTTGAGATTCAAAGTAGAAAAATCTGGGTTGAGCTTCGATTGCGCCTAGCGCATGAGAAGATCAATCCAGTGAAGTATGAAATGTAATCAATTGCCCCAATTACAATTTGACTGCGCGCAGCGCATGAAAAATGTAATTGGGATGAACTCATCTAAGCTACTCCTTAGCTCAGCTTTGGGGTCCTTAGTTGAGAAGTGTCTACTTGGATTAAATGTATGATGAGCATGTCAGATCATGCTTGTTATGTATTTAATTAAGTATATACTAAATTAAGTTATGCCATGCTTTGGTGAGAAAATAAGTGCAACACAAAATCTGGCCAGAAATGAAATAAATAAAAATACAAGGTTTTATTTGCATAAAAATATGAAAATGCATATGGACAGCAAGAGTAGGACCTCATGAACTGCTAGGAACAAGATTTGCTATTTTGTGAATCTCAGTGATTTTATACAAATTTACTAAAGCAGCATGGGTATTCTTTAAATAAATTGTCATTTTGTCAAAACATTGGATTTCCTGCAAAAGGACTCACATAGAAAATTCATAAACATGTTAAAGTTCATTTATGCAAATTCTTAGAAATTTTGAATATATATACAAGTATAGGATAAAAGGCAAAATATTACATGAGTGTGTTTCTTTCTGTAAAAATGCAAAAAAAGGCTTTGAACTAGTGAAGTACATTCTCTGTGACTCATTGTGAACTGTGCAACTCGTTTTCCTTGCATCTGAGTAACTCAAACAGGAATTCCCTAAAAAAGTGCTAAAGATAAGTAAAAATGAAAACTGTACATTGAGAAGTATGTTAATTGAGCTGTTCTTATTGCCTGCATTGATTTAAACATATAAAACAAAGTTAAAAGGATCTAAATTGAGCATTGAATCAAATCCATTTGCTGCAATTTTACTTACATGCAAAAATCAAAATTGAAACAAATGTGCAAATCTGTCCCCTTTGGCTCTCACACCAAATTGTGAAGCCTCAAGTCAAATTAAATGCATTGACAAACTAAAATGAGTGTCCTGAAGCTATTTGAATCGTTTCTGGTACAAAAGGATGGTTAAGTGGGCCCCACAGCAGAGCTTCGTCTCTGTCCAAATGCAAGCCGAGTCACCTCAGTCGAAAGCACCTCATTGCAACCTTTTCTAAGTATAATTAGGTTCACAAAAGTCATAAAGGCGCCTCCTTGTGTGCACGAAACCTAAAACTGGCAAACAAAAGCAATCAAAAAGCTTCGAACTTCATCAATGGAGGTCCGAAATCCCTCATGTCTCATCAGGCAATACAAATCTCCACAGCACAAATAAATGACACCAATGTGTTCTCCTCCGTCTCACGATCTCAACGAACTAAATCTCAATCAAAACGGTGGCCGGAAACGTCGCAATTTCGCCGGAGAAAAGACGGGGGCATATCTGCAAAAATGCCAACTCCAGGCGGGGAAGAAGGGTTCAAACCCGCGTCACATTGGATCTTCTGTGGCAAAATCCCTTGAGGCGGGTCACTGACATAGCCATGACTCGTTACAGCAAATGTTTTTAAATCAAATATAAACATGACGCGTGGGTCCCACTTGTCAGAAAACAACATAAAATAAAATAATTTAAATGCCACGTCAGTGCCCAAATCAGCGCCATGCCAAGCGCCAGTCAGCAGCCAACTCAGCCTTCCCAGCACATGTGGACCAATTAGAAAACGCCAAATGTGCAGAAACTTCAAGAATTCACTAAAAATAGTAGGAAACTCAGAAAAATACAAATAAAATATCTATAAAATCCTAAAAATCCAAATAAACCAAATTCACTTATATTTTGATATAAAAATCTGTCAAATTATTGGTCTTTTCTATTTTTGAAGAATTTTTAATATTAAATAAATTTCATAAAACTTTTAAAAGATATTAAATCAATCTTATAAAATTCCAAATGATTTCAAAACTCAATTAAACTCTTTTAACAAATTTTCAAAAGTAAATATTGATATAATTTTAAAAATAGAAATGATTTTAAAAGAAATACATTAAATATCAAGTGATTTCAAAAATAAACATAATTAAAAATATAAAAAGATATTGTAAAAGTCTAAAATTAAAAATAAAAATAAGAATAAAATTGAGAAAATGGTAAAACCCAAAGAGAAACTCAAGAAATTAAAAGTCCAAACACGAAACCCGAAATCGAGACAGAAACCTCTTCACTTAAAGTACGAAATCTCTTCAGCAAAACGAAGTTGACTCCAAGTGATTCAAAAATCAGAAAGTCTCACAAATGGTTCAAAGTAACCCCGAGAAAACCAAATCCAAATTCCAAAGGCCCAAAATAGCCTAGAAATCTAAACCAAATCCAAAGGCCCAAAATAGCCTAAAAATCCAAACCAAATTCCGAGGCCCAAAATAGTCTTGAACTCAAATCCAAATCCCAAGGCCCAAAATAGCCTTGAAAACCCAAATCCAAACCAAATTCCAAGACCTAAAATAGTCTTGAACCCAAATCAAATTTCGAGGCCCAAAATAGTCTCGATAAACTCAAATCCAAATCCAAATCCTCCAAAAGGCCTAAAATAGCCTAAGAACCAAAAACAACGCCCCGACATCAAAACCAAAACCAAGTCTGTTTCGAATAACAAAATTATTTAAGGGTCCTCAATTGTGTCCCGTTAATTAGGTCTGGTACACCAATCGAGTCCGGTTTAAAACAAAAGAAATAAATCCAAAATAAACTCAAAACAAATAATTTCCCTAGCCTTTACATATAATTCTTTCAATCCCTTAATCAGAGGTTCTCGTGAGCGATCACGGGGTAATTAACAGTAGGGGCTTGCGCCTACTGGAAAGAAAGGACCCACGAAATCAACAAACCTCTTTAAGAAGCGACTCGTGTTTTGGTTCTCTTGTCGTAAAGAGATACTCGAACGGAGATCGAACCTTAAGGGGGGTGAATCTAAGGCTATGTTCTCATATCTCGAGGAAGCCCAATTCCATTCTTCGAGGAATGACGAAAAAGCCGCGACAGTGTGTACTTCCCTGCCTTTCTCTTTTTTCTCTATGTTTTTTATGTTTGGTAACTAATTTTTTTCTATTTATTTTGTAGGTAATGCTTATGCTGAATATTCGAGGCAAGAGGTTTATCAGTGCTCATGACTTGATTCGCATATTTCATCAGGGGAACAATTAATCAACTCCAAGAGTTCAAGTGTGCTCAGGGCAATAGAGCAGTGCATTGCAAATGAGTTATGGTCTGGGGTAGACCCCAATGGGGAAATGTAATTGTCACTAGGTGGACACATGAGCATGTTGTGCAAGATGACATGGAGGAAGTTTTTTTTTTCGAATTAGTATAGTTTAAAAGTCTAGTAGTGGTTTTGATTTTGAGATGACGTCTGGTTGGTAATTGAAATTTTAGTAATGAGTTGATTTTTTGTGGAGTTCAAATTGATATTGGTGTTGTTTTTTAAGATGTTTAGTTTGGTTTTTATTTTGGAGTTCTAATCGTTATTTATGAATTTGGTTGCACACTATTATGCCAGATTATGCTTTTCCGAAACGGCACTACACACTGGGATGCATTTAAGAACACATAAGTTGTGATCTTAAATATTGTTCTGTAACTTGTTATACGCAAGAAAATTCAATTTTTTTTTTGTTTCTTATTATCAAAGGCTCCGTTTGGATTGCTTAGGAATAAGATGAATAGTCTATTCCTAGGCCGAAAGGACTGAACGAAATCCTATATAAAGAATTGTTATAGGCTTATAGCTCTCCAATTCAACATCAACTTATTGCGCATTATTCTCATCTATTAAAAGAATCTAGTTTGACGTTCTAATGCCACATAAAAGCAATTAAAAAATAATTTTAAAAAAGATGGTAATACTATTTCTCAACTAAATTAATACTACATTTTAATACACCCATGATTTTTAGATTGAAGTTATCGTGTTTGTTTTGGATCATATAGTTTCGGAGTCTGAACTAAAGATATAAGTGTATAATATTATTTTCCTTTTTTTTTTCTTTTCCAACTTAGGTTGAATTCACCTTGAAAATATTGAAATGTCTGTTATAATTAAGTGACTTCATAGAAATAAATATAATTAATGATACTTCTAAGTTCTAACTATCATTTAATATTTTATTATCCTGAGCTCTGCCACCTATGTGGATAATGTATGAAATATTTAGATAACTTTAGACCATATATAAGATATTCTGATAAGCATGAATCATTTTTTAAAATATTTATAAACAGAATGCGCACTTTTTTTTAAATATTTCATTACAAAATTCACTTACGCAGCAGAATTCCTATATTTGAAGGAATCAGTGACGAACTGGTTCTGGAAGGGGGAAAAAAAAACAACATTTCCCTAACATACAATGGGGGCAGCATTATTAATTCTGAACAAAATCAAGGAATAGGGACATGGTAGGTTATTTTGTGTGAGTCAGTGGACCTATTTTATCACATGTGAATAGCTTCGGTCTTGGCGTGCCATTGTATTAAGTAACAAATTGACAATCAATTGAAGTTTCTGAACGGTTTCTAGGACATTTATTCAGTTGCTACCCAACAAAATCGTCATCTTCGTACAATAGATAGATGGATAACTCATCAATTTAGCAGTTTGCTGAGGACAAGTTTGATACCGAAAGTTCACCTTGACAGCTTCTGTCAAGTCTTCGAGAAAAAAAAAAAGTTTGATACCGAAAGTTTTAACTTTTTTTTTTCCCTCTTTTGGAAATTTATGTGTACAAACTACAAAGCTTACTACTGAAATATATGCTGCGTAGGAAAAGAAAAGGAACCAATTCTTTCACGTGATTGTTCTTGAGATTTGATCCCAAAGTTAATTAATGAATGCATAAAAAAAAATCCTTTTAAGAATTGGCTCGGTTTAAAAACGGGGCTGATAAGGATCATCCCCGATTTCTATCATCTCCATCATTCTCAAAACGCATTTTTCATTTTTAGAAAACGCGTAATTACATTTTCGGAAATTAATCCTCCTCATCCTCATCCATCATCCCCTGGAATCATCCCCTCAGATTAGCGTCTCACAGAGCGAAGGAAGACAGCGACACAGAGGGGAGGGAGCGAACACAGCAAAACAGAGGGAGCGAACATAGTTATAGTTGATATATTTAACAGTTCTACTTATATACATAACAGTTCTACTTAATATATATAAAGTATCTACTTATATATATAAAGGTTCTACTTATATATATAAAGGTTCTACTTTATATTCATAACAGTTCTACTTATATATATAAAGGTTCTACTTATATTCATAACAGTTCTACTTATATATATAATGGTTCTACTTATATATATAAATGTTCTACTTATATTAATAACAGCTCTACTTATATATATAAAGGTTCTAGTTAAAATGTATAATTGTTCTCCTTCCCCATCTCTCTTCTCCTCTGATGCGCTCGTCCTCATCCCCTTTTCTCTATGGTTCGCTTTCTCCTCACCTCTCATCCTCTCCTCTGGATTTCTAAAAAAAGAACGAAGAAGGAAGGAGACCCGAGATAAAGATGCGATGAGATTAATGTGTTTGGATGGGGGATGACGGGGATGATACAAGAGAGGGATGACGCGTTCAGTTATTAACGCGTTTTGATATGGGGATGATGGAGATGATACGGAAGAGAGGATGATGTTAAGCAATTCCGGTTTAAAAATAAAATAAAATGCACAACCTTAGAAAATAAATAAAATACTCCTAAAAGGTAAAAAAAAAAAAATACCAAGAGGGGAATCTCAGGTCTTCTGAAAACTTTTTTTTTTTTGAAAATGATCATGATTGGACAACAATGAATGTAAATCAATTAACAAACTTTTCGTAATGGAGTTATAATTTAAAAAAAAATTGGAATGTAAAGCAAAGCATGTTTAAAGTTCCCAACATTTGTATCTTTTGCCGGATTTTGTTGAGCCTACTCACCAGCTTCTTGTTCTCTTCTTTTTTTCCATTATTATTATTTTTTTTTTTTGAAAAGAACTTCTTCTGATTTAATTTTATCAATCAGACAAGTATTGGTTGGTTTAATTTACACCTTACGATTCAAAAGGAATGATTTAGACCTACCATTATACCAAGACCATCGAACAGAGCCCATACAATTGGACACAACTGGAGTGGTGCCTCAATTCCTTTGGAAACTATTACTGGAGAAGAGTTGATCCCTTATTGAGAAGCAGGTTCAACAGATTTCTTGCAGAATGTAAAAAGGAAGCACGTTGTACGATTGACAAATTCATCTCTGTTTTGGGGAAGCTTTGCAAGGCTGGCCAAAGCAAAAGACCAAAGGCTGCTTTGCTTGTAAGTTGTACGGTACAAAGTCTGAATTAACACATGACCTTAATAATTGTTTTCTCATTGTGGGTTTATCAACCACATCTTTGCAAATTTTGCTTTAAACTCTGATGTACAAATTTTTAATTCTCTCTTATATTGAAAAAAAATATGCAGAAAATGAATGTGCATAAAACATAACAGAAAAGATATTATTAATTAATGCACTTTAATTTCTAAAAAGTGTTATTTTTATATTTTAATGGGTAGACAAGTCAAATATTGAATAAAATAATCAGTTTCTAATTAAATTAGTGACAATCAAGTCAAACATTGGAGAAATAAATATGTTGCTATCTACTAAGGATATATATGTCTATGCTGATATGGTAACGTGTCAGATATCCCATCCCAAGGCTAATAGAAAATTATGCCGGGAATAAGTAAATGCTTACCAAGTGCTTAACCATTCATCAATTCTTGTAGCAATCGTTTTCCGGTTTCTGAAAAAAAAATGTGCTTAGCCATTCGTCTAATTTCTCTCCTTGGAAAAAAAAAAAGACGGTGATTTAAGTATTTTCGTCATATTTTCTCTCTTCGGATCGCTTTTCTTTTGATATATTGAGGGTACAGATAAAGGAACCATAAAAAAAAAAAAAGATGAAGGAGACGAATGACTATAAGATAGACGAGGAAATTTTCTTTCAAATCAATGAGAATACATTAAAAAAATGAATTTAAATAAAGTTCTGAAGCATAAATATTTTCTTTGTCTTTAAAAAATTAGGCTATTTCAAGTCGAGCTCCACCGAGCAAAGATAAATAATTTGAACTTGTAGTCCTAATACCAGTGAGATATTATGCGATAGTATATGGATTAAATTCATAAGAAGTTCATCATAAGTTTTGTACCATGACATAAATTGGTAATTTGAATAAACGTTTCTTTCAATCAAGTTATCCACTTAATCGTTAATGTTCAATTTAACAAAAATACCCCACCATCCGATACTATGATGCTATCTATGGTCGGTAGGGGTGTACAAAAAAACCGTGAACCCGTTCAATCCGTTCAACCCACCCGACCCGAACCGTTTTTTACCGGGTTAGCATGATGTTGGGTTGGGTACGGGTTATAATTTTGACAAACCCGTTACTTCGGGTTGGGTTACGGATTTTGTACTAGTAAACCCGTGTATAGTTCAACCCATCCGTTTATCATTATTTATTCCTCTTTGTCTCACTTTTTCTCATGTCCTTACTCAAATATCTCTTATTACATTAAATTTCGATCTCCTCCATAGACATGCACGTTCTCTATTCCTCTCACAATGACTCGAAAGTTGAAAGATGATTCAAATGCGTCTCTAATTTGCCTCGAACTAAATTGTAATAGCCACAAAATGATTTTTATATGTATTTTTATTTGATCAAAATTTTAATTCACTAAACCCGTTTAACCCGCTTAACCCGTAAAAACCCGTACATAAAAAAATTGACGGGTTGGGTTGGATTACGGGTGGGTTAACTGAATTTATTTTCTAATCCGGTATAGTCGGGTTGGGTTCAAATTTTGTTAAAATATCATCGACCCGCCCGTTGTACACCCCTGATGGTCGGGTTCAAAACCTGTAATACCTGCGTTCTGTAACCGGCCCGATAACGTTCTTGTTAGTGTCAATTTAATTTATCACTCCTCAATTAGGGGAAACAGAAAAAAAAAAAAGGAGACATGAAGGTTGTTAATATACACATTCTTTTTTGTGCAAATCATTAAAAAAATACTCAAAATGGGATGATTCTTTTTTTAGTTTGGAGATCAGAAATGGATCAAAGAGTTATGATGGGTTTACCTTTCGATGATGATAACTCTTTGATCCATTCTGATCTAATTAAACTATGGGGATCTGTTGTTACCACACTTCTTTTTCTCAAGAACCTGTTTCCTAATTTCTTTTAAGATAGTCCAAATTAGTCAATTAGATTAGTGAATTCAATTTTGAACTTACTACGGCTCTAAAACAATCTCCATACCACCTAAGCATGAAAGAGGAGATTATGCACTGATGTTTCAATTTGACTCTGTAATACAATATTAGCCTCAGATTTGCACCAATTGCCCAATAAAGATATGTCCTCTCAGTTGTTATCAGTCGAGTAAAATTGATGGGACGAATAAACAGTCAACTGCAACTTTATTCTACTAGATATGGCTGATATGCTTGATTATTTTCTGATTCATCAAAAAAAAAAAAAATGCTTGATTATTTTCTAAAAATTTTGAATTTAGATAGCCAGAGTCTTTATATGCCACCTTGCATAGCATGTTCAAAACAGATTTTTAGTGGTGCATGCTCCCCACTTCCTCTATGGAGCACCCACATATATAGGCCATGGGACCCTGGTCTAATTTCTTAGTTGTCTTTATATAGTTTTTCAATGAAGTAAAATCTTTTGACTTGCAAATATTTTTGAGAGAGGAGAAGTACAAAAACAACTTAGCTTCCTTCTTTATTAAATTGTTCTATGGAAGAAAACCACTTGATGCGATCATGCGATCCCTAATTTTTTTAATTAAGTTACGTAATGTACTATTGTTTTGTCATTAGTGCTTACATAACTTCAATTAGTGACGTAAATGAATTTAAATTTAAGTTTCAATTCAGCCCGTATTTGGATTTTGATTCTGACTCGTCAAAGATATCTAACACTACCACCAAATCATAATTTCGATTGGAGTTTTGGATTCATTAAAGATACCATTTCGTAATCTAGCACTTCTTAGTCTCTGACAAAAACAAATAACAATCTATTCACTTCAGCCCTTAACTTATTCAATTTTGTAATACAAACCAGTCCATTAAACATAAGGACTTCCTACCGATTCACACTTTGAGACAAGTACCGAACTGGTACCAACAATATTCCAAAAAAAAAAAACATCACAAATAGCCATTACCAGAAAGGGGAATTATTTGTGCAGTCTAACTATCTAATCAACAACTAACCACAAATGACAAATGAACTCTCAAGCCTCAAACTATATATTTATCTAACACTTTATTTCTCTCTCTTACATGCTGGCACCTATAATGAAAACAAAACATTTAATAAAACAATTGTCAAAGCAATAAGACATTAGCAAGCTGTCCAAACTTCATGCTCAAATTTTGTGCATGCTTGTGGTATATTATTAAACCAATTGGCTGAGAGATGGTGACGGCTATTCTTTCAAGTTATTTGCCTTAGAAGTTAAAACCTGAAACTGTCAACCAATTTTGCATCCGTACCTCTATCGAAACGTATTGAATAGCTCCGCACCATCACGAAGTTTTAATAGATCATGAGCTTCTCAACTTCTCAACCAGACCAATTTTGTAGGCATTTAAGGCATCTACAAAAGCCATAACTTTTAATTTCAGGCACTCCTGCTTGCAATCCAAGCTACTCAAAGTACCATCTTCAAAAGCTGCTGGCAATCCAAGCATGCTAACTGAAAAGATAAATAGAGAAGATGGGTTCTAGAAAAAATAATTAGAAAAGTAACTTAAAATAACACCATTTAATTTTAAAATGGCAAGATTGTCAAAATTTACGTGGTCAATGTACACATTTATGTAATAGATCTTCATGAGGGCTAACAAGAAGGGTACGTAGAGTTCCGGATCGTTCAAATTAAATATCTTGAATAAAGAATTAAAGAAAAAAAAAAGATGTGCATACAATCAAATGACTCATAATGCTGTATTATGTATTTTCTCTGATCATACGCCATTGCACTGACAAAGAAGTGGGTGGTTGATGCCACGCTTGCCCAAATCTTATGTAGGAGTTTCATCTCTTCTTTGTCTAGTACAGAAAATGAATCTCCAATACGTCTAAGATCATCAATAATGCCCTCTAAAATTACAACATTCGCATCTTGTCCCATTTGGTGAAGAATATGCTCACATTTTCTTGAAGAGTGGTGATTCTCCGAAGACTCTAAAATTTAAAAGAAAAGAATGTCTGAGTACTTGGGATATGCTCCAGCACAAATGGTGAAGGTGAGGCTAGGGGATTGCCAATGAGGTGAGCTTATCCTAAAAATGGGATTACAGATCCTAAATAACACCTATTCAATTTTCTCTCTAACTCCGGCCATCTCCCTCTTACCTTCCCATATCTCCTCTCACTCCCCTAATTTGGTTTCCGGAGCACAGCCTAATGAAAGACTTGACTTGATTAATCCATTTTCTTCGTCTTTATACTATCACTATTGAACTCCAGCTAATGGGCTACTTGATCTGTCAATTTTTGTCTGAGCATGCAATTAATGAACAGAATATATAATAAATAAATAAACAAACAAATGGATACCAAGTTTATGGAGGTTCCTTAATATAGGTTGCTCTTGAAGCTCGCTTCCAGATAAACGACCTGAAAGTTCAAAGCATTTGGTCATAGTGTGGTACTTGATTATTCAAGGATTACCAAGCCCTTTCATGCTGGGATTTGGTAGTCCATATATTTTTAAGCAACACTATATTCTTGTTTTAGTAATTTGTATTTATATGTTTGTAAAAATATACATCCAAAAAAGAACTAGTAGAGGTGCGTAAAGTCCAGTACACATTAAACTTTTATCATTATTAAGAAAAAAATATAAAATTATGAATTCTGCAATTCAGATCTATTTATAGAGAGAACTTTACTAGGAATAATAAAGAAACAGCAGTAAAAACGTTACAAATATTCAGTCACTCAACTTTACACAAGACGAAAAACTTCAAAAGCTTACCATGTTTTAAAAGAGTCAAAGCATGGATAATTTCCCATTCGAACTTCTTCCTCCTTTTACGTCTCAATGAATTAAAGGTTGGGTTTTCCTCAATACAATTGTAAACAAATGCCTCAACAAGTAGAGCAATGGTGAGGTAATGATCAACTTGAGAAATATAACCTGGTAAGTCCTCATTTGGAATTTCACATTTATCAGCCAACTCCTTCCTAAATACAGCTAACACGTGATCCGGATAATCGTCGTCCCAGGTTGCACGTGTTGTATATGCTACAGCATCCCACCAGTCTATCAAGGATAAGTTCTTCAAAATCCAATCTTTTATGTCTGCAAAATGTCTCTCAATGTCATCAGTCTCCTTGTTAATCCTCAAGGCGTAGAGGTTAAGCAACTCCTCAGAGCAAACATTCCTGTCATCTAATTAAGAAATACAAATTAATAATTTATTAATATACAGAAATGGATATCAAAGTTTGTTCGCCTTTATAGGTAGATAATTGCCTTTTTGAACTAATGAGCTAACCTTCGACTCCATTTGAAGGCAATGGGAGGACATCCAGAACTTGAACATAAGATCTCTCCTCATCTTCAAGGGGCGGGAAAAATGCGAACTCGGAAGACCTCAGGTCTACTAAAGCCAACAGGAACTTGTGGTAATAGACCATGTAGTTCCTATCTTTGCTGCCACAAGTTACACACATCGCCTCATAGCCATCTTTTGTGCCCATGAAAGGTGCAAGTTTGGGGACAGCTTAACAAAATATGGAGCAATTAATCCATTTTGAAATTTAATTAGTTAATTAAGGCTCTCAACTTTATATAAACTACCCAGGTAAGTTTGTTCAGATGAATGTATTTCTTGTGAATGCATGAAACCAAGATCAATGGTTTGGATAATTTTGTTATTAGGATCATTTATTTGAATAAAAGCCGCCTTTTGATTTGTTATGAGCTTAAACTAGGGGGGGCTTCATCTCGCCAAGTAGGATAATCTGGGATCAACTTCAAATAAAAATTAAAACCATTGATCGTGATCAACATCATAAGTGGTCCACCTACATCCTAGACTAGTTATTATATACATACAAGAACAAGAACTTTAGAAGCTTTTCTTCGTGCTTTCATTTTTGACATGTTCATCTTATACAAACTGGTAAAAAAAATTAAAATCTTCAAAAATCAAAGCGTTATTTGAGATATAGATCATGATCAACACTTTAGAATTTTCACAAAGCTAATTTTACATTCACAGATATATGTATAGTTGGCTATTTTCTATATATTTGTGGACATTTTCTCTACATACTTGGAACACAATAAACCATGCACACATATAATCCTGCTATTTGGGTGTTAATAGAAGCGACACAGAGAGATAAAAACAAAGGAGGTGAAATTTGAACCCTTGTTTTAAACCAACTCGATTACCAAATTGCTTAATGAAAGCAACTAACAAGGATATAAATCTATTTTCCAATTTTCCTTTTTGGACAGTATAAATTCAGTATTTTCTTTTTTGAATGAATAAATAGACTTGCAGTTCTTATGTCAACCAAAGTGTACCGTACGTGAAAAAAAATATATATATATCAATGAATAAATGAACATATGCATCACAAATCTACACACAATCAGGAGATATAATCCTCTTTTTAATTATATAACTTACCATCTTCAGCATTCATCTCCAACAAAAATGCTGACAAATCCCCCAAATGCTGATTGACTTCCATGAGCTCTTCAGCAAAATGAAGTGTGAAAAATAGTGAACCACACCCAAACATCTTTACATTGTCTGTCCAAAAAAATCAAATACAGATATATAACCTCAATGACTATGAAGAAGCAACAGATATATAAAAAAAAAATAAAAATGCCAAGAAGAAATTAGGAAGGCTGTTCTGCGATCTGCCCCTTTATTATCATCCAAGATGCAGATAAAATAAAATAAGTTAAAAAAATAATAAAAGATTTGAAAAAAAAAAGTTTTTCCTGTTTCAATAAACTTTTAATATATATGAACCCTTTACTAAAACTTATGTGTAAGTTTCTGAAAAAGGTCTATGCAATCTTACAATCAACTATAAAGCCAAGGTTTTTCAGTTTTTCTCTTCAACCTAAAAAAGCATTATGTTTTAATGTAATTGGACATCCTCCCTTCCCCACTTCCTGAAGATCTGATACTAATTTGGCTTCTGTTGATTGCAAATTTCTGACAATCCCTTCCTTTACCAACCGACAATCCTACTTGACAGCATTGACTTTCAAATCAGAAATGAATCAACCAAACTGGATAATGATAACAAATGGATTTTCTTCTCTTTCTATGTATGTATACAAAAAAAAATGTAAGCCACGCCAACTTTTATCGATTTAAAAGAAAGGGCAAACAGCTATATGTTATGCAGTTCTTACTGGTACAAAAGAATGTTTCTGAAACAATCAATATAACATCGATAATACTAATAAGTAATAACATTACATAGCTCATAAAAAATTTAGTGGTGTTAACTGAAAATAAGCAGAGCTAGGAGGTAGTTGCCAGTTGCCACACATTACAAGGCCATGTCAAATTAATTATAAGTTCATGGGATAACTGGGTACATGTCATAAATTTTATGGACAGTATCAAAATTAAAAGTTTAAGGTACAAATTATCAGAAGCCACAGTTTTGCAGGTTATGGTGGCCTTACCCAACCTTTTTATAAAGAAAAAAAAAGTTCCAGCATCTATCAGGCAAATTACGTCAATTGAGCAAGCTAAACATAAGAAAACAAAAGAGATATGAAAAGCACCCCTATCATGCGCAGCTGCAACATTAAAGGCCATAATAAGCCTTGTATACTTTTTGATAAGTAGATAGTGTCCTATTTCATTATCTGTTGGGGGATCATACAGACGGTTACGCTTCATCCAGCATAGTTGATCAAATATCTTCTTCAAGCATTGTTTTCGGTCCATTGTTCTACCATGAGTACTCAAACCATAACTGGAAGTTCCTATAAATTCATTTGCGCAAAACATTTTAGAGTAGTCAGTTTCCTCAAGAAAGAATAACAAAAGGTCCAAATTAAAGAACAATTAACGTCTGCTAGTTTTTGTTGGATAAGCAAATCAAGTACATAAGTTGTATATATATGCATCTGGCTAAACTATGTTGAACTGAATGAACTACCTTCAATCGGGACATATTCTTTGTTGGAAACAATACGAACTACACATCTGAGCGCTTCATCTAAGATTCTCTCTGCAGAAGCAGTCGGCTTCAATGTGCTCCGACTTTGCTCAAGTTTATGCATAATTTTTTTGATGAATGAAATTCGGCATTCCTTGAATTGCTCCTTATCCATGGTTCTAATTCATTTTTATCACAAAATTTCCATTACCATGGGGAAAAGAGAGTGCGCTTACACACATATTATTTAGTATTTACAATATACTTGTATCTAGAAAATTAGCAGGACACTACCTCCAGCTTTTATACTGCTTTGGAAGCAAGGGTTTGAGATTTGCAATTTGAGAAGATCCGAGAGGGAGAGAAGGAGAAGTGGGTTTAGGACAAAAGAGAGAAGAATGGTTGCCTAATTTGAAGCGATCAGTACGAACTGCAAAACTGCTACAGAGATTTAGCCAGAGAGAAAGGAGGGAAGGCTATATAATAATTTTTTGTGTAAATTAAGTCCAAAATTTATAAATATAGAAAATGATAATATTGACTTTAAATTTAGGTATCATTTGTGTAAATTAAGTCAATTTTGCCACAACTTTCATTAAATTTAGGTATCATTTGACTCAATTGACAGCTTCTGTCAATCATTTCAAAAAAAACTTTCATTAAAAATTAGTTCTTAAAATTATCGAAATAGCCAAATTAATTAATTTCCCAATTCCCCCTGCACTTTATTAATAGAAGAGAGGCAGGGCTTTGTTATTAGATACTAGCAGTATTTAAACAACCCTTAGTAGTTTAGATATGCATATAAATGTTGACTTATATATTAAATGATAAGATTATCAGAGTTGAATGGACATTCGCTTCCATACCCTTGTCCAATTCTATGTTCACTTTATGTTTGGAAGTGGTGTGGAATAAGAACAAGAATAAGAACAAGCTTATTTTTGTTCTTGTTCTAGTTCCATGGTTTTGTTGGAACAAGAACAAGGTTCATTTTGTTCTTATTCTCCTTGTTCTAAATTGTGCCAAACAAGAAATAGCTTGTTCTTATTCCCTTGTTCTTATTCTATGGACTTCCAAACATTTATTTAACGTGACGATAGATGGTGCAGTAATTATAGTCTATACTATTCACAATGTCTAACCAACAACCAATGGCTATTACCCACTTACTCGTTTTCATTTTTTATCAAACTTACTAATATCCGTGTACTCCTACACATTATTATAGGCTTACCCATACTTGATAGAAGCTCATTTGTCTACTACTTGCAATGTACCAAAACTATTAATCTTGGAAATAAATAAACTTCCATGCAAACTTTTGTCCATGAAAACAACTTTCTTATAAATACAGTGGTTTGTTTATCAGATTATTGCATCATTACAGCAAAACTATAAGCCAGGTAGGATTATTTGGAAAAGCTAATGCAGATAAGCATGAACTTGAAATAAATTGAGAACAAACGAGGCTACGGTACAATGAACATCACTAGCCGGCCAGAGTTACGAGTTACGACACCATTCTCGATTTTAAACTACCAATTGAGTCGTTCGACTCGAATGACATGTCGAAATCTTATAACATTCAAATTTACATGTGTTTAATTTTAAATTGATTTGCAACTTGTTGAATAGGAGAACGAGACTATTAGTTATAAAATTTGGGCCAATTGGTAATTGTTCTTTACCTAATAAATAAAATAGCCGAAATAATACAAAATGTAAAATTTAGTTCCTGGTATGTTTGGAAGATCATAGAATAAGAACAAGGGAATAAGAATAAGCTATTTCTTGTTTGGCATTACTTAGAACAAGAAGAATAAGAATAAAATAAACCTTGTTCTTGTTCCAACAAAAATATGGAACTAGAACAAGAACAAAAATAAGCTTGTTCTTGTTCTTGTTCTTATTCCACACCACTTCCAAACATAAAATTTAAATTAAATTTAATGGCTCAGCTCGGCCATTTAAATTCGAAAGTCAAAATTTGAAGCCATACCACTAGCCATTCAGTGTTATGTATAGTAACATAACTTCATTCAAAGACAAAATAAGACAAGAGGTAAATAATGATAAACACCCTGCATGTCCCTGGAGCCAGATAATAGGAAAAGAGAAAAAACGAACATAATTGCAGTAGGAAAAAGTTTGTACGCATTTATTAAATAGATCAAATTATAGGCACTCATTAGCCATTACCAGAAAGAGAGATTATTTGTGCAGGCTAACTATTCTAATCAACAACTAATTTACAAATGACAAATAACTCAAGCCTCAAACTATTTATCTAACACTTAATTTCTATCTCTGGCATGCTGGCACCTGTAATGAAAAATAAAACATCAATAACAACTGTCATAACAAGAAGATATTGATGAACTGTCCAAATTTTCTACTTTAACATTTGTGGCAAAATTGAGAAAAGAACAAAAAAAAAGTAACAAACCCACCTGATTTAATTGTGCCACCCCTCAGTGCCTACTCTGAATCTGTGCATGATTGTGGTACATTCCTAAAACCAATAGGTGTGAGAGGTGGTGACGTCTCTTCTTTCAAGTTCTTTGCCTTAAATCCATCAATCAATTTTCCATCTATGCCCCTATCTTCTCTCCTATTTGTTCCACTAGATGGTATTGAATAGCTCCGTGCCATCACTGCCCCTGGTCCAGGTGGTGCTGGAAGAGGTGAAGGTACATTTTTCGATGCACTGATTGATGTGATAGTCACTCTCTTCTCTTTTTCTCTTTCTTGGTTTGGTTTTGAAACCAGAGGTGCTGAATGAGGGACAAGCGGAGAGGATGCTGGAGAACGAGCTGGCGGGGGGCGTGGCAGCTCGTGAAGTTCACTAATCTTAGCCTTCTTAGTTTCAGAATCAGAATAATTTCTATTCTTATTTCTAGGGTTGACAATGTTACTTTCCTTGAGGGGCAATTTTTGTGGGGTTGGCAGTAAATGTTCATTTTCCTTTGGGTTCTTAATTGTAGCATTAGGATTTGGTTGCAAGGGGGAGGAGAACCAGAGAGGCTGCGACTGATAAGCGCGGCTCGGCTTAGAAAGAGAAGGACGAGGCTGATTGTTCTCTCCTGTAGGAGTCGGGAGTACGTATGTGTTGGGATTTCTTTTAACAGATGGGCTATTTTGCAACATTGCCTTTATGCGGTCTGACCGGTCTGGACTTTTGTTCGCCAGCAGAGGTTCCGATTGACTGAAAGGTTTAGCAGCCCCAAAAAAGGTAAGAGAATCAGACTGGTTACTGTCAGCATGCTCCTGGAAAATAGAGGGATTTAATATCAACATACAAAAATTTAACAAATATATAACTAATGCTCCAAGGATGGATGAGTTGGTAAAAATCAACATATAACTAATTCTGGATTCAGCCAGACCAAAATTGGTAGATGTATCAAATCAGAGTTAAGATCCCAGCTCTGCTCTGCTAAGTATGGTACCAGACTATCAGTTAAAAAAAACTTACATCAAGTGATTTCCTAGGAAACTGAGCAGTAGCATTGCTAGCACGTTTACCCTGACCATAGTCAAAACTCAACTCACTGCCATCATTGCTGATATCATCACGGCCATCAGGATACATATCCCCGTCATCGTCGTCATCATCCAAATCATCATCAAGTTCAGTGAAATGGTAGTCAATGTGCTGAGATTCAGCCACTGCTCTCACCTGCGGCTCTACCGTCTCTAAAGACCTTACCCCTTTCCTGAAGAAGTTCAACTGCAGCACAGTACAATCAAATATTTAATATACCTAATACTCCGTGCATGTGCTATGTATTTGGGAATTCTTGTGATGCTCTTTGTCATTCTTAATCTCTATCTAATCCTCATATAATTATTTCTGACAAGAAAGCTAGTAACACCCCCATCCCAGCCTCCTCCCCCTTGGAAAAAAAAAGATTAAAGCATTTTCAAAACTCGAAAACGTTCAGGGTAGAATAGTGTAGTGGAATAAAAAGGATAACACACTGAAAATAGAGTACAGCTTATCATGAAAACATAAAGAATGTATCAAATATATATGAGCTTGTTTTTTTCAAAAAAAAAAAAAGTTAAAAAACACACTTTGGGCTGAAAATGGAGCAGGCACTCATATGGGATGTAGAGACAGATATCAAGATATGATAGATATGGTAAAAGGATGCAGATATGGACATAGATAATTTATATTATCCAAAAACCAGATAACAATACAGACTTTTTGATCTGTATGTGATATTTTTGGAACTATAATTTTCTATATATTTTGGCCCTAGACATGTACGTTATCCATTTTGTAATTGTAAAGATACAAAAATGCTTATATTATTGCACTTGCGCAGCTACACCTTTATTCTTAGTCAACATACGCAAATAATTTGGATCACTTTAAGTCCAACTATAACCCACCTCACATTCCAAACCCACATTAACATTAGTGCAGATATGAATCTGAATTTCAACCTTTGTGTAATTTCTGACCCATTCCAACCCTAGAACTTGACATATGTAATCATGCATATGTAAGCGAGAACTTAAAGCCGCAACTAAAGAGAGTCGTACAGGCAGGTGGCAGGTGTACAGCACTTACAAACAAAAAGAAAAATGAGGCATGGCCATAACCATAACACACATGCATATAACACAGACGCATGCACAGAAAGTTAGCTAAAAGTGACCTGGGCAGCATGGTGGCGGGTGGCTTGGGTGAGAAGACTCCGGAACTGACCCTGTTTGAGGGACTTCAATCGAAAAACAAAAAGTGTTGCCTCTTCATTGTAATCATCTTGCGCTTGTTTCACTTGCTCATAAGAGAAACTGTCTGCCCCCTTCCCTTGTTTACTCGACTTCCCCCCTTTGTTGTTGGTGCTGCTTTGTGTTGCTTGCATGA
The DNA here is from genome assembly GCA_028095005.1 of Rhynchospora pubera. Classification (NCBI taxonomy): domain Eukaryota; kingdom Viridiplantae; phylum Streptophyta; class Magnoliopsida; order Poales; family Cyperaceae; genus Rhynchospora; species Rhynchospora pubera. The sequence continues at coordinate 182,300,344 of CM051461.1, forward strand.
ACTTGTACAAATCCCTAAATATACGAATACACAGTGTCAGTAGTTTTAAAAGGGAGATTTGATTGTCTTTAAGACATCTGGATCATTTTTTATTACTTGAACTTTCATAGACAACAACGACAAAGACTTTATCCCGAAAAAAAGTAGAACTTGTATAAAAGCATTATTTATCTATCTTGCATAGAGAAACAAGACATATCCTATATAATTTAACCACCCATCTGTTCATACTATTACTATAACTTTTTATAATTGTCATCCCTTTAGTTTGTAGAAACTTTGCATAAATTTCTGCATAAAAAAATTTGATAATTACTGACTTATTTTAACCGCCAAAACAGAGAAAATTTTTTTAAAAGCCCTAATAGAGACACATATACCTGTTACCACTGCTTAAAATATCCAAAATTTTTCTCTATTCTCACTCATCCACAGAATGAATAAAGATCAAAACAGAGACGATAAACCAGGTTCAGAATTCTACAAAAGATGGGCATTTAAAGGCATTACAACAATTTAACTTGTCTATTATTTAAAGTCCTTTTGAGAAAATGTGACTGCAGAAGTTATTTCTCTTTCTCTATACGAAAAATGATTCACAAGGAACTGGGAGTACACCTTTTGGTTCAGTGAGGGTGCATTCCAGCTGCTGGCAAGATTCTTCGAGAGAGAGAGAGAGAGATTGTCTAGGATTAGACAGTTTCACTTATTCCAAAAATATAACTGGTACTCTATATAAACAGCACTGAAGGTAACCAAAACTAGTTCCTGCACTCTGCCCGATCACCAGTACTGCGCACTACTTATATGATAAAAAATTAGAGTGGTGTAAACATATGTACCTTTTATCATCACATTGCCGCTTCATCTCCTAAATTAGAACATAAAAAATGCATTAACAATTAGAAAATAGAGACCTGATACCTTTATCCATCTCTTCCATGCCTGTTCAGCTAATAATACCGAACAAATATACATCTTTTTGTTGCTTTATTTAATTTTTGAGAAACTTTAATATGCACTTTTGATATTTAACTTTAATATGCACTTTAATATAGCAAACCAAATTTACAATTTTTGAGATTTTATTACTATTTTTTTCCGAATTGTTTAATACCTGTCATTATTGGGATGTTGTAAATAGTAGTTTGTTTCCAATAATAGCATGTTTTAAAAAATTCAAAAAAAAGTAGTAATAAAATCTCAAAAATTATAAAATTTGGTTCGCTATGAGATTTCAATATGTAGATTAGATTGGTTAAATTAAATTTGTCAATTTACAAAAATATCCCCAAAAAAAATCCGCAGTGCATAGAAAGTTCTATGCACTATGGTGCATATTAAACTTTCTTTAATTTTTTGCAAAGTGTAAGAAACTTAATTGTCGATCAAGAATCATCTTGAACAAGTTTCTAGACACAATTAGGATAAAGTAAAGTGTCACTCTATTTTATCATTCGGCTCTTCACCTGTGAGCTAATTAAAATTTTAGTGAAATATTCTAACTCTTTACCTATGTACTGACTAAAATTTCAGTGCATCCACCAAAGTAGCACCTTGAGTAAAATCCACAGTGGCCAGCTGGCATTATACCATGCAAATACTGGTACACTAATCTATTTAACTAGGGAGAAAGAGAAGAGACCTCTACTGTTTGAAGCTCCTTGACAAGAGATTCTGATGGCGTGGAGATAGTTTGGACGACATGGGCACGCTGCCAAATTAGTAGATACAATAAGTATTAAAAACATTTTTAAGTATTTGCTAACTTTAATGTCATAAAAATAAAGGTAATATTACATACATAGCTATCTACAATCTTTTGAAGCTCAAATTGTGCTTTTCCTAGCATCAAAAGAACTTTACCTGCAATTTTAAAATGTAAATATGAAATAGAATATGACTAAAAAAACTCATAAGGAAAATTGATTGATCATGCTTCTTAATTAGCAGTTTTGCACTGCTGAAGTCTAAAAGATGTGTCATTGTAAGTTTGCGGCATCATTCATGCATCACTGTATTTAGGATGTGGAAAGAGCGAGCAGAAGCAATGAGAAATTATAATTGAAATACTACGAATAGTACATAACATACTTACGTGATTCATCATCATCATTTAGTGTAATCTTTTCAAGAAGGCATGAACCCATTTCCCGCAAGGCTTCTGAAAACTCTGCAATCAATAGAAAGGAGTAGGTAAGAAAAGAAACACTAAGGCATATTATTAAATATTGATTAATAATACAAACAATGCACCACATTTAATCTGACAGTATTTAATAATATAAAGCCAACTAAATTATATCTCAAAATATTGGGCTTTGCAAGTGCCAGGGGGCAATGAAATATGAACTGCATTTCTTCAATTATAATCATGAAAAAGGAATATTGGCAATTAAGGAAGCAGAAAGTAGGGATGAATGGAGACAATCACCAAATGCACTATTGGCAGTCGCAGCTGCAGCAGAAAGCAGGCTATCATACCCATTCTTCATGTCTTGCATCTCCTACCAATACAAAATTTAAGGATGGTTCAGGGTTTATGACACGACAGTAAGCCAGCAAAAGTAAGTTCTGAAGTACATGATTAAATGCATAAGGCTAAGATGACTATTTAAACTTTAAAGAACTAGAAAGGTAGCTGACAGTTGTGATTTACGAATTAAGCTCAGTATCCGACTACCGGTATACATTGATTAAATGCATAAGGCGGCAAATGGATTAATTACTGATGCCGTTAAATCATTGTAGCAGATATAGTACTCAGCTTGTTGCCTGATTTGATTTTAACCAGACTCAATTCTAACCCACCCGACCCCCTCCGTCGCCGCCAAAACACACACACACCAATTGTAGAGACCTTGCAGACCACTCCTCAAGCATTGAGAAGAAGAGAAGCTGGAGCTTGATTCTCAAGTACTAAGAGTACAATTACACACTTCTATCTACCAAGTAAATTTACCCAAACCTACATCAATTTTCCTAACAAAATTGAACTTAATCCTTAAAAAAATTTTGAGTGTGACCTCTAAAAAAAAATCAAAACAACACACTGCGCGACACAATTACGAGTTCTACTAAGCTCAAATCATCAAAGAGAAAGAAAACCTTGGCAGCTTGAAGGAGTTCTACGTGGGGAGAGACAGGTACATGGGGCCCATCTCTCCTCTTCGGATCCTTGTTCTGATCACCTCTGTGCAGCGCGAAGTCGCGAATCTTCTTCAACGACGACTTCATCCCGAATTTCGCCAACAAACCCTTAGTTGGATTTCAGATTAGAGAAGATCTAGAGATTGATTGATTGAAGAAAAGAAAACCCTAGAGTGAGAGAGAGAGAGAGGGAGACAGTGGCTGTGTAGTGGGAGCGGAGCGAAGAAAGGATCTCTCTCTCTCTCTCTCTCTCTCTCTCTCTCGCTCGCACTAGGTGAACTAGGACTGTAGCTGTCTGAGTCTGTCTTCCTTTTTTGTTTTCTCCTATTTTAAACATTTTCTTCCAGTGAAAATTTTTGTTTTTTTTTTATATTAGAAAATTAACTTTTTATTTTTCAAAGTTCTGACTAAGGAATGTTAGCGGGTGTGTGTGGAATTAAGATCCGTGATTAGCGTAACATACTTTTTAGAATTTTAGAATAGGTATGTTTGAATTTCCAACTTGTGCATTCTTACGAGTTTTGCACTCAGGAAGAAAATATATCAAAAGTAAAAAATAAAGTTAAGACAGTACAAAAAATATATATATGCTTTTCATCATTTTTGGTGAAATGATATTTTCCATTGACAAAAGTAAAGGCTACGACGAACTAGCTTTCATCCATGGCAATAGTATCCTTTTAACGATTTATCCTATCATTATCGTATTCGATAAGACAGGTGTGAATAAGATTATTTCGTATTTGTTAATTATGCGTACCGTTATATATATAATTTATAATCTTTATCTAATCAAAAATATAATTGTAAGATTTAATTAATATATTAATAACAAACTAAATAAAAAGAACATATATGCTTGTAAGATTCAATTGATATGTTAATAATTAAACTAGGCAATTAAATTGTCAGATTTGATTAAAATAATACTACATTAAATTGGAAAGATATAATGATAAGATTCAATTGATATGTTAATTATTTTTGTTTGATTTTCATTCATGCGCTACATCGTTCATTCACGGGCTACATTAGAAAAATACTAAACTTTTTCAGAAGATCCCTTTGTTGGTTTAAACATTTTCTCTCGATTTGCAGAACAACACCAAACCTCTCAACTAACGTTTCCATTTAGTGTTCTATAGCTAAATTACTTGAAGAATGGATTAAAGCAAGTGTGGCACAAGTTTTAGAGATTCAAGAGATTGCATTAGACTAGCTAGAGTCAATAGTTTAGGTATATTTAATCCCTAAACTAATCTCAATCAATTTGTTGTTAAAATGCTCAGTTTTTCTTTTCAGCGTCATACAACGCCATATGGTGTTACACAATGCAGAAGTTATTCTTTTTGAAATTGCAAAATCTATGACAAGGGTGAGGCAACGTCACACAACGCCCAGTAGCGTTGTGCAACGCTGCATCACGCAGAGAGAACTTGACTATCCTCTTTGATCTTTTTGTCAGATCGTTGTGCAACGCTAATTGCAGTTGCTCAACGTTTCCGGTTTATTGTTGTGCAATGTTATCCAGCATTGCACAATGCTTGTTTGAGCCAAGGTTCTCTCCGCTGCTCAGACAACGCTGTTCCATGTCAAACCCATGTAAAACTCATGTAAACAGCGTTGTCTCAAGCTGAGTAGCGTATTTTACATGCAAGTCTGCAGGTTGCGTTTGCCAACGTCAAATAGCGTTGTGCAACGCTGTCGTTGTGTAACGTCATCTAACGTATGACGTTCTGATAAGGTTTGTTGAGTTGGTCAGATCTGCCTCCTTTCTTTTTGGTATAACGTTGTGTAACACTTTCCAGCGTTGCACAACGCTCTGACACATTGCAACGGAATTGTCGAGCATCTTCTTTGGTTGTTAGCTCCAACGTTGTGCAACACCACAGAACGTTGCAGAACACTCTAACAATCACAACGAACTTGTTTGTTACCGTTTGATTCTACAACGACTAGTTCAACCGTTATACAGCGTTGTACAACGCTAGGGTTGATTTTTGACTGGTTTGGAGCTGTTGGTGCCCTCTATTTATACCAGCCCATTTTGAACTAGTTTAACACTTTTGAAGCCTTACTAAATCCTTCTTTTTGAGCTCCAACCAGCTAGAATCAATTCTATCTTTTGTTTGAGCATTCAACTTGCAAAATCATTGAGATTAGTGTGCTTAGACCAAACCTTTAGTGTTAATTGCTAAATTTTTGAGTGTTTTGGTTAGAGCATCAATCAATTGAGTGTTTGTGGTTAATTAGTTAGAGGTTAGGCCGATCCTCCTCGAGTTTGTTGTGACGGGGATATTCGGTTCGAGTTTGTATTCACGTTTTTGTTGGAATTGAACGGAGCGCACCTTTTTCGTGGTTGCGAAACTTCCAGAGATGTACGACTAAGGCTTGGCCAATCTAGCGGGTCGAAACTCCGTAATCACATCGCGTGTCATCTCTTTCTCTATTCTCTTTACTTAATTGCATTGTGACTTGCTTGTGTGATTGTTTGGTTTGAACCTTATTTGAATTCAACAAAAAAATTGACCATACCGGTTTAGGAAACCAAAATTATGCCTATTCACCCTCCCTCTAGACCTTTAATTAGGGATGTTGGTTTAAACATTTAACTCTTGATTTGTCGATTTGCAAAACAACATCAAACCTCTCAACTAACATTTCCTTTTAGTGTTCTATAGCTAAATTAATTGAAGATTGGATTTAAGGAAGTGTGGCACAAGTTGTGGAGCTTCAAGAGACTGCATTAGACTAGCTAGAGTCAGTAATTTAGGTATAATTAAACTCTAAACTAATCTCAACCAATTTGCTGCTAAAATGCTCAGTTTTTCTGTCCAGTGTCATACAACGCCATATGGCGTTACACAACGCAGAGTTTTTCTGTTCTGAAATTGCAAAATCTCTAACAAGGTTGAGGCAGCATTACACAACACTATTTAGCGTTGTGAAACGTTGCATCACGCAGAGAGAGCCTGACTATCTTCTTTTCTCCTTTTGTCAGATCATTGTGCAATGCTGATTACAATTGTACAACGTTGTCTGTTTGTTGTTGTGTAATGTTATCCAGTGTTGCACAACGCTTGTTTGAGCCAGAGTTCCCTCCGCTGCTCAGACAGCGTTGTTCCCTATCAAACCCCTCTAAAACCCATGTAAACAGCGCTGCCTCACGCTAAGCAGCGTATTTTGCAAGCAAATTTGCGGGCATGCGTTGAACAACGTTATTTTGCGTTATACAACGTTAGCGCTGTGTAACGTCGTTCAGCGTTGTGTGACGCTCTGACAAGTTCTGTTGAGTTGTTCAGAGCTGCTTCCTTCTCTTTGGTCTGAACGTTGGGTAACGCTCTCCAGCATTGCACAATGCTCTGACATGTTCCAACGGAACTGTCGAGCTCCTTCTTTGGCTGTTAGCTCAAACATTGTCCAACCCCATAGAACGTTGCACAACGCTCTGACATTCACAACGGACTTGTCTGTTACCGTTTGATTTTTCAATGGCTAGTTGAACCGTTGTACAACGTCATATAACGTTGTACGACGGAAGGGTTGATTTTTGACTAGTTTGGAGCTGTTGGCGCCCTCTATTTATACCAGCCCACTTGGGACTAGCTTGACACTTTTGAAACCTTGCAAATTCTCTCCCTTTGAGCTCCCACCAGCTAGAATCAATTCTCTCTTTAAGTTTGAGCTTTTATTTTGCAAAATCATTGAGATTAGTATGTTTAGACCAAACTCTTAGTCAATTTGCTAGATCTTTTGAGTGTTTGGTTAGAGCCTCAACTCTTTGAGAGTTTGTGTTTGATTTATTCGAGTTAGGCCGATCCACCTCGAGTGTCTTTGTGACGAGGTGATTCGGTTCGAAGTTGTAGACACGTTCTTGTGGAATTGAACGGAGCGCGTCCCTTTTTCGTTGTTGGGAAACTCCCGGAGACGTACGACTAAGGCTAGCCTTTCATGACGGGTCGAAACTCCGTAATACATCGCGTGTCATCTCTGTCTCTCTTCTCTTTACTAATTTGCATCGTGAATTGCTTGTGACTTGTGTTGTGACTAGACCAAACTTGAATTGAACAAAAAATTGACCATACCGGTTTAGAAAATCGAAATTGTGCCTATTCACCCCCTCTAGTCCTTTAATTAGGGACACCAAGGGACAACACCCTTCTTCTACGTTGAGAAAATATTGTATAATTAGTAATCAGTTATGTAATATTTTTTGTGACAATTGACATGAGAAGATATTGTATGATTTTATTATATTTAAAGTATTATTCAATGTTTCACTTTATTAATATATATCTGATATTATTTATTTATCTCTATTGTACAATTTTTTCACTGAGTTATTAGTATTATTATTCATTTTCTACTGATACGAATAAGGATAAGGATAGGATATGGATAAAGAAAATTTTAATGGATACTGATACGAATTAAATAGTAGAGTATATATGTAGAACTTTGTTTGTTTAGTTTTGGTAACTGATTAATTAGTTATCATAATTATTAAAAAGCTTACACCCTGACTGGAATTTTTTTAACGAAGGGAATCGGAATGAGAATTATGATTTATCGTTTTCGCTGATCGGACAAGGGACGAAAGGAATCAGGAGTTAGAGTCGACGGGAGTTCAATGTCCTCAAATTCCATTTTCAAATTTTCTCAAAATCGAAGAGATTTTGTGGGATTTCGTCTCCGCGTTCGTGGGTTCGTTTGACCGGAGCGATGAAAAGTCAAAATCAACTTCGCCCAAATCAGTTTTCTTCTTCTCTTTCTTTTCGATCACTGATGGAATTTGTGAAATTTGACTCCGATGTCCGATCAAATCCAATCCCCGTTATTATTATTTTTTTGTTTTCGTATCAAGTTGATAATGTCGATATTATAACCCCAAGTATCTTATTTACGCGATTAAACTTTCCCTACAAGGCTAAAGGCTGTATATCTTTGAGAAAGCAAATAAATAAAACTAATAAAAAGGAGGACGCATTTAATATTTTCTCATCAAATAATTTCTTTCAATATAAACTTGGAAAATTTTGGAGGAATAAATTTACTATTTTTATTTTTATTAATTATACAAATTTACTAATTTTGGAGGAATAAATTTGCTAGCTTTGATAATATTTTTCCTCTGTATTGTTTATATAATTCTTTAAATTGCACTTTTTTGACATATTTAAATTGCTTTTAGGGTATAACACATCATTGGAGAAAAGGGGGGGGGGGGGGGGGAATCTCTTAACATTCGTCTCAGACATTGTAATGTATCAGATATTGCCATCTACTTCAAACACCTGAATATTAATATTAAAATATAGCAAATTCTGTTGTGGACTAAATTTTGTAACTGGATTTAAATTCATTCCGTCATTTAGATCTAAATGAATCAGGATTCAGGCCTGTTTTTAAATTTTTGTGGAACGTATAATTACCCTTTACATTTTTAATATTAATATTAATATTGTCCGTTTGCACGTGTCTTTCATATTTAAACGATAATTATAACCGGTGAAATCCTTACTAGTTATAAAATCATCAATATTTATAAATCGCCAATATTAAGGGCGAATAATTAGACCAATGATCTAAACATTTAGACTATTATACAAATTATGGACTATTGGGTTTTTTTTTTTGACATGAATTATGGACTATTGATTGCTTAAATCAGATTCGATAAATGACTAGATGTGAATAATCGATATGTGTACTGAGCCATTATTTTAAATAGAAAAAAGAAATTATAACTGGCTAGTTATGCACTAACAATTTTATAATATAGAAACAATTCTCTTCCTTTCAAGTCACAAATCATAATAAATATAACGAAATCACAGAGAAAGTTATATAGGACATATTCCAAATTACGCAACACTTTGGCCCAATTAAAATGCGGAATTGTTTCCATCATTCTCTTAAAAACACGTTTAATATTTTCTATTTTTAGAAAACACGCTAATTCCATTTCTGGAAGTCTAGTAAAGGATGAAAAGATGATGGGATGAGAAAGTCCAGATAGGATGAGCGAATCGGAGGGAGGGAACGAATCAGAGAATGAAGGAGCGAATCGGAGGGAAGGAGTGAACTAGTTAATATTAACTAGAACAGTTTGATATAATTGTTTCTAGTTATATATTAAGTAGAATCTTTATATATATAAGTAGAACCTTAATATATATTAAGTAGAACTTTTATGTATATTAAGTAGAACCTTTATGTATATTAAGTAGAACCTTTATGTATATTAAGTAGAACTTTTATGTATATAAGTAGAACCTTTATATATATTAAGTAGAACTGTTATGTATATAAGTAGAACTTTTATATATATTAAGTAGAACTGTTATGTATATAAGTAGAACCTTTATAGAATTAAGTAGAACTGTTTTATGTATATAAATAGAACATTTATATATATATTAAATTATTAAGTAAAATTGTTATATATATAAGTAGAACCTTTATATATATTAAGTAGAACTGTTATGTGTTATGTATATAAGTAGAACCTTTATATATATATTAAGTAGAACTGTTATGTATATAAGTAGAATCTATATATATATTAAGTAGATTGTTATGTATATAAGTAGAACATATATATATATATATATTAAGTAGAACTATTACGTATATTACATAAATATATTAACTAGAACTGTTGCAATTGTATATTTCTTTCCTCTGTGTTCGCTTCCTCCCCTCTGTGAGACACTCATCTCACACCTCTGTTTCGCTCATCCCGCCCTCCCTCATCCCCTCATCCAAAAAGGAAAAACGCATTATCATCCCTTCATCCTCACCCCCTCTTTCCTTTTTCGGAATACAATTAATCTAATTGCTGGGAGGATGATGGGGATGATAGGATTTGGGGATGATCCTTATCAGTCCCGATTAAAATGTACGAATGGTGCCTTCATATCAGGAGTAAAATGTGAGCACATTTTATTTTAACTAGCATAAGATTCCCTCGTATGTGTGGGCAAATAAAGAAACAAAATAATGTTAGACAATAAAAATATGTTTCTTAATTTACCAGCAATACAAATAGATGTGTTATTCAATTTATTTCTATATTAGATGGAAAACCAAGCAATGGTGTTGCTTCGGCTGGCGATTGATATCCAACTGCAGATCAAACCAATCGAACCGCAGAAACATCTACTTACGTCCTAGATCTAGCGTGTTACACCTCTTGGTATGCGTGCTTTAATATGTAGTATAGAAGTATAGATTTGTTAAAAGTTAAAACCCCGAAATCATTAACAAGGAGAATTATAGTAAGAACAATTGCAACAGGAATATTGAAAAAAAAATAACATAAATGAGGATAGTCACATGGAATTTGCATATGTTATTGTCTGAAATAAAAAAATAATTGTTCGTTCCTATTCAATAATTTTATAATCACTAAATATTAAGATATAAAAAAAATCAAATGCACCTTAGTACTATAGGCTCCGTTGGGATGGCTTCTTCCCGGAATAAGGAATAAGGAATAAGGAATAACCACTTTTTACCAATAAATTTATTTCTAACCATCCAAACTCTTCACAAAAGTTACACACTTCCCAATAAATTTCTTCCCTCTTCCTTCTTCCTACCTTATTCTCAACCATCCAAACGGAGCATATTAATTTGAATTCAAATAAAAAGATTTCACGAATATTTATTTGAATTTAAACAAACAAAATTTACGCATCGAGTGGGCGGAGGCGTTTGCTAGTTAGATAAAAAAAAAATTGCAAATTAACTGAGCACTAAATTATGTAGACCAAACCTACGCCGATTTTGTGCCAGGATCCAAACAACTACATACCTACGCATTGATGAGGTATTGGATGCTGAAAGTGGGACCACCACTAGCGACTGGAATATTTCCGAAATTGGAATATTGCCAGGTTCTCTTTTTCTTTGGAAAGATTATTCTTTTCTCTGAAAGCTCCTTCAAGAATCTTCTTTTTGCAACACTGTTCTACAAGAGGACTTTCTTATACCCACTTTATCTTTTACCAATTTTCACATTTGCATCGATGACACAAAATTACATGGTACTTGACAGCCGTTCTCAAAGTTAACATAAAGAGAATTCGAGTGTTTTTTTTTTAATTACGAGAAATCGAGTTGTTCGAATCCAAACAATATACTCATTAGAGTTTCAAACATAGTATTTAATTTAACATGCAAACTCAAGGAACAGTTAGAACGGATTATACGTGAGTTATAAAAGTCCATGAGATTCGTCTGATGTTAACTTATAACGAGATAGTAAGACAAATATTTATGATAGAAAATTCATAAGTGGAACTACAAGATGAATGGTGAATTGGTAATATTTAAAAGCATTACAATATTAATCACAAACAATATTTATATGTTTTGATGGAGTGAGAATACGGAATAGGAATAGAGAAAAACTTATTCCTTAATATCAAGGTTTTGTTAGAATATGAATAAGGACCGGAATAATTAAGTTCAAATTTCTTATTCCTTCGTTGTTTGGTTTTCACCCGAATAAGGAATAAGGGGCTTATTCCTTATTCCTTGCGTTACCAAACACACATGAGTTTTTACAAAGCAAATGCTTTTGTGTGTTTGGATGAGCCATGAATAAGAAATAAGAATAAAAAATTTCGGTATACGTGCTTATTCTTATTCTTGTGCAACCCAAACAACACAAAAATAAGGAATTTGGGCCTTTATTCTTATACTAATAAAATCATGGTATAAGAATAAGGAATTTGGTCAATCACGCATACCGAAATTTCTTATTCTTATTCCTTATTCATGGCTCATCCAAACACACTAATATATAAAGTTTGTTTGCACGTTTTATAAATTACATGTTTTTATACGGATGATACATCAATTACGCTGAGTGAAAGAATTGTCGTGGACATAAAATTTACCTTTATAAAGTATATTGTTCAAATAAAGGAATATAGAAAAAGATGAAATCAAGTGGATGATAAAAATTCAATAAAATACAGTTGAATGAAAAAATAACGCACCAAACTGCTTGGTCTGAGTAGAAATATTGAAAAAAAAATTGCAGTCTTGGAAAGAATCACACAAGCACTCCTTTCATTATTTTTCTGAATTTTACTTGCTATACAGACTACAAATTTATTATTGTTAAGCACTCGGTCCTCATAAAACTCAAGCAATAACCTAATTTATTGATGCTTTTAGTCTACTCTATGTTACATCACATTAAGGCAAATTTGAGGCAGGTTTTATTGTTGTTTTGGAATAATTTGCTAGTCCAGTCAAGAGTTCTAAAATCTATCTCCCAATTTTTAAATCGTGATTAAAAACTTGAGTTCACATGTATCATTTGTAGATGTGAGATACAATATAATAAAATCTCAATTATTATTCAGCAATTGGGACAAACTCGTCTCATAGTTGTTGAAGTTGAAGACTTATGCATCAAGGGAGCAAAAATTACAGGCTAGGCAACTACGTCCGCACCAACTAAGGTGTACCAAAAAATTCATTAAATGAAATATATGAATAAAATAAAAAGACATTAATTTTACACAGTGGAGTTGCCAAAAAAAAAAACCCTAAATGAAAAGCACTGAAATAACTAGTAGAAAAATTAAATGATTTAACTTTTTATCAATATCGGTAGAACTACATACTAAAATATTCGTTTAATTATAAAAGTCGACAATGAAATTATAGTCATATTTTCATGAAGGCCAATTGCTTAAGAAAATTTATCTATATAATTATGGATACAAAATAATTTGATTGGGGAAAAAAGGGAGACCTTGCACCCCATTTGTCCCATTTAGAACCCACCCTGTTTATACAGAGCAGACAAATATTATATTTCATTAATTGCAAATAAAATGTCTAAATATGTTACTTACATTAGTAGATATTCAAATTTGAACGATACAATCAAATCTGTTTGTTCGTAATATAGGTATATATATTTGTTTACATTTCATACAAGTGCTTATACAATACTTGTCAGAATTTAAAGTGAAAATTCTTGAGTTTCTCTTAAGTTTCTCTTATACATTGATGACTGGAGACAAAGTTCTGTCTATTAAATAGTTTGATCTTATGAGTTCTAAAGGTGCTTTATTTTGGAATGATTATTTCGTGTGAGTAGTAATTTAAAATTAGAGAGGTCATTGAAGAAATCTTTGGTGCTCAGAGGAGGCCAGCTTGACTTTTTGGGCATGAGTCCTCATGTTATTTTCCTTTTGCCTACACAGCATAAATATTTTCGATTATTACTAAATTGAAGGTAGAGACTTTATCATTATGTATTATTTTTAAAAAAGCGGCTGATTTGCTTTTTTGTTTTGGAAAAAATGCGATTTGTTTGTAATTGTGATATGCTTGTATTAAATTCATGTACTTTTGACATTTTTTAAATATGGTAGATTGGTGGGAGATGTTGCCAGCTAACACGTGCATTTTTTTAGTGAATCAGTCAACAGTTTATCCTTGAGTTTATTTTGGAGAAAATGTTCTTTTCAATTTCTTGCGCAAGTACATGGTCAAATTTTAAACTTGTACTCTTAACTTATTTACAACGTACAGTTTATGGAAGTATATAATCTACTTTTTGACCTACAATTTTTTTTTATATATATTTCAGATTTATGACCTACTAGGTTAATATATTATTGATATGAGATAAATTTTCATCAAAAGCTATATTGAATCTTTCTATAGCACTTGAGCCCAACAATTACTTTCGAAATAAAAAAAAATAATGTGAACTGATTAACAAATAAAAAAGATCACATTTCACCTTTTGTGCTATGGATTACAAGATTATAGGATATTTTTTCCAACCGAAACTCAATGACAATGTCAAAATAAGAGCACATTTTTGCAAACATGTAAAAACAAACTGATATAGAAAAAAATTACTTATTTATTGATTAAGAATTATCATTACTCTAATTATGAATTATTGACAATACAAGGAGCTTGTGGCATTTAGTACTTGCATCAAAAGACACTGTGACGCTGAACAATCATATTTGTTTTCTCATAGAAGACTCAAAATTTGTCTATTATTTATTATTGTCAAGACACAAATACAAAATAATAAAAATATAATAAGGCTCTGATCGGAAGTGCTAATATTATGCAAGAATCAAAAATAAAAATAAAAGTTGTGCTGGCCATTTTTATGAGGGTCTGATCACGTCCTTAATTCTCAGTCAAAACTATGAAATATCACGAGAATTGATTTGCACGTTCAATTAGCAAATCTCAATTTTATAGTCGTTTCATGTCTTCAAAAAGACAAATGTTACATTTGTGAGGGGTATAAGTGCAAATTTGGGCTATTCAATTTCAATTTTCAAGTGGGGTCTTTTCTAACTTTGGTACGGGTCAACGGTCAACAGTCAATGGTCTACTTTTTCGGTTGAGTTGGCGTGTCAGTGTGGTGACATACAGAAAACAGCGATTGAGGGGATCCTAGTTTAGTTATTCGCTGAATATTATTTAGAAAAATAATTAAAAACACCTAACTTTAGTTACGTATAATTAATGCGAGCTTGACCAGACTTAATAGTCGGAGATATTTGGTACTAATCTGGAAGAGTCGAAATCCGTTTCACCATTAAATGCATGGACCAAAGGTAGCTCAGTTAACGGTACATCTGTCGTAGAAAAAAAATTATAAAAAAAAAACTTAGTTAAATTAATTCTTAAATCAGCTAACTAAATAGTAAACTTTTGTAAAACAAAAATCTCACATAATTAAGATATATCACGGTGTCAATTGTTTTGCTGGCGAAATTAATATTTTTGTTTCTTTTTTTTTTTGGTGATCATTTGTTGCATGTGGATTGTGGAGAAATAACTAGGTCTGTAAGAAAATTTCATAGTCTGTGGGTTATTTGAGTTGACTTGGTTGACTCGTTCGATTAAAATTTTGGACTTTTAGTCAATTGAGGTTTGAGGTGGAATTTGAAATTATTTTATTAACTCGTTCGAACTCAAATAGAAAAACTCAATATATATTATTCGATGTAAAATATCTAATTATATTATATTATTATAACATATGTAGAAAACTAGAAATATTTTTTTTCTATTTTTTATTATAATTAATTATTTTGTGTTTTAATTATTTACGAATGATACAAAAAATAAATGTACAAAATTGTAGGAATTTAGCTCTCGGTTTCAGCTGTCGATAGTTCGATCAGATTTTTATTCTAACTCACCTCAATTAAATTAAATTTCACATCAAATTGAATTACAACTAGATGGACCTAGGCCTGTCAATAATGTTGTGTTTTGCACGTTTCCGTTCCGTTCCATTCGAAACGGAGCGGAAGTGGAAGAGAAAACTTGTTTCGTTTCTTAGAACGGAACAGAAACAGAACGCTTAAATGAATGACAGAACGGAAATACATGAAACGAAACACATAATGGGCTGAAATCAATAGTAAATGAAGGACGGAACGGAAAACGAAATATTTTTCTGTTTCGTTGACTGGGACGGAACAGAAACGAAACGATTTTTTATTTCGTTGGTTAGAACGAAACAGAAACGAAATGGTTAGTTTCCATTCCATCTTCCACGTTTGACTGGTCTGGATGGACCACCTCCTTGAGCTCTGCTCGTTGACAACCTCAGAAGCAACACACCAACCGCAATTATCTCGTAAAGCCTCTGTAATATATACTTCACTAATCCAAGCTTTTAATATGTTTTCTTTATTCGTTGAAGAGCATTGACAATCACTAATCAGATGCATCATGCATTGATCTAACTTATGGTCCAATTTAATATTCATCAATCATTTTAGGCCTGATGGGCTGAATTGCTCTAGGCTCTAGTATGGGCATCGAAGTATATGTTTGTATATTTCTAGGTTGCGTTTCGTTAATAGCAACTAGGAAGGGAAAGAATAAAAAGACAAGTTATCACTCTATCACATTTCATTAAAATTCAATTGAGAAATTATTTTTTATATCCTAGTTAATAATTTGATCAATCAATAATCCTTTTTTTCTTTTTGCGAAGTCTATATGACTATATTACAAAATATTTATACTTCAACAATAATTAAAATCAACATATTAACGTAGGAAACATAATTTAACAAAAATATATATTTCTTATTTTTTGATAAAAATATTTAAAAATCATAGATGATAAAAAATTTTCATCGGTACTCTCTTTCCAAAATAGAAAAAAAATATTGTACTGAATATTTTTTCATTATAAGATGTAAAACCAAAATTTAACATAATTTTGACTATCGATTGACATTTAGCCACAAATCAAAATTGATCAACAATATAGAAGATGTATACACGCTAGATCTTGAGGTGATGCACAATAGATCCGTACTTTTATAAGGAGTAGAGAAAGTGATGCGCTGGTTTTCGGCTTTCTGCTATCATAAAAAGTGGGTTAAGGATAGGTGAATCCGAGATACTATCAGCCGAAGAACCATTTGTAGGATACATTAACTTCGAACGGATCCAATACAATGATTTAAAGTTGGGTCTTTTCAATTTCAAGAGACGTATATATTTTTTCCTTTTTAATAATTGCATGTAGGCTCACGCACTCTCAACGGGCTAATGGAGTTTGAACCACTTGGTTCCATGTCTTAGCCAGCTACTCTAGCAACGCTAGGCCACGAAAAGAAGCTACTAGCAAGTGGCAAGTGGAATTACCCTCTAGTAAATTATTGCACTGAATACATGGGTAGTGGACATGATAAAATTTAAATTTTTTAGATTAAAATGGCGAATTCGAATTGCTCAAACTTGTTCTCATAATAAAATCTCCGTTGGGCCTAAATTTATATATAATTTTTTTCAAAATTTTACTAATTTTTGAAATTTTTGAAAATGCTCAATCTAAAAAGTTATGAATCCCCAATTTTGAAAATTCGAAAAAAATAATTAGAAAATTTGAAAAAAAAATATAATATTTCATTTTTAAGGATATTTTAATATAAATATCATATTGAGAGATTTGGATCAGCTGTTTGAAATTTTAACAGTTGACTTTTTAGATCGTGTTGGACGTCCTATATAGTTGATTCTAGTATTACTCGAATACATGAGATCACAATAAATGGATGAGTGGAATATAATTTAAAGAAATTATTGCCAAAAGCCTCGCCGGACGATTACTTTTCGTGAGAGGTATTTCAAAAGTCTCACATATCTTGTACGGAAAATATCTCACACATGATCTGCGCCAATAAGAATTTACACACAACTCTTGGAAAAGGTCAGAAATAGTCAGCTCGTCGTTTTTAGCTGCTTCCCACTTGCCCAGCAAAAAAAAAAATTTAATAATTAAAATAAAATATACTGGCTTTGTGTACGCAAGAAGTGCTGAACTCATCAAAGCGCTGCCATTTAGTCATGAATTAAAAAATATGGAAATTTCCATATATTACGTAATTATTAGAAGAGATATTGTTATTATTGCACCGGGTTAAAAAGAGAAAAAACTAACAGGATTCCTCGGATCTCCCATGCCAACAAAAGGACACGTACAGTCAGTCCAGATGCAAAATTCAAAAACTGGAGGGCTAATCTGTGAAATTAGCCCTAATTTGCCAAAGGGTGTGTACAGATTTCTTTTTCCTCTCCAATTAATACAAAAAAAAAAAGCATAACATTACAGATGCAGGCTTATGCAGCAGCTGCCAACGGGACAGATCTGTAACAAGCGCGCTTGGCAGCACGTACTATATCTTCAACCTAAAATTTTCCACCAAAAATAGAAACATTAGTTACAATTTAGGACAGACTGAAAGCAGGTGACAGCAGGGACAAATACTGGATCTGGTACTCAAGTTGCTTACAACAGGTGAGGTGTCTATTGTTTTCATTTTTAGAGGATCCTTAAGCCAATCAGAATGCTCTATCTGACCAGGAATTATTGTATTCAGAGCAATTGGAGCCTACTCCAGAGCAGGCAGCACATTTGAGGTTTCTCTGAAGCTCAATAGGATTATTAAACATAATTGAATGTCATATCAGTTAACCCAGTAAGATGTTGTTTAGTTGGGAAACCAAGGATTAGGTCTTTAATTCGATGCTTAATTGCATGACACTCACATTGTGGCCATTTATACTGGGAAACTGATATAGGACGCACTTCTAGGGCTCAAATCAAACCAAAAACTTACATACAACATTTTGAATACTATCTAATACCTTACTTTCTTTTTATTAATTTAATTGGTCTTTGGTACGGTGTAAGGCGGAAAATATTACCTGAGGCACAGCCATGCGCTCTAGATTAGGTGCATATGGCATGGGGACATCCGCTCCAGCGATTCTCTCCACTGGTGCATCAAGATATTCAAAGCTCTCTTCCACCACTGACATGCTGTTATCATAGATAGGACCACGTTAGAAAGTGATTGAAATGAGTGGGTGTACACAAGGATATGAGACAGCAACGATTCCCATCAGAATGACAGTAGGATATGTACAGTATTCCACCAATAACTTAAAAAAAGGTTTGACTACAAGCCTAAATGATTATAACAGAATAAGCTGGTGAGCACCGCTACTAACTTGTTTTGCCAAAAGTACATAAGTTAACCAGTGGTAATATCAGTAATGGCAATCCACTAATCTTGGTCAACAAGGGGAGAGCGGGAGAGAGAGAGAGAGAACCAGATTTCAGCACCAACACCATGTTGGGGGAAGCCTTCCTCAACAGTGACTAGGCGATTAGTCTTTCGAACAGATGCATTTATTGTAGCTCGATCCAATGGCCGAATTGATCTCAGGTTAATGACCTACAATTTTTTTTTACACTTTTTGTTAATGTTGTCAGAAGAAACAAACAATTTGATTGCTTAAAAAAATTTTATATACATTACATGCACCCTATGAGAAATCAAGACATCCCCAACGTATGTATGCAACCAAGTACTATATACTGGTTTACAACCATCCTTAAGCAAATCAAAATGTTAAAGTAACTTGAAGAATGACAATTTGCTCTTTCTTACAAAACATTAAGTCAGCTTCAATTTGATTCAAAATATCGCCCTGACTACATTCCAGAAGTCATTCTCTCTTCATCAAGAAGGAAGAACATTGATTTGGGGATATTAGTAAAAGGGGTCACAGGGAAAATATTTGCAATATTTGCATTGAACTGCAACAAATTTTCAATCGTCAGGGTCAATATGGTTCTTTTAAAGTTGTGAAGTATAGGATATGTGAAAAGTCTACCCCAACTTGCTTGGGACAAAAGGCTTAGTAGTTGTTGTATAGGATATGTGAAAAGCAGGTTCATCTGATTTTTTTAAAGGGAAAGTCTTCGTTTATTAATTAATGTTCATTTGATTTAATGGTAAGTTGAAATTCACTAGGTTTGAGATTGACAATATGTAGTTTGATGCTTCATTGAGTCTAGAGTGATGCTTGACACTACCACTACATAGCTGCTACAGAAAACATATTTTCAAAATTAAAAAATAATTACCTCAGCACTAATACCTTCCTTCGACAGTATCTCCGCAGCCTGGAAAAAATTGGAAAGCAGTCAAATAATTAAAAAAGAGGGCATTGCATAGAGCCATAGGTAAATGAAGTAACTAATTTATAGTGTATCAAGACGAATACTGTTTATGTCAGTCAAACAACATCATAATAACAAACCTGAAGGGCAAATCCAACCATCTTAGAGAAAGCCGTGATGGTGACATCTTTTCCTTCTCTCTCAATCTGAAATTAGACACGCAACTTTATTAAAAGCTAATACCACAGTGTTCAATTTATTATATATGAACAACCCTAAGACGTCACTTTGATCACAAGTTCTTTTCTACAAGCCGCCCATAATTAGCAATTCAACTAAAAATTGCAACTGATTGCCACATGTGGCAATACTATATACTGTCAG
The DNA here is from genome assembly GCA_028095005.1 of Rhynchospora pubera. Lineage (NCBI taxonomy): Eukaryota > Viridiplantae > Streptophyta > Magnoliopsida > Poales > Cyperaceae > Rhynchospora > Rhynchospora pubera. The sequence continues at coordinate 182,320,388 of CM051461.1, forward strand.
TGCCTGCATTCAATCCTATTACACAAATTAACAAAAGCAACCTCAAGCAACCTCAAATTAATACTGTTTCCTTTAAACAAAAACCAAATATCAAGTGGCCTCAACTTGTGGGATTATCCTCAGGAATCTCTTAACTAAATTCAACTTGAAGAAGGCTTAATCACAAAGGGAACTTTTAAACAACTGTGTTTGTGCAGGATGTGTGTGTGAGAGATGGGAGAAGGGGGTTGGGGGGTAGATAGACAGAAAGAGGTACCTTGGCTTTGCCAATAGGGACACAGAAGCTAGAATCAAGAACCTCAGCAGACACTGGGAATGATTCTCCATATCTGCAACAAAACAAAAGCAATCATTATTGAAGTTATGACCAATATTGTAACAGGTGTACAAGTATAAACAGTTAATATTTTACATTCTAGCAGAGAACACTCAAATGTTACACAGGTGTAATGCAGAATGTGCACTTAGTACTGGATTCAAGGTATCACCATGGTGACCCTGAAATGTTGGCAAATTTTCTCTTACCTCCACAGGCCACATTTTCATTGTATATCAACAAGGGTTTAGTAAATTCATTTGTCTCACGAAATTAGTAACATAAGATTTTTCTCGTTCAAAATCATTTACAAAACTACCATCAAATTCATAATATATGAAAGTTCTGTAAAAAGAAAAGAAAAATGGAATGGTACACTACTATAAGTAAATTCTATAACATACAAGAGTTCATTCTCAAGGAATACAACTGGGTCAGGGTCGCGAATAGCAGCCTTCAACAAGCCGCGTGCATCTTCAGCAGAATACGGACTGAGTACTTTTAGCCCTGGTACATGTGCGTACCAAGCTGCATAACACTGCAAACCAATAAGCATCACCAAACCATTATACAAGGTATTTATGCACAATTTTTGCTGATAAGTTTTAAATTCATACAAAGGATTGCAAAGATTGTTATTGAGAGTGAGAGAGAGAGAGACCTGAGAATGCTGAGCACCAACACCAGCAGCAGCACCATTCGGGCCACGGAAAACAATGGGCACAGACAATTGACCAGCAGACATGTAATTTGACTTTGCCGCTGAATTTATTATGTGATCAATGGCCTAGACAGAGAGAGACATAGTACATTCTCAAATATATACCAATATAAAGATACTAGCTGGTTCTTGGGTTCGTAGTGGCATGAGCTGTACAATAATTAGGCAGGAAACTTGCTTGGTCCACAATTCATTATCACACTTCTGGTGCTTTAAGAAATATCTTTTGTTTCAGAGTTGGGACTTGTATATTGCGATAAATCAGAAAACTCAAAAAGTTTTTGGAGCTATACAGTTCGGTTAAGATTTAAAAAATTCGCTAATGGAAATAGACTTTCTTCAGAAAACCAGTACCTGCATGGAGAAATTGAAGGTCATAAACTCCACAACTGGCTTGAGACCATGATATGCTGCACCAACACCTATTCCCGCAAATCCAGCCTGCATTATTATTTTTAAAATTATTAAATCAGAAACTTAATGGTAACAAGTAACAAATATATCATGTAAAATAGTTTTCATGAAGATGTCAATAAGTTTCAGGTAAATGCAGGAATTAAGAAAGTAATCTACTGGTAATGATACTGAAACAAAGCATGGTTATGGTAACTATTATAAGACATAGTACTGCTACAAAAAGTATATAGACATGCTCAGGTGATCTTACAATATTGACAAATCGAAAGGTAAAGCATAACTTGAAAGAAAGTTGATCGACCCAAACATTGTTACCTCTGTGATTGGGGTGTCAAGAACTCTGTCAGGGCCGTACTTCTCGAGCAAACCCTTTGAAATCTGCAAATTTTGTAAAAAGCAAGTTTGATTTATCAAAACACCTCAAGCTTATAATGAAAAGATCATTAAGTTAATGAAAATATTACTTACTTTGTATGCACCTTGGTACTCGCCGACCTACAAAACCAAGAGAGCAAAAATTAATGAAGCACCTAAATAAGCATATTGTTTCAGTGTCAGTTTTATTTTCCTATTTTAAAATTTAAACTACCTCTTCACCCATGAGGAAAACTTTTGGATCAGCCGACATCTCTTCATCTAGTGCTGAGTTGAGGGCCTCTCTCACCGTCATCTAAAAGATATAAAACAAAATTCAGACAGTAAACAAAACAAAAGTCAGAGAACAATGGATATTATTCTGTATACAAAAGAGGTGTGATGCACCCGAAATTTAACTGGTAAGTGGAGAACAACATTATTTGAGTAATCCTGATAAAAATGCCATTGATTCCTTAATTGATCAACTTGTATTTAGCCCAATTAATCCTCCATGAACCGTCAACCATGAGACTAGCATGCAAATATAGATTTGGTTAGCCTAAATTTTGTGTTCACACTAAACAGCAATTAGGTCTCCGATTCTAACTACTGCTACCAATAGCAACTCCAGGTTAAATTTTTACTGTTCATTCTGTAAGGAACAAAAAAAAACCCAACTATATTTTGGCTGTTGATAGATTTACTACTCCTGGTCAAATTCACCTTTTCCAGTTTTTTTTTTTTAATTAGAACGAAGGATTTCAGCACATTTTTACTGTGAGCGAAAAAACAAACTGGGTCACTGTTCAGTATTACTGATCTTAGGTTACATCAATCAGTTCCACAGTATTCCCAGTGATTACTGTATCTTTGTTTAAAAATCATTTCATGAACAAAAAATGCCTCACAACTACATTCTTACCTGGGAATCCTGATCTGATTCCCATTGTCATGGGGGCCAAAAAATTCACAACTAATTACAAATAGAATCATAGGAAAGAAGGCAACCGCATCCTCAGCAGTCAAAAAAAGGACTGCTCCAAGCAGTCCTTTTTATTTTTCTTAATTTTTTTAAATTTTAAAACTCAAATGGAGAATCCAAACCGTTGATCTTGTTAAGTTTTATCGGCGATGCATTTTCATATAAGTTTTATAAAATTTGAAGTTGATTTGATACTTGATTAAGTGGTCAACAAATGAACGAACCTGATTTGATTAATTCTAATACGTTCATAATTTGGTCACTTAATCAAGTATCAAATCAACTTCAAATTTTATAAAACTTATATGAAAATGCATCGCCGATAAATCTTAACAAGATCAACGGTTTGGATTCTCCATTTGAATTTTAAAATTTAAAAAAATTAAAAAAAATAAAAAAGACTGCTTGGAGCGGTCCTTTTTTTGACTGCTGAGGATGCTGGTGCAGGAAAGAAGTGGTTATAACAATGAAAGGAGTATGAAGATACCTCCTTAGCCGCGCTAGAAAAAAATCTAGGCAAAACTGAAGTGGCTGGAGAGATCCTTTGCCACACCTGGCCTCCAATCTGAAATTATAAACACACACTTTATATAACCAAACTGAAGTATAAAAAAAAAAAAACAAAAATGAAAACATCAGAAATCCTTTGTTGATTTTAAGTACCAAAGCAGGCACATCTCCAGATCCGAGCTTCCTTCTCATAAGGCCCAGCATTTTTCCTGAAACAAATACAAAAAGGAAAAATGAAAAGCAAATTAATCATTCTTCAATTTGTATTACAGATCCCAATAACCATTCAGCTCGCAGCAATAGAAATGCTAGACAAAACCCTAGTAATTTAGTCCTAAATTCAAACCAAATTACGCAATTTTCATCTAAAAATCACTCACACAAACTTTAAAAACAAATTGAAAAGTCCACCTGAGCTATAATTTTGTATAAAAATTAAAATCAAACGCAGTAGGTGCGGATCGAAAAGAAGTGGATTAGGAGAGGAGGTGGAGAAACGAAAGAGAAGAACTAAAAATAGAGAATTGGGAGAGACGATGACGATCTATGAAATACCTGATTTTAAAAAGGAAGAAATGGAAGAGATAATTTAGTCTGGAGACGCCGCTTGGCGAGCTGGAGAGAAAAAAGAAGAGATACAAAATAGAAAATTGCAACTGGAGATGGCAACTGATATTTTTCTTTCTTTGTGTCTTTTTGCACATATGACCTTAATAATAATATAAAACTACAACACGGCTTTAAAAATATATATGGCTGTTTATTACTGCGCAAAGGCTGGTCAGATAACACATAACAGCATGTGATAGTATCATTTTACAGTGGAACTATTAATTGCAACTGAATAGAAGTTTAAATAAAAAAAACTAATTATCATGTGTTGTAGCATAATTTGCATAAACCATACAGTGATTTCTGTGTAAGCATTCTAAAAAAATAAAAATTCTCAAATTAAATACTTCGCTAGCTACGTATTTAGCATTATTTTAACTGATTATGTTAAATATGATTCCTTGAAAATTTTGTACTAATCAAGTGTATGTGCTAGCTATACAAAAAGTTGAGATATTAAAGATTTTTATATATGTATTTAAAAGTATGAGACTTGATTTTATCTTTATCTAAAAAATATATATATTCAAAACGACATCTCGCAAAATTTTGCTATTCAGATAACAAAAATGTAGCTTACAATTTTTTAGAATATGCAATTTTAAAGCTCAAGGTAATATTAAAAAATAGAACTTCATAATAGGTTCAAAAAGGCTTAACAATAATGCACATATTCCATAACTTTTCTTTAACTTTCTTAAGCCACTTTAAACGTCTTTAATATATCAGTTCATTGGCATGGAGTGAGATGGCCTTTTTTTTTTAATTTCTTTCGTTTTTATTGGGCTTCTTTTATCATCACTTACAAAAAGGACCAAAACAGATCGAAGTTTTCAATATATATATATATATATATATATATATATATATATATATATATATATATATATATATATATATATATATATATATATATCGAAGTTTAATGATGCTCTTTAAATTTGCATGAAAGATTTATGTGCTCTAAAAATATAGAAAAGTGTACGCTCATCGGAATAGATGTTTTTTTTTTAAAAAAGATAAATTGGGTTGAAGTTTTCTAACTTATTTTTAAATTAAATGTCTATAAAAAACCCCAGCCGTTGCCACTAGATCAAGAGCTGGTTCTCGATCGGAATAGATGCAGTTAAATTAAATTGAGCAGATTATGTTGAAGACGAGTTCTTTTCAATAAGAACATGTGACGTCGCATGTAATTTTTTTATTTTATTTTGTGTCAAATTTTGTACACGTTGACACTTGATAAAAAGAATAATTTGTTGTTGTGTAACAATGTGGTACGTGTTTAATAGTTAGTAAACAAACCAAAGAAGAAATTGTCCCTTAAATATTATACAGTCTCTCACATTGAAGAATTATAAATTATATTCTGAAATATGTTTGCATTATAAGGTAAAATGGATTTTTAATCAAAATTCTGAAGATTATAGAGAGATTGGCAAAAGTATACTTCAACATACGGATCAAACCCATATGCTAGAATCGTTTTTCAAAATTTAAAATTCAAACAGTCGATCCAAACTATTCAAGTTGTCCTCCATATAAAAATATCCTTCAAAATCAAAATTTACATTTTTTAGAAATTTTTTGCTATATATTATACTATTTTCAAATTGAAGGGTCTCTTTTATAGTATTTTTTTAAAATAGCATAATATAATATATAGCAAAAAAATCTAAAAAATATCAATTTTGATTTTTTAAGAGATTTCAATATAGAAAATAATTTGAAAGGTTCGGTCGACTGTATGAATTTTAGATTTTGAAAACCGACTCCAGCATACGAACGATCCGTATGTTAGAGACTTAGAGTATACTTTAGCCAAACTCTCTCTCTATACGTATACTATTCCGTCCACCTTGGTAAAAGCTTCTGCAAATCGCGTTTATTTATGTTTTTATTAATGGACAATATCTGATAATAGTATGGATTTGGTAAAAACGAGAAGTTACCAATGAAGATTCATTTTCTTCTAATTTTCACTTGGAGTCCTGATTCTCCATAGTTTTTAAATTTTAAGCGACCTCTCCGTTATGCTTTTATTATTATTTTTTTTATTCATATCTTGCCTCTTTGAATTATTTTATAATCTGGAAAGGTGCTTAATTCTTTATTTATTCAGTCATCGCTGGTCATCTTAAAAAAGTAAATATATATTTATTATTAATAGTAGATGAAGCAAACTTATGGCAGCTTTGTTCGGAATATTATTCCATAGTTTATGAATCATTGAATATTAATTAAGTGTTTATTGGAAACCAGCTCGCCACTTTTGCAAAAAAAAAAAAAAAAAAAAATTTAACGATAATAATAAATAATAATAAATTGAACAAAAAAAAAAAAGCTTATCATGTCAAATTGTGTAGTTTGGCATTTAAATCTATTGACATTAGGCTGCATGATTGTCACACATTTTGTTAGATTATGCCACTGTCTTTTGAACCTAAATGTATATGGACTTTGACAATATTGCTGACAAAAAAATACGAAAAAAATTGGTACATCTAGCCATTACAAATTAGACATATTGGATCTCAAATATGACAGAATTCGAAAATTATATGCAAACCATTTTAATTGTGGACAATATTACATAACACACATATTGCTTACGACAAAATCTATTCCGAACCATAAAGGAAATAGCCATACTTGTTTTTGTTTTAACAGCGTTTTGAGTGATGGTCCACAATGATTGAATATATAAATTATCAATATAAATTACAAGTTTAGGGGAGTCTTTATAAATATCGCAAGAATATAAAATTTAAAAAATAATGCGCATTATGCCAGAGTCGAGGGGGAAAAGTTTCCAAAGGACGTTTTCATGGTTGACTAAATTACTTAATTTGGAAATTAATTCATCTGATTTATTCAATGTCATAACATTTTTATTGTAGGGAAAATTAGATATATGCCACTTCAAAACTTCACAATTAGAAAAATGCCACTCCAAAACTAATCCTTAGCATATTGCCACTCTAAATCGGAAAATTTTTATCAATGACAAAAATACTCTCCAGATTTTTAAAAAAGACAAAACAGAACAAATATTTTTAAAATAAGCACAGCTATAGCGGCAATAGTATTACCGCTATAAAACCAATCTTATAGCGGTAATACTGGCTAGCGTTTTTTTTTTTTCGACTGACATGTGTGTGTGTGTGTGTGTGTGTTTTTTTTTTTTTTTGCGCTGCATTTAGGAGAAGGGCACGGTAGATGTGTATTAAACATGCACATTTGGGCTTTTTTTTTTTTTTTTGGCAGATTTACGTTTTCTTTTTTTATGTCGTTTTTTCTTTTTTCCTTTTTGTTTTTATATTGTCATTTTCATTATACATAAGCATATAATATGTATTTTGGGTTGCTACAGTTATTTTATAATTTTTATTCTTAATCTTAATTAGATCATTTCAATAAACTTTGAACCAATGAATTTAATTAAATCATATGTGTCGTAATTAGTGTTCTCCAATCGTGCGTGTCGTGTCGTGTCAAACACGATCGTGTTAGAGTCTTGTGTCATGTCGTCTTGACACGAAATACTTTTTTAATTGTGTCATGTCGTGTCGTACATAGTGATGAGAAGAGGCAACGCGACACACATTTTGACGCGACACGACTGACACGATCGTATTGTGTCGTGTTGACACGTCGTGTTAGTCGTGCCAAACCATGTTAGAAACTTTTCTTTACTTTTTATAATAATTTATTAAAAACAGTTAAAATATTATAATAGAGAAAACAAATATTGTTACAATTTATTTGACTACTCTACAAATTAAATATATAAATCAATACAAAATTATCATAATATTTTTGTTAAAAAATTAATTGATGATTTTATTTTTTTGCTAGCTCATGTTTTTATTGTTTAAACATAATAAAGAAATGAAATATTTTAAAAAGTAAATAGATGTTAAGAAAAAGTACGGTTATAATTTGAATTTTAATATAAAATGAATTTAAATAACTTTTTAGGAAAACAATATAAAAGAAAAAATATATTTATGATGTTATTTTTGGTAATGTTAAAAATTAAATTTGTGTCGTCGTATTATGTTCGTGTCGTGTTCATGTCATGTTGCGTGTTAGTCGTGTCATGTCAAATCATGTTAATTTTTTAAAATTGCCAACACGACACGGTTATGACACGACACGATAACACGATCGTGTCGTGCTAATTTTGTACTCGTGTCGTGTCGTGTCATGCCAACACGGTCATGTTGTGTCATTTTGGAGAACCCTAGTCGTAATTTGTTGCATTATTTTTTCTTATGTCTCATTTCGATTATGCGTCGTAATGCGTTGATCACAAAAGTTTCATGATATAAACAAAAAAAACCCTACAATCTATATCCATAATAATAACATAATAAAAACTACAAGTACATAATAATACAACATAATAATAATATAACATAATAAAAATTACAAGTGCATCAACGTCTTTTCTTCCCTGACTTGTAATTTTTTTAAAATTTATTTCTATCATGAAATTTTTGTGATCAACGCATTACGACACACATATGATCTAATTAAATTCATTTGTTCAAAGTTTATAAAAATGAACTAATTAAAATTAAAAATGAAAATAATAAAATAATTGTAACAATCAAAATGCGTATTGTATGTTTATGTATAATGCAAAGACAAAATAAAAGAAAAAAAAACCCGAAAAAAAAGGAAAAGTAAATCTGCCGAAAAAAAGCCAAATGTGCATGTTTAATGCAGTTATGCAGTATCCAATTCTAACCCCACCCTATCTCCTAAATGCGGCGCAAAATACAAAAAGAAAAAGGACATGTCAGCGGAAAAAAACAAAAGAAAAAATGTTATAGCGGGGATAGGATTGTCGCTATAGTCTCCTATAGCGGCAATAACATTACAGCTATAAAGGTTGGATTATAGCGGCAATGCTATTGCCGCTATGGCTGTGCTCATTTTAAAAATAATAGTTCTGCTTTGTCTTTTTAAAAAATCTGAAGGGTATTTTTATCATTGATAAAAATTTTCCCTCTAAATCTCTTTCATTCAGAAAATTGCCACCCAAATACCATTCTTATACTCTTTTATTATAAAAATAATACAAATACAGTGTATCTCAAATATGATTTTGGTACTTACTAAAATGCCCTTTGTCCTTTCTTTTTTTCCCTATGCTACTCAGAGAGGAAGGTTTGTGAGTCTGACCATGGCTACAACTTTAACTAGTTGTTATTCTTGTCACTAATTTCGCATCTCCACCATAGAATTGCCGCTCCAGTCGCCATTCGGACAGTCCATAGCGTTGATCTCACCCATCTCTGGCGTGATGAGTCGTAGTCATTCAACCTCCGATCTCAAGCCGTGGTAGGAGATGACCGACCGCTATACTTCTCTCGCCTCGCTGGCCTGATGAACAAGGAGGGGCTACGAGCTAGCCTACGACTAAGTTGCTCTCGTTACGCGGTGGGATTGCCTCGTCATTCGCACATGCTTTGCTTGATTGGGACTTCGAAAGTCTAATTTGTACTAAATTTTCTGATTTCGATCTGTTTTTTGCAATTAGAATCGAAAAATTATGATTTTTTTGTTATTTCATTTGTAATTTTCCCTTCTTAAAATGTGCCCTGGCCCCTGGGTCGCAAGACTCGCAACTAGACCTGTCAAACGTGGTTAACGATAACGAAAATAGTCCTAATCGTTATTGTTTTGTTTAACTAAACAGCACAAATTAATTTGTCATTAACCGCATCGTTTATTAAACGGCAAAAAAATCAATTGCGTTAATCGTTCGTTTAATTAAACGATCTAAATGATTTTAACGTTTATGTTTGTGTTAAAGTACATCTCTACTAATAAATACCAGTATACTGAAAACCTCCAATTACTCAAATTATTCCAGTTTGCCAACAAAACAATAAACGATATATTAAATTACGAAAATGGGAATGGTGGATTGTACTAATTCTCAGAAAAATACTTTGCTCAAATTCTCATAAAAAAGGAAAACAAATGAAAAAAATGAAATTAGTTCATAAATCATCCAAGCAATTTGTCAAGAAAAATTCATTCTCCTTTGAGAAACAATTTTACATACAACATCTCGACAACAAAAAAACATAAAGAATGAATAGACATCTATTCCCAAATTGTACAGATGATTCACCTTATCAGATCTTCGACTCCATCTTCATTTTCGAAACCCATCCCGTTGTCAGAACGGGCCCCACCCCACCCCATCAGCAACCCCCTTCTCTATTCCATCTTCCTCGTCAGCACTGGCATGTGGGCGTTGCTACCCGATCTCTTCCCTCCAGCTCCTCCACACAAGAGATGATGACGCCACCGTCGTGTAGTTGCGGCTGCGCAATAGGAGTGGTAGGAGGGCTTGTCGCCGAGAGAGAGAGAGAGGCAAAGAGAAGAGAGGTGCCGCCGACAGCATGCGAGAGAGAGGTAAAAAGAGAAAAATGAGCACCGCAATTGAACAGCTTAGGGTTTGCTCTCCTCTATTTTTCCGCCAGATATCATCTGCTATTTCTAAAATTCTAATCTGGTAGAATGCTATACGAGAAAACGAATTAACGGAAACGGCAGAAGGTTAAATCGTTTGTGTTACGTTTGTTAAACGATACTTAGCTGCTGAATCGTTTCCGTTTTGTTTAATTAACGCAACATAATATTCCTTTCGTTATTCGTTATGTTTAATTTTAACGTCACGGTAAAACGGTAATTGGTTTCCGTTGACAGGTCTACTCGCAACAGAGAATGAAAAGGGAAAACAAATCATGAGAGAAGAGATGGGACGTAAGTCGTGACAGGGAAAAGAAAGGAAAAATAGTGGGAAAAAATAGAAGGGCCGAAGGGTATTATGAGAAATAACAAAAGTAATTTTGAGATACTGTACTTTTGTATAATTTTTATTATACAAGAGTATGAAAACTGTATTTGAATGGCAATTTTCTAAATAGAAGAGATTTAGAGTGGCAATATGCTAAGAATTAGTTTTGGAGTGGCATTTTTTAAATTTCGTAGTTTTGAAGTGGCATCCATCTAATTTTCCCTTTATTGTAATTTTTTTTTCGAATTATTCTTGGTTGCTACTAAGAAATTTTTATTGTAATTTTATAATCTTTATATACTTTCGGTAATGCCACTTGCCACATTTCTCAGAAGGACAAATGCAAAAATGTAGAGAAAGTATTTTGCCAAAAAAAAAAAAGAAGCTTTTACCTATATTGTTACGACTTAAAATAAACTTTGGTTAAATTATTTTCAATGTTTCATTTCATTAAAAGAAGAAAGAAATAAGAAAGGAAAAAATCGCGGATTGGTGCCAACTAGAAATTTAGAATGCCTGGTGCCTTAGCCTTACCTACCGAGTCTGCGACGCTGTGTCTGATCACACCATGTAGTCTTAAAGAGTTCGTTTATGCGGCGCTTATTTTAGGCCCATCCGTGCATCGTGGGTAGGAATATAAATTTTAAAATTAATTTCATCCTAAACGGATGTAAATAACTGAGAATTTAGTCAACAAACATGTAAGCATGATAATAATAATAATTAATTATTTATAATCCTAAAATATAATCTAGATTTAAAAAATTGGTAAATGATATCATTTGCATATTTTATTATCTGATATTCATAGCTGGTAGCAAATGTATAAAATATAAGCATATTTCAACAGTAAAGGAAAAAGAGAAGGATTAGAATTTTGAGATAATTCTAAGGTACTGTTTGGATATAGGAAGAAGGAAGAAGGAAAAAGACCCAAATTTATTATAAACAATTCAAACACTTCACAAAGTTACACACTTCTCAATACTTCTTCCCACTTCTTCCCTTCTTCCCACACAGGGACGGATCTACCACCGGGGCGGGTGGGGCCATAGCCCCACCTCACGCCGTCGAGCCCTTGGAGCCTCCCTTTAGCCCCAGCTAATTTTTTCTGCCATTGGAGCACTCAAAAGTGGGGCTGAAGACTTAAACAGAGGTTGTCAGATCCACCTAGATATTTTTTCTAGATCCGCCACTGTTCCCACACCTATCCAAACGGAGTCTAAAAGATAACAAATTGTACTACATGTTAGACTTTCTTTGTTTTGCTATTATTTCGGATTTAAATAATTCAGATGTTTACATTTTTAAATAACTATAAATTATTTGTTTCTATATCCGTAGCATTTTTACACAGTTACCAAAAACTGAAAATCTATACATAAGTACAAATAACATATTTAAGCAAAACTATGCAAATACTATCGTTGACTCTACGTATATTATTTGTTCCGTTCAGAGTATGTCCTCTCTCACGGAAGTAAACATCTCGATGTGTTGTCCTTGACCCGATACAGGTTTACTATTAAATCGAATGATATTTTTAATGGTTGGTTTTCAAAATTTAACAAAACAAAAGGGCTGAAGGATCTTGTTTGTCCACAACTACCAAGTTTGCCAACTACCCCAAGAATTATTATTCCAAATAAAATTGTAAAACACAAGTAGGTCAAATCTCAGCGCTAATACAAGCTGTTAGATAAATAAAACTTCATTAAAGCTCCGTTTGGATAGGTGTGGGAAGAAGGGAAGAAGGAAAGAAGTGGGAAGAAGTATTGAGAAGTGTGTAACTTTGTGAAGAGTTTGGATTGTTTATAATTTTTTTCTTCGGCTCCGTTTGGATAGGTGTGGGAAGAAAGAAAGAAGGGAAGAAGTGAGAAGAAGTATTGGAAAGTGTGTAACTTTGTGAAGAATTTGAATTGTTTATAATTTTTTTTTTCTTCTTCCTTCTTCTTCTTCTTTCTTCCAACGATCCAAACGCACCATTCCTTCTTCCTTCTTCTTTCTTCCTTCTTCCTATATCCAAACGCACCCTAAATGTAAATCAATACTGATATGTACTTGCCAACATAATCATAAATGTCTTGCAAAATGACTAGCCACAAGCACGAGATTTATACCGTGCCAATTAAAATTTCTAAGGCTCCGTTTGGATGGCTTCTTCCTGGAATAAGGAATAAGGAATAACCACTTTTTACCAATAAATTTATTTCTAACCATCCAAACTCTTCACAAAAGTTACACACTTTCCAATAAATTTACCCCTTCCCAATAAATTTCTTCCCTTCTTCCTTCTTCCTTCTTCCTACCTTATTCTCAACACATCCAAACGGAGCCTAAGATTAGTTTAGTCTAAAAATATTGTAAAAAGAAAAAATCCATTTATTGAATGTCGCTTATTTTAAAAAGAGTTTCTGTTCTAAACAATTTACCTTTCTTTGAATTTAAGTTATTAATCCATATACAAAAAATTGATACGGTTATTGACATAGGAGTCCTCAACTTTTGACGAAACAATGCTTCTAAGCGTTTGTCTCTAAAATCTATGGAACCCGAAATCGAGGATACTCCTATGAGTTTGTCGCTTTGAAATTTTTAACCACCTCACTTTAAAGATATTGCTTTGGGTGCGTTTGGATGGCATGTGAATAGATTTATTCACGAATAGTATGAATAGTGGTCATCTAAACAATTCATGAATAGAAATGAATAGATCTATTCACATGTGAATAGATATTCTAGCAAAATGTTGGAATAGAAACCCAAAACATTCATTTCATATTAAAAAATTAGCTACCAAACAACCTTATTCTCCTTTTTGCATCCAAACATCCTTCCTATGGGTGTGTTTGGATAGTTGGAAGAAAGAAGAAGAAGAAGGAAGAAGAAGAAAAAAAAATTATAAACAATCCAAATTCTTCACAAAGTTACACACTTCCCAATACTTCTTCCCACTTCTTCTCTTCTTCCCTTCTTCCCACACCTATCCAAACGCACCCTATATTCATGAATATGCCTATTCTCAATGTAGTTTATTCACAAAACTTATTCATGAATATGCCTATTCATATCTATTCACCGTGAATCCAAACGTACCCTTAATATATTATTTAGTAATCTTATAATTTATCCAAGTATACGGTTTACAATCTCAAAACTGTTGTCAAATATGATTTGTAATAATTTATTTAGACCAGTTTAAGTCTGATGCAAACCGGCTTAACGATATGATGTTGAAGATTTATATTTTCAATATGTGAGGTATTTTATCATCAAGGCTCCGTTTGGATAGGTGTGGAAAGAAGGAAAGAAGGGAAGAAGTGGGAAGAAGTATTGGAAAGTGTGTAACTTTATGAAGAGTTTTGATTGTTTATAATTTATTTTTTTCTTTCTTTCTTCTTCCTACTTTCTTCTCAATGCATCCAAACGGTGCCCAAAAGACAAAAAAGAAAATGAGATATTTAAATTAGAATATATATCAGTTCTTAGCTTTTACGTGTCTCACATTATCAGTTGAATTTTTATTATTATGAGAAAAATCTTAGCCAATGGTACTATATGGATAAATTAACCGTGGTGCAAATATACTGCTGAGTTGTTTTAATGCGTGCGTGTGTGAGCAGGTTTTGCAATTTGCATTGTAGATGGACTTCTTAATTAATCAGTGCACGGTTCGTCTTAATTATGAATTCTCAAGTGTGTCCAGAGATATTAGAATTATTGTGTATACGAAATCTAATTGAAACTAAGCAATACAGGTTGATACGAATTAGATGTACTTGTATTATTTATTTTTAAGTATTTTTTCATTCTAATTGGGGCTGTAAGTAAGTTCGTGAAGTTGTACACTTTTATGCCCTTTTGAATTATTACTTGTGCTTTTTTTTTTCTCAGGAATGATAATTGCAATTTTCAGTTTTGTTATCGTTCGTCAGTGCTTGAATAAAATGAAGATATAAAATAGACAAAGTGAATAAAATGAAGAAACAGTAGATATTAATTTAATTTTTTTCCCTCTTATTAACTTTTTTCCTCCCTTTGAACTGCAATAGTTGGGCCAAAACACATAAGCAGGCTTAATTATTAGGTCAAGCCCATAATGCAAGAATTATCCCCCTGTGATTTGAAATTTCAGTGTATTAGTATTACTAATTTTTATAATATTGTATAGAAATTAAGCAATTTGCCCCCCCCCCCTTCTCCCACCCCCAGTTATTAAAAACTGCATATTTGCCCTCCTAAATTATTTTTTCTGGCTCCGCCCCTGCTTTAAGCGGGGTCAATAATAAGACCAATACAATACCTAGTATCCTGCATCCCTAAACAAAGATTATCTTATTGTATTTTATTTTATTTTTTTTAAGTAGCAAGAGATAATGTCTGATATATTGTTATCAAATGTCGCTTTTGCATTTTGTGGGTTTTGAATTCGTTCTCTACGAGAGGAAAATAAAGTCGCTAAACCATGAGCTCTAAACTGGTTCCACTAATATGATGTCATCTCTGACTTTTTTACTTGTACTTGCTCATTAATTAAAGGGAACCTCAAGCATAATGTTGTGAGGAATTAGACACCTTGGAGGCAAGAATATAAACAAAAAAAAAAATGTAAAATAAATAATGGGGAAAAAAAATGAAAAAGACCACAGGCGCAAAAAGAGGATGGTGGTCCATCACATACGGTACCACCACTGGCACCACCTCTAAAGGAACAGTCTCTGCTGGCTTTTGTTTTATGCAATTCCACGTGTGATGTGATGTATTTTCTAATATAGATTTTGTTATTCGTAACCAAACAGATATTATCCCTAATCTGATTTTTAC
Organism: Rhynchospora pubera; assembly: GCA_028095005.1. Taxonomy (NCBI): domain Eukaryota; kingdom Viridiplantae; phylum Streptophyta; class Magnoliopsida; order Poales; family Cyperaceae; genus Rhynchospora; species Rhynchospora pubera. The sequence continues at coordinate 182,335,950 of CM051461.1, forward strand.
CTGTTAATAATTAATGTAAATTTTTATGTATATATTTGCTCGAAATAATTACGTTGAAGCATTTAAGAAATTAATATATGCTAGCTACGTACCTCTAATTATATTGCTGCATTATGAAGGAATCATGACAGTTAATTTAATTAATTATCCTTAACCACTATAACCAGAAGATATATTCGATAACATGTAGTGTCACTTATACATAAACAATTTGGTCATGCAACAATGCTAATCTAGGATTTATTGTGAATGTGAAAAAAGTTGCAATATTATTTTTAGAAAGCTGGGTGCTGATGACGTCTTGTGACGAGAATCTTACACCATGAGAGATATATGATGGAACAAACTAGTAAATTCATCTCTATTAAAAAGAAAAAAAAACTACTAATTCATCAAAAGAAAAAAAAAACTACTAATTCATCAGACTTAAGTTTTCCGAGGGACTCAAAGTGTACTTCTCTATGATTAATTTCCTGCTATTGAAATTTTCATAACAAGTAATTACATCAGGCTAATTCCAGTGAGTTGATTGTGAAACTTAAATACGATAGGAGATACAAGGCTTTGGTTAAACTATAAATCATACGCATTATCATTATAAGTGGACTAAAGAAACCTTTGAATAGAATCATACATTATGTCAAAGTCATATCAACATAATATAATAAAATCATTATCAGTAAATCATAACAAAAAAACTTAAATTGAAATAATTTTTACTTTTTGTGAAAATTATATATAATATACGTATATATTTTAAAAAATGTTTAGTCAATATATGTATTATTGTTGAATTAAAGAAAAATAAAGAACATTATCCCTGTTTCCTCGGATCCGGTAATGAAAACCACGTAGCAGCAGCATTATTTGTGTCTTCTAGGAAGCTATTGTACCTGTTATTTGCATGATTAAAAGGACAGAGATGCGGTGGCGTGATGAGAATCCTCCAAATTCCAATTATTTCCCACTCTTAAGTTGGAGCTCTGATTCTCTGCAGCAGAAACTAGTATATCGCATTGTGTCGCAATTCTAGTGATGGGTGTGCTAGCAACTTGGGGTCCTCTGCATGAGGTTAGTCACTTAGTCTAACTTCTAATTTACAATTAAATGCACTTGGGTCCTGATGTTCAGATAATCAGTATATAGTTCCAATGATCTAATTAAATATTTTAAAGACTTAATGAAGGCAAAAGTTTATATAGTTTAATAAAAATTAAAAAAATCCACTTCAAGTTTAAGCAGGTTTTTCGAGGCTAGAGTGAAATGATGGTACTGAATCATTGAAGATGGAATGAACAATCACTCTATAAACGAGTCCCGTTAAGTTTCAACTAATAAACCAATTTTCAACTATTCTTAGGATAAGACTTCAAAAGAATTATCATTCTTTTGGATGCTGAACCACAATGGCAAATTTTCAACTAAATCTTTATACCACTGGTTAGAGCATGATGGTATAGATATACATCAAAATATGCAGATATGGCGATTAAAGATACCTATTAAGATCATGATGTTTTTATGCTATTAAGTAAGAGGAGGCTGTTAACAAGAGATGATGTAGTTATAAGAGGTTGGGAGGGGAATCCAACTTCTTGTTATTGTACACATTTAGAGACAATTGATCATCTGATGTTTAATTGTGCATAAAATGCTCAAATTTGGGAATGGATGTTCAGTAAATTACAGATTTCTGGTAGGCCCCATAATTTAGAAGATTTGATGGGCTTTATTGAAAATTATTGTAAGAAAGATGCTTTTAGATATTGGTGCATTGCAACATTATGGTTGATGAGGAAGCAAAGAAATGATAAATGCTTTAATGGAACACAACATAAAACTCTCAATCAGTTTATGTCTGATAGCAGGCATTTGATTGTTTAATGGTCAGGATTATGGAAAGGACAGATGAAGGAAGAGATTTTGGGGTTACTTCCTGAGATGAACTTACCACCAGTGATTGAAGAAGGACCAGCTAGAGACGGGGATTTGATTTTGATTTATGCTATGTGATTTCACGTTATATGTGTTTTGGTTGTTAGTTGGTATACATATACTCCTGTTTTTACTTACTGTTGGCGATGGATGTAATAAAGTAGCCGTAAGAGGAATTAATATTTGGGGAGGGATTAGATAACATAGGGGCACTGGTATCAAAGGTGGTACCAGTGCCCAGTTTTATTCTGATTGATTGCTGTGACTTCTGTTTTGTACTTTTTTATTACAACAGTAATGAAAAGTAGTTGATATTTCCACTTGTTTCCAAAAAAAAAAAAAAGAATTATCATTATTTCTCCTAGGATAAAATAAGGATTCGAATACCTGAGTCATACCAAATGGTGCCAGAATTAGGTAACGTCGGTACATGACCTTATTCAAAGCAAACAAATTTTTATATACCAGAGTCAAAGATGCACAAATTACATTATCAACGAAAAGTAGTAGTTAATTAGTACTCAATAATCACTGTTTGGACTGGAACCGAATGGTTGAAGCTGAGTTTAACCCAACAAAAAAGTGAAATTACAAATCAAATAACAGCAAATCAATGTTGGTTTATCATGATCGCATCTCATAATTAATCTTAGAAAAATGTTTCAATTAGCTAAGAAATGACAGAAAACGACGTTACTGGCTTTGTTTGAGACTTGTTTTATTTGAAATTTCTTTTGTCTGGAATCCGTACTAAAAACCAATCAAAAAGTGATAAACAAATCATCAGTTCAAGACTGTTCATTTCTGGAGAAAAGATATGATATAAATTCGACATCAAGTTGTATCAAAGAAAAAAAGAAGAAACGGTGACCCAAATGGCATTTAATTCATGACGTCATAATATTGACTAACATGCAGCAACTTAATTATGACGTCAGTATTGCGAAACGATGACCCAAAATGGCATTGCATAATATTTAAAATTTTAAAGCTTTTTTTTTTTTTAATTAAAGCCAGCCTGCCTCTGATCGCTAAGTTGCTATGTTATTACATGGCCGCCAGTCTGCTATACATAGAATTAAATGAAAATATTGTCCAAATAAAATTATCCTTAATTATTTATAAATAAAAATAAAAATATTTTTAATCTTGATTATTCTCAAATAATCCATACGAACCCTTACAAAAAATGACTTGAAGCTCCTCCAACATCTTTAGATAAAATTAATAGTTTTTTTGTCACCATGAGAAATTAATAAAATTAACCACCTAGAAACAGATCTAACCACGTGGCATTTGTACTCATGTGCTTGGAGAAGACGCTCGGTAGGGCTGTCAACGGTACGCCATTTACCGTTATGCCGTTTCGTTTAATCGAAATGGAACGGTTTGTGGCATAGAAAATTATACCGTTTTTTAAGTGGCACGGTTGATGGCACAATTGGTTATACCGTTTCGACCATTTGAATCTATTTTCAAACCGTTTTATGTGTAATATACGGTTGATGGCATAGAAATTTATTTCGTTTAATAAATGAAACGGTAAGCGGCATGCCGGTATTGTACCGTTTAATAAGTGGCACGGTAACAGTTTGATGTCATTCCGTGCCACTTGCCACGTTTTGACAGCCCTAACGCTCGGTGTGAGAAGCCTGCTTTGCCTTTGGAACTGGAAGAGACCAAAGTAAACACAAACAAAGTACCACAGCAATTACCAGCAAAATAAGCACAACAAACACAAGTAAATCGAAATACATCAACAGCTAAAAACACAACGAAGTAGCAAAACAAAAGGAGCAAAATAAGCGATTAAGAAAAGGGAGAGAATTTACAGTTATGATCTCCTGTTGCACTTTCTTGTCCGTGTTTATTTATTTATTTTTCTTTGGTAGAAGGAGAAAGGTCAAAGAGTGTTGGGATGGAAATAAATGAAGTAACGACTATTACAACAGTTTTCGGAAGGGATGTTGTACTAAATTTCCTACGCATCACTGTTCACCAGTAAAATTGACATGCACAACTAGTGCAATATTTAATCATGTGATTGAAAAAGATGTTACACAATTTTGCACGAATAATATTGTTGTTGATGAAATTGATTGGTAAAATATCTCGTCAACTTGTATTCAAAGCAAAAACATATATATTATTCGATCTGATGCCAAGGTTACAAATGGTCAAATCTTAGCTAGATTTTCTTGCTAATATGGTCTTCATTGATTTAAGATCCCTTCACCCCTTAAGCCTCAACTAAGGCATTTAAAATGTATAGCAAAAATAAATAAACGTAGATTCCTGGGTGGTATAGATGAATTATGGCACCGTTCGGATGCATTGAGAAGAAGGTAGGCAGAAAGAAAAAGGGAAGAAATAAATTATAAACAATTCAAATTCTTCACAAAGTTGCACAGTTCCCAATACTTTTTCCCACTTCTTCCTTTCTTCCCACACCTATTCAAACGGAGCCTATAATATATATATATTTTTAATGTCATAATTTTATCTGGAAAAAGGTCCCATTGGTCATGATTACAAAATTAAGAGCCGCATGAGTATAGATTTTGAGCAGATATGTCAGGAGTCAGACACAATGTTTGTCTCTCTGTAAACCCACAGAGGATCCAGATTCCTAATTAATGGGTTCCCAACCTCCTTTTCTCTCCCTTAAAAAGGCATCTCTTTCTCTAGCCACATGTAAATTTGCCAGATTGGCATCCTTTTGTTCTCTTTTGGTCGACTGTCGGTATCTTTTTGCGAGCATAAATTCATATATCTTTTATAGATTGTACTTTTTGCATCCTTAAACAGTATAATAATGCAATGATAATTCATGATTATCTTCTTTTACTTTACATTTTATTGCACTGATACATTTCATACTCAAGCTGCCGTTGTCTTAAATGAATTAAAGTTCTCTAAACTAGTGGATCCAATTCAACAAGTCATGGATAATTGCCATTTTTTATTCTCAAATGAATTAAACCAAACAATTTGATTAATTGATCGACATTGGGCACAAGACATGCATAATTATTATTAATAAAACATACATGAGAATTATAGAGATGAAATTAACAAAAAATTATTTGGCCATACATTATTTTCAAAAGAGAGGCATGGTACAAGAAAAGCATGTTGCTTTAATATTTGTTAGTCGGACTAACTAACATGCAACCTAATCAATTTCTTAATAAGGCTGATGTGCTCCGCTAATCTTATCTTGATAAGTTATATATATATTTAGAGAGATGTTTAATTAGAATTAAGCAACCTCTCTTTGAGAGGTTGCACCGTCTGTCTCTTACTCTTAACTGCTAATTTCTTCTTCTTCTTTTTCTCTCTCCTCGTCTAGATCTGTCAGACAGCTTGACAATGAAGGAGAAGGCACCAAATAATTATTGGAGTCTCGCACTTTCTTTTCTTTATCCATTCTTTTTGAACTATCCTTCTGAAAAATTTTGCAGACGACCCAATCTTTCATCTGAAGTGGCAACAAACCCTATATATGAAAAAACAAGTCTTTAAATTTCGTGATAATCTTTCTACACTCTCTTTGCTAAAATTGATAATAAAAATCAAAGTCGCTCATAAATTGTACATCAAGTGAAGTTTAATTAAGCAAATTGAAAGTCAAAGCATGCATGGTCTCCTTTTCTTTAAATCAATATTTATTCTATATAATAGCAATTTCCTTTTGTTCTTACTTGAATTATTGAGTACCTACTTGAATGTAGGCCTGTAATAATCAATGCCAAATTAGAATAATTAAGTTCAGCTTCTAGAGAGATGATATAGACAACATTGGGAAGAATCTACATCTAAACCTGTATTCTATCATCCTAATCTACTTTTTTGCACAAACAGGAAAATATCATTAGTATACTAACAACATAAAAGGCCAGCCTTTTTTTCTTTCTTTCTTTTTTTGCCATATCTAAGGCGACATTATTCTCCACCAGTATATGTTGGAGGATAAAACTATAATTCTGTCAGTACTAATATGCTCTGTTAGTTGGCACTCAGAAGGATTGATATATGATACTCTGATTAAAAAAAAAAATGTAGGAAAGAGCAAGCTCCAAATTAAAGCACTATTCTTTCCAATTAATTATCCTATAGTCCTACACTGTATATTAACAATTGTAACCAGGTCGAAACTATATGTATGGTATGGTACCTGAAAAATAGAGTTCTTGAATTCTGCTATTAATGAAAGGTTTGCAAGTTGGTATAAATTACTTACAGTGACCATTGCAGCATTTATACGCATATAAAAACTGAGTGCATCTACTTCAGTTGGAAGACAGTATTCCTCCATGATCCAACTGGTACGAGAAGCATTAATCTTATGCGACCGTTTCTTCTCTTGCTGGTGAAATACGAAGGATCTTTTCATCCCTACTATTTTTGCTCCTCTTGAAGCAAAAATTGGCTTGGAATTCCCTTTGGCCTTCCAAAATCCAGAATCTGTTGTCCTAATTGATTTGTTCCTTCTAAGGTGTTTCACATCTTCTAGGGTTGTGAAGAAGTATCTCTCTCCCTCTCCTCCACCTACTTGTTTGTCATGAGAAATGAACATGTATTGTTACAAACCAGAAACTTCCTTAATGCTAAACAAGCAACATTTTATAAATACATCATAGCTTAATTTAATATAAACCTTATCTTATATATACTAACAAGTTACAAAGTAAATTTGGTCAATTGTACGTAGCCGTGCAAAATATAAAGGCAACTTTAGCATTTACATTAGTAAATTATTGTGCTTTATACCATATATAATTTCATGCTATCAAAAGATGAATTATGCCAACAAATTAACTGGCCTGCACTCATGAGAGACCAACATGACAAATTAAAAAAAAAAAATTGTAAAACACGAACCATGTAATTCCCATGGGTTGTACTTCCACAAGTTGATTTCAGGTATCACGGTAGCCGGGAGAGGGAGAGATGCGACCTTTCGCCGGAGGTATTGCGTCACAAGCTCTTCATCTGTAGGATGAAACCGGAATCCTGGCGGTAACTTAATCACTCCTCCATTTTTAGTAGTAATGTACTCTATTCCTTCCATGTTAAGGAGATAGAGCAACTAGGCTGAGGCAAGAGAAACACTATGCAAGTGCCATTCCCTTATATAATATGGTTAATTATATTATGTGTTTTGTTGGGGGAGTGTGTATAGTCTTTTCTTTTCTTTTCCACTTCTACCTTTTCATCCTTTTGTTTTTCTTTTTTTTTTTCCTTCCAAATTTTCTTATTCCTTTTGAGGGGGTGGGAACGGTGGGTAGTGTATGAGTGGGACTCCACATCAGCCCTAAAACTCTTGTCTGTCTCTAGCTTTCCTTGGACTACTAATTCCTTCCACTAGTTGTCCTTCACTCTGATTAATTATTAAATACTTAGCTTCTGTTGTTTTCCTTTGTTGTTTGTGCGTGATTAGTGGCTAGCGCGTTTGATAGTTGGAGGATGCGTCGCAAATGAAACCTCTTCTAACTTCTATACATAAATTTAAGGAATGGTCAGAAGGAAATATATTAAAAAAAGTACTTGGAATATTACAAATATATATATCAGGGATGAGTTAATTAGAAAAAATATAAAGAGAAGTACAATTTTGTATTGAATAAGAATGCTTATTGCTTAATCAACAAACAATGCTGGACACCAATTTTGCAGTTGAAAGCATATAGAGAAATGAGAAGTACAGTGTTTCAATTGCTGACCCAAAATTATTCTACACTCTTTGACTAACTTAAGTTGATAATTAATTGTTTCTTTCAATGGTTAATGGATGTTGATTGGTTAACCGACTATGGCATGATAGTGGTACAATCAGCCTATTTTTCCATTAGTTGAATAATTGGTTGAAGTTATCCTTCGGGCAACAATTAATTTAATAGAAGGTTGGCTCAGAGTCTAAATTACCAAACACGTTTAATTGAGGGGATTGGTTTTGATGTAGATTCTGGTAATCAATCTCATATGTGAAAGTATTGAACCATTTTTAGGTCCATCTGAATTATTATATTTGTTTTGTTTTATGATCGATTAATAGGTAGATGTTATGATGGTGCCTGCAAGAAAAAGATGAGTATAAAATTAATATAAAAATTTTACTTCAAGTGGTTTTTGAATTAAAATAATTTATTTAGAGAGAAATCATCCAATCAATAGAGACTTCATGTACATTATATAACAGAAATTGAATCCGTTGACCCTCAAAAAAAAAAAAAATCAAGACCCTAAAAAAAACAGAAATTGGATCCGTTACTTGTTTTTCAAACCGTATCTAATTGCTTTTATATCATATAGGTATCCTTTTTCCGCATAATATTTACCACTATGGACTGTGAAACTTTAGTATTGGGCAATTTTCACTCACCAGATATTGAGAAAATTGAAATGACGTTTTTGAAAAATAGTGTCTCTCCCGGCCCACAACCTAATTACTTGACATCACAATTCACCACAAAGAAAGCCTACTTTTCACCTTCAGACCTTAGAATGTTTTGTTATTAAAAAAATGCTGAATAATCACTAATACAGTAATAAATACTTAATATTATGTTTCGGTTAGTACGTAACGTAAAATTGGGCAAAAAGAAAATGCTTAATTTTTCATTTTCATTTAGTCCAACAATATATTCTAAATTATAAAATTCCCACAATTTTTTCTTCTTGGTGATTAGTACTTACTTACAAATTATCCGTTACAGGCTTGGACCAAAAACGGATGTAAGTGAACTAAAGGTTTCTGTTGGGCCGGGTTGGGTATTATTTCTCGTCTACAGTTTCATATCCGATCCAAATCCATTACATAATTCTCCTCTCTGATTTTAGGGTTTACTTCTCTCAGTTTTGAGTCTAGGGTTTTAGCGGTCGTTTGGCAAGAGAGAGAGAGAGAAAGAGAGAAAGAGAAGGAGAGAGGCAAAGAGAGGGCTGGAATGGAGAACTCACCCGAGCTACAGAGGTTCATCGCGGTACTTTATTTCAAAGTTCCTTTAATTTCTCTTTTCTTTGGATTTTTTTTTAATTTGTAATTCTACCTTGTTAGAATTCACAAATTTTGTAGTTCATTTGATCTAAACAGATTACATCATGATAAATTGGTTGTGCAGACTAAAATTTATGATAATTTGAAAATTACATCTTTCTTTGTTTCAGTTTTTCTAGGTGTAATTAATTTCCCTTGGTGATGTTTTAATGTGGGTCCTATATTTTATGGTATATAAGTTTTAGTATTGTTCTACTGATAATTTTCTAGGTTGAATAGAATAAGACTCTGGAATTGTTGGGTTTCTGGTGTAGGTGGTATATATTTAATTTCTTCCTGTTTCTATCACTTTGAAATTGCTCATTTGCTCTTGATTTGTCTAATCATCAAATCATCTATTACAGATTAACCAAATTAATTTTTAGCTTTATTTTTGTTAGAATTATGTATTTAGCAAAATAGTTTCTGAAGATAGTTGCTCTGTACATTTTTATGCATTTTCAGATGTTATGATTTTCAAAAATCACATAAAAAAATTCTAAGAACCAATTTATAGTTTCTCTGTACATCTTTATGCATCTTCAGATATTATGATTTTGAAAAATCACATAAAATTTTTAAGAACCACTTTCTCAGGTGGTGTTCTGTGATTATGAAAGCAATTTTTTCTCAACTGCTTGGGTACTTTCACTTCTGAAAATTGCTTTTATCAGTCTTGCAGAAAAGGTGCCCTTATTTATTTCTCAAGCGACAACTAAAATAAGTTGTTGATCTAATATGACTTTTGGTGTAAATATCATATTTTCAGATCAATCAAATCATTATGATTTTTCTGAAAAAAAACCCATATGGGAATAATTATTTGAAGGCAGTCACGAACAGCGCCTAGTTCGCGCCTAGTTCGTAAAAATCGGGGGTTTAGGAACAAGGGAGAAGTTCACGAACTATGACTGTTCGTGGGTTGTTTGGTTCGTGCGAACAGTGCTAGTTCGCGAACTAGCTGTTCGTCCCTTGTTCGCGCCTCTTCCAAACACACCCCTAGTATTTAGCAAACTACTGTATAGTACTGTGAACTAGGAGACTAAAAATTGTCATACCTTGAATGCCAAAAAAAAAAAAAAAAAAGGAAAGAAAGATAGCCTCCTATTTAGGAATAGTTTCATGGACTTTTGAGTCAAATGTGTTCTCTTTTTGATTACCAATTGATGACATGAGGACCGTCTATTTTCTCCAAGCTTGGAACTGCTATAAGCTTGAAATTTTGTACCACGCGCAGTCACTTTTATAGATATATATAGAACAAACCTGTACCAAAAAATATTATAATTGGAAGAGAGAAGAAAGAATGTGAGCAAATGTTACGGATGGGACGATACAATTAAGTCAAGCATGGTGACAGAGCAGTATTATTTTTCACTTTGTTAAACACAATTGAGTATATTTCCCAGAAGGAAATAAACAATATGGTTAAACATTGCGTAAACAAGTAACATTTTACAAAGCATGTAGAATATTGTTATACAGCATATATGTACGGTTCAGATTATATTGATGCCAATTTTTTTTTTTTGACATGTGCTACGTCAAATCAAATGATTATCAAAATAAAATTGTATATTGTAGTTACCTTTTTGTAGTTTAGGTAGAGTGTAGATCATATTCAGTGCAATTTGTGAGCCGATCTGTCATCCATCAAGTGGTTTGAAGAATTGAGATTTCAGTTTTGGTGACACCTGACCGATGTCCAAACGATTTTCAAATTGCATCAAAATTTACACCCATCCTATCTAGATGTCAATCAAGAATTAACACATCCAGTATTCTTTGGTATTTCGACAACTGTTTTATTTGATGTCATGGATTTCAATTAACTTTGGATGTCAATATATCCTATTATAAACTCACATGTGGCACCTGTACCAACTCTGGATTAAATTATCGTGCCAATCACCTATCAATATAAAATATATATTGGCCAATAAAAAGTGATAATTTAGATATATAGGTTAGGTGAAACCCTACTGGATGACACTACTATTGACAAGATATGACTTATGAGGAGACAAAATGAAAAGAAATCCAGAAAAGACCCAAATTCAAATTTAACCGAACTTGAGCAATCCTGTGCTGTTCTGACCATTGTTGCTATAATCTCAGTCACTGATTTTTGGGAAAAAAAAAATGCAGCAAGAGAAGCAAAAGGCCATGGTTAATGAGATGGTAGGAAAGCTGACAGATGTGTGCTGGGACAAATGCATCACTGGTACACCAGGGAGCAAGTTCAGTTCCAGTGAAACCACTTGTCTCACAAACTGCGCACAGCGTTTCCTTGACATGAGCATGATTATTGCGAAACGGTTCGAATCAATGCCATAATATCTTCCACTTCATTTAATTTTTGTTTTGTTAAACCTTACTGGGATGATAAATGTAGCTTTTATTGCTATTTTCGTCAATAATTAATGCTTATTGGAGCATTGGAGCTCTTTACTCGGGATTGCTGCCTAATGTCCTGAATTGATGCAGTGCATTTCTTGTTTAACCTTGTAGCATTTGTCTCTATTATTTGGGTAGATTGATATAAATGGCATCTGCTTTTGTACCAAGTAAATCAAGAAACTTTATTATCTTTATTACTCTTTCATATGATGGTTATTTTTTTTCATCTATGGTCATCTGAAACATGTTCATGTCATTGTTAATTGCTTGGGAAGAATTCATACATTTGTGTTATTTTTCTTTTTTGTTTATCAATTTTTGATGGGATATTTCTGTCTTGGGCTTGGCCGGATTGAAGAGTGGGAGGTGCAGAGTGTCTGATTGGGAAGAAGTATGACTTATGATAAGCTTTGGGCCTAATACATAGGTTTCTAAATTTGTCATAATAATGAATTAAGTTTTAGTTAGTAACACCACAAAAAGCAACTTATTTTCCTAATAAGTTGAAACATTGACCCCACCGCCATTCCTTCGGCTGGTATCTCTCCAATCACACGGAATCCTTTTAGGTAGCATTTCTTTAGTTGGTTGAAACCAACCAAAAATTAGTCACATTTTAGAATCTCTTAAAAATAAAAAATGAAACAAAAAGATCCGACTCTAATCTAATTCGGTTTATTCAGTCAAACAGAATTAAGTATAAAAACTTAATTTATAAACAACAATTTAAGTAATAATTTACTTATTGATATATCAAAAGGTGCACCTTGCAGTACCAATTGTATGTGATTTTGTTCTGATATCTGGATGTTTTATTTTGGTTGGTTTGAATAAAATCAAACCAAATCAAATAGCCGCATTAACCAAAGTTTGCATCAAAAAGAAAAAAATAATATTAACCGAAGTTTATTCGGTCTGGTAAAAATCAAACAGCCTATTCATTTCAACATCTCTAATTGGAGGGTTTCTTAACAAATTTCCTATTCACACACTTCTAACCATGTACTTGACCTCCTGCGCAATTTTAGTATAGAAGGTTAGATCCAATCAATAGCGTCAGATTATAATAGTTAGTCTGCATCAGTTTGGACCATGAAATTAATTCAGTACGACATCAAATAAGTCGAAACCTGAACACAACTTGGTTGCTGTAAAAGATGGTACACGCAACAGTCTAGTTACCCAGGCTCTGTACCTACAAGTAGGTTTTCATGTCATACGTTTAACAAAACTTACAAACAAAAAAGGATGGCCTTCAAAATTAATACTTGAGAGTGGTCTATTTATTTATTTATAATATTAAACTTGATGGGCATGCTCTTAAAACTGGAAACCAACCCCAGCCGACCAAATGCACATCACAACATTAATGGCAGCACATGAGGAGGTTATAAAAACCAAAATAACAAAAGGGGAAAAGTAAAAGAACCCTACAACAAATAATCTAGTTGCCTACTTTCACCTCCTCCCCCAACCTTCTCAATTGGTCAAAGTATTTATCTTTTCAGATGCGGACACCAAACTAATTGGACAATCATGATGACCAATGCAACTTATTAAATTTTAGAAAGTATCATACATATATTATTTACAATTTCAATAAATTACGTTAAATATGATGGAATTTGAATGTTGATTGATATTTATGAGACGATTTAAAAATTAATAGTTAGTTTTAAACTTTTTTTTACCAATAATCAATTCGTCAAAACAAATTAGTTCCATTTATTTTGTAGATGTAAAGGAAGGTACATAAGTTGAATTTAATTTTCACAACACTTACGTTTTCAAATTTTATATTGCAAATTAAATATTTGGTGTTTAGAATTCCTAAAAGGACATCAATATTAACATGACATATTTCTGAAAGCTCAAGTTCCGAAAACAAAATTGAAAAATCATGAAACAAAAATAATTAAGAATATTATCGGAAAAATTAAAATTATAAAAATAGGAAACGTTATGAAGGGAGAGGTAAGGAAAATATGTTAACATTGGAGTTTATGGGACCCACAAGGAAAAATTTTGTTGGCGCAACATTGTTTTAAATTTTGCATTGTCGTTTCTAAATTCCAACTAGCACAGTCAAATCTTTATTGTTTTTGACTCGACAGATAATAGTAACATGTGTAGATTCTTTGTGCTACTTCATTGAGGTGTTTGGTGTAGCGAACCGAACAAGTGCACTAAAATTTGACACATGGGTCATTGAAAGTTTGGAATGTTCCATTCGTTGACAATTGACATAGGTTATTGGTGACAACAAATACGAGAAGTATATGTGTGATGCTAAAATTTGATATATTTCCCCTACTTGATCTCCCCTTCCAAAGTCTCACTAGTAGTCTTCATCAAATATCGTGCAACACATATCTTGATGCGGATAGCTGATATTTTTCAGGTGCGCAGGGGAAAGCGATTGCTTGGCAATATATTTTTGACATGGTAAAGTATTACTACAGACCAAGAGTTCATGTTGAACATATAGATTTTTTCAATACATTATCTTAGAAGTTTAATTTGTAAAAAAAAAAGAGTAATGCTAGAATCAAACATATAGGACGTCAAACACGATCCAAACGTAGCACATTAAAATTTCAAACGGACGATCCAAACCGCTCAATATGATCTCTATATTAAAATATCTTTGATAATCAAATTTTATATTTTTTCATATTTTCTAACTATTTTTTTTCGAATTTTCAAAATTGAAGGGTTCAGAACTTTTTAGATTGAGCATATTGAAAAATTTCAAAAAAATAGTAAAAAAATTTGAAAAAATATAAAATTTGGTCTCCATGAAGATTTTATAACACAGAACAATTTGAGCGGTTTAGATCGGCCATTCCAATTTTAAAAATTAAAATTTCATCGTGTTGGACAAGTGTACGTGTCCTATATGTTTGACACTAGCAACTCCAAAAAAAAAATGTTCTACTTCTACGGAGATGGCCATTGAATGTGGAGTACAGAGCCCACTAATAAATGACCCTCTGTACACATTTATGTAGCCCCGCCATCCCGCCTTCTCTCTCTCTTCTGGCCTCCTGAGAAGGCATTAAATGTCTGAGCATCGCTCATTAATGTGGATCACATCTCTCTCTCTCTCTCTCTCTACAGAAGAATTGTCTGTGTTGCAATTCTTCCATCTTTTCACTACACCATCTTTCCTGGTACGTCCATGTGCTGAGATAGAGAAGGTGAATTGATACAAGGGATAACGGTGTCAGTCACCATAGACTCAGCTAGAGGTTGATTTCTATTTCAATTGCAATTTGCAAATTTTTCTTGTGATGAAGCAACCTCAAGCACTTGTTCTAGTAGTAGAATATTAAAGTTAATAAACAATTGAAGGGCTTATTTTCATCCCAAAGTTATGTTAACGCACTCCAATAAGCTTGTTTACCTTTGATATCTGTTTAATATGATTTGATATACATTGTTAAACTTGTTATGCTAAAACATAACAGTAAAATTAGTGCAAAGGCTAGCAATCAATAGAATAAAAGAAATAAATTAAACACTGCGGACACATTATGTTGATAACAGTAATCAATAATTACAGTTGTTAGGATAATTATGACATTCATTTGTACTGTAGATATAAACTATCATGTCAATGCTCAAAGAAACTTATTCTAAAAAATAAGTTTAGTAAACTTGCTGAGTAGATTCTAGCAAACGCATCAAAGCACAAGGGGAAGCATGCAACTCCTCTTGCATACGCCTCTGGCTACAATAGTTTAGGAGCTAACCATCAAAAGTATTAAAACTAAAACAAGTCTAATAACTTACATTACCAAAACTCTTAAGCACATAAGCCCCAAATTATAGATAAACCCAGAAGGGTTTATACAAACCAATTAGGAGTGTTTCTTTTTCCCTCTCAATCTCTCTTCACAATTGGAGCTTGCTAAGGTTGGAAGAGGCAGTAGAAACCTCACCTTCTTCTCTCTTGGTTGTTGGTGAAGGACGTGCAGCAAACACCGGGATCACAGATCGTACTTGCACCATAGGTGCCATTGCTGGTGTATGATTATATCCACCTCTACAAATCAAAGTAGGCACTTGAATGGAACCTAAATTGCCAAATTGCCTTGGACTGAAACTGATCTTTTGATCCAAATTTGGCCTTCCAGATCCAAAATTATTCCTGAATTGTGGGGTAACATGCTTCTCCTTATCATCCAATTGATGATTAAAATGCAGGGGTGGTACAAACTTTGGAGTGTTTTGATAGGTCGGTTTAGGAAATGAGATGGTCTCAAATGGCCGCAATTGATGTTGGTTTGGTTTAGACTTGAGAGGAGAAGAGGAGCGCGCAGTATCTATCAGACCAGAATTGGGCGTCTTTTTTAAGGAGATTTTGTCCTCCTTTGGCTTGAAGTTAGAGAGGACTCTTGCCACAACTACTGACTCTTGTTCTTCATTAGAAGGTTGAATCTCTTTCACTTGATGGTTTTGTTGGTGATGATTTGAACCCAAATCTGGCACTGTTTATATTCAAAATTGTAATGTCTGAGCAAAGCAAAAACTTTTCAAAAGAGTTCTAATATTGTTTTGTTTCATACTCCTTTTCTCTCTATTTGGAATGCATGATAAATATCAGATAGTTTGAAATAATTGTGGAGTATTCCTGTCCTGAAGGAATTTTTTTTTTTAGGGTATATACATGGTAAATATTTGGCAAAGGGAAAATTGTACCCTGGTCCCTTGAGTTGTCACAATTTGGTTATGGTGGTCCCTATACATTTATTATTATGTTCAAGTTGGTCTCTATAGATGATTTGTGATGTTGCAATGTAACTATACATTTAAACAGCTCTGTAGGCATGTTAACATGACACCAAAACATCCTTAAATAAAACAACTAGATTGAACAGTCCCAATGTAATGGAGGATTATCCAAACTAACACCATAATGAAGCGTACCATTTATCAAATTAAACCATGCAGAACTTCACATTTCAAAAGAGGAAACTAAAAGAGAGACTATACTTTGTTTTAGTGATGCCCAAGCAGCCATGGCAGCATTTTTCTCAGCTTGTTTCTTGGTCTTGGCCGGCTCACCACTGAAACTCATACCAGCTAGCTCGACCATAGAAGAAAAAACAGGGGAATGCCCAGGTCCAGATCGAGTCGTTGTGTAGACAGGTAGCTTTAGGCCTGCTCTATGAGCTGTCTCTTGTAAAAGGTTCTTATATACACCAGTCTCATCCTGAACATAACAATAGAAGAATTTAAACCCTGATATGATTTCAATTAATTTCGATTTAATTCTGCATGCATGTAGCCTCTTCTTATATACCTCGGTTATATTCTACTTTTCCTAAGAAAGAAGCGAAAAAGAAACAATATTGTTCTGTATTCTTTGTCATTTTTTTAGAGACATCTAATTACAGTATTACACTAGTGAAACACAAGAATAACCCAAGTAGATAAATCACCAAAAGTTCCAATATTAGAAATTTCATAGGTATCCATAAGCTCACTTTATCAGTCACAACAAGCTTCACACAGGAAATTTAGAAAAACAAATAAGCATTAACAAACTATCAAAGAAGTAAGATAGGTCCATGTATCATGCCACCCGAATATCAACAACATTTGAACAAAGTTCTATTACATAACATGCACGACACCTATTAAATTAAGAAATTCCAAATAGATTACTGATTTTCAAGCTTTGTGAAAGGAGTTAAATTCTATACAAACAGTGAAACAGAAGCTGACAGCTGAAATAACTATAGAGGAAAACTTACAAGGACTTTGGCTGTGAGTGATTTGGAGGGGCCCCGATTGGACAAGCTGGAGAGTGCCACCTCGGCAGCAGCATGCTCAGCCTGTCGTAGTGTTGTACAGTTGCTGGGGCCCACAAAAGTCTCCCCATTAAATGTGACCGAGGCCTTGAAACGAGGTGCATGGTCTGGACCTTGACGAATCGAGGCATAGGATGGGAGGTTGAAGCAGCTTCTTTGTGCTAGCTCTTGCAACTGATTTTTATACATTCCTTGAATAAATGCAAAATTAATACAGGAAGAGCATCAATAAAAATTGATTTTCATTTTACTTTGCTTTAAAAAGAGGGGCAGTCAGGATTATATGCAACAAAGGTTCTAGTATTCCTATTTTATTGATTATACACAATAAGTTTATAAGTGCATATTAACCCCTATTTAAGTTCCACGAATCAAAGGTTATGTACCAGTATTGAGCTGTATATTTAATCTTGGTACCAGCAAAGGTCCCACATAACAGTGACCCCCCAGTAAGCATAGGCGGCGGATGATATGTGAAGGGGGAAATCAATGGTCAAAGCAAGAAGGATCAAATATTTTTTCTATAGTTTTCAACGAACAAAAAATTTATTGAAATTTAAAGCAAACACAATAAGAACTGATTATACCATACCATGCTGGATAGCACGCCATGATGCTATCGTGGCATGAAGGTAAATACAGTTAACTTCTAAAAAAAAATCAAGTCATTTTGTTTTCTCATAAATTATTGCAGCTTGGAGAACTAGGATCTGAACTAAAATAAATAAGAAAAGAGAGCACAAGCATGTCACATGTAACAACCCTTGGCATATATTAGGCTTCTATATGAGCTGTAAATGAGAGATAGATGTTTCCAAATTCCAACGTCATGCACTAAATGAAAGTTTGACCACGTTTTTCTTCATAGAAAAAAGGGAAATATAGAAGTTTGACTGCAATTTGACATTACAAAGAGAGGCAGTGAAAAAGCCAAAATATAAATGATAAAGGATGCCTTTCTATCTGAAAAGATTACTTTTGGAATTACGCAGATGCCAGAAGAGGCATGGATTTGAGAATAATTTGTAGATTAAAAGGTTATAACAAAAAATAGTCTCCTCTCTCTCTCTCTCTCGCTCTGTTTTTTAATCATGCCTTTCAGTTTAGATAGGAACTTGAAGGACAAGTTCTGGATTGGCAAAGATATCAAAAGAGCTTTCTTTTCAAAAAATATCCGAGAAAGGCATATTTAGAATGAATTTGTGATGGTGTGAAATTAAAGTTTAACAGTTTATATGCTAAAAATTGGTAGAGAGTATGACAGAGCATTTGTCATTACACAGAAGATCAATACTCTTTAGTCTTTACCTTTTCTTACTAGAAGGAAACTAAGAACTCTTTGTGTGTAAGCAAGGGATAGAAACCAAACAACAAAAGGTGTTTTAGAGAAAAAAAAATGATCATGAGAAAAAAAGGTCTACCTGAGAAAAAAAAAAGATCTTTCTCACTCTAAAATGCAAGCCCAAAAGCCTTTTCTCACTCTAGACGAAGTGACGCATGATAGCATTGGAGGAGAAGAAGAGAAAGGATTTGAAAGCAGGGAGAAGAGATATTGGTCTCTTGCTTTTCTCTAAGAAGAAAATTTAAGAGGGAGAGAGAAAGAGAGAGACTGAAATGGGTCTTTGCTTCTTTTTTTTTTCTTTTGTTTTATGGTCTCATGTATTTAAGAAGCACAGTTTCCTAATGAAGCACGCTTTTCCAGCAATTTTAGTGAGAGAGAGAGAGAGAGGAAGAGATGAGGCAGGTCCAGCTGACTCTCTCTCTGCCATTAATGGCGCATTAAAAGCTTTTGTATGCATGCTGTAGCGCTCTGTCTGATGGTTTCAACTCTCAAGTTATTGTTTGGTACTTAAGTAGAAGCAATCATTTTAAGAGCAGGTTAGTATTAAGGTCTACAATCAATTAATGTTTAAACTTTAAACAGGGAGACAAATTATCCTGGACATTAAATATTAGGGAGAGTATCCTCTGGATGGTTGAATACAATCATCTAGTAGACGTCTTTTGATCCGAGCCGTCCGATTTAATCTTAACGGTTAGATCTTTTCGGTCCTATCAATCTGTCTATTATGCACGGGGTATCCATATCCATTGAAATTAAATCGGACGGCTGAGATCGAAAGCATTCACTGATGACCATCCAGAGGATACGATTCCTACGGGCTTATGGCAATGAGATTATTTTATGTTCCGTCTTAAATTAAAGTCAGGAGATATAGATAAAATATTTTTTAATAAATGTAATATTAGGACTGCAAAACTGGAAGTGGGTTGGCTCTTTTTTTTTTATCGCATCATATTTGTTCCAGATGTTGGTTTATTGCTTTATTATTTCTGCCACTACGCAATCGCTCTTAATTTTCAAATAAATCCCAATATTTATGAAATTTCAACTTTATTAGTTATATACTTATATCCAAATGAATCTAAGAAGAGAGAATTTGTGGAAGGTTGACTTTTTTAAATTTTCAAATTACAAAGACAACCAATTAGATTTCAAATTCAAAAACTCAAATGACTGGTCCAAAATGCTCAATATGTTTTTCATATTAAAATCTCCTTGCTGACCAAATTAAATAATTTTTTTAATTTTTTAAGAATTTTTTTTAATTTTCAAAAATGGTTGTTATTTAAGGTTCAGACCTAATAAGATCGAGAATTTTCTAAAATATTAAAAAAACATAGTAAAGTATTTCGGAAAAAATATAAAATATGGTCAGTAAAAAAATTTTAATATAAAAATCATATTGAATAGAACCAGTTTGAATTGGTTATTTGAAGTTGATATAAGATCGAATTTGACGGAGCCATCCATTTATATCGCTTTGATTTTAACATTTCTCTATATGTATTCTATTTTTTAAATTTATACGGCCTTGGCATTGTCACTGCCTCACTGGTACAGATATAGATGTGTTTGGATAAAGAATTGAAATAACGCGGATAGTGCTAATATGGGAATAATGTGATTCTGACTTTTGGACTAATTAGCAAAATAATGTTATTTGAGTGCTTCTACGTTTCACAAATAAATCCAAGTTTCAGAATAGTTATTAACATGTATTTGAGACAAAATTAATTTGCAAGGGACAAAATGACGGATGAGAACCGGACTCTTGTTCAGAGAGAAATGGAAAAAAAATAATAATAAATAAATACTACTCTTGCATATTTTCTCAGCAAAATCCCCCAATGCATCTGATTTTACCCATATACCCTCGTAAGCACCGATTGATGATCGGTTGTTGCTAGTTTATCTGGTTTCTGGCTAGACAACCAGTACGGTAGTACCATGTAATCAAGCACTCATTTAGAGTTGTCGGACCAATATTGTCAAAGAAGAAACAGTGATAGCATTGGAGTAAGTCTCTTATTTAAATTATTATGAAAAAGACCTGATTGAATTAATGAGGGAAAAACATGGAATCGCACAATTTTTTCTAACAAAGTAGCGAGAAAATACACCTGTTTAATAACAAAGTTGTGATTTTTTAATTTTGTCGATATTTTCTTTCAAACAAAATTTATTGATGCTAGTCCTAAAAGGCTTTTTTTTTGTAAAAAAAAAAAAATAGTGAATGGATCCTTCAATACATTAAAGGATATTATTAGTACTACTGCTGATATTAACTACTTAACAACCACAACCTAATAATTCTCACAAGTGTTTAAGGATTCCGTCTGGTATCATATCACCCCTTATATATTCCCATCTGCAGTTGCCCAGTTGCATTGCTAAATCTTCACCATTAAAAGCATATTTCTTTTCATGGTAAATTGAAATCAAAGCTCCCAACTTATTTCAAATATGAATGTTTATAAAAGACTCCTCAATCGAGTTTTGAACTTGCAACAATTCACACGTAAAGTGCTATTTGTCACTAGACCAGCATTAAAAAAAAAGTTAACTATAATTGAAGAATAAAACTCATCATCACTTGATTTTACCTAAAGAAATATTATCAGTTGCTCCTATTTGATCTTAAAGATTAATATTAACTCTCAAGAAAGCATACTTGGAGGACTTGATCCATATTTGTATCTTTAAAAATAAAAAAATCCCTCAAATATTCTATTATTCATTTCCTTTCACAAAATCTAAAAAACGTCTAAAAATGAGGTACAATCTTATGTTTGGTTTGCCATTTCGTTATTGAAATCTTTGAAATCAGACTGTCACTAACCGTTTTATTACCATTTCACGTCACGATGAAACGTTAAAACGACAGCAGTTGACAGGTCTACATACTACCTTGTGTACGAGAAGTATACAAAAATAACAAACAAAAACACATGACCGATAGTCCGATACAGATCATTGGGAACGTAAGCTTTATTTGCCCTGCAACCAATAAATCTCTCATCTTTCACATTATGAGAATTACTTAGAGTAATCAACACCTTCTACAATCACGCAATCAGAGCGTTATCCCTCTCACCCTCACCCTCACTCTCACCCTCACCCTCATCATGCGCGTTATCCCTCTCACCTCCTTCGTTCCCCTCACGCAATCATAGCGTTATCCCTCTCACCTCCTTCGTTCCCCTCTCCTCACGTCGATCTCGCCTCTGCCTCACCTCCGCCTCTCCTCTCCTCCGCCTCCGCCTCGCATCCGCCTCTCCTCTCCTCTGCCTCCGCCTCCGCCTCGCATCCGCCTCTCCTCTCCTACGCCTCCGCCTCTCACCTCCTCCGCCTCGCATCCGCCTCTCGTCTCCTCCGTCTCACCTCCACCTCCGCCTCCCCTCACTGCTCCCTCTCCTATACCGATCAGATCTGGTTGAGGAAGAAAAAAGAGGTTTAGATCTAGTTCTGTTACAATTTGGGAGTAACTAAATTACTATAAGGAATGATATTAATCAGTGTAGGGGAGTATCTAATATGTATAAGGGAGTAAATACATTCATATCTGATTCTGCTGTTTTTTTGGAGTAACTAAATTACTATAAGGGAGGAAATTGATCAGTATAAGAGAGTAACTAATATATACAACGGAGTAAATAATATACATATCTGATTCTACTGTTGTTTGGGAGTAACTAAATAGCTATAAGGGAGTAAATAACTAGTATACAAGGAATATCTAATATGTATGAGGGAGTAATAATATTCAGAACTGATTCTACTGTAGTTTGGGAGTAACTAAATAACTATAAGGAGTAAATAAGTACTATTAAGGGAGTATTTCATACAAGTAAGGGAGTAAATAATATTCATACATGATTTTGCTGTTATTTAGGAGTAACTAAATAGCTATAAGGGAGTAAATAACTAACATAAAAGGAGTATCTAATATCTATATGGGAGTAAATAACATTTAGATTTGATTCTACTGTTGCTTGGGAGTAACTAAAAACAATAAGGGAGTAAATAATTAGTAGTAAGGAAGTATTTAATATAAGTGAGAGAGTAAATAATTTTTAATTTCTGATTTTGATAAGGCAGGGCTGCGCGGCAGGGCTGGGTGACGACGACGGCAGGGCTGCCCGCTGGCGACGCGATGTCGCGACGGCTGAGGGTGACAGCGACGGGATGACGCGACGACGACGAGATGGCGCGACGGCCGAGGGCGACGGCGACGGCGACGGGATGGCGCGACGGCGACGGGCGAGAGGATGGGCGAGAGATGCGCGTGAGGGGGTGAGGCAGGGTGAGAGCGACGCGGAGGTGAGGGGAACTTGTTTTTCTTTTTTGGACAGCGATTTTTTTCTATTTTTGACATATGATTGCGTGATTGCCTGACTGCTTGATTGCAGTTATCAGCTCCGTTCACATTATTAAGGCTATGTTGGGTACGTAATCTTTATTTGCCTTCCGGCCCATTAGTATAATATATTTGTGTTTCATTTAGGCCCATTAGGGAGAGATCTATATCCGAAATTTTGGATAATAATATTAAAATAATATAATCCAATAAAATTAATATCCATATAATCAGTTTAATATAAATAGTATCGTAAGATCGGAATCCTGGATTCCGATCTAACGTTAGATCGGATTCTGGGATTCCGATCTAACGTTAGATCGGATTCTGGGATTCCGATCTAACCTTTACTATATATATAAGGGGTTTCCGATCTAACCTTTGTCGCTGCCTTTCGCTCGGACGCATTTCTTCGCTCCGTGAACAGTAAGTTTTTTTTTTATTAATTTAATTATTTATTTATTTAGTTTATTAGTTTTTAATTTAGTTAATTAAATAAAAAATAGAAAAATATTGGAAAAATATTCAAAAAATCTGAAAAAATCAGAAAAAAATCTGAAAAAATTTATATGTAATTTATTAATTATATTGGATTTTTTTTTGTCTTTTTATTTGTTTATTCACTACTTAATTAATTAGAAAAATAGATAATAAATTGTAAAATTATTTGAAAAATACGGAAAAATAAGAAAAATTCATATGAAAATTTATGTGTAATTAATTTTTTTTTTGCTTTTAATAATTAAGATTTTGATAATTAAATATGGTAAAAATTAGAAAAATGATAATAATTGATGGTATTAATTAAAAATATAGGTAAAAAATTGTTTAGAAGAGAGTCAATTCCTTTCTACTCCAGGTTAGCTTTTTTATATGTTTATTTTATTATTGTTTGAATAGAAATGTTTGTGAATTGCTTGTAGATTGATTGATGGATTGTAAAATTGTGAAATACAATGATTGTAAAATTGTGAAATGCTTGTGAAATGCAATGTTTGAATTATTGATTCATTGATACTTGTGAAATGCAATGATTGTAAAATTTGAATGATTTATTCAAATTGGGTTGGGTTGGGTTCAAATTGGAATGAAATTGGGTTGGGTTGGGTTCAAATTGGGTTGAAATTGGGTTCTAATTGGGTTCTGATTTTTTGGAAAACTCTCCCGGTACAGGGGAGATGCTGCCGAAATTTTTATAGATTTTATACTTTATTAAATTTTAATTGCAGTAACAGTCGAAATGCCACCGCGAAGAAGAATACCAGAGGATCCACGTCGATCCACGAGGCGTCGAGGAGATCCTGGCGCATCTACATCAGGAGGAGATCCTGGCGCTTCTTCATCTGCCCCTCCTGCTGCCCCCCCCCCCCCCGTTCCTCCTCCTGCTGATCAGCTTCTGCATCTCAGTCAGTCTGAGCTTCGAGGCGTACGAGTAAGTTTTTTTTTATTTATATAGTTAATTCTTTTTTATATATATATATTTTAATAGTATATATAGGAAATAATTTATTTTTTGAATTATTTAGGGTATAGGGTTTAGGGTTTAAGGAAATAATAAAATTTTTTTATTTATGTAGTTAATTTTTGTATATAGTTAATAGTATATATAGTAAATAATATGTTTTTTAACTTATTTAGGCGTGGACGCCCGAAATGCATAAGGCAAAAATGATACGAACCGAGGAGGTGGACCAGCGTCTTGTGACATTGGGCCTTATTCATTTCGTTGAGTTAGGTCACATGCCATTGGATCGTTCCATGATACAGGGTCTAGCCATGTTCTGGAGGCCCGAGACCCACACGTTCCACTTTCCCCGCGTAGGCGAGATGACCGTTACTCTTGAGGTATTATTTTTTCCAAGTTCTGTTGGTAACTATTTATTTATTTATTGTTTTTTTTTGTTGTTTAATAAAAAAATATAAATAAAATTTGCAGGATGTCGCCTTCATTTTTGGCTTGCCTACGACTGGACGACCGGTGACCGGTCGTACTGATTACGACGATGTGCAGAAGCTAGCCGACTTTGCATTGCCACGGGACACTCCTATGGAGGATGTTCTAGATTGCTTCAGAGAGAGGGCGACTGATCGACGTGCTGGGAGGTAACAAACGTTTTAAAATTTAATTTAAATTTTGAGATATGCTGCAATATATATATATATATATATATATATATATATGTGTGTAATGTTTATGTAATGCATGAAACTTCACGCAGTACAGTTTGGGAAACTGCGTGATATGTGGGCTCAGGGACCTGGGTCAGAGGACGCAGATAGGATCGATAGATACACTCGGGCCCTGGTGTTGGAGTTGATGGGTTGCGAGATGTTTCCAGATACCACAGGAGATTATGTTCATTGTTTTTATCTGGAGTTACTTCGGGTTAGTAATTGTAAATATTAAGAACATCTCTTACATTAGTACTAACTTGGATAACTTAGTTTGCAACTAACGAAAAATATTTTTTCTTATTTGCAGGATGTTCATGCATCGGATTCAGTTAGATATAACTGGGGTGCGGCCACACTTGCTATGTTATACCGCGGCCTGGACTTGGCAGTCCTGGCAAATGGCGCTCAGAAGGTTCCTGCTCCGTGGCTACTGCTTCAGTTGTGGTCGTACACCCGGTTATTGCTTTGTCGCCCGTCCGTTACGAAAAGTTTCCAAGGTTGGGGGAAGCCGTCAGTTGAGAGATGTCCGCCGTATGGGAGGTATAATATTTTTTTAAATAAAATAAATGAAATATTGTAATATAACATCAATTTGTTTGTTTAAAAATTATAATCAAAATTTTGGTAAACAAATTTGATAGGTAATAATTAATTAGTTAAAATTAATCCAAATTCGTTATTTGAAATTAGTTAGTTAAACAATTAAAATTAGTCATAATTGTAAACAAATTAAAATTAAATTACTCATAATTGTAAACAAATTAAATTACGTAATTTAAAATTAATTACTTAGTTTAACAATTGAAATCATGATAATTGTAATGATTTGGCAGGCAATGGACGACACGGCTGAGGTCGAAAAAGGTGAAAGGTCCCGTTCGCAGCGGTATTGAGTACGCTCGAGACGTACTAATGAAGATGGAGCATGCACACGTGGTGTGGCGGCCATACGAGGATGAGCTCAGACAGGTGGTCATGCCTCCTTATGCCCGCTACGAGCAGAGGTACTACCGGCTCCGCGTTCCATGCATCCATTTCTGGGTCGTGGCGTGGCACTATGCCGATCGGGTGATGCATCAGTTCATGCTGTTCCAGACTGTTCCGCCTCCTCTTCCTACGGTACGTTATTCTTTTCACCTTTGTGATTTAAATTGAAATATTTATAATACGTGCATTACATATGACCTAAAAAAACAGGCTTGGAGGAGGATGGAGGCTTTGTTACAGTACCGGCACAACACATTTCGGCAGAGGGATTTGCAGGACCTTTTCTCAGTAGAGGTTGCGCTGTGGGCCGACACGACGCAGGTCGAGGTGGCAGAGGCGCGGCCATGGAGTGATGATATTTTGCCTGCGTACGATAGATGGATGCGGATACATGGAGGTGCTCATCTTGTCCCCATTCCGGGAGTAGCACAGCAGATTCCAGCTAGCTCCATGGCCTATCTAGAGGATGCGCCCGAGCGGGTGTCTATGGTAAGTTTTTTACTCAATTAAAATGAATTGATTTGTATTTTGGTCACTAACAACAAATAAACAGGTCAAGCACATATTGACGCAAGCTCTGCGAGCATGTGCATGGGCGGTGAAGAAATGATTCAGACGGGCTGGGAAGGAGATGCTGAAGGGCTGCAGGACGCAGTTGGAGCTCGTCTGCGAGCATGTGAAATACGCTCTGAAGAATTCTAACAAAAATAGTGAGCTGTTAATTGGCGGACCTATTTTCCTAAACTTAAATTTCAAAATTTTTAGGCGTACCATTTGTTCAAAACAAAAATGACAAAGGATCGAGATAGTCACACTTTCAACTGAAAAAACAGCTCTGGATTCGAAAAGTTTGGCGCTAGAAAAATATGAAATACGCTCTGAAGAATTCTAACAAAAATAGTGAGCTGTTAATTGGCGGACCTATTTTCCTAAACTTAAATTTCAAAATTTTTAGGCGTACCATTTGTTCAAAACAAAAATGACAAAGGATCAAGATAGTCACACTTTCAACTGAAAAAACATTTCTAGATTCAACTTAGTATTACGAATATTACAATTATTACATTATCACATCACATAAAAGTACAATTCAACTAAATATTACATTATCACCACAAAAATTACAATTATTTTCTTCCTCCTCTTGCAAAATTAGTTATTCTTGCGCCAAGACGTAAAATTCCACCACGTATTCCGGTTTGTGCTCTGCTACTCGATGCTCCTTGACTGTCCCTTGTAATTGATGTCCCCTGACTTGTGACATACCTAGCAGAACTTGAGCGTGGATCCACGCTAATGGAATTTCGGCGTGGTTCATTTCCTCCTATACCAAGACTAATACGACTCTGAGTTCGTGGATCTACGCTAACAGAATTTCGGCCAGGTTGAACTGGCTCCCTGGAAAAAGAACTTTCACCTCGGTTACCTGTTGAAGGCGGAGCTCTATTCCTTGTACTTGTTCGTCTATGCGTGTTGGCACGCCTACCAGATTGAAGTTCCTCCAAAGAGATAGGTGGTTGTGGGTTGTTGTCCTCTGTGGTTCTTCTTTTTTTATTTTTATTATTTCGCATTGCATCCATCCACATCCAATCACGGTCCTTCTTTCGCCGCCCCCGATTAATCATATTCTTATCAGGGAACACCACAGGTCCATCGTAGCGAGGCCAGTTCTCTTCGTCTTCATAGCAGTGGAAGTCACTTGATGACCATATTTTAACCATGTTCTCCGTACTGTATAGTGGGTCTATAAATTCATCTACTTCCCATCTATATGTACCGCATATGGCAACAACATGAGCACATGGTATTCCGGTCAGTTGAGGTTTTTGACATTTGCACGTCACACGCCTGGTCGGTAGTTGAGGATCTTCCGGTTGATAATTGCGGTTGATGAGAACTTTGTACTTCCACGTTCTTCCAGGGAAATCTTTCTCGTTGGGCACCTGTACATCGAACTCTCCACGTTCAATATCAATGGTTACCACAGTCATCAGCGCTGTAAATTTTAAAATATATATAAAAACATGTAAATATAAATGAAGGTTAATTTTTAGTAAAGTATACAACGGTAATCCTTACCCGCTTTAAGAGTATGCTTCATGACTTTTAATTGCACCTCTTTTGGCCACCGTTCTCCATCTGCCTGTCTTCCCAATGCTATTTGCTTCCTTTCATTAAACCACTGCACAGTCTTGTACCAAGTGCCTTCTACGAGTTCAACAACTGTGAGTCTTCTCTCAACCTTGTACCGGCTATTTAGACTTTCAGATCCGTTACTAGTCATAAGACCCCAACGTGCACCAGTGTCAAAAGTTTGCGGCCACCTCTCTGGTCTCATTCGCTCATTGGTATCTGTCTCGTTTTCTTTACCACACTTCTTAAGATAATCGATAACTTCAGGGTTTGTCACTCGGAGTTCCTCCCACATTTTCATGAATGGTCGTTTCTTTTTCTTGTTAGCCAACTTATTTCTAAATTTGTGTGGTATACCTTTGCCTTTACCAGAAACCTTGTACACATTTTCACATAAATGTTGCATACAATACCGATGTACGGCCAATGCAGGCTCCGTACTTTCTTGCCATCTGTACTGTGGTCTTTTAAACATGTTCCTTATTCCCCAATAACGGTCTGAGACAACACAAAATTTTTTTGGTCCCACCACTTGTTCCCTTAGAAATTTCATGAACCAACCCCAGCAAGTTTCATCCTCCGTTCTCACTAAAGCAAATGCTAACGGAACAAGCCGTTGCTCAGGATCGTAACCGCAAGCGGCTAAGAATTTACCCTTATAGCGACCTGATAAGAAAGAGGCATCAATGCTAATCACGGGCCTAATATACGGAACCGCCGCGATACAAGGCCCGAATGCCCATGCTGCTGCTTCGAACATAGCTCTGTTCGGATCACCTACGCTTTTAAACAACCACTTTATCTGCGTGCCGGGTGTCGTCCTCTGTATAGCCAATAAAAGACTCGGTAGTTTGTTGTACGAATCTTCCCATGAACCAAAAAGATGTTTGATTGCTCTTTCTCGCCCCCGCCAAATCTTGTTATAAGTGGGCACCACATTCGGGCATGTATGCTCGTGTTCATTCGTTATTATCTTCCAAAATTTGCCTTCTCTCTCTGTACGGGCATACATACGCCACTTACAACCATATTCCTTACAGTTCAATATTAATTTTTTCGGAGAACTAGCAGTGGTTTTATGTTGTACATTTAAACGTAATGAGTATTTTTGACACTCTCCTATGAGTTGCTCTTTCGAGAAAAAAATTGTCCCTTCTGCTAATGGCCCTGATCCATGAGGTTGAGACGGTTGAGGTACGGAATTTCTATACTCAGAAATATCTAGAAATTGCTCTACGGGATTTCTATACTCAGAAATATCTAGAAATTGCTCTACAGGATCATTAATTAAAATAATTCATTACCTAAAATAAATCATTTTTTTCAAATATAATTACTTACATTAAATTAGTTAAATGAAATTAAATTAAATTATTCCATCCTTTTCAAATATAATTACTTAAATTAAATTAGTTAAATTAAATTAAATTATTACATATTCAATTAACAAATATATATTTAATTAAATTAAATTTAATTAACAAATTTAATTATATTATATATTTAATTAACAAATATATATTCAATTATTACATATTTAATTAAATTAAATTAAATTTGTTTTCTAAATGAAATTAAATTAAATTAATTACTTCAAATAACTAAATAAGATTTTATTACATTAAATTAAGTCAAATTATTAAATAATTTTATTTAATTAAGTAAAATTACATTAAATTAAGTCAAATTAAATTCATGCAACTGATAAAGTCTGGAAAAGGACTGCAAAATGACAGGCGTGCTCTGATAAAATGTCAAAAGTATACTGATGCCTACCTAAGGACTGCAAAAGGACAGGCGTGCTCTGATAAAAGCTCAAAAGTATACTGATGCCTACCTAAGCACTGCAAAAAGGACAAACGTATTCTCATAAAGTCTGAAAAGTATACTGATGCCTACCTAAGCTATGCAAAATGACAAACGTATTCTGATAAAGTCTGAAAAGATATCACATTATATTTATTAATTTTAAATAATTGCAAGTCTAAACTGATCTATAGAATTATTCTTCCTCAGCAAAAATATGTCACACCCACTCAATCCTTCTTTCTTCAATATTCACTACCATGGAGAAAGGAAATACCTCCAACAGTGAAGTGCGGGAATGGCCATCTACTCGACATGAGTACTTGCCAAATTACAAACATTCCCCTGCCAATCCAAATGAGATCGAAAAAGGAGATTATCATGCGATATGTAATAAATGTTACCGCAAATTCGACTACAATATCCATTCGCAATATGGTGGCGAGTGGCCATTATACACCCACTATCAGTGGCACATTCATGGTGGCCCAGAAAGAGACCGCAGGGAGAGATTGCGACATTACCTTACTAAACCTGAGTCGAGCAACTCTGAACTCTATAAAAAGTACTACACAGAACCTGAACCGATGCCGGAACTCAAACCGTGGAAACCAGATCCTACAACCATGATTGTTTACGAAAGCATATACGATTTTCGTGGAGACCAAACAGTGAGCTGTACAAAGTGTGGTCAGGTTTTCAATTTCAAAGATACCATTTTGCGTGACCACTACGATGAACACAAAAAACAAGAAGAAAGGGATGAAATTCTAAAGAGATTCAGAGTGAAAGAACAATGGTTCGAAAGGAGAAGAATGGAAGAAAAGGCCGCCGAAGAGAGCCGGAGGTTGCAACAAGAAAAAATTGGAAAAAAATTAAGGAGAGCCTAATAAAGATCAAGAAGAGAGATGAACAACGCAAAATTGCAGTAGCTAGAATGGCTGAGATTGAGCAACAAGAAGCCGAGGCAGCTTTCTGGAACGAAGCCGCTCAATTCGCAGACAACCCGGCTGCGAATAATCAACAAGAACATGATGAGGCTTTTTGGAACGAAGCAGCTCAACTCGCTGAAAACCACGGTGCCAGTAATGAACAACAACCTGATGCCGCTTTCTGGAACGAGGCCGCTCAATTCGCCGACAACCATGGTGGCAGTAATCAACAAGAAATGAATGCGGAAGAAGATCAACCCTGGTGGGAGGAAATTCTGCAACATATAGATGATCAAGATCTCTAAGTATATTTATTACTTTGTTTTTAAGTACCAAACTAAATTCAGTGTGTTCATTTATATTATGGTTTTTTATGTACATTTTTCCTTTTTTATTATTTTAGTGTGCTAAATTATATTATGATTTTCATGTATTTTTCCCTTTCTTTTATTTTAGTGTGCTAATCTATATTATGGTTACAAAATTCAATTCTTCTTCTAATGGTGAACATATACATAAAACAAAGTGAACATATAAACGATCTAAGTGAACACATACAAACAAATAAGTTCTATAAAACTAAGTTAGTAAGTGTTCACTTAGATCGTCTATATGTTCAGATTATTTACGGTATATGTTCACTTTGTATTTACCGATGGCTGGGATGGTATATTTGCCGATGATGACACTTATAATTCCTGTATTTTTATATTATGAATTAAATGAAATAAATCTAATATTTAATTATAAGTTTATATTATAATTATTGCCATAAATAAATTATTACATAAAGTATTATGTACTTATTATGTACAACATTTAACATAATTGAAAATTTTTAATATTAAAAATAAAACCATCCATATAAAATTAATATCAAAACTTTAAATATTAAAATATTTTTCATAATATAGAATTATATTATATTAATTTAATATTAAAATTTTATATATTTAATTAATGTTTATAAATAGAAGTAAAATAAAATATATTAATTTAATATTTTATCTTCAAAATATATTACTAAAATTTCATAATATATTAATTTAATATTAAAATTTTATATATTTAATTAATTTTTATAATAGAAGTACAATAAAACCATGAAAAACGACAAAATTGAGCAGTTACAGCACTGTTCGGAATCCCAGAATCCGATCTAACGTTAGATCGGAATCCCAGAATCCGATCTAACGTTAGATCGGAATCCTGCCGATCTAGCGTTCGGAATCCAGGATTCCGATCTTACGATACTATTTATATTAAACTGATTATATGGATATTAATTTTATTGGATTATATTATTTTAATATTATTATCCAAAATTTCGGGATCTATATGTTGTTTCCAGGCCTACAATCGCAACGAAACGATCACGAAAACTATTAATTTTCGTTATCCGTTTCGTATATGGCACAAAGCAAAATTTAATTATGTTAATCCTTTTATTTTTCAAATGAAAGTAAAAAAATTTTCGTTGATCGTTTCGTTTCAAAACCTTGGTAGCATCCATTTTGTTTTGATCGTGTCAAAAGACAATCAAACCAATGAAAACGATCAATTTTTTTTATTATTACTTAGTAACCTACAAATGCAATATTACATTAAATATCATTAATAATTCACAAAATAACTTCATAAAAATACATCATTAATATTATCAAATTGTCACAAAAATAAATATGAATATCACATTAAATATTCATCAAAATTTGTCCAAAAATACATAAAAATGACATAAATGGTTAAAAGAAAATTAAACGAAACAAAAGAGGCACGTTTCATTTATTCCACGAAACTAAATCGATTTTCATTGATAGTTTAGTTTAACAAATAAAACAAAAAAAATAGTCTGTTAGCCGTTTCGGAGGAAGATACAAAACGATAAATGAAACTAATCGTTGCGTTTGCAGGGCAATTAAGTTGTTTTAGAAAGGTATTGTTATTTTACTATGGTCTGTTATGTTATCAAACCTCCACTATACTGTTGGGAAAATCTAGTCAACAGATTTTTAATTTAATATTAAAGTAGTTACAATAAATAATAAATAATAGGGTTTGTGTGTTAAACTACTCTACTATCCGAGGAGAAGAAAAAACTAAGCTCGGAAAATATGTAAATTCGAGAAGAATGCTCTGCAAAATATGAACCACAAAAATGCATTATATACTCAATCAAAAAATTGTAGTTGAAATAATAAAGTGTCAAATGGTCTTTATTTTTATTTTTTTATTCTTGTTGGATTCTTCTATATATCGAAAAAAAAAAGAGGTGATATGCAATATATACTCAACAAAAAATGCATAGCAAGAATTTTGTTTAGATTTACTATATCACAAGAAAAATATTTAATTTCATTCTTAATTGCGCAGGAATTTAGAATGGTTTCGCTAGTTGTCAGAAAAACGTACATATAATGAAACCAGAAGACAAATCAGAAAGTCTAAATCGCAAAATAATTGATGGGTTAATTTGATCATCTCTGACAGTAGCAGAGTTAGAATGCGATGTTGGAAGGAGCCGAATATCATTATAATAATATATTAAAAGTAGGTTTTATTTACATATAGCTATTAATTAAAGCACACGTACATTTGATTTTATCAACGTAAATTTATATGGAAAGAGAAGAAGAGAAGTGCGGCCCTTTTAATGAATGTTCTTTCAGAGCACAACTCCTTCAATTAGCTATGAAAAAGTTTAATATGCACCATAGTACATAGGACATTTTATGCACCGCGGAATTTTTCAGGAGTATTTTTGTAAATTGACAAATTTAATTTAGACAATTTAATCTACATCTTGAAATCTCATAGCATATTACACCATTCCAAAAATGACATGTTTTAAAAAATTCGAAAAAAATAGTAATAAAATTTAAAAAATTGTAAAAATTTGTTTGCTATGAGATTTCAATATGTAGATTAGATTGGTTAAATTAAATTTGTCAATTTACAAAAATATCTCCGAAAAAGTTCGCGGTGCATAGAATGTCCTATGCACTATAGTGTATACTAAACTTTCTCATTAGTTATTGTGTTTTTATTCTTAAATTAATAGATTTAATAACCTGTACTATATAAGTCCCACCTTAATTGGAGAAGACGATATTATTGGAATATAATGTGATTTTCCTTAATTATGCAATTTTGGTTGGAGAAACCTTTCCACAAACTCTTTTCTCAATTAACAACTAGCAGCAGTGCCCGCTCAATGTGTGGGCGGAGTTTAATATGTGAAAATATTGTTTCCCATATATATTTTATAACACTCAAATTATGTTAGCTATTTAGTTAGTTTGCAATTTCTTGCATTTTATATTCCTAGTATTTATCAAGGTGTATTTTCATATCTCTAGCTTTTATTTACACTTTCTCAAAACTAATTGATTCTAACCATTTCAATTGAACCGTTGTACAGTGCTTGATCGAGTTCATGGTAACACATGTTAGCATATTGTAGTATATGTAGAAAAGTAACGGAACTGGAATATCAAGTAATTTTGACTAAATAATATTACTTTATCTTAATGCGCAATTTTTCTTAAATACAAAGGTGTACCAAGTCAACATTCTTGTTTTGGTACAATAAATATTGTTTTAAGAAAGAAAATGTTTTACATGTACAATTTTTATATTTTTTATTCTTCATGTCACGTTCTGGTTCCAGATTGCATTAGTGATTAGATATTCAGAATATTTTTTTCATCTCCTATGGCTAGAGAGCTGATGGAGAGACACAATAGGATTAGAGGAAGGTGCCTTAAAAAACTAAATTAAATAAAAAATAAAAAATTACACTAAAGGAAATGGTAGCTAAAAGATTTCTAATTTTCAAAGAAACATCAACTTCTCTTTTTTGAAAAGTATTTGCCTAGTTAAACTCTCTATCTACTTGATCTTTTCAATACCCAATTTTGTGAAGACTGCGTTATGCACCCCCTCTGTACATCATACACAGATTTTGTGCGTTGTTATGGTACTACAGCCCCGACATGCAATTTCTAATGTCCACGTGGATGATCTCTTGCATCATGGCCATGAACTCTGGCCTGAATGGGAAAGCCAGTGAAGGTACCTGCCGATCAGTTGCATAGCTCACTGACACATCTTCTGTATCAACTTTCAAATCTTCGCTGACTCCATTATTAGATGCCAAATTAGCATCTTGTTGGTGTTGGTCTGCATGCTGCATACTGCCTCGAGATCTGTGCTTTTGTTTGAGATTTTCCTTTATTGTTGGTCTGTTGCCAGTTTGCCACTGTTACTGTTGCTTCCTTTGTTTGAGATTTTTCCTTTACTGTTGGTCTGTTGACAAGAGCAGAATCTGTGCCAGTGATGTGGTACTGGTATACGGTCAAAGCAAAGAAAGAATATCTTAGTATATGTTGTTTTCACAAATATATATATATATATATATATATATATAAAAAAAATCTATTGTGCATACTAATGTATTGGAGCTTCAATGCATACAAATCCAGAGCGTTGAATCTGCTTCAAGATTCGTGCGTACTAATGTCGCTGGATTGAAAATTTAACTTGTGCTTTTTCTTTATTCTGCTCCGCTCCTCTGTCGACTAATTGGTTACCTCTTCGTTCCTCTCTCTCTCTCTCTCAGACGAAAAATGAAACCTAGAACTCACTCACCTCTCTCACTTCTCTCGACAAAATCGATGAGGAATCACGTCGCTCTCTGAACTCAGTCCTCTTTGACTCTCTCTCACCTCTCTGGAGATCCGCTGAATCGTCGAATCGCTGAATCGCTCGCGAAATCGCCTTCTCTCAATAGTTGAAGCTTCCAGGTAACTCTCTCCTTCTCTCAATCTGCAATCTGGTTTTTCTTTAGTTTTTGAGTTTCCTGTTGAAGTTTAGGCCGATAGAGTAATTTGGATAAATTAGGGTTTACTTCTAATATCTGGTTTTGATTTAATTTGACATCTTATTGATGTTGTCGATGGTTAAATTTAGGCTTTATAACAGTCTTGTTGATAGGTTAAGCGATGTCTGACATTGCAAAAAGCCCTAGCCCCACTTATCTTTACGTAAAGGTCATAACTCATTCAAATTTTGCAAAATTTTTACTATAAACTATATGTAGACATTGGCTAACTTCAAATTAGACCAAATGAAAATCTCCAAATTGCACAGAAATTGGAAATTTTTGCAATATGTTTTTCTAGGGGGATTTCAATTAAAAATCTCTACCACCCATTTGGAATCCAAAAACCATCCCTATCCTAAAGGGTGGGAACTCTCAGAAAACCTTGACGTCATTGGCTAGGTACCGTCTATAACTTGATTCATTATAATGTTATTACTTATTATTAGAACAACTGAGCCATCTAGTATTAGTGGCATGAATTATGCAATTGTGTTGCTTAGTTAACCTGCATGAAGTCATACCTAAACTTTAACAAGTAAATGTATTGTTTCTGTTACACAAATACTTTTCATTTATATTTCCATCCTTTTTTACACAATAAAATAGAAGAGTATTTTGGATTATCGACTATTTATTATTTATCATTGAATCTGGTTAAAATTTGCACGATTCTCTCCTTTCTGATATCCTAAACTGAACATTTTACCTTCTTTTTGTCCCTCTCAACTTTGAAGGAAACATTTATGCCCTAAACCTCAGATATATGCAGTAGTGGAATCGACTGAAGAATGCAGTTGGATTCACATTAGAACTGGAGATGCCATAGACTCTACATGATATCGAGTAGGGAATCTGGGAACACACGACAATTCTTGTACAGATTTTGATAGATTAGATTATATATATACTTTTTGTTTCCTACCTTTGGAAAAGAAATTTTGTATCTAAGCATTTGTTCAATAGCAGCAATTTTTGGGTCAAAAATTTATTTTATGAGCAGCATGATAGCAAAAGAGTTCCCTCTTGGCAACCTATGCAACTGTAAATTATTCCTGTTTAGATGTTTTAATTGTGCGTTCTTCAAGAATGCTATGTACCAAAATTTTATACAAAGTACTGAATTTTGTGCAAGAAACATAGTTGTTGGTATTTGCTAATGGCCTCAATAAAAAACATAAGGTTACTGCCAATTGACTAGTTCAGTAGCATGTTTACTTGTAATTCTTGTCAGAAAAGATGCACAATTAACATAACAACCCAGTTACTTCTACCTTTTAACTTAACACCATATCAATTATTCTAAAATAGCGAATCTCGCAATATTCAAAACCACATTGATTATTAAACACAGTCTTACATCCGTCCAATTTAGCCCCTCTAAGACGCATAAAAAACTAAAAAATTGTCTAACAAATAGGTCACACAGTCACAACAATTTAAGAAGATGATGCAGCCGGTGCGACCTCATCATCCTTGTGCTTAACCATGCCTGAATCGACAAGGATAGGCACTTCCGCCGCCAGCCAAGGCGCCAGACCTAGACACAGCCCATGCGCAATCCCAAATCTTGGACTGTCAAAAGCAATAAAAACAACAGGAGGATATTTAAGCAATTAACCAAATTTTCAGTTTTTCCAGTAAAATTGAAACCAATTGAACCCAATTGCAAAAAATCAAGAACAAAAACTAGGATTTTGAGTAGAATATTGACTTTGCCAGACAACATGAACAGGCTCGAGAGTTAATATCAACTAATACTGGTTACCATTTCTGATATCTAAAACTCATATCCAGTAGCAATAGCAACCAGTACCAATAACCAATTAATTGCATATATTAACCTATAAATTAAGCAAAGTAACCAATTAACCAACTAATACCAATAGCAATCAAGCAATTAACCAACTAATCTAGTAGCAAATAATCTCAATTTCGGCTTAATTTTGCCAAAACTGTTTTAAAGAAAAAAATCAGAACCAAATGTGACGGAGATAGAATATTGCAATCTAAATCTAGGGTTACGAGAGAAAGTGAAAAAAGGGATGAATGGGTACTTTCGAAGCTCTAATGAGAGAGAGGCGAGAGAGACGGCAAGTGTAATCGAGGTAATCGAAGTCGCGACTGACTGGGCAATGTGACGGCTCCGCCTCCTGCTTCAGTGGGAAATGTGACGGAAGTGCGAATGACTGCAAGAGCAAGAGCAAGAGCAGTTGGAGTCGGAAGAGAGAGAGGCCAGACAGAAAACTAGGTTTTCTTCTTCTCGTCACCGATTAGTCGAGAGAGGTGAGAGGGTTTTCATTTATCGTTTTGAGAGAGAGAGAGATTATTTAGTCGAGAGAGAAAGCGGAACAAAATAAGAAAGCAGCACAAGTTATCCGAAATTAAATTTTCAATCCAGCGACATTAGTATACACGAATCTTGAAGCAGATCCAACGCTCTGGATTTGTATGCATTGAAGCTCCAATACATTAGTATGCACAATAGGTTTTCTATATATATATATAGAGAGAGAATGGCTATACTACTATGCATATGCAAACACCTCTTGTAGGCTAGTTTTTAAGACTGTCCGATTTCTTCAGGATTCGTGCTAAGATTTCAATGGATGGATGGGATAGAGGCGCTGGCTTCAATTATTTCCGTTCCCTATCCGTGAAATTCGCTCCGTCTCCATTATAATGTGATATTTCAATCATTCTATTCCGACAAACAAAAGCACTGGCCTAGCTAGCCTCTCTCTTCTCCAGTGGAGACTCGACTCCAGCATTTCTCCACAAAATCACAAATGGATCTCCCTTCGCATCTCTGTCTCTCTTTCAAACAAAACCATAGAGAAATACGCCTCAATCGATCTAATGCTCAACATCGTTCTCTCATGAAAGAAGAAACCTAGGTCCTAGGACAAAAAAAGCGCTCTCCTTCGTTGACGCCCTTCTCGCTGCCTCCCCATCTCGCCATAAAATCCTAGGTTAACCCAAGGCAATAGAACGAACGTACAA
Organism: Rhynchospora pubera; assembly: GCA_028095005.1. Lineage (NCBI taxonomy): Eukaryota > Viridiplantae > Streptophyta > Magnoliopsida > Poales > Cyperaceae > Rhynchospora > Rhynchospora pubera. The sequence continues at coordinate 182,374,760 of CM051461.1, forward strand.
ATCGGTCTTGTGTAAGAGGTACTTTTGTCGATTTTAAATCATTCTTTGGCTTACAGTTATTTCAAATTGCAACGTGTATTTATGTGATTTTGGGAAAAATTGACTGAGGCTGTGGATCGATCTAATCATTCTAGTGGCTTTTTTGAAATGTCTTTTTTCCGAATTGATTGGCCCTTTCAAGCCATTTATCAATGTTTTCATGTTTTTTTTTTTCTTTTACTAGTATGACACTTGATTGTTTTTTGTTTCTGTCATCTTACTGATTTGTCTTTACTTTGCTGACCAAAATTGTACTCTCTAACTTTTAATTTTGTTGATGCAAAAATTGCACAAGCTCAATTAGTGAAGACAAAAAGGATCTGAATTCTATGCCTTGAAGACTTAGTATCACAAGCAGATTCTGAATGCAAAATACTGAACCACGAGATGTCACTTGAAGATTAATCAGCTTTTCTTTTCTATTACTGTAGATTTTTGTAATTTTTTTCTTTTTTAATTTTGGTTTCCTCTTAGCAACTTGCTAAGATCTGTACATGAACTTTTTATTTAATGAAAGATGGGGGCTCAGACCTCCATCTTGCTTCAAAAAAATATTTAATTACTGCACCTATTGTACCATGCTTGTCTGAATTTTTGTATACCATGCGTTAATAATCTCCATACTTGCTACTATACCATGCTTGTACAATGAATGAATGCAAGTCAGCTTGTGTACCAGCCAGACTCGAATATACATGTTCATACAAATTAGGTTTAACGAGAAGGGGAAAAAAAAACCCAATACATGTACCAGCCAGACTACAAACCTAGCCAAACTACAAGTACAAAAGACATATTCAACAACAGATTAAGTACTGTCAGCACTCAAAATGTCTTCATCAGTATCAACATTGTTGGCAGCAGTGCTCAGCTGACGTTCTACATCCTCTACGCCTACTGCTGCACCAGAGTCACTGAGATAATTATTGCCAGCAAGAAGGATTATAAGCTGTGTAGTCTTGATTGCTCTTCAAAAGCAGCAGTTCCACTTGTCCAAGCATGAAAGAGGTCAAAGCTGAAGCATAAATAGTTTGCCTAACTATACTGGTATTGTTTTGGAAAACCAAACGGTTCCTATCTAACCATAAATTCTGAATGACAGAACCTGTAAAGAAGAGCTCTAACCAGTAAAAGAACAAAATCTTTATCAAATTGTAAGGGTTTTCAATTAAACCCAGAGATACCAGGTACTGATTTGCAATTAGACATCAATTAAAAGTGAACTTGTTCAAATTGTAACTAAAAAGATGGCCACCCAGAGCCAGTCGCTTTCGTACAATATGGCCACCCAAATTAACTTTACTAATAGTACTGACAAAATTGTTTGGAAATGGACAGCCCATGCCCACAAGTCCCTTGACGAAATACCTTACTGGCCTTACATGGATCTAGAACTCACACAATTGAATTGAGAAATTAAATTCCCATACCATGCTAACAAATTTAAGAGATGTAAAAAAGCAGGAAAGTACATGAATTTGAAGATAGTCAGGCAACTCCTCCTCAATGCAAATGGAGATGTCCAACCGACAAAGTCTTGTAGTAGAAGGTGGGCACCGAGCACTGAACATGGCAGTGGTGGGGCAGGGGCGAAGCGAGCAGTGGCGCTTAGCGAAGAGGAAAAACCTTCAATCTGTTGAGATCGAGTGGCGCCAGAGTTTCTCCTTCGTCGTGCTCTTGTTTTTATTTTTTTTTAATCCGCTCATTTGGAAAGGAGATGGAGAGAACGAAGCTGTAACAGACGGAGGGACGGAGGCTTAATTCATGTGAGAGACGGAAGCTTAACACCACAGGAGACGGAAAAAATAAAAGTGAAGGAGAGATCAGCGCACACATCTCAGCCTTTATTTAACATCTTAGCACGAATCCTGAAAAAATCGGACAGTCTAAAAAACTAGCCTACAAGAGGTGTTTGTATATGCATAGTAGTATAGCCATTCTCTATATATATATATATATATATATATATATATATATATATATATATATGTTGGTTAAACATTTTCTCTCGATTTGTCGGTTTGCAAAACAACACCGAAACCCTAAAACTAACATCTCCATTTAGTGTTTTATAGCTAAATCATTTGAAGAATGGATTAAAGCAAGTGTGGCACATGGTTTGGAGCTTCAAGAGATTGCTTTGGACTAGTTAGAATCAATAGTTTAGGTATAATTAAACTCTAAACTAATCTCAATCAATTTGCTGGTAAAATGCTCAGTTTTTCTGTCCAGCGTTATACAACGCCAATTGCCGTTACACAACGCAGAGTTAATTCGCTCTTAAATTGCAAATTTTCTGACAAGGTTGGAACAACGTTACACAACGTTCAGTAGCGTTGTGCAACGCTAGTTCATTTGCTTTTAAACCTGTTAAATCTGTTATCTCCTCTTGTCAGAACGTTGTGCAACGCTAAGCAAGGTTACACATCGTTGCCGCTTCTAGGTTGTGTAACGCTGCTCAGCGTTGTACAACAGTGCTCTGAAGCAGGCAACTCTGCACTGCTCAGACAGCGATGCAGTATGCGTGTGACATTGGTGTTGTGCAGGCAACCCAGTGTTTTTATGTGGAAAGTTGCAGGTTCCGTTCGCCAACGCTATACGGCGTTGTGCAACGTTGGAGTTGTGCAACACCCAATAGCGTTGCACGACGTGAGTCTGAGAACTGCTCTCTACATTGCTCAGACATCACTCAAACATCGCTCAGCAGCGATGTTGCATGCATGCTCCACGCTCTTTTACACGAAAAACTGCTAGTTACGTTTGCCATCGCTATTCAGCGTTGTGCAACGCTAACGTTGTGTAACGTCAGTCAGCGTCGTATGACGTTCTGACAATGTTGTTTGAGTTTGTCAGATCTGCCTTAATTCTGTTCTTGTCTTCGTTGTGCAACGCTACTTAGCGTTACACAACGCTCTGACAAGTTCCAACGGAACTGTCGAGCTTCTGCTTTGGATTTTTGCTGAAGCGTTGTGCAACGCTGTACAACGTTATACACAACGCTCTGACAACTCACAACGTCATTGTCTGTGACCGTTTGATTTTTCAACAGTTATTGCTGCGTTGTACAACGCCATATAGCGTTGTATAACGGTATAGTCTGTTTTGACTGGTTTTTGGAGCTGTTGGCGCCCTCTATATATATGGGGCCTCTTGGAACTGTTTAGATACTTTTGAAACCTTTGAAATTCCTCCCTTTTGAGCTCTAACCAGTTAGACATTAATCTCTCTTGTGTTTGAACATTAACTTAGCAAAAGCATTGAGATTAGAGTGTGTAAACCAATCCACTAGTACTAATTGCTAGATTTGTTGAGTGATTTGGTTAGAGCCTCAATACTTTGAGTGATTGTGTTTGTTTAATCGAGTTAGGTCAATCCACCTTGAGAGTGATTGTAACAAGGTGATTTGGTTCGAAATTGTAGTCCCGTTTGTTGTGGAATTGAACGGAGTGCGCCCATTTCGAGGTTGCGGAACTTCTTTTCTTCTCTCTTTACTTTCTTTGCTTTGTGAATTGCTTGTAATTTGTTGTTATTGTTAGACCAAGTTTGAATTGAACCAATTTTTGACCATACCGGTTTAGAACTTTGTTTTTGTGCCTATTCACCCCCTCTAAGCCTTTAAATTAGGGACAACAATATATATATATATATATATATATATATATATATATATATATATATATATATATATATATATATATATATAAATTAACCAGCTATGAGACACTTATTAAAAGGACCTATAATTTTATTAAATCTACCAGAAGATAGATAATGTTTGAATCACCATCAACACAATAGAATAAAATGCTTTGTATTCTCAAGAGACAAAATTGGATTAACTGTTATTCCCAATTCATGACAATTCCCTACTTATCCCCGTTCTAGATACTTGATGCACTTTTTGTCACAATATAGCAAACAACCATAACAGTAGTGACGGTTTTGACCATGTAGAAGGTACATCTGTACAAACAACATAATAATTGTTACTTTCAAAGCTTATATGTAGCTAAATAACAAGAGGAAACCAACTCCAAAACTTTCAAAATTTTGGTAAATCTCGATTTACTTACAACCTCGAGCCAATGTTGCAATCAAGTTTTTGAGCTTTCTCATCCCTCAATAGACACTGACCTGAAACATGACAAAATAAGGATTTCGACTTTAGGTTGATTCACATAATCACAGCTTCGTACTGTCGTTATTTACCGCAATTAGCATAATTTAAATAAAACTTTTACCTTCGGCACCCTATTCTATGAACACATGGACATTTGGTTATTTACCATGGATATGGAACTAAGTATGACATGTGAGATTGACATTTTTCTTACATGCTTTTGTTGGTCTGGTAACCTATATCCTTCCATAATTTGTCTTAATTTTGGCATATAATTATCCCATGGAGATACCGCTAGTCAACAACATGTAGAGCCACAAGTTTTGATGTTTTTATTTAAAAACAAATAACATATCTCATATAAAAAAATGCAGGGAAACGATGAAAATAATGGAGATGATTTTGTAATTTCATTTGAATACAATGTGGATAATTTCATTTAAATACAATTTTTTTTAGATTGACTATGACATGGTTGTGTAAAACTAAACAAATCAAAAACAAAATGATGAAAATAATAGATCATGACTATTTTGAAAAAGAAAATATGGCACTGCATGGAGAAAATATTAAAAAAATTAGAAAAGCTATTGTGCACTTCATCTCATGTAATAAAACCTCCAAATCCAAATTTAATAATTATAATCGCAAAAAACACATAGCAGCACAGCAACCTACACGAGATTTAGTGTCGGGTTCACTGGAGCCCCTGGGGTCGGCCCAATTGATGGTTGGTGAATTTGTATCAAGCTTAAAATCTGATTTTGAGAGACACTTCAAAATTCAGAGACACTATCCAGAGCAGTTAAAAGATCTATTGGGAAATACAAGGGTGTTTAAGGATACATATGATAACTTCATGTTTTTAAGGGCAAAGGTAATATTTTCCTATACCATCAGGGCATTGCAATAGAATTATACCTTCAACAAGTCAACACGAACTATACTGGGGCAAATGAATGCATATCCTTTATTTTCGGATGAGTTGTTCTTTCTCACCATCCTGACCTTAACAGTAATTTCTCTAAGTCAATTTCAACAACAGAAAGAGTAACAAGCTGATAATAAGATTTTGTTGCAGTACCAGTCCTATCATAAGCTGAAAAACCACCAATTATCATAGTGGGTAATAATGCTAAATAAATTACATTTGATGGTGTACTGGTATGGTACATAGAGGCAATCTACAAAGATCTTTTCTTTCATTGCCAATGACTCATTAAAGTAATCCATAAAAATCAACAAAGATGAATGTCACGGTCAAAATCTAAATTATACCACCTTGTACAAGCACCCTTCACAAAAAGAATCTAGACAAATGATCATGACGTCTCTCAAAGAGTTCAAAGATGATATCTTTCATCTCGCGCTTGTCACGAAGTGTCGTCTTGTTGGTGTCAATTTCTTCTACTTATGTGCACAAACAAATAATTTAAAAGTCAAATTTATTGCACTGAAAAAAACAAAAGACAAGAGAAAAGTTGGTGAAGTCAAGAAAGAACTGGAACTTTTTTTTATTTTATCCTTTGTGCCTTTGTGCCATAAGACAGTAAGCTGACCATTCCAAGCATTGGCCTCATAAAAACGCCATGATTATTATCTAATACCTACAAACCAAAGAGAATATTTATTTTCTTATGTTGTTTGCAACTTAATACTACAGCTTTCTAATAAGTGATAATAACACATAACCTAATGGTAATAGCACATAATCTAAATGCCAAAACATATTTATGTCCAAACTCCAAAAAAAATGGTATTAATAAAGGACATGTGTAATATCTAGACTTCTCGGCTCCAAATTCACCAAAATTATCAGTATGTGGATCCATATCAAATTTATGCTCTACTCTCCCCTCCACTGCTTGTTTCCCTGCATTATTCACAAAATGGTTTTATTTCAAGTTACCTTGTATCAACACCAATAGTCATCCAAAAGAACGTTTGTACTTCTATTTTACAAAAAGAAAATTCGGATATAATTACAAACTAGAAGTTCAGTTGGTATGAGTAACCATCAGCTGTATATCTCAAGAATCACAACACAAGAAGTGCCAAATTTCGAAATAAAGAAAAGAAGAAATACATGCTCTCAGTGTAGAAGTAATACGTAAGGAATAATTAAATATATGCTATTTTATAAATTTGCCAAAAGAGACTACAGGATCAAGATTATTGGGTTCATCAAATTGAATGAATTTGTATTTGGCACTTAATTCTGGTTGAGAAAACTGACAATTAATTAAGAGCAAGCAGTACCCATTACCTTGTTTGGCACTCAATTCTTCAAACGCAATTTTATATTTGAAGAAGAAAGTAGTACTGATTTAGTGCCAATTGGTAGTAGCCTTCAGATAAAAATAAGAGATACTAAGCTAAAATCATTGACCTTACAATTAAGCAAATTAAATTACCAAACACACAACAAAGAAAGAACTAAACTGATTAGGGTTAAGTACAAAACGAGAAGACGAAAAGTTCCCCAATAAGATCAGAAGCAGCTTGAACAGCTTTTCCTCATTCAAAGGCCTAATCTCAACATCAGTTTTATGACCATATATGCGCCTTTGCAAATTCGTCGAAAGACGATGATTGGCCTACACACGACAACATTACAAATGCGCAATCAAGAAACGCAATGAAAAGGAAGAAATCGCTTGTACCCAATAGAAAAAGGAGACCAACCAACCTGAGCGATGCTTATGATGAACTGGCGAAACTTGGGATGCTTCCCTGCCTCCTTCTTGAGTCAATTAGCGATTGGTTTGCACAGAGTCTTCAAACCCTGGATAAATAAGGGGGCGCCGCCTTGATTCGTTGCTAAATTTTCAGGCACCATTCTGAAGAAATTATGCCATTTCTGCATGGATTGTTGTGAAATCATTCCTTTTCTAGCCGAGACGGAGAAGGAATGAGAAAGAAAGGCGTAAATTGGGGAGCGAATGAGAGAAATTCCTTTTCTGGCGCAGTAAAATGTTCAGGGGAATGTTCAGAGGGGAAGAGGAGGGTCACGCAGGACAAAGAAAAAAAAAATAACAAAACGCATAAGAAGGAATCGAACCATCGCGCACCAGCGAACGAACCAACGCGCTTTACCAACGCACCGCCTAGACAGTTCCTGTTAAAAGGTCGACCTTTTAGTATGATATTTGAATCTAAACCGTAGATCATAGTAGATTAACAAAATCAATGATCCATATTTGATATTAGAGGGGTGTAACTCTCTTTTAGCTCGAAGTTTATGCATGTTCTACTGATGCTTTATAAATAGTGGAGATTAAGCTGGTCTTGAGGAACTTTGATCTGGTCTAAAAATTTGTTAAACATTACGTTTTGTCCTGTCATATTTTGCATTATCGATAAATTGGTTCACGTTCCTATTATATCAAGTTCGTCTGAACAATATTCAAGCAATGTATGGCTGTCAAAGGATACAATACGTTATAAGATATTTTTATATTTGTATCAGTTAAATTTTTCTTTACCCGTATTCTATTCACATCCGTTAGAAAATGACTTTATCTGTAAGAATTAAAAATAATAATAGAATAACAGTACATAACGCAGTCCATTGCATGAACATCTTAAAAAAAAAAAAGGCCACCGGAGACATTCCAATTAATTAATGAGAAATATGTCTCACTTATGAAAGGAATTGCAGCTGGAAAATAATGACATCACAATGATTGCTCTAACAAACAAAACCCAAGTTCATTAATTTAATCCAACTAAATTTCGCCACCAAAAGCACTTTTTTTTTTTCCTTTTTAGGGTATGATCGGAATGATTTTCAACGAGAGTTAAATTCATTTCAATAAAATAGAATTCAATAGAGATAATTTCCAAATTAAATTTGGTGATCGAAACAATTTTGTTCCAGTATGAAAGAAATGGTTTCACCTCTGAAAAATTGTCTAATTTACCCTCAATCATCTCTTTGAATTAATATTTATATTTACACCATGAATATTTGTATTTGTACTAATGAAAGCAATTTGTCGGTTTGGCAGCAAAAGAGAGAGTGCAAATGGCCATATCAATGAAATAATAAACTCGAATATATGTCTTGACTCGAGAGAAAGAAGTAGAAGTGAAGACCAACATAAGGAAGAAAAAGGGTATAAGTGGGGACGGGTGCCAATCTCCTACTGGATTAGCTATTGAAGCGATAACAGAGAAGACTGAGGAAAGAAAATTGTTTTTTTATCACAAGAGATCGAAAGAGGAAGGTTAGAAGGGTCCGAAAATTTGCGCTTCTCAAATCGTGGCAAATTTTGACCATTTTCTCACGATTTCGGCGACCTTAAATTTTCTCTTCAAATCATGCCGAATGAATTGAACTCGCGAAGCTCTACTCATTCCGATCATTAAAATATTCGAAGACGAGAATTCTATTTGACGTTTGAACCGATATATTTTCATTCCGATCAGACCCTTAGTTTTCTTATGGTTTAGACAAGCCGTGGGAGAATTTAACAGAAAAAAATTTAAGTTATTTCATTCTATGTGACTTTTTTTTTGCACCTTGAAAATTAATTAGAAATATTAAAGTTATTTTAAGGAAATTTTTTTTCTGTGCCAGTTTTAACTGAGAAAATTGAAAATTTATCATCAAAAACTAACATATTTAGTTTTTGTCACCCTAAAACTTTTTCAGTGCCACTTAAAATTGAAAAAATTGAAAATTTATCATCCAAAACTAACATCTTCAATTTTTTTGTCATCCTAAAAACATGTATAACTTTCACATGAGTACATCCACCGGCAGTTCACTGGATCGCCCACTCTCGTTTCGTACCCGACATGCACCACACTACAACAAAAAAAAAGCTTTAGTACCAGACCATTAGTACCGGTTTTTAAGAAAACCGGTATAAATATTAGTAGATGGAAATTTTGTAATTGTCAGTCAATATCTTTAGTACCAGTTTTTTAAAAAAATCAGTACTAAATGTTTCTGGAAAAAACTTAAAAAAATTGGTTATAATTAGTACCGATTTTTTAGAAAAATCGGTACTAATAATTGCATCTTTAGTACTGGTTTTCCTAAAAAACCGGTACTAATTATAACCAATTTTTTTTTATTTATCTGCCAACTATTAGTACCGTTTTTTTTATAAAAAAACGGTACTAATAATCCGCAGATATTTTCAGTTCAAGTTGTATATCTCCTCCTCCTTCACTTTCCTTTGTAAACTCATCTTCACTATTCATGGCCGTTATTTTCCCTCTAAAACCGAAACATTTTTTCTCTTTATAAACCTCATAAGAAAATAGCTAAAAATTGTAAAAAATTCCGAAAAAATTGAAAAATCAGTAGAGGAAGCAAAGGAGATCAAAGAAGATCAAAGAGAAAAAGAAAGTTTTTCTATTGAAGAGGAAGAGGATCAAGAGAAGTCAATTTCGGTAATTTCTATTTTAACCCTCAATAATTTTATTTTTGGTTTTTTTATCGATTTGTATGTGCATATACATATTAGTTAATTGGCATTTGCATCTATTAGAAGTATTGTCATGTAGGACCAAATTGTCGGAATTTGAACTATTTTAGGTCATGTCCGTCCGAGATTAATCCATTAGGCTGTGTTTGGTAGAGGAGTAAAAGAGGATTAAAATTAAGGAGGATTAAGTAGTTAAGCCTCTTTACTCCACACGTTGTAAGTCATGTTTGGTATGAAAAGTAGAAGATTAAGTGAGATATAAAAATATTATATAATTACTGATTATAAAATGACCAAAATGTCCTCCATTTTTTTTTTGGCCAAAGAATGAGGGTATGTTGAGGAAAGAAATAAGTGTGGGACCCGCTATTGAGAACTTACTCCATGGATTAAATTTACTCCACCTATCTAGGAGGAGTAATTTACTCCTCTGATTTTGATCCTTACTCCACTCTACTCCTCTTTTTTTACTCTTTGTTTGGGAGATTAAAAGTGGATTAAGAGCCTTACTCCTCATTTAATCCTCAACCAAACACAACCTTAAATAGGGATTAATCTCGGATAGTACTCCCGGTCGGGAGTACTGCTATTTGGATACTATCTTGTCTCATTTAAGACAGCGAGCTGTACGTTAGATGCAATATGTTGTCTGAGAAAAATTCGACGGCATTTCCTCTTATGTTCCCACGGATACGTATGCACGAGCAATCGTGTGTTTACTCTTATGTAATTTTGAGCGCGACTCATGGACCCTTTGGTGAGTTGCAACTCACCATAGCAAAACTCTATAATACCCTTGTAAAGAGATAGGCTAAAATCAGCCATGACTGACGGATGGACCCGTCAGCTGCGATTATATCTCAACTTTTGAGGTTTTAATGGCTAATCTGAACCGTTCAATGTCTTCTTCATATTAAAATCTCATTGGAGACCAAATTTTATATTTTTCTGATTTTATTTATCATTTTTTTGAGATTTTAAAAAATCATAGTTATTGAAGGGTCCATAATTGTTTAGATTAAGAATTTTGTAAAATACCAAACAAATACTAAACAACAAAGGGATCAAGAGAACAAACAGATTCATGCATTCTTATGCATACATAGTCCTATTTTAATATGTCATTTACATAAGGCACATGATAATACTAATATTTTCGATGACATTTTATTCCAGAGACAATTTACAACCGTATCCTTTTGTAAATGTAAATGGACTAAAATGATAACTTCCCGTCAATCGTACTCTTTGAAAATAACAAGACTTCTACCAGTGGCGAACGCTCAAACATGTAAGAACTAGTTGTCCTTTGGTAAAACTATAGTTTTAGACTTTTAGTTCTTGTTTTGAGAAATCTTAGAACTAAAATAGTTCGTAAACTAAGGGTGTGTTTGGATAGGCCGGGAATAGAGAATAGGAATAAGGAATTTCGGTTTGCGTGCTTATTCTTATTCTTGTGCAACCCAAACAACATAAGAATAAGGAATAAGGACCCTTATTCCTATACTAACAAAACCATGGTATAAGAATAAGGAATAAGGATAAGCACGCAAACCGAAATTCTTTATTCCTATTCCCTATTCCCGGCTTATTCCGTTGCATCCAAACACACCCTAAATGTTCACGTGCTTATTGCCTTATTCAGTGATATTCCAAAATAAGTATAATTTCCATCTTGATATAGTTAATAACTTAACAATGAATAACAAAGCCTTGAAAATTTTGTTTTTTTTTTAAATTTATATTTGCAATCACAATCCACCTGTTAATTAGAATTGACCAACGTCAAATACCAAGGCTGTGCCTGCCGACGATATACCGTTTACCGTGCACGTTCCGTCCGAACGGAACGAGAGACGAAACACTTTTCAGCATACGTTTCCGAAATGGAATGGTAAACGAAATGAATTTCGGCATACCGTTGTATGAAATACAGTGTAAAATGAATCGTTCCGTCCATTCCGTTACAAACGGAACGAATAACGAATCGTTCCACTGTATACCGTTGTTGAAACGGAACGGCAAACGAAACGGCCCATTCCGTTGCCGTTTACAACGTTAAACAGGCCTAATTAAGGCTCACACATATACGATTTCACATAATTTATTTTAAAACACTCTCGTGCATACCACAATACAATTCGCAATCTACTAAAGTAAATGAAATTGCGCAACAACACGAATACAATAAAATCTTGTCCTCATGCCACAACAAAATCACTTGACTGTTTTTTCCCTTCTTTTTCGTATTTTGCATGAAGTATACATACAATTGTTTTTTCTAAAGGATTCAACGATGTATTTATTTTTCCAATTCAATCTAAAAGAAAATTCCGTACAATGAATGGTATCGAACCATGAAAATATCAAAATAATTTAAATATTGTACAATTTCTTTCTTACAAATTTTAAGCAATGAATTGTACGAAGCACACCGCTTCAAATTAATTATTCAAAGTCAAAATTGTTCTAGCAAACAAGAAGCCTAGTAGAACAACTTCTTTCTTGTCAAATATTTAATTTAAAAAATTTGCTAGTCTAATTCAACTTTACAAAATTGCTAAGCTGGAATTCACCAAATTTCTGTCCTTCCCACTATTTTTAATAAGAAGATTTCTAATGTCTTCTCAACGGCTCCGTTTGAATGGGTACAAAACTAAGGGAATAACTTATTCTTACTCCCAAATTTATTATAAACAATCCAAACTCTTCACAAAATTACACACTTCTCAATACTTCTTCTTTTATTCCTCTTATTCCCACACCATCCAAACGGAGCCAACAAAAGTCTAGTGCATATTAAACATTGTGACCAACAAGATATACAATTTTAACGAAATGAAATCCAATGCTGCGAGACACAACTTGTAGCGCGCGTAAACACAACTTGTAGCGCGCGTAAACGGACAAAAAAACCTGGGGGCTTTTTCTTAAAGGGTACGTTTGGTTGGAGGTGAAGTTAGAGAAGTTAGAGGTTGAAGTTTGTAATTTTGAAGTTAGAGATTGACATTAGTGAAGTTAGAGATTGTGGAAAGTTTGTGCTAACTTGAAGTTAGAAAATGTTGTTTGGTGTGGTATGTTGGAGTTAGAGATAGAAGAAAATAATAAAATATTAATTTAGTTATTTTTTTCTTTTATAACTAATTACATCTACCATAATAATGTTATATTAATATCATACTATTATTATAATTATTTTTACCAATAATACTATGATTACTATATTATAATATTAATTATTATGTAATTTTTATAACTGTAATAGTCATTAATTATATTATTATATTTATTAAATAATAAATATTATGGTAATAATTATTGTAATTTTAATCAGAATTAATGTTATAATTATTATTAAATAATAATAATAGTTATTAATATTAAAGTAATTTTATTGAAATATAACAACGGCATCAGTAATTATTATTCATATTTAACATTATAATTATAATTAGTAAGTATAATAAATATGAATTAGTACACTAATAATAATAATAATAATAATAATATTATTATTATATTAATTTTTAATAATTTATAATTGTAATTATAATTATAATTATTGTTATGTTGCTAAATAATAATAATTATTATTCTTATTTTAATATTATAATTATAATTATAATTATTATAATAATTACTATACATAGATGATAATAATAATTATATTGATTTTTAAATTGGTCATGAGAACAAACTTTTCTAACTCAACATTTTGTCAAGTTAGAGAAGTAGAGTGAAGTTAGCACAAACTTCGCTAACTTGAGTGTGTTTGGTTGATGAAGGTTGGAAAGTTAGAGCTCTAACTTCAAGTTTGCTAACTTTTCATGCAACCAAACATAGCCAAAGACTTTAAGTTTCATTTGAAATTTCGCGCAGGACCTAGATACCACTAATAATTTATTAAAGGGCCTAAGCTTAAGGTGTCTGTGTACCTTAAGATTCTGCAAAAACTTGACGCACCTAGCCACCTACTATATTTATACTTTTCGTGCACTAATTATGTGCCTTAAAAATTACTGTGTCCTCTCTTTATTCATTTGGACACGTCATTAATGAAGAAATGGAATTAAATAAATAGTAAAAATTTGGACACGTCATTTATGTGCCTTAAAAATTACTGTGTCCTCTCTTTATTCAATGGAATTAAATTTAATTATATCACCGTCAATTAAAACCAATTAAAAGTTTAAATTTTAATTTTATAAACATTAAATTTTTTTTTTCAAATTCAAAAATATTTGAAATTTGAAATTTTAGAATTTCATATTACGATATTTATCTCCTGGAAAGTGAAAGAAACATTTCTCAAATTTTTAGAACTTCTAAATTTATGCATCAACAACTACATATAAAAAATTCTTTAAAATACATTAATTGTAAGAAATATTTTCCAGAAAGAAAAATTTTCCCTTTTATATATATCCTGAAAGGAATGAACATATACGACTTTTTTTCAAACATTTCAAGTGGGTTTTTACGTGAATTACATTTTTTTATAGTATTAATTACTCACCTTATCAAGTCTGCTAATTTTTTACGTGAATTCCATTTTTTTATAGTATTAATTACTCACTTAAATTTTTAGCAAGGAAGTAGTCTGAAAAAATTGAATCATTGCTAGCAATATTAATTAAATCCAATTAATGTATTTAAATTTTAAAGCTTAGGCTCTTTGATAAATTGAAGGACGTAGGCCCTTCATGAGATTTCAAAGAAAATTTAAGTCCTTTTAGCAAAAAGTCCATAATCTGCTATGTTCTGGGGAAATGAGATCTGCTGCCGCGCGACACAGCGTGTCGCGCGGTATGCTGGCCGTCTGATTAAGATCCAATGGACAAGGGAGCCCCGTGCATGTAACCTAGATTGATAGGCCCGTAAAAAGTGAACCATCCGATCAAGATCAGACGGCTCGTAGTGCGCTACACGCTGTGTCGCGCAACAGCAGAGTCGGATTGTGTTCTGGGCGATACAGTTGTAGTATTTTTTTGTCCGTTTGTGCGCTACAATCCGTGTCGCGCGACAGCGGATAAGGATTCCTGGCCATTTTCCACATTCTAGAAAAAAAATTAACAAAAAAATATTTAAGTAGTGCTGTAGATGTTATCTATGTACTGTAGTCAAATGTATTATAACTTTATAAGAGGTCGGTTTATCTCTAAGCCATAAAACCTAAAAAGAACGATGGTTGTAAATTTTTTTTGTTTTTTAAAAAATGTTCTATCATACTTCATTATCGAAAATTTCCTTGCCATCAACATCAAGAGTTATTATCTGAACTTTAAATACACAGTAGTTGAATTCAAATGGTTTACCTTAATTACTCACAAGTCAGAACCAATTATTCGTCGATTGAAAATCATACACCATGATTACATGTGTTAAAAGTTAAAACTTAAAAGGGACCTATAATGCTTCGACCAATTTTTTTTTGCTGCGTGGTATAGTTTTCCGGATGAAGAATAGTAAAGTTGAAAGGCCATATTTCAATAACAGAAAGTACTAATATTTTTTCTTAGGTTACAATTGCATAAAATTTTTTTATATTTTTCAAGCTGCTTATCTATATTCCACGGCTCTCATGTACCATAATTTTCCTTATTGCTTAAAAGATTTATGGTTGATGCGTCTAAAGTAAAATAAGATATATATATATATATATTTTGAAATGCAACTCCATTTATGCTTTTTGCATAATATTTTCATGCCAGTTATCTCTCTATAATTTCTTTAAAAACAAGATTTCCTTGAATTCAAATTATACTAAATAAAAAATTTGTTATAAAAAATATTTATTAAAAAAATTTAAAATAAATATATCTTTTTTCGAAATAAATCCTGAAAAATAGCCTAGTCAAAATAAAACACTACAACCAATCAATCAATCAAGCAAGCGACGCAAGATTTTAGACCAAGTGCGGCCATTCCGCTTTCATCAGCATCCGATATTTTGGAAAAATAATTTCCTAAACCATCTCGTCTACAGTCTACACAGAACAAATACTAAAATAATATACTACACACACACAACTACACAAGACAAGCAGGGCTGGAAACCATAGACCAATAGCAGTCGACTTAATTGTCGGCCCCACTTTCAGTGACGGACAACTCCACGTCAAAGCAATAGACCCAGTCGAAATTCCACTTCTCGAAAAAAGCATTCTCTGCTGTCCGTTTCTCTCTCTCTCTCTCTCGACTTTCGATCCCTTTCTCTCTGACTCGCTTTCCTCTCTCTCTCTCTCTCTCTCTACGCGGAGTCTGGTCGCACCAGCCGCGGCGGCGCAGCGCGCGTCTTAGCGCTCGCGAGGTTCAGAACGTCAGATCGATCGCTTGCGACTTGGTTTCATCGATTTTGAGCTTCAGGAAGGGATCTGGTGTGGTTTGCTTGGATTGATCTCTTCTTTTGGGAGTTGAAGAAGAAGAGGTAAAGAAGATGTATGGGGTGCCGCCACCTAGAGGATTGGATGCGGCTGGTGATGCTGCAGGCGACCGTGTGGCGCCGAGGGTTTTCGAGGCCTGGAAGGGAAGTAATGTGAGTCGATCTTTCTCCAATACGTTTTTGGTATCTCGATTAGTTGTTCAAGGTTTTGGATCTGGAGTGTTTTTGCTCTCACACTTGGTATCTTTTGCGTTGAACTTGAACCAAGTAATTAGTTTACTCGAATAGTTGTTTGTCCGCCTCATTTCGGAGTTTTAGTTAATTTTAGTGCCCTTGTTTTCTTTTGGAAACGAAATTGATAATTGTTGCTGCTTGGGTTTTGGGTCCTTTCTGTTTGTGCGATTATAATCATAGTGTTATTCTCATTAGTTATAGTATACCTTTTGAGGTTAAATATGACCATTCAATGGGCAAAATCCTTGCCTATTTTGTAGTTCTTCAGAGGAGATGGGAATTGATTTGTGTTTCAATAGGTTCAATGTGTTAAAAGGGTAGCTTGTTTCTCAAGTAAACAGTTTAGTGAATAGCCGGTGGCAGCATGTATTAGCAATTTTATGTTTTCAATTTGTTGATGGTACTCATGCTTCCGTCTTCAAGTAAAAATTGCATCATTCTTTTTCCTTTGCAAAATTGTCTATCTTCTGTGTTTTGGGAGCTTCAATTTTTTGCTACCATACGTTTTAAAGTGCTTTCCCTAAAAAGATAGCTATATTTTAACAGAGTAAAGTGGAGGTATTGTTGTGAGATCGACAATAAAATGGATGGTGTCTGTCTATCTAAAATCTAGTGGCTGATATGGTAGGGTGCCTTTGTTTATCAATTCTTTTGAAGATAAATATGAGTTTTCTAAATACCTGATTATGTTTTGACACTCTACATATTGCAGAACAAACCACTATATT
Organism: Rhynchospora pubera; assembly: GCA_028095005.1. NCBI lineage: Eukaryota > Viridiplantae > Streptophyta > Magnoliopsida > Poales > Cyperaceae > Rhynchospora > Rhynchospora pubera. Next base: position 182,391,704 of record CM051461.1, read on the forward strand.
TTGGTTCAACTCTTCCTCTTTGTGTAATACTCCATATTTACCCATAATTCAACTATTCCAGTTTGATTTTGAAAATATGTGTGAGAACATCATTTGCATCATTCTTGGTTGGTGCATGAAGTCTTAACTTTATAAAACACCCTCAATGTAGAGAGCTTCAATATCACCAAATTTAGCCAGAATTATTTCTTAATAATGTTATTATGTCTCAATAATGCTTCCTATTTACTTGTGTAATTTCTCAAATATGCAGTTTATTTTGTTGACAAAACTAAGCTTTATATGTATCTTTTAGGTGTTCTTCCTTCAAGGGAGGTTCATATTCGGGCCAGATGTGAGATCATTGTTTCTGACAATTTTTCTAATTGTGACACCTGTTGCATTCTTTTGTGTCTTTGTGGCACGACATTTGATGAATGATTTCTCTCATCACCTCGGCATCTCCATCATGGTCATTGCTGTTGTCCTCACCATCTATGTAAGTGTTCTTGCCCTAATTTCAATACATTTCTGCTTTTGTTACCTACAAGTTACAAAAGATAGGTGCTGAATTAGTGTTTACATAATTAAGTGAATTGGAGGTCATTAAAATGAGAGTTATTATTATTATTATTATTTTTTTTTTTGTTGTTGTCTTCCTCTCTCCTTTCCACTCCTTATCCTCCTACATGTTTTATTTTGTTTGTCTGTATTTGTATTTCATGTTAAAGTTCTCCTTTTTCATCCTTGTTAACGGGTGAGAGAAAATAAACTCATTTCCATTAGCGCTTAGTGTGTTGTCTGCATAGATGAGGCATGTTTCAGATAATGCTGACGACCTCTTTCCTTCCTCTTTATTTTATGTATTTTTTATTTTGTACATTTGGGTAGGGTGGGGTTTGAGTGTTCAGGAAAAATGCACATCAGACCAAATTTTAGGCACTCTTTTTCCCCTTTATTAGGATGGATTGGGTAAGGATACTGATCTGGAGGACCTACGAAGTATTGATGTTGTTAGGCCCTTCTTAGGACTAATAGTTTGACTTGCCTTAAATAAAACTCAACAGCACAAGGAATATGTGATGTTGCAGACCTGATTGTGTCATCAAGAACTGAAGGTTCTTATAAGTTATTTAACTTTTGCTATGGGATGTTGTGGTGCCACTAGTTGCAAGGACCTCATTTTGTTATCATATGCAAACAATGCACAAAACTATTGATCTTGTGGGATTAATCCATATAAAGGCTCCGTTTGGATGCGTTGAGAATAAGGTAGGAAGAAGGAATAAGGGAAGTAATTTATTGGGAAGGGTAAATTTATTGGAAAGTGTGTAACTTTTGTGAAGAGTTTGGATGGTTAGAAATAAATTTATTGATAAAAAGTGGTTATTCCTTATTCCTTATTCCGGAAAGAAGCCATCCAAACGGAGCCAAAGTTTCACAATATGTTTCAGTCCTTGTTCTGTGAGATCAAAAGTTTTCATAAAATGTGAGCATAAGCCTTAAAATGACTATGCCTGTTGCTTATTGAGTTTCACTTTTTGTTTGGGTTTTAGCTGGAATTGGTTGGGTTTGTATTGAGATTTACAACAGTCAACTCTCAGGTTGATTTAGGTCTCAGGTCAGTTGGACCTTGTGTTTCTGGGCAGTTTTTTTAATTTTTGTAAATAATATTGCTATGGTGTTGCAGTTGAATTTGTTTTGGTTGCTATACCTTACAATTTGGCAACTGGGTTTTGCTGGTAAATAAAATGTGAGATACATTTACGCTATTGAATAGAACCAAATTTAGGATGCAATTTTTTTTTTAAAGTTAGAATCTTTTACAGTAGTTGAAGCTTAAACCAAATTTCTGAACATGCAACAAAAGTTTAATTGTGTTAAATCAATAAACTTGAAGCTTAGAGGTCTCAACCATAATAATGCTAAAGGTCATCATTTTACAGTAGTTGCTTTAGAATTCGAATTTTATATTGCACATTCAAAAGTAAAAGCTGCTTCTTTCATTACTTGGTAAGGTAGAAATCTGCAAATTGCACCTCATATTTTCTTCTGTAACAGGCATCAGTTGAGCAATTTATTTATTTATTTATTTTTATTAATAATATAGGATTTGACATTGCTGCTATTCACTTCTGGGCGTGACCCCGGGATAATTCCCCGCAATGCGCATCCGCCTGAGCCTGAGCCGCTTGAGGCTGGCAGTGCTGATACAGGGCCGAGTGGCACACCACAGCAACTCAGGCTGCCTCGCACCAAGGACATAAACGTGAATGGCATCACTGTTAAAATCAAGTATTGCGACACATGCATGCTATACCGGCCTCCTAGGTGCTCACACTGCTCAATTTGTAATAACTGTGTTGAGCGGTTTGACCATCATTGTCCCTGGGTTGGCCAATGCATTGGATTGGTGAGTTCTTGTAACCCCTAGAGAATTTTAAATTAATTAAATTTAATCGTATTTATTTATTTTTGTTTTTTTGGTAGGCTCATTTTGCTTTTCATAGGGGTACAAGTACAATGGTTTTTTTTATATATGAATCTAGGATTCTGAAGCTTTGGTATTTACCTGGTTCAGGAAATTTTCCAGTATATACTTCTGTATTTGGCAACTACTTCCCATGATAATATCACATTGTTTTTCTCTTGTTGAGTGCTTGCTGTTTATCTGTGGAATTTAGATTTAAGGACTTGGTCACAATTGTGATTAGATTGTACTTTATTAGTTGGTATGTTTACTGTCCTTGATGTACCAGTAGCATGTAGTGCAACCTTTGTAAACATACATAATATGCATTTGTCAAGTATTTAAATATGATTATTTCCGTAATGTATCATACTTCGCACAACTATGAATACTGGTGAATAGTAGCAAAACCGACACGTGCCGAACGGTTGACTTAGGTTTCTGATTTATTTATCTATTTTCTTTATTCCAGAGGAACTACCGCTTCTTCTATATGTTTGTCTTCTCTACAACTCTGCTCTGCATTTACGTGTTCTCATTTTGCTGGGTCTACATTGTGAAGATCAAGAATTCTGAAGATGTTACTATTTGGCGTGCTATGACCAAAACGCCTGCTTCCATTGTCCTAATCATCTATTGTTTTGTGTGTGTGTGGTTTGTTGGTGGCTTGTCCGTGTTTCATTTCTACCTCATGAGCACCAACCAGGTAATTATTATGTGTATCTTCTGTTTTGTTTTAATTTTTTAACTAAACAGAATACAAGAAATGTCCACACAGTTATCCATTACCTTCATCTGTTTTATTTTCTCTTTTGGTACTCAAAAGAATGTGCACACACTTTGGCTCCGTTTGGATAGGTGTGGGAAGAAAGGAAGAAGGGAAGAAGTGAGAAGAAGTATTGGAAAGTGTGTAACTTTGTGAAGAGTTTAGATTGTTTATAATTTTTTTCTTCTTCTTCCTTCTTCTTCTTCTTTCTTCTAACGATCCAAACACACCCTTTTTTGGTAAATTTTGCATCTTGGGCAACCTCTCTATGGCGCAGCATCAATGTGTAATCATATCAAATTAGCTTTTGTGAAATTATTTTGGAACAATTCTTTCTTAAAGGGAGCATCCTCAAGATTTGCATGGACTTATGCTTGATAAATGCAAATCTCTTTGCTTTTATGTATTTGTCAGATTTTTCACGTGTAATGTTTTTGTTAATATTTTGTGCTTTTGTTTTGTAGACAACATACGAGAATTTTAGGTACAGATACGATAGACGTGTCAACCCGTATAACCGGGGCATAGTCACCAACTTCATGGAGATTTTCTTCTCCCCTATCCCTCCTTCAAAGAACAACTTCCGGGCACGGGTGTCACGGGAATCAAGTCTGCATCCAAACCAGACCCGGTCCCCTGGTGGCGGGGCTGGTGGTTTCATGAGCCCCAACATGGGCAAATCTATGGGGGACCTTGAGATGGCCCGCAAGCCTGTCACCTGGGACGAGCCCCGGTCCGCTGTAGACCCAGTCCGTGACCTGGATGTCGGCTTGGGTGGCTTGCTGGATGAGAAGGATGCCCGGTTGTCTGACCCAGAACCCATAACCCGGGAGAACCTACCAGTTGAGAGCATTGACAGCCGTGTGGTAAATTCAAGTAGATCAAGCTGGGGTCAGCGCAGCACCACCAGCTCAGAGTTGGTGGGAGATATGACAGGGGAGCATTAGATTGTTACCGTATCAGGTTAATCAGGCTTTCAAATTGTAGTTGGGTTTTAGGTCTGGTGTGTGTGGAACTGGGGTGGAGGTTGAGGGGGAGTTGCTTGGGCGTGAGTCCTAATTTCACTAAGTTGTATTTTCTCAAACTGTGCCTTTGGTTATTCCTTGTTTTTGGATTGCGCTTACTTTCGGCTTTAGTTGTTTTATCTTTGTTTGATGTAAGGGTTGTCGGTCTCCAAATCTGATTTGGAGTTGGTGGTGTGGTTTGATGTACATATACGAAAAAGTGGTTTGTATGGATAATGTAGAAGCATTGCTTTGTGAGTTTGTGTGGGATTTCCATGTCATGCATTACTAATACTCGCTGAATTTTTCTGATCCTAATTCTAAGGTCAACGTAGTAACTGCGACCTTGCTTTTCAGAATCTGTTTGGATGGGTGCAGGAATAAGGGAATAGATTAGTTTTTTCTTACTCTTAAATTTATTATAAACAATCTAAATTTTTCACAAAGTTATACATTTTCCAATATTTCTTTCCTTATTCCTCTTATTTTCACACCATGCAAACAGAGCCTGAGAAGTACTTGATCTAGAAGAAGTTATTAATTTTCTAAAAAAAAATTAATAAATAACCTCTTACCGCTACTAATAGGTATACACGTCTGATTAATTTATCCAACAAGAAAAATTTTCCTGTCGACAAGCATTAGCCATTTGTTCCACTTTATTTTTCCTGCTTCCTTAGTTCCTTGCCGACTCCCTTCTATTAGTTCTACATATGTATAGTTTTTTCTTATTTGCGCTCTCTCTGGCTTGACATCACTAATTGATTAATTTGAAAATAATATGTTAGAAAAAAATGTAAACAACTATTGAATTTTGGGTTCTACGTTGCGGTTGTTTGCTGTTAGTTTTTTTGAACTTCTTGTTGGATAAACCGAATTTCTCCATAATATAATTTTTACATGGTTAAATTTGAATTAATAGATATTGGAATATGATATATATTCATGCAAAAAGCGGGATTTCATTTGATAGGATTCTAAAGAAAAGTATAATATGGGAATTACGGGGATAGCGAAATCGAGAATGTGTATGATTTGGAACTGTATTTTTTGAGAAAGCACAGACCATATTGCGATCTATATTAAGCCTGCATAAATTAGTCATTATTGTGTGGATTAATTTAATATCTTCAAAAGTTCTTATAAACAGGAGAGCACCCCTTCTTTCGAAATTAAGAGAATGAATCATAAAGAAGTTTGTTGTTAAATAACTAGTAACTATCGCATTTCGGCATTGATCAGAATGACATTTTTTAACATGGGATTTCATTTCATTTAATTCATTAAAAATATTTTCGATCAAAATGGATGGATTTGATGTCATTTGATCGGAATTTTCATGTTATTAGACACAACGAAATCTCATGAAATCAATTCCAATCAAATGAATTAATATGAAATCCCGGTAAAAATTAATTTCATCAGGGCCTTATACTCCGGTTTTCAATTCGAGATGAGACAGTTTAGTTATAAGATGTTTTGAAAATACAATACAGCTTTGTCCTGTCATTAACAACATAGGAAGGGGTGTCAATACAGAAGCTCTCTATCACTAAAGCATTTGTTGTGATTCTTCCCTGAAATTGTTGGAGCAGGGTTATGTGCTAAACAAAGGTTCCATAGTGATATTCTGTACCATAATAAGGAATTTGTTTCAATTAATAGTTTGCCTGGAATGCAATTATTTCATATTTTTTTGCCTGAATTTTCCCTGGAAGTTAAGCTTTGATTTAGTTAAGAGTTCCTCAGGTCTCAAAACACCCAACATTTGTATTATCCAAGTCTTAGTGCATAGTTTACATACTTTTTAGAGAACACATAGTCCGCATTGTTAATGCACAAAACGGGCGAATCAGTGTACAACATAATTTTTGCCGTAATTTTTTCAACAAACATAGCTAAAAAAATTTAATTTAATACTAAACATGATAGATGCGCCCTTGGCGGCAACTCCACTCCGACCGGCGTGCCTAGTCATACAACATTGTCTTGTCCGCTTTTCAAGTTTGAAAAAAAAAAAAATTAAGTTCCTACCAACGTCCATCTAAGTGGTGCTTACTATTTTTTTTTAAAAAAAAAAATTACTATTTTTAAAAATAAAAATTTTCTAGCAGCGTCAATGAGAGTGGCGTTTACTATTTAAAAAAAATAAATTTACTTTTAAAAATAATAATTATTTTTAAACTATAATTTCTGTTTTAAAATAAAAATAATTATATTTTTTCAATTTATTTCCTCTGAAACCTGGCAGCGCCAGTTGGTGGTGTCCTGACATGTTTATAATTAAAATTTTAAAAAAAATGTTTAAGTATTAAATAAAAAAATTGTGATTCATTAAAAAATCACGGGAAATTTTGCTGAGAACTAAAAAAAAAAAAAAGCAAAACATTTCCCTTCGTGAAATCCTATACTAGTAATTAAGAAGTACTTGATTCTAATCGTTTGTAATACCTAAGTTTTTAGTTTATTGAGTACTTAGGTGTTAATGTGTTAATTTTATGTTGTTTTGAATTCTTTGAAATTCTGACCAAAATTGAATGCTTGATTGTTTGGGTTTTATGCTAGTATGATTAGTATAGTATGAATATTATGTTGGGTACTAAAACTATGGCAAAAGTATTCTAAATTGTTGTTTAAATTCTGGGTTTTATAAGGCACAAATCTGAAAATTGGTGGTACCTCTAATTTGACAAAAGTAAAGGGACTATTTTGCAAAATTCGACCCACTCTTTTGCTCCAAAACCCATCAGCAGGCCTTCTCTCTCTCTCCTTCTTCCCACTTCCTTCTCTACTGAAATTTCCCCATTTCTTTTCTCTCCAAGTTCAGACCTTAGAAAATTCTCCACGAAAAATACTTAAAATCATTCTAAAATCTGGCAAAAATCGAAATTGAAGGGAGGAAGGCAAGGAGAGTACATGCAACCTATCTATTTTCGGATTTGGGTGCTTTTTGGTTAGTATTTCGTTGAACCTTGAATTATTTTGTTTTTGAGCAATTTCTGAAATTTAGAGTTTGATTCAGGTTTATAACTGAAATTTCTTGTTGATTTAAGTTAGTAGTATACTATAGTAGTTGCATTTCGAGTTTGGTTTGATTTGGTGAAGTTTTGAGCATTTTAGCTCCTTGGGTTTGGTTGAAAAACGAATTTCAGGTTTAGTCCTTTAATTGTTTGTTCTTTAGTTAATTCAATTGAATTATGTTAGTTCAAAGATTTAAATGATGAATTTTGGTAGTTAAACAGTGCTTGAATTAGCCTATTTCGTTGTGTATTAGTGTGAGAAAGTCATGCAAATAATCCTAAAATTTGGCCACAAGATTATATTCATATTCAACTTTTCGAGACTGAAATTCGGTCCGGATTAATGATAATTCGGTCCGAATTGTCCTCTCTGGAATTTACAGCTTCAGAAATTCGGTCCGAATCACTTGTAATTCGGTCCGAATTGTGTCCTCTGGAAACAGATTTTCGTTTGGCCATAACTTTGTCATCCGGAGTCCGTTTTAGGTGATTCAAAGCCCATTGAAAAGCTCTTGAAGAGCTCTACAACCTCGTAAAGTCCTTTGATACATTATAGATTATAAAATTATGATTTAGACCCTAAACTTTATTCGTATCTTAATCGTTCGTGTCTAAGTCGTGGTAAACCCTAACCCGACCACATAATGAGTTATAATTGGAGTTTATATTTAGTTTTTCTTGCTTGCTTTTACTTGTTTCTTGTGTTCTTTACTTGAGTAAGTACTTAAAATAATTTATTAATGTAGATTTGGATAAGGACGTATCGGGACTCGAGGAGGCCGATACTACCGGTGATAATTAAGTTTTGCTTGTCATTGCTTGTGTCTACTTGTGTTGCAGGTGCGGATGTTACACTCGCTCTGAATCTGCATCTTAGGAATTTAATTCTGACATTGCATCATGTTGAATTGTTCATTCATTGCATGCATATTTGTAATTATATCGTATGTTAATATTATTAGTAATTGTTATACATGATGAATGGTTACCGATTGAATGACTTCAAAAGGTATGTGCTACTTGTATGAATGAATGGACATTGGTTGACTTAAGGACGGAGTCATGACCCGTTCCTTGAGCCCCGAGTGATAAGCGCTTTGATCCGGTATTCTGACGATGTTCTCAACTTGTGGTACTGTTTGTGATTACGAATTGTCCGAATTGTGTTAATGTGAGTCTACGGACTATAAAATCTGAGTCTAAGGACTATAAAATCTGAGTCTACGGACTATAAAATATGTGAAAGAAGTCGTAATGATTATAACCAGACTTGCATGTTATGTGTTGTCCAACTCGAGCCGGTTTCTGAAATGCCATCTTGTAGTTGAAATCCTTATTGAAGGGACATAATAACCGCGCTCATGATGCATTGCATGATTTAATTTGGGAGGTTGATTGAACTAATTGATATGTATATTGCTATATTATTTGCTTGTATAATGAAATGTTGTTTTTAACTCAGTCAGTAGTTAGTTCCTGATCATGTACCTTCGGGGTTTGTGTGACTGGAACTAAATACCGCACTGGGATAATTTTTATAATTATCTCACTCTCCACTTTGTGGGTTCCAGGTTGTAGACCGAGCGGGAATCGAGTTGCAGAGTAAGCCATCTACATTTTGAGTAGAAGCATGAAGCGTGAGATTTCTAAATGTTCATTTTGTATAGTTAACTTGTACTTTTGATATTGTAAATCCAACTGATGTTACATGTACAAGTCTAACTAGTTGAAACTTGCCATATGTCATGATGTAATCCGATACTTGTGAACCTTTAAGTATTTGCTTACATTTAGATTTGTGATGCTTCATGCAATTTACTTAATATTTTGTGATATGTAAGCCTTGCGGGTGCGTGAAGGTAAGCACGTAGTCGCGGCGGGCCGTGGTACTCCATGACTTCGGTTTTGGGGTGTCACAGCTTGTTTGGTATCAGAGCCCGGTTGGTCTAACAACTTGAACCAGACCCTTAAGTAATGAGTGAGGGTAGGTCTAAGTGGGAATGTGAGGTCGATTTTATTTCATGTATGTTTTCTTGTTGTGGTATTGACTTTGTTCTATAGGTTGTTATGGATCGGAGAGGTCGTCGAGGTAGAGGTGCAAGAGGTCGTGCCCGTGGAGGTGCGGGTAGAGGTGAAGACTCCGCAGATTCTAATGCAGGCCCTGGTCTTGAAGAAAGGGTTGCCAATGCCATTGAGCGGGGTTTTGCGGCCTTGGGCCGGGGACGCGGTAGACATGCCGCACAAGTAGAAGATGAAGGAGATCGCTTCCGGCTTATCTATGACTCTTTTGGAAAGACAACACCACCAAGGTTTCAAGGAGATAATCTTGCAGCGGCCGAGGAGTGGCTTGCTAGTATCAAGTCCAAGTTTCGGGTGTGTAGGGCACCAGAGGAGTTCCGAGTTGAGCTCGCCACCCATTACTTGGAGAATGATGCACGTTTCTGGTGGGAAAATAAGAGGTTGGATTTTGATGGTGACCAAGATGCCATACCATGGGAGTGGTTTGAGGAGCAATTCAATGAGCAATATGCTGATGATATTATGAAAGAAGAGATGAGACAAAGGTTCATTGAGCTAAAGCAAGGGAGTAAAACTGTGGCAGAATACAATATGGAATTCATCAATCTCTCTCGCTACGCTCTTGACATTAGAGCTGATCCTAAGCGCTATCGAAGGCACTACATCAATGGGCTTAGGTCCAAGATAGGGGGTGCAATTGATGATCCTTATGTTACAGACTTGAAGAGGTTGATGAATCATGCTGCACAAAAGGAGGTTCACTTTAAAAGGGAGCGAGAGGAAGAAGAAGAAGAAGCGAGGAAGGTTCGCTCAAAGAGTGGACAAATGCAAGTTGCTGGACGAGGCAAAGGAAAGGCACCAATTCCTTCCTCCGCAACATCAAGCAAGGCCAAACCTTCGGGACATTGGTGTCGGACTTGTAACCAACCGCATCCAGAGGTCTCATGTCATTTGCGCAATCGGACTTGTTTCGGTTGTGGAAGTCCGGGACACATAAGGAAGGACTGTCCCAATCCCTCACCAGCGGGGCATTTTGGAGGCCAAGGTAGTGGAGGCTACCCGAGAGGCGGGGGCCGAGCACCAGGTTTTGACCGTGGGCGTGCGGGAGGTCGCGCCTCGGGGCGTAGAGGTGGACGGGTTGGAGTTTTTGCTGCTGAAGTGGAGCATGAAGGAGAAGAGCAACCACATGTTGTAGCACCAAATGAGATGCTTTCAGGTATTGTTTCTATCTCGGGACACTTTGCTTTTGTTTTGTTTGACACGGGATGTAGTCATTCGATAGTGTCTCGGGAATATGTTGAGTCATGTGGTTGGGTTATGGAGAAACGGAGTGACGTGTCTCGGGTCTTAACTCCCTTGGGGCAATCTAATGAAGTAGTCTTGGGGTGCCGAGACCTAAAGGTGTTGATTGCGGGCCGAGAATTATCTTTGGATGTGCTTATACTAGACATCTCTGGGTATGATTTTCTGCTGGGTCTTGATTGGCTTGCAAAGCATAATGCAGTGATAGAGTGTGCCAAGCGGCGCATTCAATTCAACATGGGCAGACCAATCAAGTGTGCTCTCAATTTCAGAATGGTTGGGGATCCTACCCCGTATATTTCAGCAGTAGAAGCAAGAAACTTGTTGCAAGCTGGGTGCATGTGTTTCTTGGCAGCTGTGATAGTAGATGGAGACGGGAAGCCGGATATCTCAACCATTCCGGTCGTCCGAGAGTTCGTTGATGTGTTTCCGAGTGAGATCTCGGGTATGCCACCTCCAAGAGAAGTTGAGTTTGGTATTGAGTTGCAGTCGGGTGCGGTACCAATTTCTAAAGCACCGTATCGCATGGCACCGGCGGAATTAAAAGAGTTGAAAGTTCAATTGGAGGAGTTATTGGAGAAGGGGTTTATAAGGCCAAGTGCATCACCATGGGGAGCACCGGTCTTGTTTGTTAAGAAAAAAGATGGAACCTTGAGACTTTGTATTGATTATAGAGAGTTGAATAAGGTGACGGTAAAGAACCGTTATCCATTACCAAGGATAGACGATTTGTTTGATCAATTACAAGGGTCTTCAGTGTATTCTAAGATTGATCTTAGAACAGGTTACCATCAGTTGAGAATCAAACCCGAAGATGTGGAGAAAACTGCTTTTAGATCAAGGTATGGGCACTATGAGTACCTTGTGATGCCATTCGGTTTGACGAATGCACCAGCAGCTTTTATGGATCTAATGAATCGGGTCTTTCATGATTACTTGGATAGTTTTGTGGTAATTTTTATTGATGACATTCTTATCTACTCTCGCACTCATGAAGAGCATGCGGGTCACTTGAGGGCGGTGTTAGCTCGGTTGAGAGAACACCAATTGTTTGGAAAACTGTCAAAGTGTGAGTTTTGGTTAGAAGAAGTGGCATTTCTCAGGCATGTGATCTCGGGGAAGGGTTTGTCGGTGGATCCGACAAAGGTGCAGGCAGTGGCTAGTTGGGCTCAACCAAAGAATGTGTCAGAGGTTCGAAGTTTTCTTGGGTTGGCCGGGTACTACAGACGGTTTGTGGAAGGATTCTCAAAGCTCGCTCGGCCGCTAACCCAACTTTTACATAAGGATGTTAAGTACATATGGGGAGATGAACAAGAGGCTAGTTTTCAAGCTTTGAAGGATCGGCTTGTGTCCGCACCAATCTTGGCAATGCTAGTACCAGACAAGGAGTTTGCAGTTTACACCGATGCTTCAGGAGTTGGGCTCGGTTGTGTTCTCATGCAAGAAGGACATGTGATAGCTTATGGATCATGGCAACTTAAGCCGCATGAAAAGAATTATCCGACCCATGATTTAGAGTTGGCGGCGGTTGTGTTTGCACTAAAGATTTGGAGGCACTACTTGTATGGGGCAAAGTGCAAAATCTACACTGATCACCAAAGCCTCAAGTACTTGTGTACACAAAAGGATCTCAATCTGAGGCAAAGGCGGTGGTTGGAGTTACTCAAGGATTATGATATGGAGATCTTGTATCATGCCGGAAAGGCTAATCTTGTAGCCGATGCACTAAGCCGAAAAAGCCGAGCAAATGCAGCGGCAATGATTACAAGTCAGCCAAAGCTCCTAGAAGAGCTGAGAAGATTAGAGTTGTGTGTAGGGGTGTCAAGGGAACTTGTTCTTAGCCATGTCAACCGAAACCTCGACAAACCTATTTCAAATGCAGTGGTAACTGTGTTCTTAGCGGCTTTGGAGGTTGAACCAGATTTGCATGTAAGGATTAAAGTGGTACAAGAAAAAGATGAGAAGTGTCAAAAGTTTCGAGCGGGGATAGAAGAAGGTAAGGAAAGTTTTCAAGTGGATGAAAGTGGCATTTTGAGGTTTGGCACTAGGGTTTGTGTGCCAAATAACAAGGAGATCAAAATGTTAATTCTTATGGAGGCACATGAATCGGGATATGCCATTCATCCCGGTGAAGTGAAGATGTATATGGACTTAAAGAAACATTTTTGGTGGCCGGGCATGAAGCGAGAGATAGCAGAATTTGTAGCTCGGTGCCAAACTTGTCAACAATCAAAGGCCGATCGGCGAAAGAGTGCCGGTCTCTTACAACCGTTGCGGCGCCCGAAGGAGAAGTTTGAGTCTATCACCATGGACTTTGTGTCGGGTTTTCCGAAGACAAAGGGCCAAGTTGATGGAATTTGGGTTATTGTGGATAGGTTGACTAAGGTGGCTCGGTTTATACCGATTCGATCTGACATTGGTGGAGATAAGCTAGCAGAGCTATTCATAAAGAATTTGTTTCGGTTGCACGGCTGTCCAAGGGAGATCATTTCAGATAGGGACAGTCGCTTTACATCTCAATTTTGGAAGAGTTTTCAAAAAGCTTTGGGGACAAAATTGAGTTTTAGTTCTGCACATCACCCCCAAACAGATGGCCAATCTGAGCGCACAATACAGACCTTGGAGGATATGTTGAGAGCGTGTGCTATATGTTTTGGTGGGTCTTGGGTAGATAACCTACATTTGGTAGAGTTTTCCTATAATAACAGTTTTCATGCAAGTATTGGGATGGCACCCTATGAGGCTTTGTATGGCGGGTCGTGCCGGACACCGCTATATTGGAAGGTCAAAGGAACTTACATGCCTACGGGACCAGAGTTAGTTTCAGAGAGCTTAGAGAAGGTGAGGTTGGTGAAATCTAAACTTAAGGCTGCACAAGATCGGCAAAAGAGATATGCTGATGTGCACCGACGGCCGATTGAGTATAAGGAAGGTGAGCATGTATGGATAAAGGTGTCTCCTGTGAGAGGGGTGTTTCGCTTCGGTGTCTCGGGGAAGCTAAGTCCTCGGTACATCGGGCCTTTTATTGTGAGCAACAAGGTAGGAGCTGTTGCTTATGAGTTAGATTTACCCCCAAGTTTGGATCGGATTCATCCGGTCTTTCATGTGTCTCAACTCCGTAGGTATGTGCGCGATCCTTCGCATATACTTGATCACTCAGGCCTTAGTCAAGTTGAGTCGAACTTGACTTATGAGGAGAAACCTACAAGGATTTTGGATACCAAAGAACACCGGTTGCGAAGTAGAACAATCCGGTATGTATTGGTGCAATGGGCTAGACACCCAAGGAAGGAGGCTACTTGGGAGCATGAGTCCGAGATGAAAGAGAAGTTTCCCGAGTTGTTTGACGTCTCAGGTACGTGTTCCGTTCAGAGGACTGAACGGGATTCTTAAGGGGGGAGGGATTTAATACCTAAGTTTTTAGTTTATTGAGTACTTAGGTGTTAATGTGTTAATTTTATGTTGTTTTGAATTCTTTGAAATTCTGACCAAAATTGAATGCTTGATTGTTTGGGTTTTATGCTAGTATGATTAGTATAGTATGAATATTATGTTGGGTACTAAAACTATGGCAAAAGTATTCTAAATTGTTGTTTAAATTCTGGGTTTTATAAGGCACAAATCTGAAAATTGGTGGTACCTCTAATTTGACAAAAGTAAAGGGACTATTTTGCAAAATTCGACCCACTCTTTTGCTCCAAAACCCATCAGCAGGCCTTCTCTCTCTCTCCTTCTTCCCACTTCCTTCTCTACTGAAATTTCCCCATTTCTTTTCTCTCCAAGTTCAGACCTTAGAAAATTCTCCACGAAAAATACTTAAAATCATTCTAAAATCTGGCAAAAATCGAAATTGAAGGGAGGAAGGCAAGGAGAGTACATGCAACCTATCTATTTTCGGATTTGGGTGCTTTTTGGTTAGTATTTCGTTGAACCTTGAATTATTTTGTTTTTGAGCAATTTCTGAAATTTAGAGTTTGATTCAGGTTTATAACTGAAATTTCTTGTTGATTTAAGTTAGTAGTATACTATAGTAGTTGCATTTCGAGTTTGGTTTGATTTGGTGAAGTTTTGAGCATTTTAGCTCCTTGGGTTTGGTTGAAAAACGAATTTCAGGTTTAGTCCTTTAATTGTTTGTTCTTTAGTTAATTCAATTGAATTATGTTAGTTCAAAGATTTAAATGATGAATTTTGGTAGTTAAACAGTGCTTGAATTAGCCTATTTCGTTGTGTATTAGTGTGAGAAAGTCATGCAAATAATCCTAAAATTTGGCCACAAGATTATATTCATATTCAACTTTTCGAGACTGAAATTCGGTCCGGATTAATGATAATTCGGTCCGAATTGTCCTCTCTGGAATTTACAGCTTCAGAAATTCGGTCCGAATCACTTGTAATTCGGTCCGAATTGTGTCCTCTGGAAACAGATTTTCGTTTGGCCATAACTTTGTCATCCGGAGTCCGTTTTAGGTGATTCAAAGCCCATTGAAAAGCTCTTGAAGAGCTCTACAACCTCGTAAAGTCCTTTGATACATTATAGATTATAAAATTATGATTTAGACCCTAAACTTTATTCGTATCTTAATCGTTCGTGTCTAAGTCGTGGTAAACCCTAACCCGACCACATAATGAGTTATAATTGGAGTTTATATTTAGTTTTTCTTGCTTGCTTTTACTTGTTTCTTGTGTTCTTTACTTGAGTAAGTACTTAAAATAATTTATTAATGTAGATTTGGATAAGGACGTATCGGGACTCGAGGAGGCCGATACTACCGGTGATAATTAAGTTTTGCTTGTCATTGCTTGTGTCTACTTGTGTTGCAGGTGCGGATGTTACACTCGCTCTGAATCTGCATCTTAGGAATTTAATTCTGACATTGCATCATGTTGAATTGTTCATTCATTGCATGCATATTTGTAATTATATCGTATGTTAATATTATTAGTAATTGTTATACATGATGAATGGTTACCGATTGAATGACTTCAAAAGGTATGTGCTACTTGTATGAATGAATGGACATTGGTTGACTTAAGGACGGAGTCATGACCCGTTCCTTGAGCCCCGAGTGATAAGCGCTTTGATCCGGTATTCTGACGATGTTCTCAACTTGTGGTACTGTTTGTGATTACGAATTGTCCGAATTGTGTTAATGTGAGTCTACGGACTATAAAATCTGAGTCTAAGGACTATAAAATCTGAGTCTACGGACTATAAAATATGTGAAAGAAGTCGTAATGATTATAACCAGACTTGCATGTTATGTGTTGTCCAACTCGAGCCGGTTTCTGAAATGCCATCTTGTAGTTGAAATCCTTATTGAAGGGACATAATAACCGCGCTCATGATGCATTGCATGATTTAATTTGGGAGGTTGATTGAACTAATTGATATGTATATTGCTATATTATTTGCTTGTATAATGAAATGTTGTTTTTAACTCAGTCAGTAGTTAGTTCCTGATCATGTACCTTCGGGGTTTGTGTGACTGGAACTAAATACCGCACTGGGATAATTTTTATAATTATCTCACTCTCCACTTTGTGGGTTCCAGGTTGTAGACCGAGCGGGAATCGAGTTGCAGAGTAAGCCATCTACATTTTGAGTAGAAGCATGAAGCGTGGGATTTCTAAATGTTCATTTTGTATAGTTAACTTGTACTTTTGATATTGTAAATCCAACTGATGTTACATGTACAAGTCTAACTAGTTGAAACTTGCCATATGTCATGATGTAATCCGATACTTGTGAACCTTTAAGTATTTGCTTACATTTAGATTTGTGATGCTTCATGCAATTTACTTAATATTTTGTGATATGTAAGCCTTGCGGGTGCGTGAAGGTAAGCACGTAGTCGCGGCGGGCCGTGGTACTCCATGACTTCGGTTTTGGGGTGTCACATCGTTGGGTATAAATGCAAATTGCAAACAAACAGACTAGTTGATATGATAGAAAACGGTGACTAAGGCACCACAAATTCAACTAATTTGGATGTCAGAACTCAGGTACATGTCGAGGAAGAGAGAAGCAAGAACACAGATTTAAAGGACCTACAAAATAATGTTTCTTTTGATCTTATCCACCAAATTGTGCATTATTTTTCCACTTTAATGGAATTGGCATGCCACATATTAAAAAAAAATGTAGGCCCTGTGTGAACATATATGAAATGTATAACGGTTCAGATATATTGATACTCATTTTATTTCCATTTTTGGGTTTCTTTGGCGAATTATTGTTGGTATCATAACTATGTA
The DNA here is from genome assembly GCA_028095005.1 of Rhynchospora pubera. NCBI lineage: Eukaryota > Viridiplantae > Streptophyta > Magnoliopsida > Poales > Cyperaceae > Rhynchospora > Rhynchospora pubera. The sequence goes on from CM051461.1 coordinate 182,408,519, forward strand.
TCCTTCCCGGTACATGCCTCTGTTGCACACGTTTGTTAGTTGCTCTGCGCCGACTCAACTCATAATTCTTTTTGAGTGTGCGCCAGCCGAAAAAATAAAACTAATTGAAGAATCTTGGTCAAGTGGCACCATTATATCTTAAAATCTTGGCCATGATAAAGAGTTGCTCTCTCAAGGTTTCAAGATCAGGTTCCCAGAAAATGCAAATTCTTAGCTGGATCCTTGGACATTGGCAAATTGACCCAAAACCGAAGTGCCAAAAGCAGCCTCATTTCGAAATGGAAGGGTTTAAGTGGCAAAATAAGAGCACAAACAGATAGTTACCAAAATTCCTACTGAGTGATAAAGCGCTTACGTGGCATGCACAAAAGCCCTTCCATTCCAAGTGGTCAAATTATTCTCCGTCCCTCTGGATTCCTCTCACACACGTATATTTGACGTATTGCATACTGAGTAGAGTCGTCACCCCAAGATGTACCCAGTTGTGCTATATGATAATTGCACTAGATGAGAAATGCCTCATACATTTTCAATAATTGAAATACTAATGACAACCATAATGTGTCGTTTTAATTTCAATTGAAATACATTTTCACGCACTTCCACTCGCATTAATTTTTCTTTTAAATGACACTTAAACTGTATTGCATCAATTTTGCTTTTAGTCAAATTTAAGTTATAATATGATCTTGGTCCACTAACAGAAAACAAATTCGAAATCAGATTGAAGATTCCTTATATAAGTATTTAAATTTAAAAATAAATTGTGAAACTTGACCCACATCTTGTCATGAAAAAGAAATAAAGTTTTGTAAATAAAATTTTCCATTATTATATTCAACGCTGTTAAAGTCATGCCTTAACTCTTAAGTGCTTCTGGAGGTAATTCTACTTTCTGAACAAGCGATAAAAAACTATGAATATGAACTTTTTATCGATTAGTTACTAATTTTGCAATGCTACCAGTGCTAGAGCATCATTGAATGCAGGGCATACGTACAATAATAGACTAGCAGATAACGAGTTAACGACTATACATACAATCATTATTCCACTTACACCATATACACCATATCCACATCCACTTACATCATTGAACTTTTTATATATAGCAACCTCTCTGTGTCTCACATTGTTGCGTGTTTCATTATTGTATGGTGTTGTGTTAAACACTACTGTGTTAAGATCGAATCATGTTGTACACTATATCTTATTGTATTGGCATAGAGAAATATTAACTGTGTCATGTCATGCTCAATAGAGAAAAATATTGACATGCGAGTTAATTTTGACACTACACGTACGTTTGGCACAATGCATGTGTTGGCACAACATGCCACACTGTGTCAACATGATTCGAGAAGTTTGTGTGCTTCGTTTTGGGCCGTCGATGGATATACAATGGCGCCTGCTGTGGTTCATTGCGAAGGACACCAATGTTTTGATGTCTTCTTTGTAGGTAATTAAATTTGCAGCAAAATGCTCCATGCAGCAGGGATCAAACCAACTATATATCTTAAGGTGACATAGGAGCTTTACCACCAGGCCGAAGAGGTTTTCAAAAATTAATAATGATGCATGCAATTAAACTATTTTATTAAGAAGAATATAATTAATGTGATGACATCATCCGGTTCCATCAACTGATTCGACCGATCGAACCGGTTAAACCATCGAACCAATAGTGGTGGTTGGCCGGGTCAACCGGTCAAGTGTTGTTTCAATTTGGGCGGCTTTTCAAAAGAAGGAATATATTTGATCCACGCACTACTAGAATGTCAATTATTTGCTTCGCAAAAAGGCGTCCCTATTCCGACACGAAAAGCTATCTGCGTCCACCTAAAGACACTACCCAAGCGACTCCGATACTCTAGCCGCTAATAATAAATATCTGTGTCGCGAGGACGCGGATTACTTAATGCGTCCCTATATCTGTGTCGGGATAACGACGCATACCATGTTCTCTGATCGCTTAATCAAACAATAAGCGCGTCTCTATTTAGAGGTTACTATGTCGGTATACCGACGCCTTTATTAAGCGACCCAAATAATATATTGTCAGAATTTATTGGGGTCCACAAACTATATTTGTCGGTATACCGACACCTATGATCAGTGACACAGATAATATATTGTCAAAATTTAACGGGGCCCACAATTTATAAATAGTCAGTATACAGACGCCTTTGATTAGCGACACAGATAATTTATTGTCAGAATTACATTTATACAGCCATTCAATTCTTCTCGGTATCGATTTGGTACCACCATTATTTAATTCATATGATTTTAATTATTCACAACTATTTCAAATTCACAAACATACATACATTCACAGAGTCAAAGAAAAATCACACAAATATCTATTATGCATTGAATTGCAAATCAACATCCAGTACATCCGATTGAAATAACAAACTTGCATAAGTTTTGATACATGATAATGAAAAGACAATTCTTTGATTTTTTCCCCCCTCAAACACTGCTTGCTTAGCTTACATATTAGTTGTGATGCTCCTCAATCCAACGTGCATAATCCATGTCAATCACGGCTACTTCTAAAAAAAATAAACAAAAAATTATTCCTGATCTAGTAAAATAAAATAGTGCGACTGAAATACCAACATTTCAGTGTGTAGCTATAAGGGTTGCGTACCTGAGCTGATACTATGAAGGCCAATTCGAATACCAGACGTGCCCTGCATTGTAGAAGTATTAAAGTAATTCACAAATTTTGAGGAAATATCATTAGCTTAATTTACATAACTCAAAACATTCACACAAAAATTTTGAAATATGTATGTTGGTGCAACTTGGTATCTGAGCTCTAAATTTTTGCACCTCTTATTCTAGCTGAGCGAGTTTTATCTTACTGGCTAGATTTCAATTTTGCTGGATATAATCCTAATTATTTATAGAAAAGGATAAAACAATCAACCAAATTATGATTGCGTATATATGTATTTGGTTACAGTTGTTGGATATAAGCCTAATTATTTGTAGAAAATGATAAGACAATCAAATAAATTATGATTGCTCATATATGTATTTGATCATCTAAAGGAAAAAGTACCTTCTTTCTCAGACTACTCTTCCTAGCTGCCTCGCTATTTTGTGCTATTCTTAATGTCTAGAAAAGACAAAAAATGTGAAAGGTCTAATAAAACTTCAATGAATATGAGAAAAATAAATAAATATGCATCTGCATGGAATTTACCTTTGGGTCTGATGGTCTTGAGTCAGAGATTGTCAATTCCTTTCTATTGTTTGCTTCTTTCTACATTCACAATGAAGAGTTGATTCAAACTAACAATTGTCGAGAGAGATTAATTGGAAAGGTATAAATAGAAATTAATTGGAAGGAGAATTTAACTTACATTGAAAGTGCTTGCAGCCAAGAATAAACTAGAAAGATAGCTATCATTGACCATAAGTCCCTACAATGGTTACAAAATTTTGAGAATATAAGAAATATATGGATTGGCATTGATCAGGAATCTGATTTTGGCTAGTATCAGTATGGAATGAATCCCACAATCAATTTACAAGAATCTGACCATAAATCACTATTTAAAACTACAAGTTTTCTTCACCGTCAAAAGGAAAAGAACAAAAATTCACGAGACAATTCTAACAAGCAAATAAAAGATTGTACCTTGCAGATTTCACAAAACTAAATCCATTTCAAAAGAATCTACAAAGCAGTTCAAAGAAAGACCCAATGACATAACCTCATAAACAACTTAAAATCATAACACACATAATGCATTGGAACCAGACAACTAGAATAGCAACCCCTAAATTACTGCATTGGAAGTACAATTCCTAATCAAATTTCTTGTATCGTCTTTGGTAACCAAGTAAGATTTGTAGTAATTTAAGATCTTGATAAATCAAGTATAAACCTATTTGAGCACCAGACAAATGAAAATGTGCAAGCTATCTTTAATTTCAGTATTTACTGTGATTGTGAATAAAAATAATAATTATAGTTCGATTATAATCAGGAAATTAATTCATCCAGTACTCCGGTTACATAATCCAAATTATTCTTAAACACACCTACGGAAATTGATTTGTAGTTCCATAATCCAAATTATGTCTAAAAACACCTACAAAGTGTTTATTAATAAAAAAAAATCTATTTTCAATTTAGAAAATCGTACCTAACTTCTTTTAGCAAACCCTAACAATCAACATCCTCAGTCGCAATAATTCCGCAGAAATACATAAAATAGCAAAATTCTAACCTTGATCGATCTCAAACTCCTCGAACTTATAATCATCCTCGAACATATCGACCTTGGTTTCCTCAGTCGCCATAGGCTTCGCTTCTGTCCCCATTTTCTTTGTAAGAAAGCTCGATTGTTGATTAGACCTAGGTGAAAAATAATTTATAAAGATAAAAATCAAATCAAATGTAAAAACGGAGAAAAACCTAGAGATCACAATTCACAAGACCTAGTAGAACGAACTCGTACCTTCGTGCCTCCTAAAAAAGAGAGAAAAATCGAGAGAGAGAGAGGTATGTAATCAGGCAACGAGAGGTGACGGAGCACGGCTGCACCGGAGCCAGCGTCGGCAGCTTGTCGATAGGAGAGATGGGGTTGGTTCTAACGCTTATCGAGAGAAAAGAACAGAGGATGGTGGCCTGTGTGGAGCTTGGGAGCACCGACGACTCTTGACATGGCGGCGATGTGGCGGTGGCGGAGATGGATCGGAACCCTAGGAGAGACAGTGAAGAGGCGAAGAGAAAGGGAGAAAAAAGAAAATTCGTGAAAATATAGTGAAAGGGAGAGAGAAAATAAATAATGGGATAAAGTAATTTTTTTATTTCTTATTTTTTTTAATTGTGGCTAAAAAATTGCTAGACCAATTTGATCTGGCGGTTGTGATCTAGTTGCGTTGCAAAGAAATGGTACTCTAAAGACAAAGCATAAGTCTAGCAATCAAAATCTAGTTGTATTTTTTTTATGTTAACAAATTAAAAGTCTAGCAAGAGATTCTTGCAATATGCCTAATTACTAGACTAAGCAAAAAGTGTAGTAACAAAAATCTATGTAAAAACCCTTTATTTTGTAGTGGTGGAATTGGAATATGGTTGGAAAAATGCGGCATAAAAGAAAATATGTTTAATAAAGCAAAACATCAAGTGCAATTATTTTAATAATATCTAATGATATTTTAATTTGCATTTTCAATCTATTCACTTACTAAGATTGCAAATGCCAAAAAAAATCATATGGCAATGGATGATTCGCTATCGATGTGTCGTCTCATACACAATTGTGTTGACATGAGTCGACACAATACGAAAACTGATACGACACAATTGACACGCAATGTTGACACAACACAATATAGTCATGTCAATCGTATAGACGTGTCAAAAGTTTATTTTTTTTCCTTAAAAAATAGTTAATATATTTTAAAATTATTTAAAGTTAGAAAATAAAATTTGAAAACAAAAATATTAGGCGATGAAATTTGAAAATTTAAGACTCAGATTAAATCAAGTTCTGAATATTATAATAGTACAACGCACTGAACTAAATTTACATCTGATTTGAGCTGTTGGATCTTGAAATAAACCCAAAAATATTATGCGTCTCTCATTATACGTGTCGGAGTAGTGACGCCAATATATTCAGCATATTTGCGTCCCTACACAGAACTTGAGAGCGTCTCTCTTTTGAATATTTATGCGTCTTAACTTATCTGTGTCGGCCCACCGACACCCAGTAAAAGCCCTCCCGCCCACTTTTTGTCTTTCTGCGTCGCTACTTGATTTAGCGACTCTAATATGTTGGTGGTCCGACACAGATAAACGAAATTCTAGTAGTGACGTCACAACGTTGAAAACAAAATCAACGGGAATCCACTTTTACACAAGAAATAATATCTGCTTGTCCTCCTACGAAAAAAATAAAAAAGCACACAAAATTTTTTTTGGTTTTTCAATTTTTATATGAAGCTGGGTGATGCAATTTGCCTTTCATCATAGTACACATTGATCATGATACTACAAGGTCAAACTTGGATGTCTCTTGCTGATGGGTTGGTTGACCAACCTCAAGGGCTAATGTTTGCACTTACACAGTTACACCTAAATTCGTATTGAAAAAATTATTCAGGTTGTCGTAACAGTTATTAGCCTTTAGCCTGTTTTGACTACTCACCAAATATATATGGGGTCTGGTGGTTCGACATTAATTATACGTCATTTTTTAAGATACTTTTAACGTATATCGATCTAAGTTCTATTAGATATACTATTTAGTGTATATTTAATGACTAAAATTGAAGAAAATTATTTTTTAAGTTTGAATTTTAGTCGTTAACTATGTAAGTTTAGACTCCATATACTTTAAAATTGAGGTGTATGTAGAATTATTTATATTAATGATACTATCAAAATGAGGTGACAAGGAATGTTGCATTTTGATGTATCCTTTCATGTATTGTTACTTTGAGACAGCCACTAAGTGATAAATTTTAAAGGTCTGAATAAGTGGGATTTAGGAGACATTTCATTGAACATTGAATCTTTTTGTCTATCTGTAAAAAGAAAATTAATACTTTGAAGACTTGGCAACGAGATAGAACATAAATGTTAGTTTGTCCCCCTCCATCTCTCATAAGTCATAAGACGTATTGTCGACTTAATATATAACACACGGAATTTTTATTCCAGATTTTCATTAACAAATATGTCAAGTATTTGTGCCGAAATAATAAAAATAATAAGTACTTCCTTGGAGGTGAATTATCAGTGACATAAATAGGTCCAATAATTAGACACATGATGCTGCGTACCGATCAATATAAATTAAATATTGTTACAATTCCTTATAGAAAATTCCTAAAACTGAAATAACAAAATAAATGGTTATAGTGTTGATGTATGTTACATTATCAAGACATATATAACACATATATTATGGTATTTTGGCTATATTCATTCCCATTAATTAATTAAGAACTTACAACCTATATATATAGAATTCATCCACATTAAAAGTTATACGAACTTCAAAATAAAATTTAACTATTGTACTTCCTAAAAAAAAATGAAAATAGATCACATGTAATGAATATATTTTAATATTTTCAATTCAATTTTGAGTTATTCAGGTTTTATAAAAAGAACTGTGAAGGTATAATATGGACAGAGTATTGGACATTTAAGTTTTTGTAATGCAATTTTGGATAATTAAATATCCAATTAATTAATAATATTTTGAACATATATATGATGTACCATAGTCTTTTATTGAATGCCATTATAAAAACTTATGCTACCACCTCTGATTTATATTATCAAATGCTTAAGAAAATCCTTCCAAGCTGAAATAGATGAATGATGGAAACAACATTTAGTTATTGAATTTTTGTGTCTCCCTTGAAAGAGAAGTTGGTCTTAGACATGACATGCCTTAGATTCAAGAACCCAAAAAGAAAAACTTCAGCTAGAATCTACCTGGAGATGCACCAGAAAAAGCCGCCGCATCTTTATTGTAAGAGTCAGGAGAAATCCGGCAAATCAAACAAGGACAAGGCGGTTTATTACCTCTTAAGTTGTAGATAACTGAAAATTTGAGGAGCAAATTGGGTAAAAATTTAGTTGGAAGTCACTAAGGATGTGATGCAGGTATTATTCATAACTTTTATGTGTTTTATACAAGTCATTAAAGTTTAATTTGTCGTAGCTCGTGTAGTTCTCCTCATACATTACTTTTGTATTAATTACTAGTTTTTGACCAACAATGTCAAAACTGCTTTTGCAGTTATTAAAGTTGTTGCTGGGTTTATTGCTTACTAACTATCACACAAAAACAGGGGCAGAGCAAGGATTCTCAAATAGAGGGGCGGAAAACCATAATATGAATCTTTTTTTAGGTGTTGCAAAATAAGAATATTTTAAATCTTGAAAGAACTAGTATAGAATTCTGAAACTTGTGAGGACTTCTCTTAAGCTGCGTCAAGCCCCCTTTGAGATACACTTGGTTCTGCTCACAACTTAGGTGAATTTTCAAAATATAATCTAATATAATAATATCGATGATAATTAGTCATATCTCTCATGTAAAAAATTTCAAGTTTGAAATTTATTCATATTATTTGTGATAGACTTTCAATAATATACTTCATTTTGATTGTATGAGCAAAGCGTAGCGAATTTATAAACAACCAATTAAATTAATAGTAAAAAAACTGTATTGGTCTCTAAAAGATAAAACTTTAAAACTTCTTGTGTGCAAAAAAAAAATAATAATAATAAAATAATTGGTTTTGACTTTCAGTTTTTCTAAGAATCTTAGTGCATTTTTTTTTCTTCATCTTTCACAACATGATCCAAAAAACTTTCTTTTTAACTTGCAGCTCCTCAATGTTTGGAAAATAAAATAAAGATTTGTCTTTTTATTTTAAACAAGGACAGGATTGGACCACGTCCCCACCAAAAAATAAAACTTGAGATGATTATAAATGGTTTTAAAAATATCATAAAAAGTGTCGAATCGGCAACTCCTGGACCCCATTGGGAATCTGAACCAAACATTTCTTCAAAACTTTTACTAGTGATACAAGATATGAAAGTAGAAATGGGAAATAACAAAGACAGTCGACTCAGACTGTTCCCCATCGTTGTATTTTCTGATAAAAGTAGGGTCCAATCTGCTATAGTGTTCTTTTTCTCTTGTATGCCCCATAGTGGTGGTAAAACTTGTAATTCCGAAGTGATCCTTTTAGTAAGTTCACTACTGATCGATAATGTATCAACTTTTAAAAAATGATCTTTAGATTAAAATAAAATAAATGAAAATGTGGCACACTGAAATGAAAAAAAAAGCTAAAATTTTTGCAATTCATTGTGAAGAACTACAGTTGGAGATAAAATTATAAGGGTATTGTTATTGGCGCTAAATTCATATTGAAGCGGTTGTTTTTGAACTTGTCATTGTTTACTCCTTTATTACAATTTAATAAATTTTGGAAGAGCAAGAATCTAATTAACATGAACTCTTTACCCACTAAAAAAAGAAAAAAGAAAAGGGAAAGCAACTACCAGATAAAGTTGACTCTCGCTTAACTTTTTTAATTAATATGTATCTTTTTCACAAAAAGCTTAGAAAAGCTTTCCTTTTTAGATTAGGGTAAGATAATTCAACATCAAAATGAGGTCTCTCTTCTTTGATAAAAGAAGGTGATTGATTAACTTTGTAAATTTTAATCTAGCTAAATTTATTTTCATCTTTGTTAGAGATATTAGTAACATCTATTTATCGAAAAACTGAAACACGAGTTTGGACAGAATTGTGATTGTGGGCTGACCCACAATCATAATTACGTATTTCAGATTTTAAGATATGATCCAGAATTCTAGCTACACAATTAATTGGTGGCATTGTACTGCTGTACATTTTCTCCTTAACATACACACATAAATTAGTATATGAAACGTTAATCAATCCTGGGTATTTCTATAAAACTATCTTTTGAATTCTCTCTTGTCGTATGTTTTGGAACTCTATTGGATTGGTTCATCATATGCAAGTATTCCAAAATCGATGAATAGTAGGATACCTTTAAAATATATACAAATAAATTAGAAGAACCAGCAGTAAAAAATAAAAAAAAGATCGAAATAGAATTGAAGGTGTTCGATAACATTTAAGAGATTTTGTTTTACACTTTTTTGGTGTGACAACAATTTTTTTTTTTTCAAGAGAAAGTTGAGATTTTATTGAACACCAAACAATTCCCCTCCTCTTCCTTTTATTTATTTATTTTAAATTTTTTGAATATATATATTTTCAGTCCCTGTAAATCATTCTATGAAACGCCCTTAAAAATTTTTGTAATTAGTGTGAAAGAAGTTTTATGTTTCACTATATATTGCGGACGATTTTGGTTTCTCAGGATGCGGGGACACAGTTAATTTCCAAATATCAATAATGAAAGGGCTCTTTTTGCGAATTCCTCTGTGGTGCTTCTTTGCACGACTTTGTTGGGCTTCATATCCTTTTAGTTCCAATAATTTTTTTGATTGAATTTAGTTCCAATAATATATATATATATATATATAAATATATATATGAGAAAGGATTCAATCAAAGCGCTTTGACCGGAGTTCCGGTTAAACCCCGTCAGTTCTCAACTTTGAAAGTTCAAATGACCTATCCGAACCGTTAAATATGATCTCCATATTGAAATCTCCTTGCCGACCAAAATTTTCATTTTTTTGAAATTTTTAAGTATTTTTTTCGGATTTTGAAAAACAACAATTTTTGTAGGGTTCAGAACAAATTAGATTAACAATTTTTTGAAAATCCGAAAAAAATACTTAAAAATTTAAAAAAATGAAAATTTTGGTTGGTAAGGAGATTTCAATATGGAGATCTTATTTGAAAGTTTTGGATCGGTCATTTGAACTTTCAAATTTGAGATTTGACGGGATTTAACCGGGACTCCGGTCAAAGCGCTTTGATTGAAGACTTTCTCTCTCTCTATATATATCCTTTTAGTTTTATTCAATTAGGTACATAAACTGACAGATTCTCCGAAAATCTATATTTACAATGATCAAATAGTCTAGTGATAAATGATTTTCGTACCTAGTATTTCAACCATTTATAGGTCTTGATTTTATGTGCTTTTTCTAATGTTTAATTGCTAATTTAGGTTAGAAGCTAGGTACTGCCATGGTTGCTTCATTTTGTATAGGATCTACGCAATGTGGCTACTCGACACGATATTTTGGAGCGATTTCAGTCTAGACCTGCGACCCACATATCTGACCAGCGATCCACAGGGAGCCAGCGGGTAGCAGATGCTGACTGGCGATACAGAAGACTTCAGCGGGCCGCTGGAAGATGTTAACCGACAGACAAAAATAGCCAGCCAGATTTGCTATCTCCTCCACAACCGTCTACGCCAAATTTAGAGCCTCTATTTGCACAACCTCCACCTTTAGAGAACCGCCATTGCATATTATATAAGGAGGAAGCGTTGAAGACAGAGGGGTCGGCAATTAAAGGAGTTTTTCTGGGCGAAAGGAGAACAGGTCTGCACAGGTCCAGCGGGTCGCTAGAGCCACCTGCGAGCCGTTGTTGAGTAGCAGAAGACAGAAAGATACAAATCGAGTTGCTTTTCTGTTGTAACTTTATTTTTTTTTATGTTTTCTTTTCTCTTTGATACTTGGTTGATGTGTTCTATGTCTGATCGCGAGTAGATACCTTTTTAGGGGCCATGGCAGTGAACCTTTAAGTTTATGACTTGATACTATTATTTTAGTTGATTTCGTTGTTGCATGTTGTGTTTTATACCTTGCTTAAATTGTTTACCTGATTGGATTTGAATTGCTTAAATTATTTTGCTTGTATCCGTCAAGTATAGGCCTTACTTGATTTGTTAGATAGTTAAGTCCAAATTAATCTAAGTAATTGATTTCAATTATACCAACTTGAAGGTTTATAATCGAAAGATTGAACCAAGGCTAACTAACGAGAGTTATAGTCTTTTCTAATAGCGAAGCTCAAGAATTCATAGATTAGAAAGGTATAAACCGGTAGAAATTAGACCGCGAAACGAAAGTTGAAGTTTAGATCCACTTGATAGTTTGAAGTTAGTTGAATTGAATCCTAGACTTAAAATGAGAATTTGATCTGCAGCACTTCAATATAAACTCAATCCTATACACAAAGCAACTTCTAAATTAACTAAGTAATAGTCTCAGCTTGACACCAGCGGGCCGCTGAGTGAACCTGCGAGGTGGTCTATGCCCGCTAAGTAGCCAGCGACCAGCTGAAGTTGTCCTGCGACCTGGGTCCTTTCAGCGGGCCGCTACGAAAGTAAGCGGGCTGTTGGGACTGGAGTAAACTGAAAGAATTAGCATGCCTTAAGCCCCTAACTTCTAATTAGCCAATTAATCGACTTTTAACTGCAATCTGTTTTATTTAACAGCAATTTAATTTAATTGTTAACTCTGTGACCAATCTATATCATCTTGCAAACCTCTAGTTTAGTAGATTAAATAAAATTGAAACTTGGTTATTAAACATCCATCCTTGTGGTTCGACCTCTAAATACTTAGACGATTATCGTGCGCTTGCGATACCAATTTGAGTAAAATAGAGTATAATTCTAAAGCTAGAAAACCCACATCATCTAGATATGGACGTATTTACTTATTTAAGTAAAAAGGATTAACTGACATTCATTTTTAAAATTGAACGAAGGTGTATAATTTTCATTTTTTTCCCTAATGGGAAACCAAAAATTGACCCTTCTATATATCTTACGAATAATAAATTCGAATCAACAGTTCCGTTTGGATAAGGTGTGGGAATAAAGGAAGAAGAAAATAAGGAAATAAATTTATTATAAATAATCTAAACTCTTCACAAAGTTACACACTTCCCAATACTTCTTCCCACTTCTTCTCTTCTTTCATTCTTCCCACATAGGGATGAAAACGGAGCGGATTTTATCCGCTCCGATCCGTTTCCGAATTCGAAAAATGTACGTAATATCCGATCCGTATCCGTATCCGAACATATCCGTATTCGTATTCGTATCCGCCAAAAAAATATGGATGCGGATATGGTTTTGAGTTTTTTGACAATATCCGATCCGTATTCGTATCCGACATGGATATTATTCGTATCTGATAGATATTAATCCGTTTATCCGTATCTTTAACGGCATAAGATGATTAATATAACTACTTATCTACATTAGAGAATACTTTTAATTAGATAATACTTAATTTTTATTAGATAAATTCTCTTACGATAATATTTTCATTTGGACTAGTAACATAAAATTATTTTTATTTTCTATTATTGAGACGATTATATACGATAACAATACTAAAATTAATTTTTTTCTCTAATCATGATGATTACATATGATTAATATACTATTTTAATATATGATGACAATTAAGGTAACATGATATGATTTGACATTGAATAGTTAAATATACTGTTGGAATTCAAATTGTGGAAAGACTGAATTTATTAATCAATCCTATTAGATTTGTACTTATGTGGTACTTGCAATTTTAGAATGTCTCTTATTTGCTTTCACTTTTAGCCTTTTATTTATGTGTTGATCAAAGTTGAAACTGAACAAATAAATTTGCTTACTTTGATTTTAAAAAAGTATACTTCTAAAGGTGTACATTGTAATTGAAGGCAATGTTATTAAAATTAACTTTCATATTTTAAAAAAATGCTCATTTGACTCAAACTATGAAAAATAGTAGATATTTGCATGTACTACTACTGATCTTGACGAAGTACTAATATAGACACTGAGTATATTGAATAACATTATATTTAGAGAAAATGCTATTGTAAATAAATAAAAAAGATTAAAATGTTATCCGTATCCGACAAAATATATTCGTATTCGACTCCGTATCCGAAAATATCCGAACCGTATCCGTATCTGTTTAATATCGGAACCGTATCCGTATTTGTTTAATATCCGAACCGTATCCGTATTCGAACGCATTCGTATTCGTATCCATATGCGAAAAAAATATGGATGCGGATATTGGAAGACCAACATCCGCTCCGTATCCGATCCATTTTCATCCCTATTCACACACCTTATCCAAACGGAGCCAACATTATAGTACAAACTACAAAGCCTGCAAATTTGTATCGGTGAACTTTATTTAAAATATTAATGACTAGCCTTTAATTTTGTATTAATTATTTTCTTTATTTTATGGAAACTCTTAAAGGAAATAAAAAAATGACCTCGTAGTTTACAAAATAATTAATTCGAGTCAGTATTATAGTATGATACCTGAAATTTTGTATTGTTGAACTTCATTTAAAAATTTTAATGATTACCCTTCAATTCAGATGTTGTCTGTTTGAGTTAGGTATATTTAAGAAAAAAGAATTTTTTTTTAAAAAAAAATGCAAACTTAAGCTTTTTGAGGAGGTGGTGGAACCATCTGGTCAGTTAACTGAAAAGTTTGTTTTCAAATCATAGGTTGACAAACCTTTTAGCTAGCTAGGTCTTTCTCTAGTATTACTACTATCTAATTTGACTAATTAAACTAATTATGCTAAGAGAAAGTCACATCTGCTTTTCAGGACTTAATTAATTGGCACCGGCCTATTTTCTATCTCAAACTTTCTATTGCATGCGTTTGTTTGATCTCGTTTAATTTTCTTCACTCAAATTATCTTATAGTTATAATTCTGCATCTAGGTTTGAAGTAAATAATTCAACAAAAACAAAACGACATGTGTACGTAGCAAACTAGCTAGCAATTTTTAGCCCTTTAGTAATTCATCGCAAAAATATTCCACTTTAATTTATATTTCCAGTATGTCCATGAGGTTCAAACTGATGCACATAAATTATGCAGAACTGACAAATAAATTCATTAAAAGTTTTTGGATTGGGAATTCTGAAACCTTAGAATATGGAAGGTGATTCATAAGAGTTGAAACAAATTTGTCCAATTGTTGTAGCTGTAAAGAGAAGGAAGGTGGAACAGTAACAAACTATCCTGTCCATGAACTTTTCGCACTTTTCTCCTATGAAATACTGTATGCATGATTTTTTTTTTCTATATAACTTTTTATCTTTTGAACTTAATTAGGAAAATAGTACCATCATTTACCCTTGTCCAGACAATTCTGTTTTAACTATTTATGTATTTTAGTGGCGGACAGTACACAATCTTGGCTATCCAGTTATCTTATCTCGAGTAATTTTAAGAAACCCTAATTTGAAAGCTACTCATTTTCTAGAAAATTTTTCATGTAAAATTCTACAATTTTTTCTGGCCTTCCTCTTAATTCTCCAGTCTGAAAAAAACCTGCGCGCGGTAAGTGTAATTATTTTCTCCTTTTTTTTTTAACGCAAAAGATGAGGGTGGGGCCACTCTTGAAAAGTAAAAGCAGTTCTGAGTACAAAGCGAAAATAAATTTATACACAATCTCTAGACAAGCGTGTGCGTGATTATCAAGCATATATGCATTAAACATAATCTCCATATAAGTTTGCTTGTCCATTTAAGTATCAATCTATTTATAAGAAATTAATCATATATCAAGGTTCCTTTAAAGTATGCATTTTCCTTCATTTGTCACTGCATTTCATGTAACTTTCAAAAACGCATTTTTTATATATAGGACCTAAGATGGATTCTATTAATTTATTTTTATGTTTATAGATGCCTTGATTTCATGGTGTTCTTGGCATATAATAATATTGAAGGTGTACATTGGGTGCGAAATTAATACTTCTTCAATGTTATTATAAGGAAATAATTAAAAGACTAAAAGGAACTCAACATGGAGATCTTAAATCCAATAACCTAATAAAAGAGAGAGACATTATATATAGTAAAGGAGTGTACTACGGGGTACAAATTTTGTTTTGCTTTGAGAACTTGAATTCTTAGTATTTAGATAGCATTAGAAGAAACATGAACTCCTTGTTTAAATGTGTATTATAGTAAGCACACGTGAGTTCTTTTTCTTAATTTGGATGCTTGAGAAGTATTATTACCGAATCCTCCTAGCTAGCTGGCTCCAAGTAGTAATTTAAACAAGTATATGAGGAAATTAAATATGAAGAACGCTAATATTTTATGAAATATATTATTTCTCATCTTCACAATGTAGGTGCCAAATTTCTAAATTTAAATTGACATCAGTATATATCAAGATTCCACAAATAAAGACCTGCCGAAAAATATATAAGAGCTAGGCAGACAGAGTCATATGACCAAAACACCTATATGAATAATTGAAGATCAAACAGAGGACCTTATAAAATTTCAAAAGAGCAAAAACTTAATTTCTGCCAAAATACTATAACTCATTATCGGATTAAATTTTTAAATCAGCTCATTTCTTTTAAATTTTTTTTTTACATACGGATCACACGAATATGGGCAGTAATTATAGACTAAACTTCTTTCGAATAAAGTTATATCATTCTTATCTTTCTTATATCTCAATTACAGTTATATTGCTTCTCAAAAAAAAAATTACAGTAATACAATTAGGAGCAGGTAACGGCCATGTAAAACAGCCTGATCACACAGTTGTGTGAAGAAACTAAACAGTGTTCCTTCTTCCAACTTCGGATGAAAAACCAATATTACGAACACAGCAATTTCTAGTACAAATTAATCTAAAGATTAGACAACGATTGGATTGATCATTTAAATGTATTTTCTTTTTTTTTTGGTGATTGGCTAGAATCACAAAATAATCTAATATAAAAATTTACGTAACTACTGAATTTTCTTCACATATACTTTATTTTTTGCGCACTTGACTAGCATAATTACTTGGGCTTAAAACATGAAGGCATTGTTTAATTATATAGGTTAAGCATTAATAAATGCACGGTTTAGTTAATTAAATTGAAGGTAGGTACAGTTAGCATCAACCAAATGAATTAATTCTCCACTAGCTAGTGAGAGTGATACATAAGCATATCTCATGTAATTAACAATTTAATTTGTAATTTGTGCCCATCCAAAAAGCAAATGCATAATAAGCTTATACTTAATTAACAGATCTTTAATTGGATCTACATAACAGAAGCGAAGTAACTTCAAATTAATCAGACTCAAACAAAAATGCGTATTTGATCTTGACTTATCGGGCCTTAATTAATTATCATTTGCTACCTAATTATTAATTTGTAGAGGAAGTCACTTCCGGAAACAAAGTTAATGCTGGTTCCCCGAAGAATTATGGAGTTTTTCACATGACATCAAATAGGCTCCACAGTGATCATTTTATCAATTGCATATATGCATGAAAACCGTTATATCGATCATTTAATAAAAACATGAATTTTCTATAATATTGTTCATCATACGATCATTAATTTGATAAAATTAAAACATGAATTTCCTATAGTATTGTTCATCATACGACCATATAACAAAAAACATGAATTCCCTATATAATAAAAAATATTGGATTACTCAAAACAAATTGTTACTTTTAATTTCATCACGCGGATTCAAGTAGTGCCAATTTAATTAGAATGTACGTACATGCAAAAGGACCTAATTATTGATATTTCAAATATTGCTGAACAGCTAAAATGCTAATCATATATCTACATATAGAAAGTAATTGAAGATCAACCAAGGAAAGCTCACTATCACATACCACAAAGAAGAAATTCACGAACACTGATAGCTAGAGTGCACCAGATATTGTCCCTCTATATAAACCCCCTCGATCTACGCACAAAGAGAGACAAAGCAACATTTAGTTCTGACTACAGCTATCTAGGCTTTTCCCTTTTCCACTAAGGAGCTCCTAGCTCTTGCCTCTCTCTCTCTCTGTCCACATTTCTTCACTAAATTTTCTTGTTTGGATTAAGAGAGAGCTTAGATATGGGAGGACTATCTTTGGCCAACCCTGGTGCATTCACCTTTGGTCTGCTAGGTGTGTTTTGTAAACTCATATATTGCTTTTCTCTTTTTTTTTTTTTTTTTTTTGAGGTACCTGCTATCATATGTTTTAGTATAGGGAAATCGACACAGGTAAATATTTAGTGTTTCATATGTGGTTTCATACTCCAATATTTAGAGACTACACATAAATTAATCAAATTAAACAAATTATCTCACAAGTTTTTTTGTCCAGGAGTGCACATGCATTTTGTATTATTAAGATTAATTTGTATATCATTTCTTTGAAATAACGTTTATCATTAAATAAGTTTCATTTGAATAAACGACTCACTCAAACAAATCTTCTAAAATATATATGTATATGCAACTGCAGCTTCTATGGCCTTATTAATTTGTAACGAGTGAACAAATTTATAACTCTTTTGTTTTTTTTTTCCCTCTCTCTATCTCTCTCAAACAAATACACGAGCTTTTGTGAGGCCCATCCCCAACACACACAATAAAGGGAGAACAAATTAGTAACTCAGCTAATTAGTGGCCTTAATTACCCCTAATAAAAATATAACTTTAATGGAAAGTATTTTTGCAGATATTGTAAAATAGAAATTGGCAATAGTTCCCCTTTTTGCCTTTTTTTTTTCTTAGTTTTGAAAACTGTGTCTTCTCTTTTCCTATTTAGCATTCTGAAGGAAGTTGGTGCAATCTTGTTCCACGTACAGATACTTTATGTAGTATCCTTTAGTACAAAAAGCAAGTTCGAGTCTATATATATATGCACCATTCCTATGAAACCAATCATGAACTAATACCGCTAAATTTTTTCTTAGAAATTAAACAATTTGGTTACAAGAACAAATCAAAGAGCCCCTCCAGAACTTTGCGCATTTGGTTCTAACTTAATTATGCACACCGGTAGAACTTTTCTATGTATGTTTCTATTATAGTTTTATTAGGATAGTAAATGAGTTATTGCAACCAAAAAAAGGTAATTTTTTTCAAGGAATTCTGTAAGTTTAAATGTGCTTTCAAGAAAAGTTGGCAGGCCATTATGAGCTATCTTCTCTCTTAGGTTTTCTTTTGCACTAAAAGTTAGTAATAGATAACTTTTACAAATATTAGGAGGCTATAACTTTACTTAGTTCAGTTTAATGCCAAAGAAAATGCATAAATCTTATCGGTAGAAATGTTTCAATTTAGAATAGTTGAGAAATCCGTAACCAAAAGAGAAATCTTAGGTGACTATTAAGAAGCCTTTCCACTTTGAGATACATTACTAGTGCTCAGCTAACCATATACACTTGAGGTGATAACATACCACATATTGTCCCATTAACCTAGAACATCTACTTAATCAATTCCGTTTATAATTTCTTTGTAACATTATTACTTTTGGAAACTAATTAAAGACAAACTGAAAGATTGTGACAGCCATTTCTTTCACAAATTGCAGGAAACATAATCTCATTCATGGTCTATCTCGCACCAATGTAAGTTCTTTTACATTTCTATATATAGTCCCTCAAAACGAGAGTTTTCATATTCAAGCTAACCCTTATAATTATCCCGTTAAATTTGCAAGCTATTAATACAAATTGTAGGAGTTATTTGGAAAAAGTAATATGAAAGAAGAAATTGCTCTTTGATCTTCATTGAGTTAACTTTCTTGTTTTGAACTCTTTTGTTATGCAGTCCAACATTCCGTCGTGTTTATAGGGCAAGATCAACATTAGATTTTCAATCGGTGCCATATGTGGTTGCACTGTTCAGTGCCATGCTCTGGATCTTTTATGCTCTCATCAAAACAAACTCTTTCCTCCTGATCACCATCAATTCTGTTGGATGCGTCATCGAGTCGGTTTACATAATCATGTTCCTCATCTTTGCACGGCCAAAGGCTAGGGTACATATATATGTAAATCCGGAAAATTTTAATAAAGATTGCACAAAAAGGTCTCATGTTTCCATGACAACTCTCACATAAAATTACATCTATACAATTGACGAGCACACCATTCTAAAACAACTTCGACCTATCAATAATTTTAATGAGCACACAATATTTCTTTATCTTATGAATGATTTCTTCGTTACATTTTTCGATATGCATATGAGTAGAAAGAACTATCAACTCTTGCTATCTTGTGTTTGCAGATGCGTACCTTTGCATACATGTTTTTGTTGAATGGGGTGGTGTTCGCCGGAATAGTTCTATTCACATTGTTTCTCTCTCATGGTATCAATCGTGCAACAATCCTAGGGTGGATCTGCGTGACCTTCTCCGTTAGTGTCTTCGCTGCTCCTCTAAGCATCATTGTAACTTTTTTTTTCCCCCACGTTCCTCTCTTTTTTATTTTCCTCCTTTTTTTTCTTGTGGAAACTACTAGTCATGTACTCATGTTTTGGAATAGAGAAATTGCTTTGACCTCAAAATTGCTTTAACTTATCTTTAGGTGTTTCTGCAATTTCATTATTGAATGATCTGAGATATATACTGTCTCTATAATTCTGGTTATGGAATGTCATTAAATTTTGCAAATAGAATTTCATGTATTACATATCTTAACATGTGCACTTGATTACTGTTTGTAACAGAGGCTTGTTATTCGTACAAGGAGCGTTGAGTTCATGCCTCTTCCTCTCTCTTGCTTCCTCACTGCAAGTGCCGTATGTTGGGGCCTCTATGGTGCATTCTCTCATGACCTTTATATTGCGGTAAGTATAGAAATAAATATGCATGTTCTAAATTCTAATCAGTACTTGTTCTTAATTTGGATTCAGATACAGACATGGAAAGTTCTCAATTTGATGTGTTGCGTAGTAGTAGCAAAGAGAATTTTTACATAAAAGCTTCTTATATATGAAACTAATTGAATTTCTTGTTGCAAAAGGGAACATAATAATTGCTAAATTATTCATTCTCGTACTACTTTGATTTCTTGCAAGGATGTCCTACGGAGGACAACTTATTATGGTGCAAAATTAATTGGATATTTGGGAGTAGATTTAGATATTTATGGATTATTAATCGGTCTCAAGTTTTTTTCCTTTTTCCTTTCATTGCAATTTATTAACAACGTAGCCCAGTTTTATTTCTTTTTTCATTTAATAACATGCTCCCATTCCTTAGAACTGTTTTCAAAACATGCTAGTGGAACTTGTAAGATCCAAAACTAATTTTTCAACAATACAGTTGTTTTGGTTTTTTTACTTTTTTTAACCCTCTATTCAGTGCTTGTCTCATTTCTGTATATTTTTGGTATACCCAGATGCCAAACGTACTGGGCTTTTTGTTTGGAGTGGGCCAAATAGTCCTATACCTCTACTACCATAGAAGCCCAACCACACCCATTCCAGTAATTCCAGCTGCAACGACTCCATCTCCTGAAACTGTAAAAGATGCAAAGGACATTTCTGGCATGATTCAGTTACCTGAGAACTTGCATGTTGCAATTGTGTCAATGAGCCCTGTACCAGTTGTTGAGGTGCGCCGCATTGAACCTGAACTTGACCTGGAAGCACGCGCACCTGTCCCTGTTTCAGTGATGACTGTTGAAGTTGCAGCTTGAGGAAGTGTGGCTGGTTATTAGTAAAATATATGGCTTGTGTGTGTTTACATTTGACTGCTCTAGTTAGGCTTAGTGATAATATTGATGCTTCAAGTACTCAGTGTGTAACATTGACAAATTATAACAATACAAGATATTATTGTAAGTAACACCAAGTTTTTTCTAGTTTGAACCTTTTTCTGGCCTTATTTATTTATCTAATTTACCAATTTAGTTAGCATCTATATACTGGCAAATAATTTGATGGTTTCCTCAATTAGTATTTCACTTTACTACAAATATATATCTCTATCTGTATATAAATCATCATAAGCAAGGCATATGCAGTACACATAAATAAAAGGTTGGCTTTACTACAAATATATATCTCTATCTGTATATAAATCACCATAAGGCATATGTAGTACACATAAATAAAAGGTTGGAATGTGAAGTGAGAAATCATAAACATGGCAACCATTAACTGATGAAATCTGACCACAAAACTTCTCAGCAGAAGTCATACAAAATTTTCAGACTTTCACATTGAACATGCTATCCCATCCGCTTACAATATACATTACGCTCTCCCTCTCAGCCAAAAGAAATAAACACAAGTACAAAAGATGTACCTTTTAGCAAATTTACTACCAGTATCCAAAACATCTGACTACATTTCATGCCATACAGGCCTCTCAAGAAAGTACAAACAGGAGCCGGTGAGCCAGGTCACGTGTAAACAGCCAAAAATCTGAAAATGCTACTGACCATGCCATTATTATGCGAAAGACATGAAGTTTTTCTATCTCTGGAAAAAAAAACAAAAGAGGGATAGGGTGTCAAAACTGCCATTTATTAACCATCCCCAGTCGACATGCCTTCGCTCTTCATTTTCTGGCGCCAGTTCTGGCCCCACTGCTTTGCCTCTGCCACCAACCTTTCTCTGTCTCCGTCAGTTTTACTACCACCACCTCCCAACATTATCGTAATATTGCAGCTATCTGGCTCTCCCCTTTGGACCCCACTCCCACCACCTGATGAGCTGGCTGAACAATTACCGTTATTGTTACTATTACCATCAGTAGGGGTGGTGGGAGTAGTGGGATTGGAGGATGATGGAGTAGAATCATAACTTTGGGCAAGGAAAGTGAGGGCTGTTACAACATCAGAGATGTGGGGCCGATTGGCCGAGTTCTCATGAATGCACATGGAGGCTACGGACAGTGCCTGATACAGCGCCCTTGAAGGGTAACGCTTTTCCAATCGTGGATCTGCCAGCCTTGGCAGCTGTTTCCTGTCATTGAACAATGGCTTTGCCTGTATAAAAATAGCATTGTATAAAACTGGTTAGGTTTGTCTTAAGGCATTACTTGATCATATCAAACTGATAGGATCATGGAAAGGTTGATGTCTAGATACAGTAGTATGACTAGGTTATAGTCAGAAGCCGCTCCTGGATGCAGCACATGGAATTAACAAATATAGAGCTGCTCAGATTATTATGAGATAAGCTGGGAGTTCATGCAGGTGACCACATAGTTCATCTGGTAAGATGTTGGCCAACAAAGTAGACTCTTGACAACTGGGCCCATCTCCCATCTAACATAAAATACCAGTATTACACCTATTGGTGGTCTAGGTACTTGGAAGTGCACGATGCTACCATATTTGAGGAAGAATAGCATGAGAAGGTTTTTTTTCTTAATAGGACATTCTCAACAGCATTGGAATTTTGATTGTAGGGACTATAAGTGAAAATTTATTGGCCTCAAAGGAAAGAAAGACATCAAAACCATAAAAGGGTTCGTTGTGGAACCATCAGGACCTGAGAAAATTGGACCTAGATCAAGATTAGAATCTACTAAAAGAGACAAACAGTAATATACAGATATAACAGAACATACCCATGCGACAAGATTATCTTCTCCACGGGGTCTTGTGCTATCAATGGCCCGTCGGCCAGTGATGAGCTCCAACAAAACGACCCCAAAACTGTATACATCAGATTTTACTGTGAGCTGTCCAGTCATCGCATATTCTGGTGCACAATACCCATAAGTACCTGTCATGTACAAAAACAAATCAATATATTAAAAATATTAGTCCTCTATTGGTTCAATGCTAAATGAAGTTAGATTAGGAATTCACTCAAGTAGATTTGATTTGATTCTGAGGTTAAATTTCACCAGGAGGTTCGTTGCATAATATAAACTTAGTTGAGCTCCTTTTTAGTGGGCCTATTGCCTAGTAACCTCACAAACATAAGAAACTTAATTGGGGCTTAATTGGGCTTAATTACCTAGTTATTTGAATGTGTACTATTGTAGTACTATATGCAGCACCATGGGGTTCATACTGCAATAGTATTTAGCTTCTCTAACACATTTTCCTTCATCACAGGAATATTGAATTAGTTGAGTCAAATAAGAATTTGAAACATATTTACAATAGTTGCAAATACTGCAAAGTTGTCAATATTAAAACAAGGCTTCAGGATGCAAATTCATGTTAAATAAGGCACAATAAGCAAATTGATTGTTACCCATCACACGAGTGGATACATGTGACTTATCTCCAGTGGGGCCCAGCTTGGCAAGGCCAAAATCAGACAGCTTGGCATTATATTCTTCATCCAATAAAATGTTAGAAGATTTGAAATCTCGATAAATGACAGGAGGGTCAGCTCGGTGGTGGAGATACTCCAAACCCTTGGCAGCCCCAGCTGCTATTTTCATGCGAGTTGGCCAGTCCAGGGCCTCTTTCTCTGGGGGCAGATCTGTGATTTCCATATAAAAAGGAAATTTCTGACATCAGCCACAGTTAAGAGATGAGAAAACCACCAAAGGTGGGGTTCCTTTGTGTAGAACAGTTCTTATCGAAATCATCTGCTTTGTCTATTTATGCTGTAGCTTTTATAGTTTCTTAAAGATATAAAACCTATCCCTCTTTTATTCCTTGTAAAGCAGTGACAAACAGCAAGGAAGCAGAGATGGTTTGAGCATCTTCTCCAGGAAATTACTGTGTTATATCTGTCACTATTTAAAAAGGAAAAAAGAAGAAATACAGTAAGAAAAAGGGCAAAAGAAGTGGCAAGTTTGAAGAGAGAGAGGAGCTACCAAGAAGGTGATCTTCTAATGAGCCAAAAGGCATGTATTCATAGACCAAGAGACGCTGTTCACCTTCTGCACAATAACCAATCAAATTTACAAGATTGGAATGGTGCAACAAACTCAGCATCAAAACCTCCACAAGAAACTCTCTATTCCCTTGGAGACCATTCCTGTCCAGCTGCTTCACTGCCACCAACTGTCTCATGAAATCAGCATTTTTGTTACCAAAAAACCCATGGAAACATTTCAAGGTAAGACTTTCAACCCGTTTTGCTTTATTGTATTAGTATGCAACTCCCAAATCTATTTTCTTTCGAACTAAAGTCCAACATTGCTTGATTAAAAATTCCTCTTTAATATAGTAGTATCCTTGGAGCTAAAATGAAAAATTGGCAACAAACACCAGTGAGGGTAGCAATACGACTGTCCAACCACTCATTGCAAATAAAGACCCGATACTTCATCTATATTTACAGTCTACACCATCCATTTATTGATAAGTTATTTTTCTATTGAAAATACTGATAAAGTTATGCCTATTTACAATGAAATATGCCTTTCCTAGCTCTAAAATAAAACCAAAATCAAACCACGGAAGGTATATTTTGGGTTCCAAGCATGTATTGATTCATCATGAAGTAATTTGCTTCCATTTAGGTTAAAAATGGAACTTAGTTACCTTGTGATAAATTTATCTTGATTTTAAAAGTTCGATTTCATAAGAAGTTGCAGACAACATAACCATGATGTTGATGTTAGTGATATTGCAAAAAAAAAAAAAAAAAGGAGATTAGAAGAATTTTCAGACTTATTGAAAACAAGGTAAATTTTTCATGGCAATGAAACAGGAAATAAAAAACCAATTTAATTTATATGAAGATAAAATCTAACCTGACCAGTACTTCCAATGCGACCTCTATACACAGGTCCGAAGCCACCTTCGCCTATGAAGCACTCTGGTCTGAAGTTGCGAGTGGCAGCTACCAGCTCCCGAAATGTGAAAGTTTGTGCCGATATGGTGTGGGTCACTGGTGGTAACACTTGTGTATTTTTGTCCTCTTCTTCCCTTCCGCTAGATATACTATTAGCTGGATATGTCAAATGTTTAACTATCAAAAGACAGAAAATATTGAGAATTGGACAAAAGCAAGTGGTTAAAACATTCTGGACTGAATTAATAGCTGTTATTAATGATTTATTATGTCATTTGCTCATTATTGTGTGCTTAGACCTTAATGTTTAACTGGATATCATGATTGGTATAAACATGACAGCAATTATTTTTTTCATATATTTTTTCTGGGTTTTTTCCTTATAATTTTTTTATTTAGGCCTGGCATATTGAATACTGATATACTGATATTTCCTATACTGAAACAATTGGGAAGGTACAGTCATATGCATGAATTCTTCAGATAAGGGATTATTAATCTGTCTGTCCAGTTTTGAGCAACACCGTCACTATTAAAACCAATATTATACCAGTTCAAATAATGCACTTCTATGTACAACTTTTAATGCATGGTTGGTCATGTCAACACCAATAGCACACATTTTCCATAGAGGCAATGCAATAAATTCAAGTATACTTCAAGTCATCTGGAGTAACAAAAACAACAAACACAATCTAGTAATTTACAGGTGCTACATTGATATTATAAAGCATGACTATGGTAATTTCCACTAAAACAAAACATATAAATGCAAGTGCATTGACCAATTAAAAGAAAAGGAAGTACTTAAGAAGTACACTAACAAGATTGAAGTCTGTTCATTTTGGGTTGGACCATAGGTTGTTCCTCTTTCTTCTTCTCTTCCTTTCTCTGATCGCGATTGAATTCATCTCTTTCAGTTGACTCAAAGCAAGGGAAGCAACCCATTTCTCAATTCAACCCGAAATGGGAAAAATTCACCCAAAAATTTAAATTCACAAAAACATACAACCTCCTCCAATCCCTCTCCTCAAGGAATCGAAGAAATGCAAAAGACCCATCTCCCCAAATGGCTAAAAACCAAAGCTTTTAACCAAAAACAAACGAGAGATAGCTCAAAAGGAACTTTTCAACCAATTCAAATCGAACTAACAAATACTTCCGAGCCAACAAAATCGCGAAAACCCACCTCGAGAGCTCAATTCGAATTCAAACATTCGACCCAAGTATCAAGTATTGCATTGTTTTGGCGCCCCCTTTGTTTGGTCTCATTCCATTCCCCTCTCTATTTATTTTTAACTGAGTTTCTTCAATTGACCTGATCTAGATACGCTCGACAATGGCGAGATGGAATCATGGAGAAAGGAGAGTCGAGTCGGCAATGCAAAATTACGCAAGTTATTTTATGTTTTCTTTTTCCTTTAATTTTTATTTTAATGGTGGATCTCGGTAGCATGATAGCATCTGCTCCCTTGATATCATCGTTGTTAGGTCTTACATTTTCAATTAATTTATTATTAAAGTATTCTCAGCTCAAAGTTGCTTTTTAAGGTTTCATTGACGACCATTGCTCCCCAAATTAGGGAATGAAATATGAAAACCACTTTGCCAATTTATATTTTTCAATAACTATGGTAGCCAATCAAATTTCTATTTGCCAATTATCTCCAATTTGACAGTGTTGAAAATTGAGCATTTTTTCTTCTTTTAAACTGTGCGTAAATAAAGAGGAATTTATGTTAACAAGTATATAATCTGATTTCAATTGCATTTAATTGTACATGCAACGATAAATGATAAGTTTTGCCATCGTTTAAACAAAGTAAACACATAAAATAAATAGAGTGAACATATATAATATGAATATCAGAGTGAACATTTATTTTACTAAGATCGGATCGAATTGATTAAGGTAATGCTTCCGTTTAAGTTTATGTAAAAAAGTTTACATAAGTCGATCATTAACACACAAAAACCCAACATAAAAGGACTTTGATGAAGGCATGCTTGAAGTTCTGAAATGTTCAAATTTTAAAATTTAAAATTTCAAAGTTGCAATTTTGAATTTTGAATTTTTTATTTTTTTAAAATTAAATTTCTAATTTCTTTTTCAAACTTTAGAGCTGTGGGTGTCATGGATCTTGTTTTTGTTCCTTTTAAAAAATTCATCTAATAAGATTATAAGAATAATTTGGGTATTTTAAAAAAAAAACAAACACGATATATTTTAGATTGGTATATATCTATAAGCTATGTTGTAGAAAAAAAAATTCGGGGAATAGACTAATTTTAGTGATTTTAGTCTTTTAGAGTAGTATATTCCAAATTTGCATAAATCATTTTTCCAAAACTGGATCATATTATATTAATTAAGGTGCTTGTGATCCAGCAATTACGGAAAGTCGGAAACTCATGCCAAGTCTCCTAATGTTTCTGTCATAACCCATATGTGTTAATATTCACAGTAAAAATATCAAAGTAACTCCTCTTCATCCAAAATAATAAAAAAAAAATTGCATCGAAAGAGACATTAGGTATGCATCCCTGATCCAGATTAATTTCTAAAATATAAATTATCGTGAAATATTAATCTTTTCGACATGCCCTTCTGACGTATGTAACTATTGTTTTCCTGGCTTCGCTGTCGTTTTGTGGAAGTAAAATACTTTGTGGTAATTAGAAGTTTCTCACAAGCAGATCAGGTAAAGCACGATGTGTGCTAATATGGAACGATTTGAAGAAAACAATGAAAAAAGTCGTGATTTCTACGTCAAGAAAATTGTTGAGAAACTTCAATCAGAAAGTTATACAGTACCGACACCTGCTCAGGAGATACTTTGCCAAGAAGCTCTCCGTCAATTGGTTAATTTGGTCTCCAGTGAAGAATTTGGTGAGCCAATAAGAGGTACTAATCTATTTTCACTAACAGGATGGTCCTGGTGTCTTTGAGTAATTACTAATTACTAATTTCTAACAAAATGCTCTATGCAAACTTTCTCATTACTAATTAGCCTAACTAACAAGTGCAGCACATATAATTCGTGATGAGATAGTAAATTCACAATCCTAATCTCTCTATCTTCATGAGAGCAAAAGAGTGAAAAACAAAAGGATGGATATTTTATACCACTTATTCGACCAAAGATAACTAAGGCTGACCCCACTTGCTTTTGACATTCCAGTTAATTGAAACGATGGAAATATCTCTTATTTGTATCACAGTTAAAACTTTATATTTTTATTTAGTACAAGTTTGTAATAAAAAAAATTGATGCCTCAATCATATATTTTCACTTAGTGTATTAAATTCTTAACCTTTCCATTTGCTTCTCCAAATATAGATAATGAAGAAAAAATCATATCAACGATGCATACTTCAAGTTGCAATGTTAATAGTCATAGAGGACAAACAAGAAGACAAATGTTGAGGAAAATACTGAGTGCCTTGAAGAATTTGGAGCGTGGACGTCTCTATAGTCCCCCTGCAGATAATGAAATAGGATACTATCAAGCTATGAGGAATCACATTAGGCTGATGATTACATTTGATAGCTCAGAAGAACTCAAAGGTTATTTTGGACCATGTCATAGTCAAATCAGCAAGGCTATGTTTTAGAAAACTTTCTAGAGGGTAGTCATGAAGTTGCATAGTCAAATTTTTGGTTATTTTTGTTTCCTTTCTGCAGCATCTGAATCGTTTCATCATGTTACACGCTTTTCTGCGCTTTCTGGAGTCATGGAGCTTGAAAATCTCAGCGGACAATTGAAAGATATCTCATCACATCTCATGGATATGGATATAAGAAATGGTAAGTGAAGTCGAATTTGTTATCCATTATTGTGTAGTTCTTTGATGTTTTTAAAGGTTTTATATAATAATGGCAAAAAAGGGTGTCATGGTGGATTTCTGTCACCGTCAAGTTCCTTATGCCATGTTAGACTCTGTATGCGATAGCATTTATTGCAATGTTGTGTTATTGAAGAACAAGATTTTGTTTGTTGAATTTAGTGCCTGAATAACCGACCAATCTTCCACCATCATAGTTAATGAACAAACTATGAAATTTAGTTGGTGAGGGAAATGAGAACTGACCAAATAAAATGAATCATTTTTCGAGAAGCATCGGTTAATGAAAAATATTTATTGTTTAAGCAGGTTTCAGTCTTAAAACCTTTATGGGTGTGAAGCCTAAGTTTATGGCATCAACAAATTCTTGGAATAAAGGAAAGAGCAACTTGGCATTTTACCAGCATAAGTTTATTTTAGCTTGCGTGGATCTATGGTCATCAGACTTGGCGGCATCACCTCCTAAAATAGATGAGAAAAAGTTGTATGACAATGTTATAAATTATGTGGGAGGGTATTCTTGCTCAAAAGAACCATCAGGTATACTTTTCTGTTTGTGAGAATCTAAGAAACCATTTTATCCTTGAACAAGTACTTTAGTTCTCTTTATAATGGCAAGAATATTGTTACACTTTTCAGATAAGGAGGAGAATGTGTCATTTCACTCAGATGACCTTCCTTATCTCTTCCATAATAGAATAGTGGGTGTCATGGACAACTCAATGCGGCACTGTATGGATATCATATCAACGATTCTAGCAAAACTATCCATTAGTTCATCTTTTGACAATTTGGTTGGATGCTACGAGAATAATTGTCGAAATATGGTCAAAGAATTTGTACATCAGTGCAAAGCTTTGGACAAGGATCTTCTCGATTATATTGCAGATTTTGATCGATCTATTGCAATTGCAAAATGCATTCATCGATTGATCTCTGCTTCCTCTACAGCAAACAATCAGACACGTCATATCTTGTGTTCTACTTCTGAAGGCATTGTTCATAGAGAAATTGAATGGGAGTTGATACACGCATTAACACTCTCCGATTCTGGTAAGTACTCCACCTCCCCAGCCCCCAACAGAAGACAAGTATGAAAGTTTGTCAGAAATAACTGCAAATACTTACAACATTATTATTAAATGATCATTATTTGTCCAAAAGAAGCCCACATAATTGCCCCGAATTTAAATGGCATCGCTAACTTGATTTTAACATGGAATTACATACATTCATGAATGCAGTACCCGTTGAGTTTCCTGATGAATATATGGAGACAAACTGCCCTACGCTTTCTGAAAAAGCTGAGAGTGAAAATCTCATTGTTTTACGGGGTATCTTACAGTACCTTGAAAATATAGATATTTTATATGCTAATCATACGCTACATGAAGAAGAGACTGATTTGCTTAACAAGATATGGAAGAATGTGGCATCAGCTGTGGACTTCTTTTACTCTGCTATGGCATATCAGCAGAGAGGAATGATGCAGCCAAGTTTATCTTCTGGTCAGCTCCATATTTTATTATTATTCGTTACAGTATTAGATTTTTAGTGTTTACAGCTAGACAGCCTCTAAACCCCTTTAGACAGAACTTAGAACTAACACATAAATAATATTAAAGGAACCTGTTAAGAATTTAAGTGCATCAGAATAATGATAATAAAATTAGAGAGATTTAATTGTTCACTCTTAATTACTAGTCTCCTTCAGGCCTAAAGTAATAGTTTATGATCTGTTAAACACCGATTTATATTAAACAGTTCCACTTTTATATTCGATCTACAAAGTTGATGGATACCTCTGGTGTCCCAAGTTTTTCAGGAAAAGATGTTAACGAAAGATGATTTTTTTTTTCTCATTTTGCAGATGGAATTCCTATGCTTGGACGACAGATGAACGAAAAGAAGCAGACAAGTCATCTAAATTTTAACTCATGGGAGGGTTACCACAAGTATTTTGAAATGCATCACAACTTTAATAATTTAAACTGCATCTTAGAGTCAATTAAAAAAGGCCTAGTTGAGAAGCCTATTAGAGAAGAAGTAAAGAAGAATATGCTATGCTCAATGAACTGTTCCATGCAAAAAGAGGTATGCCGCAACACCTGTTTGCAACGCCGTCTCCGCCTTTCTTCGAAAAAGCACATTGATTGGTAGGTGAGCATATATAGAAGAAGTTGAAAGTGATTGCCTGTTCATCCATTGGATTAGCTTGGTATGATCAGTTTCCGAGAAGAAAAAGTATGCTTGTTCATGATTTTCCTTCCCCTCGTTTCCGAGAAGAATAGAGTGTGTGTACATACCTATATCTGAAATTGGTTACGATGAGTTTAAGCTCGTCAATGGATTGTAATCTGAAATTTTGCTTTTGCGAAAAAGGAAAGAAGAAGAAGAAGAAGAATTATGATAAAGTATAAATTAAGATTGTACTCAAATTGATTCAGTAGAATGTGATATTAGCAAATTTTAAGGGCAACGTGGAGAAGGAAGATAGATAGGAACAGGAATGGAAAGAATATAAATTTCGCCCAACAAAAATTATCTGACAAGCCATGAGCCCATAAGTACAATTTTACCACTTATAAATTGATACTGTAACCAATTGTTTTATCATCCACTTTTTCAGTTTTATATATTTTGAAATCTTCTCCTCTTAAATGATCACTTTCAAATCATGTTGTCACTGTTCCAATATTATAAAATTATGGGACGTAATTTAAGCCGTTCATCACGTATCTTCAAATTAATATCTGACGCTTCGTCTGAATTAGACAATTCTGAGAGCGCATCTTATGATCCCTGTCACAGTAACTATATATAGCAGTAGTTACAAAAACCTCACGTATCAAAAACTTGAATCTGAAATCGGTCAATCAATGGGAAAATTGTTTGGCTTTTAATCTTGAGAATGATTATTTGAGTATATCATCTAAGTCAGGTATTAGTTACAGAGGATTTGAAGTCGTATTAGGAGCTTGATGATTCTAATTGGTGCCAATGCCTTATTAGCGTAATAAATATAGGCCTTTTAATCCAGGGAAGGTAAAGGTTAATTTAGAACCCAAAAAATTGATAAAATGGGCTGTGCGCTTTAGGCCGAGAACTAAAAACTATGTAGAAACTACCCAAAAAAATAGAAATGATAACTGTCATCAGTTTGACATTCTTGTCATCGCAAAATACAAAATGAACACATAAAACAGACAAGATAAACATATAGATGGTTAAAATGTACACTTACAAACAAATAAGTATTGTCATTTCTTGCTCAGATTTTTATATGCACATTCAACTTATTTTATTGAGTGTATGTGTTCACTTTGATCGGTATATATGTTCACCTTATCTATTTTATATGTTCACTTTCTGTTTAGCGATGGTAAGTGATGATAAAACTACATATGAGAGTAATCAATTTCCGAAAAAAAAAAGTGGGATTGGTCTTCTGGATCGGTTTGCAAAATCCATAATTCACATGTTCTTATACTTCTTTCCTCGTATTAAAGCATGTATGAATCTAAGATACAACGCAATTTTAATATAGCTTACTTATGTTTCTTTACTTGAATTTTCAGTTGATTTATCGTGTTATTTTTTTCATTATATATGTTTCATTATTTAAAAGAATATTTAGTTATGTTCAAAACTTATTGAATATAAGATATATTTTATAAAAAATAAAACCACACTCAAAATTTTAATATTTTCTTCAGTACATACTTTTTCTTTAGAAAAAAAAGTTCAATCAACAATCCTTGTTAAAATGAATTTAATATGCCACTTGATAAGGGATAATTAAACTTGTGAGTTGTGATTAAATGATTTCTAAGTAGAGTACCCCCCCCCCCACTTTTTTCGCATTTGTAGGACCAAGTACAAAAGACGAAAAATAACCAAAACAGATACAAATAAAAAAAAAAATGACTAACCAAAACATGAAACTACCTGAACAATTTTTACACAAACACTAAAACATCATGAATAAAAAACTCAATTCATTTATTGTAAAATTTACATCCTCAAAAGTTGAATCATGAAGTTACGTCCTCAAGCTGTAAGTTGTTGTTTATTTTCTTCATATTTCAACCCAGACATCTCAAATTTGAACATTTATTTATTATTATTTTTGAGATATAATTTAAAGTTGTATTTATTAACTAAAATAATTGGTAATTAATATATCTCAATCAAGAACCGAAAACCGCATCTCGCTGCAGTCTTAAATAGACGAAATTATCATCTCGTTGCAATTAGGTATTGTTCATATAACATCAGTATGCAAATAAAGATTAATTAATAGATTGGCAATTTGGTATACAAAGTCAATAGACTAGAAACCGCCAATAATTGTAAGTCAAAGCAGTTTATTAGCGTATACAGTAACCTTACCTTGATTTTGACTCCCACAAAATGCACCCAACAAAAACGACACATCATTAAACCTATGTTTACTTTATCCGAAAAACACATTCCTCATTAACAAGTTGAAAATGACATATTTACATTGAAACTATAATAAGCACGCCTCCACTATCTCATGTCGCAATTCATTACATTGAAACTGACATATTTACATTACATCCCACCAAAACCTGACAAATGGAGAATTAATTTAAAGTTGACTCTTGCAATCGACAGGGAAATTAATTTTGTGGCAACCTGAAGTCCTGAACAGATATTACAGATTCAATAATTGAAATCACTAATTTCCCCTCATCTTTTTAGAAATTGGGAAATTCATTTACCAACTTCTACCTCAGCTCAGGTAAATATTTGGAGAATAATTTCTGAAATTACCCCAATTAAATTGCAATTATATAGCAACACCTTGGCACCCCACCTTTCTTCTATCCGGACTCAAATTCAAAGAAAATACACAAATATAAACTAAAACCTTACTAAAAACAACTAATCACGACCATCCGATCACGATCTGACGACGATCGCACCGGCCTCGGGCGGAATCACATTCCCTTGAGGAGTTACAAGCAAATTCTTATAAATCTGCACAAGCATCTTCTCATCATACTCCTTCCATCTCTGGGCCCCAAAAGCCTCCTCGGCACCACCACCATATCCATACCCGTACCCGAGAGGCGTCGCGTGTGCGAATCGGAGCATCAAATTCACATACGCATCGCGCAAACGGGCGAGCCAGCGCTTGGGCGACCCGATCCGCCGCAGAAAACGGACCTTACGAGGGATGCGCCAGAATCGGCGCCGACGCGGGGCGGAGACGATTGCGAGGTCGCGCTCTTCGGCGGATCCGAGAACCACGGTCGGCGGCGATTGTCGCCGGAGACGGGAGTAGTTGGAGATGCGCTTCCTCCAGTAGGTCTTCATGCCACCTTTGGAGCTCTTCACATTCGCCATGGTTGGTTCTTTTGTAGTGATGGTTGCTCTCTTTCTCTCTCTCTCTCTCTGTCTTTTATGAGTGGTTTGTTTTGGTTTGGTTTCTCTCTGTGTGCAAGAAAGAGTGCTTGTGAATTTAACGAGAGGAGGAAGAGAGGAGAGAGAAACGGAAACGGTGCGTGGGAGTGGGGACTAGGGAGTAGTTGAGAACTACGAAACTAACCA
The DNA here is from genome assembly GCA_028095005.1 of Rhynchospora pubera. Taxonomy (NCBI): domain Eukaryota; kingdom Viridiplantae; phylum Streptophyta; class Magnoliopsida; order Poales; family Cyperaceae; genus Rhynchospora; species Rhynchospora pubera. Next base: position 182,442,958 of record CM051461.1, read on the forward strand.
AAAAAATTAAATAAATGGAAAAAACATTGTGTACGTTGCTGCATTTAATGAGATAATATGTGGGCCCCATAGAAATTAGCGCCGCAGAGAGATTAAAACAGGGGCCCGCAAATCAGTGAGGTGCAATTAAGGAGTAGCAGTGAATTAGGCCTCATTTTTGTCTCCGGTTTTGGCGCCTAATTAAGAGTGTATCTGTGTATAATTGGATCCGGTAGAATTAAAAATTAAAACCCGACCCGAAATGGATGTCTCTAGTTCTATCTGATTTATATCGAATCATTCATATCTGGTGTTTATATATTTTATTTTCGTAATAATGAGGAACGAGGATTGGTTTCCGATTCTTTTGATTTGGGATTGATAATTAAAGGCGAAGGACAGGTGAACCGCTGAGAGGAGAGGAGAGGAGAGGAGAGGAGAGGAGGAGAGCAGCGCCAATTTAATGCGTGATGAGATCTGGATTTTGGACAGATGGAGATTGGATTATCCAGACATGAAAATGGGACCCAGCACGAGGATGGCATGCCATTGGTCTCATCATGGCCTTGCTTTCCTCCGTACCAGCTTTTATTCTCCTAAGAGAAAAAGATGCTCTTTTCAATCCGACCGTCCGAAATGATCAAATATTTTAAATAAATTTAAATAAAATTAAGATTTAAATTTGGATGTTGGTAAAATTGACTTATAAGTGTTTTCAATGCCATACCGGCACCTCTACCAGTCTGGTGACCGAAATTTGATATTTTTCGATATTTTTCAAAATTTTTAAGTATTTTCTCTCACAGAATCGATATCGCCGTTTCAATCATTGTTCCCGTATCCGATATTAGTAATTTTCCGGTAATCGATAGGGTATTGAATGTGGATGGTCTTTTCCATCACCGTCTGAAATGATCAATTTACAATAGCTTAATTTGATTAACAATTACTCCTAATAAATCGTGCTAGAGTTTATAAGAGTTTCAACAAGGGTCCAATTCTTCTACTTCAGATCAATCAGACCGGATCAAATAAAAAAATAAATCTTTTCCTAATTTTTTGGTATAAAATCCTTCCACACTTTCTCGTGAGAGATTTGATAATAAAAGTTATCGAAGCATTTCTTGCATGTAATATTATTTTTTCCTGTATGTGATAGACAATTCGAAATAGTTATAATATAATATTGTATCAGTTTGCAGGCTCTAGCTATATTATTTGTTTTATAAAAAATAGTACTCCCCGGATTCATAACGTATTGTGAATATTCTCGAACTTAAAAAAGGAGCAACTCACGTGTTAAGGCAGTATCACTAAGCATAAGCACAGCAAAAAGGTATATCTATATTTTTTTTTATCGTAGTGCGTGATATGTGTTGTTGATATCATCTCTTTTGGAAAAATTGCTAAATCGTGGATGGTGCTTTCATTGTGACTAGAATATGAAATATATAGATTTTTTATGAGTGAGCTTATGAAACTATATATTGTGTTTTGATTGTCCAGACTATGGTTTTACATCTCAATTTTTTTAATTCAAACAGCTGATTCGCGCGTACCGCTTGATCCGATGTATGAATTAACTAGAAAATTAATTTCACATTTATTTACTTTTGATTGTTTTCAAATAAATCTATAATTTTGTAAAAAAATAAAAAATTCTTCGACATAAATTTCACATTTATTTACTTTTGATTGTTTTCAAATAAATCTATAATTTTGTAAAAAAAAATATTCTTCGACATAAATTTAGGTAGTTAAAAAAATTCTTAAAACGTATATAAACTTCAAATTTCCTAGAATTCAAAAAGTACGTAGAATTGAGCGTTCGAAATTATTCATAGAAAATGTGAAGATTAAAATTCAAAACCGTAACATAGCACCATAGAATCAATCAATTTTTGTTCTCTCTCTCAACGATTTCATAGAAGCCAAGGGGCCGCAGATGATGTTTTCTATATATTACTTAATTACTTATCAGTGACAATTTTCTTTGTTCTTTCCTTAAATTTTGGTCCCCACCAATAGGAAAGTATAAAATTAGCGTTCGTCTAATCTTTACAAACCACAAAAGATCAAGAATTAAATCTATTATTATTATTAGTGGTAGTAGACTAGTAGTAGTATGGCTTTGAGCTGTAAATCTGTAATCAGGCTTCTAGAGCCAGACTCAATGCAATATTGCTAAGTGCTGACCGAATCAATCTTGTTCCATCCAGCACACCATACTAATTTAATAATTATATGATATCATAACATAGATATGTTTATATGTAAGCAACAGGATTGAAGTGCACTTGATAATATCTTAATCTATGCTCGCCGAACCGTTGAATCTATCATGTTCCCGTACCTAAAAGGCCATTAATTACAAAAATTAAAACAAGCTATGTGGGAAAGAGAAAGGAACCGGAAAGACCATCAATTCTATTTGGGGAAGGGAGAGGAGAAGTTTGATTAATCCTTCCAATCATTTCGAAAGAGATTTAATTAATAACAAGTTGTTATTTATTATTATATTTTTTTTTGTCCTGCAGAGAAGCTAGGTTATTGATTGGTCGGGTAAAGATAAATCGTAGTTCTTAAAATTAATTTCTGTTCATAAAAAGGTCGTATGTATTTTTGAAATCCGGATGGAAATTCTCTGTGAATATTTAGGGGACGTTTGACAACACCACAAGTTAGTGGAGCTATGTAGAGATTAAAGTTAGTACTTTTGAGATGAGATAAAGTTAGTAATGTTAGACGTAAAATATTTAATCATTATAATATTTGCTAATTGACAGCCTAAAATCGCATCGTCCATACAAAATAATAAATCGTAAATACGACTAACAACTTTGAAGGACAGAAAGGGTGCTTAATTAATGATGGGAGAGAGTACGAAAATCACAAAGGCAATTGAAGAGATCAGAAATACAATGAATCTGGTTCATTGAATTTTCTATCAAAATCCAATGGACCCTTTATATAACAAATATTAGTTGTGATGTGAGTATTAAATATGCTAAATGAATTTGGTTTATATTTAATAATGTATGTCATATTAATTATAACAAGTAAATATTAGTTGTGATGTGAGCACTAACTCCATTGATCTCGTACTCGTTTGGTAATTATAGGTTCACAAGTTAGATTACTAATCAAAAGTTAGGCTAATCTCATGCATGCCAAACGCTCCTTAATTTATAAATAAATTGAGAGGCTTGTACCAATTAATCTTAAAAAAAAAAATCATCATAGTTTTTTTAAAGATAAATTGGAGGTCAAGCGTCCCAACTAATTTTTAACTTAAATGTCCATAAAGACCCTCCAGTCGGGTTTCGAAACTGCAACCTTTAACTTGAGAGGTATTGCTCATTGCCACTAGACCAAGAGCTGGTTCTTATATTTCATCATAGTTAGGAAAATTTATCTCGGTTCAAATACTTTTATTGAGTTAAGAATTTAAGATAGAACATGAATAACGAATATTATTCCTCTGGAAAGATATTTTTTTTAATATATAACATAATAAATAAACTACAAAAAATGGTACTGGGTATCAAATCACGAAGTTATGCTCTAAAATCAATTATAGGATATACAAAAAAAAATTATATGCTGATAACAATTGTTGGATAATGAAAGCCGTGTAATTCCTTAAACAAAAGAGTTATTACAATTTTACTTTATTTTATACTTCTCTTTAAAAAAGATTTTACTTTATTTTAAAATATATTAATGTGTTAAATAACCATAAAAGTGATAAAGACAACATCAGATCAAGTTAATTAATATGTATATATCCAATGAGGGTATGAGACATGTAATGCTTATTACAATAAGCTCATATTTTGGGGGCACTTAATATGCATCATAAAGGTGTACTTAACAGCATTTAATATACTAAGTTAGATTTATGTTATTGATTGATTCATGATATAAATATTTAATATCCATTACGCGACAGTAAATCTATATTTATGTCAGATGTCACTAAATCTTACCGCTGAGGGTCTTGTGCAGATGATTTTTTTAAATTAAAAAATAACACATTCACCTTTATTTTATTTAACGGTCGCGGCAATTGATAAAATATTTATTAAAAAAATAAATAAAAAATGTATATTTTATAGTTTAGATAGATTTTATAGAAAACTAGCTATTGCATCGCGCTTCGCGCGATGAATGTTCAACCAGAGTTGATCATTTTGATTTTTCTTGCTAATACTTACTGCGCCAACATAATCACTTCTAGATATAATTGCGATTTGGAAATATTTTTTACTTTATAACAACAATATTACCATTATTTTTATTACATTAAGAATTTAATAGCTTACCAAATAATGATTAAATTATCATCATTACCATTATATTCTATTACTATCGTTGTTATTATAGCATTGGCAAGATTAATAATCATCATATATATTCCTAAATTATTTATTTATGCAATAATCTATAATTATTTTTTGCATTTGCAAGATCATGCACCATATCTTCTGCTTGAATTGGTTTTTAACATATTAGCATTGTTTCATTTGATACACCATAATTTTTCATCCAAAATAAGGAACAAAGGAATACAAATAAATAGATCACCTTACAAATGGGAGAACTAAAAATAGATCAAAGGAACGAAGTGATTGACTGTTATTATCACATACAAATAGATTACCTTAGAAATGAGAGATCTAAAAATAGATGAACAGAACAAATTACTTTACTGTTATATCACATACAATTACAAGGAAAATTGTTCTAACATTTATTTGTACAAAATAAAATAACAAAGATACATGTTTTGAAATAAAAAATCAAGCGAGACTAATAATTTCTCTAAAAAATTTTATATGCGATAATAAATGTATTAAATTGAGATCCGCAATTTCTCTCACGCAACTAAGTCTACATGAACCCACCCTAAGAGCCAGACATCTTGATCATCTGCTTACGAAATATGAAATAATACACGTACATTATAAGAAAATTTAAAATTAACTACATGAAGTATCCTGAAGTTTGCTTTTAGTTTTATCTCCAAATTCATGTGGCCAATTATGAACTTAAGTTTGTTGAGGAAAGAGGTGAGGTAAGAAAAATGAATATCTCTGTCAAGCTTCTTTTAATTCAAAACTGTTATTTTTTCCTCTGTTAACATACTTATCAAAATTTTTCCCCCTTTCTACCATTACAATGTATTCTTTTCATGGCAACGTCAAAAGCAATTTCTTTTTATATATGAAGTTTAAATACGTGACTGAGCTATATTCTTGTAAGATGAATAATTAAAGTTTGATCTCAAAGTTCATGTCAAAAACATCGAGCAAATGGCATGTAGAATAAAAAGATTCTAAATTTTGTCAAAGAAAAAAAGGGCATAATACCTATGAGGAGGCAAATTAATAAGCAACCATAGTTTGCACATGCTAATCACGGCACTTTACCAAAAATTATAATAGTAAGAAACTAAGCTATTGCATGCTCATTCTGTGTTGAAGTGGACATAGTGAGAGTCTATCATGTCAACCCTTGCTGGTACAACTTGTATTCTGAAAAACATTACCAGCATCGAATAAAAAGCACTTATTCCAACCATTCTTGCTAACATTGAGTAGCATTGCTAAAAAATCTGAAATTTAAGAAATATTAATGTAATTTTTCTTGCTTTTAAATACGTTATGAACATAGACTCGATTGCCTTGCCTTGTCCAAATTCATAAAAGTAGCAAGGCATACCCAGCAGCCAGCTATTAGGTCAGCTGAAGTGACACACCTAAGGCACCAGTTTGACCACCCAGGTGGGTCTCGGCATCTCTTTATTAGCTTCATCAGTAACAAACCATGGGAATGTGTTCAATTTTAATATCATCCATGCTGGTTATTTAGGATGAAAGTAATCGGAATAGTAACCAATTGCATATAATTTTTTATAGAATTTTCATTCCATGCTGATTATCTATATCATCCAGAACAGAAAACGGGAAATTTTTATATCGTCCATGCTGATTATTTAAAGGGCAAGAAACTAACCAATTGCATGCTTCTGTGTGGAATCAGGTAGAGTCTATCTCATCATGGCTCATTGGCACAGCTCATCTTCCGAAACATACTATATATCAATATATATACAAGGAAAGTAATTCTTGAAAGTTGAAAGTTATAAAGTAAAATGAGAAAGCACAATGCAAATAAGGAGATTTTGCATTAAATTTGTTCATGTCATCACATATTAGCAATTGCTTTCAATCAAATCAATGCAATATAAACAAACAGATATGGCATTTTCAAATTTAAATTTTCTAAATTGTATGCTATCAATCCATTTCAGAGGTACTGAGTTATCACTTTATCATTACTTTTCTATAAAAGAGTAATTTAACCAATGATAAGGATACTAAATGGAGGTAAAGACAATACTGTAGAGGAATAATTTAAAAAAAAATAGAAGGGAATAAAATGGTAACTTTCTATTCCATAGGGTGTAAACGAAGGCCTGAAATTACCAGCGATGTCCCATTATAGTAGTTATAGATGTACCACAATTTGGACATGTAATGCAAAGATCATGTACCACAATTAATTTAATCAAGTTAAGTCAATTCTATGTTAGATATCATAAAATGTTTATTATATCTATTCCTCATATCTATTAGTAGAAAGTACATATATATTGTGCAAGAACAAAGATAAATTGTCTTTTGACAAAAGAACAGGAAAAGATGTACAATCAGGTTTTATAATCTGCAAATAAGTTAGTAAATTTGCAAATATTGATATAATCAAAACAGACTTTACAAATAAATGTACCTTCAATATACCTCTATAAAATTTGAAATCATCACTACTAAACAATCTAAGCATCTTATCAAAGCCAATTGCCTTTGGATTTCTCTTTTTTTTTGTTTTTTTTTTGGTACCTGAAGCTTAAAGCAAGGGAACTGTGAAGCTATGAAGCTAGCTGTTCACAAAAAATTATCATTGTACCTGAAGCTGAGAGGAAGATACCATGACTGGTGACCTACGATCTCTCAGGATTTGACTCGCTCGCCATACTCCTGGCATAAAGCAGCCCCAAAGTTAGTTTCGTCACAATCAATCAGCATGAGCCCATTGAGAAATCGACTATAGTATCTCCTTGCAAGTAAGGCACAACTAATTCTCAGCTGGTTGCACCTGAAAGGTTAACCCAAGATCATTATTCTGTTTATTTCAGTATATTGATCGTTTATCTAATTGTCATGCTCGTTGTGAGACAATATAAGCGAGCTGATTTTTTTATTATCTCAAGGTGAGATGAAATCTTATATAAGTACATGCAAGTGCGCCAAGCCACTGTACCGATTTAATATTAATAAAGAATTGTAAGGTCCAAATTTATTACTTCAAAAGAAACATGCTGGTATAAGCCAGCACATTAGTACTATTGGCATGGAAGTGGCATATAAGCAATACATTAAGAAACTAAATAAAACAAATATCAGTGGTTGAACTAATAAACTAATAAACTAAATTATATTAAGAAAAGCATTGCCTTACACCACAGCAAAAAAGGAGCACTGCTTCATAAACAAATAACTTTGTAACGTCTAAACTCTAAACAACTTCTGCCGCAAAGAAATACAGAAGTTGAAAAATAAATAAACCCTGTGTGTAGAAGAATGAGATAATTATGGTTTCAATCGATAAACCAATGATAAGCTAAATAAAAAAATAAAGTAAAATTATGATCTTGTTCTACACTAATTTTATATACACTATTATTATAATGTACAGCTCTAGAAGACCATAAAATTTTCTCCAAAATTGAGACTAAAGTAGGTAAAATAAAGCATAACTAAAGTTTGAGGAATATGATTAGGAAGCAAATAAGAGCCAGGTTGTAACAAAAAAAATATACCCAAAGTCAACCTCAATTTGAGTAGATAGTCCTCCATCCAGGCCTGTCCTTGCTGCTCTACGGGTTCAGCAAAAACTGCAACCAACTGACAACATAAGCTTGAATGCCTTAATTCGCAAGAATAAGAAAAAAGTCAAACAATAATCTAAACAGCAGTATTGCTCAATTTTTGAAAACTATTCATAGGGACGAAAGTTGGTAAAAATATTTTTTGAATTAGTAAGTGTGAGTCAAAATTAGTAAGCCAAAATAGAGAAACAATACTGAAGCATTTTTTTTTCCAAAAATAGCCTTGCACTTGATATTATCAAGATTTTCCTAAACATTATAATTGAAACTTTGTCAGAACTAAACTGACCAGATATGCTATAATCTTCATGTTGGACAAAGTCATTTACGATGTTTTACCAGTGAGACCCTCATTTTATTTTCTTTTAGACTTATAGTAAATGCCATTCAAACTATGAAAAAAGCTCATGATTTGTCAATTAATTAAAGAATCTCCTCAGTTTGAGTCTCTACGGCTACTAAAAGATCACATTCATGTTCACATTAATTAAATCTTTATTCATTCTGTCATTTTACAATGTTAAAAATCTTCATTCTATTCTAGGAATTTCCCCGCTATACATTCCTTTGCAAATACTAAAATCAAGATTTTATGAAGTGTCTATGTTCCCATCTTTGATGCCTAATTGATCCCACTTCTGATTTTTTTTTCCCCACAAAATCTTCCTTCGAAATTTCCATTTCACCAATTAAAATCAGTAGAAACATGGAAATGGAAACAGAAAAAATATTCATATCCAAACATGATAGTAAAAATAGTAGAAAAATGGAAATAATTAAATAAGCGTATATGAAAACGGTAGAAATGTGGAATTAAGTGAAAATAAACAAAGGATGCCATAATTGATTTAGTAAAATTCTAAATGAAGATATAGGGATAAACAATATTACCTGACAATCAGATCAGCTACTGGCTCTCTCTTTTCAATATAGCTGCAGTTGTCAGATGTAGCAGGATTTGACAAGTAATCAGCAATTATGCAAGGACAAATAATCAGCCTTGAACTAATGTGAATACAAAAGTAGATAAAGTGAATTCAGGTAGTTTTTAACGTGGGATAGGAAATGAGTACCTAATATTAGAATGTTCAATTAGCTTCTCCTTTACAACATTCACCGGTATGCAGCGAGTTTTTGAAACATTGCTACCCCACTGGTTCAAAGGAGTAAATATAATCAACGAAAAGCAAAAGGGACAAAAATAAAGATGAATTATTCACATTAAATATTAAAGGCAGCAGAATTTTTTCTAGCCAATAAGCGCAATCAAATTTCTCCTTTCCCCGCTCGTACCAGAAATGTCCTTAGTTTGTCAAATTAATGATAAATAGGAAAGAAAAAAAAACTCTTGTCGGATGTTAAGAGCAGCGCACTGGTGATTCTACTTTCAGCCAATTCTTCATGGTCAACCTCTTACCAATGGAATGTTGAGGAAAACTAAAAACTTACAAAAGACACTAACCTGGGGTATTAAAAGCATGGTGCAGAGCAGTGTAGAGCTCGACTATACCGAGGTTTGAACTCAGGTGGCCTCATGTGTTTCACACTGTGCACACTATTTCAGCTCTCACTTTATCCGCCAATGCTCCAATTCTGTTACAAATGCACATTTGGAAAACAAATTAAAGTGTCGACAATCAAAATTTTCTTATAAACTCGAGTATAAAAGTTATCATTTTTAATAATAAGAAAAGAGATCTTACATCTGTATGGAGTCTCATGAAACATCTAAGAAGTAAACCCTCCCATTGAGTGTGTAATGATTCTCCAGTCGAGTTGTAAGCTATTTCTATTTTTCTTAAATTTCTCCATTGTTTCCTCTAGCGAGTAACTGTTCAGTAGATCTTGAACCCTCGCTGCTGCCTTGTCATGAAACGTTTTAAAATAGAAAAACTACCGCATCAGTTTTTTTCAAAGTACTGACACAAATATGAATTGAACCCTTGCTGTTGTGCTGAACAGAACATTCCTCTTTATGAATTTGTCATTTAGTAAACTGAACAAAACTAATTTGTACAAAAGTATAAAATGAATTTAACTGTAAGGTAAATTCAACTTTAATCAATTTGTGAAGCATCGTAAATAACCTAGTTGAACTCCCGTTGGCCAAAGAATTCCTCTTTCCTTGCTGCTCTTGAACCCTTCCTGTCACCCTATAATTAAATGTTCTAAAACAAAAAAATAGTTCATCAGATCCTCCAAAGCACAGAAATAAATATAAAAAAAACATTCAAATCCACAGAAGCAAAAAAAAAAATTAGAAATCTGTCTTGATTTGTATACACGAAACCTTAGTTTTGAGAAAAAAGTAAAGCGGCACTTATCCACTGTACTTTCAGTTTTGGGGAAAAGTAGAGCGGTAGTTGTCCCTTGCTGTCATCCTTTCCAATCTATCTTCGATTTCCCAATGGTTACAAAAAGTAAAGTAGAAAGGAACACACGTTGAGGCAGAAAGAAGGGAGTGAAATCCTGGGTGTCAAAGCCTCCGCCTACCTTTGCTTCTCTGACGAGGAACAATCGCTGCACTGCACCCATGCCTCTTCTACCTTGAAATCACAGCCGTCCGTTTCTTGCACGGTGAGAGGCGGCGCAAAGCTAGGTTTCCTCCTCTGTCTGTGAGAATTGAGGAAAGCGAGGAGATACAGGAGAAGGCGAGATGACAGTACAGCATGGCGCGTGGTACGGGAGAGAAAGAAAGTGGAGCTGAAGTTTCTCGATTGAGAATTGCAGTACTTTTGATTTGGTACGGCGACAGGAGAAAGATTGAGAGGTAGAAAGGAAAGGAAGGAGGCACGGCAGAGGCGAACAACACAGAACGTAAGAAGTAAGGCAGACAGAAAAACTCGGAGAGAACGTGAGCGAAGAAGTAAGTGGAGGGGAACGGAGAGGATGCAATCTATCACGCAGACAAACAGTAACACAGCCGTTAGGATTTGAGCTCTTTCTACAGTGAAATGAAGCTTTAAAATTGAATTATTATATATTTGATGCAATCAAAAAATTATTTGGTCGTTGATCAAGCGATGCGAATATTGAACTGTTACACTACATATTATACAAAATTTTTCATATAATTTTTCCAAACAACTAGTTAAAAATTACACTATCTACTTCTTCAGACTTGGATTGGGATCATATTTGTTCGTTGATCATGGCATCAAGCCGAGCGACGCAGACGCTAGAGCCTAGAGAGGTTTTTGTTTCTCTATAAAGTGGGACCCACGGGTAGAAGCGAGTCAAGCGACCGATCGGTCAAAGATTGCTTGGAGATTATCGAAAAGACCTGGTCCGTGCTCCCAATAAAGACTAAAGAGTATCAATAAAACTGGTCCGACATTATACGTGTATTATAGACCGTTTAATTCGGGACCAAGTCTACTCTCAACTCAAATACACAATCCTCCTCTCAGCTCTCTACTCAAGGGGCCGTTTGGATGGGTTGGAAATTGGGGGAATAGCCAATTCTAGGCATAAATTTATTGAGAAGTGTGTAACTTTGTGAAGAGTTTGGATTGTTTATAATAAATTTGGCATAAGAAATTCCGAGAATTTGCAATTCCCACCTATTCCAACCTCATCCAAACGCCCCCCAAAAGACTAAAGTTCGAATTTCAAAACACTGTGTCTGTGTGAAAGCAAAACTGCAAACGCTTTTAAACCTGGATTCAGCATTTTTGTGTACAAAACTTGGATTCAGTGATTAAAAGTGATTATATACAAAACTTGGATAAACTTGGATTCAGTGATTAAAAGTGATTATATACAAAACTTGGATAAACTTGGATTCAGTGATTAAGTGATTATATACAAAACTTGGATTCAGCATTTTTTGTAATACACGAACAGACTTGATATACTTATATAATTATTGTAGGACAAATTTACACATCCAACTTCTGATCTAACTTGTTACATTATTGAAGGACAAATTAATTTAAACATTGATAAGCATCTCTACAACTATACAAAACAGACAGAGGTAACAGGTTCTCTGCCTAACTGTTTTATATACTTAATTGTCATATGCGTCTTTTGTGAAGAGAAATGCTAGGGTCTGGGAGGCAACAAAACCAAATCCCCATAATGCGTTAAAGGCCTTGGAGTATAAATGGATGAAGGAGCAAGAAAAGGAATTTAGCCAGCAGAGACATGAAGATCTACAGTATGAGTATAATAAAGCATTGTTGGCTGCTGAAATGTACTGGGCCCAGAGATCGAGATTGAGGTGGGCCTATCATGGTGACTCAAACACGAGGTTCTTCCATATTACTGCCTCAACCAGGAGAAAGAGGAATCATATAGGTGCGGTAAAAGGGGTTAGTGGTAAATGGATATCTGAGGAGAAGAAAATAAAGAAAATGTTTGTAGTGCATTTCAGAGCCATCTTTTGCCAACCTCTCGACCCTGGTACCAGATCCATAATTGCTCTTGGTGCTGATTTTCTTTCCACAGTGCCAAGGTTGAGTGTTGAAGCCGCTGACATATTAAGGCAGCCTCCTTCTGAATGGGAAATCACCACCACTGTCTTCTCCCTGGGTCTAGATCGTGCTCCAGGCCCCGATGGGCTCAATGCCAGATTCATACAGAATAATTGGGAAACTGTTAAGCACATGGTCATGAGACAGGTTAATGACTTCTTTGCCTCTGCATACATGCCACTGGAGATAGGAAGGGCAAATGTGGTGCTCGTCCCCAAAAAAGAGATGCCAACCTCTATGACTGACTACAGACCCATAAGTGTCTGTAATGTCATGTATAAAATCATCTCCAAAATCCTCTCAAGGCGCCTTAAACCCTTTGTGCCAAGTATGGTTTTTGAGACACAAACTGCCTTCACCCCTGGCAGACACATTGGGGACAACATCATCATCCTCAAAGAGGTTCTGCATACCTTCTCACTCAATTCATATAGGGCATGTTCTTTCTGTTTGAAGGTGGACCTCTCTAAGGCCTTTGATAGGATAAAATGGTCATATCTAACCTCTGTGCTTCGAACTCATGGCTTACCTGATGAGTATGTCGGATGGGTGAATGCATGTATCTCCTCATGCAGGCTCTCAATCACAATCAATGGGGCTGCTGATGGTTTTCTTCAACCCACTAATGGGCTGCGACAGGGATGCGCCCTCTCTCCTTACCTGTTCATCTTGGCTATTGATATCCTATCTAGACTTTTACAATTCATGGTGGAACAAAACCAAATCAAGGGAGTCAAGCTCACTAGGGCCTGTGCACCTCTTACCTCTTTAACATATGCTGATGATTTGTTGCTATTTGGGGAGGCAAGTTTCAATGAGATCAGAACCCTGGCTGATACTTTGGATTTATTTTGTGAGGTTTCTGGTCAACAAATTGGTGCAGAAAAATCTAAAATTTGGTTCTCCAAGCACACCCCCACCCACGTAAGAGAATTTGCTGCTATTGCTTTCAATGCTAGGCCTGCTGGAAACTCGGAGATCTACCTTGGTGCCCCTATGAATGCTGGAAGGAGCTCTTCTTATGACACACTGATTAGCAAAATCGATGGTAAGTTGCAGGCCTGGAAAGGAAAGCTCCTTTCACAGGCTGGAAAACTTGTACTCATCAAAGCTGTCATAGAACCTACCTTGCTATATGCTCTACAAACAGCTGTGATACCCGCCAACATTCTCAAAACCATCCAATCCAAGATTTGCAATTTCTTTTGGGCCAGTAGGGCCCAAAAGAAGATGGCTATGGTGGCTTGGAAAACCGTCACTTTGCCTAAGTCCCATGGAGGACTGGGCCTTAAAGACCTCCTGAAATTTGCACATACTGTTCAGATGAAGTATCTCTGGTTGCTTTTATCTGAGAGCAGTGCACTGTGGGTGCACCTGGTGAGGGATAAATATCTGCAGAGAGGGACAATTTGGTCAACCAAAGGTTCTAACAGGAGCACCCCTTTTGGAAGTCATTGCTGGCCTCTAGACCTTTGTTGAAGGAGCATACAAGATGGAAGATTGGGGATGGGAGAAAATGTAAGGCTGTGGGTCAGCCTTGGTTTGACCTATGGTCCAACTACACCCTTCAAAATGCTGCCCAGAGAAATTTAGTAGTGGCAGACTTAGCCAATGAAGCAAGTGGTGGTTGGTGCACTGAGAAGCTCATACAAGCCTTTGGGTTTCATGGTGCCTTCTATTTTGCTATTGTGATGCCCAATGGCCCTGGTTTAAATGGCAGTGAAGACAAGTTACTTTTCACAGCTGCTAAAAATGGTCAGTTCACACTTAAGAATGCATACAAGCTTTTGATAAAGAATACCACAACTCAGTCACCGATACAACAGGCCCATAAGAAGGTGTACAAAGCTATTTGGTACTCTCCCGGTGTCCTACCAAGAACAAGACTCTTCCTATGGAAGGCGGTCAAAGAGGCTCTGCCGGTAGACATGGTTCTCAGTCACAGACTCAGTAAACCTCCTCAAGGATGTGGTATGTGTGGTAGCTTGGAGGAGGATGTTGTTCACTCATTGTTTAAGTGCCCTAAAGCTATGCGAGTATGGATGGCCTCTTGTTTTGGTTTGAGAACTGATTTGCTGCCTAACAACACTATGGAAATTATAGCACAGACAATGATGCTTTTAGACCCAACCCAGGTGGCCACATTCTTCTCTGTGACATGGCACCTATGGAAATTCAGATGCAAGGAAGTGTTTGAGGGTACCAAGCTTCACCACCAATAGGTACTAGGGACTGCTTATAGATGGTCACAATTGCTAAGTGTTACAGTGCCTAGGCCCTCTTGTGGCGTTAATATTTCTGGCCACAGCAATTTACAGTACCATTGTTTTCTTGATGGCTCATGGGTTCATGAAAGAGATGGGGGTGCTGGCATAGCCTACATCTTGTTTTCTGGTAATAGTACCCTAACACAATACCAGACGGACTGTGTGCAGGCAAACTCACCTTTTCATGCTGAATTTTTGGCACTCAGAATGGCCGTAAATGAAGTAGCTGCCATGGGAATCAAGGAGGCGTATTTCCTTTCAGATTGCCTCCAACTTTGCAATGTCATTAATGGCCTGACTGGTATTGATGCTGTCGAGTGGCAAGTTTATCGTGATGTGTTAGATTTAATAGCAAGACTCAGGGGAGAATTAGGCTTCAAATGTATTCATGTTAGTAGGGAGGATAACCAACTAGCAGATGGTTTGGCTAAATATGCTAGAATTAATAGAGTCAAGGCTTTAGATTTTACTTTTCCTTCCTACTGGATCCCAACTGTAATGATGTAACAGTTTAATGTTTAAATGTTTAAGCCTACGGGCCCTTCTTCAAAAAAAATAAATAAATAAAATATGCGTCTTTTGATTTACTACAACAGACAAGTATCCTGTAAGATATATATCTTACTTTTGGCTCCGTTTGGATGATGTGGGAATAAGAGAAATAAGTGAAGAATTATTGAGAAATGTGTAATTTTGTGAAGAGTTTAGATTGTTTATAATAAATTTGAGAGTACGAAGAAACTATTTTTTTATTCTTAGACTCATCCAAACACAAACTTTGGTAACTAATTGATTAATATCTCCTTCTTTTTACAAGGGAACCAACCACCTTCACTTAGTACGTACGGGTGTAAACCTCAACCTCTCTCATTCTTAATTTCTTACGAGTTACGACTAGCATAGACTCGACTCATTTCCTGGTATTTGTTTCAGGTGGTCAGCTCCTTATTTTGGCCCACTTTGTATTTGTTCCCTATTGATTGGTAGTTTGGTACTGATAATTAAACCCTTCATTTGGTCAAGTTCTTTCTCCATTAGAAAATAATCCACTTAGCAATATTTTTAATAGAAAAAAATAAAATATTTGGTCTTATGACTGAAATACCCTCCCCTCTCATGAAAGAAATTAAAAGGCAGCATTTTATATGATATCTCAGAAAAGAAATTCTCTTACATGAGGCATCTAGGATGTACAAATGTTAGTTCAATCTGCACACAAACTATTTTTATTGTCCTGTTTGCACTCTCTAGCGATATACAGATTGGTTGTACTAATGTACTTCATGTACTTGGTTATGGTTAGTATTTTAATATTCTATCATTTTTTTTGGCACTTTCCAATTGGTCCTGCGTCTTTTGTACAGTACCATGCTAATTTGTTTTTTTTTTTTCTTATGTGCAGATAAAAGGTTTTGTAAGCATTGCCATGATTGACTAGTTCGAAATCTGCATATTTAATGCAAGTTGATTTGCTTTCTGCTTTGCAACTCGTGCGTTATTGTCATGTTAAATTATATGCAATTCCAGTAATTATCTCAAATCATATGTAATTCTAGGAAACTCACTGTTCGCTATCAAAAACATCTCACTCAAACTATGGGTTAGAGATATGGAAGCTAAAGGAGAAGAATTTAATAACAGCATGAGGACGTGCAGTCAGATTTAACATGATATAACATGGTCAGATGAGGACATGGACCTCTATAGTGCCAAATTATCTGTTAATACAACCTGCTATGCTGGTCATAATTATCAACTTCACTAGCATAACTTAGTTTTTCTTTTGATTCATTTTGTCATCGCCATTTTGTGTGTTCATATATGTTTCACAAGGATATTTCTAGTTCAATCAAAATGTATTACATTGACCCATGATCTTAGATTAGGTCATTAGCTTGACTTAATTAAGTGATGTTCAAATACAAATTTTAGTATTCCTACTTAAGCTTGCACAAAATAATATGCAATAAAGAGCAGCAAAATTTCCATCCCCGTAGTAATGCAGAGAGGACTGTGTCAAATTTCCATCCCCGTACATATGGCTGCATAATGTCTAAAACTACCACGAAAACGGTCGATTTCGTTAACCGTTTCGTTTTAAAACGAAATTGATCACCCATTTGCGTTAACCGTTTCGTTTTGAACGAAACGGTCGAAATCACGAAAATACACATGGACGAACTGTTCTAAGCTTTCGTTAACCATTTCGTTTATAAAACGCAACAAAAAATCTTAACCGTTTCGTTTCGTTTTGGACGAAACGAAACGAAACGAAAGGACGGTCGAAACGGTGACCGTTTTCACCCCTACCCGTACAAATATCTCAAGACTTTGTTGGGTCAAATTTCATGGGCCGGGTGGTTAGAATAATAGATGTGGGCTTACTCGTAGAGATTCCTTGGGTTGCGCATTATCATAGAAGTTTTTTAGCATGCTCTTTTAATCTTTTTCAGCAAAATCGGGTGAAGTTTTCTTGTTGTTTGCAAACCACTACTATGTAATGTTTGGGGTAGACTAGGCATTCAGAGTACCTTATTTAATTAATCCTCATTTTGTATTTATTTAGCGCATGTGCTTGCACCATGTGAAATGCCTTTGACTGTAAATTCAGATTAGATCAAAGCTTTAATAAATTGACGAGCAAGGAAAAGGAAGCAAAGTGTACCCCTAGATAAACTTGTAAATAAGCTGGCTGCTATTCTGTTGGGCATGGCTGGAGTGCGGATCCTCAGTAGTTCAAAAGTTCGACCCCGATACGACGATTCCCCGCCACCCAGCTCATCGACACGCCTTTCATTTTTCGATACATACTGGATCCCAGTCCAACCAGTGAAAACCGTTCTTCTCTATCCTGATGCTGCAGTCTTCCCTGCTTCATTTGATTCCTTTAAATCATCCCTTTCTTTAATCCTTCCCAAGTTCCACCCACTTGCCGGCGATCTCACTTACCAACCGGCCACTGGTGAGGTTGCCATTGTTTGCTCAGATGAATCCGGTGTCACTGTTACCGAGGCTGAGTCTGATCTCGACATTCGCTGTCTCGCCGGTGAGCCCACACATGATATGGATTCCTTCCTCAAGCTGGTGCCAAATGTAGCTCATGAAGAACTGCCAGTGCCAATCCTCAGTGTCCAATTCACCCGGTTCTCTTCTGGTGGAGTCGCGGTTGGAATCTCTATTCATCACGTGGCCATGGATGCCACGGGCCAATGGAAGTTCATAAACTGTTGGGCCAAGACATGTTGTAACGGCGCAGTACCTTCAGGTCTCAACCTATTGCATGACCGAGTAGTGATCAAGTACCCGAATATGGATGTTCTTATGGATGAGACTCTTATTGATGCCCCAAACTTACCAAAGGTATAATGTAAATTATTTACATCACAAATAATTATGTATTGATTGCTTTGCACAAAGTTAAAAGTGTAGAAGAAAGCCAGGAAGAGAGTACATTGTTTAAATTAAACTCTTTTTTAAACTTAAAAATGTACAACCTTCATATAACTAATGATACATTTATCATACTTTTGTCCCAATTCACCAAAGAGATGTATGTAATGTAATAAAAATGTTTGCTGTGAAAGATCCATCATTGTGGAAAGGAAAGTTATATATATAGTTCTTGGAGAAAAATGATTAACCGGCCAGTATAGGGCTAAAATACCTAGACCTAGAGGATTGACAAGTTAAAAAATTTGTATGTATGTATGAATATGATTCAATGCAGATTGATCCATATCCATCACCAGATCACAAGCAGCTGATTCAAAGGTCATTCACCGTAGATGCTACAACCATCCAGCTTTTGAAGCAACGGGCCATGCAAGAAAAAGGAGCAACTCACAGTTTGTCTCCTGCGACTACTTTTGAAGTTCTAGGAGCGCATATTTGGATTTCCATTGCCCGTGCCATGGGTATCACGAGCGAAAATAACAAGCCAATATTCCTATTCTCATTTGTTGACGGTCGACCATTCCTCCCTCCCCCCATGAGCCCTGCATACACAGGCAACTGTTTATTTCCCTTTCACGTTGCTTCAAGTGGGACTCACTTGATGGCCACTGACGGGCTTGGAAGGACGTGCGAACGTATTGCAGAGACTGTGAACACAACCAAAGATATTATTAAGAGAGGTAGTAAAGTGAATTTGGGTTTCTTGGATGGAATGAAGGTTGTTCTCGTCGGTACCAATCGGTTAGAGGTTTATGGGGCGGATTTTGGATGGGGAAAACCAAGCTTGATGCTTCATGCAGCAATGAACCACGATGGAGAGGTGGTAATTTTTGCTGGAAAGGAGAAAGGCACTGTTCAGCTTACTGTCAAGCTCAATAACGAAGCCATGGAGAAATTTGTGCATCTATTTCAAGGGTTTAAATCTCACTTGTGATATGAAAACTCAAGCAGCGCATGTTCGACATGCAAAGTACGCATTCTGAAAATTCTAAATTGAGTAAAATGTTCTGAATGAACAAAATGTATTTAATGAACTCGTGTGGTTGTCAGTTGTCACAAAACTCTTAATTAGACGATGCCTGTACTTTTGCTGCTATATGATATAATTGAACCTGATTTGTTTCAAACTCTTTTCAAGGATTATTCATCTCATTGTTCTCCAGGGAGCTTACTTGTACTTTCCAAATGGATGTTATTTGTGTAAAAGCAATATATTAATACTGTGGTTCACCTAGTCCCTTTCTATCATGATAAACAGAGGAATACAAATTTTTACACGTGCGCAGCTTGGTTGTAACTTACAAATCACTCAATACTCATTATTGCCTCCACTATTACAGAAAATTATGGCCTAAAAGAAACGCTGTACTCGGCAATTAATGCTCGGGTTCATTCCTAGTTTATCTTTAGCATATCTATTAGTATAATATAATTTGGGTGATTTTTTTTGTGCGGATTTTAAAACAAAACACAAGCTCAAACACCGAAAACTGATCCTATCCGTTGCTTTTTTTATTTTTTAATCTAAGTCGTTTATCATATTCGTTGGGTAGCTTTGGTTTCTTCTCCGTGTTTAACTTTCTCATTTACTCCTCATTTACTGCCTCGGCGCCTCTTCAGTTTCTTTCTTTTAATTCTCAATTTTTCTTCTTAATTCTTCATTTCCTCATTTTGTTTCTCGTGAAGACAGGAAGAGCAGTGGGATAGAGTCATAGAGAGAGAGAGAACTAGCGATGGAAGAAGCGGAAGGAAGGGGCACGGAGGAAGGCATGCCTCCAGTAGACCCGACTACGGTTCCTCAGCAATTGTTTTTCCGAGCCTTTCACTCCAGTGTCGACCTCATCGCCATCCAGCCCATCATCAAGGCTGACGTCAAGGATCCCCTCTCCTCTCTATTCCATCTCCATTGTCGATCAAATCTTACTCGTTCGCTGCTTAGCCATCTCCAATTTCACGCCTCAACCATCCACTTCCCAATCCCAACAACGGTCACCTCTCCGTCTGCAACTCCGCCAATCACGTTCCAATCCCAAACTCCAGTACTCTTTTTCTCTCTCTCTTTCCTTCTCTCTCTATCGCTCTATTCTTATATTAATTTTGAGAAACAATCAATATGAACCAATATTTGTGAAATTGCAGGGGGAAGGTATACAAACTGTTGCTAATTACTGAGTCTGTAGATTCAGAAAAAATAGATTTTTTGAGTCGTTAACTATTTTTAGCATTAGTCATGATATTGTGGACAGTTTAGTTATCAACACTTACAATTTAACTTGAATTAATACGGTTATATATCTGAGAACTCTTTAATCAGTTTGAATTAAAAATAATGATTTCATTGTTGCATGTTGAAATCCTTCTTAGCACATGCATGCCTTAGTTTACAATGGTGAATTGCTGGATATTTAACAAGTGTTGTGAGCATAAGGAACCAAAGATTTCAGAAACCGATTTAGTGATTACCAGATTTAATAAGTAATCATGGTAGACCTTGATGACTGTCATGATGCATTTTCTACAAAATTAAACTTATATTTTCAAATGTTATTTATTCTTCTTATGTTCAGTGATTTTTTTTTTTTACAATTTTACATATTTTGATTTAGAGGTGGGTGTTCAAGATCATGGGCTTCATGTTAGTGACACTACAACTGTTGTCAGGTACAATTTTCCTTGCCTCGCCATTCATGTGTTTATTCATCTAATTTGATTGCTTTAATTTTTTTCTGTTTGCGTTCTTTTTTATTTGTATAATATTTCCTTTTAATCACAGATATTTTTATTGGATTTGAAGTCTATTAGAAATTAGGGGCTGATAAACAATGTTATAAATATGAACATTGAAAAAATTAGAGTATGATAAAAAATAATATACTATGTATTTGAGCTATATATAATATTTTTTCGATTAATAGTGCTATTGTTATAAGCGATAACAAGAAATGGATATGTAAAAAGTGAAACTTTGTGAGCAATTCTTTTTTTTTTGTCTACGTTATTCATCTTTTAATTTCAAATCTGAACTGAGGCTAAGTACGATTGGGCTATATTTTTGCAAGGTTTATAACATTTTGTTGTTCCTTGGTATTTCCTTCAATTTCAGATCGGAACTGAGCACTAAGGGAAGCAACATCGAATGCATGAGCATCTTTGCTTCAACATCGAATGCATGAGCATCGAATGCATGAGCATCTTTCCTTGGTATTTCCTTATATCATTTTTTTCGAGAGGTAAAATTTATAAGGACAATCGAACTGTTCTGACATAAGGATGCCTTTGGATTTTAATGAATTTCTATGACTTTTACTACAACTGGTGATTGAAGATAAACCCGCATGTTTGATTTTTTTTTTATTAGATGTGGTCCGTGTGGTACCTCCTATTTAAATTCTACCAAATACATATCAATAAGGATTTATGATTTCTTTCATATTATTTATTATTATCTAATAGACAATCAATATTAGATAGTGTTTATTTATTCACTATTAATCAATATGAAGAACCTCACTGATGGCAAAGTTACGATATATGAACCTGACATTGGTTCAGTTAATTGAACACCCATATTGAAATTTAAAAATATAGACCAGCCTATATTTTGTAGTGTATTCATATATACCTTTATATGTGTTAGATTATACTAGACCGGTGAAGACCCGTTACGTCATAATACACGATGGCAAATGTTGCCATCGTGTATTATGATTTTTTCACTCTTCCATGGTCTCTCGACATCTTCCTTGGAATAGGTTTTACCCCATTTCTCTTTTGCCTGATGGCGCCCCTCTCTCTTCATCGCCCCTCTCCATCATCTCTCTACCTCTTCCATCGCCTTTTCCGGGTGGTTCTTCTCTCAGTGACTCTTTCTCTCCATCCCCTCCCATGCGAATTCTCCTCTCTCTGTCGCCTCATGTAGAAATTCAAGTCGAGACAAGTTTTGTTTCTTGCGATCCATGGCTAGATGCACAAATCTCACTTGATTGATTATGACAAGGCAAGTTTTTACCTATTTTTATACATTTTTCGCATTTTTTCTATTTATTTTTGTAGCTAGGTTTTTTGTTTTTATTTTACGCCTCAAATTTTTAGGTGGGTGTTTTTGTTTCTTTTCATGAGAGATCCCCACCAAATAATAATAATAATAGTAAAAGTAATAGTAATAGTAATAGTAATAGTAATAGTAATAATAAATAAAGTCCACTTGGCGCACACAATTCATCGCCCCTCACACCCCTCCAACTAAATACCATATCGGACTGGAAATTTTTTTTTAAAAAAAAATAAAAATCCAAATACTTGACATGGCAACAGAAATAGTTGAATTATTTTTGGGTGATCCTCTTTGTGATTCTTTATTTTTATGTGTGATTCAGGGTTGTTGCATTGTGTTCCGGGCTCCTGACTCTTTACTCCCAACCAATGATATTTAGACTATATTTGATTTTGTCATGCTATTTATAAGATGTGATTCTCATGTGTTTTATTTTATGATAGAAGATTTAAGGATTGAGATTCAATAATTTTCCATATTCTTGTTGTTATTATTTTAGAAATTTAGATTTATTACCTTTCCTACAAATCTTATTATATGATTCAGTTTTGTTTAAAGAAATTGAACGCTTAGGTCCATTTAGTACTGATGTCGTTACTTTATCATTTGGTTGTCTATTATGTACCACTTCGTATATTTATATGATATATGATATATGATATATGATATATATGGGAGCAAATTTTAGTTTCGTTGACCCTTCAATTTAATTTCAGAGTTTTTAAGGCAAGACAACTCATTTTCTTACCAACCATGGATAGATGCACAAATCAAGAGAATCTTTGATGCTGCCATTATTATTTTGTATTAAATGTGCTTCAAAGCTATATTTAAATACTATTTATTTTCCTTATATAGTGCTTAGAGAAATCAAATTGGTATCAAAACCGACATTATTGTCGCACTTTCCATTTAAGTTTATATCTACTGCACATGTCATCCTTATCTGTGAAAAAATGACCCTTCTTTTTTTCTTTTTATCTAGGTTATCGATTATAGATCTTTTAATTTCAAATCTAAACTGAGTCCAGGTACTATTGGTGCTATATTTTTAGGAGGTTTGTAATTGTTGGTTGTTCCTTAGTATTTTTTTCAATTTCAGATCTGAACTGAGGAAAAAAGGAAGTGATATCGACTGCAGGGCATCTTTTATATCTTTTATATTGTGTGCTGCTGATTTTGAAGGAACAACCAAACAATCATCTTTTGGATGGTGGTTTCAGTATATTCATCTCTTACAATTAGGTAACTTAATTTCTTTTTTTCTTATTATTTTTTTTGAAAAACTTTGAAGCTAACAATGAGAAACAAAAATGAAGATAAGCAGTCATGAATTGTTGAGGGAATGTATATAAATGATTGAATATTTTTCATGTATTTTTTTGTGCAAACTTCACTACATTAATTTCTCATGTTGGGTTCATGTATTTGTGAAACAGAAAGCTACACGTGTTATATGATAAGTCAACAAGTAATTACACATTAATTGTTGCTTTAAGCATCAATTACACATCAACAAGTAATTTGTCTTTCTTTTATTATAAAGTTAGAAATTGTATGGCTAATTTGTTTATTTTTTTCGATTTTTTTGTCAATTTTGATCAGATCTTTTGGCATAGAAGATCTCAATTGATGAGAGAGTGAATTCATATTGATTTTAGGTGTCATGGTATATATTGGTAGGACCACTTGAGATCAGGTATGGTGGTACAGAAAGTTGGGAGAAATTAGGGCTGGTATGACACAAGTACAGGCTTGATACCAGTTGCATTCAAGGAAAGACATTGGTACAAGGGTTGGTTTTTTAGTATCAAAACAGTGAGGAGAAGGAAAAAATAATGTTTGTTATGCTGTTTGTTAATTTTGGTGAGCTGATTTCTTAGTTTGTATAGTGGTTGGTACCAATGGATGCACAAGGAATTGGGTTTATACAAAAGGCAACTGTCACTACCATGACCGTTATCATGTTTGTTGACCCGTTTAGTTTAGAATTAGGTGAGTTTACTTTAGTATATTAAATTCTGCCTAAAGTTTCAAGTAACATATTGAATTTGATATATATCATGTCTTGATATTCAATAGTGCATGTACTTAGTTACATATCATCAGAGGTGCTTTCTCCTCTTTTTAGTACATTCTAATAATTGTAAAATTATTTATCTTTACATTCTATAAGGGACATTTAAATTTTTTTTAATATTTAAACTTTTTATATAGTCTAGAATATGTTTATGAGCTGACATATTCAATACGATTGGATTATACATTATAATTATGCACATAATGTGCAGATTTAAAAAAATCTGAGTAAATTTGAACATTTCAAGCTATTTTACATTCATTTTAAGTCATTTTATCACAATAAACTATATTTATGCTTTTTTATATAGTCTAGAATAAGTTTACCAATTCACCGATTTAAAACAATTGGATTATACATTATAATTACGAATATAATGTGCAGATTTTAAAGATTTTGAGTATATTTGAGCATTTCAAGTGATTTTACATTCATTTTAACTCTTTTGATCACAATAATCTCTATTTATACTCTTTATATTGTCTAGAATATGTTTATGGAGAAAGTTTAATATGCACTATAGTGCATAGGACGTTCTATGCACCGCGGATTTTTTCGAGAGTATTTTTGTAAATTGACAAATCCAATTGAACCAATCTAATCTACATATTGAAATCTCATAGCAAACCAAATTTTACAATTTTTGAGATTTTATTACTATTTTTTTCGAATTTTTTAAAACATGCCTTTTTGGAATATTGTAAATAGTATAACATTCCAAAAATAGAATGTCTTAAAAAATTCGAAAAAAATAGTAATAAAATCTAAAAAAATTGTAAAATTTGGTTTGCTATGAGATTTCAATATATAGATTAGATAGGTTAAATTAGATTTGTCAATTTACAAAAATACCCTCAAAAAAGTCCGTGGTGCATAGAACGTCCTATGCACTATGGTGCATATTAAACTTTCTCTATGTTTATGAGGTCAATTATTCAAAAAGATTGGTTTGTACAATGTAATTTTTCACATAATATGCAGATTTTTCAGATTTTAGTATATTTCAGAATTTTAAGTGATTTTTCATTCATTTTAAGCTATTTGATCTCCATAATCTCTATATATGCTATATATATAGCCTAATATGTTTAAGCGTTCAATTAATAAAAAAAATTGGTTTATACGTTGTAAGTATTCACATAATGTGCAGATTTTACAGATTCTGAATGTATTTGAGCATTCTAAGCAATTTTGATCTCATTTTAAGTCTTTTGATCTCAACAATCTACATTGAAGGTCTTTATATAGTCTAGAATATGTTTATGAGATAAATTATTCAAAACAATTGCATTATATATTGTATACACAAATAATTTGCAGATTTTACAAATTCTGTGTATATTTTGGCATTTGAAGCGATTTTGCATTTATTTTAAGTTATTTGATGACAATAATCTATATTTAAGCTCTTTATAAAGTCTAGAATATGTTTATGAGCTCACATATTCAAAACAATTGCATTATACATTGTAATTATTCACTTAATATACAGATTTTACAATTTCTGAGTATATTTGAGCATTTCAAACGATTTTGTATTCATTTTAAGTCATTTGACCAGAGTAATCTATATTTATGATCTTTATATAGTTTAGAATATATTTATAAACTAAGTTATTCAAAACGATTGGATTATACATTGTAATTGCGCACATGATGTGAAAATTTTAAAGATTCTGAGTATATTGGAGCATTTGAAGCGATTTTGCATTCATTTTAAGTCATTCGATCACAATAATCTATAATTAAGCTCTTTATAAATTCTAGAATATGTTTATGGGCTCAATTATTCAAAACGATTGGATTGTACATTGTAATTATTCACATAATATGCAGATTTTACAGATTATGAGTATATTTTAGCATTTCAAGCGATTTTGCATTCATTTTAAGTCATTTGATCACAATAATGTATATTTAAGCTCTTTATATAGTCTAGAATATGTTTATGACATCACTTATTCAAAACAATTGGATTATACATTGTAATTATGCACATAATATTCAGATTTGAAAGATTCTGAGTATATTTGAGCATTTCAAGCTATTTTACATTAATTTTAAGTTATTTGATCACAATAATCTATATTTAAGCTCTTTATTTTGTGTAGAATTTATTTATAAGCTCAATTATTCAAAATAATTGGATTATACATTGTACTTATTCACATGTTGTGCAGATTTGACATATTCTGAGTATATATGAGCATTTGAAGCGATTTTGCATTTATTTTTAGTCATTTGATCACAATAATCTATATTTATGCTCTTTATATAGTTTAAAATATATTTATGTGGTTAATTATTAAGAAAGATTGGATTATACATTGTAATTATTCACATAATATGCAGATTTTATAGATTCTATGTTTATTTTAGCATTTCAAGCGATTTTGCATTTATTTTAAGTCATTTGATCACAATAATGTATATTTAAGCTCTTTATATAGTCTAGAATGTGTTTATAACATCACTTAGTCAAAACAATTGCATTATACAATGTAATTATGCACATAAAATTCTGATTTGAAAGAATCTAAGTATATTTGAGCATTTCAATCGATTTTGCATTAATTTTAAGTCATTTGATCACAATAATCTATATTTAAGTTCTTTATATTGTGTAGAATTTGTTTATGAGGTCAAGTATTAAAAAAGATTGGTTTATACATTGTAATTATTCACATTATGTGCAGATTTCACAAATTCTCAGTATATTTGAGTATTTTAAGCGATTTTGCGTTCATTGTAAGTCATTTGATCACAATAATCTAGATTTAAGCTCTTTATATAGTTTAGAATATGTTTATGAACTCACTTATTCCAAACGAATGTATTATACATTATAATTATTCATATAATATACGGATTTTACAATTTCTGAGTATATTTGAGCATTTCAATCGATTTTGTATTCTTTATAAGTCATTTGTCCACAGTAATCTATATTTATGATCTTTATATAGTTTAGAATACGTTTATGAGGTCAATTATTAAGAAAAATTGGTTTATACATTGTAATTATTCACAGAATGTGCAGATTTTTACAAATTCTAGGTATATTTGAGCATTTTAAGCGATTTTGCATTTATTTTAAGTCATTTGATCACAATAATATATTATTAAGCTCTTTATAAAGTCTAGAATATATTTATGATCTCAATTATTCAAAATTATTGGATTGTACATTGAAATTATTCACATAATATGCAGATTTTAGAGATTCTGACTATATTTAAGCATTTCAAGCGCTTTTGCATTCATTTTAAGTCATTTGATCACAATAATGTATATTAAAACTCTTTATATAGTCTAGAATATGTTTATGATATCAGTTATTCTGAACGATTGGATTATAAATTGTAATTATGCAAATAATGTTCAGATTTTAAAGATTCTGAGTATATTTGAGCATTTCAAACGATTTTCCATTAACTTTAAGTCATTTGATCACAATAATCTATATTTAAACTCTTTATATTGTGTATAATATGTTTATGAGCTCAATTATTCAAAACGATTGGATTGTACATTGTAAGTTTTCACATATTGTCCAGATTTTACAGATTCTGAGTATATTTGAGGATTTGAATCGATTTTGCATTCGTTTTAAGTAATTTGATCACAACAATCTATATTAGTGCTATTTATATAGTCTTATAAGTTCATGAGGTCGATTATTCAGAAATAATGGCTTATACATTGTAATTATTCACATAATGTGCAGATTTGAGAAATTCTTAGTATATTTGAGCATTTGAAATATTTTGCATTCATTTTAAGTCATTTGATTACAATAATCTATATTTAAGCTCTTTATATAGTTTAGAATATGTTTATGAAATCACTAATTCTAAACGATTGGATTACACATTATAATTATTCACATAATATACGAATTTTAGAATTTCTGAGTATATTTGAACATTTCAAACGATTTGTATTCAATTTAAGTCATTTGACCACAGTAATCTATATTTATGATCTTTATATCTTTTATAATATGTTTCTAAACTAAGTTATTCAAAATGATTGGATTAACAGTGTAATCACGCACATAATGTGCAGATTTTAAAGATTCTGAGTATATTGGAGTATTTCAAGCGATCTTGCATTCATTTTATGTTATTTGATCAAAATAATCTCTATTTAAGCTCTTTATATAGTCTATACTATGTTTATGAGCTGAATTATTCAAAACGATTGTATTATACATTGTAATTAGTCACATAATGCGCATATATTACATATTCTAAATTTTTTTGAACATTTCAATCGATTTTCCATTCATTTTAAGCATCTGATCACAATAATCTATATTAAATCTCTTGATATAGTCTAGAATATGTTTATGAGCTCACATATTCAAAACGATTGGATTATACATTGTGATTATTCACATAATGTGTAGATTTTACAGATTCATAGTATATTTATGCATTTCAAGTGTTTTTGCATTCATTTTAAATCATTTGATCACAATCATCTATATTTATAAACTTGCTTATTCTAAACAATTGCATTGTACATTGTAATTACGCACATAATGTGTGGATTTTAAAGATTCTGAATAAATATGAGCATTTCAAGCGATTTTGCATTTATTTAAGTCATTTCACCACAATAATCTATAATTAAGCTCTTTATAAAGTCTAGAATATGTTTATGAGTTCAATTATTCAAAACTATTGGATTGTACATTGTAATTATTCACATAATATGCAGCTTTTTCAGATTCTGAATATATTTGAGCATTTCAAGCGATTTTGTATTCATTTTAAGTCATTTGGTCACGATAATGTATATTTCCGCTCTTTTTATAGTCTTGAATATGTTATGATATCACTTATTCAAAACGATTGGATAATAAATTGCAATAATGCAAATAACGTTCAGATTGTAAAGATTCTGAGTATATTTGAGCATTTTAGGCGATTTTGTGTAAATTTGAAGTCATTTGATTACAATAATCTATATTTAAGCTTTTTATGTTGTGTAAAATATTTTTGTGGGCTCAATTATTCAAAATGATTCGATTATACATTGTAATTATTCACGTATTGTGCAGATTTTACAGATTCTGAGTGTATTTGAGCATTTGAGGAGATTTTGCATTCATTTTAAGTCAAATGATTACAAATTTATGCTCTTTATATAGTGAATATGTTTATGAGCTTAATTATTCAAAACGATTGCATTATACATTGTACTTATTCGCATAATGTGCATATTTTACAGATTATAAGTTTCTTTGAACATTTCATTCGATTTTCCAATCTTTTTAAGTCTACTGATCACAATAATCTATATTTAAGCTCTTCATATAGTCTATAATTTGTTTATGAACTCACATATTCAAAACGATTGGATTATACAATGTAATTATTCACATAATGTACAGATTTTACCAATTCCAGTATATTTAAGCATTTTAAGTAATTTAGCATTCATTTTAAATCATTTGATAAAAATAATCTATATTTAAGATCTTTATATTGTCAAGAATATGTTTATGAACTAACTTATTCTAAACGATTGCATTATACATTGTAATTACGCACATAATATGTAGATTTTAAAGATTCTGAGTATATTTGAGCATTCCAAGTGATTTTACATTTATTTAAGTCATTTGATCAAAATAATCTATAATTAAGCTCTTTATAAAGTCTAGAATATGTTTATGAGTTCAATTATTAAAAACGATTGGATTGTACATTGTAATTATTCACATAATATGCAGCTTTTACAGATTCTGAGTATATTTGAGCATTTCAAGTGATTTTGCATACATTTTAAGTCATTTGATCACAATAATGTATATTTAAGCTCTTTATATTATTTAGAAGATGTTTATGATATCACTTATTCAAAACGATTGGATTATATACTGTAATTATACAAATAATGTGCAGATTTTCAAGATTCTGAGTATATTGAAGCATTTCAAGCGATTTTGCATTCATTTTAAATTATTTGATCATAATAATCTATATTTAAGCTCTTTATATAGTCTAAAATATGTTTATAAGATCAAATATTCAAAACGATTGGATTATACATTGTAATTATTCACATATTGTGCAGATTTTACATATTCTGAGTATATTTGAACAATTGAAGAGATTTTGCATTCATTTTAAGTCATTTTGTCAAAATAATCTATATTTATGCTCTTTATTTAGTCTAGAATATGTTTATGAGGTCAATAATTTCTAAAATATTGGTTTATACATTGTAATTATTCATATAATGTGCAGATTTGACAAATCCAAAGTATATCTGAGCATTTAAAGCTATTTTTCAATCATTTTAAGTCATTTGATCACAATAATCTATACTTATGCTCTTTATATAGTTTAGAATATGTTTATGAACTCACTTATTCCAAACGATTGGATTATACATTATAATTATTCACATAATATACGGAGTTTACAATTTCTAAGTATATTTGAGTATTTCAAACGATTTTGTATTCATTTTTAAGTCATTTGACCACAGTAATCTATATTTATGATCTTTATATAGTTTAGAGTATGTTTCTGAAATATAAGTTATTAAAAACGATTGGATTATACATTTTAATTGCACACATAATGTACAGATTTTAAAGATTCTGAGTATATTGGAGTATTTCAAGCGATTTGCATTCATTTTAAGTTATTTGATCAAAATAATCTCTATAAACGCTCTTTATATATTCTAAAATATGTTTATGAGCTCAGTTATTCAAAACAATTGTATTATACATTGTAATTATTCACATATTGTGAACATTTTACAGATTTTGAGCATATTTCAGCATTTGAAGCGATTTTGCATTCATTTTTAGTCATTTGATCACAACAATCTATATTTATGCTCTTTATATAGTCTAGAATATGTTTATGACGTCAATTATTAAAATCAGATTTTTAATACATTGTAATTATTCACATAGTGTGCAGATTTGAAGAATTCTAAGTATATTTGAGCATTTCAAGTGATTTTGCATTTATTTTAAGTCATTTGATCACAATAATATATATTTAATCTCTTCATATAATTTAAAATATTTTTATGAACTCACTTATTCCAAACGGTTGGATTATATAATATAATTATTCACATAATATACGGATTTTACAATTTCTGAGTATATTTGAGCATTTCAAAAGATTTTGTATTCATTTTAAATCATTTGACAATAGTAATCTATATTTATGATCTTTATTGTTTAGAATATATTTCTGAACAAAGTTATTCAAAACGATTGGATTATACATTGTAATTATGCACATAATGTGCAGATTTTAAATATTCTGAATATATTGGAGCATTTCAAACTATTTTGCATTTATTTTAAGTTATTTGATCACAATAATCTAAATTTAAACTCTTTATATATTCTCAAATATGTTTATGAGCTCAATTATTCATAACGATTGGATTATACATTGTAATTATTCACATAATATGCATATTATACAGACAGATTCTAAATTTATTTGAACAGTTCAATTGATTTTGCATTCATTTTAAGTTATGTGATGACAATATTCTATATTTATGCTCTTTATATAGTCTGGAATATGTTTATGAGCTTTAATTATTCAAAACGATTGGATTATACATTGTAATTATTCACATAATATGCAGATTTTACAGATTCTGCGTGTATTTAAGCATTTCAAGCGATTTTACATTCACTTTAAGTCATATGTTGGAAATAATCTATATTTATACCCTTTATATAGTTTATAATATGTTTATGAACTAATTTATTCGAAATGATTGGATTATACATTGTAATTACACACATAATATATAGATTTTAAATATTCTGAGTATATTTGAGCATTTCAAGTAATTTTGCATTGATTTATGTTATTCAAAATGATTGGACTATACAATGTAATTACGCACAGAATGTGCATATTTTAAATATTCTGACTACATTGCAATTATTCACATAATGTGCATATTATACAGACAGATTCTAAGTTTATTTGAGCATTTCAATTGATTTTGCATTCATTTTATGTTATGTGATGACAATATTCTATATTTATGCTCTTTATATAGTCTAGAATATGTTTATGAGCTCGCATATTCAATACGATTGGATAATACATTGTAATTATTCACATAATATGAAGATTTTACATATTCTGTGTATATTTAAGCATTTCAAGCGGTTTTGCATTCACTTTTAAGTCATTTGATGGCAATAATCCATATTTATTCTCTTTATATAATTTATAATATGTTTATGAACTCATTTATTCGAAACGATTGGGTCATACATTATAATTATTCACATAATTTGCAGATTTTACAGATTCTAAGATATTTGAGTATTTTCAATCGATTTTGAATTTATTTTAAGTCATTTGATCACAATAATCTATATTGATGCTCTTTATATGGTCTAGAATATGTTTATGAACTCACTTTTTCATAAAGCATTGGATTATACATTGTAATTTATTACATAATGTGCGGATTTTAAAGATTCTGAGAATATTTGAGCATTTCAAGCTATTTTACATTCGTTTTAAGTGTTTGATCACAATAATATATATTTAAGCTATTTATTTTATCTAGAATATGTTTATGATATAACTTATTCAAAACTATTGGATTATACATTGTAATTATGCACATAATTTGCAGATTTGAAAGATTCTGAGTATATTTGAGCATTTAAAGCGATTTTGCATTCATTTTAATTCATTTGATCTCAATAAATTATATTTAAGCTCTTTATATAGTCTCGAACTCACTTACTTAAAAAGATTGGATTGCAAATTGTAATTATGCACATAATGTACAGCTTTTACAGATTCTTAGTATATTTGAGCATTTCAAGTGATTTTGCATTAATTTTAAATCATTTGATCATAATAATGTATATTTAAGATCTATAATCTAGAATATGTTTATGATCTCAATTTTTAAAAATGATAGTATTATAAATTGTAATTATTCACATAATTTGTTGATTTTAAAGATTTTGAGTAAATTTGAGTATTTCAAGCGATTTTGCATTTATTTTCAGTCATTTGTTCCAAATAACCTATATTTATACTTTTTATTTAGTCTATAATATGTTTATGAGGCCAATTATTCAAAACGATTGGATTATACATTGTAATTATTCACATAATATGCATATTTTACAGATTTTAATTGTATTTGAGCATCTTTAAGTGATTTTGCATTCATTTTAAGTCATTTTGATCACAAAAATCAATATTAAACTTCGTTATATTCTTTAGAATTTGTTTGTGAACTCACGTATTGAAAACGATTGGATTATAAATTGTAATTATTCACATAATGTATGGATTTTACAGATTCTGAGTATATTTGAGCATTTCAAGCGATTTTTACATTGATTTTAAGTCATTTGACCACAGTAATCTATATTTATGCTCTTTATATAGTTTAGAATATGTTTCTGAACTAAGTTATTCAAAACAATTGGATTATACATTGTAATTATGCACATAATCTGTAGATTTTAAAGATTCAGAGTATATTGGAGAATTTCAAGCGATTTTGCATTCATTTTAAGTTATTTGATCACAATGATATATATTTAAGCTCTTGATATAGTCTAAAACATGTTTATGAGCTCAATTGTTCAAAACGGTTTGATTATACATTGTAATTATTTACATAATATTCATATTTTACATATTATAAATTTATTTGAGCATTTCAATCGATTTTGCATTGATTTTAAGTTATTTGATGACAATAATCTATATTTAAACTCTTTATATAGTCTAGAATATGTTTATGAGCACACATATTCAAAACTATTGGATTATACATTGTAATTATTCACATAATGTGCAGATTTTACAGATTCTGAGTATATTTAAGTTATGTGATCACAATAATCTATATTTATGCTCTTTCTATAGTCTAGAATATGTTTAGGAGGCCAATTATTAAAAAAGATTGCTTTATACTTCGTAATTATTCACATAATGTGTATATTTTACAGATTCTAAATTTTTTTGAGTATTTCAATCGATTTTACATTCATTTTAAGTTATTTGATGACAATAATCTACATTTAAACTCTTTATATAGTCTGGAATATGTTTATGAGCTCACATATTCAAAACGATTGGATTATACATTGTAATTACGCCAAAAATGTCCATATTTTAAAGATTTTGGATATATTTAAGCATTACAAGCTATTTTGCATTCATTTTAAGTGTTTTGATCATGTTAATCTATATTTAAACTCTTTATATAGTCTAGAATGTGTTTATGAGTTAAATTATTCAGAATAATTCGATTAGAAATTGTAATTATTCACATAGTTTACATATTTTACTGATTCTGAGTGTATTTCAGCATTGAAGTGATTTTGCATTCATTTTAAATCATTTGATCACAATCATCTATATTTAAGATTTTTATATAGTCAAGAATATATTTATGAACTCACTTATTCAAAATGATTGCATTATACATTATAATTACGAATATATTGTGCAAATTTTAAAGATTCGGAGTATATTTGAGCATTTCAAGCGATTATTCATTCATTTTTAAATCATTTGATCACAATAATCTATATATATGCTATTTTTGTAGTCTAGAATATGTTTATATGGTCAATTAATAAAAAATATTGGTTTATACATTGTAATTATACACATAATATACAGACTTTGCAGATTCTAAGTATATTTGAGCATTTCAATCGATTTTGCATTAATTTTAAGTCATTTGATTGCAATAATGTATATTTAAGCTCTTTATATAGTCTAGAATATGTTTATGAGCTCACTTATTCAAAACGATTGGATTATACATTATAATTATTTACATAATTTGCATATTTTACAAATTCTGAGTATAATTGAGCATTTCAAGCCATTTTGTATTCATTTTAAGTGTGTTGATCACATAAATCTATATTTAAGCTCTTCATATAGTCTAAAATATGTTTGTGATATCACTTATTCAAAACAATTGGATTATACATTGTAATTATGCACAAAATGTGCAGATTTTAAAGATTCTGAGTATATTTGAGCATTTCAAGCTATTTTTGCATTCAATTTAAGAAATTCATTCACAATAATTTGAGTATATTTGAGCTTATTCAAAACGATAGGATTATATATTGTAATTACTCACATAATTTGCAGATTTTATAGATTCTGAGTATATTTGAGAAATTCAAGCGATTTTGCATTAATTTTAAGTTATTTGATGACAATAATCTATATTTAAGCGCTTTATATAGTTTAGAATATGTTCATGAACTCACTTATTCAAAACAATTGGATTATACGTTGTAATTACGAACCTAATGTGTAGATTTTAAAGATTCTGAGTATATCTGAGCATTTCAAGAGATTTTGCATTCATTTTAAGTCACTTGATCACAATAATCTATATTTAAGTTCTTTATATAGTCTAGAATATGTTTAGGAGATCAATTATTCAAAACTATTGGATTATATATTGTAATTATTAACATAATTTGCAGATTTTACAGATTCTGAGTATATTTGAGCATTTCAAACGATTTTGTATTTATTTTAAGTCATTTGATCATAATAATCTTTATTTGTGCTCTTTATATTGTTTAAAATATGTTTATAAACTCACTTATTCAAAATGATTGGATTTATACATTGTAATTATACACATAATTTGCTGATTTAATATATTCTTAGTATATTTTAGCATTTTAAGCTATTTTGCATTCATTTTAAGTTATTTGATCACAATAATATATATTTAAGATCGTTATGTGGTTTAGAATATGTTTATGAACTCACTTATTTAAAACGATTGTAATTACGCACATAATGTGCAGATTTTTTTACAGATTCTGAGTATATTTGAGTATTTCAATCGATTTTGTATTTATTTTAAGTCATTTTATCATAATAATCTATATTTAAGCTCTTTATATAGTCTAGAATATGTTTATGAACTCACTTTATCAAAATGATTGGATTATGCATTTTAATTATGCACAAGATGTGTATTTTATAGATTCTTAGTATATTTGAACATTTCAAACAATTTTGCATTCATTTTAAGTTATTTGATCACAATAATCTATATTTAACCTTTTTATATAGTCTAGAATATGTTTATGAGCTTAATTATTCAAAACGATTGGATTATACATTATAATTATTCACAAGATGTGCAGATTTTATAGATTATGAGTATATTTGAGCATTTCAAACGATTTTGTATTCATTTTAAGTCAAATGATCACAGTAATCTATATTAAGCTCTTGATATAGTTTAGAATATGTTTATGGACTCACTTATTCAAAATGATTGGATTATACATTGTAATTATTCACATAATGTGTAGATTTTATAGATTCTGAGTATATTTGAGCATTTCAAGCGATTTTACATTCATTTTAAGTAATTTGATCACAATAATCTATATTTATGTTTTTTATATAGTTTAAAATATGTTTATGATCTTACTTAAAACATGATGATATTGATATTTTAGTTAGATATTTACATTATTATTAACATATATAAAAAATAATATAATAGAAACCAAACTTTAAATTATATAAAAAAATATTGTATCGAGCGAAACTCGATGTCCAGCTCTAGTATAATATAAGGATGATTGATTTCGTAAAGAGGACAAGACAAGAAGATATATAAAGAGAGACAATAATCAGAGTTTATTGTAAATGATTGTACTTAAGTACTTAACCCTTTTACCAGAAAGACTGAGTAACTGTCATAAAGGTGTAATTAGCTAAACAACTCCAGTAATTTGTACCCACAAAGATAATTAATGCTCATAAAGGACGGAAAATATTATGCATGCCTCCATGTCAATTATTAAGCATGCAAGCCATAGAAATGAATTCTTAATTAGCATATTGCGCATACTAACCAAAAAAAAAAAAAAAAAGGTGTCGATAAGTAGAAATAAGCACAAAGGAAAAGGGACAAAAATAGGACTCCCAAAAAGTTTTTTTTTTAATGTTGAATGCATCAAAGTTGAGACTTGAGAGTGTTCAAGTCGTTGCATCTAAATCTTTATTAGTGTTACTGTTACCAGATCAGTACATCAGGCCTTATTGAGTTTGAGGCTGACATAATAATTGTTGGGACAGAAATTACAGAATTATCAAATATTGATCTCACCAAGCTGCGGGACCCGGCCGCAGTTGGATGACAGGATTTGCTTAAGAACCCTTAGGCTTGCTTAATTAAATTACTGAGTTCATACGAATTTTATATTGGACGGGTTTTCCTTTTACAAAATGTTTGGCTAAAACAACACGGATCGTGGCGGATGGATGTATATTCGCAGCAAGAAGTTTTTAGTTTTAAAACGAAATTTTTATTTGATATATACATTTTTTTTTTTTGTTAAATTGTGGCATGAAATGATGACTAATATTTCTCAAAGCAAGCATAGAATTGCCAAAAAAATTGGGACGCACGCACAGACACAGACGGACTTGTTTGGCATTTGACAATAAATCTGTTTCTTGTATCTCGAATTCTAGAGTGATAGCAATAAATTGAAAAGATCCAGCACAAGATTTTCTTCCTGTTGGACCACAATTGAGAAATTAAAATAAGGCCCAAAAAGATTTCATCATCCCGAAATTTTAAAAATTAATATTAAAATAATATAATCCAATAAAATTAATATCAATTTAATCAGTTTAATATAAATAGTATCGTAAGATCGGAATCCTGGATTCCGAACGTTAGATCGGAATCCTGGATTCCGAACGTTAGATCGGAATCCTGGATTCCGAACGTTAGATCGGAATCCTGGATTCCGAACGTTAGATCGGAATCCTGGATTCCGAACGTTAGATCAGATTCCTGGATTCCGATCTAACGTTAGATCGGATTCTGGGATTCCGAACAGTGCTGTAACTGCTCAATTTTGTCTTTTTCATGGTTTTATTGTAATTCTATTATAAAAATTAATTAAATATATGAAATTTTAATATTAAATTAATATATTATGAAATTTTAGTAATATATTTTGAAGATAAGATATTAAATTAATATATTTTATTTTACTTCTATTATAAACATTAATTAAATATATAAAATTTTAATATTAAATTAATATATTATAAAATTTTTGTCGTTTGTTTAGAACCGAATTTTTTATATTTTGAAGAATGTTAGTATAATATAATTCTATATTATGAATAATATTTTAATATTTAAAGTTTTGATATTAATTTGATATGGATGGTTTTATTTTTAATATTAAAAATTTTCAATTATGTTAAATGTTGTACATAATAAGTACATAATACTTTATGTAATAATTTATTTATGGCAATAATTATAATATAAACTTATAATTAAATATTAGATTTATTTCATTTAATTCATAATATAAAAATACAGGAATTATAAGTGTCATCATCGGCAAATATACCATCCCAGCCTTCGGTAAATACAAAGTGAACATATACCGTAAATAAGCCGAACATATATTCGATCTAAGTGAACACTTACTAACTTATTTTTATAGAACTTATTTGTTTGTATGTGTTCACTTAGATCGTTTATATGTTCACTTTGCGCCAGGATCTCCTCGACGCCTCGTGGATCGACGTGGATCCTCTGGTCTTCTTCTTCGCGGTGGCATTTCGACTGTTAATGCAATTAAAATTTAATAAAGTATAAAATCTATAACTCCGCCTATACTAAGCTTTGGTTGCATTGTTTAGTATAGCCCGGTCC
Organism: Rhynchospora pubera; assembly: GCA_028095005.1. Lineage (NCBI taxonomy): Eukaryota > Viridiplantae > Streptophyta > Magnoliopsida > Poales > Cyperaceae > Rhynchospora > Rhynchospora pubera. Next base: position 182,481,965 of record CM051461.1, read on the forward strand.
CAAGCCCGGGTAAAAGGAGGAGGGTTGTGATAGGCTAGGCGAGCCAACGTAAAAATCCCAGTCATCTCTATGGAAATGAAACCCAATTACTTTTCGTTGGGGCGTAACCCTCTTAGCGACGCGTCTTATCGGAACCCGGATGAGATGATAAATGAGCAAGGGCCGGGTCACCACCCCTTTAGTGGCGCGCCTTATCGGAACCCGGATAAGGTGATAAGTGAGCAAGGGCCGGATCGTCACTCCCTTAGTGGCGCGCTACATCAGCGCCCGGATGTAGTGGCAAGTAAGCAAGGGTCTTCGCACTTTTCACGACGGGTGCGGGGGGCAAGGAAGATAGTCAGTGAGAGTAGGATTCGTTTAGGTAGTTGGAATGTAGGGTCTCTAACAGGAAAGTTAAGAGAGTTAGTGGATACGGCGATCAGGAGGCGTGTGAACATCTTGTGCGTACAAGAGACAAAGTGGACGGGCCAAAAAGCAAAGGAAGTGGAGAACACCGGTTTCAAGCTGTGGTACACTGGAAAAGAACGGGGCAGGAATGGAGTAGGTATCTTAATCGACAAGAGCCTTAAGAGTGGAGTTGTCGACGTGCGGAGACAAGGGGATAGGATCATTCTAGTGAAGCTAGTTTTGGGGGACTTAGTTTTGAACGTCATTAGTGCTTATGCACCACAAGTAGGACTAAGTGAATCCATCAAAATCCAATTCTGGAAAGATTTAGATGGTATGATTAGAAGTGTGCCAACCACTGAAAAGCTCTTCATCGGAGGAGACTTCAATGGACATGTAGGTGAAACTAGTGGAGGGTTTGAGAGGGTGCATGGGGGTTTTGGGTATGGCGATAGGAACCAAGAAGGTGAGGACTTCTTGAACTTGGCCATAGCTTACGACCTCATGATAGCTAACACCTTCTTTAGAAAAAGACAATCCCACTTAGTTACCTTTAGTAGTGCCCAACACTTTTCTCAGATTGATTTTGTTCTTGCTAGGAGAGAGGACAGACGAGCCTGCATGGATTGCAAGGTTATACCTGGGGAATGTGTCGTCTCACAACACAAACTTGTGGTGGCTGATTTTCGCTTTTCGCTGCGTTCTAGAGTAGGTAGAGGTGCTCGAGTTGTGAAGACGAAGTGGTGGAAGCTCAAAGGAGACGTGTCTCATACTTTTAGGGGCAGAATGATTGAAGAAGGTCCGTGGAAAGCAGATGAAGAAGCAAACAAGATGTGGGAAGATATGTCAGCTAGCATTCAAAAGGTAGCTACGGAAGTGCTTGGAGTTACTAGAGGAAGCAACCGCGAACCCAAAGATACGTGGTGGTGGAACGACGAAGTGCAGAAAGCTATTAAAGAAAAGAAAGAATGCTACAAACGCTTGCACCATGACAAGACCGACGACAATGCGCAGAAGTACAAATTGGCCAAGAAGAATGCAAAGAAAGCTGTGAGCGAAGCAAGAGGTCGGGCTTATGAGGATCTATACCAGAAGCTGAGTACGAAGGAGGGTGAGAAGGACGTGTATAAGATAGCCAAGCTTCGAGATAGGAAGACGAGAGACTTAAACCAAGTGAAGTGCATCAAGGACGAGACTGATAGGCTTTTAGTGAGGGACGACGAGATCAATAATAGGTGGAGGGATTACTTCAACAAGTTATTCAATGGAGAGGATGACGACTTAGGAATTGTGTTGAACGACTCCTTTGATGACTCCAATAGACGTTTTGTTAGGAGAATTCAAGAGTCCGAGGTGAAAGAAGCCTTAAAACGAATGAAAGTAGGTAAGGCTCTAGGACCTGATAACATACCAATCGAAGTATGGAGGTGCCTCGGAGATGTGGCTGTAGTTTGGTTAACCAAACTATTCAATAGCATTTTCCGATCAAATAGGATGCCAGATGCGTGGAGGAGAAGCACTCTAGTACCAATCTTCAAGAATAAAGGGGATGCTCAAAGCTGTACAAACTATAGAGGAATTAAGCTTATGAGTCATACAATGAAGCTTTGGGAGAGAGTGATAGAACATCGTTTGAGACGGATGACAAACGTTTCGAAAAACCAATTTGGTTTTATGCCTGGGAGGTCAACCATGGAGGCCATCTTCCTAATAAGGCAATTGATGGAGAGATATCGGGAGCGAAAGAAGGATCTACATATGGTTTTCATTGATTTGGAGAAAGCATACGACAAAGTGCCAAGGAAAGTTATGTGGTGGGCACTAGAAAAGAAGAAAGTCCCCACAAAGTATGTTACCCTCATCCAAGACATGTATGATGGTGCCGTTACTTGCATCAGGACATGTGATAGTGTAACTAGTGACTTTCCTATTAAAATAGGACTACATCAGGGATCAGCTTTGAGCCCGTATATTTTTGCCTTAGTGATGGATGAGATCACGAAGGATATACAGGGAGAGATTCCTTGGTGTATGCTCTTTGCGGACGATGTGGTGTTAGTCGATGAGAGTAGGACGGAGGTCGATAGGAAATTGGAATTGTGGAGACGAACTCTAGAGTCCAAAGGGTTTAGGCTTAGTAGAACTAAGACGGAGTATATGGGGTGCGAGTTTAGTGGGATACGACCAGTGGACGGAGATGTCTGTCTAGACGGGCAGGTAGTACCTACGAAAGATACTTTTCGATATTTAGGGTCGATGCTGCAGAGCGATGGCGAGATAGATGAAGATGTTAGTCACAGGATAAGAGCGGGGTGGGTGAAATGGCGACAAGCATCAGGCGTCCTATGCGATAAGAAAGTCCCGCAGAAGCTAAAAGGCAAGTTCTACAGGACAGCGATTAGACCTGCGATGTTGTATGGCGCAGAATGTTGGGCTACTAAAAGACGACATGTCCAGAAGATGAGTGTAGCTGAGATGCGTATGTTGAGGTGGATCTGCGGTCACACGAGGAAAGATCGGATTAGAAATGATGACATACGAGATATGGTTGGGGTCGCACCAATAGAGGAGAAGTTGATCCAACATCGTTTGAGATGGTTTGGACATATCCAACGCAGACCTCCAGAGGCACCGGTACGTATCGGAATTCTTAATCATTTCGAGAACACCCGGAGGGGGAGAGGGAGACCAAGATTGACATGGGAAGAAGCGGTGAAAAGAGACCTTAAAGAATGGAACGTCTCCAAGGAGTTGGCGATCGATAGGAGCGCTTGGAAGTTAGCAATTCATGTACCGGAGCCATGACGTAGGAACTTAGGGGTAGGAGCGATGTCATAGGTTTGTAGGTCCCTCTATTAGGTCACGGTCGAGGTCTAGGTTTCTACTATTACTATTATTATTAGAGGTATTATTATTAGTATGGCTAGTCTTACTATTAGTATTTTTTTTATTTTTTTTTTTTATTTTTTTTTTATTTTTTTTTTTTTTTTTATTTTTTTTTTTTTTTTTTTTTTTTTTTATTTTTTTTTTTTATTTTTTTTTTTTTTTCGATGTGTTCTCTTATTGGGTTTCTTTCTAGCCTACCCCAACTTGTTTGGGACAAAAGGCTTAGTTGTTGTTGTTGTTGTTGTTGTTATAAAATCTATAAAAATTTCGGCAGCATCTCCCCTCTACCGGGAGAGTTTTCCAAAAAAATCTGAACCCATTTACAACCCAATTTCAATCCAATTTCATTCCAATTTGAACCCAACCCAACCCAATTTGAATAAATCATTTAAATTTTACAATCATTGCATTTCACAAGCATTTCACAATTATACAATCATTGTATTTCACAAATTTTCAAACAACCAATCAATCTACAAGCAATTCACAAACATTTCTATTCAAACAATAATAAAATAAACATATAAAAAAGCTAACCTGGAGTAGAAAGAAATTGACTCTCTTCTAAACAATTTTTTACCTACATTTTTAATTAATACCATCAATTATTATCATTTTTCTAATTTTCCCATATTTAATTATCAAAATCTTAATTATTAAAAGCAAAAAAAATAAAAAATAAATAAATTAATTACACATAAATTTTTATATGAATTTTTCTTATTTTTCCGTATTTTTAAAATAATTTTACAATTTATTATCTTTTTTTAATTAATTAAGTACTGAATAAACAAATAAAAAACAAAAAAATACAATATAATTAATAAATTACATATATATTTACATTTTATTTTTCCTGATTTTTTCAGATTTTTTAAATATTTTTTCAATATTTTTCCTATTTTTAAATTTAATTAACTAAATTAAAAACTAATAAACTAAATAAATAAAAAATTAAATAAATTAAAAAAAAATTAAAAAAACTTACTGTGCTCGCGGAAAGGAGAGTCCAAGCGAGAGCGAAGGCAGCTTCTCTAGATCGGAAACCCCTATATATAAACTAAACGTTAGATCGGAATCCAGGATTCCGATCTAACGTTAGATCGGAATCCCAGAATCCGATCTAACGTTAGATCGGAATCCAGGAATCCGATCTAACGTTCGGAATCCAGGATTCCGATCTTACGATACTATTTATATTAAACTGATTATTTTGATATTAATTTTATTGGATTATATTATTTTAATATTATTTTTTAAAATTTCGGTTCATCATCAAACTCAAGTCGTCAAAGTAACTTACACATGTCACATGTGTCGACTGTGGAGGGAGCTCAAATCACAAATGTCGAGGTAGGAACGCAAATTTCCATTCCCGTAAAAAGGAATTAATACCATACCAGGGCTGAAAACGATAGCCGTTTTCGTTTCGTTTCGTTTCGTCCGAAACGGTACGATAACCGTTACGATGCAGAGACGACTAAAATTAGGTTTTTCATTCCTGCGCGCCGCTCTCTCTCTCCCTCGCACTCAAATCCTCTCTCTCGACTCCCTCCTCTTCTCACTGCCTCCCTCAGTCTCCAAGCACAGCCACCTCTCCTCACTGCCTCTCAGTCTCGATTCCCTCCAAGCAGGCTCTCTTTTTTTTTTCTTCTTCTAGCAAAAATCCAAGGTAATTTGGTCTGATTTTGAACTATTTTCAGAACAACAGGGACCTAATTTGGCCTATTTTCGTACAATAACGCAACGATTAACACAACTGTCCAATTTCATTCTCGTTTTACACATTATGCAGGCATTATTACCAGGGAAAATATCTCGGACGTTTACTTGTAGCCATCTAGATCTCTTTGTGCTTACTCCCTCTCTCTCTCTCTCTCTCTCTCTCTCTCTGTCCCTAGGTTTATGCCTTGCTTATTCTAAAACCGCTGACCACAAGAGCAGGCTGCTTTTACCACTGCAGTTTGAAGAGATGGCTATCACCTCTTCACCTTGGGATTTTAGTTGGTAAGCGCAATCTCTCTCTCTCTCTCTCTCTCTCTCTCTCTCTCCAAAATTAAGTGTGTAGCATAGTGATGTTCCTTTAATCAATTTATTACTGATTCAAAACTGGTTTAGGTGTACCTTCTCATGCCTCACTACTGACATGTAGGAGCCGAATTTTATAGACAATTCTTTTTTAGCTTTTATGTGAAAGAGGTTTTGGGTTTTTGTTTAAGAACTTGATACTCTTTATGGTTTGCTCTACTGTTGGTACCTGGATTTCTGTACCAGGCTCTGTGCATCAGTAAGATGGTTTTTTTGGTACTGGTACTATAAAGTTTGTCAGCTGCAGAACTCCAGCAAATTACAAATAGGACCTTAAAAATTCCGCCATGCAGTACTGGTCTAGTATGGATACCCAAGTTTACAACATATGTACTTTGTACTGAAACCATATTTCTTTTGTTTCTGAAGTTTCAGCTGAATTCATTTATCCGCTAGTTAGATTTTTCTTCTGAACTAATTATGGTTGTAAATATTCTTTTTTTCAAATTTTAGTGACTTTGAGGTAGATTTTGGATCACTTGAAAATGCCTCAATTGCATATGCTGCATTAGCTGTTGATAAGGAGGTACAAATTATTTAACCATTTTTCTGATTTACAATCTTTGGGAACTGCTAGATTGAATATCCACCATTCCAAAATTCTTTTTTTTAGTTGGTATTTGTTAGTACTTAGTAGTTGTGCATACTGATACTCTCACCCCGAAAGTTGCTTACTTCAATTAAAGGATAACAGTAGCTTTAGAAAAGATGCATGAGCGGTTTCATATGCAAAAGCAATCTAGAAATTTATTTCTGAATCCAATATGTATTAATAGGGCTTGATTTCAAAGGGAAGGGTGAAATTTACTTCATAACTTGATTGTTGTGATTTAAATTTACAGTTGCAACCGGACAAGGTTAAAAGAGAAATATCAGTTTGTGTATACCTCTTTTCTCTTTCTCCATTTATATCATGCAAAAATATTTGTGGTTCATATATAGTTATCCTACACTTTCTGTTCTGAAGTAAAAACAAGGGATAGTTTGGGATTTCTCTTTTCTTTTTCTTCTTTTTTTTCCCTAAAAGAAATAGTCAGGAGCAACCGGTGAGGATTACTGAGGAAAATTTTTACAACAAGTGTGCACAGAATTTTCATAAACTGGTAAAGTTGGCTACATGTCTATCTTGGACCTGACCAAGTATAGTACCTTTACCACAGTGTATGTTAGATTAATTGTACAAGATTTATATGCCCCTAGTAAATATCAAATATGTTATGCAATCCCCTACAAACTGAGACATTGTGTACTCTGAATGATAAGCACACATACACCTGTGTTACTTTCTTCAGAATACCCAAATTATCCTCCCTTTTCTCTTGAGAAGAGCAGTTGGTAAGCAAGGCCAGGTTGGACCTTTTTTGAAAGAAATAGAATGGAATAACAGATAATAGTATTACTAGTTGAGTTACATATGCTTTTTTTGATGTAGGCACTTTGAAGCTGTGGAGGCTCGGTTTCTGAGGGCATCGTTTAGTTCACTGGTTGACCTCCTAGTACTGGCAACACAATTTATCGAGGAATATGGGGGTATTCCGGAAAAATGATTAGGATGATAGGATCTCTTTCACCTTGTTGTATGAATAGGTAACAATGTTTGGTACTGTTTCCAAATATTAAGTTTGTCTATTGTACTTGATTGAGCAATATGCATAGTAGTAATTGAGGGATTATCCATATCCATGCAATCCAAATGTTTTTCTTTGAATCGATTCCTGTTAAATTAACTCGGGAAATGGGGCATCATGAAGTGGGCTTCTTACGTGTCATGTTGAAGACGCATTATTAATTGATGCCCCATAAACATCAGCCACCTCTTGATTGGCTGATTGCCGAGTGAGGATTTGAGGTGTTATATAAACAAGTCCTTATTGGGAAAAAAAAATAGAATTGATTTTAATTTCAACGGTCTATGGTTAAATTGAATTAACAATTAGAAATTTTAGGACCCACATTAATTTTTGGATTTTTGACTTTTCAATTTTTGTACCAAATTTTTCTATTTTAAAAAAAAATTGTGTTGTGTTGAATATTTTATTGTAGTAACTAACTTTAAAAATATTAAATAGTTCATTACGTTTTGAAATTTAACAAAGCTGATTCATATGTCAGTTTAAATTATAGAACACTGCCATTAATTTTGCTGGAAGAGACTCCTTACTTTGCCGCATGAACCTTTAACTAACCATGCAGGTCAAACCATAAACGAAGGTTAAAATATTATCATATAAGCTGGCTAAATCATATCCTTGTTTCCATTACACCTTTGAATCCCTTAATCCTAATATGGTTTCTAGCCAACTTATACAATATAATATTCTGTTTTTAGTTACATGTTATACTTATCTTATAGCAAAACAAAAGTACCACGGGGCAAATTATTAGCTAAACAAACATAGAGAAAGGGGTCAACATTTTGTTTAACGGTTTAAGAGCTGATCTAATGTAAATTAAAATTGAAGGAATAATTTGATTCTTTGGCAAATATCGAAGAACTACTTTAACTTAAATTAGAGTGCATATTTGAGTCCACATTTTCATAATTATTCATGAACAAATATCTAATTTCTCAAAAGTTATTCCAATGCTTAATTTCATTGAGTGTAATAATTCGCAAAATTAGAGTAATTTTTCCATAGTTCTGATTCTTCCTATGTTGACTTTTCTTATGAACCTATATGGTATTAACATTAAATAGTTGGTTCTTTGTGAGTTGTTCAAGGTGTCTGAATGTGGAAAAGACACCCCCATTTCATTTTCACTGATTTGTTACATCCTATATTTTCTTTTCCACATAAAGATAGAATTAGCTCTCGCGTTCCGACTGCCAACTTTAGATATCCACACAAAAATTTAGCCAAACTTCAAATCCATATTCTCTCCCCCAAAAAACGTTGCCGTTAGCCATGAGGTAAATCAGTGGCGAGGCCAGCCAATTTTTAAGCATGGGCACACATGAATAGAGAATAATAAAACTAATATTAAATTAAAAAAATAGATTGTTTTGCAACATAGGTTGTTTTGGACCAGCTTGTAGATATTGCCTTTTTATGAACTCTTGATCATTTGGATTATAATCACTTATTGGTGGTTGAAGGCCCGGATCAAAAGGAACTTAAAAGTTTGAACCCAATCACGCTCACTTACGACTCGAGTCTTGCTCCTGAGTTCCTTGGGGTGCGTTTGGATCGTTGGAAGAAGGAAGAAGAAGAAGGAAGAAGAAGAAAAAAAATTATAAACAATCCAAACTCTTCACAAAGTTACACACTTCCCAATACTTCTTCCCACTTCTTCCCTTCTTCCCTTCTTCCCACACCTATCCAAACTCACCCTTGGAGAGATTGAGATGATTTTTTAAAATACATCTCCATAACTATAACAAGAAATTAAAAAAAAAATCAATTTCAGACATAAGCTTTCACCCTAATTTGAATATTCAAGTCGAGTAACTCAAATAAAACAAGTTCTGTTACGATAAAATTTGAATAATTTTAAATAATTTTGCTATCTATCTCTAAACATTTTCATAATCATGATTAACAAGTACAAACTTATATTTTAATTTCAGCAAGCAACTAAACTTCAATATATAATTTGGAACTATGCACAATTTTTTTTCCTACTTAAGGAAGAGACCAGAGAGCTACGCATAAGTCAAAACCATCTAAAAAAAATTTCTTCTTGATTTTTTTTTCCTACTTTATTCAATTGAAATTTTTATTAATAAAATAGATTTCAGAAAAATTATCTTGTGCATTTGGAGTTCAGAAGGAGTACATGCGCAGAGACTAGAGAGCCGGGCTGAAACACACGGCAAAGGCGACGGAGCACCGGAACAAGTCGCAGATAGCGAGTGAGCGAGTAGGGAGGCGAAGTCGGAGATGAATTGAGAGACGAAGTTGGATCAACGAATCCTCCACGAATAGAAAAACCTAGGTCGCACCAGTCAACTCTTTACAGACTTTACTTTGCCTCTTTTATGTTTAATCTTTTTTTGTGACTTTGTGATCCCAAGAGGTCAAGAGACAAGAGAATGGATCAGTCAAACACAAAATAAAAAATTGCAAAGTGGGCCACGCACAAGTAAAAGCCCAAATTAGAAATCAATTGTGGGCACTGTGTTTTTTTAAGCGTAGACATCTACACTTCTTTATATATACGGATCTCTTGTTTTCGAAAAATAAGCCTGGGCCCAGCCTTGCCTACTACTGCCCTCGCCACTGGTCAATGACTAATTTATAAATTTGTTGCGTATCATATTAACGTATTTGTGCATGAAAACTCCTTAGTGTGATGTTTTAAACCATTCTTTTTTTTTTATTATTAAATCCATTCTTGTTTTAGCTTGCTAGTCTCGAGTTTCACGGCAACCAAATGGCAAGAAACAGCAAATGCGTGAGGGGCTTTTGACTAGCAACGTGGTATAAATTGAAGTCCTTATAATATAATATCAAGTAAAAAATATATATATCAAATGTACAACTAAATTTAAAGAAACCATTTTTTGCAAAAGTATGTTCAGCAAAATAAATAGGTTTATCTAAAAAAATAATTAAAGATTTCTTACCTCTCATAAAATCTATATAACTCAAGACTACGTATTCGGATATAATCGAGATATTGGAGATGATCAAAATGCTTTATTTTTCTATCTCACTTTCAAATTCTTTGGTATGTCGCAACAAGAATAATAGTCTCCAAGTTAAAACAGGATTGTATTCTAAAATGAAAAGTTTTGCTTAAATTTTCGTCCATGTTAGAAATGAGTATAACAAACAATGAATATTCTTCAATAGGCTAATTGTCATTTTTTTTACAATTTTACTATCATTTTTAAAAATTACATTTTCTTGATACTCGTACTTTCATATCGTATTACAAATTAGACCGCAATCTGACAAATCTCAATGTTCATTTGTATTAATATTCATAGAAATTATGCAGAATGAACATATAGAACATTTCATATTATGATATATGATGGAAAACTCAAGGAGGAGATACTCTAATAATATTCTTAACTTTCAAATTCTAATTTAAAAACCATCAATATTGTGTTCCTCACAAGTTGGTTCATTTATCTATCCTTCTTATTTATTAAGTAGAATTGTGAATTAGGTGCTGATAGGATCGAGAATTGTCATCCCCTTACATGGATGAAGCTATAAAGTCTGAGAACAAAGAGATAGCTAGCAAATCGAGATAAATGAGGTTCACAGCCAAGATAGGAGGAGGACCCCTATCTAGCTTGAGAGGGGGGACCATCCCATGAACCGGTGTCAGTGTCAGAGTTCATTATAACAACATCTTCGACAATCAACCGAGATTGTACAAATGACAAAACAACCAACCTGGATTGTACAAATGGCAGAACAACCAACTTAGGTCGTACAAGTAACTGAGCAACCAACCAAACAAGGTTATGACGAAGTCATGACGTATTGAGACGAGATTGTAGCGAAGCGATGACGAAGTCATGGTGAAGAGATTGTGAAGGGTAATGAAAGCATGGCGTATTGAGATGAGGTTATATCAAAGCTATGACGCGGAGATGTTAAAGGGCAACTAAGTCACCTTAGGATAACTATCTCTCCTTAATATCAAATACCACGCGCTATATGGCAAGCGCCACAGAAGATCAGAGGAGGGGGTTTAGAAATCAAACCATTGTATGTTATACATGTAATTTCCAAAGACCATAAAAAAAAAGCTTATTATCTTCTATCTCTCTTTTTATCTATATTTAATACTTTTGTTGATTTACCACTTAAACTAGATTTTGGATTATCAGGATTAGAAATTAAATAAATTTAAATTTTTGATAATGTGCATGACATGTATTATTTTTTATTAAAAAATTTATTATGTTTCTATAAATAATAATTAGAATATATATGTTGTATACTAATTAAATAAATAAATGTGACATGTGACATGTGGTGAAACATGTTTCAACCAACGAGTGTGACGTGGTGAAACGAGTTTCAACCAACGAGTTGATTAAAATTAAAAGTATATTACTACATCCATTATGAATTTATGATTCAGTACATGCAATCAACCAAACATATTTGGAATCCATTACTCTTTTTTTATTTAAAAAATGGTCATGATTTATACTGTGCGAAGTGTTCTGAGACACGAAAAATTGATAATTATGTTATGATGCCCGGTACCGATGCTTTTATGGTAGCAGTCGGTATATTCATTTTTTTTTCCTTTATTTTGGAACTTGTAGTTTTTCTTTATGAAAGAACTTCTAGTTATTCTCTATTTTTGACGAAACACGCGGCAGAACCATTATTCGACAAAATAATGAGATTATAACCAGCAGATATCTATGAATTCTCTCAAGATCACCGACAGAAACTTGACAAAAATGTGAACTAGATCAGAAATAAAAGAATAATACACAAGGCTGGCTCCAAACATATGCCGAAAGGAGAATTTTGTAAACCCCCACCCCTCACCATGCTCCCGCCCATCCCAAAACAACATAGAACAATATACATAACTCTTCAAATTATACCCCCAAAGAAACTTCACCCAAAAAAATATAAAAGACCTCTCAACGCACCTTACGTCTCACCATATAAAATGGTAAAAAGCATAAGCCAGAGAACTAAACCTTCCATACAATGACTTTCAATGCTAGCAACTTGCAACAAGGCTCTCCTTTTGAGTAGTAGTGACACGTAGGATTGCTTGGGCGCTGAGACGAGAGAGCTTTGCATGGCAAAACTCCTCCCAAGAGTTAGTTTTAGACTCGGAGTTGGGTTCTAATTGAACAGGAAGGCTTTCATCATCAAACTGTGAATAGAAGCCTTGTAATTCCAGTGCAAGGGTTCGTGCAGCCTCTCTCGATTCTGGCAATTGATCACTTAGTTGAGTAGCAGCTACTTGAATTAGCTTATCAATGCCATATGATTTTATCCCCTCTAGTCCCTACAAAATTTCAGATTTACATAGTTTAATGATAAACTTAATGAAGAAAACTTTCTAGTTCCAATTTCACATATGTTGTTGCTGTTGTTGTTGTTGTTGCTGTTGTTGTTATTGTAGCACACTAGCACCCAATAAAATCTCATTTAATTGACCATAGCATCAACTCAATTTTCAGATACGCAATCAAGCCTACCTAAACACAAATGTGTGTGCATCAATTAATCCTCAATTTAAGTTTTTTTAACATGCATTGACCCTAAATCTGTAATTTAGCCTCCTTGAAGAATAGGAACCGATAGAGCAGGCATTCTTGATAATACAGTTTCTTATCAACCTACCTTTTCAATAATAAGTTTCTTCAAGCAGCAAAAGGCACAATAACACAGCAATGGTCTCCTGGAACAGAACTTCACGCTATAATAGTATAATACTATAATTTATGGATAACCAACCATCCTTACCAAGAATTTGACCAGATTTTAAGGAGCATACACAACAAAAAAATTGTTAAAAAAATGAACTTACAAGACGAGGCACACTGCGACTGAAGCACATGCAAGCTTTTGCCCTTACGCGGGGGTTCCTATTCTTCAAGTAGGGCTCTAATTTCGGCAGCAAAAGAGATGGAGAAACCCAATTTGTCATGCTAATTAGGGCAGCTTCAGCTGCCTCACACACAAATTTCTTGTCTTGTGAAGATTTAAGGAACAATTGAACCAGCTAGAAAGAGCAAAGACAAAACAAACAAAAAATAAGTTTAAAAACAATACAAAATCCTAATGATACCAAACAAAACAAACAGAGTTAACCAGTTTAAACAAATGTATGAAGCTTGTGCCAACTACTTTGCTCAATTATCTCTATGGCCAGTTCTCCAAATTATTAACTTTTTATAGAACTTCGCAGCGTCTCAGTTTTATATTTTGGTTTAATTTGAAATTATAATCCTTAGCTCAAAACGGCAAATGAAAAGGAGTTGAAATGAAAAAGAATTGGGCCTACCAATGGGTCGAGAGACTCCACAACAATATCTCCGTAGCCCTTGAATATGTCAGAACATGTCATTATTGCTGTTTTGCACACAGCACTTCTAGGGTTTTTCAATGACTTGACCACCAGCAGTATCACTGCCGACCTATCAAGGAATACATAAGAAAATACCAAAAGCTTGAATCGATGAATAAAGTGACAAAAAAAAAAATGTCTGTCCTACAAGCCAGTTGCACAAGAAAAATCCATGCACCATCTCACGAACCTTTCTCTTCTAGTCAGTCTCTCATAAACAAAAATTTGAAACAAATCTGAAGAAAATGGAACCAAATAAGCCAGCTAGCTAAATCTTCAGTATGAACTATATGACATTCAAGAGTCTGACTTTCTTTATTGCAACTAAGAGTCTCCCAATTATAATGCAAATTCTGGAAGTGATCTGTGAGTGTGTGTGAGGGGGAAGGTGGGGTGCGAGGTGACATTTGACAATGGATACATGCAGAAATTTAAATTCTTTATAGGAGCTTACAATTGCTCTAACAACTTCTCCTTGTGAAAAAGGGAGATCTGGCGCACATTGTTAAGTCCTTCGCATATTGTGACCCAATCTTTCGATTCCAGCCTCGTCATTAGTGTCTGTTATATCAAATTGAAATTTGCATTACTGCTGTTCCATTGGTAAGAAGTTCAAAACAAAAAGGAAAAATATCGAAGCACTGAAATCTAATACAAAAACTTAACAGAAATCACACATGTACAGAAATCACACATGTTGAATTTTTTATTTGTTTCAATTATCAGAGGGGTCTCCACACATCTACAATTACATTGGATGGAATTACACCAGAGGTCGTCATCAATTTCCTCTCAAAATCACTCAAATTACCTTATGTCCAAACTAGTCTATCTATCTATCTTTATATTGAAAATACAGACAAATATGAATATATTTCTAGCATATTCAGTCCAGTATAACAAATATCACATTAAGAGGATTCAACCAAATAATATCTAAAATTACAGAAAATTATAAAAAACTCATAGTGTGTTACCAAAAACTCTGTGCTGTAGTAATTTTAAATTTTGGATAAATAACAGTGAGTCATTGACACATTTGGACAAAAACTAAAATCGAGTGGGGGCAGATTCAAAACAAAGTCCAGCGATCAATCTGTAAAATGATGCGTAAAGGGCTGTCCTCCTATAAAATCAACCCTCTTATAATTGCGCACACATACAGTTCAAAAAATTTATCTAAAGGTAAATAATGCTTGAACAGGGACACGTCACACATAAGGTCCAATATATCAAGAAGTGTATATACAGAAAACCAGATTGGTAAAGTAACCCAAATGCATGAAACTAAAGAAAGGTTACGAGTATACGGTAAAGTTAGTTAAACACAGGAGTATACAAATGAAAACCATACCATCATGCATGCATCAACATCTTCAATTTCTGTTAACTTTTCAGACTCGATATACTCCACATCTATGCTAACAGCTTCTGAACCATTGCTGAAAGATTCTTTCTCATTCAAAGGCAACTTATTATTGGCTGATATTGCATTACAATCATTGGCTTTTTGCAAACCAGCTTTTGTAATGTTCCCTTCAGATAGAGGTACTATGTTAAGATCTTTCAGTGCACTGTCTGACATTTTTAGCTGAAGAAAAAAGGAAAAGAAAAAATGCCATCAGAAGATTGCACACAGTAACATGCACTCCTTTCTCCAAAGATCATGTCAATTTCCAATTGAGAAAAGTTACATATTGATGCATTAAAAGGGCTTAAAATTAAAAAAAATGCAAAATATTATATAAGGACAGCAATATGAAGTCTTTCGGCAATTTACCTTAAATTTTCTTTGTTTACCCAAAGAGTAGATTCCTTCAATACAAGTTTTCACTCTTACAGATATTTTTCTATTTACAGGTTAAAAATTAGCATTTCATCTCAAATTAGGGGGTCAAAGTGCCATGCACTAAATGAAATTTATCTGTCTGCCACAATGTAAGTGTGTCGGAGACCTTATTCTCAAAAGGAAATGTCAGACAGTTGCTAAAATTGTAGTTTGAACCTAAATTCCAGTCTAATTAGGCCTGATAAAGCACAAATTCCCCCACAACTACTAAAGAAAGAAAAGCTAAAATTCCAACTGAGATAATGCAAAACACTACTTACTAAATGGAGTTCCTTCCTAATTGCAAAACCCTTCTTGGTTCTTACACTCAAACCCCATCAAACACCTTAAGCGCAACAATACTAAATCTAATCAAACTAATAATGCCAGTAAAAAGCAAAAGAAAATATTCAGATCTAAAATTCTTACGACAATGCAATCGCGATCCAGAAACGAAGAACCCAACTCGCCTTCTTCAAAACCGCCTCGGATCTAACCAACTACAAAAGAAGTGTATAAGAAAGACTGAGGTCTAACAAGAGATCAGAGAGAGAGAGAGAGAGGAGGGAGGGAGGTGTTACCAGTAGATGGAAGAAGCGACCAACACTATAGAGGGCGAGAGAGAGAGACAGCCCAGTTCAAAAAAATTAGAAAAAGGAAAGGGGAAAAAAAGAGGAATAGAGAGGCGAGAGGCGCAGAGACAGCGACTCGTGAAAGGAAACACGCGGAGTTACACAGATTCCATTCATGTTAGCTGGATCCGGAAATATTATTTTTTTTCCTATTAAATATCTTATCGCAAAATTTAAATTAAATCTGTATTTATATATATTTATTTACTTATAATTAATAAAGTAACACATGAGGGAAAGTTTGAGCTTTCTTTTCCTTGATGAAATTAAACATGGAACATGCTACGGTGGATCAGCTTTCTTAGCCTGATTTTAGTCATGATCAATTATTAATAACCATTTATAAGTCTAAACAAATGATTTTTTTCATCATCTATATTAAAATATTAGTCTCCTCCAAAATTTGCCAATAAAATTTGATTTCAGAATGTTATAATGGAACATTTTGCGGTGGACCACTCTTTTAAAAAAAAATTATCCGAGTCCGTATCGATTATAATTATTTATTATTTATATTTATGATTTACTTTTCAATCCATAATGAGATTTTCCGATAAATTTTGATTTCAGAAATTGTTATTTTTTAATGCTGAGTTAAATATAACTTTTTCTTAGTTACATTGCTAAAAGATTTGATTAGTTATTGGGTAAGAAACTGACTTATCAATCATTTTCTTGGTATCAGTTCCAAAAGATAACCAATTTTGTTTTATTTTTTCTCTTTTAAGTATGCATCTTCTTTTCTTTATATAGGTTATATAATATAATAAAGCGGACTAATATCTCAATCAAACTCTAATTACTGCCGTGTCTTTTTCGCATTAGGTGAGAATTATTAAAACAAAGGTAAAGTTATCATTTTGCTTTACAATAGAGAAATCAATCATTTTTTAAATGAATTTTATAAATTCTATGAAAAAGATGGAAAGTAACGGTTTTCATGAGAAATCATAAGGATAATCATTCGATCTTTGATATTTACTTTTTGGAATCAATAATGACCTTTCGGACAAAGCTGGTAGCCATGTAGGGTTTCAATTCAAGTGCTGGTGCTACTTCTAGACATGTCTAGGGGCTTGCAGCGTACTTGACCATTTCTGAGCTTCCCGTGAAGAAAATAAATAAATGGTCTCAAGCTCTCAATATTCGGATGATTTATTTCAATTATTTCAATTATAACGATATCATATTCATTTAATTATTTTATTAAAGTTTTATAAAAGTATACATATAAAGGAAATTTAAAAAATTACTTGTGTCTCAATATTAAATTATTGTATAAAAATATAAATGTTTAACTCTAGGGAGTCAATAATGAAATTATAGTTATGGAGATTAAATATAGAATTTCTCAGAAAATTGATCTTGTTGTCATAAAGATTTGTAAGCATATTTGATGGAAAACAGGTATGATCCGCAAACTATGTATCACACCGACTAAAAAAGAAGTCCATGTTTTAGTCCTCCAATCTTTGATTATATTAAATATTGTAGGTGGTTACTGTCTCTACTTGTATGATTTCAATTTTCTTTTTGTGTCCTCGAAGAAAAAAAAAAAGTTAATTTGGGGCTTGACTGACTGAGCAAATCGTTGGGTAAAGTTCACATGGGTTGGAATTGTGGTTTACTTGGATTTAATTTTTTTATTCCAAGTTTCCAACCATCATTTTTATAAGTGTATTCCCATATCAGAAAGTAAAAATGCACTCAGGCTCAGTTCCCCCCCCCCCCCCCCCCCTTGTCAGCTTCAGTTATTGTATTTATTTTACTGATTATTATTATTTGACATGCGATCCATGAAAGCAACGGATACTTTTTGACATATGCCTATAGAATGAAAAGAAATGCATTGGGAATCTCAATTACTTTTGCAATTATTATCTAATATTGGTAAACAAAAAAAAAGTGCTTACAGAATTTTCACACTTTTGACAAATGCTTCTCAGTGGTTATGTATTCTAGAGGTAACGGCTTTAATTTCTGCTAGGTGCAAAAATATATATATATATATATATTTCACAGAGTGAACTATCCTTTTATAAATAAATGACCTTATTTAAAAAGAAAATCTCAATTACTTTTGCAATTATCTTTCAAATAATATCAAGCTATCATATCTATGTAAAACCTAACTTCAATTCGAACACATTTGGTAATTAGCATTTTATTTTCAGTCCCCTAAAATGCTTTGGAAATCAATTGTTATTACTAGCATTACTATTCACCGATACTGTTTAGTAAGCAAGATCACTAAATTAGAAGATTGTAATAGATATTGCGATTATCACATCAGTATTAATAATATACCTGTAATTAGATAGCTGTTATGAACTTATGATTGGTCGTTGCAAGGATTGAATTTAATCTATCATATTAATATTCGACGGTTGAATGGTGCTAATGTTATCCTATCTGGCAACAGATGAGGCCAGAAACTAATATAATATTTGATCTGAAGTGGGTTATTTAAACCATGGGCTGGCTATAATACCCATCTCCCTCCGATGGCCCATGTTTCTATATATAGCTATGGCTGCGTCTAAAACGATCACGAAAATGGTCGATTTCGTTAACCGTTTCGTTTCAAAACGAAATTGATCATTATTTGCATTAATCGTTTCATTCAAAATGAAACGGTCGAAATCACGAAAATACTATGAAAATATATATGGACAAAACCGTTCTAAGCTTTCGTTAATCGTTTCGTTTTTAAAACGCAACAAAAAATCTTAACTAGTTTGGTTCATTTTGGACGAAAGGACGGTCGAAACGGTGACCGTTTTCACCTCTATATATAGCATTATTCTCTCTTATATCATTGTGATTGTGTAGCGAATTCCATGAACCAAATAAATGATCCGTCATAGCATAAATTAAGGGAAAAAATACACTCAAAAAGTAGTTCAACGATATCTTCAAAAAACAGGGACTCCTAAGCTGTCAGTCTGTTAGGAACTTTTGACCTTTAACTCTGCAAGAACAACCAAACTTACAAACAAATAGTTTTTAGTACAATTTAAAGAGCACTGAATATCTAGTTTGAGCTTAAGGTTGTCAAAAATAATTATTTATATATTAATTACTTTATTAGCATATAAGTGTGAAAGTTTAATAACCTTTTGCAAATTGCAAACACAAACATCTGTATTTATAGTTTGACCAATACATAAGTTCCGGATACTAACTCCAGTTGTTTTAATTACAAGTACAGTAGCATTGCAAATATTATTACAATTGCAAGTTGATGTGTAATTGTTAGCGAGCTAATGATATATTATAAATTGACAGATTACAGCGCATAAAATCAACATATTAGTTACATTAAAACTTACAAGATGTTTTTTTTTTAGATCTTATTCTGTTATATGCTCCTGAACCTGAACTCTGGAAGGTGCTTTGGGCACGGTAAATATCACGGGAAGCAGCGTAATATTTTACGAATGACAAAATTGCCATTGAGCTGTCAACTCCCTTTGGAAATCTTCTATACTCGCTGTTGCTATTTACTGCCTCTTCGGCTCTTCCAATCTCTCCATCTCCATTCAATCGGACTATTATAAGTAATAACTTGTTGGGTGATTGGGTTTAAAATTTTAAACTTCAAACTAGACAGTTTGAGAACTAGATAACACATATAAAGCAAAGAGAAGAGGAACAGTAGGACCTCATGCCTAACCCTATTTTATATTAGTCAATTTCAATTTTCACCATCTTTACAAAACATTTCATTCCATATATATAAAGTTCAATTTTACGGAATGTATCCCTAAGTAAGTATGAACTGTGAACTCTGTTCCAAAATATAAAAGATACGCCTTAATTCATGGAACTTCATGATAACAATATTGCACTCTTGATTCAATAACAGTAGTTTAAATTTACTACAAGTTGCATCTTCCATTGATAGTTGATAGACAATAAAACAACTAAAGAGAAAACCAATAAAAACGACTCAGAGAAAATAACAGGCCAGAACAGAACAAAGCTAGGTTTAGGAATTAGGGAAAGAGACACATGGTAGGTAGAGAAAAATTAAGTCTAGAAAAAACAGCTGCAGAGAGAAAACACCAGGGTTGAAGGCACTATATATGGTGGCTTGATAGTGAGAAACTGCTAATATCGAATCTGTTCTGCTCAGTCAATAATCTTCCATGTGTGGAGCATAATCATATCTATTGTATTCTTCTTCTAACTCATTGTTCATTTGGGTGCTCTGATTAATTACACCACCAATGCATTCCGATCTTGGATGACTGATGGGGAGCGAGAACAATTGTTATGGTCGCGTAAGAAAGGTTAATCCATCATAGCCTCAATCGGTACCATACGGTAGAAGGTATTTTTATATCCACATTCATTAAAATTTTTTTTATCCATACTCTACCCATACTCGTTAAAAATGACTTTACCTGCACCCTACCCGTATCCTTTAAGAATTAACCGTAAGAGTAGAATAACAGTCAATAATGGATAATGATAATATTATTATTTTAATAAAAATTATATAATGTGCTAAATAAATAACATAAAATAAATATACAAGTATAATATTTAGATAATATTTTACATATAACAAAAATTATGAAATTTATTCTCATGCCAATTGACATTAAAAAAATCTATATAACTAATTATAAATTATAATATAATAGAGTGCAAATTAATTTTTTCATCGATCAACATAAAAAAAATTTCGATGAAGATCAAAACCAATACCATATCTTACAAAATATGCTAATTACGTGATTATATATTACATATGTTTGTAAAATTTACCCATTAGATAATGGATACAAAATAGTCCTTATCCGCACCCATACCCGTTAAGTTAACAAAATTTTTTCTTTATCTATACACATATCCGTTAGTCTAACGAAAATAAAATCTTACTCATACCCGTCTTATTGAATGTGATACGGGTAGGATAAATGGATAAACATATTTTATTGACAGCCCTAATCCATCATGTAGCTGTAGCTGCTTTCGTTAATTGTGTAGTCGGTAGTCCTATAGGACCTATACGCATGAAACCATCAGGAGATGCTTCCAATAATTGAGCTTCAAAGAGTTGGCCTGAGATGGATCTGGGTGACCCCTGTTCAATTGCATTTGTTCGGTTCATGTTTCCAATTTCGAAGACCTCAGGAGCAGTGGCGAAGAAATTGTTAGTTGAGAAATTTGTCATGGTGCTATTTTGGCCTTCATTGTGTCGTGCCGTGTAGATGGAATTGTTGGTAATGGCTTCTGGTTGAGGCTCAACCAGTTGGCTAGCAGCTGTCCCGAGTGAACTTCTTGCTATTTTAGTTGAGTTCCATTGGAGCTGTAAGCCATCAGTGCTTGGATGATCGAGTATGCATTCGTTTTTGCTCTGGTTATATTCTTTGATGCTAATATTGTACTCGTATGGACTAGCTATGTCTTGACTGTTCGATGAGCCTGGCGGGTGAACTGTAATCGCATTTTCTGGAAGAACAGCAGTTGGTGGGGTCAGCAAAGCTCCTCGACCGAACTTCACTATCACCTCACTTAGGTCTCCAGCGTTTTGGTTATAGTTCATTTCAGCCATCGCCTATAGGAAAGCATGAAAGTACTGTGAACAAATTTAACTTTCAAATCTAAATTGTTTAGAATTAAAAAAAAAAATTAAAGAACCGAAGTATAGTCCAGTGTTCGATGTATGAGCAATCAAAGTGAAACAAACAAAGAACTCTCATTGACATGAAGCCAAGTCCTTGAAACTTTCCTCACAAATTATATAGGAATTTGGTTAGGGGTCAATAAATATTACCTCGAAATTATTGCTTTGATTTTGGGCCGATCCTTGACTAAAGAAATGCGGCGTGTTAATATCTGAAAACGCACAAAATGATAAAATACATATATAACGGCAACTATAAAAGGGGCTGTTTGGATGTGTTGGGAATTTGGGAAATTTTCAATTTCTATGCATAAATTTATTATAAACAATCCAAACTTTTCACAAAATTACACACTTCCCAATAAATTTATGCATAGGAATATGAAATTTTCCAAATTCCTCAAATTCCTAAGCGATCCAAACGACCCAAAATTAGTATTACAACTTTAATTAGAGAAGCAGTAACTATAAAAAATTAGTCATTAACAGTAAACAAATCTTGCTTCAAGAACCCACGTGAACGACATGACTTACCTTGCTTTTGTGCTTCTTCTTGGCTTCGACGAGTAATTTTGCACAAGGCATACTCTGGCTGAAACAGAATGAAACGATAAAAATTTAAGAATACAATTTGGAAGTAAGCAAGCTATTTATTCCTTTGAAAACTAGTCAATTTGACATTATAATTACCCTTTCCTCCTTTGGTGTGAGCTCAATCATGGTATATTTGGGAAGTTCGTTCCCACCATTTGCACTCTTCCCTTTAGGTTTTCCTGTAAGCTTGTAGCGAACTTCCATCCAAAGAAGAGTAGAGGTCTTATATTCTTTTCCCTGCCGAGCATTCCAACTGCGATGTCCTGATGTTTTTCGAATCGCTCGACGACGCCCACTTTTACTGTAGTGCAGTTGTGTAATTATCCATGTTTCGTTTCTGTTTGCGAATTCTGACTCCCAATTATCTATTAGACACAAACGTAATCTTATTTTGCTTTAATTTGAAAATTAATGAAAACTAATATATTCAACTCAAATTAATGGCAGGTAATATGTTTTACCTGCGATAAATCCATTGGCATTGTAAATGTTGATGATTCTAATGTCTTCGAATTTTGGTGGCAAACCCATCTTTGGAATCCTAACCAGGTTATGATAAATTGGTAATATCCTCCTGCGTAAATACACACCTGTTTGAAAATACACACCAAGTCCCCAGTTGTCAACTCTGCTGGCGCAGTGGCGCTAAGTGATCTCAAGCCCCAACCAATTGGAAGCATGCTAGCTTCTATTTTAAAATTCTAGCCACCCCAGGGTTGTGTTTCCTGTGGGTCCGAGTATACAGTACATCGTGTGGTCTGCATGCATCTTTCTATACACATCCTTTTCATTTGTGAATTCATATATGTATACTGAAAGTTTTTTTTGTATATGATTGATAATTAAATAATAATTTACGACGTATCTTATATAGACAATGTAAAAAACTCTCACATTAGTTCCTTCTTTATTAATTATATGAAATGAAGTGATGCTAGCTAATTAAGTTTTATTAAGGGAATTAATTAGGCAAGTAACGCCAGTTAAAAATAAGTTTATTTTATAATTGAAATGAAATTATTATTTTACTTTCAAAATTGGTCAATAATATCACTCATACGTACACAAGAACGGAACAAATTATTGCAAGCACTTTAATACAAAATATATAAATCATGTCATTTTTTCTACAGAGAGGAAAGACCGGAGCAATCAAAACATTAATATGATCATGAAATTTTACTTGCGTTACAGAATTTTCACTTATCGTTCGCTCTGGCTTTTCTAATTCTATTACAAGGTCAGAAGTCATAAACCTAGTACGTAGCAGATCAGAATCTAACCTCTTCTATTCATCAAATCAGTTAGAGAAAATTAAAGGGATTAGTTAGTAACTTAGTATATATACCAGCTTTCTTTGGAACAGATCGCCATGAGCCTTCGCCATGCGCAGCAATGTACTTGAGTAGAATATCGTCTTCTTCAGCTGTCCATCTCTCTTTCTTCAACCCCACCTTGTCACAACACGGCGCTCTCCCCATTTCTCTCTCTACTTTGAGATCGTGTTGGTGTTTAGACTTTAATTAGAGAGCTAGAGAGAGAGAGAGAGAGAGAGAGAGAGAGAGAGAGAGAGAGAGAGAGAGAGAGAGGTGAGAGTTGAGTGAATCCAAACAGGTTGGTGGGGGTGCGGGAGGGGGGGGGGTGTTAATATAGGCGATAGGCGATGAAGAGAAATGGACAAACAATTTTCTCCAGTCAATGGTCAAATTGAGATGCGCATGGAAAAAACGGACTGGCGCGGGGTTGTGAGAAATGGAGGGGATGAAATCATGAAAGAAGGATTAGAGATTTTTTCTTAAAAATCAAAATATATATAGAAATTTAGCGTCTCGACTAGTCTATATAAAAACTCATAACTTTTATTAAGCCTCTAATTTTTGCATCTAAACCCACAACTTTATATGAAATGGAAGGGATGAAATCATGTAAGAAGGATTAGAGATTTTTTTCTTAAAAAGTAAAAAAATATCTAGAAATTTAGCGTCTCGACTAGTCTATATAAAAACTCATAGGGTCGTTTGGATAGCCTAGGAATAGGAAAAAATTTTCTATTCCTAGGCATAAAGAATTGAGAAGTGTATAATTTTGTGAAAAGTTTGGATTGTTTATAATAAATTTATGTCTAGGAATAAAAAATTCTCCAAATTCCCACTTGATCCAAACGGCCCATAACTTTTATTAAGCCTTATGACTAATGAGTTACGAGTAAACTAGATGTAGGTGCCTACAAGTTTTACTCAAAAAAGAAAAAAAAAAAAAGGAAAGCAGATACAGGTTTAGTTTCCTCGATATCGCCAAAAAAAAAAAAAATCCCTCCCTTGCACTCTGAGAAATCAGAATGACCAACATCTCAATAGTTAATTTACGCGATAATCAGATCTATAAGGTCTGATTATACTTTGGCCGTTTGTCAAGGTAGGGAAGCAAATCCTACAAATCATGTTGCACAAATTAGGACAAACAATATCTTAGATATATAGATATATAATAAATAGAAAAACAACAACAAAAAAATTAGTGAGAAACCTCCAGAAGACGATCTGGTTGAACCATGCCGGTCCATGTGCGCATTTTCTGGCCGGTGTTGGGATTGATCACTAGAATTGCCGGTAGAGTTACCAAGTTATAAAATGTGCACATCATCCTTCCTTCACTCATGGTGTTATACACCTATAACAAGTTTACGCACCTTATACTATCAGGTTGAAATTTATTTCAATATCTTCAAATTGGCTCAAAGCACCTAGGATGTGAGCATTTCAGTGACTCTCATAATGTTAGTTAGCTAGAGTTCATGCACAATCTAATTAAGTGAAGAATTAGCTAGAGAATATACATCTGCTAGTTTCCTCTGTTGTTGTGTATTGGGCTATTGGCTACCTACAGTTCTACCTGCCTAGAGACATCTTAGCAATTGAAATAAAATATCTGCAATTTTTTAAACTAGAATTTTGTGGTTGCATAATATTCCTTTTTTTCAGAATATATACTGACCTGCCAGAAGAGAAAATTAGATCGTATTATCTGGCTCAAAGTTTCATTTTGCCACGTATCTCGGTTAAGCTATTTAAAAGAATGACAAAAAAAAGCACATAAATAAGTTAAGTTCATGATTTTATTATTCAAGAACATTAAGGTTAACAATAAAAAAGGAAATTCACAATGTGAGAGTTGAATTCCTCCGTGGACTGGATGTTAACCAGTAACCACTTTTCTTGGAGAGCAGCATCCATTTTAACCTTCATGTATGCAATCACGGAAAAATGCAATTAGTAAGCAAATTAAGATAAAAATAAAAATGAATAGACAAAAGATACTGAAATAATCTTTTTACCCCACTTGTTCAGCACCAGTACATCCCAAATTCATTTGAATGGGCATTTCTTAAATTATTCCATAAACAAAAATGAATCAATATATATTTGAAAAAAAATGCAGTCATACCTTCTTGAAAGAACCGCTGTACATGAGAGCAAAGGGAGGTTGGTACAAAGCAGCCAAGTTCATAGGGGAGGAATCAGCAGTAGAGGCAGTGTTCTGGTCAGAGTTCTGGCCAGAATTCCAAACAGCCAAAGTTTTTTGCCTCATTTGCTTCTTGAACGCCATAAATTGATGATGTTCAAGACTGAAATAATACAGTGCAAAATCACATAGGTGTGTGCAATATTAGAAAGTTAGAAAAAAAAAATTTAGAAAAACCAATAATAATATATGTATAGCATTAATTTTTCTGAAGCACTTTTTATCTACACTAATTGGACCGTTCCTGTATAGTTGCCAAGACTTGGTCGTTTACTCGTTTATGATCTTCTTCCCATAATAAATTTATTGGTAAAAAGTGGTTATTCCTTATTTTTTATTTCGGGAAGAAGCCATCCAAACGGAGCCAATATAATTAGAGGAATTTCTATTAGATGTCATCAACCTTAACCTTCATTACATCATAAGAAGGCATAGATTGCTGTCTGGTATTGTTCTAACATTCCTCTTTCTATTAGGGCGTATATAATTTTGTCAGTTGATAAAATAAACTTTTACTTGAGACTCCTCCATCAATATATCTAGCTACCTAATTGAGCATGGGCATAATATTATTGTGAGAACCAATATATAGAATATCCAAAGTGCCAAACAAAAAGAATTCGTTACCACATCTGCCACGTTCTAGATGTTATTCCATTTGAGCCTTCAGCTGAATTCATAACATAAAATCAATAAGCTAGACCAAAACGATAGCATATCAATCAGTCGCTTATATAGATTCACTACAATCCAGTAATATTTTAGAAGTGAAAATGCAAGACAAGCTTCATGCTAGTTTATGTTTGCGTGGGATGTTAGCGGTTATTAATAATTTGTGTGTGAATTAATTAGCTTCATGTTTTACTTAGACTACTGACGACACCTCTTCAGCGTGCCTTGTGCCTTGTGTTGTGTTTTACTGAAACTTCGCTTTGTGTGTGTTTGTTTGTTATATTTTGTTACTTTCTAGGATGGTCTTCTCTATGCAAGCGCATAGAGCATTCCTTTCTTTCTTTCTCTTTTTTTTCCTTTACTTTGGATCGTAAATACTTTTGCCGGCTTGATGAATTAATATATATGTAGTAATGTAGATTGTAGTTTGTAGAGTTAGAATTATAATTTGAAAAATTGTACAGGCCCAGGGTCCATCCGAAATTTTTTTTTTCAGACCCAAGCCCCTTATATTTCCTTGCGTTTCTTTCCGGCCCAACTTCTTCATTCTGCTTTTCTTTTACGGCTATTATAACTGTCATCGCTAAATAAACCATCCATGCCATCGCTATTGTATATTACAAATGTTCAGTTTAATAATAATAAGTGTTCAATTAAATACGTCAAAATCGCACTAGAATCAGAGTTGTGCGTGGGTCAAGAGGTGCGCAGTGCGCTAGGAGGCATGGGTAGAATCGGAAAAAATTTAATTTGAATTGGATCGGTTCATTTCCAATTCTAATTTTTTCATGTTTTTTTTGTCTGGTTTGTGACTCCTTCGCTTTGTTTTTTTTTTCTTATAACAGTTATATTTATGTTGCAACTAACTGAACATTTATATTTAAATAACTCAACATTTGTACTTATTAAATTGAACATTCGTATTTACTAAACTAAACATTTATACTTAATAAAATAAACATGTTTGCTCATAACATTTATATTTTTTATCGCAACTAACTGAACATTTATACTCAATTAACATAACATTTGTACTTAACTAACTGAACTTTTTAGCAAAAATAAAAAAAAATAAAATGAACATAGTGAACATAGCGAACATTTATAAAACAGTGAACAATTTTACTACAAAGTGAACATTTGTATCTATGAAAGTGAACACTTATAATAACGAAATGAAAAAAAAATACGCTGGTCAAATTGAGATGCGCATGGAAAAAACGGACTGGCGCGGGGTTATGAGAAATGGAGGGGATGAAATCATGAAAGAAGGATTAGAGATTTTTTCTTAAAAAATCAAAATATATATAGAAATTTAGCGTCTCGACTAGTCTATATAAAAACAAATAACTTTTATTAAGCCTCTAATTTTTGCATCTAAACCCACAACTTTATATGAAATGGAAGGGATGAAATCATGTAAGAAGGATTAGAGATTTTTTTCTTAAAAAATAAAAAAATATCTAGAAATTTAGCGTCTTGACTAGTCTATATAAAAACTCATAGGGTCGTTTGGATCGCTTAGGAATAGGAGGAATTTTCTATTCCTAGGCATAAAGAATTGGGAAGTGTATAATTTTGTGAAGAGTTTAGATTGTTTATAATAAATTTATGTCTAGAAATAAGAAATTCTCTAAATTCCCACTTGATCCAAACGACCCATAACTTTTATTAAGCCTTATGACTAATGAGTTACGTGTAAACTAGATGTAGGTGCCTACAAGTTTTACTCAAAAAAGAAAAAAAAAAAGGAAAGCAGATACAGGTTTAGTTTCCTCAATATCGCCAAAAAAAAAAAAAAAAATCCCTCCCTTGCACTCTGAGAAATCAGAATGACCAACATCTCAATAATTAATTTACGCGATAATCAGATCTATAAGGTCTGATGATACTTTGGCCGTTTGTCAAGGTAGGGAAGCAAATCCTACAAATCATGTTGCACAAATTAGGACAAACAATATCTTAGATATATAGATATATAATAAATAGCAAAACTGATAATTTTATAAAACAGAAGCTTAACAAGAGTATTGTTGGTTTATTGAATTTCATTCTTATATTTTTACAGAGGTGTTACACGTCTTTTATAGGCAAAGACTAACGGTAAAGAAAATTAGCCGTTATAGTCTCTAACATAATTATGTACGGTAACAATATTTTTATAATTTACAATTCTACCCTCAATTTATTTTTTATTCTCAACACTCCCCCTCAAGCTAAGTTTGTAGATATCGTACAATCCTAGCTTGTAAGAAATATCATCGAAAGTCTTCATGCTCAAACTCTTAGTGAAAATGTCCGCCATTTGATCCTTGCTCTTCACATACGGAGTCTCGATTTCTTTGGCTTGAATTTTTTCTCTAATGAAGTGACAATCAACTTCTATGTGTTTAGTCCGCTCGTGAAAGACGGGATTCGCCGCAATGTGTCTCGCTGCTTGATTATCACAAAACATCTTCATTGGTGCTTCGTGCTTGATATTCAAGTCCGCTAGTAATTGCTTGATCCATGTCAATTCGCTTGCGGTGGATGCCATGGCTCGATATTCTGCCTCCGCGCTAGATCGTGCCACGACATTTTGTTTCTTGCTTTTCCATGTGACTATGTTTCCGCCTACAAACGTGCAAAAGCCGGTTGTCGATCTCCTATCGAAACTTCCAGCCCAGTCTGCATCGGAGTAGCCACATATAGCATTAGTACCATTTTTTCTCATCCAAATTTCTTTTCCGGGAGAACCTTTTAGATACCTTAATATTCGATTAATGGCATTTAAATGAGGTGTTCTAGGTGCATGCATAAATTTACTAATTTGACTTATGGCAAAAGATAAATCCGGTCTCGTAACGGTTAGGTAAATTAATTTACCAACAAGTCTTTGAAAATGGCTTATGTCTTTTAATGGTTCACCTTTTTCATTATCAAGTTTCTCATTTATTTCTATTGGGGTTTTGGCCGGCTTACATCCTAATTTACCGGTCTCCTTAAACAAATCTAAGATATATTTTCTTTGGCATATAAATAGCCCTTTTGAAGAGTGAGCAATTTCTATTCCAAGAAAATATTTTAATATACCTAAATCTTTAATGTCAAATTTGTGTTTCAAGTCGTTTTTGACATTATCAATTTCAATTTGGTTGTTACCGGTTATGATTATGTCATCGACATAAACTAATACCGCGGTGGTACCATTGGTGTTATGCCTAACAAACAACGATGGATCGGCTCCACCTTTTTTAAAATTACAAGATAATAAAAATTGAGAAAGTTTGCCATACCATGCTCTTGGAGATTGTTTTAATCCATAAATGGATTTTTTTAACCTACACACAAGGTTAGAAATATTCTCTTTTTTGTGGCCGGGGGTAATGACATGTACACTTCTTCTTCAAGATTTCCTTGAAGAAAAGCATTTTTTTACATCCATTTGATGCAAGGTCCAATTATTATTTACCGCTATGGAAAAAAGTATCCTAACGGTATTCATTTTGGCCACCGGTGCAAAGGTTTCATGGTAATCTATACCATAAGTTTGGGTATACCCTTTAGCCACTAATCTAGCTTTGTATCGTTCTATGGTACCATCGCTATTGTATTTAATTTTTGTATACCCATTTACAACCAACCGGTTTTTTCTTCTTTGGTAATTCACACAAATCCCAAGTTTGATTTTTTTCTAAGGCACGGAGTTCTTCTTCCATTGCCTTACACCATTTTGGATCATTTTTTGCTACCTCATAATTAGTTGGTTCCTCAATTTTGGATAAAGAATTTAAGAAGGCATAATGTTCATGAGATACATTATCATAAGAAATGTAATCTTGAATTGGATATTGTACCGAATAAGTGACAAAATCTTTTAATTTCGTGGAAGGTTGAGGTTGTCGACTTGATCTTCTCAATGGTATCTCTTGCTCTTGAGTTTCTTCATCTTCCTCAATGTGTTCTTCTTGTACGGTTTCCTCGAGTTCTTCATTTTGTTGGATTTCTTCATTTTCTTCGTGTGATTCTTCACCTACAATATTTTTTTATTCTCTTCGAAACTCACTTGTTTCGATATTAGTAACACAAGGATATATAAAATCATTTAGAAGAATTTTTTCAATATTATTTTCAATGCAATTTTCATAAAAAGATTCATTTTCAAAAAAGCTAACGTCTCTAGAAATGTAAAGTTTTTTATTTTTAGGGTCATAACACTTATATCCTTTTTTTTCGGAAGAGTACCCAACAAAAATAGTTTTGATTGAGGTGAAATCAAGTTTGTCAATTTTTTTATTGTGCATAAAACATTTGCATCCAAAAACTCTTAAATGACTAATATCTAATTTTCTACCATAAAGAATTTCTAAAGGGCTTTTAAAATTCAATATGGCACTTGGCAACCTATTTATCAAAGATAAATAGGTTGCAGTTAAAACGGCATCCGACCAAAAATTTTTTGGAACATTATTTTGAAATAAAAGTGACCTAGTAACTTCTAAAAGATGACGATTTTTTCTTTCAGAAACACCATTTTGTTGAGGGGTGTAAATACAAGTAGTTTGGTGCAAAATACCTTTCTGTTTAAGAAAATTAGAAAAATTTTGGTTAACATATTCAGTACCGTTGTCCGTTCTCAAAATCTTAACTTTTTTCTCAAATTGATTTTCAATAAAATTCACAAAGGTTTGAAAATGTAAGAAAACCTCACTTTTATTTTTCATCAAATACAACCAAGTGGTTTTTGAAAAATCATCAATAAAAATAACGAAATATCTAAAATCATTATAAGAAGTAACAGGAGCAGGACCCCAAACATCGGAATGAATAAGTTCAAAAAAATCATTGCTTTTAGAATTTGAGATAGGAAAAGGAGGTCTAGTGTGTTTTGCAAGTTTGTAAATTTCACAATTTCTACAATCTAATTTAGAGAAATTAAATACTTTGTTTAAAATTCTATCGGAAGGATGCCCAACACGCTTGTGCCAAAGTTTACTCAAATTTTCATCTTTACTAGTTTTGAAAGCATATCTATTGCCATTTAAAAAATAAAGTCCGTTTTCAAAAAAACCTTCACCAATTTTTTCTTTTGAAAGTAAATCTTGAAAAATAACACTTTTTTCTTTAAAAATTATTTCGCAATTCAAATCTCTAGAAAGTTTGCTAATAGATAACAAATTAACGGAACAATTTTCAACAAAAAATACATCTTGTAAAAAAATTTTCGACAAAATACTAATCATACCCCAACCTTTAATTTTTATTTTTTCATTATTTGCTACGGTAAAATATTGGTCACCACTAATTGGACGGTAATTTTTCAATAGATTTTGATTTCCCGTCATATGGTCGGTAGCACCGGAATCAAGTATCCATTTTGTACAATTTTGATAACGAGTTTTGGTTGAATTACCGATGGCTAAGCATCTATTTTCTCTTTGAAAAATATGGTCATTATCAATTAATGCAATTGGGCTTTTAAATTGATCCAAACCTTTCGGCCTATTAATGAAATTAAAATTCAAAGAGTTAGATGAACCTTGGTCTATCTGGCCCAGTAACGAGGATAAGAGGTGCTCGATTTGGTTGAGGCGATCTGAGTAGTTTCGACTCGATCCAGTCGCACTTGATCGTTCCTCGCTGCTGTCTCTCGCAGAAGTCGCAACACCTCTTGTCTCCTCTGGAATTTTAACTCTAGCCTCCCTCCTCGCCGCCTCAGCCGGGTTTCCACTTTTCTCCCCCTCTGGCCGAGGCCTATCGGCTTTAAGGTGACGAGCAGTGAGGGCTTGGAAGTTTGGCTTCGAGGTCGAGTCTGAACGCCCCATAGCAACACCTCTCGTCTCCTCTTGCCTGACTTTGGCTATGACTCCATCAAGGTAAGTCTCTTGTGCAGCTTCCTCGATTTGGAGTTTATTCTGGCACATGGATTTTGGATCAGATTTGTTGCTGACATTCATGGCTACTACTTGAGCCCATGATAATTTTTTTCTCAGAACAGATTTAATTTCTTCTGCCATTGGACTGAGATATTTTTAGAGATTTGAAAGGATTTGGTTTTGATTGTTTTCAGAGTTGTTGCGGAAGTTTTTGTTGGTTGAGAATCACTCTGATACCATGATAATTTTATAAAACAGAAGCTTAACAAGAGTATTGTTGGTTTATTGAATTTCATTCTTATATTTTTACAGAGGTGTTACACGCCTTTTATAGGCAAAGGCTAACGGTAAAGAAAATTAGCCGTTATACTCTCTAACGTAATTATGTACGGTAACAATATTTTTATAATTTACAATTCTACCCTCAATTTATTTTTTATTCTCAACAAAAATAACAACAAAAAAATTAGTGAGAAACCTCTAGAAGACGATCTGGTTGAACCATGCCGGTCCATGTGCGCATTTTCTGGCCGGTGTTGGGATTGATCACTAGAATTGCCGGTAGTTACCAAGTTATAAAATGTGCACATCATCCTTCCTTCACTCATGGTGTTATACACCTATAACAAGTTTACGCACCTTATAATATCAGGTTGAAATTTATTTCAATATCTTCAAATTGGCTCAAAGCACCTAGGATGTGAGCATTTCAGTGGCTCTCATAATGTTAGTTAGCTAGAGTTCATGCACAATCTAATTAAGTGAAGAATTAGAGAATATACATCTGCTAGTTTCCTCTGTTGTTGTGTATTGGGCTATTGGCTACCTACAGTTCTACCTGCCTAGAGACATCTTAGCAATTGAAATAAAATATCTGCAATTTTTTAAACTAGAATTTTGTGGTTGCATAATATTCCTTTTTTTCAGAATATATACTGACCTGCCAGAAGAGAAAATTAGATCGTATTATCTGGCTCAAAGTTTCATTTTGCCACGTATCTCGGTTAAGCTATTTAAAATAACGACAAAAAAAGCACATAAATAAGTTAAGTTCATGATTTTATTATTAAAGAACATTAAGGTTAACAATAAAAATGGAAATTCACAATGTGAGAGTTGAATTCCTCCGTGGACTGGATGTTAACCAGTAACCACTTTTCTTGGAGAGCAGCATCCATTTTAACCTTCATGTATGCAATCACGGAAAAATGCAATTAGTAAGCAAATTAAGATAAAAATGAGTAGACAAAAGATACTGAAATAATCTTTTTACCCCACTTGTTCAGCACCAGTACATCCCAAATTCATTTGAATGGGCATTTCTTAAATTATTCCATAAACAAAAATGAATCAATATATATTTGAAAAAAAATGCAGTCATACCTTCTTGAAAGAACCGCTGTACATGAGAGTAAAGGGAGGTTGGTACAAAGCAGCCAAGTTCATAGGGGAGGAATCAGCAGTAGAGGCAGTGTTCTGGTCAGAGTTCTGGCCAGAATTCCAAACAGCCAAAGTTTTTTGCCTCATTTGCTTCTTGAACGCCATAAATTGATGATGTTCAAGACTGAAATAATACAGTGCAAAATCACATAGGTGTGTGCAATATTAGAAAGTTACAAAAAAGATATATAGAAAAACTAATAATAATATATGTATAGCATTAATTTTTCTGAAGCACTTTTTATCTACACTAATTGGACCGTTCCTGTATACTTGCCAAGACTTGGTCGTTTATGATCTTCTTCCCATAATAATAATTAGAGGCATTTCGATTAGATGTCATCAACCTTAACCTTCATTACATCATAAGAAGGCATAGATTGCTGTCTGGTATTGTTCTAACATTCCTCTTTCTATTAGGGCGTATATAATTTTGTCAGTTGAGAAAATAAACTTTTACTTGAGACTCCTCCATCAATATATCTAGCTACCTAATTGAGCATGGGCATAATATTATTGTGAGAACCAATATATAGAATATCCAAAGTGCCAAACAAAAAGAATTCGTTACCACATCTGCCACGTTCTAGATGTTATTCCATTTGAGCCTTCAGCTGAATTCATAACATAAAATCAATAAGCTAGACCAAAACGATAGCATATCAATCAGTCGCTTATATAGATTCACTACTAGGGGAATAAAATGAAAGGCCTAGTCTTGAAATTGATTTTTTTTTTTTAAAAAACAACTTGAAAATTTTCTATGATATATTTCATTATTATTAGGAAACTCTAAACACCTTACAAAGAAGTTAGTCTTGAAATTGATTTTCTCTATGAGTTGTTTAAGGATAAAGAAAAATGTTACACGCAAGATAGTGATGTATAAAATTTTGGGCATACAAAAATTTTTTTGAACTGAAATCTTTTATAGGTTAAAAAAAATACTAGCTGCCAGTTATTCTAGGACTGAAGTTAATTGACGCATGTTTTATTTGAGCTTATGAAAAGAACATACCTGAATCATACTTGAAGTTCTGCTGAAAACACCAGTCTTTGAGGTGACTGCAATCACAAATGTCGACTTCACAATTCTCTGCTAGCGCAATTTGATTCAACCCGATGATTAAATTTGGACATTCTTTTATTGTCAGTATTTTGAGTGAAGGAAAGCTCTTCAATGCTTCAGATGGCTTGAAATTACCGCAATCACTTGTAAACTCACATAATTCTAATGTCGTCTCTGACATCTTCAGTTGTAATGTCGATAATGATTTGAGATTATTGCACGTTGATATTTTTAATTAAGCCAAAGATCCCAATAGTGCTACTTCAAGCAATGAGTTGCACCGACGAATGGTCAAGTGCTTGAGCTGAGATGGCAGTGATTCCCTTTTCAAATGTAGTAATTTGCCACAATCAGCGATATACAAATGTTTCAAGGCAAGCATCATGCCTAAAGGAAGTGAAGTAATGTGAGGACAACTTCTTATCCAGAATTTCACTAGTGAAGTGCATGAAAGAGAATCTCTCATCCATCTAGGAAACTCAAACCCACGATAAGAACCTATCTCAAAATGCTTGATATTAGGATGGGGTTGAAAATTCTCAAGAATATTAAGATCTTGTTGATTAATAAATTTACATTTTCTGGATTTTTTTATGGAAATTTCTAACATGCCTTTCTTTGTCGAATAGTCTCGAGGAATTTGCCATTCTACTTCCCTGATATCCTCAAAAGATATAATGTCAATCCTTTAATGTGAAGTACTCGTCAAATAATCAGTTTTGTCCCATATTAAGGACAATTGTTCAAGATTGCACTTAAATATTAAGTTAGCATTTCTAGCATCTTCTATGCTCGTAATGTTGTGTATATCTTTGATCACAAGAGCTCCTTTGATATCATTAAACTCCTTTAACCACCCAACAGCACCATGATAATTTTCTGGTTGCGTCATTAGATTGCAGACATTCATTGTACAACTAGCTAGGAACGAGCTTTGCACAACTTGGTGGAAAGTAGTTTAATTCTTCTAAGAACAAAAATTGAAGGCTAGTTAAGTTTCCAAAGTCCTCAGGCAGCTCCTTGAGAAGACAATTTTGGAGGATCAACTCCTTCAAGTTTGTAAGCTTACATAATGAATTTGGCAGTATTTGTAAAGGAAGGGAAAATATCAAAATTCTTTGTAGCTTCATAAGATTTCCAATGCTTTCTGGTAACATGAAATATTTACGACTGAAATGTG
This sequence comes from Rhynchospora pubera, assembly GCA_028095005.1. Classification (NCBI taxonomy): domain Eukaryota; kingdom Viridiplantae; phylum Streptophyta; class Magnoliopsida; order Poales; family Cyperaceae; genus Rhynchospora; species Rhynchospora pubera. The sequence continues at coordinate 182,517,766 of CM051461.1, forward strand.
TCCTGGAGTATCCCTGACAGTAACCTTTATTGCCGCGAATCTCTAATACCCTCAACTTTTTTAGCAAACCCAGTGATTTAGGTAATTTGCTATAAAATGAAGATGGCATATAAAGCTGAAGAAATTCTAAGTTAATAAGGTTCCCTATTCCTTCTAGCTCCATGTGGTAACAACATAGATCAAGGATCAAAATCCGTAAGTTATAACATGAAAATATAGATTCCGGTGAAAATTGTTTAACAAATTCATGATTACCAAGAGAAAGGTAATGCAAATTCTTCAAAATCCCAAGTGAAAAAGGCAGAGCATGATCTTCTCGGTATTCTAAGTCCAAGACTCTTAAGTGCTCTGCTTTTGAAAGACAATTTGAGGTAATCATATTCGTATCTTCACCCTTTGTATGGATGGGACGAGGACCTGAATATCTCATAATAAGTGTTTGCGTAAATCTTATGTCAATAGAGCAAACAATTTCAGGTAGTTCCCTCAGTTCTTTATTTAAGTAAAGGTGTCGAACTTCTTTTGGAAAAAAAGATTCTTTACCTCGTTCAGCTGAACAACATGTCTTTTCAGAGTTCAACCAAGCCAAATCATGCACCATATCATGCAATCTAAAAGTGACATCAATAGAAAGACCATACTTATCACGCTTAATGTTATAATCATCAAAAAATGACCTTTCATATAACATTTTTGTGTAATTAGCAGCCATTTGTTCTATTGGTTTTCCCTCTTTCCATTCAATATATCCATGTGCAATCCATAATCTACTCATGAGATTCATGCTATACTCGTAGCCTTTAGGAAACATGGAACATAATAAAAGGCATGGTTTTAAGTATGTGGGCAGGTGCTCGTAACTTATTTGAAGTGGTGCTAATATCTCATTTCCAGCATCTAATTCCCACATATCACTTTCTAAAACCTCTACCCAATTTTGTAGATATTCCTCATGACTTAAAAGACTAGCAATTGATTTCACAGCCAAAGGCAACCCGCTGCATTTCTTAACTAATTCCTTACCAATTTCCACCAACTTAGCCTGATTAGAATGATCTATACCTTGAAATGCATAATGTGTAAACAACAACCAACATCTATCATCTGATAAATATGATAGCTGTAAGGGGTCCATTGTTTGCATGATGCGAGAAACCGAAATATTTCTGGTGGTGACTAAGATAGTAGCTTTTGTTGCTCGCATCAAAGGCATCCGTAATGACTCCCAAAGGCTCAGTTCCTCATTCCATACATCGTCTAGCACAAGAAATACTTTTTTCCCTCTAACTCTATTTGCTAGTTCCTCCATCATAACACTTGGGTTATTCAGATCGAGTGCTTTTCTTGTAAAAGACTCAATTATATTTCGTGTGATCCTTTCAATACAAAAATCATTCGATACATAAACCCATCCAGCTAGATCAAAGAAATCTTGCACTCTCTTGTCATTATAGATGAGTTGTGCCAAAGTTGTTTTTCCAATCCCTCCCTTACCTATTATCGGCAGGACCGAGATGACCTCTTTTTGGTGATTAACCAAAAATAATGAATCAATTACCTTCTCTATTTCGTCTTCTCTACCAAAAACACTCTGCTCCACTACTAAAGAGCTAGTAGGAGTATATCTTCTCTTTCTCCTCCTAGGTGCATCTTCATCTCGCAACCACAAGACTTCTCGATCCTTTGCTATCTCTTCAAATCTAATCTTAATATTTCTTATACGATCAATCATGCAATCAGGAATCTGAACATGACAAACACCACTCATGGTAGAATCTCCCTTGATAGTATTTAGCTCAGAAGCATTTCTTGCCTCAATCTGAACCCAACACACCTCATACGTGTACTCTTCAAGGACACATTCAGCCTCATACCCTACTTCCCTAATTTCTTTCAGCCAAAGCCTGACTGATCGATCTTGAATATTTCTTTCGTTTGCATCATAGAGGGTTGCCTTGATTCGCTTCAGAATTCTCTTCAGCCTCTTCAAATCAGCTTCAACAGCACATATGTCGGGTGCTTGAGCAGATAAAGAAGGTGAGGGGTTGAAGATGGCATTCTTTGATCCAGGGAACAAGTTGCCCACCAAATCAATCAGGGAGGATATCAATGCATCAAATCGGGCCATGTTTAAATTTAGTGCTGTATATTTATGGAAAAGAAAACATAAGATATGAAACGTGGTTTCAATACTTGAATCGAGGGCAGAATTAGGCGCCTTTCCTTTCTTTTATTTTTTTTTGGGCAAATTAAATGCAAAGGACGTGGAGATGGGAACAATTAGAAAAGATGTAAATGCCTATCTGAATAATGGACTGATAACCAGCAGAGAAATTTTTCGGCAGTGCGGTTTTTTGTGAAGGAAATAGAAAAGACAGAAGATGTGGTGAAACAAACAACAAGTCAACAAACTACTCAGAGACTGAATTTCTATAGTTCGAGAAATAGGTACAGCCGGTGCCCAGTAGAGAGGAGTGTCAGGATATAGCAGAGAACTAGTGAGAGAGAGAGAGATAAGTTCCTGGAGGAGGAAAATTCGGTAACTAATTACTGAGATTAATATATACAATAATGATTGACAAAGAGAACTCACAATTTGCCATCAGATTGTTGGGACACGCTCTCAGGTGCCTAGGCACAGCGGAAGCCAAGTAAACAAGGAGGTAGTAATTTCGACAAACACGTGACGGGCATAAAACAAACCCGCAAGAACAAAGCTATGATGGTACCACTTGAGAACCAAACAACAATAGCACATTCAAGCACAAGAAAATAAAGTAGAGACAAGATTTTACGTGGAAACCCGAAAGGGAAAAACCACGGGAGCGATCGGTGCAAATCCACTAAATCAAGAGTTTTCTTACAAGTACATGGAGATCATCAAGCTATCAACCTTCCTCTCTCTCTCACTCACACTCTCACTCACTATTTGAGGTGGAATTAACAAGAGATACAAGAGAAATAGCAAACCCTAGATAGCTAGCTTGGAGAAGACAAGAGAGCTTCAAAGAGATTCGGTTCTCCTCTCTGGAATGATGCGCACACAGAGACTCTTCACATTTCTGTCCCCTTTTTCATTTTGTCTCCGTACTGGGCCTTCATGGGCTTCGGCCCATCTTTGGCTTCGTACACAACAACCTCCCACTCGAAGACAAAACTCCCACTTGATCACACAAGCATACATATTGATCTTCACAAGCATATACCTTGCACCTCGCTCCAAACACACCCGAGTTATTCAACCAACCCGGATTGCCTCCTACAAAACATTACCTTGTCGGGAGGCACCACCTTCGTGAACATATCGGCAACATTCTCCTTCGTGTGAACCTTTCTCACGACTAGTTGCCTATGGTCTAGAACATCACGAATGAAGTGGTATCGCACATCAATGTGCTTAGTTCTTGAGTGATATGCCGCATTCTTTGAAAGATGTATGGCACCTTGATTATCACAATGCACCACATACTCCATTTGCTTCAACCCAAGTTGTGCAAGCAATCTTTTCAACCAAAGCATTTCCTTCACCGCCTCGGTCAATGCGACATACTCCGATTCCGTGGAAGACAAAGCAACAATGTCTTGTAGTCGAGACATCCAACTAACGGCTCCACCACCGATAGTAAAGACAAAACCCGTCGTGGACTTCCTTGTCTCACTACAACCCGCATGATCGGCATCAACATACCCTTCAATTGCTAATTTAGAATCTCCTCCATAACATAACCGCAAGCCACGAGTGCCTTTCAAGTACCGAAGTATCCACTTCACCGCTTGCCAATGCTCCCATCCCGGGTTAGACATATATCGAGAGACAACTCCCACTGCATGTGCAATGTCCGGCCGTGTGCACACCATAGCATATATCAAGCTACCAACGGCCGATAAGTATGGAACTTTTTCCATCTTCAATCTCTCTTGAGCATTCTTTGGAGAATTCTTTTTAGACAACTTAAAATGACCGGCCAAAGGTGTAGTCACCGGTTTGCAATTCACCATGTCAAACCTCTCAAGGACTTTATCAACATATTCCGTTTGACTTAACCAAATCTTGCCTCTCCCCCGATCCCTATGAATCCGCATGCCCAATATTTTTCTTGCTTCGCCAAGATCCTTGGTTGCAAACCTCTTAGACATATCAAGCTTAAGAGACTCAATCTCATCATGATCATTACTAGCAATCAACATATCATCCACATAAAGTAACAACAAGGTGAAAGTGCCACCCACCTTTCCTTTCATGTAGACACAATGATCATAGCCACTTCTTTCAAAACCTTCTTCTTGCATAAAAGTATCAAACTTCTTGTACCATTGCCGAGAGGCTTGCTTCAAACCATACAACCCCTTCTTCAATCTACACACAAGATTAGGGTTTGATTCATCAACAAAACCTTCCGGTTGTGACATATAGATCTCCTCATCCAAGTCACCATGCAAGAAAGCCGTCTTGATATCAAGTTGCACAAGCTCCAAGTCTAAGTTAGCCACCAATGACAAAACAACCCTTATGGAACTATGCTTCACAACGGGAGAGAATATCTCATTAAAATCAACACCATGTTTTTGTCCATAGCCCTTGACTACTAACCTTGCCTTATGCCGTTTAGAACCATCGGCTTCATTTTTCAACACAAATACCCACCTATTTTTCAATGCCTTCTTACCCTTTGGAAGTTTAACCAACTCCCAAGTCTCATTGAGATGCAACGAGTTCATTTCATCTTCCATTGCTCCTAGCCACATAGCCTTCTCCGAACAATTTATAGCCTCATGAAATGACTCGGGTTCACCCGCATCCGTGAACAAAGCATAATACAAGGAAGGTGAATACCTTTGTGTAGCTCTTGAAATCCGAGTTGACCTCCTCAACTCTTGTACCGGGGTATTAGTGTGCTCTTCTTCAATAATGCCTTCATTCTCATGCGCTTCCACCGGCTCACTCTCATCCTCATTATCATGACCACTTGTTTGAGGATCCGCTAGCATTTTGGGTGCAATACTAGCATCAACATGCTCCTCCACATGTCTTTCTTCACTTTGCTCCTTCTCATGATTTTTCATGAACATCACATCTTCACGAAATATGACATCTCGGCTTCTAATTGTCTTTTTCTCAATAGGATCCCACACCCTATAACCCAAATCATCACCGCCATAGCCAACAAATGCACACCTTCGTGACTTGACATCGAGCTTATTCCTTTTCACATTAGGAATTTTCACATAAGCCTCACATCCAAAAGTTCGTAAATGGCCATAAGAGATCTTCTTGCCACTCCATACGACTTCCGGTATGCCACCGTCCAATGCCACACTAGGTGATCGGTTTATGAGATAAACCGCCGTGTTAGCCGCTTCGGCCCAAAATGATTTTGGAAGACCCGAGTGAGACAACATACTTCTAATCCTCTCCACAATGGTCCGGTTCATCCTCTCAATGACCCCATTTTCTTGTGGAGTGTATGGAACCGTCTTCACTCTCCGAATGCCATTTCTCGCACAAAAATTGTCAAAATCATTAGAGCAAAATTCACCACCATTATCGGTTTGTAAACACTTAATGGATTTTTCACTCTCTTTTTCAACACGAGATTTAAAGTTCTTAAAGGTTTCAAGAACTTGATCTTTTGAGGACAAGGGATAAATCCAACACTTTCTAGAAAAGTCATCTAAGAAAGTAACAAAATAACTAGCACCACCAAGAGATTTGACATTAAATGGACCACACACATCGGAATAAACCAATTCCAATGGTTTCACCTTTCTATGGGACTCATTCCTCTTAAAATTCACTCTCTTTTGTTTTCCCATTACACAATGAACACAAAATTCAAGAGATGAACAATCAAAAGAAGGAATGTAATTTTCATTTTGTAACACTTTCATACCTCTTTCACTTAGATGACAAAGGCGGTTGTGCCACATGTGCATATCACCATGCTCACTTGCCATAGCAACAACACCCTTTCGAGGCGCTCCATGAAGAGTGTACAAACTCTCATCTTTGTGTCCCTTCATTAATGTCATGCAACCCTTTGACACTTTTCATGATCCCTCACCAAAAGATACAACAAATCCGCCATCATCAAGTTGACCCACCGAGATAAGATTCTTGGTTATCTTGGGAACATACCTCACATTGCTCAATTTACATCGCCTTCCATTGGCTTGCTCAAGCTCAACATCACCAACTCCAAGAATTTTACATGGCCGACTATCACCAAGATAGACATTCCCACCATCTACATCCTTGTAATTGACAAAATAAGAACGATCCGAGCATATGTGGAATGATGCACCCGAATCCAATACCCAAACATCCATGTTTTCTTTCTCGGAACTTGTCACACTTAGAGTCACCGCATCTCCAATCTCATCGGAAACTATACTCGCTTCACCATCTTGCTTCTTCTCTTTTTGCTTGCCTTTCAAGAGAGGACAATCTCTCTTCAAGTGCCCTTCATTCTTGCAATGCCAACAAGAAAATTTTCGGCCTTTAGATTTTGATCTTCCTTTGCCTTGAGAACTACCCTTCTTGCCCGAAGAATTGCCCCTAGTCACCGGCCGTCCCCTATCAACCGTCAATGCCTCACTAGGCCCGGTTTCCAATTGGGTAGTAGCCTTTCTAGTTTCCTCATTCATCAATGAAGCAACAACATCACTCAATTTGAATTGGTTGCCCATTGTGTTTGCAACGGTAGTCACAAGAGTATCCCAACTTGTAGGCAAAGAGCACAAAAGTAACAAGCATAAAACCTCCTCATCAAGGTTTACCTTCAAGGACTTCAATTGAGCCGCAATTGAGTTGAACTCACTTACATGCGTTCTCATTGAAATGCCATCCTTCATTTTCAAGAGAAATAACCGCTTCATAGCATGCATCTTGTTTACACCCGAAGGTTGCTCATACGATCGCTCCAATGTGGTCCAAAGCTCATGAGCGGTCTTACATTGGTAGACATCAAACAAGATAGATGGTGAAATACACGGCCTTATAGCCGCTAAACACTTCCGATCAAGCAACTCCCATTCATGATCCTCCATATGAATAGGTTGTGCACCCGGTCACATCGATGGTAAATCCAAATCCCTTACCACCAAGTAATCTTGCATTAACATTTTCCAAATTGGCCAATTGCTATCATTCAACTTCTCAAATTCCATAGCTTTTTCCATTCTACACTACTACACGTGTAACCACCGAAAATACTCAAGAACTTAGACCTACACCAATCCAAGCCTCAAACTCCTATTCTTGACACCAACGAGCCAACACGCTCTGATACCAGTTGTTGGGACACGCTCTCAGGTGCCTAGGCACAGCGGAAGCCAAGTAAACAAGGAGGTAGTAATTTCGACAAACACGTGACGGGCATAAAACAAACCCGCAAGAACAAAGCTATGATGGTACCACTTGAGAACCAAACAACAATAGCACATTCAAGCACAAGAAAATAAAGTAGAGACAAGATTTTACGTGGAAACCCGAAAGGGAAAAACCACGGGAGCGATCGGTGCAAATCCACTAAATCAAGAATTTTCTTACAAGTACATGGAGATCATCAAGCTATCAACCTTCCTCTCTCTCTCACTCACACTCTCACTCACTATTTGAGGTGGAATTAACAAGAGATACAAGAGAAATAGCAAACCCTAGATAGCTAGCTTGGAGAAGACAAGAGAGCTTCAAAGAGATTCGGTTCTCCTCTCTGAAATGATGCGCACACAGAGACTCTTCACATTTCTGTCCCCTTTTTCATTTTGTCTCCGTACTGGGCCTTCATGGGCTTCGGCCCATCTTTGGCTTCGTACACAACACAGATAAAGTTCCGTAGGCGGCTAAATAATATCCCTCGTATAAACAACAAGAGTAGGTAGAGCAAGAAGAATCATATATATAAACCTATAAGAAATTAAGAGTAGGTAGCATTAGCACATCCAAGTGATCAGCGCCTTGCGTCTCTTTGACCTCCATAACACCACAAGATCCTCTTATCTGCTGGATGGTATAGAATGTTGTATTCAAATGAAATATCATAATAATGAAGAGGAAAGAAGGGAAAATTCGCCCGAAATGATTTTGGGTAATAGAAAATCAATCGATTTGGACTACAATAAAGTTATTATTTTGAACGAATAAATCACAGAGAGATATTTGAAATAAATTAGATATGGATCTTTTTTCATCCAAATCACAGGACGAATTTGAAACGAAACAGAGAGATATTTGCACGGACTGTTATCGTCAAGTCACTCAAAATTTTCAAACCGTTTGCAAACCATTACAACCTCCTAAATAAGAAAACTTGTTGACTGTATTTTATGTTCTTCAATATCCTCTTCCAAAACAGTAATAACATTATTTAAAAACTAGTAATTTATACAAGAGCTGTACTAACGTTAACATTATTTCAACCCAACGTCTCCGCTGTACTTTGAACATTGAAATACATACAAGTACCAAAAGTAAACCCCCCAAAAAGCATAATGTCTGTTATAGGAGAGATTAATCAGCAAATATATTATACATAACGTCAATAATGACACTAGAAACTGATAATAATAAGAACTGTTAAATAAAAATGTAGGATACAACCCTTGGGAGATAAACAGAACAAGATTATAGTAAGCAAACTTCTTTATATATGAAGTAATCAAAATTCTCTCTTACGAAATAACATAAAAAATTCCTATATATTCTAAACAACAGAAAAAACCTCTAGAAATTTATCGTTCATCTGATTAAAAAAAAAAAAAAAGAAACCAGAATACTAAACAGCACACTAAATATCTAAGCACTCTTCTAAAACAGTAAGGGGCCAGACGGATCGGAGCAGGAAGAAGGGGAAATGAAGTAACGGGTCAAACGAGCTAGCCTTCTTCGAAATATAAAAGCTGTTAAGGATTTAGTCGAACGGTTCAATAAATCAGGGGACAAATTAACAGATCCAATGGCCAGAATTCAAGGAATTTTGATTTAAATGTGAACCAAATAGTAAGAATTGGATTTCGACCCAAAGTTGGGTTAGAATATATATATATATAAAAACAGCTAGTTTAAATTTATGCAGCACAGATAAACTATTAAAAAAATTAACTCAAATATTTTCTAAATAATTAAATTTATACTTGATCGAGATTAATCGACTGATCGGATTTTTAATAAGGCTGTCTCTTAATCATTTCATGATAATTTTTTTAGTTGGAATGATTTTTCAAATTTAAATTTACTCAAAGTTTCCTAGATTGAGTGTTCGTCTAGCCTATCTAAAGAAAGTATTTTAATTTATGAGAATTCAGCTATTAGAAATTCGACTTTTAGCCAATTTCAAAAATTTTGCTGCTTAAAATTTCTCACAATCAAATTCAAATATTAGGTTTATAATTTTTCGGGGTGTCACAGTTATGGACTGGTTTCTTAATTAAAAACCTCGTTATATATATTGCCAATATTTTATCAAATAGAATAAAAATATTTTATTACGTCTTTTCTCGTTATCCTGGTCTACGTAGATCCTTATCACCTTATGTATACAAAAATGTAACTAATTGAGAAAACAATATATATACAATATAATAATATAAATTCAAAAAATTATATCAATTCCTTGTTGATTTGTTATCCTAATATAACTATACCCTTAATTGCTTGACAAAAAGAAACAATTCGCCTTAAGTATATAAATAACGTATGTCCAACTATAAATTCTGTGTATTGTTTTATAATCAATTTGTGCTCCTAAATTACTAAAAAAATGAAGTTTACCATACGCCATTGAAATCGATTTTTTTCTTAATGAGTTTACTTTAGATGGTCTGTTAGAAATAATCACTTCTAATATTTTAGATAAATATTTAGGTGGAGGGAGAGATAAGATAAACACTCAACAACAGAATTTTTTTTTTCATTCTCTCTTACTTTTTTCATACAACAATAGTCTCCTTATATAGACCTAATCACATTTAATAATATTTAATTACTCAATAATCTAGGTGCATGTATTACATAACTCAAGATGAACCTAGATTCTCTACACACCTCTTTGATTTACTAATCTAATTATTATTTGACCATTTAATTAAGTTTACATTTAACACCCCCTCTTAAACTTAATTTCTTTGACATCCATCATCCCAAGAAGATTCTTGAATTTTTCAAACAACTTAATTGGCAACGGCTTCGTAAAAATATCGGCCACTTCTTGCATAGCACTCCAATCCCACATGCTTTCTTCATTTACCTGCACATCACGACTAACACGCATTTTTTTGGTAAGTGGATCATAAAGTTTATATGCTTTCGACCTCTCATCATAACCAACAAATATCAACTTTGAACTTTTGTCATCCAACTTCTCTCGCTTTTGATCCGGTACATGTGCATATGCAATGCTACCAAATACTTTCAAATGAGCCACCGTCGGTTTTGAACCGCTCCAAGCTTCTTGCGGTGTCATATTCTCCAAACTTATTGTTTTGCACCGATTTTGCAAGTAAACGGCACAATCAACCGCCTCGGCCCAAAATTCCTTTGGCATACTTTTGGTTTTGATCATGCTACGAACCATGTCGAGAATGGTTCGATTCTTGCGCTCCGCAACTCCATTTTGTTGTGGTGAATATGGCGCCGTCAAGAGACGCCGAATACCATTTGCTTCACAATAAGAATTAAATTCTCGCGAGGTAAACTCGCCTCCTCGATCCGATCTCAAAGCCTTGATATAAAAACCACTTTGCTTCTCAACAAAAACACGAAACTTCTTAAAAATGCCAAAAGCTTCCGACTTTTCTTTCAAAAAATACACCCAAGTTTTTCGAGAGAAATCATCAATAAAAGTTATAAAATATCGGTTCTCACCAAATGAGCTCGGCTTTATCGGTCCACAAATGTCGGTATGCACCAACTCGAGAGGCTTTTTTGCTCTATATTCCGCCTTACTCGGAAAGCTAGTTCTTGCATGTTTCCCGAGTACGCACCCTTCACAAATCTTACCGGGCATATTAATTGTTGGCAACCCAAATACTATCTTTTTGCTGGCCATTTCCTTCAATCCTCCAAAATTCACATGCCCGAATCTCAAATGCCACCGCCAAGTTTCATCTTCTACACAAGCTTTCAAACATTTTGCACGAGTATTTTCCAAATTCAATTTAAACATTCTATTTTTAGCCATCTCAACTTGTGCTAATAACCGATTATTTTGGTCCCGCAAATAAAGAACTCTTTCTTTCATGAAAATTGAATAACCTCTTTCCATTAATTGTCCCAAGCTCAAAATATTGGTTTTCATTTCCGGCACATAATAGACATTTGAAATGAACTTTTGAGTCCCATTTTTTAATTCAATCAAAATGTTACCTTGACCTTCAACGCGCACCTTAGAAGCATCGCCAAATGAAACATGGCCATTTGCTATCTCCTCCATATCACTAAACATATGCTTGTACCCGCACATGTGATTGCTTGCACCCGTATCAAGGTACCACACTTTCTCATTTTCGGGGCTATTCTCTTTGCTTGCCAAAAGCACTACACCATTAGTCTCCGTTTCATCTTTACTTGCAAAGTTTACATTTTCCTCCACCTTTTTCTCATTGTAACATTCCCATGCATAATGACCAAATTTTCTACAATTATAACATTCAATATTTGACTTACTTGAGCGGCCACCTCGACCGCGTCCTCTACCACGCGAGTTGTTGTAACTCCTTTCTTCTTTCTCATCATTTTCACTTTGTCCTCGACCACGACCTCTTCCGCGACCACGACCACCATGGCCACGACCGCGACCGCGACCTCGACCGCGACCTCGCTCACTATAACTCGACTTCTCTTCTTTTATTGTTGCCTTCACTTGCAACGCTTCTTCTAGCAATTCTTGCTTCTTCTTTTTCTTTCTTTGCTCATGAGCCTCCAAAGAACTCGAGAGTTCGTCGATGGTCATCTCCTCTAAATTTTTTGACTCCTCAATCGCGCACACCACATTTTCAAAATCATCGGTTAAAGACCGAAGTATTTTCTCTACCACTCTTGTATCGGATAGAGTTTCACCATTCGTCTTCAATTGGTTGACAACGGTTTGTATTCTTGTGATGTAGTCGGATACACCTTCCGACTCTTTCATTCTCATTGATTCGAGCTCGCCACGAAGAGTTTGTAGCCGAACTTGCTTAACTCGCTCGGCACCTTTGTATGCATTCTTTAGGATATCCCAAGCCTCCTTTGAGTTTTGCGCACCGGCTATCTTCTCAAAGCCGGACTCGTCAACCGCTTGATAAATTATGTAGAGTGCGGTTTTATCCTTCTTGCGCGACTCCTTCAAAACCTTCAATACATTCGCCGCCAAATTGTCCGTTTTGTCGTGCTCCTCATAGCCTCCATCAACAATCTCCCATACATCTTGTGCACCGAGTAAGGCCTTCATTTGTATACTCCATTCGTCGTAGTTAGTTTTCGAGAGTCGTGGACATGAGAATTGTCCAACTCCGCCAAACATTGACTTGCCGTCTCCCATGGCTCTGATACCAATATGTTAGAAATAATCACTTCTAATATTTTAGATAAATATTTAGGTGGAGGGAGAGATAAGATAAACACTCAACAACAGAATTTTTTTTTTCATTCTCTCTTACTTTTTTCATACAACAATAGTCTCCTTATATAGACCTAATCACATTTAATAATATTTAATTACTCAATAATCTAGGTGCATGTATTACATAACTCAAGATGAACCTAGATTCTCTACACACCTCTTTGATTTACTAATCTAATTATTATTTGACCATTTAATTAAGTTTACATTTAACATGGTCTTCATTGGCAATCTTCTACTGTGGGTGATGTGAAAAGGTTAATCAAGGCTGAGAAAAGAATCCTAACGGGAGATCAAACTGTATCCTTCAATGGTGTAGTGCTATATGACAACAAGGAGCTGCTCCCTAAATATGGGATCAAAGGAGCCGTGTGGTCGGTTTACTTACAATCCAGTAATATTTTAGAAGTGAAAATGCAAGACAAGCTTCATGCTAGTTTATGTTTGCGTGGGATGTTAACGGTTATTAATAATTTGTGTGTGAATTAATTAGCTTCATGTTTTATTTAGACTACTGACGACACCTCTTCAGCGTGCCTTGTGCCTTGTGTTGTGTTTTACTAAAACTTGGCTTTGTGTTGGTTTGTTTGTTATATTTTGTTACTTTCTAGGATGGTCTTCTCTATGCAAGCGCATAGAGCATTCCTTTCTTTTTCTTTTTTTTTTTTCCTTTACTTTGGATCGTAAATACTCGCTTGATGAATTAATATATATGTAGATTGTAGTTTGTAGAGTTAGAATTATAATTTGAAAAATTGTACAGGCCCAGGGTCCATCCGAAATTTTTTTTTTTTCAGACCCAAGCCCCTTATATTTCCTTGCGTTTCTTTCCGGCCCAACTTCTTCATTCTGCTTTTCTTTTATGGCTGTTATAACTGCCATCGCTAAATAAACCATCCCTACCATCGCTGCTGTATGTTACAAATGTTCAGTTTAATAATAATGAGTGTTTAGTTTAATAATAAGAAGTGTTCAGTTAAATACGTCAGAATCGCACTAGAATCAGAGTTGTGCGTGGGTCGAGAGGTGCGCAGTGCGCTAGGAGGCATGGGTAGAATCGGATCGGTTCATTTGCAATTCTAATTTTTTCATGTGTTTTTTGTCTAGTTTGTGACCCCTTCGCTTGGTTTTTTTTCTTATAACAGTTATATTTATGTTGCAACTAACTGAACATTTATATTTAAATAACTAAACATTTGTACTTATTAAACTGAACATTCATATTTACTAAACTAAACATTTATACTTAATAAAATAAACATGTTTTCTCATAACATTTATATTTTCTGTTGCAACTAACTGAACATTTATACTCAATTAACATAACATTTGTACTTAACTAACTGAACTTTTTAGCAAAAAGTAAAAAAAATTAAAATGAACATAGTGAACATAGCGAACATTTATAAAACAGTGAACAATTTTACTACAAAGTGAACATTTGTATCTATTAAAGTGAACACTTATAACAACGAAATGAAAAAAAATGCGCACGGGGTGAGTAGAGGAGATAGAACGCTGGATGAGTAGCGATGACAGTAATTATTTTCCTTTCTTTTATATTTTGTTTTCTCTGATCTTATATTATCCCCCCCCCCCCACTTTCTCAACTAATAAGTAATAAGCAGTTTGGCCTGTGCCTGTGCCCGTACCAATACCACCTGGAACTCAGGACCTCAGTATTTTCTCTTTAATGCGTTTAAAATTTTTTAGCAGTCTTCTATTAAAATATTAAAATAAATACCTTAATTTGGATCATAAATGGAGATTGGTATGCACGTTGAGCTTTATTATAGTTTTTCAAATATTCATACTATCGAGTATCAACTACATAACTTGGCGGCTGGTACCAAAAGTTGTGTAAAAGGAGGGGAAAGAAAAACGAAACGAAGAAGAAAACATCGACCAAGCAAACTTGATTCCTCGGACAATATTACTGAGTTTTGCGATGCTATTATATATTTATTAAAAATTCGGTTTCCATCGAAATATGCAGATTCTGCTCTGCGAGTCTGTGACAGCATTTCTATTGCCCCTTATTCTGATAGTACAAAAACATTTCAGATATTTTAAAATCTGTAATTGTTCCTTTTTGTTTCTCCTAACATAAAAGTGCACTCCTCATGTTATAGTTAATTAATTAATTGTAATGCTTACTAATTCTCATTTTATATTCAATATGTCGTTTAATTAAATCATTCAAAAGAAAATAAGAAAAAAATTGACTTATTTCTTATTTGGTAACACTTGCACTAAATACGATATAGTTGATTACAAATAAATTCTTATTTCTTGTGCCATTGCTCTCCAAAACGGCACAAAAGAGTCAGGGAGTATGAGATGAAGATGCATATTATTTAATGTAATTTACGAAAGTCTATGTACTAATGCAAAGTTACATGGGAAATGAAAATCAGTAAGTGCAAATTGGAGGTGTATTTGGTTTAACTGTGAACAAGGATGAATAAAGACCCACGAATAACTTCCAGTTCGTGAAAATCAGAAAACCACGAACAAGTGAAAAAGTTCGCGAACAACCTAGTTCGTGAAGTGTTTGGTTTGTGCGAACTACGGCTGTTCGCAGACACACCTGTTCATGAGCGAAACCAAACACACCACATTTGAGTTGGTGAAAGGCTATACTAAGGCTCCATTTGGATGGGAGTGGGAATAAAGGAATAGTTTCTTCCTACTCCTAAATTTATTATAAACAATTCAAACTCTTCACAAAATTACACACTTCCCAATATTTATTCTCTTATTTCTCTTATTCCCACACCATCCAAACGGCGCCTAAAAGAGAGGTAGGTGGCAATCTAGAATTTATTGATTTAGTTCGTTCCTCTAACACAAAGCCCAAGATAAAAGATAATTACCAATGATTTTGCAAAAATGTTTAATAACTTCTTTACAAAGTAATAACCTACTTCACGGACCACATAATTTCGTACTTGAAAAACAGACATACTTTAACATGAACCGGTGAAACCACATGCTTTCTAATGTCAAAAAAAAATCAAATGCTTTCTCTATCTTTTCCAATTTAAACCAGTCAACGATTAGTCAAGTATAGAACAGTATTGATCTTACCATTTGTTTTGCCACAAAATACGCCAAGATGCTTGTTCTATTTGTTTCTCATTTTCGTTTTCTTTGTCTTTTTACATTTGTTTAGTTAATCTCTGACAATTTATGGGCAAAGCCTCAGATCCAAAATAAAAAAAGATAAGAAAGTTTGCTCATATGCCCCCTCCGTTATCATATATTACAAAAAAAAGTAAACTGTAGTGAAAAATGCAAGTATTAATTTTGTGGTGATAATAGGTCCTTTGCAAAACTTGAAAACATGGACTCTTTTACGAATCTCTAAGCAAAATTTTTCCAAATGAAAATTCAAAGGAAAAAAAAAATGCCCTTTTTGTGATTCAGAGGCTCAATTTTTCTTGGAGCAGAAGCCTAATGTAATTTTCAAAACTTAGGGTATGTTTAAGATTCTTTTTGCGAGAACATTAATGTTATAAATATTGGAGATTCCTTGAGGAATCTGTGCTCTTTCTCTTACATACTCTTAACAGCATTATAGGTAAATTTTAATTGTGCATAGCGCTGTTAATGGACACGGTACGGTAGAAGGTATTTTCATACCCGTACCCGTTAAAAAATTCTTTATCCATATCCGTACCCGTACCCGTTAAAAAAGACTTTACCCATACCATATCCATACCCATTAAGAATTAACGGTAAAGGTAGGGTAACGGTACATAACAGGTAATAATAATAATATTATTAATTTAATAAAAATATATAATGTGAAAATAAATAATATTTTTTTAGATAAAGTAAAATATTTAGATAATATTTTAGATATAGCAAAAATTATGAAATTTATTCTCATATCAATTAAATTCAAAAAATCTATATAACTAATTATAAATTATAATATAATCTATAATGAAAAATCATCATCATAAATAAGTTTGGATGAAGATCGAAATTAATAACATATCTTTCGAAATATGCTAAAAACTTGATTATATATACATATATGTTTGTAAAATATTACCCTTTAGATAATGGGTACGAAATAACCCTTACCCGTACTCGTACCCGATAAGTTAACGAAAATTTTACTTTATCCGTACCCATACCCGTTAGTCTAAAAAAAATGGGTTTTATCGAATACGGTACGGGTAAGATAAACGGATAAATAGGTTTCATTGACAGCCCTATTTGTACATATCACATATGAGTGTTGCTCTGATTCTATGGAGCATACGGCTATATATGTTGCATTCTGATAAGATTCATAATTCTTTAAAATTTGGATGGCGATTCCCAATCTAGGATTTCACTAAAATAAACGAAAGATACATAACAAAGCCCAGAAATTACATTAAAGTGTTTAAGTTTGAGTGGAAAAAAAAAAACAATTGCTCTGAATTAAAAGATATATTCAAACCACACAAAAATTTAGGCTATGTTTGGTTACATGAAAAGTTAGAAAACTTGAGGGTAGAGTTCTAACTTTTCAACCTTCGTCAACCAAACACACTCAAGTTAGTGAAGTTTGTTCTAACTTCACTCTACTTCTCTAACTTGACAAAATGTTGAGTTAGAGAAGTTTGTTCTCATGACTAATTTAAAAATCATATAATTATTATTATCATCTATGTGTAGTTATTATTATATTAATTATAATTATAATATTAAAATAACAACAATAATAATTATTATTTAGTAACATAACATTAATTATAAATTTATAATTACAATTATAAATTATTAAAAATTAATATAATAATATAATTATGATAATAATAATAATAATAATAATAATAATAAATTAATAATATTAGTGTACTAATTCATATTAATTAGACTTACTAATTATAGTTACAATATTAAATATTAATAATAATTATTGATGCCGTTGTTATATTTCAATAAAATTACTTTAATATTAATAACTATTATTGTTATTATTATTATTATTATTATTATTATTATTTAATTATAATTATAACATTAATTCTGATTAAAATTACAATAATAATTACCTTAATTTTTATTATTTAATTAATATAATAGTATAATTAATGACTATTATAGTTATAAAAATTACATAATAATTAATATTATAATATAGTAATCATAGTATTATTGGTAAAAATAATTATATTAATATAACATTCATTATGGTACATGTAATTAGTTATAAAAGGAAAAAAACTAAATTAATATTTTATTAGTTTCTTCTATCTCTAACCCGACCATATCACACCAAACATCATTTTCTAACTTCAAGTTAGTACTAACTTTCCACAATCTCTAACTTCTCTAACTTCAACCACAAACTTCAAAAATACTAATTTTGACCTCTAACTTCTCTAACTTCACCTCCAACCAAACATACCCAGATGTTTGTTTTCTTTCACAAAGTCTGACTCCAAAAATCGAAATAAAATCGTACTCTTTATCACGTGCGTTTAACAAAATTTGTCTATTTTTCCATCATGTCTCCAAAAATCATGATTTGGTATATTGAAATTGACATACACTTGAGGAAAAATGATTATATAGCAATAATGATCAATTTAGTTAGCTTGATTGAAGGAACTAAAAAGGATCAGAAATTAAGACCCCAGTCGCTAGTAAAAAAAAATAAGAATGTCAATATTTTGTTGTTTGTGAGATAATTCTATACAACTTAACTGTGACGTGATTTTCCATCGTGAATTAGGGTAACCTACAAATTAAAATAAATAAATAAATATATGAGAAGAAGAACTTTGGTTTTTACGCCAAAAAATTATTTAAAAAAAAAACTAAAAGATCAATCTATTTATTCTAAGTAATGATTTTTTTTTAAAAAAAAATTATAAAATCTCAAGTTTTTACTGATTTTATTTATAACAAAAAACGTTATTTGTTCAGAATTATTGTAAAATTCGAAAGTTAGAAAGATATCTCAGGTAGAGGCAACAAAAGAGCTCATAGATGTTCCGGAAAAAAAAAAAAAAACCTAAACAAAACAAAGAGATGGGCTAAAATCAGCCACGACTGACGGATGCAACCGTCAGCTACGATCAAATCTTAATTTTCGAAATTCTAACAGTCGATCCGAACCGTTCAATGTGTTCTCCATATTGAAATCTCATTTGAGACCAAATTTTACATTTTTCTGATTTTATTTACTATTTTTTTGAGATTTTTAAAAATCATAGTTATTTAAGGGTCCATAATTGTTTAGATTAAGAATTTTGTAAAATATCAAACAAATACTAAAAAATTTCAGAAAATTATAAAATTTGGTCTCAAATGAGATTTCAATATGGAGAACACATTGAACGGTTCGGATCGACTGTTAGAATTTCGAAAATTGAGATTTGATCGTAGCTGACGGTTGCATCTGTCAGTCGTGGCTGATTTTAGCCCATCTGACGGTTGCACAAGTGATCTCACAGGTAGAGGCAACAAAATTACGGACTTACGGTGTTCTCCCTAACTGACATGTCTGACAGTTATCTTTCTGAGCTTATGCCAAAAGCCCATAGGTGACTTAGCTGTGGTTTTGTCTCTTTATAGGTGATTCAAAAAGGGGAAAAAATTAAATACAACTTGTTTTGGTCAAATTCGAACTGGGACAGTCTTATTGCCAATCCGGATCCCGTGACGCGCGACACGCGTGTAGCGCGGATCACGAACCGTTTGATTTGAATCTGACGGTTAACTTTTTTCGGGTTAAAATAGGGACCATTCGATTTGAATCTGACGGCCTGTTAACCGCGCTACATGGGTGTCGCGCGCCACCTGATTTGAATTTGTCTTATTGCTTAGGACATCCAAGTATTTCTTTGATTATAAAAAAAAAAGTCCTTTCTTTTGTTTGAATTTAATTTGTTGTTAGGAAAGACTTTTTTTCTTTGTGCATTACAGTCTTACAGATTCTAGGGTTTTGAGTTTATTTTGTTTCATTGAAAAATGTAGCCCTTATTATTAAAAAGAAAACATAATATCCCATGAAACTTCACTAAAAGCTCAGTTGTAACCTAAAACATATATATAATGGTTAAAAATTTCAGCATATAAACAGTTAAATTAATTTGTGAATGTTTGGTAATTGTCAATCTTGACAATATTTAAAGATCGCTTTTGAAATTCCATAGGTAAAGGTGATACAGATAGCTGTACAAAGCACATGTTGCAATAATTAATTAGCACAGCAGTAAAAAAGATACTAAGTCATGACCCTACAAAGAAAAACTACCCAACCATATGTTATACTTGTTGGGAATTTTTTTTTTTTTTGAAACTTTGACAGTGGCTGTCAAAGACGCACAGAAACTAAAAGAAAAGGAGAAGAAAAAAGAAAGCTACAAGGACAGCACCGCTCCAGAACTAACTAAATTTCAAGTAGAGCCCCGCCTCACAAAGGATCCAACTACACAACTGATCTTCATCTCTGGCTTTCCTTCTAAAGATCCTGTTATTTCTCTCCATCCAAATAGTCCAGAAAAAAGTTGCGATGAGCGTCTGAGCAGGCTTGTCAGTGACACAGTGCTGCAAGGTCAAGAAGAAGGCTTCTCGAACAGCGAAAGACTCGATGAGAGGAGGCAATCTGACTAGGAGACTTAACCTGTGCCACAATAAAATGGTGAAGGGGCAGGAAAAGAAAAGGTGGAGACCATCCTCTAAAAGACATTGATTGCACAAAACACAAGAAGGTTGCAAAGCTAGTAGATTCCTTCTCAGCAACTGCTGTTGCGTTAGCAATCTGTTACCAGAAGCCAGGAACAGGAACAATTTAAGTGAGGGAGGTATCCTGAAACTCCAAATGTGGTTGAGGTTGTTCCGAATTTTGCCTGAAACAGAGATAGTAGTGTAGAAAGATGAAACTGAGAACCTGCCATCAGATTTCCAGCGCCAACATAAATCGTCAGGTACATCCGTCTGATTTCTGGGTATGTTGTCATTCAAGAGCAACATGGTTGACTGGTCCCACGGCATAGGCAGTAGAGAGCTGAGGGAAGCTGAGCCTCGACTGTAGCTAATACTTGTTGGGAATTGGGTGCATGCATTGCGCGGTAATTATTGAAACTGAATGCATGTGAGCATGTCACCACTTACCAGTAATTACCAGTTAACTAACTAATATAGACCTCAATGTATGCCTTTCACATTTTATAACATGAATCACGAATGACACTACTTAACCTAGAAACAATTAAGTATGTTTACCAGGTGAATAACTATATTAAGTCTATTCGACCCTCAAAAAGAATAACTATATTAAGTCTATTCAAAAGAAAAAGGAGAAAACACAATACGTTATTTCTAGCGGAAGTCAAAAGGAAGGCCTTTTCGACGAAAGAGATGCTTTGATTGCACCTACCTCTACCGGTCCTTGAGGCGAGAAATCCCAGTTTAGTTGAGTACTGTTCATATTTTCTTTCATTCCTTTTCGTCTTCTCTGTTTAAGATAGTTGTTATTGTTAAGTGCTTTTCTTAATTAATAATATTTACTATTAGCGCCTTTTGGCTTTTGACACTTGCATAATGTGTAGTACAGAAGGGCCATTCATAAAAATATTCATTCGTAATTGGTACAACTTTGGTGTCAAGACAATTAGATGATATTTGGTATGTATCAAAATATTCAGTCAAGCAAATAAGCTTATTCGCGTGAAATCAAACAACACATGAATACAAAATTTGAGGTGTATCAATATCTCATCCAACTTGTGTACAACTTTCTTGATCCTTATGAGAGAGGGTATAGTAGTTGGTAGTTACTGGCTCCTACATTAGTACATTATATATATTATGTTCCTCTTCATCAAACGCAATAATCCGCACGTGCCTCAATTGGTAAGCTTTGTAAGGCAATTTAGTAATTTTCCTTCTTCATGCGATGTACAGATGTATTTGCCAATTTTATTAATTTTTTATTACTATAAAGATTATTGAATGATGATCTCAAATCACCATTCATTTTGATTAAATTGCTCATTTTAGTAAGAAACACATCACATATTATGCGATATTTTGTTTTAGAATTAATGAATGGTCCAGGTTTATTTAGATCATAATTGGAGAAAATTCAAACCTCCAATATTACCTGCTTTGAAGTTTTTGGTAATATACTAATATTGCCCTGCAAATTTCTACTATTTTTCCAATATTCCTTAGTCAAATTGTGTAAAGGCAGGAAATCCAGGATCTAAATTTGATTCATATAATATTTTGAAAATTTCGACACCTTGATCCTTCTCGTTTAATTCATTGCAATTGATTATATGTTTGTCTATTTTATTTATTTTTTTTTTTTGTCAGGAAAGCCCGTAGGCACTAGGCAGTCTAAATTTGATTTGTATTGAAGAATGATGTTTACCAAGACCTTGATTCTTATAAATTTGGGGGAAAAAAAAGAGGAGGTTTCTAGCCTCACCATTCCTAGCATATATGATTACCAAAAGGTCGTGACAGTCATGGTCATGCAAATAGGATGATAGATATATATTATAATTTACAAGAAAAATGCAAAAGAAGAAATAAACAAAAAAACATGTTAATTATGGAGACAAAAATACATGCACAATTTTTTATTAAATGCTGAATTCTTTAAACGATAGTGAGCAGTACAGGAGATGTCACTCCCTCTACACGGTGTCACTGACATGTGGGCTCAACACAATGTTTGTCATCACTCAGTAACAGTGATGCAGCGGTGTTGTCCTCCCCCATGTATGGATACTGTCCGTGTCTCCATTGCCACGTCAGCAAACCCATGTTTCATTTTATTTTACATTATTGTGGCCAAACAGTATCCAAATTATATTAAAATAATTAAATTTTGTATGTCTGTGAAACAATGGTATAACCATTCAACAACCCCCACATTATATAAACACATGGAGGCAGAAAAGAAAGAAAGAACCAACCAAGTACTCTCTCACCTTTTTTTGAAGTTGCCAATTTGCCATTCTTTCCGTATCTCTCTCTCTCTCTCTCTCTCTCTCTCTAGAAAACATGATGGGTTGTGGGTCTGTTAGTTCCGGATTCGAAGATGAGTTTGAGAAGCTTGTTATTAGAATGAACCCACCGAGGTAATTTCCAAATTCTAATTTTGACATTTTTCTCTTTCAACGCCGCCATTTGTTAGGAAAAGTTTTTCTTTTCTAATTGGAGTACGAGCAAAATAGTATTAAGGATATATGCATATTCCCGCACAAAGTAATAATGTAATATTTTTTTTTTTACTTTCTTGATTCATGATGGCCAATAGGAAAAATAAGGATGTTTTGCGCTAAAATATTCGAATTTCAGTTCATAAACTGGATTAAAGATGTAGAACAGCCAATTTTACCATTTTTTTTAAGATAAATTGGAGGTCTAAGCCACCCAACTTATTTTTAAATTAAATGTCTATGAAAGACCCCCCAGCCGAGTTTCGAACCTGCGAGCTTTCACTCAAGGAGTCAAGATGCATTGCTCTTTGTCATTAGACCAAGAGCTGGTTCTCAGCCAATTTTACCATTGTCCTCTTTCAAATGCTAGCTTCTTTCTATATATATGTTCTTTGGTTATGATTCTTCATTTGTCAGAGAATAACTTGAGTGTAAGGGGTTGTATAGGAAATCGTTTGTAGAATGGTATTTAAAGAGAAAGTTGTGCAAAAAGTCTTAATGTCGTACTCCCATGAACGTCCTTTTTGTTTATGTATTTCTTTATTGAAGAAAATAATAATTAACTAGAATTTAGGGGTGTGTTTGGAAAGGCCGGGAATAGGGAATAGGAATAAGAAATTTCGGTTTGTGTGCTTATTCTTATTCTTGTGCAACCCAAACAACACAAGAATAAGGAATAAGGGCCCTTATTTTTATACTAACAAAACTATGGTATAAGAATAAGGAATAATGATAAGCACGTAAACCGAAATTCCTTATTCCTATTCCCTATTCCCGGCTCATCCAAACACACCCAGTGTTGGGTATAGTGCTTTCTGGTTATTTCATGAAAAAATGAGTAAAGAAAGAAAACTTCACTGATAGCACAGCCGCACAGGTGTACTTTCTAGTTATTTCATGAATAATCCTTTACCATTTGCTTCAGAAAGCGGAATAAAAAGCAATAAATGCAACAAACAAATTAGCATTCACACTTGCGTACTAGTGCATATGCTTCAATTTTACATCATCTTTATTTGAGTTTATTTAGTAATGTGGGAATATTAATCTTTCATCTTTTTTGTGCATCAGAGTTACAGTGGATAACAATTCAGACATGGAGGCCACCTTAGTTAAGGTAAGATAGATATTTGCAACTAACATTTACATTAGGTATTCGTGGACAGACCATGTTTTTTTGAAAATACGTTAACACATAACGGTTTTGGTTGAAGGATCCAAACAAGGAGGTTTCATCAATTTAACAAAAGACACGGATGTCCTAATAGCATGCCTTACACACAAATTACAGTAACAGAGTAAAAAGAACAGAGACGGTAATAAAGTACTAGTTAAGGCGGAGTCACTTCGCAAAATGACCACATTACCCCCCTATCAAAGCAAATTTCTGAGCTCAAATATTATGGCAGCAATTTATTGGTCCAACATTCAAAAAGCAACCTATAGTCTTCATGATACAATGATTGAAATTCTGGTGGAAAATATATTGTAAATTTTATTTGTATTTTTTAACATATTCATATGTTGTGACTTGTGGTAAAGTTTCATTTCTCTCTCTTTTCTCGGTAGGTGGATAGTGCAAACAAATTTGGTAGCCTCTTAGAAGTGGTTCAAGTTCTGACTGATCTTAAGCTCACAATAAAAAGAGCTTACATATCTTCTGATGGAGAATGGTTTATGGATGGTAAGTGACATTTTTTGGATTAATTTGATTCTAATTTCACGACCATATCTTGTTCAGCAAGGGGTGAAGACTATTACAGTAATATCTATTGTAATTCAGAATTTTCTTATATACTTGCAAAATAGGGGTTTAAATTAAAATTTCCATTGCATTTCCGTTATTGTTCTCTTTGCTTATTACTGGTTAATTTTATTTGGATATTTATAGTTGAACTGTTGCTTGTTTCCATGCAGTATTTCATGTTGTTGATCAAGAAGGGAACAAGCTCTCAGATAGTCAAGTCATTGAGAGGATAGAACAGGTACAAAACAGAGAATATTATAAATGCATTTTAGGGGAAATTTATAGGTCCTAGCTGCATGACATTGAATCTCAACTAAAACTAATAAAATTTGAATAGAAACCAAAAATCTATTTGGTCAGGATTGAAATTAAGTTTTGATTGACCATATTACTCCCATGGCAATCCCAGTTTGCTTAGTATTCCACAAATTGCAATGCTGAATCTACTGAAGTAACAGTTCATCATAAGAATTTTAACAATCTAAAATCGATTGTACTGTTTGTCTTTTTAACTTTACAACATTTGCCATTTGTACTAACAAGTGCACTTTCCTCAATCCACAGTCATTAGGTCAGAGATCATTGGGGTTGAACCAATCAGACACATCAATTGGTGTGCAAGCAGAGGCAGAGCAAACAGCCATTGAGCTACTCGGTCGAGACCGTCCAGGCCTTCTTTCAGAGGTCTTTGCAGTCTTATCCGACCTAAAATGCAATGTGGTAGGAGCCGAAGTCTGGACCCACAACTCGCGAATGGCCTCTCTAGTTTACATTACTGACGAGTTGACAGGAGAACCAATCACTGATCCTGACAGGCTCAACCGAATAAAGAAGCTCCTTCGATATGTCCTGAAAGGAAATGGTGACAAAAAGAGTGCGAGAACAACTGTATCCTCTGGACGAATGCACACTGAGAGGAGGCTGCATCAGATAATGTGTGCCGATCGAGATTATATCGAGAAATTAGAGGAGGCAGAGGAATTGGGTGAGTACAGACGCAGGCCTGTGATTACTGTAGAAAATTGTGAGGAGAAAGGTTACGTTATGGTAAATTTGCGCTGCAGGGACCGGCCCAAGTTACTATTTGACACAGTTTGCACATTAACTGATATGCAATATGTGGTGTTCCATGGGACAGTCATAGCTGAAGGATCTGAAGCTTATCAGGTTGGTTAGTGAATAAGCTTACTTCACTGTTTCTTTTTCCGAATTTTAACACTTTTACCGTGCAAAATAATTAAGTGTTAACTGACAGCACATATTTCCGAGCTCTGTTTCAATGTCAGGGCATTTCAGGGAAATATTAGTTGTCTCTTTTTCATTTGGAATACTTTCTTTTTTATGATATAGACAGTTTGAAGATTTTAGTTAGTATTTAGAAGAGTTTTTTAAATTTTTTAGTATAATTTTTGTTATGTAATAATCAGGAATATTATATAAGGCATTTGGATGAGAGTCAAGGGAGCTCTGAAGAAGAGAGGCAGAGGCTTATGCTTTGCTTGGAGGCAGCCATCCAACGTAGAAACACAGATGTGAGGGTCTTTTCCAAATCTATTCAACTATTTGAAATTGATTTTCTGAAAAAGAAGAAGCAATAATTCATCCCTATATTTCCTTATCAGATTAAGTTTAATGTAATGAAGATGTTACAAGTTACAACACTATCTCTAGCTAGAGAAAATTATGCAATTAGATAAAATGTCGTTTGAAGTGTACATATATTCATGAATTTTTTTACGTAATGCATAATCATGAATTTAATTTGTCATAATTTTCAGGGACTACGGCTTGAGCTATGTTGTGAGGATAGACCCGGTCTACTATCCGACATGACCCGAATATTCAGAGAGAATGGTTTGTCTGTTACTCACGCTGAGGTCAGTACAATTGGGTCGCAAGCAATGAATACATTTTATGTTGTTGATGCATCCGGCGACCCAGTTCAAAGCCGCACCATCGAATCCGTGAGGAGTGCGATTGGAGAGAGTATCCTCCATGTCATAGACGAGGAGAGAGATAAATCACCGTCGAGAGAGAGGGTCTCCCTCGGGACCATGATTCGGTCTCGGTCGGAGAAGTTCCTCTACAACTTGGGTCTGATTAGGTCGTGCTCTTAGTGTTTTATAGGGAGCTAAATGCTGTATTTGCTGCTAGTGTTTCTGAACTAGTTTGGTGCATCAACATAACAGTTGATGTTGCGTTAGTTTTTCTACTAACCATGTAAATATTTCTAATAAATTTATTTTCCCCATTTTCTGTTTTTTAGAACTATTGATCTTGTCAAGTTTCAAATTCTCGGTTTTGATTAGTTTTATGTTTCTGCAATTTGGAATGCAAAGCCATACTAAAAAAACAAAGAAGTAAAAGCAATTCACACAAATTTTCCTCGTGATACTAATTAATACAAAACCGAAAGAACAAATTTGCTTAAATAATTACAACAACACACAACTGAGATATTTCAAGGGCCCAGTGTACTATTCTATACTATTCCAACTAAAAGTGAGACTAAACAACCAATAGCACGTGAATTTGCAATGCAATTGATATTTACCCCTCAGAAGGAGGCATGGCTTCTGATTTGATTCCGAATTCAATGATTTGTAATGCCAATTTTGACTAGATATAGTTAAATGTTTGTGTCTGACATTGGCCTCAATGAAATTAAAAAAGCACCATACATGTGTGGCGCTATTCTTCTCTCTGTTAGCATCAAATTGGCGCCAAATTGTGTCAGTGGCAACACCTGTTTGTTCAGCTTTTCGGGTCGGATTCATTGAACAAAATCCTTGCAAAATCGGAGAATTTGGCCTCTTTCAAGTTTTCAGTAAATTACTATTGGATGGTCCAACCAATTGAAAATTTAAAATTGTTATATATGGTTATACAATACATCGTAAATTCTTTTATATTCGGCTCAATTTGAAATAATAAGTACAAAATTAATTGGACCACCATATATTTTGTACAACTTGAGAAGCCGAACCCGAGGACCTGAGGTACCCCTGGTCCAAAGGCAAGTGGTGGCCTTACGTAGTAATAAAATAATTTGGCACGAGTAATAAAACAAAATTTTGTTTTTTTGTTATTGTCTCGTTTTTAGTTTTAACATATACTAGATAAAATATGTCGCACATAGATTTCTATGAACCGTAGTTATGGGGTGACATGTCTGTTCAAAATCAACGCTAGAAATATTTAAACGTTTTTTTTTATAAAATTTATGTAAAATAAAAAGATTATATTGTGTATGGGATAAATCTAGAAATCGTAAAGGATAAAAGTGGAAACGGAAAAAATGAATATCATGAAAAATAAAAAAAATTGTATAGTTATAAGCATTAAATCAATATTACATGATAATTACTTTATTATTATTTTTTTTTTTTGAAAGGCTAGACAGAGGCTATAGGAAACAAGAAAGACAAAAAGCAAAAAAAAAAGAGAAAAACAGAAGAGACAACAAAAAAAAAAGGAGAAAACAACAGGCGCAACAAAAGGGTGTTTAGACCCTTTTTGTTGAATCGCATCCAAAAGAGGTTGAAAAATTGACATATTAGAATTAATCTATTTTAGTTATTTTGATTCGTTTATTTTTTATCTTTTGATCAAGCATCAAATAAACTTAAAAAATTATAAAATTTTATGACAAGGCATCTGTCGTTAAAATGAACAAGATCAACTGTTTGGATCGGACGATTATGTTTAAAATTTTTAAAATTTAAAATAAAAAAGTAAAGTGTGACATTTGTGGCACCAAAAAAATGTGACACCAGAACCTTGCTCTAATAATAATAATAATAATATTATTATTATTATTATTTGTTATTTATTAGAGATAATCAGATTACAAATGAATAATAGCTCAATATATATTATATATATCAGATTGTGGTTCTAGTTGATATTCAATTGGAATCTTAGAATATATATGTTTGTAACTCCTTCGCCATGTTTGGTAGAGGAGTAAACCGTGGAGTATTTTAAGGAAGAGTAAATAGTTAATCCACTTTACTTCTCCAATTTTAGATCATATTTGGTATGAAAATATGGAGTAAATATAGAGTAAGAGTAAATAAAAAATGAAAACCATCTCTTAATTCCATGGAGTAACTTTACTCCACCTAAAATGATGGAGTAATTTACTTCTCCTTACTCCACACTACTCTAAATTTAAATCATATTTAGAAGAGTTAAAGTGGATTAAATGAGTTGCTCTACCTTTAATCCTCTACCAAATATGACCAAAGTTTTAACTGATTTGATAAATGATATTAAATTTTACTGTTTTCTATGTCTATGGTTTGTAAACATTCCTACATTTTTTTTATAAAATTAATTAAACTATTTTGAAACTTGAAAATATCAAGGTCATAATAGATTTGTCTTTTGCAAATTAAAAATCAGAGTATAATTCTATAATAACACAAGAATATATTAACCTTTTAACTAAACAAAATCAGAAGTACCCAATGGCAGCATCTTTCTAGAGATTACGCAATGGACCAGTACTAGCACTGTACATAATAGCCGTCATGGGTCGGAAACAGATGGGACCCGCATCCGTAAATCCAGGGGGCAGCAGACCCGATACGGATCCGAAAAATCTGTTGTCACCACGTGTCAGATCACGTGATCAGGTTACCACATGACAGATTTTAGCGTGAGAGGCTTGTGCTCCTATTGAACTCCTATTTCTCTCCTTTCCACCACCAAATTGATATTCTATTCTTTTGGTTATGCATGAACTCGACACAACCTGGCTGTTATCATTTGGAACCTGTTCAAATGCCATGGCTATGGATGCATCCAATATAATATAGGGAAATTCATGGTAAAAAATCTCTAATAATTTTGAAAATTTTCTGAGTCTCTGACCAAGTCTTCATGGATGACCAAATATTATTATTTTGCATTTGTCAAACAATCTATGTTCTAGAATAGCTGCAAATTCGGTTACTAACTATTCCATCTGCTAATTTGCATTTGAAATCTAA
Source organism: Rhynchospora pubera (assembly GCA_028095005.1). Lineage (NCBI taxonomy): Eukaryota > Viridiplantae > Streptophyta > Magnoliopsida > Poales > Cyperaceae > Rhynchospora > Rhynchospora pubera. The sequence continues at coordinate 182,547,296 of CM051461.1, forward strand.
TTTTCCCTAATCAATATTCATTATTTTAGTTCTCCTTTTAATTTAAAATACTGGGCATGTTACAAGCTTTGTTGTAAATTAAATTGGAACTCAAGCTCACTTAATGTATTGACAAAGTTCAAGAAAAAATTAAAATATATATAAAAATAGAACTAAAGATGAGACCTACATAAATGACATTACTGAGAAGATAAACTAAATGATGTTTGTTTAAAGAAATAATTATGTTGAATTTTAAGACCTGCTTAAATTCGTTAAGATGTAGTTATTAAGTCAAATGTGGTATTGATCCATTTCCTAATTACTCTATGATCGCCAACAAGAGTGATTTAAATATTTACTTTGTTCAAATTTTTATGTGTCGTCATAATAATAAAACTAATAAACAATCAGGGATCATATACAAGTCCTTTTCTTGATAATGCCGAATTAAAATTTCATAATCATAAAAATACCACCTGCTATTATTGGTGTCTAAATTGTCCATTGTTTCATGATCTGTGCAACTTCTTTTAGATTTAAAAGTTTAATATGTACTATAGTGCATAGCTTTCTTTGCACTGCGGATTTTTTTAGAGATATTTTTGTAAATTGACAAATTTAATCTACATATTGAAATCTTATAGCAAATCAAATTTTACAAATTTTTTACATTTTATTGCTATTTTTTTCGAATTTTTTAAAACATGTCATTTTTGGAATATTACAAGTATAACATTCCAAAAATAACATATTTTAAAAAATTTGAAAAAAATAGTAATAAAATCTCAAAAATTATAAATTTTGGTTTGCTATGAAATTTCAATATGTAGATTAGATTGGTTAAATTAGTTTTGTCAATTTCCAAAAATATTTTCGAAAAAAATCTGCGGTGCATAGAAAGCTCTATGCACTATACTGCATATTAAACTTTCTCCATTTATATATATATATTTTCGGTCAGACTGACAATGCCTCTCTTACCTCTCTACATATTTTTCTCTTTGTGCCTTAATAAGAAATAGAGAATCAACCGTATATCGTTCTCCATCCAAAAATTACTCAAGGGACATCACATCACTGAAAAAGGTGCAAATATCAAATGCAAATCACGGGTTGAGATCAGATGAATTCTATCTAAAATCACTGCATCAGATGAAGCGCTCATTTACTCAATGAAATGATGTGTTTAACTTATACGAAACGGACCATTTGAAATCTAAATTGCCCTTTGACAACTGATATTACAAAAAGTAACTCACAATATATTCATAAATAATCTCTTCATAATAATCAAAATATCAGTACAATTGTTCGATTTATATAGCGTGGTATCTTCATTCTTCATTGGACGCCAGCACTTGTTTCTTGTTTGGATGTGCTCATGAACAGAAATAGTCGTAGTTCGCATGAATCAAACAACTAACGAACTAGGTTGTTCTCTCATTGTTTCTAGTTTTCTGTTTTTCACGAACTGGTTTTGTTCGTGGACCCTTTCGTGGGCCTTTGTTCATCCCTATATTCGTCACTTGTTCGTGAACCATCCAAACACACCCGGATAATTGTCAATACGTTTTCTTTATCACTTAATTAGGTTATGCTCCAGAATAGCTTTGTTAGAGGGGAGATTAGAGGAGAGGAGGTAAAATTAGACGGACCGAACTGACCAGACCTTGTTACCTTGCTCCAGAACATAAATAAAAAGAGGTGAGTCTGCTTGACCCTTGTTTTTGTTAAAAAAAAAAAATGAAGAAACAGAGGTGAGTCTAGGGGTGATGAGATGAACTATGAAGAAAATTTATATAGACTTTAATAAGATTTTCTAATCCCCGATCATCCCCTCATCGATCTCTTACCTTCTCTAATCTCCCCTTATCTTCACTACGCGTCGTTTGGCAACATCAAAGTTTAGTGAGATCAAGGGTTAAAGTTAGTATTTTAAGATTAGTATTTGAGGTTAAAGTTAATAAAAGTTAGTACTAATTTAAAATTAGTAATTATTGTTTGGCATGATAGGTTAAAGTTAGTGATCGAAGTGAATGCATTCACTTATAAAATTCATTTTAATTTAGACATTTTAGAATTCGAAAATTTTAAATCTTGATATTTTCAAAATTTGAAATTTTAAAAATTTTTAAAAGTTCAAAATTAAAATTTTAAATTTTAAAATATGAAACTTTGAAAAATTGAAATTCGAAATTTTGAAATTTTGAAGTTTCTTCTCAAGGTTTTTCTCTTCAAATACGATATAAATTCTTTTTTTTTGTGTTTGAGAAACGCACAAATATGAAATGGTCAAGTTAGAGGCAGTACTAATTCCGTTGACTCCAAAGTTGTTTGGCAATGCAAGACATGTAGGTTAGCTCGTTGACCCAAAAATCAAGCTAAACTTGACACTACCAAACAAGCCCTAATTGATTGTAGAGCACAGCTTAGACAGAGGCAATGCACCAAAATTTTGTGCACTTTGAAAATTCGGTAATACTATTGAGTTGAAAATTTTAATGACTTAATTTGCTCTTTTATTGATGATCAATTGATGTTCAACTTGATATGCCCAATATTGAGTAATAAAAACATAACTTTATTTGTATTTATTTATCGCCACAAAATTTGACACATATTGATGGTCATACACTCGTACAGTCGTACTCGGTTCCTTCTATCTTTGCAAATGCTTACAAAATAACAAAAACGACCGAGAAGAGCACAGCGACCTATAATCTGACTATGCAAAAAGGCTTCATAAGTTCATATATTATGATTCAGAGCACACCGGCCTATTATTTGACTCTGCAAAAAGGCTACAAATGATTTGAATGGAGATGTATCTTTGGGAATTTCATGGATAGAGAACTAATAAAATGATTGGCTGGGCTGGAGACACGTATAAAGTGCAGGGGAAAGCGACCAGTCAGGGGCTGTGGGCATCTGTGTCCTGACCGGCACTGCAACCTTGGATCTGCAGAAGCCAAGAAACTGAACTTAATTCATTTTTGGAAAAAGAAAAAGGTCTTTTTTTTTTTTGAAAAATTCAGTTTTTTGAAGTCTTGGTTATGTAAAAAAAATCAGTTTATTATTTGAAAACCAAATTATGTTATCACTGGAAACCAAATTTTTGAAAACTTTTTTTTTTAATTTCAGTTTTTGATGTGCTTAATTAATCTAGAGTTACTATTATGTTATCACTGTTTTATGAAGTTTAAAAACTTCAGATTACCTTAAGAGAAAAAAAAATCCCAAAATCCTGCAAACGCATTAGAGTTTTAAAATAAAATTTTGATTACACATGTATTAAATATTTTAGAATCCGGATAGACCGTCATGGTCCAATTGGAAACCAGTATCCGAGTCAATTAGGTAGGTTGCCTAGGAAAAAGAACATTTAATAAAAAATAATGTACGCGTGCTATGATTTACATTTGAAGTGTGGAGATATATATAACAACATCATCATAATACTAGTTCAATTATTTTACTAAAAAGTATATTGAATAAAATTGTTGTATAACTTTAACATGATAAAAGAAAAAAATTCATATCAACTTCGTTGATTTTTGTCACTTATTTGATCGAACAATTAAAATGGTAATGGATTTATGGGCTATATACTAATAATTGAGGTTTTCAATTTTCAAACTATCTTCAAGCAAGAGAAATATTTGTTTCTTGGCCTGACCCAATGAGGCACTGGGACGTTCCTTGCAACTCCGGAGAAACGCACCAGATCATGATTTCATCATTTCTGCGCCGTAGACAAAACTATTTTGTCTCGAGCATTTCAAATTTTCAAGTTGATAAGGGATCGATGAAGGGTGAAGACAAGAGGTCAAAACAAGTGCCGCTATCTCATCTTTCGTTTGTATCCACATTATTTTAATATGGACTATGAAATTTTTAGTTATTTTAATCTGTTCTAACTTCTAAATGAATTATGAGTATGATTCTGGTGCCACACTTTTTTAGTGCCACAAATGCCACACTTTACTTTTTATTTTAAATTCAAAAAATAAAAAATATAATCATTTGATCCAAACCGTTGATCTTGTTTACTTTAACGACGGATGCGTTGTCCTAAAATTTCATAATTTTTAAAATTTATTTGATACTTGATCAAGAGGTTTTTTTGTTATTTTGATTTGTTCATTTTTGACCTTTTGATCAAGCATCAAATAAACTTAAAAAATTATAAAATTGTATGACAATGCATCCGTCATTAAAATGAACAAGATCAACGATTTGGATCGAACGATTATATTTTATATTTTGAAATTAAAAAAAAGTAAAGTGTGGCATTTGTGGCACCTAAAAAGTGTAGCACCGGAATCTTGCTCATAAATTATACAGTGGCATATTTTTCATTTAAGAGTTAACATAAGAGTGATGGCTTCACAAAGCAAAGGAACAATAAATATTCCATCCTAGCAAATCAAGATATATGACTTAAATAATAATCATTTTCAATTAATAAGTGTAATAATTAAAGTTTAAAATATTACAAATCATGCATAAATATATATAAAATGCACAATTTCTATTATCTATATTCATGGTTTTACTCAGTAAATATGTAATAGTAGTATAGTACTAGTATTTACAGATTAACAGAAACAAGCTGGTACTAAGGTTTGCCAATCCAATAGCAGCGCCATGTAGTTTTCCTCGGCATGATTTTAGGAGTCCTTTAAAATGGGCTATTGGGTTAGAGATATGACCAACGACATATAGTCAAACTATATGGCCTTCTGTTTTATTTTATTTGTTGTTATTAATTATTCTTTCTCTGTGAATCTCCTATTGTTTGCAAACTCTAGAAACAAACTATATCGCTATAGTTTAGTGCTGAACTATAGCGCTGATACGGAATCTCATGTCCATGCAGTCATCCCTACAGTACACAACTGTTTAGGTATGTGTTGTTCATTTTTTATCTCTCCCTATAGCTCTTCACTGTGATATAATATAATAATAAAATAAGATTCAGATTGTTTGCAATAATGTCTTTTAGTAGCGGATGAGATGTACTGACATCCATTGTCAAATTGTATGGGACCAATTTTTGAAGATTGCTACCTATTTGTCTCATGTCTCGTTTCAAAAACAAGTTGAGCAAATTGTTGAATTTTAAATAATAAATATATAATGGAGCAAAGGAATATATATATATACACGGCCAACATACTAATTAATTTGCATTATTTTCAGAAATGCTAAACGGAACCTTTTTCCACTCCATTTTTCTGTTTACAGTGTGTTCTATTTCTCTTTTCTTTTTTGTTTTTTGAATGTTTTTTATAGGAATGGATCAACGAAATGTCGTCATCACTCTAAAAAGTAGGGCTGTCAATGAAACCCGTTTACTCGTTTACCCTACCCGTACCGTATTCGATAAGACGGGTACGGATAAGATTTTATTTTTATTAGACTAACTGGTATGGGTACGGGTACGGGTAAAGAAAAATTTTCGTTAACTTATCGGGTACGGGTACGGATAAGGGTTATTTCGTACCCATTATCTAACGGGTAATATTTTACAAACATATATGTATATATAATCAAGTTTTTAGCATATTTCGAAAGATATGTTATTAATTTATATTTTTATCCAAACTTATTTATGATGATGATCTTTCATTCTATATTATATTATAATTTATAATTAGTTATATAGATTTTTTGAATTCAATTGATATGAGAATATATGTCACACCCCGAACCAAATCAGAATCCGAGGAGGACAACCCCGCCACGTGCATACACTCTACTGTATACACGTAAGGCTAAATTTTTAGTATCTTAGACACAGTAAATCACAAAGTAATGTCATTATAATAATACCAAATTTAAAGTACACAAAAGATCAATATCTGAAGAAACTCAGATATCATATGACATCATCCAGCAGCGGTAAGCGATCTTTATCTTCGAATCGCCTTCAGTCAGACCTGAACCTGCTCCACAAATGAAAATTTTGTGGGCTGAGTACGCGAATACTCAGTGGTGGAACAAGGATAAACCTAAGGCTTTGGTTAAAAACTAGTTAGGAACTACACCATACATAAGTTAGATTATTTTAATTCCTATCTTATAATTTCTAAGTGTGAGTATAATTTAATGATATTACTAATCCACACATAGTGACATGCCAAAGTAAAATCTGAAAAGTATCTGGAGAAGCGGTTAATAATAACGTAGTAATATACGGAGTTCATATAATAATACGAGAGTGAAGCACCCGCACTCAATGGTCAAATCATAAGTCACACAAAAATCCAGAATCCATCTCACAAATCCCAACACATATGACATGAACCGTGCCAACAGATCAGCCTACGCATAGATGCTCGACAACTCGTAAGTGCCCCGTCCCTACATCCCCCGTCGAGGAGTAGGCAGTAATACACGGTACCGGTAAACTGACGCATGGGGGTCGAGAGGCAGTCTGGTATAATGACACACGCAGGAGTAAGTGCCCCGTCCCTACATCCCCCGTCGAGGAGTAGGCAGTAATACACGGTACCGGTAAACTGACGCATGGGGGTCGAGAGGCAGTCTGGTATAATGACACACGCAGGACCCTAAGGTCGTGGGTTCAAGTCAAGCCAAAGGAATATACTAACGCAAGTCAAATGGATATAATAATAACACAAATAACCATCAAGTGACCGCAGTACCGCCTGACGGTCGGTCTGCTGAGTGATCATCAGAAACGCGTTGCTCGAGATCGCTATCATAAGGAGTCCACCGGCAATGGCTGAGGTATCACTCCCGATAATGGAAATCGCGTGCAAAACGCTCTTATCTCACTCGGTCTCACTATCCTGATCCGCACCAAATGCAAGTGTTGATTTAAGGCACTTTTAAGTTATTAATCACTTTATTAATATGAATGCATATCCTATATTTATGCAAAACTAATCTTTAAGTTAATGATATGCTCTTAACTGTTTACTTAATGTAGATGACATGATATGCACACATTTAGTTAATGATCTAATTACTAACTAAGAATTAAACAAAACCTAAAGTATCCATAATAGTCATGAAAAGACAATCCACACCTGGATTGACGGTCACAGAGAGAGTTGCTTTTGTGAAACATCAACGAAGTTCTTCTCTGCTTTGCATCTCTTGCTCAGATCAGTAGTTAGTGAACTACACCTGAGTAATCTGACTGATTACCTGACGTTCGAAAAAGTTACCGATTAGACTAACGATCTAACTAGTTATCCCAAAATTAAATCAAATTATGGTTATCTGTTGTAGATTATCTTCCATATTTTATTTTACGTTCATAATCCAGTTTATAGCTTTATTGAGATCATTTCATATTTGGACTAATATTAGTTTATAAACTTTATTCCTTTTCTTTGTTTTCAACATTTACATTCACGGCCAACAATGCATATTGAGTGTCATAGTTGTTTTAAGCCTTAAGTTATGCATTAATCATTTCTTAAACAAAAATCCATTTTTAATATTTCATTTCAGTGAGGTGATAAGCCCATAATTAACTAAGCCATCATTTAGTAAGTTATTTAACTTATTTCTAATTTTGTTCTCAAAATCCAATTATAATCTTTAGCTTATAACTCTAAGATAATAGGAAGGAAAAGACCACGCTAAACAAACCTGAATCAAACTATTTCACAATTCTTTTTACATCTTAGTCCAAACATCTGAATTATTTAACTAGTTGGCCCAACAATAGTTCAAAGACATTTACAAAGAAGTCCCTGACAAAATATTTTTTCCTACAATTCAGTCCCTGGCGCCTAAAAGCATACCAGTAAACAAAATTGAGCGAAACTGAACTGGCACCTTGCTTGTACCGATTATTTAGTGTTTCGTAACCCATTTAGAAGCAAGATATGTCACTTATACAAATAATTGAATAATAACTATGAGCATCAGCTCCTTGTTTGGCCTACTGCCGATTTCAAAACCAAGTCAAGACAAACAAATATTTATTTGATCAAATACTAAACCAACATTAATTAAGGAATGGTACGTTGGTGTATATGTACTATCAAAATCAGATTAGACTAATCAAGTAACTCGAATAAGTTTCAATCCAGCCAAGCAATTTACAGAGGAACAAATCAATTCGAGTGCATGCCTCACAATCCATTCAATCACAGCACGAAATCGAAGGAAAAGGTGAGGGAAAACAATACCAAACCGGGATGAGAAACAAAGAGAGGAAGAAGAAGGATAGATGTGCAGCTTAAGCACTGCCTATCGCCGCCTAGGTCGCCTCCTTGTCTCCGATCAGCCGTCAACTGTCGTCGTCGCCACTGCTACTGCCACACGTTGTTGTCATAATGCCAGCCCAAGAACAAGATAAAGAGAGAGAGGTTGAGAGGCAGTGAAGTGAGGGGTTTCCTCTGGTTCGTACAAGAAAGGAAGGAGAGGGGCCAGAGGGGTTCCAAGGGGTTTGAGATGGTGCTCGAGTGGGACAAGAAGGTGAAGAGGCAAGGATTTTGGGTCTGTGCTTGGTCGAGAGCAAGAGGAAAGAGAGAGAGACGAAGATTTAGGGGTGGGGTTTCGGCTCAGAGAGAGGAGAATAAGGGTTGATGGACGTGAGAGAGGAGATCAGAGGGATCTGGTGCTATGGTTTTTGCGAGAGAGAGAGAGATGTATCGAAGAATAAAACAAAGAGAAGAAGATAAGGACGGAAGGGAGAAGGGATAAGGGAGGAGACAGCCGACTTCTTAGTCGGTTTGCTAAGGTTTGGATTTTCTATGGCAACCTCAAACAATCTAAGATGGAACGATTTAAATCAAATGAAATCCAACGGATAATAATAATTCTAGAAATAACAATTCAGATCCAACGGACTGGAATAATTTCTACGATGATTTTCAGACCAAACGCCCAGAAATTTGTGAGATTTTAATTATACATAATTTTGAGAATTTCTTTATAAATTATTAATCTATAATAATTTGATTAAGTTTTAATTTGGTTTAAAAAGTAATTAACATCGTTTTAAAATTTGTTTTATTTGTTTTCTTGAGATTTTGTTAATATTTATTATTTTCAAAATAAAATATTCGTTATTATTATTATTTTCATTTTGCGGGGTTTTACAATATATTTCATAATTTTTGTTATATATAAAATATTATCTAAAATTTTACTTTATCTATATATTTATTTGATATTATTTATTTATCACATTATATATTTTTATTAAATTAATAATATTATTATTACCCGTTATGTACCGTTACCCTATCCTTACCGTTAATTCTTAACGGGTACGGGTATAGTACGGGTAAAGTCTTTTTTAACGGGTACGGGTAAAGAAAATTTTAATAGGTACGGGTATGAAAATACCTTCTACCGTACCGTACCGTACCCATTGACAGTCCTACTAAAAAGTAATCGCTGTCATGACACGGAGACGCTCCTCTCATTATCTCCTTTTTGACAGTGGGCCCTTCAAACAATGCACTATCTCCCTCCCTTCCTCTCCCTCATCTAGCAGTCCGATTCTGCTAGCGCGCGACACCTGGTGTAGCGCACCCAGAGCCGTCTGATCTTGATCGGACGGTTTATTTTTTACGGACCTAACAATCTAGGTTACATACACGGAGCTCCCTTGTCCATTGAATCTTAATCAGACGGTCAGAATGTCGCGTTACACCTGATTTGAGTTTCCTCATCCAGTGCTATCTTCTCGTTCATTCCCTTCCTCTGGCACCTGAGCGATGAGCACCCTTTTTTTCTCCTTTCTATATATTTTTCGCGTTTCCCCCTCCCTTGCTCTCATTTTTTCCCATTTCCCCCTCCTTCGTGCTTCCTCTGCGTATATTTTGCATCTAATTTTTTTGTTGTTACACATGTTCACTGTATTTGTTGTACTAATTTACTTTATTTGTTATGTATCTCCACTTTACTTATCGGTATCAATTCACTTTTATTGTTATATATGTTTATTTATTTGTTCAATTTGCTCATTTTAATTTTTTTTATCTATTATTGAACTTATCTTTCATATATATACTAATTTTGTTATTGTAAATGTTCACTTTTTTGTTATAAGAGTTCACTTTTGCTATTATAAGTATTCATTTTGTTGTTTATTGTATCTGTTATCTCTATTGTTTATAGTTTGTTGTTATAAGTGTTCATATTATTTGCTCAATCTGTTCAATTTGTTGAGATAAGGAGGGAGGGAGATAACAACGATGCTTTTTTTAGCGCAGGAAAGGAAAATCAGAGAAAGGAGAGGTACAAGGAAGGGAAAAAGAAGCAAAGAAGAGGATAGAAACGAAAGAGAGGAGAAACGATATAGAAAAAATGCACGTTGTTTTTATTTTTAGAGTGCAATGAGGCGTGATGGCAAAAAGCCAGATTGATAAGTAGGGCTGAAAACAAAAACCGTTTTAATCGTTTTTTGTTTCGTTTCATCCGGACAAAACGGTTTCATTTGGTTGGACGAAACGGTTAACGAAACAATGAAACAGTTTCGTCCATGTGTAAATCACGAAAATTTCGTCCATTTCGATCGTTTCGTTCGAACGAAACGATCAATGAAACTAAAATTTTGTTCCGTCAACGAAACAAAATGGTTAAATGAAACACCCTAATTTTGTCACCTTTCGACTGTTTTGCAGCCCTATTGATAAGTATACCTAATTTGACTTGCGATATGGTCATAGATCCACGTCAAAGATATTATCAAGCCCAAAGTCTAAAAGACTGCTATATCTCATGGGCCGGAAAGAGCCCTTGAAAACATTGTACCTAGCTATTGATTTGAAGAAACCTTCAAATCTTGTTCTTATAAATTATAATTACATAATAACAAAAAAAGTCTCAAAGGCTGGATATGATTTAATCTGGATCTCGAACTAAACTTAAACTCAAATCAAAACATAATCCATCCAATTTGATTAGTCTCTCCAATCATATAACCCGTTAGACCGTTACTCTGCAAAATTTATGCTAATAGATTAGAAGCTTCTCTAATATGTTATATTCTTAATCTACTAATTTTCGGTAAGTTTCAAATTTGAGAATTGCGTTAAATCTATGCAATTATATATCAAGGTGTGCAGTTCATTATTAGACATAAATTGACGCGGTAATGGGATTGGGACTGGAACATGCATAACGTTGCTATTTGTTGCAGAATTTATATTGATTGAAACCTTTGTTTAAAACATGTCCATACATATCTTCTAACCTGCCAACTACTCAATATTAATGGCGCTAGCTCCCGGACAAAGACTCTCGTGTCAACCTTCACCGATTAAGATTCAAGGAAGTCTGGAAGTGATGCTTTTCGTCTCTAAACTCCCAACTCCTCAACCATGCAATCTTTTTATTAAGTTGTTGTTATTCTAAATTATATCGAGTTAAACGATTGTTGATATTTTAACTTATGTAAAAATAAGAGTGCTGAGAAAGATTGTCTCTACGAATCGAATTCGAATTTGAGATTCAAACTTATCGAGCCATCAAGCTCGAGCTATTTGAAAACAAATAGAATCGAGTTACCCGTGAGCTGAAACGTTGGATTTTTTTATATATTTATTTAATACTTTTTCAAATTGAAAGTGAAAATTAATTAATATTCACTATTTTACATTAATTTACTTACTATAATTTTTTATTTAAAATAAAAATTCCCAAATTTAATATTTATACATGAAAATTGAATCTACTTTATATCGTATAAAATATTATATATAATAATTTAGGATAACAAAATTGCATGTCAAGGTTTTGATTGAATCTAAGAGACAAAATAATTAAGATCTTTAATGTTTTGGTATGCACTCTATATCAAAAGTTACTGTGAATTCTTATAAGCGATATTAAACAGTAAAATTAATAGTTCAGTAAAAGGATCAACATAAATGAACTGGGTTAGTTAACTTTTTTTTTTTTGTAATTTACTATCGAACAATGCAATATTTGCCAGATCAAAATAACCATCATAAAGACAAAAGAAGTAAATTTAGTAAATTTTTAGTGGTAGTTGTTTTGCAAAAATACTTTAATTCACTTTTGAATAAAAAAATAATGAATAGTACCTGATTGTGCTCGTGGACTTTCTCAAGAGTGTTACTTGCAAGTTGCAACATATATTTTTTGTAGGCTGGACTCTCATGTACAACTTGGAGTGCTTTAAGACTCCATACAAACATTTCCGTAAACTCGTTGTCCACAAGTCACGCTCTTTATCTTCCCCCAACTGTCTCATGGAATTCTCCTTTTCATTCTATCCTTCTCATCACGTCCCTTCAAATTCTGAGTGCATCAAGCCTAGAATTTATTGTGAGCACCGAATTCCAGTTATTCAATTAAAATAAACAATAGATATTTTCCCACGTAAAAGATACCTAAGCACTTGTAAAAAAAAATGATAAAGGACTTTTAATTCATGAGAAATACTAATATTAAAGTGATATGAACGGAAGATTTCGTCAAGTTCGGCTTTATTCTAAATTTGGATGTTCAAATTATCGACGAGATAGTTCAATCACAATGTGATCTTCATATATATTCAAGTCTCATTGTCGACCATATTTTTTTAATTAATTTTTAGAATATTAGAAAATTTTCAATCTAATTAGTTCCGAACTATCCAATAACAATAATTTAAAAAATAGAAAATACTAAAAAAAAACTTCGAAAAAAATATATAAAATTTGGTCTTCAAGAAGATTCAATACAAAGAACACATTGAACGATTTGAATAAACATTTAAACTTTTGAATTTGAGATCTAATCGGATTTGAAGGAGTGATCCGTTAAATCACTTTGACTATAGCCAAACTCTTTAATTTATTGAAATAACAGTTTAGTTATAGAATTGAATTTTTTTATTTATTATAGTCAAACTAAAAGTAAAAAAAAAAATAAATAGAATTTCATACATCATTGTCGTCCAATTTTTTTTTTAAAATGAGAGAATATTTATTCAAAATAAATTTGCATGTTGTTTGCATTTTCTTATTTTACATCCACAAAGTTTTTCCGTAGTTGTATTCGTCTAAAATGCAATGATGAGCTAAAACCATCCAAGAAAACCTCTCCTCGTACCTTCCTATATTAGCTCCACAGTGCCCTTAATATTTTGTGAATCCATATCGCTACTCCAAAGAAAAAGGATCGATAAAGAAAAGGAAAAATTGTTTATATCGAAAGCTAACTGGACTCCATGTTGACTCTTAGTAAACATTTGTTTCTCCTCTTCAGCATTGCATCCTTAGCCTCTGGTGAAGATTCATCTCTCCAAAATAAGTGCACACCCCAGTTCTCCAAGCTTACGCCTTGCCTCGAATACTCGACCGGCGAAGCGAACACGCCTTCCTCGGATTGTTGCACCTCAGCCACTGATATAAGAAGAAGTAACGCAGTATGCCTATGCTACATCATCCAGCAGGTGCATGCCGGCAACCAGAACGTTAAGAGCCTCGGGCTTCGGGTCGACCGGCTCCTTTTGTTGCCTTCCGACTGCAAGATGGCAGACACCAATGTCAGCAATTGCCCTAGTAAGTTAACAAAGAAGTGTTTTTCAATCAATTTATTTATAGTCATTTCATGATATGTAGTTTGTATTAACTTATTTTGGAGAAGTTTGGGGGGCTGATCGACTATTGAGAAATTCGTGTATTAGACAACTTTTAATATGACTCCAGAACATAAACAACGTGATAACTAGGATATATATCTAATTAGTATATGTTCTTATTTTATTTATTTTTTTGGTTTCCTTTCCGAAGAAATTTTGATTTTTTTTTTTTTTGAAATTCAAAGCGGTATATAAGAAAATATAAGTTGAAAAGCCACTAGTTTTCTTAGCTATAACAATTGAAGGGTGTGCTCTGGATAAAGACTTAAAGAGCATTAATTCATTATAACTGTTTCTAATTGGTGTCTTTTGGCTGTCACAACCGGAGTAGGTGTTGGAAATTAAATGATTTTCTTTTATGGTAAATTTTGTTTTCGGTTTTCAAATGCTATTAAAGTTTATAAGATTTTACTCAAAAGTAAAAAAGTTTGTAATTCAAAATTTGATTACAACTTCAATATTCCTAGATGAAAATTATTCAATATTTTCCCCTTATTTTACTCTTTTATTTTTTAGACAATACATGACAACATGACACACTCGCTGTATCGATATAGCGAGTGGTGGCTGGTGCTAATGCTATCTATCCTTAGAGCTGCATAACGTCTGAAACGACCATGAAAACGGTCGATTTCGTTAACTGTTTCGTTTTAAAATGAAATTTCTCACCCATTTGCTTTAACCGTTTTGTTTTGGACGAAACGGTCGAAACCACGAAAATACATATGGACGAAACTATTTCAAGCTTTCATTAACCGTTTCGTTTTTTAAACGCAACAAAAAAAATCTTTAACTGGACGAAACGAAACGAAACGAAAGGACGGACGAAACGTGACCGTTTTCACCCCGGACCTGTCAAGTTGGGCCTCATTTTATGATATCATCTGTTATAACTCGGTCCATGAAGGCCATTTCAATTGAACCCTCTTCATTCTTCTGCCCTTTTTGTAAGGTTAACCTTTTATTTAGTTGCCTTCTAGACCAAGCAGGCCTATTTCTCTGAACTGTATCAAATGTGAATATAGTTACTTTTTTGTTTTTTCTTTGTTTTCCTATGATTAACGTTTTGTTTTGTGGCCTCTTGAACTACTTTGTTGAACAACATAAATTATGCCACCTGAGGGTACATATAACCTTTTAATTTTAGATCACCAATTTTCTCAAGTTTAAAGAACAGATGTGTACCTATAATAATGTCGTTTCCCTCTAGAAAGGATTAATTAGTTATTGCTAAATTTGTGTTTTTTGCCTTGTCATTTTCTTTTGTGCAGAGTTGTTGAATCTCTCTCCAAGCTCGCCAGACTACGGTATCTTTACAAATGCTAGTCTAGGTAATGCTCTTTATTCAAGTTAACTTTCTCATAGGTAGGGGTGTCAACGGCAGAATTTTTGACGTTATGCCGTTCCGCTTATATTAAATGGAACGGTTTGTGGCATGAAATTTTATACCGTTTTCTAAACGAAACGGTAAGTGGCACAGTTGGTTATACCGTTTCGACCATTTTAACCCCATTTCAAATCGTTTTATGTGTAATTTCTAAAGTGGAACGGTTGATGGCACAAAAATCTGTTTTGTTTAATAAACGAAACGGTAAATGGCATACCGATTTCATACCGTTTTTAAGTGGCACGATAACGGTAGGGGGCGAAACCGTGGTCGTTAACCACGTTAGGCACCCCTACTCATAGGTGTAAATATTTAGCTACCAGAGTCAATCCAGCTACAGTAGTTAATGTTCACGAAAAATATGACACCTTTGGTTTTTTTCATGTTGAATTAGACCATTTATTCAGTTTTTCTTTTGGAATGGAGATCAATTTTAGATGCTTACTAGGAAATACGCTTATCAATATCCAGTCAACCTCCAATCATATAGTAAATTACGTTACCTTTATCTACACAAGTGCATCAGTGTCCATCATAGCCGTGACTATCACTTATTTATTAATTTATTTATTCACATGTTCATTTTCTTCTTTTCTTTCTACTAATTGTCAGCTAATAGTTCATCAAGTACAGCTGCATCGAATGGAGTCGAGCATCCAAGTACGTCGCACTACTCAAGTATCACTGCCCTGCTATCTGCTATCCTTTTATCTTTCTTCTGAGATATATGTACAACAAATAAGAACTAGTACTCAATAATTAGATGCCTTCTTTTCAAAATTGGGCCTTTTGTGCGCATCAGCAAGTCTAAACTTCAAATAAAATCCAATCAGTTGGAATGTTGGATACTGACTACTGAGAAACCGAGATTAAAAAAATTGAAATAAGTGTAATTTAAAATCATAAACCAGGCCTCCGTGTGAAGGCTTATATGTAAATTTTAATTTCACTGCACTAATATCTGGTTCTTCAAAATGGACTTTCACTTGTGGCCCGTGTAATTTTTACTTGAACAGTGAGTGTTCTCGATCCAATCTATAACCTGCTTTTTTTTTATTAGAATTATAATGGATGCGCTTCAGTTAAATTCTAGGAGAAATAATTAGCAATTCAATTTACAGTTATTATCTTTTAAATTATCATTCAGAGTGCAAAATATGCACCTCAACTGAGATTGTACCAAAATAATGGAACCGTTTACTTTTTCTTTGCTGAAATTTATATTCACAGACCAAGATTCCATATATATAAATGCAAAATCAAATTTTTATATACATTCAAACTAAAAGAAAACCTTATTTGAGGAAAAAAAAACTTATTTCTCTTAGTATAATAAAAATATCTTAATAAATGTAGACCTGACAAGAGCTTCACTGAGCAAATTTGGCGACGACTTTCGTCTTTCATGTGCGAGAAATAAATATAAACTCAGCCAAGTAGTTTTGAATGGTTATTTAAAAAGGAAAGGGCATGAGCTCCTTTGTTTCATCAAAAATAAAAAACGCAAAATGCTCATCTCTGGTGCAGTCACCAAGCATATTACAACGAAATCATAGATAAGGGGTTGTTTGGCAATAGCAGGTTTAGTCTAACTCCCAGGTCAACGAGCTAACATGCGGATCTCAAACAGCCAAATAATTTTGGAGTCAACAAGATCAGCACAACCTCAAATAGCCAAACCAAAGAAAATTAATTAATCAATCAATTAACTTCTACTAACTTTAATCCTCGAACACTAACCGGAAAATGCTAACTTTAACCCTAACCTCAGTGATCTTTGATGTTGCCAAACATCCCCGGACAGGCATTAAAATGAAGGATAAAAAAAATCAAAACAACAAAAAAGGAACAAAAAATAAAATAGGAAAACGAAACCTCCCCCTTAAAATTTAAAATGAAAAAGGAAATAAAAGAGAAGAAAATGATAAACAAAGAACCTTTTGGCTGATTGATGCAAGTAGAGCTGGGAAGGAGTCTCTAAATTTGTACATTTCATATTATAATTGTTGCATATTCAAGCCCCTTTGGGCTCCAATTGTGCAATTAATATTCAATATGGTCCAGCTTTCATCAGTAAAATATAATTATGACAGGGAGTTTAGCCATTATGTTATAATTTTGTTTATCATTAGCTTTCTTGACATCCTCGGCTAGTTATTAAGGTATATATGCAATAGTGATATTGCGGCCCAAAATTTCCTCGGCCGAGGCGTGGATTTATGCTCTTAATTAAAAAATCATTTCCCATCTCAGAAATACAAGACTTCTGTCCCATTTTAACATTTAACATGACACAACTCATATCTAGGGCTGCAAAACGGTCGAAACGGTGACGAAATTAGGGTGTTTCGTCAACTGTTTCGTTTTATTGGACGAAATAGATTTTTTATTTCGTTAATCGTTTCGTCCGGACGAAACAGTCAAAATTGATAAATTTTTCATGATTTACACATGGATGCAACCGTTTCATTATTTCGTGAACTGTTTGTCCAACCATAAGAAATCGTTTTATTGTTTCATTAATCGTTTCGTCCGGACGAAATGAAACGAAAAACGATTAAAACGGCTTCCGTTTTCAGCCCTGAGTCATATCGATGGTTTTATGACTAATAGTGTCAAGTGGAAGCATGTAAGTTTATCTTTTTTTAGACTGGGCCCATGCCCCTCAAATGCGATGAAGAAAGAATTATTAGGACACCACATAAAGGCAAATTTTCACATTTTTAAGGTGGTTTTAGCACACTAGTTTCAAAAATAGTTGAGAATACTCCATTTCTAATTTACATTTCGTCTGTGATTTTTCAATGCACCAATAATTAATATTATTGATAAGTTGTCCTTGAAAAAGTAATTTTTTTTCAGATAAATTGAGAACTAATATTATCAAGTAAGCAATCCATTTATTTTAGGAAGTACTATGAGGTGCATCTAAAGTAAAAATTTTCTAAGACAATTTATCAATGTTGGTGCAATGAAAAAGCACAAACCAAACGCAAGTTAAAAATTGGGCATTACCAAGTGTTTTGAAAACTAATGCCCTAAAACCACCATAAATAATGTTTCATTTTTGTGTGGTTGTTAGGTGGACTTCGTCCTTCCTAACATAAGTGGTACGATCCTTTCTTTATCACGGATGCATGGATCAAGTCTAAACAAAATATATTTCTTTGCTTACACTTTTTCAAAATTATTGGCCGTAAAACCATATGGAAAATTGATTTTATGAAAAAAGTGAAATTCCAGCTTTAACCCTAGACCTAGTAGTATTAACACCAATAACTGTTAAAATCTTTGTTGGATTTCTTAAAAAATCAGGCATCAAAGATCCATTGTTAAAGTAGTTTACCTTAGATGAAGAAGTTCAGCCGAGAACTGTGAAGTCACTATCTATTGTTTCATATGCATAGAACGACAACAAAAAAAAATGATATTTATGAGAAGGATAAGATAAATAATATTAGATCTACTGAGGAACAAGAGAGATAGTTCTATGAATTTGAAAATTCTCACTCAAAATTGTGATGCTAGAGAAAGAAGTGTGCGATGGCGACGGCGGCTATGAGAGAAGAAGAAGAGGTAATGTTAGGCCATTAAATAGGAAAACATATATTTGGAGAAGTGAGGGGTATTTTGGAAATATTTTAGACAAACAAAAGGCGTTGTGCCTCGGAAAGTCCGTCTACCTATGAAAGTACTTGTTGTCGTTTCATCTCGGATTGTACAATATATTTAGACGAAATCTAGTGTATCAACACAATTAAATTTTTTATTTAAAAATTGAATATTTTGGAAATTTTTTTTTGTATAATATAATAGAAATTCTCCAATTAAAAAATTCTCCTTTTAATACTTCAGTGAAGGCATGCCATTAATAGGAAAATTTTATAGCCTAAATAATCCTTATACTAATAAAAATAATATAATCGTATTTTCTATTTATCATAAATTTTATTTGGAAGAATGCTGTGTAATTGTTCAAGCACTCAATGATGCAATGGTGTCTCTGTGAAAAGCATAAATGGAAAACGAGAGAAATTTTGAAAAGTATAACTTGTACAATATTTCCACTATCCCGCAACTGCCTCTAGTCTTTCCAAGTAATCAAACTCAACACACAACTTTCGCATATTGTCATTTTTATGGGTTCCTCCATTGCAATTGAGCCGGCCAATAAGTATGATGTTTTATTTTAATTTTAAATAGATGATTATCACATTCTGCGCGATCTAGAATAGTATGTTTTGCATGTAATGTAATAATTTTCTAATCGATAATTAAAAAATAATTTCGTATTAAATAAATAACTAGTAAACAATGTAAAACTGAACTGCGGATGGAAAAGAAAACAACAGTACTTTGTAATAATTAAAAAAATCTGGGATGAAATTACAACAGTCAACAGTACTTTGGTGGCCTTGTCGACCGATCCCACTCGAGAGTCGAGATGAGTGAGAACTGAAATTGAGATCCGCTGCCGCGCTACACTAAATTGATTGGCCCGTACATGTAACCTAGATTGATAGGTTCGTAAAAATTTAACCGTCCGATCAAGATCAGACGGTTCGTACGTGCGCTACATCATATGTCGCGCAACAATAAATCCGGATTGGTGAGAACTGTGACTGTGAGATAGAGTTTATCCGACTTCGCATCCTCTGGATGCCCATCCAGTGGATGGTTTTGATCTCAGCCGTCTGATTTAATTTCAATAGCTATAAATGCCCCGTGCATGATACTAGAATTGATAGATCCGAAAAATTTTAACCGTTGAGATTAAATCAGACGGCTCA
The DNA here is from genome assembly GCA_028095005.1 of Rhynchospora pubera. Lineage (NCBI taxonomy): Eukaryota > Viridiplantae > Streptophyta > Magnoliopsida > Poales > Cyperaceae > Rhynchospora > Rhynchospora pubera. Next base: position 182,567,046 of record CM051461.1, read on the forward strand.
AATCGAAAGACGTCCATTGAACACCCTCCGGGTTTATCCCTGATTCTCCTTTTTTTCTTTTTTTCTTCCCCTCCCTCTCTCAGCGTCGCCGACACCTCTTGTATGTCTACGGTCTCCCCCTCTCAGCCTCTCTCTCCCTCCTTGCTCAATCAATCTCTGTTTCTCTCTCCCTCTCTTGCTGTCGCCGACCTCTGAGCAGAACCGAAGAAAGAAAAAAAAAGAAAAAAAAGAAGAGAGGCAGAGAAGAAGAAAAAAAAAAGGAGAGACACAGAAAGAGGAGACTGCAGATTGTTTTTCCTTAAGGTAAAATATTAATTTTATTCTATATCGGCTTTTCCCCATTCTATCGTGGTTTGTTTTGAGAATCTGATTTTATTTCTGTCTCAACATATCACTGAGAATCTGATTTTTTTTCCCCTTAAGGTTATGAATAAAGCGCGGATTCTTATTCATTAATGAGTTTCTAGAAGTAGCATTACTGTTTCAGGAACAGGCCTTGTGCTTAGCTCAACTGGATCAGCTGTAAATTCGGTAGAGAAGATAGCTGTAAAGGACTCCGGCAAGTTGCGCGGCCATGGATCGAGCCTAAGTCGGGTTTATCCTTCGTACTGTCTCCGTTATCTCCTGCTCAATGGAGTGTTCGGGGTGCGTGGGGAAAAGAGGGAGCTCCCGTGGTCTTGTGTCGGCTTCTGAAGCTTCCCAGGAAGGTTCAGGGGAGTCGGCATATCCCAGTGTGTATAAGCCTCCTAGGAATGAAAGTAACACTTTAAATTTTGATATATTTAACTTATGTATGATTATATGTTCTTGGCTGATGCATAATGACAAACGTTAAATTGATATGCCGTTTAAATGAAACGAAACAATTAACGCAAATGATTTGTCTGTTGTTTGATAAACGAATTGGTTAGCGGCATATTAATATGTATCGTTTAATTAAACATAACGTTAACAATGAGAGTCATTTTCGTGATCGTTAACCACGTTTGACAGGTCTACCAAGGATGGACCAAAACTTTTCTCAAGAGACCATCACTCTACGGTTGTTTAATCTATCCGATGCGACGTCATTGATTGAATGGGCATCTGACGAGCGGATCATGCGCTTCTCGACATGGAAACCGTGCACTACCAGAGAGGCAGCAGCTGATTTCATCCAAAGTTACATCATGCCTCATCCTTGGTTCAGGTCCATCTGTGTCACCGGCCGGTCTGTTGGGTTTGTGATGGTGCATCCAGTATCCAACGAAGAAAGCCGAAGAGCCAGCATTGGTTATGCGTTAGCACATGAATTCTGGGGTCGAGGAATTGCGACGGCTGTAGTAAAGAAGGTATAATTAGTTAATTACTATGTCAATCTTTACAAGATTTGTTAGGGAAAAAGCAACAAATTGATCCGTTTATGATCATGAATTGATATTTGGAAATTGGAATGGATATTTAGGTTGTAGGACAGATATTTGATGAGTGGTCACAACTTGAAAGGCTGGAGGCACTTGTGGTGGTGGAGAATGTGAGGTCTCAACGGGTGCTGGAGAAGGCCGGGTTTGTTAAAGAGGGAATTTTGAGGAGTTATAGGGTAATTCAGGAAAAGGGAAGAGAGATGATCATGTACAGCTTCTTGCGCACAGGTTCCTTGCACCCATAAATTGCTCGTCATATTCTCTTGCTTTGATTGGGTTGGATTTAATTTTATTGGTGGAACTTACAGGATGGAAAATACATTAATTTTTATGAAACCATTGATAGTTTGATACTGTATAAATCCATGTTTTGTAGGTTTCATAAAGGTCAGGGTACCGTTCAAATTTGCATCCGGATGGGCATTGTTTCTGTTATTTAAGGATTTTTGACTAATTTGAGTGTTGTTTTTTTTTTTGGAGAAATACTAATTTGAGTGTTTGGTACTGTGTGATGGAACAAGTCGGACATTGTTTCTGTTAACGAGTTAACCTCTGATTATTAGAACCCATGCAACCTTTTATGAGAAGCATGACTGACATCGGATGAAAAACGAGAAATCCCAGTCAGATGGCCTAGAATTTTGCCTTTTAAAAAAAAAAATCATAAAAACATTGTTGTTGTTTAATAGGTTGAGAGACTATTCGATCAATCAGCTCTTTTTTAATATTAATTTGAAGATTAGTTTGGAAGAAATATTGGTAATTTTATTTAAGTTGTGTTTGGTTATTATGGCTCCGTTTAGATGCGTTGAGAATAAGGTATGAAGAAGGAAGAAGGGAAGAAATTTATTGGGAAGGGGTAAATTTATTGGGAAGTGTGTAACTTTTGTGAAGAGTTTGGATGGTTAGAAATAAATTATTGGTAAAAAGTGGTTATTTCTTATTCCTTATTCCAGAAAGAAGCCATCCAAACGGAGCCTAAAAGAAGAACTAAAGAGTGAAAAAGTTTCTTATTTTCTCTACCAACTCTTCATGGGAAGAGAGAACAAGACTTCTTTTTATTTTATTCATTAATATAAAATATCTATGGTCTAAAATTACAAGGTGCTGTTTCTTTATGCAAAAATTAATTTGAGAATTAAATAAAATAATTCTTATAAGTTGCCAAAATTTTCAAGACCTGTTGTATAATTATTTTATGACAAGATTCAATTTTTTTTTTATAATTACTCAAAAATACAAGAGGGCATCCAACGACATAGAAAGTAGCTTGTAAAATTTTCAGTAAAAATCGGCCAGTAAAGAATTTCTGTCTATTTAAGGAAATTAGCAAGGATATCCAAAAAAATAAAAAGAAGAATCTCCAAAGAATTTGCATAAATATTTTGTATCTCCAATAACTATTTAGGTATATGTGTGCATCATGCTTTTGGAACCAGCCCTCACTTCCAACTTGGTTTGGTTTCGAAGGAAGAATGACAATTTCTATGAATTTTGTTTCAAGGACGGTTTGTGGAGCTTAATTACACATAAGAAATAGTTGGTGGAATGGTGAAGTACTCAATAGACCAACCGATTAAGGGATGGATATATATAGTGATAGTCCAAAAATTCTTGGCCCTTGGCCCGTCTTAAGGAAGACCGTTCTAAAATTCGGACCGAACCGGTCCTTTAAAGGGCTTTTCGACGGACAAGGGTCTAGAAGGGTCGGGTCTAATTTTTTTCCAAGACGGATGTTGAAGGGTCGGGTTTTGAAGGGCCGAATCCGACCTAATCGTTCAATAGTAGTGACTATTTGATCATGATGGGACGATAGAGATTAAAAAACTATTAAAAAAATTAAATGTTGGTATTATTTTAGAAGGACTTGAAGGGCCAAGGACCTATAAAGACCGGATTTTCGAAGGACCGGTCTCGTGTTTCGAAAAACAAATCCGTCCAACTCGTTCCATCTCGATTCTTTTTCTTAACTCGGTCCGATCCGACCCTTCTACCAAACCCGTCAAGTCCGGTCCTTTAAAATCCGGCCCGGCTCTTTTGTCTTTCACATATATATTAGGCGTTACCAACAAAGCTCGTATTGAGTGGATTTAAGAAACTAATTAATATGCATGGTGCATCACTTAAATATTTCAGCGAGCCTTAGACACATAATGACACGTGGATCCCACGCTTCGTACTCGTATTTAATTACAGGCCAAACTTTTTCCATAAGTGTATAATTTTAAACATGGCATACAATTTAATGTAGAATCACGAAGACGGGTGCATAACGTCTAAAACAATCACGAAATTGAAATGTTTCGTTAATCGTTTTGTTTTAAATACGAAACTGACTATTCATTCCGTTAACCGTTTTATTTTGAACGAAACGATCGAAATCACAAATATACATATAGACGAAACAATTTCAAACTTTCGTTAATCGTTTCATCTCGTAATGAAATAACCGTCAAAACAGTTACCGTTTTTATCCCTACATGAAGAGCACATGACACCTAAACCCCACTCGTCATTCTATGTTTTAGGGTATACAAAGTCCATGGACATTATACTTGATCAAATAAATCCATTCATTAAAAATATTGATAGTACAAAAATAAATCAAGATCAATACAATCCGAACGAAAATATTTCTTAGATATTTTAAATAAATTCCGAAATTTTATTTTATCAATTTATTCATAGCCATAGATATGTAGTGTAACATGAATTACCTAATTATTTCAATAATAATATGAGGATTATAGCAATTGCAACATTTATAAATTATAAGTATAGAGGTTAATTTGTGAAATTTTTATCCCTTTCTTCTTTTTCTTTTTCAGCTTTTCTTTTCCTATTTCTTAATTATTTTACGAAAGAGAATTACTCACTATAAGAAAGATGATTTTTACATAAATTTTTATAGCTAGATTTTTTTATTTATGTTTGACCTTCCTCTAATCGTTAGATTTACTTGTTGCACTAAATATAGCAATTTTTTTAGTAAGACTCAATTTTCTATTAATATGTCCTTAAAAATCTAACAATTTATTTTTGATAGACTTTTCAAATCTTGCAATGTCTAATGTAGCAAGTTTTTGCAAGGACTACTAATTTCCATACGTAGGACACTAATTTCCATCTTTACAAAGAGTTTCCTCTTCTTTTTTAAGAAATGTAAGGAGAATTTCTTATAGTGGCTAATGCTTGGCGCAACGGGAGATTAGGCATTCGTTTTCGAAGAGGAGCTTCAAGAGATTTTAGGGTGGAAAAACATTAACTTATTTATCTTATGCAAGCTTTTTTCTTTAGGGGCCGTTTAGATCGCTTAGGAATAAAGAGGAATAGTCTATTTCTAGGCGAAAACATTGGGAAGTGTGTAATTTTGTGAAGAGTTTGGATGATTAGGAATAAATTTCCGTCTAGAAAGAGGTTATTCCTCTTATTCCTAAGCGATCCAAACGGAGCCTTAATGATTCTGAGGATGGAGGCATTTGGCATTGGGATTCCAAACATGGTTTAAAAACTCGAGCGAGTCGGATCGGACTCGGCGCTAAACGAGGATATTTTCGTCGATTTAGCACGGATTAGTGATACGTACCTCAGGAATCGGTTGGAACTACTGGAATCAGCCGAGTTTTGAACTGAAACGGTTGGAATCAGGCAAAATGTGCTGATTTGTGACTGAAATTGGTCATAATCGACTGAAATTTGATGGATCGTCGCAGTCTCACCGATAATTGCATCCATTATTCGCTCACTCACATCCATCTCTCATAGTCTCACACTCTCACTCTTCAATTATTAGTCTAAACTCTGAAGTCTAAGTTCTCAACTCTCAAAATCTCAATTTGAAAGGGAAAGAGGAGGTACAGAAAAAGTAATCACTAGGCAGAAGGCGGAACAGGTGGTCGGGGTGGAAGAGGTACGGAAAAACTCTAGGTAGAAGGTGGAAGAGGTACGAAAAATCTCAATTTGAAAGGGGAAGAGTAGAAGGTGGTTTCAAAACTCGAAAGTGGAAGAGGTGATGCCGTGAAGGGGAAGATGAGGTACCGAAATTTTTTTTTTTACTCTTTAAATTTATTCTTGCCTTTATTATTATTAATACCCCATGTGCTTTCAAACCCTTTATGTGTTAATTATTGTTGTAATAAAATAAACAAGGCTTACATGTTATTTTTGTAAATTGTGCCTGATTGGGACGGGTATTAATTCGATTTTTGTCCATTTCGATTTTTGATTTATTATTAAAATTTTTTTAATTTGCTTACTTCTTCTAAAATATTTAATTCTTTTTATTTTTATAGAGAAATGGCTAGCGATAAAGGAAAATCAACGGACATAGGTTGGGACCATTTTATTGCAATTGACAAGAGTAAAAGAAGGGTTAAATGCAAATGGTGTAATAAAATACTAAGTGGTGGAATACATAGAGGAAAAGAACATTTAGCAGCAATTCATGAAAATGCTGCAGAATGTAAAAAAGAAAAAAAAATGTCACAGATGAAATCAGAAAACAAGTTCAGCAGTATATGAGAGCAAAAAAAGTAGAAAAGAACAAGGCACGAGCTCGAGATAATATGATAGTAGATGAACTAACTCAAGTATGTGAAGATTCCTCAGATAATGAATGCTCGGATGATGAATTACAAATGGCTTTACGTGCAAGAGGTAAATTTTTTACATTAAGAAGAGAAGTGGAACGATATGTCTAAATGCATGTTGGCGAAGGTAGTAGTCGTAAGAGAGTTACCAGGTCGGAAAATGTCGGTATTGGACCATCCCTTACACAACCTAGAGTTGATAATTATTTATACCGGACACAAACTAGCAAGCAACCAAAAATTACTAATGTTGTTTTAAGAGGAATCAAAGATACTAAAACATTTATTTGTTGGGCTTGGACTAAATTTTTTGTGAATTCTACTGTCGCAGCACATGCTGCAGATAATATATATTTTATAAGAGCTATTGACGCAACTCAAGCAGCGGGAGTTAGTGTTTCGGCGCCGACTGGTTACGAAATTTATAACAAGTATCTTTCCAATGGAAGTGGAAGAACAAAAGAAAGTGATAGAAGGATTTCACCATCACTGGGATGAATTCGGTTGTACTATAATGTGCGATGGATGGACCATAAAAAATCGCAAAAATATTATTAATTTCTTGATTTATTACAATGAAGGAACAACTTTTTTAAAATCAGTAGATGCCACCCGAAAGTTCAAAAGTTCAAATTATATTTGTGGTTTGATGGCAGAGGTGATCGAAGAGGTTGGTGCTTCTAGAGTGGTTCAAGTGATTAGTGATAATGAGGTCAATTTCAAAGCAGCAGGAAAATTAATAATGGATCAGTATAATATTTTTTGGACTCCATGTGTTGCTCATTGTATTGATCTCATGTTGCCATGTTGGAAGATATAGGTAAGGATGATACTATAAAACAGTTAGTACGCAAGGCCCAAAGTATAACAACTTTCTTTTATAATCATCAATGGGCTCTTAATTTAATGCATGTGGCCACAAATAATCGGAAATTGCTTAGACCTGGTGTAACACGATTTGCCACCAATTTTATTACATTGCAAAGCTTGTATTCATTTAAAGATGCACTTATGGAGATGTGTGTGAAGAATACTTGGGCACAACAAATTGAAATTTTGAAAACTCGAAAAGAAAGAGATGTTGTTGATAGCATCAAGAAATTGTTATTTGATCAAGAGTTTTGACTTTCGGTGGCAGAGACAATTCAATTGTTTGAACCGCTGATCAAAGTGCTTCGAATGGTCGATAGCGATGACAAATCAGAAATGGGTTTCTTGTATGAAGCGATAGATAGAGCAAAATTTCAGATTAATACATTTATTGGTTGGGCTTGGACTAAATTTTTTGTGAATTCTATTGTCGCAGCACATGCTGCAGATAATATATATTTTAAAAGAGCTATTGAAGCAACTCAAGCAGCGGGAGTTAGTGTTTCGGCACCGACTGGTTACGAAATTTATAACAAGTATCTTTCCAATGGAAGTGGAAGAACAAAAGAAAGTGATAGAAGGATTTCACCATCACTGGGATGAATTCGGTTGTACTATAATGTGCGATGGATGGACCATAAAAAATCGCAAAAATATTATTAATTTCTTGATTTATTACAATGAAGGAACAACTTTTTTAAAATCAGTAGATGCCACCCGAAAGTTCAAAAGTTCAAATTATATTTGTGGTTTGATGGCAGAGGTGATCGAAGAGGTTGGTGCTTCTAGAGTGGTTCAAGTGATTAGTGATAATGAGGTCAATTTCAAAGCAGCAGGAAAATTAATAATGGATCAGTATAATATTTTTTGGACTCCATGTGCTGCTCATTGTATTGATCTCATATTGCCATGTTGGAAGATATAGGTAAGGATGATACTATAAAACAGTTAGTACGCAAGGCCCAAAGTATAACAACTTTCTTTTATAATCATCAGCGGGCTCTTAATTTAATGCATGTGGCCACAAATAATCGGAAATTGCTTAGACCTGGTGTAACACGATTTGCCACCAATTTTATTGCATTGCAAAGCTTGTATTCATTTAAAGATGCACTTATGGAGATGTGTGTGAAGAATACTTGAGCACAACAAATTGAAATTTTGAAAACTCGAAAAGAAAGAGATGTTGTTGATAGCATCAAGAAATTGTTATTTGATCAAGAGTTTTGACTTTCGGTGGCAGAGACAATTCAATTGTTTAAACCGCTGATCAAAGTGCTTCGAATGGTCGATAGCGATGACAAATCAGAAATGGGTTTCTTGTATGAAGCGATAGATAGAGCAAAATTTCAGATTAAGTAAAATGTTGGTGGCAAACACTTTAAAAAATGGTGAAAATTAATTGACAATAGATTGGAAAAAACACTTCATCAAGATATACATGCAGCACGTACAACATCTGTTTGAATCACTTTTTTTTTTGCAAATGTCATTTAATTTCATCTAGAACAGTATTAGCATATTATGACGGGGCTCAAAATGATACTGAAGTGGTGCGGGATTTGAAAAACGTTATTGAGAAACTACAACCAAATATTCTTCTACAATTTCAAGCCGAGAAAGAGTTAAATTTTTTTAATATGTTTGATTATATTTTGGCTACAATTGGCTTGTACGCCATTTGAATTATTTGTATAAATTTTTTTTATAGGCAGAAAGGTATCGTTGAAAAGTCGACATATTTTCTTTAACAAAATTACTCGCTGCAACGAAACAATAAAAACCTTGGAAATATGCAAGAGATGAATGTCCGAATTTGACACTCATTGCTGTACAAATTTTGAGTCAAACGGTTTCTTCCTCCCAATGTGAGAGAAATTGGACAACATTTGAATTAATACATACTCGAATAAGAAATCGTTTGAAAATGGATAGACTTGAACATCTTGTATTTTTCCATTATAATATGCGACTTCAAGAGCGACATTTAAAAAGGAGATATGAAGAAGATAATTTAATTGATCTTGAGAAGATTTTTCATGACGAAAATCCTTTGCAACCTTGGATAAGGTTATACTTATACTATTTTATTTTAGAATTTATAAAAAAATATTCAATAGATTTGTTATATTCTAGGCTTTAATTTTTCGTATTCAATAGATCTTGAAACACTAACATAAAAATTATTGGAATGTGATATACCGCCTCTAGCACTCCCATATTTTTCCCATACTCTGAAGCAATCAAATTTTTGAGAAATTTTAAGAGTGTTTGAAGAGAATCCTACTTCGGCTTTTTTATTTTTTATTTTTTTCTTTCTATGGTGCCGTTTGGATTGGTAAAGAATAAGGAGAAATTAACTATTCCGGTATAAATTTATTCCTGACCATTCAAATTCTTCACAAAGTTATATACTTCCTAATATTTTCCGTCTAGAAATAGACTATTCCTCTTATTCCCAAACAATCCAAACGGCCCTGTAAACAAAAGCCCCTAGGCATAGGCGAGTTTACATTAATACAATGGGTGTCACTGTCACCCATTTTTTTAAATAATGTTATTAGAGATTAACATTTGTAGTTGTCAAATATATTTGTGCTATAAGTCTTATCTATTTGAACCCCATAATTATTTACGTAAATTTTCATTATTGAACCCCATATATAATATATTTTATTTTCTATGGTAAAAATATTGTGCTGCTATTTTTAGCTGATTGTGTGGGCCATATCAATTAAATAACGATCCTAGACACTAATAGTACAAATGACCAAATTAGTAGAAACAATATTATTTGAATTGTCTTGCCAGTTGCCTAATCCCATCTTCGTTTCAGAATCCAAAAACGACAAAAAAGAAAAGAAGGTTGCAAATCTAATAAAAGAAAGAGAAGTGCTCTTCAGCAAAGTATTTCCCAAGTCTAATTTCAATTCCATTTTCATATATTACGCATAGAAAACGAAAAAAATTTGTAGAAGCGACTAGCTCGGCGATTGAATCTCTTCTTTCGCGGCAGAAAAAATTTCTTCTAATTTCCGTAGGGTTTTCTCTTCTAATCATCTTTCGCAAGGGCGATTAGAAAAAGATTATTATTCTTCAAATTGGTCCTTCTATGTTTATCAACCCATTGTTTTTAGATTATAAGTACAATATATCAAAATTTTGGTTTGCAACACAAATTGTTGTTTGAAACACGTCCTAATTCTTCCTCTTCATCTCTTGACAATTTTTATTAGAATTTATTTTGTAGTTCTTTCATTTTGAAACTTCAAAATTATTAGAGTAATGAATGTACAATATAGTCTAACTTTATTTACATTAATTAAGATAATTTAAATACTACATAAATTTAGTGAACCCCATCACAAAAATTTCTGGACTCGCCACTGCCCCTAGGTCTATATGCTTTTGGAGTTGTTGTGGGATAATACTATACTAGTAAAATTATAACTTTTTCAATAGTCTGATAAAATTGCTAATCGTTAATAATAATGTTTGAACTATCTGGTTCAAAATAGACCTAATACGAATGAACTAAAGTTATTCCAATAAAATATTTAGTTAGTAAAATAGCATTAATCCGACACTATTTGAATAAAGAAAAATATTTGCATCCAGACAAAAATAAAAACAAAGATCATATATAAGGCAGTGCTATTTTTATAAATCCAAAAGTACCAAATCTATCCCCATTTTTTAAGCGTTTAACACCAATTTCTCCATTTTAAATCCTTGACGAATATCTCTATTTCTAAACGTACCAATTCAGAAGTCATACTAAACTAAATTTATGTGATCCGATAGAAAATATTTTGAAAATGTTTTATAAGAACAAAAAAAATTAAACATTCAGACCGAAAAATATAAATTTAAATTCATGATTTTCATTGTAAACGTACATGTACACGTACAGTTTATGTTAATGATGTGTGTGTCACAATTCATGTGTTCGTTCTAGCTAGTTTCAGTGCTTATTTATTTATTGACATATGCAATTGTTTGAGTGCTGGGTTCAAATTGACCTGAAATAATCATAAAATTATTGAAGATTTTTAAAACAAAGATTATTGTCAATCCTTCAAAAATTTAGGACAAACTAAAATCTTTTTAAGGCAAATAGGGGCATTGACTATTGTTCAGTTGCTTGAGTGCATCAAGTAGTAGTTAGTCATTAGAAAATTGATAAAGAAGCCAAATAACAATGAAATTAATTTTTATATATCGTAATTACATTACAAATTACATCTTAGAAACATCTATCCAATGAAATCCTAGCATTCCTCTCTGTAGTTTGAAATATCATTTTCTTCCTTTCAATGACCTAATAGGTGCAAAAAAGTTTGTATTGAAAGCTCAAGCGCTCTTTCCGGTCTCCCTCGATGGCATCTCTCAACTCATAGTTTGTTTGCATTGGAAACTCAGAGACGCTGTCCACCGTCTTCCTTAATATCTCTCAACTCATAATAAACACCTAGGGTTTATGGAGAAAAGGACTTGTATGCCATTCTTGGTGTGGATAATATATTTCATCTTTTAGGCATGACTATCTAGAAAAAAACAATACATCCGAGACTTATAATAACAACAAATGTTGTGCTAACCTGTTAAAGGCCTTAAATCAGATGTATTCCTCCACACTCTCAGTCTCTCACTTTCATATCTCGGTAAGCTCATGGAAGTGCAAGCATAACAATGCTGCCCAAAAAGAAGCACTCTACACAAAGCTCCTGAGAAAAACATAAGTGTGTCGGGGCTGAGGGAGCATTTCAACTGGTTAATGAGGCTTTTACTGTGCTTTCAGATAGGGTAAAGATGAGAACATATGAAAGGGAGGTTGCCAATGGCTTTGTCACTTGTTAGCAGGTCGAGTCCTAGGTCAGCATCCAAACCGGACTTTGTTTAGAGCTTCCCTATTTAAGTTAGATTCAAAGGGAATGCTTGTAGATAAAGGCCGGTTATATGTACAAAGGATGAGCTAAAACTGCAGGATATATACGGCCAAGGCTAAGAAAAAGCAAAAGATGGTGGAGAAAGAAGAGATGCAGGTTGGGAGGGAGAAGAGTGCACAAAAGGGAGGCAGAAATGCTCATATGGTGGTTTTAGGGCATTAGTTTTGAAAGTCCTAGCTAGAAACTTCCGTTTTAAATTTATATCTTTGGTGCATCTGTGCTTCTTTTTTTTTCTCTTTTTTCTTTTTTTCTTTGACAGTAGGCATGTGTGCTTCTTCAATGTGTCACAATAATACTAACAGTTCTCTTTGAAGGAATCACTACTAGAATGACGATTATTTGTTTCGCAAAAAAGGCATCCCTATTCCGACACGAATTGTTATCTGTGTCCACCTAAAGACGCTACCTAAGCGACCCCGATACTCTAGCCGCTAATAATAAACATCTGTGTCGCGAGGACGCGGATTACTTAACGCGTCCCTATATCTGTGTCGGGATAACGACACACACCAGGTTCTTCGATCGCTTATCCAAACAGTAAGCGCGTCTCTATTTAGACGTTTCTATGTCGGTATACTGACGCCTATATCGAGCGACCCAGATAATATGTTGTCAGAATTTAGCGGGGCCCACACACTAAATTTGTCGGTAAACCGACACCTTAGATCAGCGACACAGATAATATGTTGTCAGAATTTAGCGGGGCCCACAATTTATAATAGTCGGTATCAGGACACCTATTATTAGCGACACATATAATTTATTGTCAGAATTTGACGGGGCCCACAATTTGGTACCACACTATTTAATTCCTACGATTTTAATTAGTCACAGCTATTTTGAAATTCTCAGCCATACACATTGAATCAAACAAAAATCACACAAATATATATTGTGAATTGAATTGAAAATCATCATCCAATACAAATAACAAAAATCATCATCCAATACAAATAATAGGTGTCAATGGTATATCTAGCTTAAATTATCATATCCAGGCACATACTAATTCTCAACTTGCTTGCGCGAAGTATTAGTAAGTAGCGCTGTGTATTTCCCCATAGCATTCGACATGCTCGCAGATGCTGCACTTAACCCTTCTTCATGTGTGGCCTCCTGTGCAGTGGTGTTGCCCATTGGTGGTATTGCCAAACTTCTGTGTTGCTGAAAATTGACCAAAACATAGAAGTAAGCAAGCACATTAATAAAGTTAAACAAAATTAATAACCAAGCAAGCACATTAAAAAATTGACCAAACCCAATATTAAGGAAGAGTAGGATGATAACCAAGCAAGCACATTGCTGTAAGACTATAAAGAAGAGTAGTTATCATCCTAGTCTCTGGTTTAACAAAACTAATAACCAAGCAAGCACATCTCTAGTTTCTGTAACACCATAAAAAAATAAACAAGTTCACATAATCTAGCTATTGATAGAGCATTTTCTTTGGGATTGAATTTAATTTCAAATGATAAAAAACAAAATGAAATGATAGAAAGAAACAAACCTATAATGTCCTTTGCACAAGAGTAGCACCGTGAAATAATGGTAGCAAAGCTTGCATGGATACTAACTATTTCTGTTTAACAAAGAATAGACATACGTGAACATAGAAAACTTTCAAACTGCCAACAGATACCACACAAAATTTTAAATTTATCAACATTGATATTATTCTATGAATACAAGATGACTTTCCTCATGAGAATTATAATGAAGTAGATTTACCTATGCAACAAATGGTGTTTGTCATGTTGTCACCAATAGTCCTAATTGGATACCTTGCAATTATACAGAGGCTTATAAGCTTCCAAATAAACTTTTCAGCAGTTTAACATTTTGAAAAATAATTGTATAATGTTTATCGAGAACTTATATACATAAATCTGACAGAGATAAAAAATGTTTTTAGAATAAAGACAGGAAAATACTGTTCTTCATGGTCTTGAAGAGCTTGTCTTAATAATTTGGCATCTTTAGTTTTCAATGCATCTTGGACATCTTTGTACTGCAACAATAAACGAACATATTAGCAGCAAAAAAAAAAAGATCCAGATGGTTCACATATGTAAACTATGACAGTATTTTAGATTGGAAAAATGTTGACACCTCCATGAGATTATACATACTTCTTTAGAGATGACAGCTTAGGTAATATACCAAGTGAGAGCTTCATTTGAATTAGGTACTTCATAATTATTCTAATCAGAAGAAAAGAAAACAAAAATTAGTGTATTTTGCTAATTTAAATAGCCAATTGATCTCTGAAATAAGCCACATTATACATGAAAATAGTAATACCGTATATAAAAAAAATAAGAGGAATTACCTCATATTCGACATATTTAGAGGATCGGAACGTCGGTCATTGGGATTGGAACACGATGCGCTCCATGACAAGCTGCGATGCGGCAGACGCGGATGCAGACGAGGCAGATGCAAGACGCAAGACGGAGTTGCGGAGAGGCAGCGCAAGATGCAAGACGGCGTTGCAGAGAGGCGGCGCAAGATGGAGTTAATGAAGAACCAGTGGTCGAATCTGAGTGGAGAGGGGTGGATCGGGTGCAGATCAGGAGGGATCTTGGCGCCAATGGTTGAAGTCGACGCGACGGCACCAGAGAAGACGGAGAATAAGGGGTAGTGTGATCGACGAAGAGGTTGGATTTTTGGGTTGAAACTTGAAATAATTTGGTAATTTGGGAGAGGGAGGGGTTGAATTTGAGGCGTGATTGGGGGCGACGGTTTTCACGATGACCTAATTCCATCTACAGCCATATCCATGTAATATCTCAACTGTTTGATTAAAATCTAATGGCAATGAATATTTAACGTAAAGTTATACATTATAGAGGCAACGAAATGTGGCATGGACCGCTTGGTGGAATAATAATGATCAGAATACAACTGTCAATGCTTTTCTATGTATGATTATAATAATCATACGATATGTTAATATTTCATATCATATGTTTATATATTAGACATATCATATCATGTAATCCAATAATCGTTTCTGTTTGTATTGTCAATAATCCAAAAAAAAATTTCAGTTTGAAGTCATAAAATCATTCGTCAACATATTTTAGCGGGTAAAGGAGAGAGGAAAAAAATTTTGGCGATGCGCTTAAAATTAAGTCGAATATTTAATGAAATTTCAGGAAAAGAGGCGGCAAAAAAATTTACTAATTCGATACATATATAATGAAGGATGATATCATTTAACTTTATCGTGATGATTTCAGCAATAACAAATAATTATTACGAAAGATTAATCTAAACTCTAAAGATATTTTATAGTATGTACATGTATAATTATATCATATATTTAAATATAGATAGCGTTCTAAAAAATAATACGATAAGATCGTGTTGACACGACACGTGCGTGTATTAAAATGATACAACACGAGTATAAAATTGACATGATATGATCGTGTTACTATAGTTTGCTGAGACGTTAGAAAATTTAATTAGCGCGGTTCGACACGACACGATTCAGCACACAACACGACACTAACATGACACGAATACAAATTAACACGACATATCAATACTAATTTAATTACTGATATTTATTTTCTTTAGTAAAATTAATGTTTTAAATTAAATTTAGATCATGACACGCTCTTATTAACCATCATTTGACTCATATATATTACTCTTATCTAATTATAATATTTTGTCAAAACTCATAAAAATTTTAAACTCAACAAAATAATCAATTATTAAATATTAGTTAAATTGTTTCCTTTATTTTTTAATAATTCTTCACAATTTTTTTTAAAAAATAATATAATAATCTGACACGACTAGCACGACGCGTCATTCGTGTCATTCCAGAATGCATGTCGTGTTGCCACCTTTGACCATTTAGCATAACATGACATGACACGACACATGATGTCAAGACAATACGATACGAGACTCCAACATGATCATATTTGACACGACACAACACATGATGATGTTATTTTGTTAATATGTTATTATCGTTGTATCATTAGTATGTGCATATATTTTTTAATTAATATGTTATTTTGATAATTATAATAATGTTTTAGATGGTACATGAAAATATATGAGTTTTTTTTAGCAGTATAGGGGCCGTTTGGATCGCTTAGGAATTTGGAGAATTTGGGAAAGTTGCAATTTCTAGGAATAAATTTATTGGGAAGTGTGTAATTTTGTGAAGAGTTTGGATTGTTTATAATAAATTTATGGTAGGAAGATGAAATTCCCCAAAATCCCATGGGGATCCAAACGGCCCCATAACTATTTAAAGGACATTTATTCCTTGCAGAAATAGATTAACAGTATAATTTATTTAAAGGACATTTAAAATAAATGGTACATGAAAGTAGATGGTATAAGTATTTATTTTGATCATTTGTATGTTTATCTTGTCTATTTTATGTGTCCACTTTATTAAAGCGATGACAAAATTGCAGAGTAATCAATTTTCAATTATTAGTGCATGCATTGTATAATTTTTACTATTATTTCATTTTGAAAAATCACGTTTGGATACCCTTCGGAAAAGTATAAAATATAATTTCATACAAATACTCAATATAAAGATTAAATCTAACAGTTTGGAACGGTCATTTCAAATTTGAAACGCGAATACGGTCATGTTAAACGGAGCACATCAATCCTATACATTGGACTTTTAACATTTCTCATCATTTTTTTAAGCAAATATTAATTTTGTTTAGAAAATAATTTTCCTGGTATATAAGGTCAATTTAATATAGTACGTCGTCATTGCTAAATAAATATTATTTTTTAGGAAATGTGTTTCTTGTAAAAAAAAAGTTCACTGGATTGATTATGAATTTATTATGAAAATTCATCAATATCTAAATAGTTTGATTTTTTTATGTGCATTTTTTTGTTCATGTACTGATGTACGAGTTGAAATAAAGATGAAATGTTGAATAGAAAAATACATTGTGTTTGCATTATTCGTATAGAAACCAAATGTCCGTAGAAAAGTAGTCGTGGCCTTTCAAGGATTGTCTGTGAGATGTGTTGTCCCATCCTTTAATGTATTATACATTTATACATTAATTAATAATTAATTTAGGTAACTTCTACCGTCTATACTTACATGGAGTCTACACAAAAGATAACATAGTAGTGAAAATTACGGCACAGAAAATCTTTCAACTCAAAAAACAACGTCAAATAAGACAGATAGTGATATTTTAAGGATTTTCCGCATTTTATGGTATTTTAAGGATTTTCCGCATTTTATAATATGTAGCTACTGGTATTGCAACGAAAATAATATGTACCATTAGCTTCTTCACAGAAAAAAGGGGGGGGGGAAACTTCCATTGACAATCATAATAGTTTCGCGTGACAGCTGTAAGCACTTCGATTTCGCGATTCTAAGACTAAGATATAAATTATTTCACATGTTGAATATAATTGTTTATAAGATAGTACAATTTGAATTAAGAGAAGTTATTGGATTTGATCCAACGATCCACATGCAAGCTCAAACAACCTATTCATGGGTCACGATCTTTGGCACATGAAAGCAACCAGTCAGGATATGCCATTTGTCGGCGTCTGACTATGTGATTATTATTATTATTATTTTTATCAACGATTATGTGATTTTGCAAATACATCTAATAAGGAAAACTATCATCTCCAATAGTGACATAAATGGAGAATTGAAAAGCAAAGAAGATTCTAGTGTCCAGCAAATGTAGTTGAGAAATGCATTTTATCTTCTATTTTGCTACTTCGGTACTTCGCTTCATACATTTTGTTTAATTCGAAATTTTTGCCAGAATCATTTTAAAGTTAGCCCAATTCATTTTAAATATATAAAAGTTATTTATCAGATCTGCCATAATCCATTTTTAATAACAAAGAAAACTTGACATGTATCAACAGAAAGTATATATTAAATTTAAAAAAAAAATTTGATTTGTTCCGTATGTAAGTGGTGCCATAAAAATACTATATTAAACTATATATTAAACTTGACTCCACAAGAATATTATTAACAGAATTTCTAAGTGGTGCCATAAAAATACTAAAATAAATGTAAAAATGCTTTGATATGTTCCGTATGGATACATTAAACCTGAATGTAACATTATGAATTTTCCTTATAAAAAATAAACAATTTACGATTTTGTAGGATTTTTAACAAAAAAAAATTCCATCTAATTAATGAATATTACTAAATTATGAATAAAAATCATATGAATTAACTAACAAAAATATTAGGCGATGAAATTTGAAAAGTTAAGACTGAGATTAAATCAAGTTCTAAATATATTATAATAGTACAATGCACTGAACTAAATTTACATCTGATTTGAGATGTTGGATCTTGAAATAAACCCAAAAATATTATGTCTCTCATTATACGTGTGACACCAATATATTCAGCATATTTGCGTCCCTATACAGAACTTGAGAGTGTCTCTCTTTTGAATATTTATGTGTCTTAACTTATCTATGTCGGCCTACCGACACCTAGTAAAAGCCCTCACGTCCGCTTTTTCCTTTCTGCGTCGCTACTTGATTTAGCGACTCTAATATGTCGGTGGTCCGACACAGATAAACGAAATTCTAGTAGTGAATGGACGGTTTTAACCTGCATGTAAAATTAATTATTATTAGTATACTGCAAGTATTTCTTATTTCTTATATCTAAAATTCATTTTGGTCCACAGCTTGACTATTGATATCATCATTTCCTTCATTTTGGTTTTTATAAATTATTAAATTGTGAAGACAAAATACACAACTACCTTATTAATTAGGAAGCACTATGAAACTATGACGTAATGTGCCGAAAACTTTTAAGAATAAAATAAAGCTTCGCTTATTTACTAGCAACAAGAATCAAAATATTAAACAGGCCGATATATGCTGCAGGTTAAAAAATAGAGAAGTAAATGTTTTTCTTTGATATGCATAAGATTATAAACGAACATTTTTTTTTAGATATTCTTAATTAAGATTAGAAACGGTAAAATATTTTTCTTTGATATGTTCTTTGTTGGATAGTAAAAAATTAGCATTATTCTACTTTAATTATTAGCATAACAGTATCTAGCGTTATCTAATAATTTAGCAATTTAAGAACTACATCTTTTCACAAATACTAATACAGATACTATCAACTTAATATGATGTCAACATAGATCACCAAAATTTGCGTTGATGAATGTTTAATTTAATTTTGTACGATCTAAAAAATATCTCAATCTCAATCTCTATCTCTACCTCTACTTATACTTATAAACGTACGGATCCGAAAGGTGTTAACACGCTAGATCTAGCAAGTAAACATATATTTCTGTCGTTTGATCAGTTTGATATGTGGTTGGATATCAATCGTCAGACGAAGCAACAATACATTTTGGTTTTTCATCTAATAAAGAAATAAATTGAATAAAATATCTATTTGTATCATTGGTAATTAAGCAACACATTTTTTATTACCTAATATTATTTTATTTCTTTATCTGCCCACGTACGAGTACATCTTATGCTAGTAGTAATAAATATTGAAGATACAATGCAAATATTATATCTAAAAAATAATCTATTTTTTAGAAGATGAAACAACAATATATTAAGAAACGTTCCTTTACTTACAAAAAATTATCCTTTTTCAGAATACAAATTTATATTATATTAATTAAATTATTTATAAAATAAAAGTGTATTTAAAAAAGAAATGAATATGAATATCGGGCCGGATCAACACTAAATCCGGCCCAAAATGTCTTTCCTCAGACTCAGAGCCTATTTATTAACCATAACCATGAGAGGCCTCTCCCACAGAAGACAGAACCCTCTCTTCTCTTTTGAGTCTTTTCCCTGTTTTGTTTTAATTAACGAAACGAAACATATAAACTGATTAGCTGACGGACGCTACCCCTAAATCCCTCTCTCTCTCTCTCTCTCTCTCTCTCTCTCTCTTCCGATCAATTCATCGATTTGAACAATCCATTCAAAAGGTCGGCGGAGAATCGGAGGAATCAGCAATCCCGTGCTTTCTCGTAAGCTTCTTCCCTTTTTCAATCCAAGCATTGCATTGTTTGTCTCGAAACTCTTCGTCTTATTGGGAAAATCGATTGGTAATCCGATCTCCGAAGAGCTTTCGATACAGATTGATTTGCCAACCCATGATATCAGCAAAATACTACTGATTTCTATGGTAGAATCGAGTAACTATTTTTAAGTAGGGTTCTTCACAAGCAATCCAATTGGGTTGGTCACCCCCTTAGATTTAGGTCTAAAGGGGTTGTACCAGTGGTAAATATCTCATGTTATTTCTGACTGTTACAGATGTTAATTGACGTAATATTGGTTTTGGAAAATAGATCAGAATATTGCAAAATATTTGATAAAATAGGTGTATAGGAACTTGAATTTTTGGAATCATTAGCCACAAGGGGTACAGCACTAACCAGAATGTATTTTGTGCTGCTTTTAATGCTGGATTAATTATTTGCATGTCGTGACGAACTATAAGCTGTCATGTATACCCTCAGCAAAATCGGAAATATCTGTGTGGGTCACTTGTCCAGAATACCCTATTTTGTCTTGTTCTCTTGGTGCACAGAAACCTAACCGGTAATAATTCTGGTAATTCTTCAATTTTTTATGAGTTTCGAGGCATAGTTGAGAGAACCACTATCTTATCCTGGTCAACAAGTCATTCCTTATGTCGTCGATTTTATGATACTATATTGTATATCTGGGGTGGGATGAAACTTGAAAATGTTCCTTAACTATTTACTGGCTATCTTTAATTATATGGTCTCTAAATACCTGATTTGTTCTAAAAAAGTTTTGTTTCTTTCCTTGTGTAGGTCAATTGAGTATGACAGAGGCTACTGCCAAAATGAACCATACAGATAGCCTTAAATTTTAGTATAACAACCCCACCAATCAGAATATCCGAAGGTCTTAGAAAACACCTAAAACAAAAGCCACTAAAGCATGGAATGTAACCGAGATGACGCCCTACGGGCTCAGGAGCTTTCTGAAAAAAAGTTAATGGCCAACGACCTAGTAGGTGCAAAAAAGTTTGCATTGAAAGCTCAGGCACTCTTCCCCTCCCTTGAAGGGATCTCTCAACTCATCGCAAACATTGACGTACACCTGGCAGCAGAAACTAGAGTTTCTGGGGAAAAGGACCTGTATGCCATTCTTGGTGTAAGCCCGTCAACTGATGATGACCAGTTAAGAAAGCAGTACAGGCGCCTGGCTTTACAATTCCATCCTGACAAAAATAAATGTGTCAGGGCTGAAGAGACGTTTCAATTGGTAAATGAAGCTTTTACTGTTCTTTCAGATAGGGTGAAGAGGTTGTTGTACGATCAGAAGAGGAACAATGGAGCTGTGAGGAAGCAAACTGTCGTATCTTCTGGTGCTGGTGCTTCAGGTGGGTCAAATGGGTCTTATGTGCATACAAAGCAAGCAGAGTCAAAGGCCCGGGCTCGGGCCACTCAGGCATCCGCACGGCCTGCTCCTCGGCCGACTACAAGGCCACAAAAGCAACTGTCCACTTTCTGGACGTGCTGCACTTCATGCAAAATGCAGTACGAATATTTGCGAATTTATCTGAACCATAATTTGCTTTGTCCTAATTGCAAGAAGCCATTTCTGGCATTAGAGACGGCACACCCTGGCTCTAGCAAGGTGCCGTTCCCAGCAAATGAGACAGCAAATACTGGCTCCAATAATGCACCGTTTCCTGGAACTGAGGCAGCACACGGTGGCCCCAGCAAGGTGCCACCTCAAGCAGCTGAAACAGGACATCCTGGATACAGCACGTATTTCAGCACATCTGCTGCCTCTAGTACATTCAAGTGGGGTCCTTTCGATCGAACTGCTGGGGTTGCAAGTGCCCGTGCCACTGCAGCAGAGGCAGCCTATGCAGCTGGTAAAGTGAGTCAGGCTTATGGTTTCGCGAAGAGATCCAGAGAGGAGTCTCAGGCAGCTCTGAAAAGAGAGAGAGAGGATGTCATAAGGAGGCGGTATGAGAACTCTGCTTCCTTCAAATGGAGCTCTAGTAACGCTGCTGAGAGTGCAAATATGGATGCCGGGTTGGGTGGAGAGAGTCATACCCAACAACCCACATCGAAAAGGATCAGGACTGATGAAAGGGAGGTGGGCAATGGGTTCGTCAGCAGTGGATCAGGTCGGGTCCTAAGTCAGCAACCAAACCGGACTTTGTTCAGAGTTTCCATTCATAAGTTAGATTCAAGGGGAATGCTTCTAGAGAAAGGCCGGTCATATGTACAAAGGAAGCAGGAGGAGATAAAACTGCTGGATATAGCCAAGGCCAAGAAGAAGCAAAAGATGGTGGTAAAAGAAGAGATACCGGTTGAGGGGGGAAATAATACAGAAGGGGCAGCTGGTACGGGGGAGGTCATGAACGGAAAGAGCAAGAAGATTGATAATATTGCTGTACCTGATACGAGTTTGCAAAATCCACCTGATAATCTGTTGACAATGGATGTGCCTGACCCGGAGTTCCATGACTTTGATGGGGACCGGGTTGAGAAAATATTTAAACCTGACCAGATCTGGGCCACTTATGATGATGAGGATGGCATGCCTAGATTTTATTCATTTATCCAGAAGGTCATATCTGTAAACCCATTCAAAGTTAGGATGGCCTTTCTGACTTACCGTACCAATTCTGAATTTGGGGACCTGAACTGGATCTCCCATGGCTTTGCCAAAACATGTGGTGAATTCCGTTTAGGCCGGTATGAAACAAACTATACAGTCAATGTGTTCTCCCACCAAGTCAAGTGGGAGAAGGGGCCCAAAGGAGTGGTTATAATATTTCCTCAAAAGGGTGACATATGGGCCCTTTACCGGCACTGGTCCCCTGACTGGAACGAAAACACTCCAGATGAGACAATATATAAATATGATATGGTTGAGATATTGGAGGATTACAATGAGGAGAAGGGAATAACTGTGGCTCCACTGGTGAAGGTGCATGGATTCAAGGCAGTTTTCAGGCAGGATCCAGACCCGGCAAATGTGAAGCGGGTCCCTAGAGAGGAAATGTTTCGTTTCTCCCATCAGGTACCCTTGTACCGACTGACACCTGATGATGCTGGTGCCAAGGGTCCAGAGCTCATAGGATGTCTGGAGCTGGACCCCGCAGCAACTCCACGGGAGTTGCTACAGGTGACAACTCCAGAGGCCACACAAGAGGCAGCCATGATCAACACTTAGGAATTGCTCAACTCCCTCTCATCCTCCATCAACCCCCTGTTCTCTCATTTAGTGGCGTTTTGAAGTTGGTTTTGATTCTGTATAGAGTTTTATAGCCATTTTTTTTTGGAAAGATGCGTTTGGAGATATGGTGTCTTCTCTCTTTATGTAAGGTTAGTTCTCAAAATCTCTCTTTTTAGGATGCAGCTTATCTTTATTAGTTTGTTAGCAGAAATGGTAATCTTAGTTTGCAAAATTCCCATAATCAACCTTTCCAGTGTTATGTGAAAACTTCTATACTTTCTAATATTTGTTTCATAACATTCTTTCTTTACCTTTCAGAAATTGAAAGGTATTGAAAAAAGGGCAAACGTGTCGTGATCTATCAAGAAAACAAGAACATCATTGATGTTGGAAATACTGGGAGCAGTTTAATGCTATATGTTCTATTATAGATTATATATAGATATAGAAGAATTATCTTAATACTACTATATATTAAAATTAAGTCTTAGTTAACAACATTTTATTATATGCATGTGATAATAATGATTATTTATCCCTTATATTCTTTGTTTATATACTTATATCATTGATCTCTCTCCAAACTTTCTGAATTGAGGAAAACTTGAACAGAATTATTCATGCAAAAACTAATTGAACACTAAATCAAAGAGTTATCTAAATTCTGTAATCTAAAGAACGATTTTTTTTTTATATGAAGTTCTGAATCTTATCCTGGACAAATATTAGTATAAGCCCGGTAAGTTTGTGAAAAATATCTTTAAGCTTAATCTCTGAAAAGGAAAACGATAATTGAGTAGATCTAAGCTCAGAACTGACCTTTCAGTCAAATTTCTTTGATCCTGAAGCAATTCAAATCAAATGCAAAGTGCTTCCTTTCCTCGTAGAATTAGGGTACTACTAAACAGAGAGTTTTTAAAATAGTTAATGGAATTTTAAAAATCATTAAAGGATTGGTGCAGATCGGTGTCAGACTAGATCTCTAGAGGTGTTATTTCTGAAATTCAACATTACTAACCAATAAAAGATCAATTGATCTATAAAAAAAAGGTTGAAGGATCAAATTAATCTCTGTGAAATAGTTACCTCAATTGAAATAGTGCAGATCAGCATCAGACTAGATCTCTAGAGGTGTTATTTCTGAAATTTCAACATTAATAATCAATAAAAAAAAGATCAATAGATCTGCGAAAAATAGGTTAAAGGATTAAACCAATCTGATTTACCTTAAATAAAATAGTGTAGATTAGTGCTAAAGATTGTATGCGCAGAGTCGCACAATGGTTTATTGTATGCAAATTTTGGGAATTCTCCTCTCGAGATTGTGAGATACAAAGAGAAAGGTTTTTCTTTTGGGAAGGGGGTGAGCGGTTGTGGGTTAGGGGGTGGGGGAGGGGATAAATTAGTTTATAAAGTAATATGAAGCAAGAAATAGGAAAGTCAGAACCTCGGGAAATCCGTCAACTAATCAAACGGCTCCTAATAGCAGTTTCTTCGTTTATTATTAAGGAAAGTGCACTGTATAGAGACACTCTCTGTGGGAATTTATACTTGCGGAAAACAAAAGGTTATATTAGGAACTATTATTATAATATTCAAGGCGTTTTTCCTCGGGATATCCGTCTACCAATCAAAACTCATAATAGTGCATTTCCCTCTTTTACATTTTATTCAGAAAGAATGCAGTGTATATGTACAAAATTGCAGTAAATGTTTTTTTTTTTGAAAAAAAAATAGGGCACATTTTGGAATTTTTTATATTGTTTAATGCTTATAATTATCTAAATAGAGAATTCTTTACAACTTTGGTGCATATGAAGTGTCTCCGTATATAGTAAAATGTTGATAAGATCATAATGCAAAAACTAGGGAAATTCTGGAAACTTTGAGGCCAAGAAGAGGCAAAAACAAATATTAATGCCTAAAAAACGAATATCAGTGCCTGTTGGTGACCATCTAAATGGCTGGTTGTTCATTTATGAATATTTAAAATGATAGCTCCAAACTGAATAATTCAAAAAATAAATTAACTTTATTTGGATTAGATTCACAAAATATGAAGACTATTTCGTGAACAATTTGGACTAGAAGAAAGCAGAAAAAAATGTTTAATGGTTATCTAAAATGCTATTTTTCATAGTGATGTTATCTCTAGTCATGGAAATCAATCTATGGCTAATTTGTATGTGCACTTAATGAGAAAATTGAAATGTATGAGGAAAATCGCATCTATTCCTTTATTTTTTTTTTTTTTGCTTTTGCTATCGATTTCATTTGATCCTTGTCTAAGTGTGAAGTTTTTGGTTATTACATGGTCAAAAAGGAAAATAATAAGGTCATCGAGGAGGCTCTCACCAAGTATTCTGAAATTGTTACCTTTGGACACACACATCAATTTTTTTTTTGGGTGGGGTTCTTGTACATGGAGCTTTGTTGGGTTCCAAAATTCTATTAGCTAGGATTTTGTAAGCAGGTTGCAGGTATACTATACCATTACTGGTTCTATTGGTGTTTTTATGTTTGTTCCTCAGTGGTCATGCTTACTGTGAATATATTACCACCATTATGGGAATACCCGTGGCTAGGAATGATTGCTTTAAATTTTTAGATTTTGATAAGTCCTTTAGTATTTTGGTTTTGCACACTTGCAAAATTTACTTATCAGGTTGCTAATTCCTCTCAGTTTATTCTTTTATTTTTGTACTTTCTGCAGGACTGAAATAGCAGATTTAGGTGGCAGCCAGAGGATTAGAACTTTCTGAGGTTTCTTCTTATACCAACATTAATCTAGGCCAACTCTCTGACCTAACTCCAGTTGTGGGTGGTTTAAAAAACATAATAATAAAGTTAAAAAAGGAGCTATGTTTGTTTTTATTTGTTACCCTTTTTGTTTCTGGAGTTGGGTCAGTTTTAACTTTAGGGTTAATATCAGCTAGTTGCTAGCTAAGCTGACTCCGATTTACTGTAAAATGCTCTGGTTGAAACTATATGGTAGTAAATATAGTCTTCAGTACTGTGCAATTTTGTTGTTTTTGTTGTTGTGCTGCTTGTGAAGTTTGAATTATCAGGGAAAGCCGTTTTCCTAGGTAAAATTTCTCCTGATGTATAATTTATTTGCTGAGTTCTTCTTGTCCAGTATTGTCAATTCTGTAGTATAATATGTATAGTATTGAAGCGATCGGTTCCTGTAATATGCCTTTTAAGGTTGCCAGTCTAATTTGGCTGTAATGTGTACAACCACTTATGAGGGATTATTCAGTCTTATCTTATGAATATCAGAGGGATGGATGGAAACAGAGATGAGAGAACCTTACCTTTCAACTAATTGAACTTTATTAGAGTTCAACTCTTTACCAGTACCATGCCTTAGCCATTTTGACTGGCTGCATCGTTTTTACTGTGGCTGTGTGAAAATTTTTAGCATGGCTTGTGGATTTGAGGTGCCAAGCGTCATTTTTTGCATCTTACCATAGAGCAGAAAAACAAGTCAGATTGGGTAATAATCTTAACCCCCCAGCCCGAGCGGTTTAGAAATGCAGAAGCTAGACTCAACACAATATTAATCAGGTCAATTAAGCCTATAAAATTCATAATCAAAGCCTTAATTCAAGGTATTTGAATAAATGAACTAGCTTATTGATCATTTTGTGCTTCAACAGAACACTATTAGCAGAAATAGCCCTTGCAAAACACTCTGTTAGGTCTTTATATGTAACAATCTAGTGTATAGTGATTAAAAGTCTGATTGGTCAAGTGTAAACAAGAAATTATTCAAAATATCACAAACTGACAAAAGACAATTATCATAGTAATGTTGCTCAAAATAAACACCGTGAAACCCAATATTGGTTATGCTTCTATATTGTTCCCCTTTTGAGACTATACAAAACTCAACAATGGAGATTACAATCTTCAAACCAAAAATTCTATTCGAATCAAATCCACTTCCGAAACCCAAAAGGAAAAAATAAACAAAACAAAAATCTGAAGAATACAAGACAAAGCCATCATCTCACTGCTTCTTGTTGTAAGCAGTGCAGTCTTTCCTAATCTCACCTTCGGCACTTGTCTTCACATCGAGACTTCCTACCTTCCCAATAGCAACCACAAAGGCCTCGAAAAAGGCAGTCTGGTTGGCAGCGAACCACTGCACAATCGGCCTCGACCTGGTGTCAGTATACAAAACCTCATCTGACGTGAGAAGCCCGTAACCGTTAACAAGATTACTGAAGTAAAGGTTATCAAAGGTGATCGGCGTGAAGGGATCAAGGTTGACTGCAATTGTGGGACCTACATTTGATGGGCAAGCCTGTTTCAGCTGATCGGCAAACTGGGGATTAAACGTCGGGTCAGTCGCACCGAGCTGACCATTGTAGTTATATAGGCGATCAGCAAACCGACTGCAGTGGCAAAAGCCGACTGTGTGGGCCCCAGAGAGGGCAACCAAGTCCACCAAGGTGAAACCATGTTTGTCGAATATGGCAATGAGTTTGTCAAGATCGAAATTTGGACCCGGCAGGTTGCCGTCAACAAGACTGGCGTTAGAGACGAGCCCATCATACCGGCCAAGTTCAACAGTATAGCTGGGGCCGCCAGACTGGCCATATAAAGATGCTAATTAGAAAATCCAGATAGATGAAGGGCTTAACAATTTGGTTTGCTTCATAAGGCCTGCCTAATCATACCTCTATCTTCTTTAAAAAAGGTTACTCATTTGCTATTGCTACTATTCTCTTTAGATATTTTGGTTCTGGTATCACATCTGGGATTATTCAAGGAAAAATTGGATATTAAATTAAAGGACTTACAAGTTCTATGGCACAACTAGTAGCCAGTGCCAGGATATCAGCACAGGAAACGACACCTGGGCAGGCTTTTTCGACTTCCTTCTTGGCTCTAATGACGGTGTCAAACCCGTCACCTGCGAGTGATTTGTTATCTGATGAATCTTTCTCAGCATCTTCTGTTGGTAATGAAATCAAGACTGATGCATCAGAGCCCTGCAAATAATAAAAAGGAATGAATGATTTAACAATGAAAATTAAGAAGCAAATAAAGAGAGGATAATATAGAAACTTTTTAACAGTGAATTACATTGTGCTTTTGTAGCAGAATTCGGTGTTATACTTTTCAATGTCTAAGATCGATCGTGAGATAAACCAAGCCTAAATGTAATAGTGTTCTTAAAGAACTATATTTTTCAATTAAACACAATGAATGTAACTAGTTGCCCCGGCCTAAGAAAAGCCTGATCGAGTGGCAGAAGAGCTTCTGCTGCATTTCTAGCATCTCTATATTTTATTTTTTTTTAGTTTAGTTTTCATCTTTCTACAGTGGTTGTCGTACCATTTTCTAGCATCACATTAATGGGTCCCATAAGTTGAATATGCTTTGGGGTGGCAATAGCTATATCCTGCTAAACAATTTGGTTCAATCACGAACAATTATGTGCTTGGTTTACAATTAATAACGCATTTTCCTAATTATCTTTACCATTTTTCTAATACAAACCTAAAAGACTCGGTTTTCATGACATGATCTGTAGGACATTTTGAGGATACAAAACAAAAATCTAATAGTGTTTTTTTATTGGATGTCATATGTACCCACATTGAAAATTGATTTAGTCACAAGTCACAACAAACAATCTCATGTGATGATTGCCTAACAAATTTTGATTGCGTTATAAATTAACAACTTTGATAACTACTTATATAGAATAATGTTCAAGTGCTACTATATAAGGTTAGAATCAGAATTAGCTACAACGCAAGCAATTAAATTGTGACGGTCTATTAAATTTATTTAGGTAATTAGTAACTCTGGTATTTAGTTGGATAACTACCAACAGTAATGTTTCTCATAAGAAAAAAAATAGATACAAAATTCCTAGCTACTAAATATTGTCTCTCTAATTATTTACATCTTGCTAATAATATTTAGTATTTATTGAAGTTCTCATTATAAAATAACCTGCCTCGCATTTTATAATAAATCAGATCGCAACAATGATGTTTATAAAGTTATTTTAATTTAAGAAGCGTGCCTGCATGTTTGAAACTCCAACTGCAAAATATTAATATTTTATTTGTAAGATATTCATTGGCAATCAACAACCGGATCTCTATCTAATTAACAGAATTAACTGGAATTGAATATAATAAAAATATCTTTTGCAAGCTCATTATTAGTTTTCAAAAAGTAGACTGCAACTACAACTAGAGCATAAGCATATCGATCGTTCAAAGTTCAAAGGCATTTGACTTTGATTAATTGTTCAAGTAAACAAATGTTATTTCATAAAAAAAAAGTAAACAATGTTAGGTGCTTAATAGAGGAAAATTGTTGTCACATGGGCACCTCACGAAAAAATTTTGAGTATACAGATCTGAAAGGAACATGGAGCTCAAAACAGCGGCAAGTATTGGGTTTTAGAATTTGTTTTGGCTTTGTCTTCTTATTCCTCGGATACATGTTTTGTAACAAAAAAATTGTGTAACGGTGCTATACAGCCACAACACGAGAAATATAAAAATGCCACATTGATAAAATTGGATCATATCATTTTAACAATTAATACGTACAAAAATTTAATTTATCATCATACGAACATGGGCAATTATGTATAGGGACAAAAGGAGAGAGAACAAAACTATTCTGTTACTTGACGTAAAGATGCACTAGACCATATATTATAGCCAGAATAACTTATATGACGTAAGAACTGAGTATACACAAATAAGTCAGATGATAAATATTGAACATCTTCTTAGAAGAACCATCACTCAAGTCTCAAGATGCTAATATATATAGCCAACAAGAAAAGCCAATACCAAAGTTAGCGGTTCAAAATTGTATTTCAAATTTTGGGAAGAACAGAGCAAATTAATTTCAAGTAATGTTATATTATGTTTTTATTCGTAAACTTTTCATTAGATCGTTCTTTTGGGGGAAAAAAAAAGGAAGCAGTACCGTGATCATGGCATCATGGAAGAAGAGACGGATGACGGCGGGAATTGTCACAGCCGTCTCGTTAATTTTCTTCTTCACTGCCTCACACACAATTTGCCTCAAATTGGGACATGTACTCTGGTAATAATCCGACGACAGCGCCTCTCCGGTTGAAACACTACTGACTGCAATCAATGCCAATATCATGATCAATGTACCTCTTCTGGCTTCCATTGCAATGTGAAGGATATATGACCAAAATTAATTGAGTATTTTGGGACAAGGTGGTTGTTAGAAGAAGAACTTGTATATATATACTTGTATAACAGGAGCAATGAGGAAACGAAGGTTTAGAGTGGAGGACGGCTTCAAAATAAAAGAAAAGTAAAATAATGAGGGACGGCTTTGTTTCCTATAGCCTAGAGATAGAGAGAGAGAGAGAGAGAGAGAGAGTTCTCACTTAGTGCTATTAGAGGCCTTTGTTTCGGTTTCACTAATATAATAGAGTTTTTTTTTAGAGAACCTAGATAGCGGCTATCTAGAAACACTAACATAATAGAGTTATTACGTTCATTGGTGAAATATGACATAATCCCATGATTGTTGGCTTTATATTAGGAGAATGTACATTAAAGGTCTAATGGAGAACGACTTTTTGATCTATATATAAATCACTTTATCAAATCAGATAAAATCAGGATTTAAGTTTAAGGGTGAGGATCCATTTAATATGAATTTTGAAGATTACTTTAATAACCTATATAATTTTAATAAAAGATTTCCTTCTTAAAAGTTACATTAATTAATTCAGTTCAAGAAAATATTTTTTATGTAAACTACGCAAATTTGAAATCAGTTAAATTATTTGAACCGGATATTAAGAACACAGAACTCTTTCATTTAACTCAAAGAAGTTTGCCTCTTTTTTTCAAAAAAAAAAAAAGATACCAGTTATCCAAGGTGGGACTGATTTTAGACAAATAAGACCAGGATACAAATTGAACCTCAATCATAAGACGTCTAGAACCCTTATGATTAGCTAACACACACTCTTGGATTGTTGCTATATATCATGCACCAATTAGTTCCAAATTGAACAATTTGTTTTTGTTCAAATTAGTCTTTGGGTTCCCGCTACAGACCTGCGGGGCCGTTTGGATCGCTTAGAAATTTGGAGAATTTGGGAAAGTTGCAATTCCTAGGAATAAATTTATTGGGAAGTGTGTAACTTTGTGAAGAGTTTGAATTGTTTATAATAAATTTATGGTAGGAAGATGAAATTCCTCAAATTCCTTGCGGAATCCAAACAGCCCCTACCATATAATGCCAATTGCTGATTGCAATTACAAAATAATTTTGAGTGTTCTAAGAAAATTTGGTTTAAAAGGGCCTACAAGCTGGCTTAAAAGTTGTTATACAATGAACTAGTGAAAGTTCCCTATTGGGGTTCACAAAACTGTACTACAGAAAAAAGAGAATTTGCTATATGTATCAAATATTTTCGTTTTTATTTTTTTTTATAATCCACATAACTATTTATTGAAATAATGAAGTCACAGAACTTAGCAAAAATACTCATTTTTTTTTCAGCAAATCTTCGTACAGAACTTTGCAAAGCACTCTATATTTGACAAAGGGAAAAAAAAAATTTGACATATTTAAATTTTGTCGGCCTGAACAAAAAGCAGCCATATTGCTCGACCACTACTTCAGTTATTGAATTATATAATTTTGATAGAAGGCCACATATGATTGGAATTAATCAATTTCATGTGGGGACTCATTCTTTGTTTCTTATCTTATCAACTGTTCATAAAACAGGCTTATCATTGGAGTAACAAAATTAATTAAAGAGAATAATAGAATATACAGGTAGCTACGTCCACAGAAGCATATGCAAATGACGAACAAATTAGTACTCCAAAAGTTGATGAGGCCTAATTAAACCGCATTACGTCCTGTCACCGAAGTCTTGACCATATCTGGTCAAATTATCAAAAAATATCATTTAAATACAAAAAATACAAAACCACGTATTGTACTTGAAGTACAAGTATTAGACTGTAGATAACTGGATGTATCCAGTAGTATAACAACAGGAGAGTATTTACGATAGAGGTGTGCTGGGTATTTATACCTAGGATGTACTGTATACATATACGGTTCAATACAATACATCGCATTACACAAAATTTATTATGGTATCAGAGCCTATTTGGCTCACGCCTCGTTGAAATCGATCCTTGTTCCCGATCTCTTCTCGCTTCTTCTCCGATGGCATCGCCATTACGTGATCCACCTAACCTCAATCAACCAGTTCAACCTCTCGATTCGACAACCATGGCGCCGATTCAGACTACGAGTGTGCCAATTCAACCTCTTACTCCTCCATTGCGTCCTCCTGGCTTCTTCTCTACTTCCTTCAATACTTCCAGTAGCACTCGTCCTTCTCCTCAATTCTCCATGGCGCCACCTGACAATTCGGGGTTTCTTGCACAAGCACCTCCAATGGTGTTCTTGAATCTACCAATTCACACGAAGCTGTCAAGATCGAATTTCTTGGCGTGGAGATCTCAAATCGAGCCCCTTCTCCATGCATATGGCTTGAGTAGTTTCATCACCTCTCCTCCTATGTCTCCGTCAGCTATGCATTCTGCCACTGGTCAGGTACAACTACACCCTGACTATCTGAGCTGGTATAAGCAAGATCAAATGATACTTGCTTGGCTGCGTACTTCATTGTCAGAAAGTGTATTGGCACAAGTTGTCTCCTGTTCAACCACATTTGACCTCTGGCGACATCTCACTCAGTTGTTCTCCGCTTCTTCACGAGCTCGCTTAACAGAATTGAAGACGAAGTTACAAACTGCAACCAAAGGAGGAGGCTCCTGTGCAGAGTTTATTCAGCAAATTCGAGCTATTGCTGATGAACTGATGTTTATCAGTTCTCCAATTTCTGATCAAGATCTGGTCTTGACTTTGCTTCGTGGTTTGGGAACTGACTACAATGCATTTGTAGTTGCTATCAACACACGTGCGGAACAGATCTCCTTTGTTGAGGTTCAATCACTATTACTCAGCCATGAATCTCTCCTTCTAACTCAGGTTTCTCAAAATTCCTCTCTTCCCTCCTCTGCACAACCTACTGTCTTCTATACACACAATAACACCAGACCACCGAATCAGCAGAGAGGTTTTCGACAGAACCGATCTCGTGGTTTCAGGCCACCTCACAACAATAGCAGGTCTCGTTCTTCTGGTAATCAACCTGGACCAGCAGTTGCTACTTCTGATAACAGTTCTTCCAAGAATGAAACTTGTCAAATCTGTTACAAACGAGGACATACTGCAAGACATTGTTGGTGGAGATGTGACATGCGTTATACTGATGAATTCCAGTCCAGCTCATCTCTTCCTTCCTCCTCTGGTGCACCTCAGGCACATGTGGCTCAAACTTCAAATCCTTCTACTGGGGTGACTGACTGGTTCTTGGATTCTGGTGCCACCCATCATGTGACGAGTGATATCAATAACTTGTCATCCTTTGAGCCATATGAAGGTCCTGATCAACTACACATAGGTGATGGTAAGGGTTTAACAATTACTCATATTGGTTCAGCCACTGTTTGTCTTGGTGTACATTCCATTATTTTGACCAATGTGTTGCTTGTACCAGATTTTACTAAAAATCTTATTAGCTTGTCTCAAATCTTAGCTGACAACAACCTCACTATTGACTTTCATTCTTGTTTTTGCATAATCAAGGACTCCCTCACCTCCAAAATACTGCTTCAGGCTAGGACTTGTAATGGGTTATACCTTCTTACCACTACTGCTCCTATTTTCCCTCAAGCTCTTATAGGAGAAAGAGTTGCTGCTGACCTATGGCATTCTAGGCTTGGCCATCCCTCTTTTACTGTTACTAGGAAACTTATTGCTGATTACCATCTGCCTTGTAATAAGACTGAGTTTCATATGTGCATTGCTTGTAATTTGGCTAAAAGCCACAAACTTCCATTTAGTTGTAGCAATTCTTTTTCTGTTGCTCCTTTAGATTTAATTCATGCAGATGTGTGGGGTCCAGCCCCTGTTGTAACTAGCAATGGCTTTAGATACTATGTCATTTTTATTGATGACTGTACTAAATTCGTGTGGATTTTTTTCTTACATTCTAAAGATGAGGTGTTGAAGGTCTTTACTAACTTCAAGCTACAAGTAGAAAATCTTCTGTCCGGTACCATTAAAATTTTGCGTACCGATGGTGGTACCGAGTTTAAACCCATTGCCAAACGGTTTCCTCAGTTGGTGCACCAAATTATCTGTCCTTATACCCCTGAACAGAATGGAGTTGCCGAGCGTAAACATCGGCATATTGTTGAATTAGCTCTAGCCGCTATCTCTCATGCGTCTTTATCTCTAACTTTATGGGATGAAATGTTTTCTAGCATGGTTTACCTAATCAATAGACTTCCCCCTGCTAATTTCTCTACGACAAGTCCTTTTGAAATGTTATTTAATCGAGCTCCTGATTACTTATCCTTGCGAGTTCTAGGGTGTCAGTGTTTTCCTTTTACCAGGCCGTATAGTCGGCATAAACTACAACCTCGTTCTACTGCTTGTGTATTCTTAGGTTATGCCATGTCGCAAAAAGGCTATAGATGTTTGCATATTCAGTCTGGTCGTATCTTTGTCTCGCGCCATGTTATATTTAATGAACAGGTATATCCGTTTCAATCTGAGTCTGCACACAATCATACCACGACTTCAGCTGAGAGTAATGACGTATTATGGGCCCCATTACTTCTTCAGCGTTGCCAAACCGATGCTAGACAGATGCTAGCGGCCCAACCGATGCTAGCGGCCCAATAGATGCTAGTGGGCCGTCCGCTTGTGAGACTGCCTCTCTCAACTCGAGCGGCTCATCCGATGTGTCGGCCCAGCTTGTTCCCTCTCCCATTTTAGCTGACAATAGGCCGGTCCGCTCCGCCTCTGCCCGTCCTTCTCAACGGTCATCAAATTCAAACTCGACTGACCGTGAAACTGACCAAGTGCAAATCATAGCACAGTGTCCCTGTTCTTCATCCTCTACTTCTCAATCCACTTCCGTCTCTTCTGCAGCTTCAACAGTTGATACTACATCTGGACCTTCTCATGTCATGGTGACTCGATCCAAAGACAATACCAGGAGATCAAAGAATTTCCCTGATTTTCTTGCTTATATGGCAACCACACCAACTGATTCGGACCCTACTACCTTTCTGCAAGCTAGCAAATTGCCTCATTGGCAGGAAGCAATGTCAAACGAGTTCAGTGTTCTTCTCCACAACAATACCTGGGTTCTTGTTCCCCCTCCAGCCAATCAAAATATTGTTGGATGTAAGTGGATTTTTAAGACCAAACGACATGCTGATGGCACGGTTGAGCGCTACAAAGCACGGCTGGTGGCCAAGGACTTCACTCAAGAGGAAGGCGTAGATTACTTCGATACTTTCAGTCCTGTGGTTAGGCCTACAACTATACGTATTGTTCTCTCTATTGCTGTCTCAAATCATTGGGTAATTAGGCAGCTTGATGTGAGCAATGCGTTTCTTCATGGGGAGTTGCATGAAACAGTCTACATGCATCAGCCGCCGGGCTTTGTCAATCCTGCCATTCCCTCTCATGTGTGTCTTTTGAAGAAAGCGTTATATGGACTCAAACAATCACCTAGAGCGTGGTTTCAAACCTTAAGTGCTGCTCTTCTGGCGTTAGGCTTTCATGGTTCTAAGTTTGATCCGTCTCTTTTCATTGCACATCACAACGGGCAAACTGTCATAGTGCTAATTTATGTTGATGACATCATCATTACTGGGACCTCTGCCTCAGGTGTTGCTACTCTCATCAATACTCTACAGAAAAGGTTTGCTCTCAAAGACTTGGGTCCCTTACATTTTTTTCTTGGTATAGCGGTTCATACCAACAAAGCCGGGGTATTACTTTCTCAGAAGCAATACATCCTTGATCTCCTCTGCCGTACTCACATGGCCAATGCCCAGCCTATGTCTACACCAATGGCGGTTAACAGTTCTCTGTCCAAGTATGATGGTGAGCCCTTTCACGATCCCAAGTTGTATCGAGCTGTAGTTGGAGCCTTGCAATACATTACCATCACAAGGCCCGACATCACATTTCCGGTGAACAAATGCTCCCAATTTATGCACTCACCCACCTCTGTGCATTGGTCTGCTGTCAAGCGCATCTTACGCTATCTCAAAGGCTCTGCTGATCATGGCCTACAACTGAAACCATCTGGATCTCCCCTCCTTCATGCGTACACTGACTCTGACTGGGCTGGTTGTCCAGATGATCGACGATCAACCTCTGCATTTTGCATATACCTTGGACCCAACTTGATCTCCTGGAGTTCGAAGAAACAACCCACCGTGTCCAAGTCAAGTACTGAAGCCGAATATCGAAGTTTGGCGCTGGCTGGGGCAGAACTTGCATGGGTGCAGTTTATTCTTAAGGAATTTCATATCACATTGTCTCAACCGCCAGTATTATGGTGTGACAATATAGGGGCTACCTATCTTGCCTCCAATCCAATGTTCCACGCTCGCACGAAGCACGTGGAGATTGACTTTCACTTCATCAGAGAGCGTGTTGTCAACAAACAATTACTGGTGAAGTTCATATCGTCGAGAGATCAAATTGCGGATGGTTTAACAAAGGGCCTTACAGTCAACAGATTTTTAGATATTAGAGACAAGTTGATGGTATGTTGTGAGCCATCCACTTGAGGGGGGGATATTAGACTGTAGATAACTGGATGTATCCAGTAGTATAACAACAGGAGAGTATTTACGATAGAGGTGTGCTGGGTATTTATACCCAGGATGTACTGTACACAGATACGGTTCAATACAATACATCGCATTACACAAAATCTATTAACAAGACTCGAACCGGTTTTTGAATTCAAAAGAAAAGATGAAGTTCATAAATTATCAAAATTGAAGAAAAATAAAAATATGTTCTCCTGTGTTGAAGTGTTTTCTTAGAAACTCTAGATAGAGACTATCTAGGGAGCAATTTATTTTAAAGGAATTTAGTTATTCAGCAAGAGATTGGAAAATTGATATCTTTATTAATTTTCGACGAGTACTTAATTGATTCTCAAATTCAAATCTAAGAATCAAGATGCTTGATGACGCGATGTGAACAATGTTGCTCAGCTATTAAAGGTTCTATCTGTGCCACATTTCTAGAATGTCAGAAATACCATACTTTTTTTATTTAAAATTTTAAAATTGCAACGTCTAATCCGAATTGTTGATCTTGTTCATATCAATGACGGATGTGTTTCCACAAAAATTTCTAATTGTTGGAATATATTTGGTACTTGATCCGTAAGTTTTAAATGAACGAATCTAGTTAACTAAGATAGATTAATTCTAAATTTCTAATATATTTATTTTTTGGCTTATGGATTAAGTATCAAATGGATTATAATAATTATAAAATTTTATAACAACGTATCCCTCATCAATAAGAATAAGATCAATGGTTAGAACTAGACATTTTAATTTTAAAATTTAAAATAAAAAATATAAAAAAATGTAGCATTTGTGGCACTCTAAAAGTATAGCACTATAACGTCCCTCCTCTCTCTCTCTCCACAATTAATTCTGGCCATCAGATCATTCATCAATGAGGGGCCGTGGGGTGCATATCTAAATTTAGCATTAATGAATTTTTCATGTCTAATCTCAGTAAATTAATTGTTCTTCAATATATTCCATTGTTTCAAAGTTACTACACTTGATCTTAGCCAAAAGGCCGAGAGTTTCAAAGTATGAATTAATTGAATTGTCTTGTACAAATATTAATGTAGAAGCTTGACATAATTTTGTTATTAGTGTTATTTTCGTTAAAAAAAAAAGTCGTGATGGGTAATAAAAAATTTTATTCATCAGTTCGTATAAAGAAATTCAAATGTTTAAATATTAAGACTTCAACAAATCAACTCCCAAGTAGTCATTGACAATGACGAACGACCCTTAATTAGTAATTATGTGGCGGAAACCGACAAGCAATTCAATACCAACATTTATTAGAGACTGGAATAAAGACAACGTAAGCCCATTACCTCTGCATCTGCGCAAATTAATACATGCAACTCACCTGCAGTGAAACACTACACCATTTTTTGCTATGAATCTGTCACACACGATCCAAGCACTATCAGGAATGTGCCAAAGCCCGTTAAAGATAAAACAAATATTATGATTTGAATTTGACGTGGCAGCATGTCTGGTTGACAGAATGCATGCCCGTCACGTTACCTGTAAATCAAGCTCCTGCCCTGCACGTATAAAATAATTAAAAAAATAATTTGAAATGTTAACCCACTCGAACGGCCTAAATTAGATCTTTCGTCACACAGCATGCATGCATGATGCATTACGGCCGTTTGTCATAATTTGATTATCTCTTCCTTTGTCAAATTTCTTGTATTTTATTTATTTTTCCTCAAGGTAAATATTTATGGAACATTGACTTTAGATTTTATGGGGAAAAAAAAAGATTTGAAAAGAAAACTTCGGGTAGGATTCATACATGCTTTTTAGCCAAAAGTTATAGGTCTCAACCCAATAATTTGCGCCCTAAAATAAACGCTAGATCTTACTATATCTGTGGTAACATCTTGAGATTAATTAATGGGATACACAATTTGGTGATTCCGAACCATTGTATTTTGTTTGGTCGGTTTTAGAGTGAAATATATAAAATATTTTTTACATTTAGCAAAATAATAATAATAAGCTGTCCTCAAACTTTTAGGCCATTAATATATAAGGTAAATATATTACGCATCATGTGGCTTTCGTGCATCATGGTCTTATCGGTCTATAATTTTGTAAACTGACAAATTAAATTTAAACAATCCAACATACATATTGAAATTTCATAACACACAAAATTTTATTTTAAATTTACTATTTTTAATATTTTAATATTTTCATTATTTAGAACGTTCTTACTACTAGCTTGTATCAAAAAATGACAAGTTTTAAAAAATTCAGAAAAACTATTTAAAAAAATGACAAGTTTTAAAAAATTCAGACAAATTATTAAAAAAATGTCAAAAAATATATATAATTTTGTTTGCTAGGATATTTCAATATGTATGTTGCATTGGTTAAATTAGATTTGTCAATTTGCGAAATCACCGACTAACAAAATTAATGACGCACGAAAGGCTCTATGTATCATATCATGATGCATTATAGATTTACTCATTTAAAATTCACTTTGTGCATGTTACAGCTTGTCTTATGAAGTCTAATATTCAACTTGTTGGAGTACCGTCAAAAAATTTGTTAACTGGAGTTCTATTTAGGGAGACATTGAGGCATGGCAAGTGCATGCACCTGGTTTTTAGAAAATACGACTCACAAAAAGTTTTTCTATACATTTGAAGAAAAAAAGCGGAATTGCTTAAGACCGTCTTTAAGATTTTATCATCCTCACACGTACGTTGTAACTAACTTCTCCCTCCTCACGCGTACGCTATCTCCCGCTCCTTCCACCTCCTCCGTACGCTATCTCTCGTCCCATCCCTTTTCTCTCCACCTACGCCTCTCCTTCAACCATGGCCTCTCCTCCAGTATCGACGCCCTCCCATTCCTCTTCTCCCCACCACTAGTATCTGCTGCTTGACAGCTTCCCGCCTTCTCCAGTTCCCCTTCACTGCCGACCATCAACGCTTTCAATTCTGCCCTATATTCCTTTGAAGTTAATATATATAACTGTTGAAGTTATATGTGTAACTGTTGAAGTTATATATGTAGTTGTTGAAGTTATATATGTAACTGTTAAAATTAATATGTTATATATGTAACTGTTGAAGTTAATATATATATAACTGTTGAAGTTAATATATATAATTGTTGAACTTGGCATATTTAAATGTTGAAGGTAATATTTGAAGTGGACATATTTAAATTGTTGAAGTTGGCATATATATTAACTTCAACAGTTATATATATTAACTTCAACATTTAATTATGTTAACCTCAACAGTTATATATATTAACTTCAACATTTAAATATGTTAACCTCAACAGTTAGAATCAATATATAGTGTGTGTGTGTGAGAGTACGATATTATCAGAGGGTGGGAGGGGGAGGGGGAGCGTACGCAGGAGGGTGGGGGTTGGGGAGCGTACGCAAGAGGGATGGGAGGGGGGAGGGGCGAGCGTACGCGGCAGGGAGGGAAACAGAGCGATTTCCAAAAATAGAAAGCACGTGATCCTCGGATGTGATGGTTTCCAAAAATAGAAAACACGTTAATGGGGATGATCTTTATCATCTCGGAAAAAAAGTGAACAAATAATTAAATAAAGTGAAAATATATTTAAACAAACTGAATATATAAATGAATAAAGTGAACAAATATGCGAAATGTTACGAGATACACGTTGAGAGATCCTAGATATAATTTCCCTTCTTCATCGCAGGTTACTGTTAAAACTTAAAACAATCCCATTGGGCTCTTGACCCATCCAATTAGATTACAGAAAATCTTTTTGTTTTTGTGCATTATTAGGCAACGGTTAGTCCTTGTCGTGTGGTTCCATTTTACGTTTATTTACTTCC
The DNA here is from genome assembly GCA_028095005.1 of Rhynchospora pubera. Classification (NCBI taxonomy): domain Eukaryota; kingdom Viridiplantae; phylum Streptophyta; class Magnoliopsida; order Poales; family Cyperaceae; genus Rhynchospora; species Rhynchospora pubera. The sequence goes on from CM051461.1 coordinate 182,607,696, forward strand.
AAATTGTAACATTGTTAACTATATCACCAAAGATAATAAAAAAACTGCAGGTCTAGCCTAATTTCAACAAAGAGATGTAGATTCATTAATCTTAGTACGATTGTAAGAAGCATCTCTACAAAGAAATAGATGTTGGATGCAACTTACTTTAGAAAGGAAAAAAATAATAATGATAAAAATAAAGTAATCAGATATATTGAAATTCAAGCGAGGGGGCGATGTCGGGGGACACGAATATTGATGCAGTTTAGAGGCGATTTTTTTAGCGATTTCCATTCTTCCTAAAATTCCAGAAAAATCTCAAAATTCCTTCCAAATTCGAGAAAAATACAAAACCAAATTGAAATTCTTACAGTTTTTCATTGATTGAGAGGCGATCTAAGGAGTTCGGTGACCAGATCGACTCTCTCTCAAACCATTCACTCCCAATCTCAGGCGATTGAAGCTCTGCGCGTTGAATTCGAACCCTAGACGAAGGCGAGTTTCTTCGACGATGGAGAGGTGGAGCGGAGAGGCTAAACTGTCAAACCTTGAATCAGCCATGGCAATACTGATGGAGGCATTTAGGCACACGATCACCTTGATTCGAGCAGATCTACCTCCTCGAGAGATGTTGCAGCAAGACAGAGGCTGGAAAGAGATATCTGATGAGACTAATGGCTCGATTTACAACAACAGAGGCAAATCAGGTCGAAAGTCGGAGATTGTCAGACTAAAAACTGAAGAATTGAGGCAACGATCATCACCCTCTAATCCACTGTGCTTCCGATGTGGTAATCCTGGACATCTCGCCTATTATTGTCCAAATAGTATTGTGTGTTTTGTGTGTGGAAAACATGGGCATCGGGCACGTGAATGCTCCTCAATTGAGGATACCACATACCAGTTAGAGATTGGTCAAACAACCAAAGGGACAGAGAAAGGTGAACAGGAGATAGAAGAGGCAAAGTGGGTTGAGGTTGTGAACCAGAAATATGCATTTACTGAAGTGACTCAAAAAATAGAGATGTCTAATTCGGAGATTCAGAGATTATCCAAAGAGTTGTTAGAGACCAAAGTTGAATTGGGAGTTTGCAAAGAAGAATATATACTTTTAAAGAGGAGTTTCGATAACATGATATCAGGTCTGAAAATGGAAAAAGATATGCTGATTGCAAACATCGCTGCCTTAGAAGGCAAGATAAATGATGATTTGAAAAGTCAGATTGTCTCTATTACAAAGGAGAGGGATGATTTGATGTCTACAAATGGAAAGTTGTGCTCAGAGTTACATGAGGCAGACATGCTTAGAAAAGATTCTATTAGCATGATAGCACAATTAAAAGATGATAAAAACAAGCTTGGGGCAAATATTAGTGCTTTGAATGAGAAGTTACATGATGGTGATATTAATGTGGCAAATGTTACTGCAAAGGGATGTCCAGGAGTCAACATTAAGAAAGTTGAATGTGAAGTGAATGAAGGATTGCAAAACAAAAAGAAAATGGAAGAGAAAATAAAAGAAGAAACTGTCATAAGGGGAAGAGAATTGGACGTGATAGGTAGAAACATTGTGGAGTCTGATTCTCAACAGAAGATTGAAGTTCTCAATGATAGTGAAGAAAAGAAGTTTATAAAGAATAAAATGAAGAAGACACAAAGTGCAAAGGGAAGGCAAAAGAAGTTGCAAAAAAAGATATTCCAAACTGAGTCAGATGGAGAAGGAGGTATTGTAATCAAATTGGTTGATCCTGGATAATAAATTGAGGTTTTGTGCTGGCATGAAGGGATTTTGAGGACATTTAGGTGGGTTGTGCGCGCAGAAGAGTTGTAAATATTCGATTTTTAGGGTATTTTGAATAGTTGTGGTTTTTGGCTGAGACAACGAGCTGCTAGTATAGAGGATTCGATATTTCTATGCATTTTTGTTCATTGAGTTGTGCTGTATCACTGGTAACCTAGGTAAGCAGGGATATGTAGTTAGTTTAGAGGGTTTTTGTTCAATTCTGGCTAGGTATAGTTTTGTTGAGAGGTTGAGCTGCTAGTATGAGAAAAGTTGTGTGTAGGTTTAAGGTTTTTTGTAATCAATTTGTTTCTTTAATGAAACGGGTGGCTTTGATCCACCTTTTTTCAAAAAAAAAAAAATAAAGTAATCAAGAAGTACTCTTAAGTTACACAACTTACGTACAAACCCGCCTAACCTATATAAAAATGGTATAGTTCTATGGGTAAGCTCAATTTACATGAGATGCATTTGAAAATTATTTAACCGTTAAAAACATTAAAACCTGATAACAATCGAATCCGGACTAAATTTTTTGACAAAATTCGTTAATATGGTTGGATGGTTTCCTCTCATTTGCTTATAGCATTTCTTTTCTTCATAATGTTTCATCAGGTACCCTGCAAAAGACCCAATCCTCATTTTCTTTTTTGGGTGATTTTTCATTTCCTAAAAAATTTTTTCACAAACATGCATGGAGCTTTTTGTTTATTTTTTCATGTTAAAAAAATCGAAATCAAACCCTGGTGAACAAAATACAAAGCATTAATCTCAATGCTGGTTAAACTTGGTGCAATCTCGTCTGATCTCACCGTTTGCACTAGTTTTCACATCAAGCCTCCCCAACTTCCCCATCGCAGAGACAAATGCATCAAAAAAGGCGCTTTGGTTTGCAGCAAACTGCTGCACAGTTGGCCTCGACCTAGTATCGGTGAATAGAACCTGATCTGATGAGAAGAGCCCAAATTCATTAATAAGGTTGGTGTAATACACATTATCAAATGTGATCGGTGTGAAGGGATCCATGTTGACTGCAATGGTGGGACCCACATTTGTCGGACAGGCCCCTTGCAGCTGGCTGGCGTACTTGCTATCTAATGTGGGGTCGATCTGGCCAGACTGGCCATTGTAGTTGTATAGGCGGTTGGTGAAACGAGTGCAGTGGGAGAAACCGACAGTGTGGGCCCCCGAAAGGGCGATCATGTCCACCATGTCAAGATTGTGCTTTGCAAACATGGAAATGAGGTCATCAAGGTTGAAAGATGGTAGTGGGAGGTTGCCGTCGACCAGGCCAGCTTGAGAGACCATCCCATCATACCGTCCCAATTCAACAGTGTAGTTGGGCCCACCAGACTGATAAAAAAAGATGCATATATGTTAGGAACTCCTTAAAATTAGTGGACTTAACGCCTATAATTATGGTGCATGCCGAATCTATTAACCATACCCTCCTTGAAAAATGTTACTTGTTACTAGTCATTAATTCAAAGCAGGCGATTCTCTCCTCTGTAGTCGTTATAGAATCATTGGATGGCTCTAAATAGATATGGAACTTTAATTTCATATCAAATGGTCCAGATCAAGCTTGACCCCATAAATTAATCATCTCCACCCAGCAGGTCTGGCTCTAATTAACTATCAAAGGTCAAACTCAATGTAGAGCATTTGAATTGAAATAAACTAGTCTTAGAGCGGGAGATTTCAAAGACGGATTCGTCCTTATTTAGTAAAAGTCTAGGCTCAACCCTGGATGGATTCACTAGGGACTCCTTAATTGAAACTGAGTAAACCGAAGAGAGCCCTAAGGATTGTAGAAAGAGGGGCTATGGGGAAAGCTTGCTTGTAAACTAACTGCTCACTCCCTTTTTGTACTTTCTGAAGTCTTTCCTATTAGAAAGTTCATATCTTTTGAATATGTACGCGCTAAGATGGAAAAACCGGAGTTAAAGCCTGAACTTCAAGCATCATGGCATTGCACCAATGTGGGAACCCATGAATGATGCCAGGAGGGCATTCAATCCAGATTGGTCTGCAATCATCCAATGATTTCACTGCCACTGGAGAATAACCGGACCCAACATAAAGAGGATTTTAAGGCATCCTCTTTGTTTGATTTAAACATAGATGACAGGGTGGTGCCCTTTTTGTTTATGGTAGTTTGTCCAGATTTCTATTTTGCAAGGGTTAATTTTGAGAACAAAGGGAACTAAATAATACATCAATAAAAGACTTACAAGGGCCACGACATCTCTAGTAGCCATTGCTAAGATATCAGCACAGGACACAACACCTGGGCAGGCAGCTTCAACTGCCTTCTTGGCTCTAATCACGGTGTCAAACCCATCGCCGGCAAGAGATAAGTTATCTGATGAATCTTTCTCAGCATCATTGTTTGGTGAGGCAATAATAACTGATGCATCGCTGCCCTGCAATCAAAATAATAAATTTATTAATAAATTATTATTTTTTTTGAAGTAGCAGATAAAAACATACTGATTTTCATTAACCAAATTAATAAAAAGAATACAAGTAGTTACAAAAATAGTAAGCTTAGAAAGAAAAGAGGAAAATCAAAAGAAAAAATTTGCTATAACTGCCTCGAGTACAATATTGTAATCATCATATACTAATCACTCTAGATCAGCTTAATCATTATTTTAATTAGTCTCTCACCCTCGCTATGTCTTTGTGAATTTATGTATTAATTATTGGACAATCCAAAAGAGCATAAGAAGTACCTAACTATAGAAAAGGAAATTCTTCAAAAAAATAAATAAAGAGAAAACAGAAAAGGAATTTTATAACAGTAAATTATAGTGGTTCTGCATGGCATTATTTGCTGCCATACTATTAAGTACCTAACTAGGAGCGTTGAATTGAAAGCTAACATCCAACAGCACCAGAAAGAATCTACATTATATTAGTAATTAATATAGTAGACAAGTCCTATAACCCTTCAAGAAATTTTGAAGCTTTTACTGTTCTCCTAACTTCCCCCCTTTACTATTCTCTTTACTTCCCTTTACTTTGATTTTTGCTTTCTTAAGTTGTTTGTGTGGTCCTCTTTGTTATATACTGTTGTAAAGCACAGAGCCTCAGACTCACCAATCATAGTTATGGGTTCCACAACATGATTATGTATTTGGGTGGCCTTAGCTGTATTTTGTTTGGTGAAATCAAGGACAATCATGTGGTATTAGTGTAGAAAAACTATCAATGACCTTCCATCAAAACAAAATTAAATCTAGAAATACTGCTTATCCAGCTTCATCAAGAAATTCTATTCTCTAAAATCTCTTAATATAGGAAATCCCGTCCAAATACTTGAGGTGGTAGTGACAGATATTGCTATTGTCTGGGCTATATCTTCAGACAGGCGGTAGAAATCGCACGTCATCATATATATATACTAGTATATTGACAATTGAATATTGCTTTTACAGTTTAAATGGATATACTTGAACATCATGAGGTGTCACAGGTACTAAATAATCCAAAGGAGCTTTCAGTTCAGTACAAAACAAACAGTCACATCTAATAATTGCCCTAAAAGTATTGATTGGTTAGATAATTAATTGACAACTTTCAAACAGAATAATGTTACATATGCTTCTATACAATTAGTTATCAAAAGGAACCTTTCGGTTCATTACAAAACAAGCAATTTGGTTGTATTGATTACTTAAGAAAATGTTGATTAGGTGATTGACAACTCTAATACTTCACTAATTGGAAAGACTACAAAGAGTTATGCATTATCTAATTAACGAGGAGCAAATCATAAAAGTTTCTTAACATATCCATCAGAAATATAATTCATTAAGGGAAAAAAAAATGAGGAATTGGGAATTCCAAAGGAAAATTAACTGCACATCTCAATAGTAAAAACGTACTAAATAATTGGCTAATTGAAATAATAGTCTTTATTTGATTAGTCGATAATAAATCTATTTTTAGTTAAACATTAATAAATCCATTTTGGACTCCACTAACATAATGATTCGTGATGATAACGGCAATCTGCTTTTGTAAAATATTCCTCGGCAATAACAGCCAGATCTCTATCCTAACAGAATTAACTAGAAATTGAAGAATATATAATATTTAATGAAAGCGCAAATTTCGTTTTCAGAAGTAGCATGCAATTAGAATATAATGACATAAAAAATAAACTAGAATATAAAGACATTTCTTTGGCATTAGAATATAAAGGCATTTGACTTTCATTAATTGTTTAAGTAAACGAAGTTAGGTGCGTGGTAAAAATAATTCTCGTCACATGGGCATGACTCGGTTTGCGCAAATGCATAAATTGCAGATGAAAAAGAAGGTTCAATACAGCGGTGCTTGTTGGAAACTTGGAACCAGTGTTTGGGTTCTTCTTTTCTTTACTTATTCTCCGGGGAGGTTCGTTTGTGTCACAGATCATACAGTGATTCATGTAATATGTAGTGAGCATATACTATCATAGTAACAAGGTTCACTAGAAATATTATTGATTTGCAATATATACATTTCTAAATTAATAAATTATTTAACAATTTTTTGTTGATGATAGTAACATATAATTATTTGAAATTTTTTATTTTACAAAATAGTAAGCAATTTAAATAAATCACATAACAAATTTTTGTTAATGATTTATCTCATATTTATATTATTAGAAAATTTTATAATTTTACAATATAGTAAGTAGTTTTTTTTTATCAAGATTTCGATTACAGGTATGTTATATAAGAAAAACGAGTTATATTCCATCATTATAGTAATGTCATGTCATTAATTTTAGAACTTGTCAAATCTTTTTTAAATTCTCAATTAGTGTTATTATAATATTTATGTATGATGTATGATAGAATCAGAATATTTTAAAAAAAAAACAAATGAAAAGCTGCCATGTTGAGAAGATTACACCATCAAAATTTAATAATGAAGCTAACTCACAGCAAATTAATTAATTTGGTTGTATAAGATATGTGGTCTTATAAATTGGACAACATGTTAATTTGTACAGTGGCAAACATCATTCCACGCCACAGAAGAACCGGGTAGAATAATAGAAGTCAGAAGAGAATAGAACTTGAAAAGCCTCTTTGCAAACTCAATCATGGAAGAATAGCCACCAAGCAAAAGCCACTACCAGACCAAACTTTACAGAACTGTACAATTAACCTTCAACCTTCAAGTTAAAAATTTGAAGCTAGATTGCTAGATTTCAATTTTGAAATCCAGGAATCTAAAAGAATTCGTTACAATGTAAATTTGCCTGTTTGAAAACTTCTCCTTTTGTCAAAAATAAAGAAAAACTATTTCTTTTTACTTTAAAATATAATTAAGGGGCTACATCAACTCTCATTCAAACTAAAAAGCTTCCAATTGTACAAAAAAAAAAAAATAAATAAGTAAAGAATGGGAGTGTACCGTGACGAAGGCGTCATGGAAGAACATCCGGAGAGTGGCGGGAATCGTAACGACGGTCTCATTAATTTTCTTTCGCACCTCATTGCGCACAATTTCCTGCACCTGGGGGCACGATTGCCAGTAGTATTGCGGCGTCAATGCCTCGCCAACGATAACACTACTCGCCGCGATCAGCACCAGAATTGCAATCAAATTGCTCCCTCTAGCTCCCATTTGTAGTCACAAATTACAATGTGAGGAGTGTGAGGTTGCTAATTCGAAAATTTGGGCAAGTGGGAGGTGGAGAATAGAAGGATAGTGTAGAGGAATAAAGGAGGAATTAGGAATGGAAGAAGAAGAAGGGTTGAGTGGGGCACTGAAGGGTTTGGAGGAATAATAATGGAAAGAAGAAATGGAGAATAGTGGGGAACGGCTGTTGCTTTGTCTTATATACTGTAGGTATATATGTAGAGAGAGAAGACAGAGAGCTTTCAGTTGAAGCAAGTAGAGGCGTTCACTCCTGGCTCACTACATAAAATGATAAAAATTTATAAGTGATTTTATTTTATCTGGGGAAATGATTATCCCTTGAATTATGGCTTAATATTGGGTTGGGTGTGTGAACTGTGAAGAGGTGATACAGGGTCCAATGAGATGATAAGGCTTGTGCTTAAACCGCTCCGTTCCGGCCGGAATCATGCTTTCGTTCCGTTTAAAATAAAAGACTTTATGTCATGCTCATGCATGTTTATGTCCAACTTACAACAGTGCATTTATTAAGTCATAACTGGTTTGATATAAATAGGTTATTTTCACGTTATTAATTTATGATTTTTTTTTACCAAAAATTAAGATGAATTAAAACTTACGTAGATAATTCTAACTATAATTTGAAAGTTTTATGGAGTTGTTTTGGTAAATTTAGATTTGAGTATTGTTTGTAATAAATTTCTATACATGGTTCATAATTTAAGTTTTGGAAAAATAGGAAAAAATTAAAGAAGTTATGTAGATTAGACCTTTAGCTTTATGAAATTCATTCAAAAATCTTATAAAATTTATTACATGTAATAAAAATGCAAGATATTTTTGTGCTATTTTTAAATTTATTTTCACATTATACTTGCATAAAAAATATAATTTTCACACAACAGACTAGAACCGAAACAAAACATTTCATGACTATATGAGCGGAACGGAATGGCATACCGATTGGATATGAGTATGACAGAGCTTAAGTGCCAACAAGTCACATGGTTATAATTGCTATTATTACCTTTTTCTAATACCTATGGATTTTGACTAGGGTAGGCTGCTATGTGTGGTAGGCTAGTTGCTATCTAGTTCTATGCTTCCATAAATAGGTTATAACCCTATTGTTCACTGCTTCACACATAATTTGCTTTAGAAGATAACCACAGAAGATCATAGGCATCACGCATCAGCATCAAAGTGGTTTCTACCGATTCAAATTTAAGAAAGTGGGAAGTGGGTCTCACACCAGGTTAGTTTTGTGTCTTTTTCCTTTTTGATTCACCGACAACTGGAGCCCACCTGTGTACTAACGGAAAAAGGCCTTTTGAAATTTTGTTTTTGGACTCCCACGGTTCCCAAAAAAGAGAACCAAATCTGACGCTTTGCATGCTTTTTTTATTATTCTTTTTATGCATTTATACCGCATAAAATAAACGCTTTACAAAATAAATGTTTTGTTCTTTTTTTGTAATTTATAAAATAGTGTTTAAATAATATATAATATTTAAAATATTAAACTTGTTGTCTATATTTTAGATTATATATTCACAAATTAGATGTAATTCAATTTTTTTGCCACTTGATCAATTATGATATAATTTTGAAGTACATCAAATTTAATATTGAACAAATCAACAGATTAGTTTTTTATATTAATAATTTTTTTTTGTTTATGACTTAATCTGTCTTCAGTTGGACCAGGTATTTGGCAAAATGAAAAGGTTTGCTTTCATTTAAGAACAATTTTTGCCCTTACAAAGTAGGTACTAACCACAATAATGAAAGTGTTAGTACTAAATGTTTACTGTATAATAATGATTTGAGTCTTCAGTCGTAAAACGCAAAATTTGTTGATAATTTAAGAGTTTGCTCCAAAATTATATCTTTTTTAATTCTAATCAGCACAATTTTGTTGGTTTATAAGCAAAAATCTCAGATTTCCAGCTTTAAAACAAAATTCAAATAAGATAACTGAAGTAATAATACGCATAAGAACCAACCAAATCTATGTAAAATATATGCACCGAACAAATTAGACCAAGATATAATTCAACCAAATCTATGTAAAATATATACACCAAACAAATTAGACCAAGATATATTTTGGATCTTAATAATTCACATGGAGATATGTCTGGAACCCATATGGCTAGCTAATTATACACTCAGCGGTTGTTGCTGTGTGAACTAATTATATCCACATCTAAAAATATGGATTTGGGTTCAAACTGATTGAGGAGTCCAGTTTCTGTTACCGACCTACCTAATATTAATGCTAACTGTTGATTACAGTTTAAAATCTATATTATAATTTTCTAAGGACTTCTGGACTAGTAGTTGCGGTACAAATATATAATGGGGGTACAGTGGAACCGTGTTCTTACCCAAATATTTTTTTTAATGATTTATCTACTTAAATTATTATTCTTTGATTAATAGTTTAGAAAAGTACTATACTTATAAATCAAAATAATTATAAGATTATGCCACCACTGTAGAAAATTTGTTCCAAACTCTGAAGCGACTTCCAATTCTTTTAGAAGTTGTCAGAAAATAAACAACGGACTGTTTAAAAATAATATTTTATATTTCAAAATACTATTTATTATTAACTTTTTAATTTTAAATTTAATATACTTTTTATAGTCTCCAGGTTTCCAGCAGGCTTAAGAAAAATATCTATAATATTTAATTTTCATTAAAAAAATGAACGAATTAAAACAGTTTTAGATTACAACAAGAAATATCTATAATATTCCTGCATTTAACACATGCTTTCTTAATAGAAAAAATAAATAAATAAATTCCTTAACTCTGTGTTTAGTCTTTTGTGCAATCAAAGCAGAAACTGAATGCAAGATATAATTATATATAGTGAGTATATGGTGTAACTAATTTTTTAACATATTTCAATTTTGTTGACCAAAACAACAGGCAGCCATGTGCTTCATCATTTTGACTACGTTATTTATCATATGCGCTTAGAAATTAGAATACCGCACATGCACATGACTAGAATTATCTTCAGAGTTCTTTGTTTTCAATTTTATCAACTGTTCCACGGAAGTTTATGCATTATCACTTGACTAACAAAAGTTAAACAAGATTTGGTTTCACAGAATTTATGCATATTATTAACTAACAAAAAATTAAACAGAATATAGTCAGCTTATGTCCACAGCAACCGATCTAAATATTGAATCAATTATTATTGCATTCTTCCCCAAGTCTATGATGATGGAACAGAACTTAAATCTCGAAGAACATTACATATTATCAATTATTTCCCCAGATAAATAAGAGGAGGATTTTGGTGTCATATATTTTTGGGTTTCACAAATGCCACAATTTTATTATTTTCAAAATTTTTATTTTAAAATTTAAGATTTAAGTGTCTATTTCACATCTTTGATCTTGTTCAATTTACACATAGAGATGCATTCTCATTAAATTTTATAATTTTTAAAATTCATTAGATAATTAAGAGAATAAAGAACGAATCTAGTTAACTACGATATATTAATTCTAATATGTTCATTTTTTAACATATTGATCAAGTACCAAATAGACTTTAAAATTAATACAATTTTTATGAATACGTATATCTCAAGAAATTGAACAAGATCAGCTGTTCGGATAGGACATTTACATTTAAAAATTTTAAATTAAAATTAAAAAAGTGAAGCTGTAATACTGATATCCATAAAACGAGAGACGAGTACCACCTAAAAATAATTCACACATGTACTTGAAGCACCGTAAAATCCTAAACCTATGTATACCGATAAGCATCGAGAAGTCTGTGATCCGCATAAGCATCGAGAATCATTAAGTGCGTATGACTAAAAATTCGAAACCACTTGGTGAACAATAAGGGGCTGTTTGGATGAGTAAGGAATAAGCAAGAATAACAAAATTCGGACGGAAATTTATTCCAAACTATCTAAACTTTTCACAAAATTACACACTTCCCAATATTTTCCGTCTATGAATAGATTATTCATCTTATTCCTAAGTGATCCAAACGACCCCTAAAAATATTAATTCATATCCATCATTTCTGTAGATATGACGTGCGCATATCATGCCTACAGTATTTGATATTTTGAAGATTAACATTTAATATAAATAATTATTAAGTGATTTCTCTACATTTTTTTTTAAAAAAAAACTTATGTATTATTATATGTTAGGAGGAACTAATAAGGTTATTCAAAATAAAAACTATTATCTAATGCATAAAAATAATAAAATAAATTATACAAAACGTAACCTATACATAATTTTTGAAAATTACATATCATGATTTTTTGTTATGTATCAAATACGATACTATTATTCATACATTTTGGGTAAGATAACTTCAAACTAAATTAAAATTAACGATGAAACATAATTGATAAAAAAATTTATCATCTTCATTATCAACGTTGCCAAATAAAAAAAACTATTTAAACTACAGAGATATTTAATTTCATTATTCGTGTAGCGATGTGATTTCAATTGAATTGGAACGTATTTTTCCGAGAGAGAAATTGGACTACCACGGGCCACAGGCCGCGCATCCTAAGCTCTAATTTTCACTTGTGCGTGTAATGGATGGCTCGCGAAATAATGCCTCGAGATCTATGTGGGGTTTGCAAAAACGCTACTGACTCGTTTCACAAATCTCTGCCTCGTAAATTCCAGAAAATCCGATCGTAACCAGGATAACGACTATATTAGTGGGCTTATAAATTATTATTATTATCTAATACAAATCCATCAGTTTGTGTAGAATGGTGGGTTTATAAATGTAAAGGTAAGTTACTTTTGAGTCAAAGTCTCAAAGACCGTTATTATTAAATCAAAATTATCTCGAGCCACTTGTTAAGATAAAAACAAATATAATTATTTGAATGTGGCATGGCGCTTGTCTGATAGGCCTGATATGGTGGATGGTTTATGAACTTCTTTGACAAAACTTTCGCAGTTTAAATTGAATTGAAATGTTATACGAATTTTTTCACAAAAGTTCCGCAGTATTTAAATTGAATTGAAAAGTTAGTCTACTAAAATTGCCTGAATTTATCATTTATATTTACCTTTCGATTACCGAGTACCGACCACTACATGCATGCTTCCCGGCCGCTGGTCATGATTCTTTTATCTTTACGCTTACCAAGTTTTCATTCTGATTTTTTCCTTTTTTTCCCCTTTTCCTCGGCTGCATGTTTTATATGGAGCATTCTCATTTTAAATAGGAAGAATGAAGAAGGCCCAAATTTGTTATAAACAATCCAAACTCTTCACAAAGTTACACACTTCAGGAATTATAAATGCCATCGGCAAATATATCATCCCAGCCATCGCTAAATACAAAGTGAACATATACAGTAAATAAGGTGAACATATAGACGATCTAAGTGAACACTTACAAACAAATAAGTGTTGTCATTACTTGTTCAGAAGTTTACACGCATATTCAACTTATTTTCATTGAACTTATTTGTTTGTATGTGTTCACTTAGATTGTCTATATGTTCACTTTGTTTGCTGTATATGTTCACTTTATATTTAACGATGGCTGGAATGGTAAAACTGCAGATGGCAGTAATCAATTTCCTACACTCTTCCCAATACTTCTTCCCTTCTTCCCTTCTTCCTTTCTTCCCACATCTATCCAAACGGAGCCATTATTAGAGAAGAAATAAACAAAGACCCACCCAAAAAAAATTTAAATAAGATCAATACTATAAAGCTAACGCCAAATTTAACAATCTGGGTGAAGAATTAGTAGCCTATTGGCCGCAGCAGCTGCTAAGAAAACATACAAGCATAGCAAGTTTCAATAAGGTTCAGTGAACTAGTGATTCTGGATTCATTTGAACAGTCTAAGAATTGAAAAAGGACGGTGGTAACCAGAACCCAACACACCATACATGGTAACATGGCATTTGAACAGTCTAAGAATTGAAAAAGTACGGTGTAACCAGAACCCAACGCACCATACATGGTAACATGGCACTCAGCCACTCGGACTCTGAAACCATGTTAAACTTCAGTACCCAATGATAAACTTACGTACTATATAATAATATCGTATAGATTTATGAGTGGCAAAGATGTTTTCAATGGCTCGATGGCATCCAACATATCTGTTGTCATTTTTTCTAAATATTTTTCCATGAAAATTCTATTTGCAGGTATATATGACATGTTAGGCTTTAAATATGAAATTCTGCCCTACAGATTATCTGTGGTGCCAAAAATAACATTAGATTCTCAAAATACACTATACCTGAACGTTTAAACTAAGATTAGCAACCTGAGTATATTAGATTAGGATAGCAGTAAATACTAAAAGGTCATCGAGATCCATAACCAAAATGAGGTGGGAGCTGATGTCTAACTGTCAGCTGTACCTGCTTTCTGAGTGGTCCCCGAAGCAGTCAGTTAGAGCAACTCCAAAGGAGTGGCAGCAGGATCCAGCTCCACACATCCAGTAAGCTCTTCACACTTGGCACCAGCATCCTCATTTGTCAGTCGGTAATAAGATACCTGATAGCAAAAACGGAACATCTCCTTCCTAGGGAACTGCTTCACTCTTTCCAGGTCCTTTCTAAAAACAACATTGAAACCGTTCACCTTCACCAGTGGTGCCACAGTTATCCCGTTCTCCTCACTATACTCGTCCAGTATCTCGACCAAGTCATATTTATATATGGTCTCATCTGGTGTGCTTTCATTCCAGTCAGATGACCAGTTCTGGTACAGTGCCCATATGTCTCCTTTTTGAGGGAATATTTTGATACCACCATTCTGCTCCTTCTCCCACTTGACCTGGTGGGAAAACATGTTAATGCTAGTATTCATCTCATATTGGCCGAGATGAAACTTGCCAAATGATTTGTTGCCCTTTGAGACCCAGTTGACAACCCCAAACTCAGAAATGTTATGCGAGCTCAGAAAGGCCATCCTGACCTCAAACGGGCTTAGAGATATTACTTTCTGAATGAAGGCATAGAACCTAGGCATCCCATCATTGTCACCATATATAGCCCAGATCTGATTGGGTTTGAATAATTTCTCAACCCGGTCCCGATTAAAGTCATGGAATTCTGGCTCAGGAACATAGTAGCCGGAGTCGTAGAACAGGTCTGATGCATCCATTGTCACTGCACTGCTATTGGGTTCATTTTGTGGACCACAATTACCATCCAAGCCTTGAGAAGGTAGGCTAGTCAAGACCCCAGTTTCAGGTTTGTTATCAGGTTCAGACACGTCCACTGTCACTCGGTTTTCTTCAGAATTGTTTTGAGAACCCAGATCACCGTTGTTTTCAGTATTATAAGGCGCATTTGTCATCTCTTGTTTGTTATCAGGTTTGCTTTTTTTACCTGAATCAGAAACTGTTTTGTCATTCGCCTCCTCGGTGCCCTTGCCCTTTGCTGTTTGTTTATCCACTTTGTGATCATTTGTTCTAATTTTCAGCATTTCAGATTTGAGACGAGACATGGCGTTTTCTAGTGTATATACCGCCATCAGTTTCACCTGCAAACAAAAAATTATAGTCATTACGGGAAGAGTTACCACAATGCAGCATTCATGTCTGATTCCATGAGGCGAAAGAATTTTTTAACAAAAGAAATTTCACCCCAGTATAGAGAAGTAATGATTAAAACTTTACTAAGCATGACTTTAGAGCATTTTTACAGTCCCTCCTTATCAGCACGGCATATCCGTGTATAATCTTTCTACTGTAACTGCAGGTGAAATATGAATTCCAAATACAATTGAGCAAGGTCAATACGAATCCCAAATCCGGGATCAGGTTGTTCTCCATCCTTTTTCCCCTCTGAGCTAACTTCAGCAAGTTCAAAATCTGGATCGAGGAACTCATGTCATGGGCAATTCATGTTCTTGTTCCCAAATCTAGATGGATAGACTGATGTTCCTATTCCACATAAAGTATTGTTCTGCTTCAGCAAGTTCAAAATCTGGATTGACAAACTCATGGGCAATTCATGTTCTTGTCCCCAAAATCTAGATGGAGAGACTGATGTTCCTATTCCACAAAGCGTTGTTCTGTTTCAAACGAAGCAAAAGAGAGAGAAGCGGGGAGGAAAAAGAGGATAGAGTGGTACCAACCTCAGCTTTAGCCTCCGTTGCCCTTGATTTTACACGCAAATCATCAGCCAGATCCAAGCACACCCGAAAGCTCTCAGGGGAAATGAAGCCAAGTATCACATTTATGCATGACTGCCAATGCAACACAAAGAAAAATATCAACAGATCAGAACATGCACATTCTCTTACAATCATATCTTCCTTCTCAAAGGCATATTGTTTGAATGCATTCAAAGTGAATTAACCAGGTCTAAGAGGGACAATGTCGACCAGGAAAAATGACCTGTCTGGCAAAAGGGTCTGGTATAAATGTTCCTATTAATGTGTGCATAACAAACAAAAAATTGCTATCTGGAATGTCATGTAAACTTAACCTGTTAATAACATCGTGCTGGATTAACAGATCAAGGTTGGTGCAAGACTGGGAACCAGCACAGGTCTGTAGGACATTTTGATATAGTAGCACATTCCTTAACCAGCATAGTTATGCCCTTTTTTAACTGCTTTACAGTTGGTGATTGTGCTATGTTTTCGATCACTTCATCCCTATCAATAAATAAACAACTTCCAAAATCTTACAGATGCTTAAAGCACCTTCAAGTTTCTGACTTGATAAGGGCATCCAGCTGGGACGAGGACAGCATCTCCAAGCTTCTGCTCAAATGTCCATGCCTCAATCCCTACACCAACATTCAGAAGCTTTTGTCAGTTATTAAACCCCCAATCAAAAAGCATTCCATCTACAACCCATTAAAGTACAAAGGACCATGATAAACTTTATGCAAATCCTTGAAAAAAATATTGGTAAAAACTAAAAAGTCATATTTCATAAATTTTTAATTGAATCAGAAGTCTTGGGCCAACCATATTCTTCCTTGAGCTTTCTTTTATGCTCCGCTGTTAAATATAGAGACTCATCAGCCTAATAAAAAAGATAACTGGTCATAAGAGAAGTACTATTATGTCCGCAGTACATTAGTGAAAAAAAAGATTGGAAAACAACTCGGTGCATTAATGAAAAAAGATTGGAAAATAAAATCCATATGGCAAACATTACTTCCAGTGTAATACACATTTCAATATTCTGTGTGCTCAAAGATGAACTGAAGTCAAGGTTCTCACATTTGGAGTCCAAAAGAACTAGAAATTCAGAGATGAATTAGCAAAACTAAAATAACACTTAAATAATGAAAAATAGAATGCAAACCAAGGAAGAAGAAGGACTGTAATGATTTGAGAAACTTCCTGCGTGCTTGGTAAGGTAATCATGCAATTTGGGAACATCCTCTCTTCGCCAGATTTCCCACAGAGCACCTCCATAATCATCAGGGATGGTCATATTCTGAACTTTGTCCTTTTCAGCTTTATGTTTTCCCAAAACAGCATTCTGCTGTATTACAGTGAGATGTACTTCCTTAGTGTGCATTAAGATGTTTACCTAATCAAACAATGATAATTATGATAATTAAATACCAGTGATGGCAGAAATGCAAGATCCAAAAAAATGGTTAGAAATTTAGAATTTTTCTTTATTTTCTCTTCTTCATTTTTCTCTTCTCAGAGGTGTTATAAAACCCCCAAGATAAGATGCTATTTTGGAAACAACATAACATCATCATTTTTGCCATCCTCGTATCTGCTGGCAACATCTAAATGATATCATCTAAATCAGATGAACTTGCAAGCTTGGTCTAATTTCCACATGCACCATGTGACTTTGATCCCACTCGAGCAAGATAAGCAAACTTTCTTAGTACTAAATTCAGAGGACATCAACATTGATGTTCGCATGCCGACAGTTGCTGATTTAGTGAGAGAACATGAGGAATGATATCCCTGTTTCTTTTATCTATAAATATATATTATTATTACAGCCAATATAAAAGTTATTCCACTACTGACTCCCATAATTACAGTCTAATTATTTTGATATGATCATTATAAATATCAGTACTTGATATAGTGTGAGATTCCCACTCAAAAATTCTCTGGTTCCACCAATGCACATGGTGATAGCACAATGGCTACTTCTGCCCAGAGAGTAGTAGAATTTTGAGAAAGAGATTCCTCTTGTAACAAAAAAAGAAAGAAAAATACTTACCACGTCATACAAGTCATAGTGAAGCTTTATAACAGAATCACCCTCTCCCAGCTCCTCTTGAACCCCATAAGCAATATCGATCTTCGGTCCTAAATCTAGCCTCGGTTTATCCAATGGTACATGGGCCACAAGATTGAGAGGCCCGCTGTAGGGGTTGGTGTATTCTGGGAAAGGAAGAACATCCATGACTTCTACTTCATGGCACGACAAGCGCTCAGCAAGGGAACTGTCATTGTGACAATATTTCAACCTCAACAGCAGAGGCCAGTTATCTCGGCTGGGCAGCCCATCTTGGTATCCCATGAAAAAACGGTGCATGTTTATTTCCATCTTTCAAAACGAAAAAGGATACAGAATGCATTAGCGTAGTTAAATTTACAGCTCAATTATAGTAATTTCTAAAAAGGGATGGAAATAATTAAGCAATAGACAAGTTCTGAGCTGACTTGAAGAACCCTTAATCTAAATCTGACCCATAATATTTCTGAAACTGATTAACCGAAGCTTGTGAGGCCCAAACCCATATAAAAGAACAACTGAAAGCACTCTATAAACAAATCTTAGCCAAACCCAAATGGAATCAGAATCTGCATGACCCAAAACACAAAAACAAACTCGAATATGCTGACTAGAAACCAAATCAAACTGTGGCAAACTTTATACCCCAGTTATAACTGGAAAAAAAACCCAATTGAAGCGTAAAATATATTATACTTGTAGAATAACTCGATAACCAAACCATCCACTAGCCCAGCCAGAGAACCAAATGATGCATATGAACTAACCTCGATATCAATTCTAAATCAATCATGGTAGGAGCACATAACTAAGTAACAAACCAAGAGAACTCTTAAGGTAAATCAAACCAGGGCAATTCAACCTGGATCTGACATAAACACGAGACAAACAAAACCCAACACACTTATTGACACTGTTAGTAATAATAGCTGTCTCATGCTCGCTGTTCTGTCTGTACTGGTAAATAGAAACCTTCATCAATCAGTGATCGCATTCAACTCATCAAGCTTCTAGCCATGTACAGGCCATTTAAGAAACTTCAGCTCAGTAAAGCAAATGCCACAAATTCCAATGTTATTTTGATTACTTGATCTTAAAACAAAGTTTCATGTATTGGACTTATTCATTATGTATTAAGAATTTAAGATACACCCAAAGTTTCTAACTTTTTATTTTCCATTTAACACCCAATATTTTCTGGGTAATTTGTCTGTTGCAAATGCAAGGTTAAGCCAAGCATCCTCAAAAATTTTATACGACTACAACAATTGCTTCTAACAATTCATGTAAAACTATATCCAATATCCAAACCAGAGTACATTGGTTCACCAATAGCTAAGGAACATAGACTTTGTATTTTGTTATGGTAAACTTGTTGATCTTTGAGGTGAGTATGATTGCCTTGACAGTGAATCACTTTCCCTATTATCTTCAAATAGCAAATGTCTGGTCTAATGTAGAAATTTATAAACATATAAGGAGTTTAGCTACGGTGAGTCGCGACTCACGGACCCTCCGGTGAGTCGCGACCAAAACTCCTAGATCTAGATCAAAATGACCGATCCAAACCGTCCAATATGATCTCCCTATTGAAATCTCCATGTAGACCGAATTTTTTTTTTTTTCGAAATTTTTAAGTATTTTTTTGAAATTTTAGAAAATCGTTAATCTAATTGGTTCTGAACCATTCAAAAACATCAGTTTTTAAAAATCCGAAAAAAATACTTAAAAATTTCGAAAAAATAAAAAATTTGGTTTGCAAGGAGATTTCAATAGGGAGATCATATTGGACGGTTTGGATCGGTCATTTTGATCTAGATCTAGGAGTTTTGGTCGCGACTCACCGGAGGGTCCGTGAGTCGCGACTCACCGTAGCTAAACTCAACATATAAGTATTTCAATGTAAGTTACAATAAATTAAATATAGGGTTAAATTGAAAAAAGGCACAACTTGTATGCTATTAAAGAAAAACTCACATAAGACCAGTCACGACAGTTAACAGCACGTGCCAACAGCTCCGATCCTTGCCCATTGTCCTTTGTCTCTCTTAGAGCTCGCCACATTACCATGGGGTCCCAGCTTAAACCAGATGCCAGCTCGAGCATATCCCTCACAATTACAGGTTCACCCTTCACCCAATGATACCCAAAATGATCAAAATTCCCTTCCTTGTGCCTCGTTATAGAGCAGAATAAATCAATATTTCCATCAGATCCAGTCAAGCAAGAGCATTTGCTGATATCATCCTCTAGTTCTTCAAATTTTGGACCATTGTTAATAATTTGAGTGGCCTCTTCATATAATTTCGAAATGAAGCTTTCACCAAGTACAGATGTTAGCTCCAGAACAGGACTCTCACAAAGAACATTATCAGAATCTGGATCCTGATGGTCAGATCCAACACATGGAAGGGATTCGCTGGTTGTGAGCATGTCTGGTTCAAGCAGCTCTCGGCAACATGAGAGGCAAAGAAGACAAGTACAGTTCCTGCAGCTCCAGTGGAAGTCAACTATATAGGCATTGCATTTGTAGCTACAATGTTAAAGTTTAGATTGTATTAGGTAGTCAAATAAACTTGAGGCCTTAAAATCACAACCAGAACTTGATTTAAGGCCTTAAAACCACAAACAGTTCTGGTTGTGAAGCTTGCATGGAATGTAACTTAAAACAAAAGGTTAAGAATTGAAGACGAGTAAAGAAAAGACCAGCATATGTGCTTGCTATTGTACTTCGCTGTTGGTACTGAGAGATCACGTGCATCAACACCTTTACAAAAGAGAATGCGTCAGCACTCAGAAAAATAATTACAAGGACAAAGTAAGTTTAGAACTAGTTTTTGCCTATCTATGCATCTAGAAATACCTTGGATTTCAGCTGTCATTTTCTTCTCTGCATTCTGCTGCTCATGGAAATCTCTCAACCAAGGGTATAAATATCGCATCACATGCCATGCATTCTTGATTTCATCAGATTGATAGAGCTCTCTACTTGGAGGCTGAATTTGAAACAAAAGAAATAAAGCTAAATATCCCAACAACAATTACAAGAATATCATCACCAACAGCATCTCCATCTTATTTCTTCACATCTTGTTTCTTACTTTTCGAATCACATGCTAGCATCTGTCTTTCAACTATTCAGAACTGGAACTAATAACCGCAATAAAAAGTTTATATCCAACAAGCAGCCAACAAAATGAATTATGAATATATTTCATCTTCATTAACAAGGCGAAATGGTCCACAACTCGGTTGATTGCTCGACTGCACAAAATCCTGATTGCCAGTTGAAGTGTCCGAATACAAGGAATAGTCACATACCATACGAGTCGTTGTTCTGAGACAATGTTTGCAATTACAGTAGCCACGGCAGAAAGGACACTTTTCAGCAACTTCCCATTCTGACAAGCGAGGATACCTAAAAAGGAGTTAATAGTTACTCACATCAGATCAATGAAAAATATGAATGATGTAATTGGAAATGCATACTAAATAGTGAAACAAGGAATTCACAGCTTCATGCATTAGATTTTGCTTCATGGATTATATGAAGTTGCTTTGTTTCATTTGTGTACAGCATAATGTCTTATTATATTGTATATATATGCCCCAGAAACCAGAGGCACCAATTGCAAAAATGAAATCCTTAAGTCTTTGAAAATATGTACTTGTATGGTGTTATTAACGCAACATGAAATAGAAATTGTACCACTTAGTAATGCATGAGCTACAGAACCGTTTTGTACAACACATAGCACACTGAACCGCCCTTCCCCTATCATTCCTCTGGCACTGGTGGCACATTAGTGAATCGAGCCTCCTAGATGAAGATTTCCTCTGATTCACATAGATTTGATCATCAAGTATGTAAAAGTACGTAAATACTGTACACAGAGTCAAGAGGCTAAATTGTTGACCCACCCAGCAGTCAGATTTAGGTCAGCCATCTTCACTTGACCAAGCCTCATCCATCAATCCCCCCCAACAAGGGGCGAAGCCAGAAAAATAACTTAATACTTTTTTAAAGGGGCCAATCTACATAATTACCCATACTTTCACTAAATTTAGCTTATAAATATTAATCAAATTTAAAAATGTGGGGAGGCCAAGCCCACCAGGGCCCCCACCTTGGCTCCGCCCCTGCCCCCAACCCATCCCTTTTGTGTAAAGAATGCCTGCTAAGTAGGCAAGTGGCTCCCAAAACAGATAAACAAGAACTTCAAATGTGTTTTTAAAACAATCATTCAGTTAATATACTGAGAACATCTGTTGGGTTTCTAACACAATTAGGTGTCCTCATTTGGCCTATTCTTCTACCAAATACAAAACTGCATTTTTACCAAAAGCTCAACAAATTGCCAACCTATAGCACTGAAAAAAAAACTAGCACTAGGAAAAAATTGGAATCTCATAAATAATAATTGTCCCTGTTTTAACCAAAAGACAAAATTAATGATCCTAGAAGAGATGGTTTTAAACTTATTCACCAGAAATGGCTCAATGCATACTTTATAGAACTTATCAATATATTAAACCACATCAATGCAATAGCACTACTAAGTACTGGTAAAAACTAATGCAACAGTCCACAGACCTGTCTAGCAGGATCATTATTTTTGGCTTCTTCTGGTATTGTTTTCTGGGCTTGTTTGCCTGCTCTGATCTTTGAATTATCCACACTTAACACTGCCTTTTGACATAAATGAAAATAACCACACATTAATAAATAGCCACAAGAAAATGAAAAATAGATCAAACTTCCCTTAGATTAAACAAGCAAATACTGTTGCTGTGCATAACAGTAACAGTAACAGTACAAGTGATTAATTTGCTATAAAATGGGGATAAAATACAGACCTCAGTGTCCTGGATGATATTTTCTATATGACGCCTCTTTATTATGGATGGAGAACTGTAATGAACATCCTAAAGAAAACAAAAATACTGAAATTTAAGCAAAGAGATAAACTTGGAAAAGCCACATTTTGCAATAGAAATTTTTTTAGAAAAAAAAAAAGCAAAACATTGCACCTCACTGCTATTCTTCGCAAATA
Organism: Rhynchospora pubera; assembly: GCA_028095005.1. Taxonomy (NCBI): domain Eukaryota; kingdom Viridiplantae; phylum Streptophyta; class Magnoliopsida; order Poales; family Cyperaceae; genus Rhynchospora; species Rhynchospora pubera. The sequence goes on from CM051461.1 coordinate 182,630,395, forward strand.
TCTTCAGCTTCCTTTTCTGGACATAAAGATAAACCGAAAAAACAAAATCAAAAGAAGTTCACATTTTAAGATGCGCCAAGGAAAATGGGTTTCTTTATCAAATTTTTTCCATGTTTACAGCTGATCACCCTAGGAATATCTTTTAAACCAACCATCAGATCCAGGATAATGGGTAACACCCTGTCAAAGCCCTCAAATGCTAAAACCCCTACTAAACACCAAACCTTGTTGACAAACTTCTTTTTCCACGGCTAATGCCCAAATTTTGTTTTCTGACATAGTAGTACTGTAGTAGATAATGGATTTGGCACCGGACTGATCAATTGCAAAAATACCTAACTTATAGAAAATTAAGTAGAGAAGAAAAGAATGAACCTTAGAAAGGTGCTGTACTCTACAAGAGAAGCTATGATCTTTTCCATTCTGCATTGTAAGTTGGTAACACCATTATGCCATTAAACACACACAAAATGAAAATCCTATATCGTAATTAAGCATAAGAAAAAAAAGCTACACTAACAAATTTCAACAAGTCACTGTAGTTTATACTTACTCGACAAAAAAATTCAAAAAGCACAGTTCTATAAAGCTATAACTCTTAACTACGCTTAAAATTGAACTTTAGGGAAATAACAACAAAATTGAAGTAAACACCTGGCGAGTACTCGCAAGATGTGATCTCGTCAACCTCCTGTCTCCAGTGAGAACCTCTCTCGACCTCTCCATCAACACTTCCTTCCCTTTCCTATCACGACCTTTCTCCTTCTCCATTCTTCACACCAAATAGAAACAGAAACCAAAAGATGAGAGACGAAAGAGAGAGAAGCAGAAAATGGAAATTTCTTCTTGCTTTGATTCGGACCTCCCGAGATAGAAAACGCACCGAGGAGAATTGCTCAGGGCCCCAGTTTCTCATTCATTTCTTATTTTAAAAAAAAATGACCAAAATATCCTCGTTTTTCTCAGACTAGCGCTAGAGTGAGAGTGCGGGTATTTTGGTCATTTAAAAAAAATGCAGAGTGAATGAGCCTATCCCGACCAATTCCCCGTACCGAGTCAGCTTCGCCGAGTCGGTTATTTAGGGTGTGTTTGGATGAGCCGGGAATAAGAAATAGGAATAAAAAATTTCGGTTTACGTGCTTATCCTTATTTCTTATTATTATACTATGATTTTGTTAGTATAAGAATAAGGGCCATTATTCTTTATTCTTGTGTTGTTTGGGTTGCACAAGAATAAGAATAAGCACGCAAACCGAAATTCCTTATTCCTATTCTCTATTTTCGGCCTTTCCAAACACACCCTTAGTGGGTTTGATTTGGGTCAATATCTCAGGTGCCTAGCCCGAATCTCGAGGATCAATTATTATTATTATTATTTTTTTTGAACTAAAGCACCCAAAAGTTGGGACACGATATTAAAAATAAAAAGGTTCGAAACAAGCCTGAGGAACAGATTCAAACAAAAGACCAACGATAAAACAACAAGCTGAGACAACACTCAAAAGTCATGAACAAGAAAACAACAAAATCTACAACTCTAACTAGCTGTAGACTCAAACGCATCTGAAACGTGCCCGTCTTTCCCTGGAGACACCAAATTTCTAAGAGCCGTCCCAACATTAGCTTGTCCTGTGTTATGCTGCACAAAGCTTGTCTCAAGTCTTGTACGATTACCTGTCCAAAAGAAAAAGAGATGAAAAATTTGAAAGGCTACTCTAGCACAATTTGGAGGCCCCTTATCATTAAAACTAATGTCATTCCTAAAGTGCCACATAACCCAACAACAAATAACAAAAAGAGAACCTAAAAACATCTTGTCAACTTTATTCAAACTCAGCCAATATCTCCAGAAATCTGCTAAGTGATGAAAATTAACAATCAAACCCCTATTATTATAAGAATTAAAGAAAGTCAAATAGAATCACATTTTCTAGTTATAACTCCTCCATTGTTCAAGAAATCATAAACAGATTTCGCAGTATAACTCTTAGAGGAGTGCCAAAGCCAAATAGCACTATCTCTGAAATTAGAAAGAGGAGTATTATCAAGTAAAATCTAAATGTCTAATTTCTCTTGTTTTAGGATATTAGAAACCCCTCTAGTAAGAAAAAGCTTCATCCTACCCTGTGGCTTTCTAGTTTTCTTAAAAGTTTCTGGAAACACAGTAGACAAAACAAATTGTCCATGCCACTTGTCAGTCCAAAATCTGATATTTTCTCCATTACCTACAATTCTTTTAGGCTCCATTTGGATGGTGTGGGAATAAGAGGAATAAGAGAAGAAGTATTGGGAAGTGTGTAACTCTATGAAGAGTTTGAATTGTTTATAATAAATTTGAGAGTAGGAAGAAGCTATTCCTTATTTTTGCACTCATCCAAACGGAGCCTTAATACCCATCTTGATAATAGGAAATAAAGAACTGACAGCCTTCCAATGAAAAGAAGCACTGGAAGTTGACATGCCCTTGTACTTAATCTGAATCAACTCCAACCAAAGAGTTGAAGATTCTTTATAAAAAAATTTCCAAGCCCATTTACCCATTAAAGCTAAATTAAACTGATGGAGGTTAACAATTCCCCACCCACCAAATTCTTTCTTCCTACAGATAGAATCCCAAGGAGTTAAATGATACTTCCTTGTACCCAAATTCTGATAATTGCCCCATAAAAAGTTGCATCTTATTTTATCTATTTTCTTAATGACCCATTTGGGACATAAGAACATAGACATAAAATACACTGGAAGTGCAGATAAAACCAAATCAACCAAAACTAGCCTTCCTCCTAAAGAGAAAAGATTTCCTTTCCATTTAGATGGTTTTTTTTTCTATCTTTTCAATCAAAGCTATCCAAGTTTACTTTAGAGGCTTCCTCCAGTGTAGTGGAACCCCCAAATACTTAATGGTAACTTACCAATGTTACAAACTTACGATTAAGGAAGGAAGCTAAACTTCTAGCTTTGACTAAAGAGATGTTAAGAAGAATCAACTCAGATTTAGAAAAGTTTATTTTAAGTCCCGAAATACCCTCAAAAGACTTCAAGGCCCAAAATAATTTCTCTACAACTAAATCATCAGCCTTAACAAAAAATAAGATATCATCAGTTATTATTTAATTTTTTTTAGTCCAGAAGTGAATATTGCACAGTGGTTTTAAATAATCGTTTAAAGCCATTAAGTGACTGACTCTGGTAAAGCGACTCGTTAACGTGACTACTGAGTACTGACTAGGCAATCTGTATAGAAAATTTCACAAACAAATTTCAGTCCATTACATATAGTCACTGTCGTATATTTATCAATGACTATGTCTCTCTAAATAAATGAGTTTAATTTGAAAATAAAAAAAGAAATCTCTCCCAATGACTATGCCTTTCTTATTGTTCCGGTTTCCAAATGTTTTCCTTTTTAGTCTCCTTCATCTTCTTCAACTAATCTAAATGCTCACAACGGTGTTAGCTAGTAGCTACTGAGCACTAAAATGAAAAGTATAGATATTTTATTAAGAGGAGAATTTTAGTGCCATAAGTTTTTTATATCACAATTTCTCAATATTAATATTTAAAAATTCAAATTTTGAATTCAAATCATTATCTTGTTCAATGTAACGATCGATAATTAACGAATGTTGTTAACTAGGACATATTAATTATAAAATGTTCATGTGTTAAAATATTGATCAAGCGTCGAATGAACTCTAAAATTCATAAAAATTATATAGAAATGCTATCAAGGGGGTCGAAAATGAACGAATGTTGTTAACTAGGACATATTAATTATGATACGTTCATGTATTGACATACTGATCAAGCATCAAATGAACTTTAAAATTTATAAAAATTATAAAAATGCATGTTCGTTAAATTGAACAAGAATCAACAATTTGGATTCAAATTTTAAATATTTTATTAAATGCTTACAACGGTGAAAATCAAACAGGCTGTGGACCTCGACCTAATTCAGACACAGATTGAGCAACGGTTTTATTAGAAAAATAAATTATAAGAATTTCTTTATATTTCACAATGCTTCTATCATGAATTGATTTTTTCGATTCTTAACTTGTTATAATTAATAAAAAAAATAATTTGTTTTTGTTAAGAATATCAACAACTAGAAGGTCTTATTAATCACGTATATTGAATTGTCCCGGCCGGCCACAATAAATTTTGATCCATTAAGAATTTACCTTTATTTTAATATGTTAACTTAAATAATGAAGTAATTATATCTTTTATGGATTTTAGTTATCTATGCACTGAGTTTAAATACAAGAAAAGAAAATAAAATAAAAAAATCATTCCAATCTTTTCGAACCTTAACGTGCATTCTACTAGTTTCCTTTCTAAACCTTAAAACTTGGAGTTTACTTTTTTCCATTTTTAATCTCTATCTTCATCTCTACTTTCTCTATTTCCATCTCTATATCAACTTTTTATAAACGCACGAATTTAAGAGTGGTTACATCTAGCGTGTAAATATCTATTTGTGTTGTTCGATCTGTGGTCGGATATGAATATCAATCGTTAGACAAAGCAATAATAAATTTTGATTTTCTGTCTAATAAGAAAACAAATTAAGCAACATATTTATGTATATAGCCGGTAAATTAAACAGCATATGTTAACGTTATTTTGTTTTTTATTTACCCACATGTGACAATGTGAGGCGATCTTTTGCTAATTTACCAAAAAATACTTGACACGTTTAGCATCAAGTACCAGCACAAGCTCAAGCTGCAACACAAGTACAACTCACCAACAAATAAGCATCAACGCCAACATTAACACAAGTACACCAGGCGTCCGTTATCAAAGACCCTCGTACCGGGTCTTCCTTAGTCCTTAGTCCTTACCATAGCACAAAAACCCTAACACACAAAAAATGCTCTCCACACTCGCCTCACACCCTTGTACGAACCGCCCCAGCCTCCCCTTCCTTCTCCGCCTCTCTCCACCTCCTTTCGTCCCTCTCTCTCGCCACCGCCTTCCCCTGCACTCTTGCCACTCTTGCCACGCGTCCCCTTCTTCCCTTCCCAACTCCAGCGCTTCCCTCTCTCTCTCCCAATCCAATTCCAAACCCCATCCTCCTCCACCACCTCCCACCACTCTCAAAATCGCCATCATTGGCTTCGGCAACTTCGGACAGTTCCTCGCTAAGTATTTCTCTCAACAAGGCCACACCATCCTCGCGCACTCCCGCACCGACTACTCCTCCATTGCCAACTCACTTGACAACACCATCTTCTTTAAAGACCCCCATGACTTGTGCGAGTCCCACCCCGATGTCGTGCTCCTCTGCACCTCCATTCTCTCTGCCGAGAAGGTGCTTCGAAGCATTCCAATTCAGCGCCTTCGCCGGAGTACACTATTCGTCGATGTCCTCTCTGTCAAAGAGTTTCCCAGGTCTATTTTTCTTGAGCGCCTTCCACCTGATTTTGATATTATATGTACACATCCTATGTTCGGGCCCGAATCGGGGAAATATGGCTGGAATGGGCTCCCTTTTGTGTATGAAAAGGTCAGGATTGGGGACTCGCATGAGCGGGTGTCGAGGTGTGAGGCATTTTTGAATATTTTTAAGAAAGAGGGGTGCCGAATGATCGATATGAGCTGTAAGGAGCATGATGAGATTGCGGCCGAGAGTCAGTTCCTTACACATACTGTTGGTAGGGTGCTTGCAGAAATGAGATTGAAGCCGAACCCTGATGATAGTATGGGTTATGACACTCTATTTCAATTGATTGAGAATACATGCAGTGACAGTTTTGAGCTCTATTATGGATTGTTTATGTATAACAAGAATTCGACTGACTTGCTTGATCGGATATATGCGGCATATGAGGAGGTAAAGAAGGACCTTCGGCGAATGGTGCAGGGTATACTTAGGCGACAACTATTTGGTTAGTTCCTTTTTTCTTAGTTTATATCTTTGGGTGGAATGATCCAGTCAATGATAGATGATTAAGTAGTTAATTTAAAATGGAAATTGTTCTCAAATCGAGTGAAGTGAATTTGTTTGTAATCAGATCATTGAGAAAAGACCTGTTGTTTTGGTTCCCCTTGGTAATGAACCGACAAATGTGGAGGAAATAACAAATAGAATAGGTAAAACATGTCTTTAAAAAAAAAAAACAATTAATACAAAATGCTCACCTCTGAGCCCTTCCTGTGTTTTACAAAATGTCTGTGGTGGGGCTCATGATCTAAGTATCAAGTCTCCCCACCTATTATCTGTTCTTTTACCCCCTCGCTTCATAATTTTCTAGCAATTTTATAATTGAAAGTATCAATTTTGTTATCTCATAAAATATTCATTTAATCTTCTTAGTTCCAAAATTCTTGTTTACTTCTGTAAAAAATCTAAATGAATTATGATACTTATGTTGGTTGGTGAGAAATGAAAAGGCATAAACCTTTATTGCTTTCAACTTCTGAAGTCAATTGTAAACATATAATTAATTTCTCTTAGCTTGTTTTTGGATTGTTTGGGAGTAAGCAAAAAAGGACTCTTTTATGAAGAAAAATTAGGAAGAATGTTATTCCTAAATTATTGAGAAGAGTGCTATTCTGAGAAAAAAAAATTGTTTGGATTGTGTGTTGAGAATAGTAATTGAGTGAAGGAATAAAATAGTAATTTATTTTCTTTTTCTTTCAAACTAACTTGTACTTTATTATATTTTTTTAGCCCTTTATATCGTATAATTCATGATTAAGTTGATAGCATTAATAATTTAATATTGTATTAAATTATTAAGTTTATATTTAAAAGTAAAATAGTATTGATGTTGGTTGTTATAATAGTAATAATTGAAAATTAATAATTTCAGTAATCTGTATGCATTTTAAAAAGATGCAAGTATGAAAGCAAATCGCTAATGAAATGTACACTTTTGCTTGTAAGAAACAGGTATCATTGAATCTATGCATCAAGTCGAATGAATGTCAGATATAAATCTAGTAGCAAGAGGCCCATAAAAGAGCAAAAGCAAACTGGATAAATAATAAAAAAATTTCATCTTTTTACAACAACTACAACTAAGCCTTTTGTCCCAAACAAGTTGGGGTAGGCTAGAAAGAAACCCAACAAGAGAACACATCCAAGAACAAGAAAAAAAAAAAAAAAAAAAAAAAAAAAAAAAAAAAAAAAAATACAAAACATAAAAATACTAATAGTAAGACTAGCCATACTAATAATAATACCTCTAATAATAATAGTAATAGTAGAAATCTAGACCTCGACCGTGACCTAATAGAGGGACCTACAAACCTATGGCATCGCTCCTACCCCTAAGTTCCTACGTCATGGCTCCGGTACATGAATTGCTAACTTCCAAGCGCTCCTATCGATCGCCAACTCCTTGGAGACGTTCCATTCTTTAAGGTCTCTTTTCACCGCTTCTTCCCATGTCAATCTTGGTCTCCCTCTCCCCCTCCGGGTGTTCTCGAAATGATTAAGAATTCCGATACGTACCGGTGCCTCTGGAGGTCTGCGTTGGATATGTCCAAACCATCTCAAACGATGTTGGATCAACTTCTCCTCTATTGGTGCGACCCCAACCATATCTCGTATGTCATCATTTCTAATCCGATCTTTCCTCGTGTGACCGCAGATCCACCTCAACATACGCATCTCAGCTACACTCATCTTCTGGACATGTCGTCTTTTAGTAGCCCAACATTCTGCGCCATACAACATCGCAGGTCTAATCGCTGTCCTGTAGAACTTGCCTTTTAGCTTCTGCGGGACTTTCTTATCGCATAGGACGCCTGATGCTTGTCGCCATTTCACCCACCCCGCTCTTATCCTGTGACTAACATCTTCATCTATCTCGCCATCGCTCTGCAACATCGACCCTAAATATCGAAAAGTATCTTTCGTAGGTACTACCTTCCCGTCTAGACAGACATCTCCGTCCAGTGGTCGTATCCCACTAAACTCACACCCCATATACTCCGTCTTAGTTCTACTAAGCCTAAACCCTTTGGACTCTAGAGTTCGTCTCCACAATTCCAATTTCCTATCGACCTCCGTCCTACTCTCATCGACTAACACCACATCGTCCGCAAAGAGCATACACCAAGGAATCTCTCCCTGTATATCCTTCGTGATCTCATCCATCACTAAGGCAAAAATATACGGGCTCAAAGCTGATCCCTGATGTAGTCCTATTTTAATAGGAAAGTCACTAGTTACACTATCACATGTCCTGATGCAAGTAACGGCACCATCATACATGTCTTGGATGAGGGTAACATACTTTGTGGGGACTTTCTTCTTTTCTAGTGCCCACCACATAACTTTCCTTGGCACTTTGTCGTATGCTTTCTCCAAATCAATGAAAACCATATGTAGATCCTTCTTTCGCTCCCGATATCTCTCCATCAATTGCCTTATTAGGAAGATGGCCTCCATGGTCGACCTCCCAGGCATAAAACCAAATTGGTTTTTCGAAATGTTTGTCATCCGTCTCAAGCGATGTTCTATCACTCTCTCCCAAAGCTTCATTGTATGACTCATAAGCTTAATCCCTCTATAGTTTGTACAGCTTTGAGCATCCCCTTTATTCTTGAAGATTGGTACTAGAGTGCTTCTCCTCCACGCATCTGGCATCCTATTTGATCGGAAAATGTTATTGAATAGTTTGGTTAACCAAACTACAGCCACATCTCCGAGGCACCTCCATACTTCGATTGGTATGTTATCAGGTCCTAGAGCCTTACCTACTTTCATTCGTTTTAAGGCTTCTTTCACCTCGGACTCTTGAATTCTCCTAACAAAACGTCTATTGGAGTCATCAAAGGAGTCGTTCAACACAATTCCTAAGTCGTCATCCTCTCCATTGAATAACTTGTTGAAGTAATCCCTCCACCTATTCTTGATCTCGTCGTCCCTCACTAAAAGCCTATCAGTCTCGTCCTTGATGCACTTCACTTGGTTTAAGTCTCTCGTCTTCCTATCTCGAAGCTTGGCTATCTTATACATGTCCTTCTCACCCTCCTTCGTACTCAGCTTCTGGTATAGATCCTCATAAGCCCGACCTCTTGCTTCGCTCACAGTTTTCTTTGCATTCTTCTTGGCCAATTTGTACTTCTGCGCATTGTCGTCGGTCTTGTCATGGTGCAAGCGTTTGTAGCATTCTTTCTTTTCTTTAATAGCTTTCTGCACTTCGTCGTTCCACCACCACGTATCTTTGGGTTCGCGGTTGCTTCCTCTAGTAACTCCAAGCACTTCCGTAGCTACCTTTTGAATGCTAGCTGACATATCTTCCCACATCTTGTTTGCTTCTTCACCTGCTTTCCACGGACCTTCTTCAATCATTCTACCCCTAAAAGTATGAGACACGTCTCCTTTGAGCTTCCACCACTTCGTCTTCACAACTCGAGCGCCTCTACCTACTCTAGAACGTAGCGGAAAGCGAAAATCAGCAACCACAAGTTTGTGTTGTGAGACGACACATTCCCCAGGTATAACCTTGCAATCCATGCAGGCTCGTCTGTCCTCTCTCCTAGCAAGAACAAAATCAATCTGGGAAAAGTGTTGGGCACTACTAAAGGTAACTAAGTGGGATTGTCTTTTTCTAAAGAAGGTGTTAGCTATCATGAGGTCGTAAGCTATGGCCAAGTTCAAGAAGTCCTCACCTTCTTGGTTCCTATCGCCATACCCAAAACCCCCATGCACCCTCTCAAACCCTCCACTAGTTTCACCTACATGTCCATTGAAGTCTCCTCCGATGAAGAGCTTTTCAGTGGTTGGCACACTTCTAATCATACCATCTAAATCTTCCCAGAATTGGATTTTGATGGATTCACTTAGTCCTGCTTGTGGTGCATAAGCACTAATGACGTTCAAAACTAAGTCCCCCAAAACTAGCTTCACTAGAATGATCCTATCCCCTTGTCTCCGCACGTCGACAACTCCACTCTTAAGGCTCTTGTCGATTAAGATACCTACTCCATTCCTGCCCCGTTCTTTTCCAGTGTACCACAGCTTGAAACCGGTGTTCTCCACTTCCTTTGCTTTTTGACCCGTCCACTTTGTCTCTTGTACGCACAAGATGTTCACACGCCTCCTAATCGCCGTATCCACTAACTCTCTTAACTTTCCTGTTAGAGACCCTACATTCCAACTACCTAAACGAATCCTACTCTCACTGACTATCTTCCTTGCCCCCCGCACCCGTCGTGAAAAGTGCGAAGACCCTTGCTTACTTGCCACTACATCCGGGCGCTGATGTAGCGCGCCACTAAGGGAGTGACGATCCGGCCCTTGCTCACTTATCACCTTATCCGGGTTCCGATAAGGCGCGCCACTAAAGGGGTGGCGACCCGGCCCTTGCTCATTTATCATCTCATCCGGGTTCCGATAAGACGCGTCGCTAAGAGGGTTACGCCCCAACGAAAAGTAATTGGGTTTCATTTCCATAGAGATGACTGGGATTTTTACGTTGGCTCGCCTAGCCTATCACAACCCTCCTCCTTTTACCCGGGCTTGGGACCGGGCTATACTAAACAATGCAACCAAAGCTTAGTATAGGCGGAGTTAAATTTCATCTTTTTCTCTGTCGGAATATTTTATTATTTACCAGTCTTCTGATTTTTTCTTGTTCGCACTTTTCCACCTATTTTCTGGTATAACTCTTCCTAGATTGTTCCTCCCTTCCTACTACTTCCAGATGTGTTCGAATGATAAAGTTCTTCCAGGAGAAAGGTTATTCCTGGAGGAGTGCTTATTCCGACCCATCCAAACACGGCCTTATTTACAAATCTCTGCAACCGTTTTGGCTATAAACTGAGTTCCTTTTTCCATCTTCCATCTCAGCGTTACGGCCAAAAACTGGAGCATAATTTCTTGCTCTATTTAATTTTTTTTTTCCTTTTGTAGCGAACATAGTATTAGTTTGGAACTTTGAATATTTTCGTGGAAGCTATGTGGATGTAAAACAAAAGATTAATTAGGTTCTTTTATAGTATAATAATGCTCTTTGAGTGTTTTCACTTCATTTTGCATCTTATTCAACACTTACTAGCTAGTTTAAATAAATGCTTTGGAAGCTTTGAATTTGATATGCAATTAACTTTTGGCAGGGACCACTGGGGTTGGTGAACTTGAAGATCCAGCAGCGAGGTGTGAAGCATTTTTGGAAAGTTTTAACAAAGAAATGGTGGACCTCGATGAGAATGCAACTGGGGTTCACTTTGTGGCTCTTACTATTGGGATGATTTTGGCAAAATTAGGCTTGAAGCCGACTAGCATTGCCACCAAGGGTTATGAAACTCTGCTTAAATTGGTTGAAGATATTAGCAGTGAAAGTTTTGATCTCTACATTGCACTGTTTATGCATATCAAGAATTCAAATGAGTTGCTTGATCAGTTGGATATTTCACTTGCTAAGGTGAGGACAGAACTCTATGGAAGGTTGCATGATATATTGCGGAGGCAGCTCTTTGATCAGCCAGGTATTATTAGCAATGGCAGAACTAGGATGTAGTTTTGTTTTGTTCTATCAACTTAGGGAACCTGGGATTTCATTTTTTTTCCCTTAATCTTTGTTCCTTCTGCTGCTAATGTAATAAGAGTTGTTGCTGTTAGCTCATTTTCTTTTTGAGCGTGAGCATCAAGTGATCCAAGGCTAGTCATGAACTTGCCTTTTCCATAATTACTATTTGGTTGGAAAAGTAGCAGGGAAGCACCTGCATTTGATGCTGTGACAGAAAAGAGATTGTAATTCAGCTCTTTTTTTCAGTTTGCAATCATCCAGCCACATCATTTAGGAATTAGGAGTGTATAATTACACTTCTTAGGAGCCTACCCCAACAACATCCTAAAAGAATCATTGCTCAATATCCCCTTCCTACCAGCAACAGAATCTAGAACCGACCCATCTAATTAAAACAATGCAGTACTAGATGACTGGTTGTAAATTTTTTTTCTTTGTTTTGAAGAAAAAAATATAGGGTGTTCCCCTAATGCGCCCCCTAACCCTCCCCCCCCCCCCCCCAAAAAAAAAAAAAAAAAAAAAGGTTAGCTTACTAGAAGAAACTTTCCTGCCTCTTTTCTGTAAACCATCAATCGGTTCATAGTGAAATACGAATCACCAGGTTTTCTGAGTCAATAATATTAGTTACCAAGTCGACAGCTCAAGTTAGACAATGTTAAACTAATTATCTATGTTGGCACCCAATAGGCCTATTAAAGTAGCATTCTAAACTCTGACATTCAAAAATAACGATGTCCAAATATATACACCAATCACTTCATATTAACATGAAGAACATGGTACTACAACGTTACAACCTACAACATTGTAGCAGTAAAAAGCAAAAAGATTTAAACAAATAAAGGACAATCCAAAATCTCAAAAGAATAGAGGTCAACCGTTGACCTTATTCATACATCACTCCAAGAACCATGCTTCTTAATTCATAATATTACAAAACGCCTCCTTTCTTACTTATACCCCCAAAAAAGCACCTCAAAAACGCAGGTCGTTAACTTCATAATTATAGAAATCAAAGAACATTATATCATAAAATTGATGGCACCAATTATCCTTCAAGTGCAGGGTCAAAACGGTGAGTTCCAACCTTAAACTTCCACCTCCATATGACCATCATGAAATTTGATGGTACCAATCACTGGGAAAAGTTCTTATGTGCGTGATTTCCCATATAGATTCTTGTACACAACTTTGGTTCTAATAACTAGAATAATGCTTAGTATCGTCGCCACTATGCAAAAACCGGCCATGATAAGCGAAGAAAGGAAGAAACAAATCTGTCCTTTACATTTAAGTGGCTCATCCACATCAAGCAACCCTGCAAGGTGCCCCTTGGCTTGTTTGGCAGCCTCAGAGTCATAGATGCCACTTGCAATAATGCCAGAGAAAACCAATGATCCAGCCGGGTTTGCGGCAGTCAAAAAGTTGTACAACGTGCCAAAATATTTAAGACCAAATAATTCTGACACTGCAGCTGGAACGATGGCCCAGTGAGCTCCGTAACCAAGGCCAATAAGAAGAGTGCCAATGTACATGGTACCAGGCCACGCCATGGCAAAGAAGAAGTGGCCTATTGCCATTATAATTTGGGCAGTTGCTAAGGCAATGGGCCTTGGATTGGCATAGTCCCTGTGCAGATTGGAAAATTGTAAACCATACAAAGTAATTTAGAATTTGTTTGTTTGTTGAAGCAATTTTACTTTTTATCATAGATTTAACAGAATTAATAAATGCTCATAAAAATCACCAGCATGCCCTACTAGGCAACTTGTTACATTGAGGCTCAATTGCAGAATGAAGTTCTTTTATATTGCACAAATGACGGTGAACTTTCTAGGCTCAATCCAATCATAACTGAACTAGTTAGACCAACAAGGCACCTATAGAAAATAGGAAATGCATTCCCCTTACCTGGTAATAACCTCAGAGAAGTAACCGCCACCAATACGTCCCAGAAAATTCCAGATGCTGATCATGGAGACAAAGATATGGACCTCGTCATAGCCTAGAGACTCACTCATTTGACCAAGGTTGTCGATCACTGTCAGCCCTGAACCAGCCCCAAGAAGTAGGGAGAAGAAAAGCAGCCAGAAATCAGCCTTTATCAGTGCCTGCATCAGGGTGAAGTCTTCCCCCCTATGTGGACCCCGCCTCCTCTTGACTCGTACTGCCCCCTCAGCTGCTGCCTGGAACAGCTTAGCCTGTGCAAAGAGAAATGTTGCGGGTTATTAAAATGGAGACATCTCTTCTTGAAAGCTTGTCAGGATACCCCGAAAGGCTTAACCAATTGATGCTGTGTTCATATAGCCTAAGATAGAGCCAGCAGGTTTAGGGTCTGTTTTTCTTTATCAATTTTTTAACTTAATTTTAGATCCAATTTAATCATATATTAAAAAAAAAACAAATTCTTTAACCAAGTAGGAGAACTGATCAGTATTAAGATAGACATGACTTCTTATTTTGAAAATGTACATCATAATCTATTTAAAATGATAGTAAATGTGTATATGAAAATTTATGTGATTTTTACTGTTCATCAAATGACTTGAAATTTGGAAGCATTTACATTTCACAACCTTTTGATGAATATCATATGGTGCTCGTTAACTTTATTTTCCTAATTTTGAATCTTTTGGTCTGATTTGAAAACCTCTGTCAAACTTATCAAGTCAACCCACTGCCAAAGGAATCCGACTATATGGTACAGGAACAGCTTTGAGGTCCCATGCAAGACAGACGCTAGAATCAAGATCAGACATTGCTATTCCTATGGAATTTTGAACATCTGCATAATATTAACATTACAATTTAGTAGAAGGTTTTAAAAGTACCTGTAATTGCGCAATTCTGCGTTGCCTCTCAGAAGCAGGAAGCAAATCAACATCCTTTGGCTTCTCCTCTTCTACTTCACTCAAAATGTATTCAGGAGTTTCTGCTTCCTTCACACCAGATTTCCCTGTTTAGAATGTGTGCATCATGTTTTTTAGTCCAACCCATAATGCAATGCCCACAGTTTTTGAGTGTCCTTAATGGAAGAGACATGATCGGTTTCCAGTGCCGAGAGGGAAAACAAATTATTTTTCTCATTTTTTTTGGGAGAATGAGATGGATTTCTTCCTTGTAATTTAACTTGGGTTCTAATAGAGGTAGGAAAGTATATGGGATATTTATTTCTGTAGATTCTGTTGTTGGTAAAATAAGAACACAGTATGTGATTATAAATTAGCATGGCATCGACCTTTTGAGACAGTATTTTAATGTCCAGGATGGGCATTATGGTAAAAGTGGCCACTGCATGTAACTAAACACCTCTCTAAAACCTGAACCACAAATTTACCAAACATTTGCCAAGCTATTCACCCTACAATTGGGTACAAAGTTTAGAATGGCCAAACATTTTGAAGAACTAATTTTAAAAGGTGAACCTACCTGCCTCTGCATTTCCCTCTTCAACCAACAAGGGCACCCGCTCACCCCCAACTTCAACCTCAGAGATAGTCAGAAATATGGGGATTGCCACCGGCAATAGTATGAGGATACCCAATATGACTGTGAAAATAGTGACAGCTATGCGACTCAAATCCACCAAATCTTCTAGAAGCATCACGCACATTAAGTATGCAGCCAGGACCAAACAGATACAGTAGACAAATATGAAGCTTGCATTATCAGTAGGCCGTACCTGTTGTTAAAATCGTTAAAAAAGATGTATTTTGGCTTCAGAAAGTTACTATGATTAGGTTACTGTATATACCACAAATGCTGGTGGGGATATCCATCATGCCAGAAAACATACCAGCCAACCAGATATACTATTGCTCTGTACCAGTTTATGTCCACGTTCTTCTTTATTCACTTTATATATCATACCTGGGAGTTGATACTGACCAGTCCAGTTGCGGAGGGATGTGGGACATGAAGTTGTTGGACCCTACTAAGATTTTACAAGTTTTATTTTCGCAAAACATAGTTTGCTTGTATTTTTAAGACATGAAATCTAGTGAATTTGATGAAACTTTTCTACTCTCTAGGCATAAAATAATATCATTATTTGACCTCATTGCTGTATGTTACAGTGCTGACTAACCCTCTATGGTCCCTAATAGTTTGCGCTGACCATGGCTAAGACAAACTGATGCAAACACCAGAATAATATCATGCATCCTGGTAGCTATAATAATACGATACATATGCTTTTTCATAGTCCCATCGAAAAAAGATAGCACCCGTCATGTTCAGAACTAACTTGGTCTACTCAAGTAATTGTAGCAAAATATGCTACTACCATAATGCGCCAAAGTACTCGATACCAGTATGTTCATTACAGCATAGTGTATCTGCATCTACAGGTACTGATATCAACTTACATTGGGAATAACCCCTTGGTCCCCATATGTACATTTCCATACAGCATAGTGTACTTGGCAATTGCCAGACACATCTTACCAGGTGACACTACTTGGAATGCACTACATTCTTTTCAATCAAATATGTAATTGTCCTGGCTTCTTACCTGTCTGTGGCCTCCAACAGGTCTCACAAGAAACATCATAGCAAGTGCTACAACTGTAGGCACTGCAGCAACCATGAGAACCAGGGTTGCATGGTTGTCAGTGTGCATCAATGCATAAAGTTGGGTCAGAATTGCACCACTAAGGCCCGCAAAGCCCTTTAAAATGCCGACTACAGGTCCACGACTCTTTGGAAAGTTCTGTACACAAGAAACTAGTGCGACCGTGTTGAAGTAAGTCTCTCCATTGTTGCCTATAAATATGAGGATGCACATCTGCATAACAAGTAACATAAATAAGAAAAGATAATTCTATCAGATGAGGTTCCTTAAAACTACATGCTACTTCATGTTATATCTGAAGGAAAATAAAATAGAAGATCTGTCCTGGAATGATATAATTATATAAATAACACATCTATATATAGGTTGTCCAAAATGCAGGGGTCGATTTTTCTTTTCTCATAAAAAGTATATTGGTCAATAGGTCGGGTAATAGTCCCAATTCCAGTGTCCAATACCCATTTAAAATTGTCTCTACAATAATCCATTTTTTTTTTACGTATTAAGAATCGGCTTTGCTATATCTGCATAGCAGTTAGCATCAAAGGAATGGACAGGTAACAAATAATTGCTCAATAAAAATATAGTTGTATAGCCTAGTAGTCAGAAAAATTTAACAATTAAAGTATACCATTAAACAGCAACATATACACTTATGTACTTCAGTCTGAATAATTACTTAAAAGTACACCAAGCCACAAAACGATCACGATATATGCACACTTGTGACAACTACTTCAGAAACCAAATATTTAATGCATGCCAACAAAAGCGCAAAGAAGCATGCAAAGAAAAAAGAAATGTGCAATATTGCAGCCAATTTCCCCACACAAGGCCACTTGAATGTGGCATGTTGCTATAAGGTGCCCCACTGCCACTGGGAAAAGATACCAACATGACACATGACCATTCACGATCCTAAATGCAAATATTCATCAAGTAAAAGAAACTAAAGAAAATATACATATTATTTAATGAGGTTAGAACAGTTACATACCACCCAAAGAGGAGGAGTTGACACGTAGCCGGCGACAACCAGCCAGACCCAACCGTACCCGATCAGATTCTGTAAAGCACCGACCAGCATGGCGACCCAAAGAGGCGCCAACTCCGAAATAGCCCCAGCCAAAAACCCAATACTATCCCCCAAATCCTTTGCAACACCAAGAGCTGCAACCTGTCTCTGGTTGTAGTTCAGAGAGGACTTGACAGAAGGGGAAATGCTACCAAAAAGGTAACCTACACCGCCGCATGATTGGACCCACATGGCGGCCACAAAGACGAACCATCGGTTCGTGAAGAACGAGGCAAGTTTTGATCTGAAGTGGGTCATTTTGGGAGTGAAATATGTGGCTATGCAATATAAATTGAGTTCAGTAGGATAATGAAGATGGAGGCAGGTACAATGACTTGGATGTAAATTGTATCAATTCTCCTTCCCGGCAAGACAGATAATCAAAACAGAGGTGTGTAGAATCAAGATGACAAACGAAACTGGGATGTGGTGATTGCGAGATTCAATGGTGACGGGTTTGATAATTTGTGTCCAATTGATGAGAAAGGGGCTTGTTTGTGGGAATTTGGTGGGGCCAATAATTGAAGAAACGTTTGATCAGACAGAATTGGAAGGTTCAAATCAAAATGGTATATTTTGCTCACTCTCTCTCTCTCTCTCTCTCTCTCTCTGTCTGATAGCTTTCAATTTTTGGGATATTATTGAGTGATATGAGTTGTAAAGGGAAAAGAGTTCGTGGTAATAAAAGAACCTTTAGTTCCTTATTTTCTGTAAAAGGGAAAGAGATAAAGAGGCAACCTTTCTGAGCTTCTAAGAGATACCACAATTAAAACAGAGTATCTTGGTCGGCAATAGACAAATCCAATTAGACAACGAGGGTCTTTTTCATCACTTTTTCTAAATTCACGATGGAAAATAACAACACGAGGGATTCAATGTTTACCAAGGAGGCAAGGAGCCTTCAGCCTTATATAGAAGCATGCCTCTGTGCTTCTGTGGGTTTTGAGGGAAAGTGATGACCCCAAAAGAGAAGAAGAAATGGTAGAGAGAAAGAGAGGTGATGGTGATTTTTGGATTTTTGTCTAATTTTGAGCGGTGCTTGGAACAAAGGAGATGACATGACAGCTATATTGGGAGAAAGAGAAACAAACAGCACCATGTGTCAAATGATAGACTATTGAAAAATGTGAGAATCGATTTGTTGAGACCACTATATTTTGTGGAATGTAGATCGACATATGATGCATCATAATAGACATCCACTGGGTTTTGGGTACTGGGATAAGACTAGGAACAACCTGGCATTATAGTTGATTGAGACAGGAAGGCGACATAAATCTTTCTTCTTACCATTAAAGTCCATCTTTGGAGTATTAAAATTAAAATACGATTAGTGTATTGCTTATATTCTTCTTTCTCAGTCGCTAGTCGCTACTGACTACTGTACAGTGTGGCTGGACTCTGGAGTCGTCATTAATGCATTTGGTAGGTACAGATACCGAAACGACGCAATATTAATTTTGTTTGTTGTCGATCAATTCCAATCCGACTCTGTTGCGCGACACAGCGTGTAGCGCACTACGAGCCGTCTGATCTTGATCGGACGGTTCACTTTTTACGGGCCTATCAATCTAGGTTACATGCACGGGGCTCCCTTGTCCATTGGATCTTAATCAGACGGCCAGCGTACCGCGACACGCTGTGTCGCGCGGCAGCGGATCTGAATTTGATCAATTCCGTCAGTATAATTCTTGTGTGTTTGGAAGTGCGGCCAATAAAAATAGAATAGTTTATTTTAGAACAAAAGTGGTGAATAAGAAATGTTAAATAATTATTTATTTTTAAATTAAGAAATATTGTTTGGGTGGTTAGTTAAGAATAAGAATTAGAAAAAATATTAAAATAATAATTTATTATTGGATGGTTAGCTACTTAGCTTATTTCATTTAAGTTCTAACATTTTGTTGGAACAAGAACAAGGGCCCGAATAAACTATTTCGTTTGTTCTAAAATGTGTTTGGCAACCTCTAGCTAGAATTAGCAATTCCGAATAAGTCCTTCTTTAATGTTTGATTTTTTTTCATTTAAATATTATTCAGTTTGTATTGCATTCGTATTCTCCTTTATCTATGATTACGAATTGATAAAATGATTTTCCTGAGCCTATTGAATATATTTTTTTTTAATATTTGTTATCATAAAATTTATCAATTTGTCATCTATATAATCACAAAATATTTGTAACGACGACATTAATGATTTATATATCACTTGATATAGTAATGTTTTCAAGGGGCAGTACATAGTTTATACATGTTTAAGTCATAAAACAGGAATACAATGCAGCACCGTCCCGTTATTGGCCAGGCCAAGTGTTAGCAGACCTGCAGAGTGGGGAAATTAATCTCCATTGTTTTATTAGTCGATATTTATTTTCTTATGTAGAGACCAACAAATATAAATATGAAAAATTATTTATTTTCCTTTTATAAGGCTAGATTTATATAAAATATTTTTCTCCGATAATTGTTAATTACGTGTTTCTGTTTAGAAGGAAGGAAAACAAAAATAATATTTTAGGATGTGTTTGAATTGTCACGGGAATATAATATTATTATTTGAATTAAATTATTAGAATAGCGCTATAAATTAAAAGTGATAATCTGAATATGTGGGAAGAATGCTAACTCGCTATTTCAGAATCTTGTTATCCATATCACCTTCAAATTAGCTCATACAAGGTTCTTCCCTCTTTCTTTTGATTCTTAAATAGTTAATTATATTTTATATAAATTAGAATTGTTCTTCATTCTTCGCTCTAGAAAAAAAAATACCTATTAAGGAAAAAAAAATTTAGAATGAGATAACTTCTGCAAAGAAATATTGCATTTAAAAAAAATTGAACAAAAAATATTGAGGAGGATTCCGGTGCCTACATATTGAATGCCCCCAAATATCCAAAACACATTTTTTAGTTATTTTTCAAAATATAAAATTTAAACATCAAATCCAAACTATTGATCTTATTTGATATAACGAGTGATGCATTTTCATAGAAGTTTTATAAATTTTGAAGTTTATTTGATACTTGATCAAGAGACTAAAATATGAACATATTAGAATTAATCTATCATATTTAACTAGATTCGTTCAATATTCAATCTCTTGATCAAGTATCAAATAAACTTCAAAAATTATAAAAACTTATATAAAAATTCATCGCTAGTTATATTGAATAAGATCAACGGTTTGAATTCAAAATTTGAATTTTATATTTTGTAAAAGTAGTCAAAAAGTGTATTTTGGGGTATTTGGGGCATCCAAAATATTAGCACCGGAACCCTCCTAAAAAATATTTGTAAAATTATAAAATTTTATAATGAAAAACAACATAATTAGCCGTATAATATTTCCTATGAAGAAATATAAAAGTGGTATGTTTTAGGAGCTTCATTGCACCTTAGCATATCAAAAGCATAATCTCTTTAAAAAGTGATAGATAAATTCTCTTATGGATGAGTTTTTTTTTTCATGGACTGAAATTTAGATCATTTTTTTTTCCTTCAAAATGATGAACAACTGTGATTGATTAGAACTTGAATATTGGACCTTGAAAACTCAACAAAATTCCCCTTGTATAGTTAGGTGATAAATTTAAAATTTCAAAGCCAATCGTTTTTACGAAATATAAATTAGACTTTTCCATTTGATTGTATGGTTCATATTTGTTTCTATAAACGGTCAACTGTAGTGTCCTATACTAAAATTAGAACTAGCCCGTTCCATTTCTGTTAATTAACTTTTGTTCCAATATATGGTCGTAATTGAAGTAGCGCAGTGAACAGAGAAGACGAAGACTGTCTCGCAATAAATAAATACTGAAAAGACAAAGACATTCAAGCGCAATAAATACTGAAAAGAGCAAATTTATTGGTCCCGATGAAATTTATTGAATAGGAAATAGGAAATTTTTCAAATTTCCTAAATTTCTAAACGATCCAAACGCCTCCATCATCATCATCATCATCATTATTATTATTTTAGAAATTCTGAAACTTACACAAAACAAGTAGAAGTAGGTGATCATACTTTGCGGCACAACTCGCACAAGGTGTTATTTATTAGGAATTTTTTATTTTTGGTCTACGAATAGCATTCGAGCACTGAATGCAATCATAAGTCAAAAGAAAAGTTCGATTTGTAAAGTAATTGAACGCTTTCAATATCGGAAAATTTTTATCAAAAGACAAAATTACCCTCAAGAATTTTAAAAAGAACAAAGAAGGATCAGAATTTTTAAAATAAGCACAACTATAGCGGCAATAGCATTGCCGCTATAGTCCAGTTGGATTTTTATTTTTTTTTCCATTTTACTTTGCCTACAGCGACAATGCAAATGCCGCTATAGGACTTTATTTTTTTCATACAGTTTTACATTGGTTTTTATTTTAATGTCGGCCAGATTTTTTTCGTTTTATTTTGTTTTTTTACTTTACTAATTTTATATAATGTTTATATATATGCATAATTTATATTTTTTAAATTGTTTAATTTTATTTATATGTAGGGTTTTCTAAAATGATACGATACAATCGTATTGGTACGACATGACACAATACGAGTACGAAATTGACACGACACGATCGTGTTATCGTGTCATGTCATAATCGTGTCGCGTTGGCAATCTTGAAAAATTAATACGATTTGACACGACACGACTAACATGCAACACGACATGAACACGAACTAACACAACACGACACGATCGTGTATTGTCGTGCTGAGTGGTGAGAAGAGACAATACGACAACGCATTCTGATACGTCACGACTGATATAATCTTTTAACAAAAAATATTCTAGCAATTTTTTATTGATATATATACTGAGAATTTGTAGAACAGTCAAATAAACAACAACAATATTTTTTTCTTCATTTTAATATTTTAACAATTTTTAATAAATTATTATTAAAAATAAAGAAAAAATTTTGACATGACGTGTCAACATGAAACCACACAACTGACATGATCGCGTATTATCGTGCGAAGTGGTGAGAAGAGGCAACACGACATGCATTCTGACACGACACGATTGACACAATTGCGTATTGTCGTGCTAAGTGGTGAGAAAAGACAACACAACACGCATTCTGATACGACATGACTAACATGATCATGTCGCGTCGTGTTGACACGTCGTATCAGAAACTTTTCTTTATTTTTTATAATAATTTATTAGAAACTGTTAAAATATTAAAATGAAGAAAAAATATTGTTGCAGTTTATTTGACTATTCTACAAATTCTCAGTATATATATCAGTACAAATTTGCTAGAATATTTTTATTAAAAGATTATATCAGTCGTGTCGTATCAGAATGCGTGTCGTGTTGACTCTTCTCACCACTCGGCACGACAATACACGATCGTGTCGTGTTGCGTATTAGTCGTGTCGTGTCAAATCGTATTAATTTTTCAAAATTGCCAACGCGACATGATTATGACATGACACCATAACACGATCGTGTCGTGTCAATTTCGTACTCGTATTGTGTCGTGTCGTGTCAATACGATCGTATCGTATCATTTTGAAAAACCCAACATATATATAAAATTAAACAATTTAAAAAATATGAATTATGCATATATATATATATATAAACATTATGTAAAATTAGTAAAGTAAAAAAACAAAATAAAACGAAAAATAAAAATAAAATCTGGCCGACATTAAAATAAAAACCAAATAAAAACTGCAGGAAAAAAATAAAGCCCTATAGCGGCATTAGTATTGCCGCTATAGGCAAAGTAAAATGAAAAAAAAAATTACCGCTATAGCTGTGTTCATTTTAAAAATTCTGATCATCTTTTGTTCTTTTTAAAATTCTTGAGGGTATTTTTGCCATTGATAAAAATTTTACTTCAATATCTCAGAACTTGAATCACTCCAAAATAAGTTTTTGATACAACGATAGAATTAGGAAAAAACCAAACAATTAAATACATCCAACATGCAAATTTTCACATGGCACGACTTTCAAGAAAATTACTCCGCTGACACCTCACTTGATTTATTCGTATACTAGACAAACACAAACAACTTTCATATGGCACGCCTTCGTATTAAATTACCGATGCATTGACACCTCACCTATACTTATTATGAGATAACTTCTGTTTGTTCCTTGGAAAAAAAATCAATTGTCGTCTACACCGCGCCACATGACATAACAACAAATTGGATCCTCTCAGGACAACACATGGTTTAGCTCATCGTCAAACGAAAAATAATGAAAAAACTTATTGTATTGTCAATTTTAAGACTTGTCTTTTTTATTTATCCATTGTCTTTTTCGTTTTTGATCTTTTTAGACTGTTTTGACGATTAGCGAACTAACAAAATTTATCAATAACCTGCGTATAAATGAAAATTAATGGAGGTAAAAAGAAATATAATATTTTTATGTTGGATAAAATAATAGAAATAGAGTATGTTTTTTTTTCGAAACCTAAAGAAATAGAGTATGTTTAGATGGTGATTACAAGAAATATAGTTTTTTAGTGTATCTTCATTGGACAGTTCTGTTGTCTTATAATATTGTCATAAAATGTTTTAAAAGATAAATATAATAATTGATTTGAGTTCTCTATAACAACTTTTTTGAGTTCAATAGAGGTTCAACATATGAAAATAGTTGATAAAGTTTTGAGAACAGGTAGTCAGGTAGATAACTTTGTGATTAGTAAAAAGATCTATCATAATTCATAAACAATAAAAATGCTTCATTTGTATCGTTTATCTTAAATTTTAGTGTTTCACAATGACACGTTCAAAAAGAACTTGATGGTCATTTTAATTACCCGATGACATAAAAAATATTTTTTATTGTTTTGTAGTCGACATAAAATCAAACGGTTGATTAACGAGAACATACCTCGATTTTCAAACTTCTGCAAAGACATAAATGAAAATAACCCTATTAAAAAATGCTCGCTGTAATTAGAGGCATATTCCATCGAAGCTAAATCATTGACAAAATTTATCGTAACGACATAACAATGCGTTTTCAAATTAAGTAAAAAAGTATATTTAAATGAAAAGAAAATATAGATATGTTGGTAGCCATACAAATTGGCTGTTTACTAATTTTCATGCATTTTACATATCATTTGATTTTCTATCAAATACCATAAAATAAACCTTTGCAATTTCATCTCATTTTAATGAACGGAGAAATATGCATTGAATTTTATACTTGCTGAAAATTAATTTATATCATTTGCATTGTTTACGGAAGTGTGCCATTTGTTACAAACTAATTAAAATCTTATAATTTTCCTTTGGAGACAAAATCACGTTCAAGAGCAAAATCGACAAGATATATATCGTATATCTATGCGTGCGGAACTAAAACTAATCACTAATGAAACATCAATCATGAAAGGGACCAGAGCTAATGTGGCATATTTCTCATTTTATACACAAATTAACAAAAAAAAAATCACATAGTGACCCGCCTCCCTTTCCATTGTTCTTTCCGTTGTTATTTCAGACAGGGATTCGACTGCAAGATATTTTTGTTTGGATCCTAGTTGTGCGACATTTGATAGATGGTTTGGATCTTTTGTTTTTTTTCCCCTTTTTTTTTTTTTTTTTGATAGAAGCCCGTAGGCATTTCATTTCATTCAACTATCAACATTACAGTACAGAGAGCAAGTAAAATAGATATACAACTCAACCACCACATCCTAGGAAAGAGAAAAGGAATTACATTCTAAAATTCCTAGAATTACAATTAAATCTAGGCCTAGAGCATAAGCACAAACGTAGAGATCGAGGTGTGCCTTTGTGAAGTTGGAACAAGCATAGAAATTGGACTTGTCCTTCTTTTCCTGATTAGGCAAGAAAGCCTTGTAAAGCGCCGGTGAGTAAAGATAAAGTTGTAAGTAATACCTCCATTAAACCTAGTACTTGCTCTCCAAAGAACACCCATAGTCCACCCCAATCATTATGAACAAAAGACCCGTCAAGAAAATGTCTATAAGCCCTCGGGTCATGATCAACACCAGGTAAATAAAGTCTCAAATAGATTGGCGCATCCCAAATATACGGAAAACACATAGTCAAGTCGTGAGTTCCGCCATCAGCTTTCCAAATCCACAAAACAAAATGTTTAGTAACCCTCAGTAAATTAAAGGCCGCCGTAAGGCAAATCAAAATCCTAACATACTTGAGTAAAAATACAGGTGATAAAATATAATTAGGAACATCCATAGGTACCCAAAAGTGAAGGGATACTCTAATTTTCTTAACTCTTGCTGAGCCTCCACCCTCAGAAGAGTAGAGAAACTTACTCGTCATATTGCATTCGGCGGTTCAGGGCCCGCCCTTGCCCTTTTGGCAGTGACCTTGCTTGCTTCAGTTTGGTAAACTGGCTGAGAAAATCCAGGAGGGGAGTCTACTTGAGTCATGTTGTGTGAAACAGCCAAAACTGGATGGGTGGCTTGGTTTAGTGAGACAGCTGTTGTCAGCCTAGAAAGAGAGAGCTCACCTGCTACAGTAGTATGCCTTATAAGCGAAGGACCATGTAAGAAGTTAGTGGGGCGTCGAGAGGGCCCAGCGGGGAACAACGAAGCCTCTGGAGGTAACCGCGTGGAATCATTAATCCAAGCACCGATCTGGATATGGGATAGATTCTGAATTTGCGGAAGTGTTGCGTATTGAGGATCAAGTTTAAGAGCATATGCTTGGTGCCACCATGGACAGTCTTGGTACTCATGGAAGAGAGAAAAACAGAAAGAGCAATACTTTCTCAACCTCTCATACACAAGATACACTTTAATAGGACCGAGGGTCTGATGATTAGCTAAGACGTGATCTTTCCACTGCTTATCAATCGGGAGACGCACTTTGACCTTAAAAACCTGCTTAATTCCAACATGAACCTTAATCGGTGGGCCAACCACTTGCTGGCCAACTTGGCCTGCCAGCTCTAATGCACCCTCTTCAGCTACTGCTCGTGGGTGTGAACCGTGGAAATGTACATGTATGTCGATATGGTTTGCATGTTCATAGGTGAGGTCCTCCGGTCCCCGCACCCGAGCCATAGCTACCAGGTTAGTAATGAACAACCATGGCCCGTTGTGAAGCACATAGTCTAGATCAGCCTCCTCAGAAAACTCAGCCACAAAGAGATTTTCCATTTCTAATGCAATACTGGGCGGATGGAATAGCTTCCAAGCACGACACATCATTTGCGAGAAACTTAACTCTGGTGCCGGTTTGTTTGAAATAACCCGAAGAAGGAGGCATTTGCTCCAATTGCGGGACCCTGCAGCCGTGTTAGTTTTTTTTTTCCCCCTCGGAATTTGGTAACGGGTCGATTAATCCTCCATGTATTTTTCATTTTTTTTTCTTTTGAAACTGTGTTGTGCATTCGGTGTGGTGTTTCATAAAACCTTCGCGTATAACTGGTACCGGGTACTGACAGCCCACTCAATGTTACAGAAATCATTTACTTGGTTATAAATTTATATGATGCAGTAAAACTGGTTATTGTGGTTCCAGTGGCGAAGTCAGGATTGAAGAATGACGGAGGTCAAAATCTGACTAAATGAAATTAAAAATTAAGGCTCCATTTGGATAAGATGTGAGAAGAATGACGGAGGTCAAAATCTGACTAAATAAATTTTATTTTCCGACACGACAAACGGAACAAGATGTTTCGTGCCATTTATCACATTTTGACACCCTATATTCAACGGTTCAACCCCTCATCCAAGTGTAATATTTTCTGTCTATTTTGATGCGGCACCAGCTTAATAAATGTTCGTAATCATTATGGACAGTCATTTGAGGAAAAAAAGGGACACCTGCCCCACAATTTTAATTTTTCTATATCCATTTTTAGTGTGATGTGGCTTGGTGGATCTTGAATCGGTAAACTAGCCCACCAGGCCACCACACCGACCGAGTCTTAGGTTGTGCATCAGAATAAGATTTATAAGGGGAGAAGGGATGAGGTGACGAATCAGAATAAATTTTTAAATTGTCTGTGAGTTGTTACTCGCTTCAGATTGGAGATGAAAGGAAATGAAAGAAGAGGCAACGAGATGAGAGACAGACTGACTGACTTCACAAAGAGTTAATTCCGTTCCGATTCACCCTGATTTGGAGAATTCACAGATCCGATCACCCCTAATGTCCCCATCCCTCTCCTTGCTCCGTCTTCGTCAATCCGAAACACAGCCTTAAGCGATTTTATTTTTCAAATAATCAATTTGATGAGTGAAGGTGGGGTCCACCCCCTCAATTATATCATATGTATCCCTCCAACTAAGGCTGTGCTCCAAAATTTGGTGGGAAAGGGAAAGGGAAAGAATGAGATAGAAAGGAAGGAAAGTGGCAGTACACTCCAAATTTGGGGTGAATGGATTTTCTCATTTTCTTCAATCTTTTCTATAGAGCTTCTCCAGGTTCTCCCTAGTTAACCTTGGTTTCCCCTGAAAATCTATAGTTCTAGAGCAGGTTAACTTTATTGGGCAGGGATTGGTCAATTCACCCTCTCCCCATTCTCCTTCATTACTCCTTTCTGGAGCAGAGCCAAAGAGGGTATAAATTATTACGTTGTGAACGATTTGCATTTTCTATTGGAATCTTTTTGGTTTGTTCATCTCGACAAAAAAAAAAAAATCTCATCTTCTTAAATTTTTTTTAACAAAGCTATATTAATTTGTGAATGCAGATAAAGAATTAGTTAACTCTACGAGTCGAGAGAAGTGAAAGTATTTAACTCTACGAGTTGAGAGAAGTGAAAGTATTTATATCAAGTCGAAACAAAGAAAAGCGCTTGTAATGTCAATATATATACTCTACAAATAGGATGGAAGTAGCTTTACACTTCCTGTCTGCTCCAAATTGATCTTATAAACGTATCATTTTTTTAAAGATAAATTAATTAAGAGTCAAGCCTCCTAACTAATATTTAAATTAAATATCTATGAAAGACCTCCAACTTCTAAACGTATCATTCTTTTTTCATTAAGGTTATTTATTTAAAGATGCATAGCCTAGTCAATAGAGATTTTATTTCTCTTATACTCATCTAGTTGGAACACGTTACCTTCAGATAAAGGAGGGAATCACTGACTAGTTGAACTTAATTTGTCACGTTGATTAATAATGTATCATTATTTGTTAGTAGTACTTACATTCTATGCTTTCCCATTGAAAATAAAATTCCAATAGATGATCATCAAATAGTTTATCAAATAAAATAATAATTTATTTAATATATTCCAAATGCATATATAGCTATCAGACAATAAGTACAGTACTTTAATTAAACATAACAATTACAAACTATTATGTCTAATAATGAATTTTTTTGTTGGTTTCGTTATTTATAATAATATATAGATTACTAACCAAACTTTTTAAAACGTTGAATAAATAAATTTCAGTATGGAATTATACGAATAGTTATAAAATTAGAGATCATATATAGTTATATATAGATTCCTCTCTTTGGCGCCTGGGTGTTATCCTGTTGTTTTTGTAACGCATAAATTAAACGACCTATGGGTTTTCAAATGGCCGTATATATTTTAAGCCAATTTCAAGGGAGAGCCAACTATTCTGATTTAACTCCTGCAAGTTGGTACAACTGAATAACTGATGATAAACAGCCGCCTCTGCTGTGGGATTGGAGAAGAATTTTCGTGTTGAGCAGAACAATTTGTTGAACACTTGAACTAAAAAAACATTAAATTTTAAACGAAGGACAAAAATGGACTTGAAGTCCTCTACAGAACTGATAAGAATACAATAGAAGGAAGGGTTCAATCACTATAAGTTAATTTACTATATAAAACACTAGAAACACAATAGAACTGATAAGAATTTATTTGTCGACGACTTTAATTTTATTGGTGGCATAAAAATATCAATGAATATTATGATTTTTTTTAAAAATAAAATATTAAGAATTTTACAAATAATCAAATCAAATCTGATATATTTTAATCGAATTTCAGTGATCATATCATATATTTTAAAAAATGGATAATCTTTGATTGCAAATATAAAATCTATATATTTTGAAAATACAAAATTTAAGAACTGAAGTGAAAAAAGAAATACATTTTTTTTTTGTATGAATCAGAACTTATAAAATTTCTCATGGCCATGAAAAATTGAGCACGAGCTTTCGTTGATTAAAAAAATGCATAAATTCAAAAGAGATGAGGTCTCCAGCTAAGGTTCAAGGATTAGAGCCTTTGAACGTACATTGAACCAAGGTGCTTATCCATGTGCGTACATATATTAAATCATGAATATTTTCCATGAAAGGGACTTGGGGGACAAATAATAATTTGTAGCCTTCTCTATTAAATAGGGTAAACCCAATTGGGATAGGGACCCCTTCTAAAATTATTTGTAGCGACGCGAAAAAAGAACTGTGTGACAGTGTGAGAACATTTTATTTTATTTAACAATACTTAGTATGTCGTTTGCTCAGTGCTGAACTATTAATATTTCATTTGTGAAAAGATATTCCAAAATCTACAAGTACAAGCAAGTGCACAATTTTTTTTAAAAAAAAATAGAAGGATATGGGCTCCCCTCTTGGTGTACGGAAATAATTAGATGTTTCCAAATAAATTGAGCATATTATTTTATATTCTACTGTTGACGTGGAATGTCGAATATGACATGTTACTATTGAAGTTGAATAAAACAAGTTGGTGGAGGCATTAATATGATTATGTTTAATCGGAATAAATCATGTAATATAATATAAAATTGATAATGAAGATGCACCTTACAGAGGAGACTAATTAAAAATGTGTGAAGGGTCCGTAAATGCTCGCATTTATTGTGGAAATAAAAAGAGAGCATATCACCATATAGTCTTATCATGTTATATATATTATATTAAACATATCAATCTCCTAATTTAAATATAACACGGGGATCTCGTGATTTTATTACGATTACGAAAAATCTCCTTCCATTATCTCAATAATAGCGATTGATGTGTCATCTTATAGAAAAATTGATTAGTAAAAAATGAAGCATTAATTTTTTTTTCTTACTTTGAAAAAGAGAGAACACGTCTTACTTCTCTGTTATATTAATTGCGAGGGAATTTATTCCCGCCTCTACCAAGCAACATTCGTGTACTTCTCTTGCTTTTTTTAAAGAAAAAGTTCAAATAACAAACATGCATTTTTGTTTTTCTTCCATGCAAAGAAGGCTAAGTTGTTCCATTGTCGATATTAGATTTCAACATATGACTCGTTGTTGTACTACAGTAACAGTATGAAAATAAATAATTGACTATATTGCCATGATCTGCCCATGATGTGCCTTGTGTCCTTCCAAAGTTATTAATTAGTAGTAAATATTTATACTTCAACAGAAATAAAAATCGACATCTCAATAAAAAATAATTTACTAGAAATATTTATTTCGTAATAAATGAAATTATGAGAAAATTTTACATATTTGCTTTATTTCCAAAATGAAAAAATTTATTATTTTAAGGAAGTTTTTCATATTATTGTACTCTCTCTCCCTTTTCAAACGCAGTGCACAACAAATCTAATGATAATTTTTTCTTTCTATCTTGATGTGTGCACAACCAATCCATCGACAAATTTCTTTATTTGAGGTGAAGAGCCAATAAATTTATATCTATCAATAACATTCAGCCATTGAATTAAACAATCAATGGTTAAGAATATATCGAGTAAACTGTTATGTACACCATTGGTCTAATTGTGTTTAGCTTTTGAATTGGCGCTTTTAAAGTAGTAGGGATAAATATTGTGTTTGATAAATACGTTAGTGAAAATTTCAGCAATTTATTCATCAATAACAAAAATTGAGTACTTTAAGATTTAATGAAGTTTAAATAAGCTACTAGTATAAGTATATAACACATTAATTAAAAAAAATGATCATTTTATTCATATTACATATTTCACAACACTGACAAATACCATATTTCTTCATTTTAGTTTTAGTGCAACTTTAGGACAGTATTTTTTGCATGACTGGTAGAAGGATCTATTTGTCCCCACCTAATTACTGCGATCAAAAGCAAATAATGCTATTTGCTTTTGCAGATAACGTCAATATGATTTCGGTTAGTTTCAGCAAATATTGGAAACAATGTATATTCTGCAATTTTGGTCGTATTGTACTAAACATAAGTGAATGAAAATCAAACAAGACGATGCAGGTGTTTTGTTGTTTTTGCAAATATGTTGTTTGCTAAATATTTGCAAAAACAAGATCAATATTACAATTCTTCAAATTTAAGTAATATAAAATTTGGGCAAAAAAAAGGACATTTTGTATAGACGAGAGTCATGCGACAAAAATATGTTATATATTTTCATACGTGACCAAACCTTATCCGATTATCCGGATAACTAAGAGGTATCTAGCTTGAATCATTGGATGTAGAACTTAAGTACTTAACTGTCATGTCAAATATGTGTAGCGAATTTTCTCGTTCGACTTCATAATCTTCTTGTTTTTTTTTCTATAGTAAATTGAGCACATTAAAAATGGATCAACTCGAACTCATCAAAATCTATTGTCTGGCCTGCTAACGTGCTATCCGAATTTCAAGCCAGGCCCAGAAAAATACTAATGGAAAAAAGATGGTCAACTAAAGAGCTATATCTTATAGAAAACGAAAATGATATACGACGCTGCTGGTTTAATATTTGGTGCCTGATTATTTGAACAAAATGATTATAATTAACTGGTCTTACACTCTTTTTTTTTTAAGATAAATTGGACGTCTAACCCACCCAACTTATTTTTAAATTAAATGTTTATGAAAGAACCCCAGCTGAGTTTCGAACCTGCGACCTTTCACTTAAGGAGTCTTATACTTTTATTACTAGTTTAAGATATGCGTTCTGTATTTAACAAAAACTATTAAAAGGGGACATGGGATGAGCAGAAATCATATATAATCTGATAATTTTGGAAAAGGAGAGTTTTGCAATTTGTAATTCAGATGGGAAAAAAAATCATTTAAGAACTCAGAAAAGTCAGAATCAACTAATATTTGCAATTACAGAGAACCTGTCTCCACAGATTTTGAAGTACCGAGGTCTCCGTAAATCCTATGACTGAACTAAAAGCCCCAAGCAGGGTTTCAAAAGTTTAAGCGCTCGAAGGAGTCATTAGAATGATTCTACACGCTCAAACAGAGCAAATCCAAACAAAAAAGCAACAAATAACCCAGTTAACCAACCTGTGCGGCACAGCAATCCAAACGAGTAAACGACCAAACATACAAAGCTATTATCTTTCCATTAGATCCTGAAAGCCTTTACATTGTTTAGCAAGCCCATTATGAACAGTATTTTTTTAATCCCTTTTGAAGAAGTGAGAATAGGCTGCTGGGTTTTTCAACAGGTTAATTAGGAAGCCCATAAGTACACCTAGATGAGTAAAGTGGCACTTTGGAATTTGGACACCACACCACACACACTCGCAGGTCGCAGCATATATCTAAATTTTATTCCCGACATTGTACAAATCTTTCATTAAAAAGAAAACATTGTACAAATTATTTGCACACAGACCAATTATTTTGAAAAGAAAAATGATAATACAGGAACTAGTCTGCTCTCCAATTGCACTACTTCATTGGCAACCCAAGCTGCCTCCCACACAATCGTACCAATCTTATAAAAGGATACCATACAGATGGCCAGTACCCACTTCAGACCTGACAGTCTAGATCAATTTTGATAATTTATGTGACTCTTATGCTCAACTCGGCCATGACATGCGTCAAACTTTGATTTGGACAAAACCTGAGTTCAAACTTTGATTTAAAGAGTAACTGAACCTCAATTGTTACACCATAACAGTTCCAAATAAACATCCTCTGTCCCAGCCAACTAACAGTATCTTATTAGGTTGTATGTTATTCTTGAAGCTCAGGGTAAATTATGTATTACACTATTACTGCATCCATGCATTTGGGATGCAATTAACTCTGCGCTGATACAGCATAAATATTAATCAAGAAAGTATCATATTAGATGAGGAAAAAATCAATTCACATTTACATCAATTTCTGACAATTACAATAACAAAACAGCTGGAGGTAATCAAGTGGAGGTATCCTCCATATATGCACAGTACGAGCGACAGGAAGTACGGATTCGTAAGAAGATAGGAGGTAAATTTGTAAAGGGAGAAAAGCTTTTAGCCGAATGCTCAGGCAACATTACAACAAGCCTCTATGCCAGCATGGCCATTATGCTATGTCACATCCCGCTATAATGTGGGGTCCATCCACCAGTGCTTCCCCAATTAAATGACGGGTAGTTTGGAAAAGAATTGTCCTGCAATAATTCAGGTCAGAGAAAAAGATTAATTTAAAATAGTAAGGGAAAAAAAATGCTAAGATAAAATCCATATTAACACAAACATAATAACATAATTGATTTTTTGCACAAACCTGATGGAACCAAAGCTATTCATATTTCTAATCTGCCGTGAGTCAAAATTTAAACTATTTTTCTAATTATTTTTATTTTATTATATTTATATTAATTAATTTTCCTAGTGTCACATACTTGTAGGTTTGGTAAGACATCATGTGGTATGGTATCAGTACCAATCTTGGAAGCATTGTAATTAGACCATTTGATTGAGAGAGACTTCCTAATTCACGGTGATTGAGTCATGACCAACCATTTGTCACTTTCTTTCTTCTTTGTCTTGAAGGAGAGAAAAGAAAAATAAGGAAAGATTTGGAAGGAGGCACAAGCAAACATCCATTGCCCCAATAATTCAACTATAGTTTAGAAGATAGCAACCTCTTGAAAATGACTTGTAAGATACCTTATCAGTAGGTATTAGGTTCAATCACAAACAGTCACATGTGTCCATAAAATTGGTGTCATAACTTAGGAAAATTTGGACTAGGAATTAATAGAGGAACCTCTGAAAACAGAATAGGAAGATTTCGTATGGAAGTTGAGAACCAGAAAATTGACCTATATTACAAAATTTGGTTCATGATGTGAAAAACACCAGATGTTAGGGTTTAATCAAACAGAGACTCAGACAAAGACTAAAACTGCTTACATGACAAGGAAACCGACAGGGGATAGCCTCGTTGAGCTGGCAAAAAGGAAAAAAGTTCATGCGGGACCATGGACTTTTCTGGCCTCCTAAATTATTATCCAGGTTTATCTAATTTGTATTTCTTACATCTTGAGTTCTAAAGAGGTTGACTTGATTTTTAATTTTTTAAGATATCACTTGTTCAAAAGAAATACCAAAAATGAAATCTAACCTAAAGCACAGAAAATACCAAAAAAGAACAAACATTTTAGAAGGACAAGAAAAACCATATAAATCAACTTAAATTGATTAAGAAATGCAAAGGGTTGAGTTCTAATGTTCCCTTGTTACCATGGAAATCTCAGGCAACAACATGGACCCTTTTTTTTTTTTTGAAACGAACAACAACATGGACCCTATCTAATTCTCTCTTTATTAGCAGTTAGCGTCAATGGTTCAAGCTTTTTAGCACTAATTATTAACAATATCGAAA
The DNA here is from genome assembly GCA_028095005.1 of Rhynchospora pubera. NCBI lineage: Eukaryota > Viridiplantae > Streptophyta > Magnoliopsida > Poales > Cyperaceae > Rhynchospora > Rhynchospora pubera. The sequence continues at coordinate 182,665,086 of CM051461.1, forward strand.
AAATTAAACACACTAACTGCAATTCAACAAGGGAAATAAGTAAATGGAAGTTATATAACCAGACAATCACTCCCAATCTAATATTATATATCTAGTATTAATGAGAAATAGCATAATACCAGAATCACAATACTAACTAGTAACTACTAATGATAAAACCCCAAAACGATAACAAAAATAAAATAAAATTGAGGGATCCAAACCTGGCAATTGATTCTGAGTGGTTCCAAACATGCCTCTCCAAATCAAACCCAAATAGGAAACAAACCCAGCAAAACAGAGCAACATGACAAACCCAATCACCCAAGGCATGAGCATGAAACCAAGAACGAAGGTCACCGACCCACAAATCATCATCGCGAAAGAGGCACCAAAGAGGAGAGACACGATAGCTCCAGGCGTCACGTGCGACTCACGTGCTGAATCCTCTACGCGCGATGGCACGTGAGAAGCACGCGTGGGGGTGATGAGGGTTACGACGATGGTGCAGAGGTCGTTGATGAGGCGGGAGTGGTGGTCGGAGGCGGAGATGGCCGCGGCGCCAGTCATCTCTAGAGAGGAAGAAGAAGAGAGGTGTAGGGGCTTTTTGGTAAATTCCACCTGAACAGTTCTTTTCGTTTCAGGATAGAACTTAGAAGCGAGAATAAAAGATCAGAGATTTGGAGTTAATTGAAGAAGTCTAGTAATAGGAATAGGTGGATTGATTTGGGAATTGGGTTGGGGGAAATGATACGCCGCTCCGGTTCTCTCCTCTCTCCATCTGTCCCCATCTTATCTTGTTGCTCTAGAATATTTATATATAGTGCGGCTAATTGTTGAATTATTTTGTTTATTTTTGATGTTTAGAACAAAGACGATCCTAAAACTTTAAAAAAAAAATGAAGCTTGGTAAGTTGACAAATGGATTAAAATAACCAAGGTTGTATTTTCTATGTTTAACTTGACACGTAGACAAGCTCAAACTGATATCTTCATCTTTTACAAAATATTTTATTTTGAAAATTTCAACCCGGACAAATTTGAAGGAACTTTCTGAAGTCAGAACTCAGTATACTGATGGTTTAGCACATTAGTAGGTGGCATTAGTGGTTGTTCCGTTGTTGTAAGAAGATTTAATTAAGAATTCAATCACGTTTTCCTTGATTTAGCGGACTAATAAGAAACATTTTGTATTTTCGGAAGTGTGTATGAATATGAGTTTTTATTTTCAGTAACTTTATTTTATTATCAATAGATCCTTAATTTGTAAGTCCTCTACGTAATTAAGTTATAAAATTATCTTCATAAAGGTTCCGTTTGGATAGGTGTGGGAAGAAGGGAAGAAGTATTGGAAGTGTGTAACTTTGTGAAGAGTTTAGATTGTTTATAATTTTTTTTTGCTTCCTTCTTCCTTCTTCCTATATCCAAACGCACCAAAAATTTTGCCGGAATATAACATGTTTATGTATTATAACAAATCATATACAAGATTTTGAAATCATAAAATTCATCAATTTAAAACTAAAAAGTTATAACATGTCAACTATTACATTTAAGGTAATAATTACGTCTAGCTAAGTTGGCTAAAATTATATCTTTTATGTAACAGACGTGAATTTGAAACCAATTAAATTATTTACATCCAATGTTACAAAGAGGCTCGAGCCATATTTCCTGAACTCAGAAGAAAAATATTACATTAGCTATGTTCTATTACCACTTCTTTCTTTTAAGTTTCTTAATTTAGCATTTTGAGCATTTTTATGAATCGAATGCAGAGTTAGCAAGAAATAGAAGGCGTACAAGCAACATGAAGCTTTTATTGGGTCAAGGAAGAAATGCAATGTACTACAGGAGGGAAAATTAAAAAACAAGAAGATCTAAATAATGAGAGAGTAAAAATTATTAATTTGTTTTTATTGTGGCTTGAAAAAACAAGAAGGATTTTCGTTTGAAGAAGTAACTAATATATATTCGTTAGTCATGAGAAGCTCTTATCGTAAAAACACACGAAGAAAATCAAAAGTCAGAAACAAATGCCACGTGCATGTCCCATGACTATAGAGACGTCGTAGAATAGATAAAAAAAAGATGGGATTGGTCCGATTGGGATTAGTAAGAAATTATTTAGTTTTTGGAGTAAATTGATTACTACCGTGCATAATTTTTTTTTTTTTACATTTTTTTTTAAAACGGTAGAGTCTAAGAATGAGCCAGATGGGGCTTTCAATTGATGATTCGCTTGTTTTAAATTTCGAACGATCGATCTAAACTGTTCAATTTGTTCTATATTGAAAATTTATTAAATTTTATGCTTTTTTCAAAATTGTACTACTAATTTTTAAAATATTTTACGAAATTCATGATACAAGAGTTATGGATCCTCCAATAACAATATTTTTTTAAATACTAAAAAGTAATAAAAGAATTTAAAAAATATAAATTTTGATTTGTTATAAGTTTTCAACATGGAAAATATATTGAACAGTACTAATAGACCATTTAAAATTTAAAATGAAAGAAGCAATCATATTGATCTCTGACATTTTTTTTTCTGGAAAACAAAAGACACATGAACCTTAATTACCAAAGAGCAAATATTAGCAAGAAACAATATTGAAGGCGTAACTTATTACAAATCTAATGCTCCGATCGGTATGGAATCACCGACCATCTATACTAGATTCTCACTTTCAATTTTACTGTATGTTAAAATTTTCCGGGAATATTTATAGTATTGTTTTACATTTAAATACATAAAACAGACTATTGCATACTGCTTAATTATTACATATGTGGTAAAACTTTTATTGAAATTGTAGTAAAGAATGATAAAAATGATGGTATGTACTTGTTAATATTGTTCTATTAATGTGTTCAACACAGTACTATTTATAATTGTTAATTGGACATTGACGCTACAATTGATGCATAAAACAAGAGCAAAGATGCTATTTGCAAAAATAAGTTATTTTGTCAATCCAAACGATTTTTTCTCTTTTTTTTTCATTTTTGTTCATTAAATTTAGTAGCTTCTATCTCCAACGCGTACCCTGCTAAGGAGCAAAGCACTAGCGAATTATGTTAGCTGATTTTTAGTCTTTAATTGAATTTAAAAAATATTAGATTTATTGAAAGTACTTCTTTATTAATTGATGATGATCCGTCATTCAAGGTATTATTTTCCGATTATTTACTCCTAGCAATCCTCTAGCAATATTAAAACTATCTCTGAATCTCTGATTCATGTTCCCTCGGAACCCTGCATTCGAGAATACGGCGATGTTTGAGGTATACTCTAATAATTAGTTGTTCCAAGTAGGGGCGTTAAATGTGCGAAACGGAAGTGGATCTGGTATGTTCTCTTCTAGCTAACATAATTAAATTTTATTTAGTTTTCGTTCCATTTCGTAAAACAGAATAATTTTCTATTTCGTTAGCTGTTTAGTTCAGCATTTTCTATTGATTTCAGCTAATTTTTCGATAAACGAATACTAATGTTTACCGGCGTCTATTCCGTTTTCAAAAACGATACTGAAAATTATTCCATTAGTTGTTCCATTCAAACGGAACGGAACGAAAATCGAAAACGTGCGAAACTGCACACTTTTGACGGCCCTAGTTCCAAGGCTGTAAACTCGAATTACTTCCAACCAAACACATGCTCTTTTTTATTTGTTAAAAAGTGACTATATATTTATTTAATAAATGAAGCACGGTCAAGTGGCCAAATCTTGTCCCTCCAATAGGTGGCAGCCTAAAAATGGCAAAGTTCATATTTATTTCTTCCTTGCAATAAGGTGAGCTTAGTTTCTCCTAATTTAATTGTAAACTCACAGAGTAAAATAAAATACTAGTGTAAAGGAAATGTTGGTCAATGTACATGGCAATGACATTAATATTATTGTGATCTTTTTAGTCAATATATACACGACGAAAATGTTGGTAAAAGTACATGACCATCACATAATTAATATTGTGATCACTTAGTCAATATATATGATGATAACTTTATTACAATTCCATCTGGCTGTCTCTATCTTACAAATTGGTACTTAATAGTACTTTTCATGTGCATTAATTCCAAACCTAATTCAACAAAAATAACATTAGCAACCGAATTTATCAACCTCTAGAATCATTACACATGCATAGAGACAAAAATGGATTTGCTTTTTTAGCCTTTGAATTTTGGGACATCTAGATTATATGAAATAGACCTTTTATTTCAGTTTAATTTTCATCTACCATACTTTTGTATCCCACGTTTAATTCTATATTCTCATGTTGAGAGAACAATAACTAATAGTAACCTATTTTCCTCTCTGGTTTGTAACAAGAGAAGAGAACAATTTCGATTCTCCTCTCCACTCTTCTATGGAAACACAGAAGTCCAAATATTCTGTACCATAATGTACCATTAACTACTGAGACGATGTGCATACGGTCCAAATATTTATTTATTTTATTCTTTCTATGTCTGGTCTCTGAAAAGCACCAAAACTTGTCCAGAGCAACTTGTAGTTTGTGAAAGTATGTATGGCTCTTTACCATTTGTGAAAAAAAAGAAAGGATTTATCTTATCGTACCACGATCTAAGTATATCTTTTTCTCTTTCTGAACATACAGTGCCCTTAGGCGGATCACTATTAGTAATTTTGATGCTCAATTTGAGTTGTATTTTGAGAATTATCGAATATTATTTTCTAATTTGACACGTATGTTGAGATGTATCGAAATTGGTTTCCTTGCATGTTATCCGATATTTCTTTCAGGAAAAAAAATGTTACAAATATGAGAATAAAACCTGATGATAGAAACTAAAGAACAGTTATAAAAATCAGGATTCAGGACCTTAATTTTGTATAATTTTCTAAATTTTGAGCTGGGTTCGTACAAGTTACAACATGTCAACATGGTTTGTATAAGCGAACAACAGCGACCAACAGCTTGGACCAAAGTCGTTAAGGCATAAGGCCCACTGTAAACCCAAAAACAGCCTGAAATTACCGAAAAATGTAAAAATAATATTAAATTAATATAATATATTAAAAATAATATCAATATAATAACATTTTTTTTAAATAGTATCACAAGATCGGAATCTGGGATTCCGACCGCAATTACGGAATTCCGGATTCTGAACTTAGCTAAGATCGGAATCCCGGATTCCAATCTTAGAATTTTCCCATTTTTTTCGCGCTGAGTCCCTTTAGCCTTTTCCGTAATTAAGAAAGCACATTGCTGAACAATAAAATATTATAAATCAACGCAATTAATTGGTGAAGTGGATGAAAGATAACCAAATGAAGTAATGAAAATTATAAGATGAGGAAATGAACCAAGCGTTCTGACATTTATCCTCAAATTAAAAGTGACTCATTAATCACATGAATAGAATTATTTTTAATTATCACCAAGAGATGAAAGCCTATATTAAAATATTTGCCAAAAACTTAACTACAAATAGTAGAGAATCATTAATTCAGAATCACTGAAGGTCTCAAATGTGTATAATTGTACGGCTGAGATTTATGGTTTTGAATTGAAATATCACAAATATATCATTGTGTCAGAATAATTTCAGATTAATAATGAGTAATAAACAACAAAATAATGATGATGCTACAAATGTTCATATGTTACGAAAACAATGAGAGGCGGTCACATGGATCATTTAATTTCTGGCATAATTGATATTAAAAGATCAACAACACTCAAAGAAATTTAATCAAGAGGGAATCACGGTATGTATAGGGATAGTTAAATTTCCTAACAATCAATTTTTTTTAGACAAATTCACTAACGATTTAAGATCTCTGTTAGATATAATGAAATTAATCTACAGCACTGGAATCAGCATATTTAATTTGCCAACAATTTTCATTCGGAATGTATTGCTAAATAGTCCAATAATTTATTAAATCAAATAGTCTATAATCCGAATCACGAAATTTACGCTTAAGATTGTTGGTGCAAAATCAAATAAAAAAATTCGGATAACATAAAAAAAAATAAATAAATAATTAAAACAATTTTATCCGAATCGCGTTAGGCGCTGTCCTTAAGCGTATTCCGTTTCAACGTACAAGAGGAACCGCAACCAAGATAATTCGGGTAGATGTCACTCCTTAAGGCACGACCGGAGAAGTGACTGATGAGAGATCTCCACAATATCCAACAGAATCAATCGGAATAATATTCAAATCAAATTGAAAATTGCTATGAGGAATATCAATATGGAGAATAGACATTTGATCAAGTTTATTTTTCTGTCTCAATTGCTCCCTTGATCAAATGGTATATTCGGTATGTTAAATATCTTCCGAATAAACTGCTTATATAGAAAATCAAATGACCTCTTGTATAACCAAGATTAAAAGTACAATTAATATATTATTTATTGGACACCAGCCACGTTCCTCAAATAAATGTAATTCATTTTGCAAACGGATCAGAAACAAAGCAAAAGGAATGGCCAACGTTCGCACGTTTTGATGCTCGAAAGGCGTACTAGTGTTAGCCAAAGGCCAAAGGGAGCGGCACTATCCGAATTACTTAGTAACAGAAAAGGCCGAAGGGAAAAGGCCAAAGGACTCAGCGCGAAAAAATGGAAAAATTCTAAGATCGGAATCCCGTGCCGATCTTAGTTAAGTTCGGAATCCGGAATTCCGTAATTGCAGTCGGAATCTCAGATTCTGATCTTGTGATACTATTTAAAAAATATTATTATATTGATATTATTTTTAATATATTATATTAATTTAATATTATTTTTAAATTTTTCGGCTGAAATTAGGCATCTAGCACTGGCCCATGGAAATTAGAATGTCATCTCTCTCTCTACAGGCAGCTTATGCTAGTGATACTGGGCTAGATCTTAAGCTGGGTCTGAGTTATAAACTTGCTTCTCTTACTGTACTTATCTAATTAGAGAGAAAAAGTTACGCAGCTAATTATTAGAGGAGAGATCAACAGGAATGATAACTGTCATCTGCACTTTTGTCATTCCTGTCATCGTTAAATATAAAGTGAACATATACAGCAAACAAGGTGAACATATAGACGATCTAAATGAACACTTACAAACAAATAAGTGTTGTCATCATTTGTTCAGAATTTTACATGCATATTCAACTTATTTTCATTGAACTTATTTGTTTGTATGTGTTCACTTAGATCTTCTATATGTTCACTTTGTTTGTTGTATATGTTCACTTTATATTTAGCGATGACAGGGATGGAAAAACTGCAGATGGCAATAATCTATTTCGATTAATTTATATTTGGTCTTAAGCGATTTGAATGATATTGTTTTGTATTAAAAATTGTTTTATTTCAGTTAGTAACTTCTCAAAGTGGGGAGCACATAAAATATGTGTTCTAGCTCTTTTGTGAACTTATCTTCATACAATCGACCCACAATATTTTTTTATTTATTTTAAGTGTCGAGGTATCTTCAGGATGGAAAGCAAGTAAATTCCTTTTTAACTAGCTAGCTAGCTTGCTTTTTCTTTTCTTCTAGAATTATTTTTTGTATTTTTTTCCGACTCATATCTTTTTTGAGCAGCTTTCTGTTCTCTTCTGTAAATGCTATTCTATATATGGATGATAAAGAAACAAATTTCTGCGACACATCTTCTTCATCACAAAATTTCATGACCGTAAGTGATTATAACCCAACGACTCAAAAAAAGTATCACTAAGCTCCAACTGTGTTAAGGTATTGAGGATATTGATACACTAAGTGATGAAGATAAAACAAAAAGCTTCAATAATTTCACTTGAAAAAGGGTTAATTAATTATCTCTAGTTTTCTTGATTTAGTGGGGTGAAAATTGAAAAGGTAATAAAATAGTGATATGGGATTTAAAGAAGTTGCAATCGAAGCTGCCTTCTTGGGTACAAACTAGTGCGGTGTTTTATATACCTTCCACAAAATTGAATATTTAACAAAATATGAGTATGCATTGATGATTAATACGAGTCAAATTATCTGTTATTATTATGCATACATCGATTTAATGATATCATGCTGTCACACAAAACATTGGTATTAAATATCATTGGATCAGTCACAGACTCACAACTCCAAAAATAAAAACGGTTCAAAATACCAAATACAGCAGTTTATCAAATGCTAGTAGATATCCATACATATATTAGGTAGCACTGCTATGACACGAGATAGCTCAAGTAGTAGCAATCGATTATATCCAATGATCATGGAAGCCAATTTGCCGGCATGTAGGTAGTCACACTAGATCCAGCCATCTGATCTGGATGAAACCTAATTTGTTCGAGAGAAAAAAAAAAAAAAAAGTTACAGAAATAAACGAATTTCAACCTTTATATATGCCATTCTACTTCAGCAAGAGTTAATCAAATGCTGAACAATTGATGTTAATTTTTTTTTTTCATTTGCTTCAGAGGTTGTAAAATAGGTGAACCATTGTGATCATAAGATATCCTATAGCTTGATTCTTGTTACCATTGTCTCCTCTCATGCAATATGTACACTTAAGGTATATAAAACCCCAAAACAAAACATATATAGAAATATCCTTTTCTAATTTGCACCAAAGATTTCATGCAATATAGAATTGTACCATACTTAGAAGGTATATAAACCTTATTTTATGTAACCGTCTGGATAAAGCACGTTTCAACTCTTCTTGGAAATACTAGGTTTGAGAAGCTACTCAGAATTGTATCATACTTAGCACTATAGAATCAAATCACAGCATTTTAATGTTTAATGATATACACAAGAAAATATGCAACTTCCCATCCTCATTCCCACACTACTAAAAATTTCTAACTAAATTTCTGTCCTTAATGTAAGGCAATGCAGTACAACGATAGTGTTGTGAATGCCATTTGAAATTTTCATAACTGTACTTTTGGTTAATTTCTAAATGAGATGGGCTAAAATCAATAGCATGAGGTCGTGCATTTATGTATGGTAAATTAAGCACGGGGGCTTCCATGTTCACAAGAAAGATAAAATGCATGTAAAAATTTCCACACTTAATTATGCTTTTGTATTTACCCGATTTGTAGAGTGGGCTCGCATTCGAGTGGGTGAAAGAAATGTTTCACTTGTGGATTTTGTAGCTGGTCCTGATTGTCATATCCCAGCAAATTGGCATGGACAGCTGCCTGCTCCCATGTCCCCATTGGGTTTAATTCATCCAACTGCAACAGTCAGCACAGAACCAAGCAATTAGAGAATTACACATATATTAATTACTGGTACCATGCATCCAATATTCTGACTCAGCTAGACTGTTGAAAGAAGATCAAAAGGCTTGACTTGCACCTGTCCCAAGAGCAGTTTTTAGAAATAAATACACTGGCCCGACCCCTCTCTCCGTCCCTCCCCTATTTGAAATGGCAGTTTATGTTGCAACGAAATCCACCCGACTTGTTGGTGTTAGATTGATATAGAGTGGCTTGGACCCAAAAGCACAAGTACAGGCTACTATACCGGTTTCAAACAGTGATACAGGTTTTATTAATGCCTAATCTTAAGAAATGAAAATATTCCATTACTTGTGTACCAACAAATGCACAGCCCGACACATATAATATGTGTTTAAGTGCGTACTTATTAAATCTCAGTATGTGATATCTAATTGTAGTGCCTGATACAGATAAATTGTGCAGTTAATTAATGCAAGTCATACAAAATTTTAGCATGAAAAGTATCTAATGTATGCATGATTTTTCTAACACAAGCCACAAATTAGCCATGACATATATATTGAACACTGCGACTGCATAAAGGGGTATTTTGGAAGCAGATTTTCTTCATCAAAGGCTATTTATTATATTCACCGTTATCATCATATTGTAGGTGTCATCCGCGTGGAGCAAGCTATAATAGACCTCATATTGTAGGTATCATCATAGGAGGCTGATATATATTTGTACAGATTTTTCATGCTAGTTCCTTAGTACACAGTTCAATTTTTTTTAATTACCTTTTTTTTAACGGAATAAAAATATTTCACTTGATACCAACAAAAAAATCCTCAAAGAGAAGGACTAAGATGATGACAATAATCTTGTTATTTTCTTCTTAATTTTGCATGTTTTAGCTAGTTGAGCAAAGAAAGAAAAGGCACTTACCCTTTTCATGAGTTCTCTGTTTTGGGCAGATAATTGTCTTTCCTACATTAGAAAGTGTGAATAAATATATAAGGGCCAAACATGGTGATTTGAAGAGCATTTAAAAATAAAAAATTAATTAAGTTGAAAGAAAATGGTTTACATCCTCCTGAAGATTTTTAAGCTGTGTCCAAATTTGTTGCGTCTGCACAAAGTTTCAATATCATGAAACCACATAAATGAAGTAAACAAAAAAAAAAAAATCATATATCCTGTCAAATTATTGGGAATATGATAAGAAAGCATTTTGGTCCTTTTGTAGTTGCAGATTGCATCATGGGTTTGCATTTTACTATGTGAGTATTTTCTCCAAAACTAATCACTTGATAACGTGCAGATAGATTAGTTTGTGCTAATACTTGTACGTGTATCACTAACCATTTCGAAGGTTCGAAATGTCCTATGGTTAATGTTTTGGACTGTCCAACATAGTCTACAACTAAGTGAAACTAAATGTTTTAGCAAAGAAGTTAATGTAATAATTTTTTATACAGCAAGCAACATGTTAATTTAACAAAATAGAGATAGTCAAAATGAATTACTCTTGTTGATCTAATTTGCTTGAGAGAATAATCGAGTTTTTCCTCAAGGGCATGAAGGTCCTCAATTTTTAGTCCCACCAAATCATCTCCAAGGAAATTCCTAAATTGGTTTTTGTGAATACGATTAGTCACATCCATACCAATGTATTCAATGATTTACATGCTGGTAATATGAAATATGTGATGCTTCTAATATGCTCGAAAATTGGCCAATGCTAGAAAATTGAATATTAATTTTTCAAACCTAGATCGCCAATCTGATACGATCTCCACACTCAGTTTCTACTGAGAAGTAGCAATGACGTCATTGCGGAGTCTTAACTTTAAAAGACGTCATTGGATTGAGAGGTTCAAATCCAGTGTTTGAATATCAATGTTCGAATACCAACTAATTACTGTTATGCACAGTAACATTAATTTATTCTCTAGCTACACATATATATCTATAATTTAAATTGTGGAAGTCACAACCCAGTTAGAGAAAATTAGCACTATACCTTTGCATCTTTTGCAAGTCAGCAACATGATGTTTGAGCTTTAAATATTCATTACGGCTCCTTTGCACCATCTGAATGTATAAATCAGTTATATACTAAACCATATTTTTCTGCAATATTTCATTTAAAATTCTAATCATTTTCTTTAATCATCATTATTTACCTCATCCTCTTGCCTTTTGATTACAGCTTGATCAGGTCCACTGAAGCTGGCCTTCTGATATTTCTCAAGCGTTTTGGCCATGCTGCAAAGTATAAAATGTAATCTTGTATCACAAATACTTTCATCAGATGAACATTTGTCAAGAAAAAAAAATGTATAATGTGGCTGTCAATTTAAAATTAGGATGAAATGAACCTATGTTTCTCTACTTCTTTATTATGAGAACACAGGATCCAATACTTCACATTTTAGCAGATTGATATCATACACAAGGACAAATACATTGAAAACAGTAAAGACTAGGAATTACACTTTTGTGAAAATTGCACACAGTTGTGTATGAATCTAAACCAAGAAAGCAGCTTGAAACAAACATTAAACAAAAGAAACTCTGTCTCTGTAAGATATTTTGATTCTAGCAATAACTAATATAAGAAGTCTAACAACAGATATGCATGTGCATTATACAGCTTCTCCAGAATAATGGCTTGCTCCAAGAATTTTAAAATCAATTTTGTTCTATTAAAAACATGAGCTTTTGGGTGTTTTATTAAAGAAACCAAGAGCTAAAATAATATCAGACAAACAATTGATTATTCCAGAATATACAAAGAAAATTTATCTTAGCAAACTTATATATATACCAATGGCAAAGTGTGAGATAAGAAAAAACAGTACAGCTATGAGTGATGACAGAGGGGTGAGTCTCCATATATAATTATTCCGAAAGAATATGTGAGTACTAGGTTAGGGTTATAATTGACATGACCTTTCTCAACATGACAGCACGTAGACCTTGATTCATTCATTATTCTTTCGTGAACTTTGGAGGACTTTGTGAAGAAACGTCATTGATGGGACTACATTTAGGGCTGTCTAACGTCTGCAAGGATACGGAAATATCTGTTTCCGTTATCTGTTCCGTTTCAAAAACAGTACATACCAGCAATTTCGTTAGCCGTTCCGAATGGGACGGAATTGTTAAAATTCAACTATTTATCACACAAACGAATGACGAAATCGTTCCGTTTCGAAAACGAAATAAAAAATTATACCGTTAACAGTTCCATTGGAACAGAACGACCACGGAAACACATGGACGAATCCACTGTTGACAGCCCTAACTACATTAGAACAACATATATATATATATATATATAAAGTAAATCTATTGTGAACTATGATATATATATATATATAGAGAGAGAGAGAGAGAGAGAGAGAGAGAAAGAGAGAGATGCAACAATTGTGATTGCACTATAATAACTTTATTCTTCTTTGTCCTTGTGGTGTTCTTGGACAGTGTAAGAGGATCAGTTATACAAACACAAGTAATACATATAACAAGTTATAAAATAGGGGGATTGAATAGTCAGACAAGCACTGTCCAATGAACATGGAGCTTGAGTTCATTGTTTTTTTTTAATTTTCATCACATCAGCATATAATTTAATCTATGGGTAATGTTAATTAAGTACTAAATTGGAAGTTGAATACTCTGTTGTATTATTAATTATTCAGTATTTATTATATAATTATATTGAAAATGGTTGCAAAATCTTTTGCTTCCTTCTTGTACTTATCATGGTATCTTTTATCCAAACATTTAGTTTATTGTGGATTGTGCATGGATGTCTCTGGAGCTATGATGGATTGAAAAGTGACTTCCATCACATGTTTCTTTCATCTTTATCTCGCATACATGTAAGACATATTATATATCCCATGCATCTCATTGAAATCTCTGTTTATTTGATTATAGATTACACACATTTCACTAATTTTATTTTTTATTAACACATTGACAAAATCTTGGACTCTTTTGGATATCTATGACGTCCCTGACAAAGTTTATAATATAGTTAGCCCAAAAAATTCAAACGCATAGTACGATCACTTCCATGAAGACAACAACATTACAATTGGTGTACTTATACTTATCAGATTCATTTACATAAAGAATAATTGTATCATATAATTTACTAAATTTATTTTGTCCAAAGTTTGTATCTCAAGAAAACTGTTCCTACAGAAAAAGTCATGATGGAAAACCAGTATTTTGACTTTACAATCAATTATTAAAGCCACAGTTTTCCAAAGTGCATTTTAAAATTCTTTTATTTGAACGAAATAGTTTTTGGTTTCTTCTAGCTACGAGGATAATCGATATTAAAAGCTTTCTAAAGTATTATTGTTGGCATAGATTGAGCATTAGCATCAAAATTTTTAGTGAAACATGATGATCAAATGAATTCCTTGAGTTGTTTCTTAAATTCAGATTTTGCATCTTAAAACAGACTGAAAAGATATACAAAATCTCATCAATTTCATGTGAATGATATGTATAAAACACATACAAAATCTCATCAATTCAGATTTAACTTATTTGCAGTTTCTTTATTTTAGATATTGATGAATATTGCTAAACTGATATAATGACCAGAACTCAATCTAGTTAATTTCTGCATTACATGCCAATTAAACATGCTTTTTTAATTTTGAACTACAACTTTAGTTTGTGATATTAATATCTAAGAGTTCAAAATGATCCAGTATTATAGAAGCAAATTTTGGGAGACAAAGTAATTTTAGTTAGTTTTTAAGGAAAAAGAATTATATTTTGTCATATAGAAAAAAGTTATGTTCTACCTCCTTATATACAAGACATAATGTTTTTATCAACAGATAAAAAAACATAACCCTAAAAAGAAACAAAGCACTGTCAGACAAAGATGTCGAGGTAGAAAACATTTTGAATTTTAAACCTAGAAAAGTTATATTATTTTTCCAACTTAAATAAAAGATTAGATGGAAAATTAGGACAAACCAAAACTGTATAATTGGTAGGATGAATATCGAGACTTTTGACACAAAAAGTATAAGCAATCAATTTTATGTAAAACCTTTATCTTTTATGTTAGTACATGTAGCATGCATATGTCCAATTAACTTCAGAAAAAAAAAGTTTGTAGCCGATGTTCAATTTGTTAATTTATTTGCGTTTCAGAGGAAAGTGAGAGAGATCTTTTATATACCCAAAATAAACCCAAATCTCAACTGCTAAGAGAACTTACTGAAGTTGATGTTTCATCATCAAGTTCCAAAAATTATAAGTTCAAAGCAGACATCTATATGATAGCATCTTTTCAAAAAACAATAATAAAGCAAAGCAAAGATAAACATGCTGATTAAGAACCCCAAAGGGACTAAGAACTACAAATATTGAAAGTATGCACTCAAAGAAAGGGCAAACAAACTTTGTTAAGAAACATAGTAATCAGAGAGAACCTAACAAAGTTAAAACTGGGAAACTAGTTCAAAGATTGATAGTTGATTTACAATATTAATGATAAAATTGAGATTTGCAGCAGATAACTTTCAGAAGGGAAATATATAAACTAGTTAAACAAAAATTACCTCAATTTCTAAACAAACAAAAAGATTTCTTCAAAGAGAAAGAAAGGTCCTTTCTTCAGGAGCAATGAAAAAGTTACTTTCCTTTTTTCTTTGTTTCTAATTTGTACCTATCAACTGAAGATCAGTAATAATTCTCCTAATGGAAACATAGAGAGGAATGAAGTGCAGCAATTCTGTTATGTTTGTTCCTCCTTTCATGTTTATATTTATAGAAATAATTCCTGTTGTTTGTAATATAGAGAGAGGTCAAACACACTATTTTCACCTATAATATATAAATTTAAAAAGTATTTGTCTATAATATGTCTTTTCCAAATATCAACAACCAGAACTTTAATGGTCAAGAATACCATGGCCAATTGCAACTCACATTATTGGGTCAGTATAAAAAATCTAGGACAACTCACAGGAACTATGAGGAATATAAGTTTTAAACAAATTTTTGAAAAATAAAAGAAATGTTTCTAGCAAAATTAATCTCACAAACGTATATGGCTAACATATGCTAGATACAAAAGGAAAAAGCATGTAATCATCTCAAAAGTAATCAAAGCTTATAAACAAGAACTGTCTCACATATATAGAAATCAAATTCCTCACTCATCAAATTAAAGAACAAAATTGCTAAATTTTTCGACAGAAGATCCAATAACCAAACACTAGAAAATTAAGCAAAAAGCAACCTCCAATTTCATTCTTCCTAGAAAAAATCTATAACTTGGCTTGCTATGATACATGTTTCAACATTTGAAAACATTATCCAAGATAAGGAAATCTTAAAAAGACAACTATTCTCAGATCAGAAACCAAACAAAACTGTATAAATCCGAAAAAAAGCATACTAGGCCAAAGAATGAAATCATAATATAATTGCATGATAGATCTAAAACAAAATAATATAGACAAGGTAAAACAAAGAGTATACCAACGGGTACTACAGAATTCGTATAATTTGCCGCGATTCGAGAAGATAATCAGAGCCACCTCAGCATCACACAAGACAGAGAGCTCATAAGCCTTCTTCAGTAATCCATTGCGCCTTTTCGCAAAGGTCACTTGGCGGTTTATCTTGTTTTCAATTCTCTTCAGTTCTACTCTCCCTCTCCCCATCTTTGTCTAAACCCTCTCCCTTAGTTGAATTTTCTCTAGAAATACAAAGCTATCTCTGCTCCCTCTTTCTCAATCTCTTGAAATGAAAAAAAGGAAGTGAAGAGAAAGTGACACTTAAGCAGAAGCCATGGTTTTATTTTATAGCCTTAGTTATGGTTTTAATAAGGTGAGAAGAAAACCCTAGAATAAAGAAGAAGAGAACCTCTCTCTCTCTCTCTCTCTCTCTCTCTATCTATCTTTCTGTCTCTGTCTCTCTCTCTCTCTATTTCTCCATCACTCACTTTCCCTTTTGCCTCCATTACTAGCTTAACCTAATGGCTCCAAAGTCTTCAGATTCTCTCTCGCATCAAAACTGTGGGCCCCACCCAAAACCTAGAACCTGGTCTAAACACCACACATTTGTGACAAGTGGGACCAAACAGTGTCTGAATTCGAGACACCTGGTCCAACTTGAAAGCACCCAAGCTCTTCGCTTTCTTTTTCTCGCACCAGAAAGTTGATGAGCTTCAACAGAACAACATGTTCTAAAAATGCTCGACCTCACTAGTCTCTGACATGTGGGGCTCATCTCTCGGCACTCAGAGTCCATGTAACATGGTTAAAACGCGGAAGTAAAAGTTGCTTTTGATTTTGGAATCGTGTGAAACTCCGCTTTCAAGTAAGAAGTTGACACACGTACGTACGGAGTGATCATCTACAAGATTCCAATTACATAATTTACATTTGAGATAAAGCAATGCTGATACAACTGGACCAGACTTCAATGCCATGGGTTCACTGTTTAGACCGGTTTCTAAACCTAGTACGAGTCTATATACCTAGCTAGTTAGGTTAGATCGATTTCTCTAGAATTCTCTCCATGAATCCACATTCTACCAAATAAACCTAATCAGGGAAACATAATACTATATTTAAAATGGTGGCGATATTAATTAATAATATGTTATTGAAATGTTTATAACGAACTATATATGGGGTTTTTTCTATGTCTGTGCTAATTGAATATCATTTATATATGTGCAAAATGTGTGATTATAAAGAAAATTATGTATGTAGTGTTAAGAAAGAAACCAAACTTGGTGCCGTGGTCACATAGGGGCGTTTGGATCGTTTAGGAATTTGGAGAATTTGGAAAAGTTGCAATTCCTAGGAATAAATTTATTAGGAAGTGTGTAATTTTGTGAAGAGTTTAGATTGTTTATAATAAATTTATGGTGGGAAGATAAAATTCTCCAAATTTTTTGGGGAATCCAAACAGCCCCATAAATTGGTTTGGAGGAATTAAGTTAATTGTGTGATTAGTGCGCGAAGATATGTGGAGTCATGGAGGAGTGATTGTGATTGGTGGAGATGTGGCGAAGAGATTTTAAAACACTGCAATTATGTTATGACACCCCAGCTATGTGCACCCTTAAAGTACGGTTGAAAATGTAAAATTGTTGTCAACAGCCAAAATAAGGAATTAATTATAGCGTATATCCAACTTTAAGTTCTATATTATTACATTTTAAATCTTGATAAAATGTTTTGCTCATCTTAAGTTCATATTTTTAGCATGTATTAACATTTGAGTAAATTTAAATCTGTTTAGTCATTTATTATAGATCGGTTGGATGGACAAATGAAAATGTAAATTGGTCAAGTTTGATATACGCGCGTCTTATTTAAATTAAGAACATATGAACAGCTTAGATTGTTAATTTCATAATAATTTTAATCGAATAGATATATTGCAAAATTTTGATGTACACTAGCTAGTTTTCTCCAAGATATAATGATATTTTCAATGAAGTCCCTATTTTATCGATCATTGTTTTTCCTTCATTATCCAAACAAGAAATTTAACAATACACTAGCTAGCATATAAATAAAGTGGATAAAAAGAAGAAAAAAAGATGGACTATGTCCGGAAGCAAATTTAAAGGTAATTGAAAATATTGTATATTATTCTCTCTTACAAAAAAGTCACATAATTACCTAAATCCGAAATATCTCATAATGTTACGAATTCTTCATTTTAATTAAGTGTTCTGCATTTTTTATGTTGTTAAAAATAAGAAGAGTGCCTTTTCTGCAAAAAAAAAAAGAAAAACAAAAACAAAAACAAAAACAAATATGCTTAATTTTTTTGTGGGGAATTTAATGGGTTCATTTTGTGGAGACATTTTGAGTGGAGTGAGAGGCAAATATCAAATATGATCGGTAAAGATACGGCCTACGGGTAGAAGAATTTAACACGGTGGGTCCGTTTAGTGGGTTAGCGTGTCGGAAGGACACTTGATGGAGACCTCTTCCTTTTTATTTTTCTCTGGATAACTTCTAAAACTTAATGCTTGCACCAATGGTGGTATGAAGTATGAACACAAATATATTCCAATCCAATGTTCAATCTCTTGTTTAATTGAAAAAAAAAAGATAATAATATATATGCTTGCTTGAACTATGAATTACTTATAAAGTTCTACATTTAATGAGATAGATATTTTGTGAACTCCATATGCAGCCAAAAAAAAAGTGTCCAGTTCATCATTGAATGGTATACCTGGGTTTGTCAGAAACGTAAAGAACGTAGGTTAAGAAACTTTGATCTGTCTGATCGTGACGTACTAGTGATTTTGGACAGCTCTCATGGGACCAATCCTCGGACTACGGTTCTAGTGAAATAGTTTCATCCTCTCCGTTTCTGTTAACTGGAGATACTTTCTTCATTTTGTTACCGCGTTGGGTTATTAAGCGCGGGTATGAGGTAGACTAAAATCAGTCACGACTGCTGATGGCGATTGACTTAGTCAATATTTATTGTTATTTGGACCGTACTTGGCACTCAAAATAGACTCAAACCAACAAATTATTTAATAAATTGCTATGTTTTTCCAGGATTTGGCTCTGCCGCCGTTTCTTCTCTTCTGTGTACAGGTTTTTGATGATTTCTGATGATTTTGGAGCGTATAGATATATTCCCGACGTAGCACGCACGCTAGATGACTCATTCCTAGCATTCAGGGGCGGATCCACCACTGGGGCGGGTGGGGCTAGAGCCCCACCTACCGCCGTCGAGCCTCTTTAGTCTCAGTGAATTTTTTCTGTCATTGAAGCACTCAAAGGTGGGGCTGAAAAACAGAAAAAGAAGAACCGTTCGATCAAATGATTCATTAAAGCACTCAGCCCCACCTAAATATTTTTCCTAGATCCGCCACTGCTAGCATTGGAGGCTCTTTTCTCTCTTCTTGTCGATCCAAACAGCCACCTGTTCGATCCGACCCAGACCTATGGCAGCCAGGCGTCATCTTCTCTATTCAGTCGATTTGACCACCTATCTGTTCGATCCGACTGGGCCTCACAGCAGCAGATCAGTGCAACTATCTTCTCTTCTTTCTATTCGTTCCGACTGCCCACCTGTTCGATCCGACCAGGTTACCTCCATATCACATATGACGGTATTTCTTACATGGAAATTGATTGTTATGGCAATTTCTTGCGCCCTGGTGCCCTAGCCTTCCATCCTTGCGACCTGAGACACACATATATACCCCTATAGGCCTGAAGAAAAGGGAATTCTTTTCTTACACCATTTTTCCACTTTCCAAAGGCCAATTCTTCTCTTCTCTTTGGAAATCATCAACCTTGCAGCGACGGCAGTGAAGTTTCACGTGAGATTACCATCTAGCATCACCCCATCGCCTAGGAGATCGTAATTCAAAGCATAAAGGAGTATTTGGTTCTATTTCTCTATGTTTTTGTCTTGTGATTTAATAGGCTTGTATCTTTATTGTTATTTGACTCTTGTTGATTGTTTTGCTACTATTTTAGGCTAGTTTTCTTTACGGTCTTAGGATTAGGAGAGTAACTCTATGTTTGGATGATGTTTGTTTGAGACCTTGTTTATTGTGAATTAAATAATTGCTTAAGTTAATTAATTGTTGAATTCCCTAATTATCTTCTAGTTGAACAACTGCATCTAGTAAGTCTAAGTTAGGAATAACAAGTCAAGATTGATTTTAAGTATATGGAATAAATCATAGAACCGAAAGGGGAGATTAGTTTGCATCAAAAGTGCAACTTTTAGATTAGTCCAAAAGACCTCTAAATATTCCTAAGAACTCCAATAAAAAGGTTTAACAAATTGAATTCTATACCAAAAGTTGTGAACCAATCAAGTTAAATAGGTTAAGTTGTGATCAAACCAGGATCTGTCCCAACATGCGAAAGCTGAGGCTTAGGTTAGCTAGGTTTGTCCAATAGACCCTGACTCAAAACATTAGTAAGCATAACAAAGCATTCTAACTCACTTTCACTCTCTGGTCGAACCGAACAGATTCATGTTCGAACCGACCAGAGAGTCGACCGTAGTTAAATTCAGAATCTGAACGCAAAAGTGTTTAAGTTCCTAATTTAATGGCCAAACAAAGATGAAATCCAACATCCTAAGACCCCTTTGTCTCTATTTAAAACCACAAAAGAGTTTGTTTTTCGTTCTTTATTATTATTATTTCAAGTTGAATTGTTTTATTTCGAGACTAAAAACTAAACAAAAAAGTTTACTTACCTGCACATTTAGTTTTAATAATAGTCAAAAACTCACAAATTAATTCCGTCTAGATTTTAAGAAAAGATAAGTCTGGTACTCATAGATCCGTCTCTTGGGTTCGACCCTAAAGCTATATTCCGAACGATTAGTGAGGTTAGCTATAGGTTACAAATTTATTTGATATCCTAGGTTTATCTGAACCGTTCAATATGTTTTCCATAGTGAAATCTCATTGGAGATTAAATTTTATATTTTTTAAAATTTTTTTACTATTTTTTTTATTTCTAAAAATCATAATTATTGAAGGGTTCAGAATTATTTAGATTAAGAATTTTGTAAAATATCAAAAAAAATACTAAAACATTTCAGAAAATATAAAATTTGGTCTCCAATGAGATTTCAATATGTGGAACACATTGAACGATTCAGATTGACTGTTAGAATCTCAAAAATTGAAATTTGATCGTAGCTGACGATCTCATTCGTCAGTCACGACTGATTTTAATCTACCTCAAAAAGTATTGTAAATATATTGTTATTCATAATTTTATTGGCAAATATAATAATTATGTATACAAGTATGATTTTCATAATGTAAAAAAGCTGAAATAGACATGCATTATAAAGTATTAAACTGAACCCGATATACATATATAGTGATTTTATTGAATAATTACGTATACAAGTATGATTTAAAAAAGCTGAAATAGACATGCATTATAAACTATTAAACTGAACCCGATATACATATATAGTGATTTTATTGAAAAATGCTACAATCAAATCGATATATATGGAGAGTTCCGTCAATCCAAATCTTATCTCGTATTCAAAACTTTAAATGATCG
This sequence comes from Rhynchospora pubera, assembly GCA_028095005.1. NCBI lineage: Eukaryota > Viridiplantae > Streptophyta > Magnoliopsida > Poales > Cyperaceae > Rhynchospora > Rhynchospora pubera. The sequence goes on from CM051461.1 coordinate 182,686,343, forward strand.
ATTCAAATTATTCAATTTGATCTTCATGCCTACCAAATTTTCTATTCTCTTTTTTAGAAATTTTTTACTATTTTATTGGTGTTTTAGAATATCCCAATCAATTAGTTATAAACCCTCCAATAACAATAGTTTTTAACATCCGAAAAAATATTTAGAAAATTAAGAAAAATATAAAATTTGATCGACAAAAAGATATGAAAAACATATTGAGCAGTTTGGATCGATCATTTTAGCTTTTGAATTTGAGATCTAAACTGATTTGATTGAATCACTACGCCAAATTTTAATATTAGTACCGGTTTTTTTCCTATCATTAGTACCGGTTTTGCAGCAGTACTAATAATAGGGGGTACTAACAGCAATAAAAAAACGGTACTAATAAGCCGGTAGTAAAGATGGCAGGAAACGATATTAAAAAACCGGTACTAAAAATAATACATTTAGTACCGGTTTTTTATAAAAAACCGGTACTAATTATATATAAAAAACCATAATTAGATATTAAACAATTAGTATCGGTTTTTTATAAAAAACCGGTACTAAAAATAAAATAAATTTATATTATTTTTAGTACCGGTATAAAAAACCGATACTAAAATTAATTTAACAAAAAACTGAAAATTTTAATTCATTTAGTACCGGTTTTTTATAAAAAACCGGTAATAATTTTAAAAAAATTAACCGAAAAATCTGTAAATTTAAGTAAATCTCACAAATTCACAGATGAAAATTCAACTGTGAACCTCTGACAATTTAACTTTGGGTAAATTTACATGTAAAACACCAAAAGAATCATAAGTTATATGTTGGAATCTTTAACAACATGGAAAACCCAAAAGAATAACAACCCTGATAGAAGTAAATATTAAACATATACAATATCTTCAAGAAAATACTTAATAAAGAGCCGAAGTGATGAAAACCTCAGCCAAAAATCAAGTACAAACATAGCTATAAGAAAAAATTACCGTCGAGTAACTCACATGCCAAAAACCCTACAAAGGGGCATGATAATTTCTTCAAATCAGGCTAATAAATGCAATGAAGATAAAAACTAACACATATTATGTGAAACTCCTAACATAGCTAACTTCAATCGAGCTGCACCTTCTCCAACTCGCTGATCATTTCCTCAAACTGTAAAGTTCAATTGAAATAAAGTATTTAGTAAGATATTAATATTCCAACTACAAAATCAATTACAAGTAATACTGAATAATAACAGATCAAATACCTTCAAAATATGACGTAAGAAATAATCACAAACATTTACTTAAATGCACATAGTGAATTTTCATATGTGAATTTGTGAGGATCACAAACATTTAATATGAAATCATGCACATCGATCAAAAAAAAAGTTATTGAGGGTTAAAATAAAAATTACCGCAATTGTCCTTCTCTTGATCGATCCTCTTCAATAAGAAAACCTCAAATGCGAATTTTTTTAGCTTTCCTTTGATCTCCTTTGCTTCCTCCAATGATTTTCCAATTTTTCAGAATTTTTGTAAATTTTTTGCTATTTTATTTATATGGTTTTTGAGAGTATGAAAATTTTCGGATTTAGAAAGAGGATAAAATAGCCATGAACAGTATATGACCTTGAGAGGCAAAGGAATAGTGAAGGAAGTCAATATAGTTCGACTAAAAAATATCTGCCTATTTTTAGTACCGGTTTTTTTATAAAAAACCGGTACTAAAAATCACTTTCAAATAAAAAAAAACCATTATATATTTAGTACCAGTTTTTTATAAAAAAACCGGTGCTAATTAATAATTTTTAGTACCGGTTTTTTATAAAAAACCGGTACTAATTTTAAACTATTTTTTTTATTCTTTCCAAACTTTAGTACCGATTTTTTATAAAAAACCGGTACTAATAATTAATTAATTAAAAAAATCGGTACTAAATTAAAAACGTTTTTTTTTCAGACGATTTTTAGTACCGGTTTTTTTAAAAAACCAGTACTCAATAATAAATCTGACAATTACGAAAATGCCATGATTTATTATTAGTACCGGTTTTCTTAAAAACCGGTACTAATGAGCCGGTAATAATAATCTTTTTTGTTATAGTGAATGATCCGTCAAATCAGCTTGACCATAGCCAAACATAACATTATTTATTTAAATAATTATAGTTTTTAGTTAGTTATGCATGATTTTATGGATTTAAGGTGCTATGACCCCTATTTTCTTTTGTATATACAACTATTTATTATATAAATCCCACCCTACTAATGTTTTTTTATCATTTGCCTAGCATAATTTTACTCTTGATTTTGAAATACTACAACTCTGAAGGTACATTATTTTTTGTTCGCATTTGTATTTGTTATAGATTCCAATTAACTTCCAAGATAAAAGTTCATTTCACATATGACATATCTTGAACTAAATAGATGAGGGGATTATAATAAAATCTTCAGTGCATTACGTGTATCTCAAAATACCTAATTGTACTAGGTGCTTCTTTCTTCAACTTTTGACAATGATTTGAGTTTGCATATATATTTTCTATGAGTTTTGAAATTGGACCCATAATTCTGTGTTTCAATTGAATTATCAACATTCGTGTGACGTCAAGCAAAGTCTAAAGTTTGGTTACTTCATTTGAACTTTAGGAAATAAGTTTCTACTTTCTAGATATATATGTCAGTAGGCAATAATCAAATCCAAGTGTACAAACTTAATAAAAAAAAAACTAATGGTTTATTTCTCCTTTTTAGTTACGACGCTTCGTATTTCTAATATTAAAATATTGGATTCCATTGCTCCCCTGCTATATATATTTTTCAGCGCAAACTTTCAAAAATCATGAATAGGAATCAGGACTAAAATTGTAGTTTGTCCATGAACTTTATTTAATATTTAATGAAATTTTATGATGTGCGCGCTAAAGAGGTAAAATAGGCAGGCCCTGCAGGCGTTCCCCCAATTAGTGACAACATTTTTGTAATATTACATATATGTGTTTTTATATGTGTATTTATTTTTTTATTATTTAGCATTAATTAATATAATGTATTTATTAAATTGTACTCTTAGTTATAGCGTGTCTTTAATTAGTTGATCACAGGTAACATAAATATTCCTGGATTACCTGTTCTGAACTCTGATTAAAAATGGCACCGCAAATGATGAACGCACATGACTCCATCTTGGGTCTTGGCAGTCTTTAAATTCAATTCCATTGTAGAAGTTTTGAGATGTTGCTCTCTAGTCCATGCAGAACTCCAACCATGCTAATTAATAGCTGAGATCCAAATGCAACAAGATGACAATTGGATCAAAACTTTGCTTGTATTTGTTGAAAATTTGAAAGTTTTGATAGCGTTCAAAGCAGCATGACAGTAGGAGTCGTCTGAATCAGTTTTAAATTTGATGGGCATGAAAACTCTCTTTCTGCCACAAAATAAACCGACAGATTGACGATGCAAATTAACTCTACTACTTTGTGGCCCTTATCTACTTTCTAGAATTTGGTGACAATTTATTGTAGATAAAAATTATGAATGAATTTCCTCTTATCTGTAGTAAGTTTCTATGATCAATATAAAATTTGATGATATATATCGTCTCTACTCATATTTTTCTAATAACATGAGCTCGTTTTTATCTACTATTTTTCTTTTTCGATGAGAACCAAACATCACCCTCCTACTTCCATGAATATTGTACCATAAAATTTGTTTTCTCCCCATGCTCCTCTGGAATATTGTACCAAGTATAGTTTGTAATTTTGTATCTACCGTTCTATGCTAATAATAAATATGCAACTTTTATAAACTGAGTTAAAAGTATGGATGGTTAAAATAGTCATGTAATTCAAATGGTAATAGTTGGTCTTACGTATTGCTTTCTATTGACGATTTGTTGGTTTGAAAGTTGAAACTTTGAATTTCAACTCCAGCTGGAATTTATGAAAAAAGTTGATCACGAGTCCTTTTTTCGGCTAAAAATGATAAGTTATTAGAATTGACTTTTTAAACTATTTTCAAATTCATCCTCATGATGCGACATAAAGATCTGAAGTTGTCAGCTTTCTACATGTAATGGGGAAAAAGAAAAAAATTGCATCAATATTGCTGGACAGTGAACCATCTTGAACCAAAAGTTGCATACAAAATTGTAAATATTGGGCCGTTTGGATTGGTTAGGAATAATGGACTGTTTGGATCATATGGGAATAAGAAAAATTTTCTATTACTAGGCATAAATTTATTATAAACAATCTAAACTATTCACAAAATTACACACTTTCCAATACTTTATGCCTAGGAATAGGCAATTCCTCCTATTCCTAACCGATCCAAACGACTCCTGAGGAATAGCCTATTCCTAGGCGAAAAACATTGAAAAGTGTGTAACTTTGTGAAGAGTTTGGATGGTTAGGAATAAATTTCCTTCTAGAAAAAGGTCATTCCTCTTATTCCTAAGCGATCCAAATGGCCCGTTAATAAGTGGGCTATTAGGTGTAACTTGTCACAACTTTTTTATTATTTTCAACCTGCGGCATTTTAGGCCTAGTGGGCCTCAAGTCTATTTGGGACAGAGGACTGGTTGACCCTTTTATATGTTTGGGCCTTCAGCCTATCATTTGAGGCCCGTTAACTATCAAGAAGGAATTTGTCAAGTCAGTTTTTAGTTATTATAACTTTAGGATAAGTAGGATGCGTTTCTATTTAGCAAATTTTATGTAAGATTGTATGATGAATTTCACAGGTTGCTTAACATATTACATGTCACAAATTTGAATAATCCGAAATGAAAAATGCCGTAATAAATATAAGCGCAATGTTGGTTTTTATAGTTCCTTTTTTTTTCCCTTCTTTTTGGAACTAAGGTTTTTGAGACGTTGAAATGAGGCTCCATTGTCTTTATGAATTTCATTCCAAGCTACGTTTTAGAATAATGCTCTATATCCGCAGCTGGCTTATCTCCATTGATCACATTAAAATTCAAAGTAAACCTACATCATGTCTCAACCAGTAAAATAGATAGTTTTCACCCTTTGTACTTCAAAAAAAAAATCCTTAAAAGCAACAATAACGTTGCATTAATTACAACATTTTGAACCAAATCGTGTCGGCATCTGTGTGTAAAGACAGTGTGGTCTTTTGCATGGCCTCGCTTCAATGAAATATTATCAACCAACATTGCAACATCAGAACTAATTTGAAAGCAACACAACAGAAAATATAAACAAAGAAAAAGAGCATTGTTCTTCACCATTGCAAATAATATCCATAAATCTCCATTTAAACTTTACTACAAGAAGAAACCAAAGCGAAAAGCTTTAATCAGAGAAGGTAAAAGAAAAGTTTGGCAGAAATAATTTCTACTGCCATGAGAAAGGAAGTGGCTGTGAGCTTCCTTCCCCAGCTCCTAGCTGAAAGGAACCCTGAAAGCTATGGATCTCTCCAGCTCCTCCCAAACCAGAAACAGCAAATGTACCAACTCTTCTCTCACTGAACCCGTTTGCACCTGTTATCCCGCTAGAGGCCCCGAACTGGAAACCCGATACCAGAGGCTGCGTTATCGATATTCGGTTAGTGGCTGTGCCGGTGGTGACAATAGAGGAAGAAGATTGAACTGGTGATGACAGGACAGGAGATGACAGAAGAGAGAGAGCACAGTCAGATGTAGGGTCACCTGGTAACGAGGTGAAAGAGCTTGTAAAGGTAATGTCTGAGGTGGTCTCGTTCAAGAAGGGAAATTGGCGTTTTGGCTTCGGGTAGGAATGGAGGGGCGGGTAGAGAGAAGAAGGAAAGGAAATTGGTTCGGACTTGATAGCCCAGTTGTTGGATTCAGTTCTGATAGATGGAAAGATAGGTGGATATGACCCAAACCTAGAACCTGTAAGTTTAGAAAACATGATTAGTACTTACAAATTACAATAGCAGATTTGAGGTTTCTATGTAAGGTTTCAGTTGCCGGTAGTGTTTTCCAATATTTTAATGCACTGTACTTTGGGGTTGGGGGTGAGGGCGAATTGGTTGACCAACCATCTAATTGAGAAGTTCATTAAACATTTAAGATCTTTTATGTACACAATGGGTCATCTACTCATCTTGCAAGATGGTTTTTACTGGTACATTACCGGAATCGACCCATGCACAGCCACAGAGCCCTCTAAAGATAAGCAAAACTATATTAATGACAGAAAGGTTAAACTATTAACATAGCCCAGCAATTTAAGTTGGTGTGGTACCACCAGTACTTAGCCAGGCCATTAATACAAGATGGTAATTCTCAGAAACAAGATAATTAAGAAATAAGAATGTGGTAGCGGTACCACCAGTAGCAAATTTACTTAGGAAATTTTGTTAGAGTTAAAGAAGGACCTTGGTGATTTGCTAAAAGACCCCTGGTACTTAAGCTATTTGATTGAGGTTTCCTTCTACGGCGGTTGTGACCCTCAAGTCGTTTCCTACAACTTCTCTTAGCATCATCAAATTCCCCAAGCATGTGAAACCTAGTATGTATAAAATAAAGTTCCAATTTAAAATATTCAAACTATATTTGTACAACGTATGAAAATATAAAAAGTGAGATTGTGAGAAGCATTTGGTCAAATTTATGAAACAGTGGCCTTTTTATTCATTAATGATGGAACTAAATTAAATTCATAGCAATTCCACTAAATACAAACAAAAGTATTGGTCGCATTATCTTAAAGAATACGAAGACCAAATATACTGATCAGCAAAGAAAGCAAAATATAAGAATGACAAAAGGAACGGATAAAATGAAAAAGAGAATATCAAGTAATAATTACAGCTTACAGATTGTCACGGTAAAGGGTAACAGAGAGAAAAGGCTAGATTAGAATTATTAGATAAAGGTGTTAATGTCCCAATATGAAAGAAGGTATAATTCCTCAACTTGGCGGATTTATGAAGATTGAAACAACAAAGACATGCCTGATACTTTCTTTTAGAAAGAGAGAGAGCTCAAAAAAAAAAGTGAAAGTGAGAGTTAAAAAGAGAAGATTTGGTTGTTTAGCTTTCAATAAAGGAACTGATAGTACGTTTCTGTAAATAAAAGTTGTTATTTGGATGTATATTCCCCAAGCTCTGGAATTGCAGCACATATTCACCTGAGAAATTCTCAAAAATTGCAAGCATATATTATTTTGTTTTCCTTCATGCTTATTGTGCATGTAAACCATGTTTATAAAGTTGCAAAGTTTTGAAGGGCAAGTGCAAGCTATAGATTCTCCTAGAACAGGAAAAGCAACGCACTTTCATTCAAGGTCGCGGGCTCAAAGCCCGACAGGGGGTCCTTTGTGACATTTAATTTCAAAATGAGTTGGAGGGCTTGACCCCCATCTTATCTTCAAAAGAAAGATTCTCCTAAAACAGAAAACAAAAGATATTGTTGCAAACATGCAAATAACAATTGTTGGATGGCTGCAGGTGAGAATTGACACAAGATATTTACAAGGAAGAAGTTGGGGAGAAAGGAAAGGAACAAAAGTGACAATTCAGGAGTTGCAGAGAAAAAAAAATTGTCAGGTTTAAATCACTGAAAAGTCTCAGAAAGAACTCAGCATTAGATTACAAGAACCCAAGGAAATTATGGTTCCTATTATTTTGCTTCCAGAGAGGAAAAAGGCGTGAGACAAAAAAGGAGATTATTTAGCTGCTTCCTTGCTTTTTTAGAAAGAAACATTTGAATAACTGTACCAAAAGTAAAAGGGACTTACAGTTAAAAAAAGGGACCAGAACTGAATGCCTCATTTCTCTAAAAAAGAAGGGAAAAAAAGATCATTCTGAAATTACTGCAAGAAGTATACATCCAATACAAGTTATTTATACACCTAGAATTATGGCTTTAGAAGTTTAAGGCAAAACTTCTTGCATGTATGTATGACTTTTTTAAGTTCTTAGAGGGTTATAAGCATCAAAAGCAGTTTTGAAGTGGAAGAAAGAGACTGTTAATTCCAACAACAGCAAAAGGTTTGTATAAAATCATCCAGCAAATATGAAGTATGGAAACAGATAAAAACAACTGCTTAACAAGGTAACCTTTTTGTAAAAGTACAAAACCATTTTATTTCCAACAACAATTGAAATACTTCTACAGAATTTTATAGGAATTATTTTAAAGAAAATAAAGGTTTGTGTTGCACATACCCCAATAGTTGTATGGTAAGTACCAGAACAAATTGTACTTTGTACTACAACATACTGGTTCTTACAGGTAGTGACAGAGAACATGCACCTATTGTTCTTTCATTCATTAACTTTCTTTGATTTACAACTCGTATATAAAGACATACTTTTAAGATACATAATGCTTTTAGGATTGGACATACTGCTTACCCTTTTCTAAAAGGTATACATATGGCCTTGTTATTATTTCCAAAAACAATTGATAAATACATACAGAAAATTAAGATAAGGTATACGTCTGACCTTGTAAAGAAATATAAAAAGGTTTACCATACACCAATAGTAGTATGGTACTAGAAACAAGTTGTACTTTGTACCACAACATACTGGTTCTTACTAACAGTGAACAGAGAACATGCAACTTCCCTTCCTTCTTTAACTTTCTGTTTCTACTTGGTATACGAAGACATACTTCAAGATTCATAACAAAAGTGAAGGTGCATTATTATAAAACATATCCAAACATGAAGAAAAGAAATGTAACACTATAGCCCTTCATTTCCAACTAAATCACATCCTAACACAACACATGCACATTATTAGTTATATATACAAAAGAAAGAAAAAAAAAATCCATGGCTTAGTAATATTAGCAAACAAAATTTATCAATCTTGATTTTTATTTTTAATTTGAAGCAGAAATCAACTTAAGCAAACCTAAACAATTTAACTATTAATTACAATTACAATTACAAAATTGCAATGTGAAAGATAATCTTAAACTATGTTTCCATGATAATGTACAGAGTGTCACAATGTGCTGAAAGGATGGTATTCTTTAAGAACGGAACACAAAGCACATTAATTTCCTCTAGAATAGGCAATCAGTGTGCTACTTTATTATCATACTTCTGTTGTCAGATTTTACAAGGAGAAAAATAAAAAAAGAAATTTGTCAAATTGTTTTTGCTCAAGGTTGTCAAAAATAAGAAAATATAAATAATAGAAATATTTTATGTAAGCTAGAATGCTAAAAACCAGCCCCTGACAATAGGAATTTATTCTCAGAATAGCTAATGAAATGGAACAGGGAAAAAATATAAAAACATATTCTACTTTTTCTGAAAACTCACTGAACATATCATATTCCAGCCCCTTCTTTTGCTATCTAAATTTTTCTTCATGACAACAGAAATTTATTCTCAGAATAGCTAATGAAATGAAACAGGAAAAAAAGATAAAGACATATTCTACTTTTTCTGAAAACTCACTGAACATATCATATTCCAGAATGGCCACAAATACTAACAATTAACAAAGCATGAACCCAAAATGCATAATATATCCTAAAGATCACTTATAGCTAAATCCGAAAAAAAAAATGATCAATATGATAATACTTTTTTCAAATTTAACACAGAGAAATACAACAATGAAAGAAAATGAAAGAAACTACATAAAGTATGAATTATTAAAAAAAAAAATTAACCCTCTACAGTCTACACTGTTAAGTGCTGACAAACCAATACTTAGCGCCATAGAGCTATAGACATGAATTTGGAAATCAGTTGCATTTTAATTTTTAACAGAATCCCCAAAAATCAAGATATACTAAAAATACCCTTTCTCCCTTGAAACAACAATCCCTTGGGAGAGTATCCTCTGGATGGTTGTATTCAACCATCCAGTGGACGTCTTTAGATCCGAGCCGTCCGATTTAATCTCAACGGTTAGATTTTTTCGGGCCTATCAATCCAGGTATCATCCAGAGGATGCAGTTCCCAATCCCTTCGCTACCACCTAGATCCCCACAAAAACAAACATTCGCATATTCTCATATATCCATTATCCTATGATATCCGTATCAAACCCAAAGCAGCTAGCAATAAAATAGTAAACCTACGTGTACAGAAACCCACATAAACAATTGAGTAACAAAAAATTTACAAACGACCCCCTAAAAAAGAGAGAAATTTATTACCTGCTGCATTGCTGACAGAACCTCTGCTCTCGACCTGATACAATCACCACCGGTGTCTTTGAGTGCACCTCACACACCTTGTGCCTCCTATGGTACTCTCTACACTTGCTCAGGTCGGCCTTGCACCCTTCCACGAGACACCGCGCCGACACGTGTGCGCCAGCCATTGGCCCGGGCCTCGGCCTCTTCATGGGACCCGGTGTCATGGAGATCCCAGTGTTGAGCTTGAGGTCTAGTGGGTTGGGAGAAGGAGGGGTGTCATTGACTGGTGCACATGGACCAGGTCCAGATGGGGTTGTCAGGTCAAGGTCGGAGACTATGTCCCATGGTGGTGGTGGCATTTTTAGATCCCAATCCATCAGAAAAGAACAAATTCAGAAGTTGGGTCGAAGAAAGAAGATAACCAAGTGTATGAAAGGGATTGTATAGTCTCTTCTCCTTCTCTCTCTTTCAGTTACTACTAGAGTGTGTTTCTCTCTAAAGCATTAGGGAGAGAACAAATACAATGATTCGGATATGTCATATTACATAACAATGGTGGAAAGTTGTGAATAGGAAAAAGGAGGGAGGGTCAGAGAACAAATAACCGACCAATTAATTAAACAGAATTTATTTTTTTGTAAAGAAAAGGGACCCAATTTGGCAGTTGATTCAGATTCAGGCAAATCCCACTTGAGAAAAGGTGCTTAAAACCAAGAAATGGGAGTTTGCAAAAGGTCCCAAAAATCTGTTTTCTGATTGACAATGCATTTGGTGGGATTAAGAGAGAGAGATAGAGAGCAATAAATAAAACAATATCGGTGGAGAGAAAGGAAAGGAGAGAAAAGGTTGAGAGAACTGAAACCAGTCAGGAGTTGGCAGAGCAGCTGTACTGTACGTAGCAGAACCCTTTTTTTCTTTTTATTTGTAAGTGTTTTTTGGGTTGATTATTTTTATACAATAGTAAGACTGGAAGAGGAGGCTCATTATTTTGGCTTCTTTTGAAGATTCTTCTATCAACCCTCATTTTCTCTCTTTTTCTCCTTTCATAATTTCACTTGTATGGAAAAGGACTTGCATGGTTTTAATCACAAATTTGGCAAGTGTTACCAAAACCAAGAAATGCAGCCTGTTTATCACTGGTTAGGTTAGATTGCTTTATACAAGATGGTGGCTGCTGCTTCAAAGCTGCATTCACAATATGATGTTGTTGTTAATTATTAGATGATAGGAGTGAAGTAGCATGCTTTACTTTGTTAAAAGTACAGGCTGGATAGATGCAATGGATCAAAGTAATAACCACAAGTGTACAATTGATCTGAAAATATGCAACCGTTCAAATAATTAATTAATATATAAGAAGAATTTTATGATGTTATACTTTTATCTAATTCTACGATGTACTTTGCTATCATACGAACATTGGTAGCATACATAAAGGTTACTTTGCAATCATAAAAACATTGGTACCATACATAAAGGGTATGTTTGAATGCGTTCCCAACAGTAGTTATTCTGTGTCTTGGGTTTCAACTTTCAGGTGTCTTTGGATGTGCCATGAAAAGATGTAAATAAGTCTTTCATGAATATGAATTGTGAATAGATAATGATATAGAATAGGCTATTCGTGAATAGAAAATTATTGTTTGGAATCTATTCATGAATACGAATTGTGAATAGAGAATGACATGAGAATAGGGTATTCAAGTATTCATGAATAGAAAAATATTGTTTGAATTATAATAACAGACTAAATAACATTAATTTTTAAACTTAAAGTTAAATATCTGGGCTAATTCAAGAAGAACGAAGTATATGTCAGACGCATTTTGCTGGCTTCTGCAAAATTTGAGTGAAATAAGCGGCTTTTTGCCACATCTTTTAAGGCTCCGTTTGGATGGCTTCTTTTTTGAAATAAGGAATAAGAAATAATTATTTTTTACCAATAAATTTATTTCTAACCATCCAAACTCTTCACAAAAGTTACACACTTTCCAATAAATTTACCCTTTCCCAATAAATTTCTTCCTTTTTTCCTTCTTCCTACCTTATTCTCAACGCATCCAAACGGAGCCTTAGTGAAAACAAAAAGGAAATTTTGTTAACTACTAGAAAGAATGATTCATCATATAATATCTATAATCCTTCGTCAGTTTTTATAACCTTACCGGCACACCTACCGGTCAGGTGGCTGAAATCCGAAATTTACTCTTATAATATCGATACTGCTGTTTCGGTCACTGTTTTAGTTTATGATATTATCAGAATTTTTCGGTATCAGTACGTTTTCAAAACACAGTCTTTCGCTGCTAAAATGAAAAAAAAAAAAACAAGTAGAGTGGGTAAAAAAAATCCAGATAGAGTAACTTACCAATTAAATGTCTCCATAATACCATACGATTTTACAGGGGTATATATGCAAATCACTTCAAACTTTTTTACCAATTAGATGCACACCAAAACCATTGAATGCCTGACAAGGATTCCAAAAGGAACAATAAGTGTGATTGTTTGAAAGGCCCACCTAGTAGTACTGTGCTTTCTTAATTTTAATAAATTGGCGAGTTATAAATAGCCCATGGGTGTGGAGTTTTGTTGAAAAAGGACATGAAACAATTATTGGCAGAAAGACAAGAAAAATACAATGTACGCTCTGTTTATCAACTTACCATATAAACTCAGAATTTTTATGTCCCATTTTTCTTAAACAATGCCCGGTCAATGAATCCATTTCCTTTCTTGCACTTTGATGTACATGTAAGTGAAGAGATTGAAAAATGCAGAGGGATGTTACAGTTAGAGAGTCTCTTCGTATTCTTTCTCGAAATATGGGAATTAATTAAGATAGGGAAATATGCATTTTAAGTATTTTACTGCTCCAATGAATCAAAACTACAGTGTACTGATTAATATATACATATAATGAAAAATGCGGTAATATTTAACGGGTTTGTTCCTCCAGCTGGACCATACAAACAGAACCAGATAAAACCAAAGTCCTTTTTTATATAAACATTTTTTTTTTCATGTGAATGGCATGAAACTTATGGTGGGTGACTCATTAATGGAAGGAGACAGAAGTTCAAGCTGACCATTCCAATATAAACTACTCAGCGTGGTTAAAGGGACGAATTCTTACTGTGTAATTATGAACTCATGACTCCTTCAATTTTACTTTTTTGCTAATTGTTTTATTTTCTTAAAAATTAAACTAATGAAGTACAATATTATTAGATTTTTTTAGTTTCAAAATTATCTAGTAACCAAGATAAGGACCTTTTCTCTTTTTGTCTCTAATCTCTATACTCGTCTTGCTTAATTTGGAAAAACTAAATAAACAAGATCTACAATTCTGCATTAATTAGATTTGTTCAGATATTCACTAAAATGATCGTATATATATCCAATGGTAGGAAATAACAATGTGAACCAAAATTATCGGTCTTCTATTGAAGTTTTATTGATAAGGATGACTCGGCAAATTGAATCATGAACTTTAAAATTATTTGATAAATGACAGAATTTTGAACTACGTTAAATCTAATATGTAAATTTATTGAATTATAGAAAATATATTCCTTCTCAAGTTTCAAATATTTCTCTGTCGTTGATGTAATTTGACCCGTATAAAAGTTAATTGGTAAAAGAGGATTGCTAAAATGCTATGCATAGCACAGATGCCTTTCGTGCTACGGATTCGTTCTTGAATTTCATACTTCAAACAACCGATTCAAACCGTTCATTATCTTCTTCATATTGAAATCTCATTAGAAACCAAATTTTACTTTTTTTTTAAATTTTTTTTCTATTTTTCTCATATTTCTTAAAATACTTAATCTAATAAATTCTTATCCCTTCAATAACAGTGATTTTAAAAAATCTGAGAAAAATAGTAAAAAAATAAAAAAATGTAAAATTTGGTTTCTAATAAGATTTCATTATGTAAAAGATAATGAACGGTTTGGATCGATTGTTTGAAGCATAAAATGCAAGAACGAATTCGTAACACGAAAGGTATCCGTGCTATGCATAGTATTTTAGCAATCTCTTGCTAAAATTGGCTGTAAAATTTGTTTTATTTTCATATGGGTCGGTGAATTAGAAAGAAAGAGAAAAAGGGGGAAAAACAAAAAAAGAAAAAAAGAAAGGAGGGAGAAGAAAATGTGGTTATGGGTGTCAAAAGTCAAAAAAGTGGTTTAATTTTTACTTTTCATTACAGTGCCTTTGAGAATTGAGAGACACAAACGGTCAATGTGCAAACGAAATCAGGTACCGTGCGGGACGGTACAACGCACCATCTTCTACCGTCCGATATGATCTGGACGGTAACATTTTTTCGGATCTATCAATCTGGTATTATTTAAAGACCATCCATCATAAATCAGACGGTGGGAGATGGTGCGCTGCACCGTCCCGTGGCACGAGAATTGGATACGTCTATGTGGGTCTCTGGTTGATTTATAAATAGCAACCTATCAGTAGTGACTCATCTGATTTCAAACTAGATCCATATGCAAGCTATGAAGTTCTTGTAAACAGCTCTTCTTAGGGTGCATTTGGATAGGTGTGGGAAGAAGGAAGAAGTATTGGGAAGTGTATAACTTTGTAAAGAGTTTGGATTGTTTATAATTTTTTTTCTTCTTCTTCCTTCTTCTTCTTCTTTCTTCCAACAATCCAAACGCACCCATAGGAAAAGATATCACCGGGGCATGTCCAGTTTTAAAATAGAACCCTATGATTCAAAAAATACATTAAATTTTGTGGGTTTATACGAAAAAATGCATTAAATTTGAAAATTCCTCTTTTTCATTAATTTTTATATTGAATGTTTCATTTCAATTCCTTTTTTTATGTAGAAAAATGGTTCGGTTTAATAAAAATTCTTTGATCCTCAAATTTTTTTTTCTTTATCGTAATTTTGAATTTACAAAAAAAAGATCATGAAAGAATAATCCAACAATGAAATGCCATCAGGATCTTATGCGGCGAAGGTGCAATTAAAAGTATACGGCGGATAAAATGTGACCCTGTACTGTAGATAAACTGCACTGGTACCGTAACTCACTTTAAACTTAAAACTACAGTACCAGTATATTATATAACTGCCAAACTTTGGACCACTGACATAATCATGAGTGTCACTGATTTCACTGTATTCAACGCGTCACATAAAATCGCCATTGGAAGAGTTTGAACTTTGGACCATGCAAACAATTAAGCTGGCCCCAAACTTGCACTGATTTAACAATAATCATGAATAGATCATTAGACCCGGTCTAGATTTAACAATAATCGTACATAGGTGTACTATATGTATTATATTGTAATTCTTCAATTTTAAATGCATGATACTTTCATAATTTGGGGTGTTTTACAAATGAGTAGTGGTTATTTGAGTAATATCATATATAAGGCAGTTTAATGAACTAAATGGAGGTGTTTAAAGGTGATTTAATTATATAATATGCCTGTTTCACTATTTAAATATGATTGTATTGAATTTTGAACCAATGCAAAAGTTATTTTACATTTCGTCCAATTTAATAGATGATGAAAACAATTTTGAAATCGACTCAGCTGGAGATCCACCTATCTAATCTAAATAATGAAAAGCATGTCTACAATTTACTTTTTAATTGGAACAATTCTTTCTAAGATATTAATTAATATAACATAAATTTTGAATGTGCATTAGAATTATCTTTGTTGAATCACCCCAGAGGCCCAGATACACTTTTAAGCCCATCAAAATCTTTTATACTTACAGTAATTACACATAAAATTTGTTATTTGTATTTGCTATTGACAAGCCAATATCCATATGGTACAAGAACCCTGTTTATTAAAAAAAGAAGAATTTTTTTCTTATCATTTTTTTTTTTTAAAAAAAAGACCGCAAAAAAGATACACACTCTGTTATAATCAGATTGTGATAAACATAAAATATATATAATTTCACATTTTTATCTGCTCTACGTACTCTTCAGTTTATACATATGAAATTTGTTAGGTGCCAGATTATATACTCTCTTGCATCTAGCACAAAGAAAATAGCTCTAACTCTTTATTAACTAAGAAGAAAATAATTAGATGCTGCGGCTAAGTTCTGATTTTAGACGTAATTAGGGTCGTAGCATACTATAAGTAAATGGTCCCAATTTTATGGAGCTATCCAATGAAGTCAACTGACAGTGAGTATGCTTACGTTAGGCTATTTGAGCCAGGGGTGGGTAACGTTGATAACGGCAACAGAATGGGTCGTTTCGTTTTAGTAACGGTACGAACCAAGATGATTCATTATTCGTTCTCTTTTGACGAAACGTGACGGAATGGTTATATTTGAACTGTAAAATATATAGATGAATCACGAAACGTATTCCGTTTACCGTTCTGTTTGCGAAACGAAACGAATTTCGTTCCGTTATATGTTCCGTTTGGACGGAACAAAACGTCTTCGCGTATTAACGGTGTACCGCGCTCACCCCTAATTTGAACATGGTAAGTGTATTATTGCAATTTTTTTCAATTTGTTGTAGTTGTTTAAAGCCGTCTTTTCTATAGACACAGTAGAAATGAATAGTGTTGGAAACATGGACAATATTAGAAATTGACAAAATATTTATCAGAATTTAAAAACATTATTCTCATTTTTTTTCAATAATATAGATAATAATATAATTTAGGGCACTTGAAAATCAGTGAATCGTGTGTGTCAAGTGACTTGACAAGTTAACAATTTAGAAAAAAACTTAAAATCTTTATATAATTTGTAAAATAGTTTCAATAATCAATATATCTCATTCCCAGATATATTATTATTTTCAGTTTTCCTTCACGTCTGTGGACTGTGGTCCTTGGTCTATGGGAGAATCAGAATAGGGATCCACAAACAGTCAAACACTAAGCAGTGTCACCAATTAATAGTCACTAAAATAACATTAATCAATTACAGTTTTATTAGTTTTAGTACCATAGATTCTGATGCTCAAGGTTTTTATATTAGACAAAGAACACCGGTCAGATAATTGTCTTTCTAGAAAGCACGTGTGGGAGCCCTCATCTACTGAGTCATCTTTATTATATGATGAATAAATCCATAAACGACTTAATAGCATTGTATATTTGCATGCCGTGCGTGTAGGGTTGCAAACTTTGAATATATTTTTTTTCGTTTAACCGTTTCGTTTCGCCCCGACAAAACGATCAACGAAACAAAAACAAAAAAAAATTCTGTTTTGTTTGGTAAAACAGATCAACGAAATCAGACAGTTTTGTTGTATAAACGAAACTTGAGGATTTCGTTTCGTTTATTTTCATTTCATTCGTTTATATATTAATATATAATATATTTAGAGTTTTGCTATGGTGAGTCGCGACTCACCAGAGAGTCTGCAAGTCGCGCTCAAAACTCTTAGATCTAGTTCAAAATGACTGATCCAAACCGTCTAATACGATCTCCCTATTGAAATCTCCATGCGAATCAAATTTTCATTTTTTATAAAAATTTTTACGTTATTTTTTTTAAAATTTTAGAAAATCGTTAATCTAATTTGTTCTGAAACGTTCAAAAATAGCAATTTTTAAAAATTCGAAAAGAATACTTATAAATTTAAAAAAAAAAAATCTAAAATTTGATCTTCTTGGAGATTTTATTAGGGAGATCATATTGGACAGGATTGATTTTATTTTTACTGTTCTTTGTAGGGAAAAAAAAGAAAGAAAGAAAAAGAGAGACAAGAAAGGTATTGTTTTCTTTGTTTTGATTTTTTCATTCTTTTTCAATCTTTTTTATATTTTGTTTAATTTTTTTATGTGTCCTTTGTAGAGACATGAAATAGAGATTGATGTAGTAATTAAGATTATAGCAATTTAAAATTTAAAATTTTTCAAATGTATCATAAATCAATATTTTCAAGTTATTATTTTTATCATTATTCACTTCATGGAACAATTCTCATAAATTGCAAAAAATATATAGCAATAAAAAATTTAAATAAAATTAAAATTAATAAATTATGTGATATCAATCATACCTTTTACTTACCTCAAAATTTTTTTAAGAGATTTATTCATACTTACTCAAAAACTTTGCAACTCCTTCGTGGCAATTCATGCAAACAATTTTGCGATTCCTTCTGAGCAAATTCTTGCTGATAACGTGTTATAAATTAAGGTGAAAAAAAAACAAAGAATAATATATCAAGAGTAAACAACACAATATTTCCAATCACAATTTCAGAATTTCTATTATCTCTTTCATCCATTGACTCATGTTTACAATGTCTCTATTTGTAGGCTACAAAATAAGACATCATGTAATGATCAATAAAAAAGTAATGAAGATTATGGAAATAAATGTAAAGTGGAGAATATGAAGATAATTGAGTAGTGGAAAATGTAAAGATGAACAATTCACATATTTATTTAATTTCATAACAATATTTTATTAAGAAAAAATCAATTATTAGGGGAGGCCTGATTTTCTTCAGCCTCCCGCTCCTTCCGCCGCTGAATAAGGATATACGACATGTTTTGAAGCACATCAAACACGTCAGAGTCGATATATATCATATATCATGTATTTCTTTTCGATAAGATGGAACTAATCCTTCCAACTTACTCTTGAAATATAAAAATTCACGAGGTATATTCCGTTGATTTTCAAACTCACGACTTCACTCTAGATCAAAATCGATTCTCAACATGTCATCTTGTATGTTGCATAGGAGAAAGGAGAAATTTACTTTTAGGCTCCCCCCCCCCCCCCTTTACAAGAGCATAATTTGAGATGATTTTTCAAAAATGTTCATTAAGTTAAGGGATCTATTTGAAACAAAATTAATTAGTCGAAGCATCAATTTGAAACAAAATTCACAAGGATGCTATGAAAGAAACCCAAAACTCGGGTTAATACTAAAAAAAGCTTGATGGCGGCTGTCAGTACTAAAATGTTTTTCTCGTTTGTTTTGAATAATTAATTCCGCTATGAAAGTGAGATAAATTTAGTCAACTTGACTGACATGTGTCTGATTTAATGGGATTTAACTTTCAAATGTAGAAAATGGATTGCATACTTGAGAGTAATTTTAATGTAAATATTTTTAAACCAATAACATATATGTAGTGGATTGATAACACTCTGGTGTATGGATCGTCTCCCGTACACCAGAGTCGTTTATGAAATCCAAAAATCAAACAGTCGATCCGAACCGTTTAAGTTATTCTCCATATTGAAAAACTCTCGGAGACCAAATTTTACTATTTTTCGAATTTTTTTGCTATATATTATGATATATCTGGTCTTGCTTGTACCAAGAAAGATAGGCTGGGTTCATCTGAAGTTGACCTGTTGAGGAGGGATCGGTGAAGGAAGGTGACATAGGAGAAGACAAGATGAATTTTCAAAAAACACTACAATTGGAGTATTTCAGGCCCTCCAATTTGAAAATATCATAATATATAGCAAAAAAATTCAAAAAAATATAAAATTTGGTCTCCGAGAGTTTTTCAATATGGAGAACAAGTTGAACGGTTCGGATCGACCGTTTGATTTTTGGATTTCAAAAACGACTCTGGTGTACGAGGACGATCCGTACACCAGAGTGTATTTTATCACCCCTCCATATATGTGTGTGTATATATATATATATATATATAGATAGATAGAGAGAGAGAGAGAGAGAGAGTCTTCAATCAAAGCACTTTGACTAGAGTCCCGGTTAAATCCCGTCAGATCTCAAATTTGAAAGTTCAAATGACCGATCCAAACAGTCAAATATGATCTCTATATTGAAATCTCCTTGCCGACCAAAATTTTCATTTTTTTGAAATTTTTAAGTATTTTTTTTGGATTTTAAAAAATTGTTAATCTATTTGTTCTGAACCATACAAAAATTGCTGTTTTTGAAAATCCGAAAAAAAAATATTAAAAATAAAAAAAAATTTGGTCAGCAAGGAGATTTCAATATGAAGATCGTATTTGACAGCTTGGATTGGTCATTTGTACTTTTAAAATTGAAAACTGACGGGATTTAACCAATACTCCGGTCAAAGTGCTTTGATTAAATCCTCCCTCTCTCTCTCTCTATATATATATATATATGGCGATGAAAAAGGAAATGTGAATCTACAGTATATCTGAAGAATCTGCAATATATTTGAAATCATCTCTCGTGATTAACTATTTATCAAAGGTCCAAAAAATAATTCTTCTCACATCACAATCTATCAATTATCAAAATGGACATTATTGTATAGCATTGTCACACCCATGTAACAACACGAAACTGATGAATGATATATGCAGATAGCAACGTATTAACGCGAGTTATATATATGGCAGGTATAGGGTTTTTCATGTTTTTCTTCTTTATAGTTATATTGATTATTCAATTGTCTAATTGACTTGTATTTGACATGGACATTAATAATTAATTAGTTCTTTACTATCTGGTGTCAAATGAAAAAAGTACATACTCTGTCAAGTACAAGAGCTATAAAAGGCATCATAACTGTTTATATGCATTATTATACATGTTTGCATATAATTCAGTAGTTGAGAGTAATTAGCTGCAAAAAAGGACAATCAATTCATTAACTATCAAATTTATTCCATACAATAGTTGATGATTGTAACACAAAAAAAAATTACAAAAAATAATTTAATAGAATTCAAATATTGCAAAAAATTCTTTTGGGGCAATTACTTAATTCAGGATAGTGTTACTTTAAACCCACCTCTGAACGGTTAAAATAGTATTTTTATATTATATTGATATCTTATCTTAAAAATAATAGTTAACCGTTATAATTAAAACTTAAAGTAATTTTAATATAAATGTGACTATATATATTAATATTTATGGCTGTAATAATATTAGATTTCTATTAAAAGAATTTATGACTTTTGCATATGCACCTTCAACTACCTGTTCTCAATGTACACATCATAAAAAATTTGGTATTTTCTTTTGGGGTCAAATAAACTAGCAGTGCTACCTGTACACATACATTGTTTGGACTTATTGGCCTGAGAAACGTTTTTGGCAATTTGTCGAGTAGTTATTATCAGGCTTGGATCAATTCATAATTGAATTAGCTCATACAGTGAATGAAAGAAAACAGGACCACAAAATGTACCAAGCAACAAAGGGGAGACTTGAATTTGTGAAAACGAACCATGATCAATTTGGCACGGGTGGTTGTACTGCTCAATCAGACATCTAATTTCTTCAGTTTTGTTCATTTCTCATTGCTCACGGTCTCATTTTGTTTGTAACCCTCGTAAGAAAAATTATTCACATGATGATGTAAATTGGAATAGGTAGGGGCGTTTCTGCTTTTGTTTTTTTATTGTTTCTGCCAAGGAATGAATTCGTTTTGAGTAATAGGAACCTTTTGAAAGCAATAAATATTATTGTATAAATAATTTAAAATAGTAAGAATGAATTATAAAAAATGTTAAACTAAAAAAAATTACTTACATAATTTAGTTAGACTAGCGATCGTGTATTGAATGTAAGTGTATATTAAAAATCCGAAATTGCTTATCATCATTCCACATATTTCCTCATCCTCATCCCCTACACCATCTCATTAATGCAATTAATGTAGCGCTCATCCCCGTCTCCTCTTTCCTTTCGTGTGTTTCCCCTCATCCCTTCACTGTGTTTGTCTTCCTCCCATCTTTTTTTGTGTTTCCCATTACATACCCACCCCATCTAGCGCCCACACTGTTTTCATCCCCATCCCCATCCCCATCCTTCTGTCGCTGACTCCCTCTCCCGACTAGAATAATTAGTTTTACTAACTAGAACAATTAGATTTGTCAACTAGTAGGTTTATTAACTAGAGCAATTATGTATATTAAGTTAGAACAATTAGGTATATAAATTAGCACAATTAGGTTTACTAATCAACACTATTATGTTTATTAACTAGCACAATTAGAATTATTTTCCTAATTGTTCTAGTTTTGTGAACTAATTATTCTAGTTTGTGTTGTGTTGTGTGGGGGTCCCAGTAGATGGGGAAGCATAAGCAGTAATAGTAAATCCTAGGGACAAAAGGATGAGCGCAAAAAATAGAAAATTCAAGGGACGAGAGAGTGAGCGCAAAAATAGAAAGTTAGTTAGAGTTTAATTAAACATATTTCAAAAATAGAAACGTGTTTTTTCAGAAAATGATGGGATGAGAAATATTGGAAATGATTGATTTATCTTCTATTAGATGATTTAAAGTTATCAATGCAATTTTATTGGTATGGATGTGGTGACGAAACAATTTTGAATTTATATTAAATTTGATACACAATCTATTTACATCATGGAAGATATTCTAAAACAAATATTCTTATTCCTACTACTTATAAAAGTATCCATAAACAAATCGGAACAATTTCACTAGAGGGGTAAAAATAATTGTTGTATCAATTATGGACCATTGATTCGTGTGATTTAATTTGATGTATGGTCCGGATGTTGATTTTAGATAAAACGTTAGGCCCATTGACAGAAAAGAGAAAAGATTTAGGTGGTGTTTAAACAATTTATTTTTCCAAAAGGAATTCACTAGTATCGCTGAAGATTCAATAATGTATTTTTTATTTTCTATCATTATTTTGTTTTTTTATTTGCCAACATATTAGAGGCATCTTTTGCTAGTTACGGAGTAACACAAATTTTTCCATAAAGCAACGTTCCTCTGTTTTGGTCTTTGAAAATTTTAACAAAGAAATCATAAATTTTATACCTATAAATTTATGATATGTTTGTTTAAAAACAATGGTGAAGATCCATGTCGTCAACTGTCCGCATGTTGGCTCCGTTTGGATGGCTTTTTCCCGGAATAAGAAATAAGGAATAATCACTTTTTACCAATAAATTTATTTCTAACCATCCAAACTCTTCACAAAAGTTACACACTTCCCAATAAATTTCTTCCCTTCTTCTTTCTTCCTACCTTATTCTCAACGCATCCCAACAGAGCCTAGGATCAAGGGATATTAAAGTGTGAATTTATTTGATGTATAGCAATGCTATTGTCAAATCATCATTCATATCAGAGAACGCTTTTTAATCGTGTTCAAATAATCATTTTTCAATTTAGCAGCTAAGAATCACTTTTTCCAAAATCGATCTGACTCGGGAAATTCATTGTGAATACTTAAGAGTGCGAGTTGACCACAACTTCATATTAGAAAAATATGAGAATATATATTGTGAACACGGTGCATAGAGGGTTTTGTGCATCATAATCGTTTGATTAGTGATTTTGTAAATTGATAAATCTAAACTAACCAATTCAATCTATATATTAAAATCTCAAAGCAAACAAAATTTTACAATTTTTTTAAAATTTTATACTTTTTTTTTCGAAATTTTTAAAGCTTTTCATTTTTGGCTACACATTAGTGTATTTATAGCAAAAAATGGCAAGTCTTTAAAAAATCAAAAAAAATAGTAAAAAAATAAAAAAATTATAAAATTTTGTTTGCTATGATATTTCAATATATAGATTGGATTTGTTAATTTAAATTTGTCAATTTACAAAATCACCGATCAAACGGTCATGGTGCACGAAGCCCTCTATGCATCATGGTTCACAATAGATATTCTCATAAAATATATAAAAATATAAATTGATTTTTATCAACCACATAATCTAAGAAATCACAGAATTAATGACGACATAATCCATCATTTTATGCCTAGTTTTATTTTTATGATTAATTTTATTTACCTGTTAATAATAGAGCTGGAATGTAGATTCAAGAAATTAAGGATCAAATGAGATAATGACAAAAGAACCACGCCTTTAAGTTACTCTCATGTAAATATCTTTGCCAGCCAATCTTACTTTTAATGTCTGTTAATTTGAAGTTTTTTTTAAATTTAAAAACTTGTATCAATTATCATAGAAAATAATTCCATGAAAATTAATTGTGCACCAACCACCAGAATTTGTGTGTGTGTCTATCTATATCTATATATATAGAGAGAGAGATAGAGATTGGCTAAAGTATACTCCAGCATACAGATAGTCCGTATGCTGGAGTCGTTTCTTACAATCTAAAATGTATACAGTCGATCCGAAATTTTCAAATTATTCTCCATATTGAAATCTCCTAGGAAACTAAAATTTATATTTTTTCGAATTTTTTTACTATATATTATGCTATTTTAAAAAAACATTGTAAAGGAGTATTTCTGACCATTCAATTTTAAAATAGCATAATATATAGGAAAAAAGTTCGAAAAAATGTAAAATTTGGTCTTGAAAGATATTTTATATGGAGAACAACTTGAACAGTTTGGATCGACTGTTTGAATTTTAAATTTTGAGAAACAACTCCAGCATACGGGTTTAATCCGTACGCTAGAGTATACTTTAGCCATTCACTATATATATATATATAGAGATTGGCTAAAGTATACTCCAGCATATAGATAGCCCGTATGCTGGAGTCGTTTCTCACAATCTAAAATGCATACAGCCGATCCGAAGCTTTCAGATTGTTCTCCATATTGAAATCTCCTAGGAAACTAAAATTTATATTTTTTCGAATTTTTTTACTATATATTATGCTATTTTAAAAAAACATTGTAAAAGAGTTGTAAAAGAGTATTTCTGGCCCTTCAATTTGAAAATAGCATAATATATAGCAAAAAAATTCGAAAAAATATAAAATTTGGTCTTAAAGGATATTTTTACATGGAGAACAACTTGAACGGTTTGGATCGACTGTTTGAATTTTAGATTTTCAGAAGCGACTCTAGCATACGGGTTTGATCCGTATGCTGGAGTATACTTTAGCCAATATATATATATATATATATATATATATATATATATATATATATATAATGCTACATAAAGGATGATTGATTAGGAGTTATGTCTACCTTGAACTTTTTGAAATTTCGGTTTGATCTCTTTCGTTGATAAAAGTGTTTGGTACTTTGACAGCCATCCGCTAGACATTTTCAACTGTTGCCATGCACGGCTAGGATCTATACAGATCCGGATGTTTATTGCAGAGATAATGGATTGGGTCAAAAATATCAAATTACATGACTGAAAATTTACAGTGACTGTTGCTGTCACTTTTCTGTAAGAGGGAAAATAAACAGCTGTACTTCTGCAAATTGCCTGATATTGATCTTGGTACCTTCTAAAATAAGGCATATATACAATATATTCCATCAAAAGTAAAATCAGTCCTGCTTGATTGATCAATTATTTGATTTTGAAGCATCATTTTCTTAATTTACAAAGGCTCCGATCCGAATCAATCTTTTGAGGGGATTGAAATCATTTAAATGATAGAGTAAATTAAGTTCAGCAAAACTTTCTGTAGAGGCTACTTTATTATTATTATTATTATTATTATTATTATTATTATTATTATTATTATTATTATTTTGATAGTATTGTTTGAAATATAAAGCTTTACAACGATTTGATGTTTATTTATTTATTTTAGATAATTCTCGTTGTATTTTTTTTTTTGAAATGTTTCATTTTTCTCTTATTTCCAACATTAATTTATTTTTTAGATATTTATATTGATAGGTAATCCTACCTACCTTAAAAGAGTAATAATAATTGTACAATGGCGCCGCAGCTTCCTACGGATGCTTGTCCCTATTATAGCTCTTGTGGACGACGGATAAGAGTCAATATTATATTTTATTTTTCTAATAATTATATTTTATGATGAGAGCGGTGTTTTCTTGTGGGAGGTATATATCTAGAGACAATTGTAGAAACAAAGTTCCTGAGATTACAAGAATCTACTAATCTTTTTTTTTTTTTTTTTGAGATACAATATCTTGCCTACATCGGAAGAATTTACTAATCTTTATCCGCTCATCTGGTAAAGCATGTTCTGAATTAAATCAGTCAATTGTTGTTAAAAAAAAATATCTCGGTCAGTTTGTATTTGATCCCCTTGAAATTCGTCTCTATGAATTTTTGACCAATTGTTGGTTTCTCTTGATTTCGACGTTTCTCATTCGCTTTATGGTAATTTATACATGTATTAGATATGCTTTTAGAATGCGATAGAACTTTCAGAAAGAAAAATAAAAAGGTTCATGTACTTGAGAGTAAATCGGTTAATTATTTTTTAGACCCTCCAATGTAAATATTTTTTTAAAGAAAAAGCTGGTTTCTAATCATTAGATATATAAACAGTGAAAAAAAATACTTTTAGCACTGAAAAAAGACAACTAAATGATTTTTAATGATTAATAGATTATGACGGATGTGGTTTTAAATAATTGATCATTAATTTAGTCCTTTCTTTAAGATCTTGTGGTAAATACTAATTTTCTTTGAGGATTAAGATCTTTAAAAGAAAATTGAATTACTAGGTTGTTACGTTATAATGTTATATATAGATTATAGATAGAAATATAAAATTGATATTCTACTATGAAAGTATAATGATGTGCTTATTTCAAATTTAATAATAAACATCATAAAACAAGAAATAATAACTTGCTTTAAAATGTCAGTTGCACATAATTTATCATCTGTTTGTCCTGTTTGCCATTAACCGTTAAATAACATCCTTAATCGTCTTCTAAGAACTTGGTTTTAGACAAATTTCATTACATCCTACCTAATCAATTAAATTGTTTCCTATGTGACAAATTACTTTAATTAATACCATGCATCACCGATTAACTATACTTGATTGGTTATTTTTTATTCATATACATTTGTCAAAACATTTTCAGATTTAGTTTTATTTTAGTTTTGAATCTATATCGTTTGAACTTTGAAGAGAGTACAGCACTAATCACTAATCCGCTGCTGACTTAGTGGTTGAAACAGGGAGAGAGAATAAGTGCTTGAAATTTCGTCGTAAATATCAAAATTAAATAACATTGTAATAGGACAAAAATCCGGATGAGGAACAGGGTTCTCTTTTGACGTGAGATGAGAACATGGTGTGACGTTTTAGTGAGTTCAGATCTGGTGCCGCGCGGCACACCGTGTAGCGCGGCATCGTAGCCGTCTGATCAAGATCCAATGGACAAGGGAGCCCCGTGCATGTAACCTAGATTGATAGGCCCGTAAAAAATGAACCGTCCGATCAAGATCAGACGGCTCGTACGCGCGCTACACGGTGTCCCGCGCTACACGGGATTCGGGTCCCGTTTTAGTGATATCTTTTGTGGGTCTCTCGCCTGATTTCAGACCTTTTTCTCTAGGAAAAAATGAAAATAACTTTATGAAAAAGTGATCTAATTGGCAGGGAGCCCCACTTGATGAAAGTCGCAAATTAAAAAAAATGTATACATAATATATAATTAGGGAGTTACTAAATTTAATATCTTGTATTTGAAATATGTATACATATATAATATATAATTAGGGAGTTCCTTTAATACGTTGTAAACTTGTAATTAATAAACTCAAATATCTCCCTGCATTTTGATTTTTGATACATTGCTTTTAGTGTGGCAGAGGGAGAGAATATTTTTTTTTTTTGGTTTTTTCCCTAAGCAATTTTGCATTTTTGTTTCAATGGCAATTTCATTTGAAATATTCTTAATAATGTTGTAACTTATAATTATTTAAAGGAAGATGGAATGAACTACGTGGCATCAAGTACAAAGCAAAAGCCCTGAGAAAGTAGCTTTTTGAATTATGAAGTAGTAGTAGCTACCTTTGTGTTTGTTGAGGTTAAGAAAAAACAATGTACTTATTGAAGACGAACTACATCAAATTTAGGACCACGCTGCATGGCTCCATGCAAGAAAGCATTCATGAGAGCCCCCAAACTTTAAAATGAAAGGGACCCCTCCATGGGTGGTTAGCTTGGCCTCAATCACATGCTGTTCAATTTCACTGTGCATTTGCTTGCAACCATATATTGTATTATTTCACATTATTTCTGGTAATTTTTAAAACAGTTGTTTCATATTTCACATTATTTTTTTTTTCATTTGATGCATCACAGATTTTTTTCATTGCTAAATGCTAATGAAATGTGAACCACATTGACGATGCTTACAATATTGGATATCAAAATTATTAAAATACAAATTAAATGTTCATAAAGGACCTCCGATGGAGTTTTGACCTGCTGCTTTACATTGAAGGTGTATTGGGCTTTGCCATTAAATTAGAGGTTGGTTCAAAAAATATTTATGAGTGTAGAGGGCAAATATTATTAAAAATTTCGAAATCAGTAGTTGTGTGAAGTGATCTCTCCTCTAACAAATATATTGGACGTCCTTACAGTTTAAGTAAAACTATGTTACTATATTTAACACTTTTATATTGTTTCTACTTTTATATTTGACTAAAGTTTAAATAATGCTTGTCTTGGAGATGCATATAGCCTTAGATTTGATTCTATCCTCCGAGACCTCCAAGGCTCCAACTGTACACGTACCAGGGGAAAAAATTGTGCATTGCCTCTTTGCCTGCCTTGTTCTTGTAAACGTGTTGGTGCTGCTATCCAAATGCAGAAAGAGTAGGGGTAATTTTGCAAAACATCCTTAGGTTTTCCGATGTCTCTCTCTTTTTTCTTTTTTTTTTAAGTGAAAGCTTTTCCGATGTTGACAATTCTATTCCTATGTTTGGGGCTGAATAGTGCCTTGATGTTGACAATTATAATTGCTGGAAATTAATATCTTGCCCGGACAAGACCTGATATGCAACCAAGCGAGTAGAGCCCAACAGAAGCGACGAAAGTTTCTAGCTGTTGAAAAATACAAAACATCATGCTTTCATGATGTGATACTTTCTTTTGTACATTAGTACATACATCTCGCTTCACCGTGAGCAATGTACTTTAGGTTCAAAGACAATTAAGAAACTAATTCCATTGAATTAATGAGAATTCTTGCATGTGGGTGAGCGGGTTCTCGGAGTGAAAGACAATCGGAGTTAGAAAATAACAAGGAAACAAAGTTTAGTTATCTTTTTAGGGTAAATTTTTTCGGAGGTCACTAAAGTTTATCCAGTGTCCATATTTAGTCACTAAACTTTAATTTGTCATCCCAGAGCCATTGAACTTCGATTTTGTCCGAATTTAGTCATTCCGTCGGATTCCAATATTTTTCCGTCAAATACATCACGTTAGGTGCAAATATTTGGAGATACAAATCAAATTGTCCTATGTCAGACTCATCTCTCTCACTCTCTCTTAATTTTTCCTCTCTCTCTGTGACTCTTTTCTCAAACCCATCTCTCACTCGATAATTCTCTCCTTTGTACCCATCTCTCTCACTCTCTCTCGAAAAATCCCATCTCGTTGTCGAAACCCTCTCCATCGAGCGATGAAATCCGTCCGTCTCTCCACCTCCTCTGACGAACTTGAGAAACCCTAGTCGATCTCTCCACTCCTCTGAAGAATATCGGAAACCCTCGTCGGTCTCTCCACCTCCTCCGACGAATTTCGAAAATCCTAGTCGGTCTCTCCACCTCCTCCGACAAATGAGACATCGATTGCAACCCAATGAAGAGCCGAAATATGGTAAGTCTCAATTTGTAAGATTTTATCTAATTTTGTCACTTTGAAGAATGTCAATTGTTGTCTGAAAAGTACTGGTACGGTACTATTGTACCAACGACATAGTAACGTTTATGTTGATTTATGGTACAAAACAATAGGATTTTAACGAATATTCATTACTATGGCGTGATAGGAGTATCAAAACCCAATTTCTAGCCGATCCTTCCCCTTCTTGTTTATCACTTCTGCTTCATACAAGGAATTAAGTTTGTACCGTTTCAGCTATATCCTTATCTGTTGTTGAAACTCTCTTCAATTGACCTGATTGTAAACTGTGTAAATGATTGATTTCTAGGTAATCTTAAGTTATCTGGCTCATTAAGTTCTAGTCTTTACTTTATTTATTATTTTTCCCCCCTTTGGCGAGCATAATTAACTTGAAGAGATTATTTACTTTGTTACATCCCATATATATAGAAACCTCAACCTGGAGACACAAAACAAGTACTCATATTTTTTTACAACAAAAAAAATCTAAATTAGAAATAGAGAATTATTCATATATGTACTGTACTTATTTAAACTTTACGGGATGTAATACAATTTTACTGGAATCTGCTAACAATATATTATTTGGTGCAGGTTACAAGAAGAAAAAAAAGAGATGTGTCAACTAATGACAAGGAAAAGTAGATGTGTCAACTACTTTTTGGTTTTTTGATGTCTGTTAAGAGATATGTCAACTACATTTTGTTTATTTGATGGCTATTTATTGTAATGGCAAGATATTGTGCTAGATATTAGTATTAGAAGTTCAAACTGATTTTTGATGTCTTTAACTGATGTTTGATGCCTGTAAGTGATGGTGATATTATATTGGATGTTGCTTAAATTCACTTGTGATGCTTCTCTGAGACAGATGAATTGTCTGGTGTTCACAATGCTTAGTTACAAAACTGTCTATGTAGATAAAAGAGACTCTTTTGTTTTTAGTTACAATGTTGCTGAGGTGTGATGCCTATTCAATCTTGTACGAGTGTGAATTGCGTTTACTGCTATTAGTACTAGCACACTATGAATTGCATTTACTGGTACTGGTACGTGTGTGATGCCTATTCAATCTTGTAGTGCGAGCAATTACTTACAATTTCTATCTAATGTTTGTATTGTGTTCTATTTATATGCTCTAATAAATAAATGTTTATTACTCTACAATTATTGCTACTTTGAAAGGTGTAGAACGCTTCAGCAACTATTAATTATTGCTGATTTAAATAATTATTTTATACAATAATAATTATTACAATTATTTTTCAGCCGATTGAACCCACGAAAAGAGTTGAATTTTTGTCATTCTTTATATTGAATTAATAGTTTGAAATGTCTAAGTATGGGTTACATACCATACCAAGTTTATGCTCTAATTTGAAACACTTCTGATGATAAAGTATGTGCCCAAAATCATATAATAGGGAGAAGTAGATCTAAAGTACGTGCTCTAATTTGAAACAGTTCGACTGGATTCGGAGGAGGGAGAGTGTTCTTAATGGAGAGGATTAAGGAACGAGAAGTAATCAGAGATTACTAGTAGAGAGATCGACTGGATGAAGGTGATTGTTCATGA
Source organism: Rhynchospora pubera (assembly GCA_028095005.1). Classification (NCBI taxonomy): domain Eukaryota; kingdom Viridiplantae; phylum Streptophyta; class Magnoliopsida; order Poales; family Cyperaceae; genus Rhynchospora; species Rhynchospora pubera. Next base: position 182,717,524 of record CM051461.1, read on the forward strand.
ATTTTGTCAATTATTGGAGTGCGGCTACGGAGAGATACGAAGAAAGATAGAGAGAGAGAGACAGAAATAGTTTTAAGTAGATGATTTGTTTCAAATCTCCAAACATTTGCACCCAACGTGATGTATTTAACAGGAAAATATTGGGATCCGACGGAATGACTAAATTCGGACAAAATCGAAGTTCAATGGCTCTGGAAAGACAAATTAAAGTTTAGTGACTAAATATGGACACTGTATAAACTTTAGTGACCTCCGAAAAAATTTACCCATCTTTTTATGGTGCATAAAATTTAATATTTTTACTTGTGAGTTGTGACAACAGAACAGAGAACCTGATCAAATATGTTGGTGGGGTTGGGGGGGGGATTTAATTATAATGAGACATATATTTAATTTACAATTATTTTAAATCATGTATCCTATTATTTTTCTCGACAAAGCTACTAAAAATGGATTTGTTTTTTTTTTTTTAAAAGAATCCGTTGAAGAGACAAGTTAAGGTTAGAATTGTAAAATATAATACTCCCTAAATCAACTCTATCGTCTGCAGTAAATCTGATCTAAATCTTGTCTCATTTTATTCTCAATCATTTTTGCAATTTGACTTTATTAATTATTCTGAATTATCCTTCAATTTGTTTGAACCACACCTTTGTGTATATCCCTCAACATCCATAAAACTATACACCACATGCCATAATCTACACTATATGAAAGCTATTTGTATAGTTACTAGTACAAACCACCAACAAAACTGCAAAGACCAAGATACATGAAAACTTAGTATCTTCTTTACAATTAGTTGTTATTATTGTTTCTTACTATTTATTACTATATAGTACTATCGTTACCACTATCGTTTGCGTTGTCATTGAACGGCAATTCCTGAATGCAGTTAAAGAGTCGTACAACATGTTGGCAACTCCTTATGGAAATTATTCAAAACTACTGTGAGATCAGCAATCTAAAACTTTCGCTGCTTGTAAATAGGAATTAAGTAGACGCTAACAACACGGAATTCATTGGATAGTTCGTGTAGAATTTTGAACCATTCATTCCTAATTAATTGTTCAGACCAATTTAATGGGAAGTGCTATGGACAACTTGTTTTTCACTTGGAGCAACATCTATTTTTTTTTTAAAATATCTAAACTGTCCTCAACATCAATCAAAATTAATTACCATAATTTATTTCCTTATCTGTACTCCCTTTCTATTTTAGATTCCCTGCTAAAAGAAAATCAATCTTTTTAACGAAAATTACATATAAATATATAATCATGTACGGAAATTTGCTAAAAGAAAATCAATCGTTTTTAATATTTTATTATGTTTGCATATGAACAAATATATTAAATATTCATCAATAAACCAATAATGCATATAAATTAAATATAAACATGACAAAATATAAACAAAATATGAACAAATATATATGTTAAATTCGCATCAACAAACCGATAGTGCAACTCTTTCCTTTGTTTGCTCTATAGCCTAACGTTTTCTAAAAGAATAGAAAAGGAATTGATCCATTAAAAACATACCAATAAATTTATTAAATTTTAAAAGGGCAATTTGGTCAGCTCAAAAAATATTATGTTGCTCCTGACAACAAACCCGCTGCCCAAAGCACCTCCCCAATTTAATTGTATAACCGTACCTTGTGGCCTGTTCGTTCTGACGAGTGACGAAACCCACAAGTATAAATTTAGATTTGATTACTCGTCTGATCTGAACATGCACGACTTGTCTTCTTACACAAACAGGAGCAATTTAAATGCAACATTTGAGGCACAATATCCACATATATTTTTTTCCAAAATTTTTGTAAATATTTTAATAATTATATATAATAGACGTAATCATTAATTTAGCGTGTTTATAAATAATAACACGAATTTTCAAGATCCGTAAATCATATAAAATAACAAAATAAGAGTATAGAACTTACAAATTGAAGAGCAGAAATCGTTAGTCATTAGGCGGAAGCGTTAGTATTGATCTTCTTTGAGTTTTCATCAGCCATAATGATGGTCAACAATGGCGTTTTTCTCTTTTCTTTACTGAAATTTCTTAATGGCATATTAATCATTAATTTAGCGTGTTTATAAATAATAACACGAATTTTCAAGATCCGTAAATCATATAAAATAACAAAATAAGAGTATAGAACTTACAAATTGAAGAGCAGAAATCGTTAGTCATTAGGCGGAAGCGTTAGTATTGATCTTCTTTGAGTTTTCCTCAGCCATAATGATGGTCAACAATGGCGTTTTTCTCTTTTCTTTACTGAAATTTCTTAATGGCAGAATTATGGGAAAGGGTGCCTTAAAATTTCAGATTATAGAGTATTTAATGCTGAGGCAACTAAAGGGATCAAGTACAATGAATCTGGTCCATCAGAATTTCCATCAAATTATGATGCACCCTTTAGTTAATTATCTTAGATGAACTTGGCTCACACATTAATTATCATAGGCCACATTAAATATTCCAACATTCTCCCACTTGGCCTATGCTGAAAACATCATAATTAAGCACAAATTCAAAATTGGCCAACATCTTAAACCTTGTTCAGTTAGAAATACCAAACTAAACTAATACAATCAAAATAACTATTAATATTATTTGACCCCTACTAATTATAGCATTGGTATTCTTTCCAACAAATGGTTAATATAATTCATTTGATCCACTTAAGTAAATTTGCTTAAATTAAACATAATGCGCAACATAAGAAATAAGCAAATTTCATAATTCAAAGTGAAACTCATAATTTGAAGCTTCACATCATAACTTAATACATAATTCAATACAACAAAATCATAATTAGCAACCAGACCCATGCCGACAAAAATGGGTGGTTATAATTTATTGAGAGAATTAGTTAACATAATTCTCAATTAATATGTTGTATTTGTATTGTCATATCTTTGACTTTGTATTTAACAACAAGATATTTAATGTCAATCCATTAGACATGTTACTTAATTTGTTGTTATTAAAAGACAAAATAGCAGTCGCGTTATTACAAAAATAAGATAGGTGACCTTACAAAATGCCACAAAAATTCTGCTTGCATAGTGAAAGATGACATTATAAAATGCTCAGCACTCTTCCATAAAATTAATCATTATATATACAAGCACAAATAAATAACCGAAAGTGAATTTCTTATTGACTAATAAAATATCATCCACGAACAAAATGAGAATGATAAATTACTCCCACTAACCCTGAGATATATACATTGATTTATAATATTTTCTTTAAATCCAAACTTGATATCATCAAATTTGAGATATAATTTAGCAAAAGTAGTATTTCATTATTACTACTTTTATTCATAGTAGCAACAAAAGGCTAATCATAATGTCTGGTCCAGTTCTAAATTACCAAGACAAATCTCAGTTCATTCTTTCCAAGTTGGAAAAATTAGTTTTATTCAATGTTAAATTCAGGAAAAATAAGGTGGTTAATAGTCGACCAATATTCACATAGCAAAATAAAATTAAACTGAAATGAATAATAAAAACGCCAAATAATATTTCAGTTTTAACATAAAGTTCTTCACATTTTCAACTTATATCATCGTTGGACAGAAATAAATTGAAGTTTATGAGACAATTCTATTTAATAAACTAAAATGTCAATTAAAGTTGTTCAAATTGACATCCTTAATATTTATTAAATATAAACATCATAGTGATATGTAAACTAAAATATCACAAATAACATAATATAAATAAACAACTATGAGGAATGATACTTAATTAAACTGAAATTAATATTTAAAAATTTCAATTTTGACAAAATAGTTGTTCCATGAAATCAATTTGCATCACCGTTGGGCAGAAACAAATTGAATTAATAATAATAAAATTCCACTTAATAAACTACAATGACAATTAAAGTTGTTAAAATTGACAATCATAATTTATTAAATATAAAGCTTTATTGTGATATATATAAATAAAATATCACACACTTTCTTTTAATAAAATGATAATTACAATTAAAATTATTAAAATTGATAATGACCAAATTATTAAAAGTAACTTAGTATGGTTTAAATTATTCATATGCATAACTTTACTACTACAGTATATTCAAGCATATCATTATTGACTAACCAACCTTCAATAAAGATGCCAACCATCTATATACAAATTCAGTATTCTGAACAAATTTGTGACTATTCTATAGATTTACATAATAATTAAGTAATCTACAAGATTCAATTGACAAGAGAGAACCATAATATGTCTTATTGTACCTTAATTTTGTCATAAAAATCATTTCTGGACCACACTTTGTTGGAACGGGTCGTTCCAAACCCAGGACGGGTCGTCCTACACGAAAAGGTGCGACCAGAGTTCATCCAAAAACTTTCAGACAGCCTGAACACTCTCTGGTAATCTGACGATAACTTTCTCTATAATCATCCGTTTTCTGTGTTCTTGATCATCCTGGAAACTAGATTCAAAGATCTTTCCAGTGACATAAGTTTCATCAAAAACAAGTTTATAGATCAAAAGGTATAGCCCTCGAAAAACAGACTATCCCAGACGAAAAATCGACAAACTGTCAGACAGACTTAACTTGCAGACAGCATTTCTCACTGATACTTTATTGGAATTTTACAAATTTATATTCTATGGAAAGATATATGAAATATCTACATCCCAGCAAAATTTCATGCAAATCCAAATTACCAATTAAGAGAAAAATGTCCCGTACTACTGAAAGGTCAGAAATTTCAGAACCCTGACATTCTGACCTCTTGTGATTGCGAATTGATTATCTCCCTGTGCACCCGCTTGATTTTCAAGATGTTAGTCTCTTTGGAAAGTAGACCCAGAGATCTTTCCAATTCCGAAAACCTCACTCAAATCGGATAAGCGGATCTTGAGATAATGATCTACGAATTCAGATAATTAAGAAAATCAGATTAAATGAATCTATACCGCTAATCTAAGTAAATTTTGAAAATTTATATGCGGCGACAAAAGTGCATAATTACATAATGCAATATGGTCTCTCGTTAATAAGGAAACCGACCAAAAGATATTACGTAATTGAATAAAATCACAAAATATCCCAAATACCTTTAATCATCTGATTTTATAATAGACGATGAATAAAAATAAGGTTTCCTTAATTTGTTTAGTCATTCGATAAATAACAAGAAGTGAGATCCACTAAATAATATATGCATAATTATGCAAAAACTTAGTTGAATAACAAGTAACACGTATGAATGATTTTCAACAAATTAGTGATAATGTATATCTTTACTGGTGTGTTCATGGGACTTCATGAAAAACGTAATAAAGAAACAAATCCCATGTGAATCTATATACGTTACTTAATGAAAGAATATTTCCTTAAGCATAAGGACAAACCTTAACGCTTATCGTATTAAGAGGGAGTGAAAAGGAAAATGCAAAATTAATAAATCCCGTACAATTTGGGTATATATTACCCGTCCTCACTTTTCTAAGCCATAAAATGAAAAAAAAAAAATTTCAAAGTTCCGTGAGTGGTTGTCATGATGAACAGCCTAATGGAGTTTATACTTTATACTCAAAAATTTAACCATCAATCTTGTATCCCATCAGTATTTGTAGTGCGCGTGAACAAAATCAATGTCCAATAATAAAGAGATGTTTACAAGCATCTCTAAATGTGCGCACTAAACGAAAATATTTCAGAAAATTAAGAAAAGATACGAATTTATATTTCAATATAAATTCCAGCAATTGATACGAAAATTATTTTATATGAAAATACGACCGCTCTGATGCCAAATAATAGACGTAATCATTAATTTAGCGTGTTTATAAATAATAACACGAATTTTCAAGATCCGTAAATCATATAAAATAACAAAATAAGAGTATAGAACTTACAAATTGAAGAGCAGAAATCGTTAGTCATTAGGCGGAAGCGTTAGTATTGATCTTCTTTGAGTTTTCCTCAGCCATAATGATGGTCAACAATGGCGTTTTTCTCTTTTCTTTACTGAAATTTCTTAATGGCAGAATTATGGGAAAGGGTGCCTTAAAATTTCAGATTATAGAGTATTTAATGCTGAGGCAACTAAAGGGATCAAGTACAATGAATCTGGTCCATCAGAATTTCCATCAAATTATGATGCACCCTTTAGTTAATTATCTTAGATGAACTTGGCTCACACATTAATTATCATAGGCCACATTAAATATTCCAACAATATATGCAATTTCACTAATAAAAATTCTACATTGACCCTCCATAAATATATGATTATTTATATTAATATAAAAATATAACAAATGATATATATTTCCCAAAAAAAAAATCGTAAGTTAAAAAAATGTATATTTCATAATATTTAGTTTTCTGAGTGACCTTTTTAAAACATATTCCGACTCATACAAACTGACATCTGCTAAGGGTCTGCTCCAGAATATGATGGGAGAAGGAAAGGGAAGGGGTGGGAAGAGAAGAGGAGTACACCCCAAATTTGGATGTAACCACAAGTGTACCTCTCTTTTTATTTTTACATAAGAGTTAAACTTCATTCTCCTTGATTTTCCTTCAAATTTAAAGTTCTGGAGCATGGTAATAGTCTTGGGCAGGAAAAAGACAGTTCACCTTCTCTCTCACCCTCTCCCATTCATCCTTCTCGAGCAGACCCTAAGATGCGACAAAACAAATTACAAACCTAGGTTTATGGTTATGGGCCTGAAAAGAGTGGTGTTTGTCTCTAGGGACTAGGAAGGTCCCAAGTGCTAACTAGCCTTCGTTTTCCGATTGGGAATTTGGGACCGCCTATGAGTCTTCTTTATATATAAGTTGTAGACTCACTGGAGTGAAGAAAATTATATGCGAGTAACAAGTTGTTGTCTCTCCTTTAACTAGAAGACAAGACCAGATGGGAGCTTTGGCCTGTGACTGTGAGCCTTTCACGGACCCAACGGATCTGGTCCACCCGGATTCAGTTGACATTTCCTATCCACTTTATATTTGCCAGACCAGATCACCAGTTTTTTACAGTTTCAGATCATTATACTGTAATAAGTACTTGAGTGAAAAGATTTCAACCCCACAAGGTCACAATGGAATTTTTTAACATAGTACCTCCAAACATACCATGAATCCCTGTTTTTGAAGATTTTTGAATCACATCTTGTATGCAAATGTACTATGGATCTTTTGTGATATATTAACATTTTCTCTGACAAATTAGACTTTAAGTTTTCAAATAACATGAAATAGTAGCCTCTTATTTATTTAAATTATAGTAAGGTAAATATCAAATGAATCCCTTTCTAAATTCCTTTTTGCATTTCTCTCTTTTTTTTTTGTTTCACTTGTGAAGGTAACAACAGCAGGACAATCGTCATGTTTGATGACATGACAGGTTAAGATGTTGGAACAGCAATGTACAACTGGCCAGCTTGTACGTGATGTTATAATCTAGCATGACTACTTGTGACATAGTAAGTACAGCATATGCAGTATTTGGTTGGTAGGGTTTTGATAAGATGTTATAACCTCTGGATCTTGATCGTGTAACATTCTAAGAAAATAACATTGCAGTATTGTGTTGGTAGACAGGCTTTGAAAGATGATTGATGTTGATAAATTTTATCTAAGTACTTCTGCTCAAGTCTAAACATGAATCACACACTGTCACATTGAGGAGTAATGAAACTTAAAGCTGCAATTCTATGTACAAACTAGAAACAAATGTACAATACTTGACTAAAGGCAGCAATGCTCAAAAATCTGGAACAATCCTCATATGGAAAGGAGCAGGTTAGAAGTCGAGGGGTTTAAGTACCTCAGCTCAACAGTGCTAACCAGTTTCTTTATCATTTCCCAAGTCGACCCGCTATGAAAAAAAAAAAATAGAAGTCAGACCTCTAAACTCAGCACACTTTAGTGTTTCTTATATTTGGACTTGTGGTTTGTTTCTCTTTTATGTTTTTCTATTATTTAATGTTTCACAGAGACAATGGAGAAAATAGATGAAATCAGAGCATGCAGCACATACCAGCCGTTTGCTTGTATATGGAGTTATTTGAACTTCCAGCTCAGAATTCTCCATATCCTCGCCCTTTCTTTTCTTAGTACTATTTTCTTTATCAAACTCTTTTCTGGAATCCTTTCTGGAACCAGACTGCCAGACCCTGCCAAAATTTGGTAGCCAATTATCAGCACTGGTATTTTCTACCAACTCACCCCTCTTCTCCCTCTCCATCTCAGTTCGTCTCTTGTCAGACCAAGCAGCACCCACCCGTTTAGGGTTTAGTTTATGTGACTTTCCTTTGTTGAAGTGAGAATTTGGTACATGATCAATCACTTGTTCAGTTAGCTCTAGCCAAGGAGGCGGTGCGCCAGTATGCACATTCCCTTTAATACCTGAGATGATGATAGCTCAAAATTTTATTGAATTGCTTAATAGATCAGAAATTGAAATCCAGTGTTTCTACACTTGATAAATCAAGGCTTTGAGTGATAGATGTTGATGTAGACTAGATAATTTGTATCCATAATTGTAAACAAAATAAGAATTGATCCCTCTATATATATTATTTAATTTTGTTTTGTTTTCTTTTGTTGGTTTTCCTCAATGGGAAGAGGAAAACAGGAACTGGTTAACAGGCCATAGGAAACAGCAAAAATAAATGATCCCAAAAGGTGCCTCTTGCATAAATTAAAAATTTTTTGAAATAAATCACGTGCAGAAGATTTCAAATATATCTTGTTTCACTTCTTATCATTTCTATGCAATTTCATACTGAATACAACACGAAAAAAAGACATGAATCCTTCTCTACATTTGTCTGATTTATAGATTCAAAACTTAATAAGATTTAAATATACCATTACTTGCATCTCCCATATGGTCAACTCTTTGATCCTGCATTTCATCAGAACAAAACTAGATAAAAATAAGCACATAAATTTTAATTTTTTTAATCAATATTTTAATTCGAAAACAGTATAGTCAGCCAAATAATGGCATGAAATTCTGCTATGCTGATCAGATACCAGCACTAAAAAAAATGACGAGAAGTTTATCCTCTGTTAAGATCTTAAAAATTTTTCCCTGAGGGTATATGAATGTAGCTATCAGAACAGCCGATGTTTGAAAATTTGTATAATTATTTGTTTACCCGTGACTAATAATAGAATTTCAGCCACAAATGTCAACTAGCAGCTATGTAGACAAAACACACGTGCATGGAACCAGCTTGTAGTAACACTGGTAAACAATGGGGCTGTACAATTCAAGAAAAGAAAATGACCATTGAATTTGGAAGAGTGGAAGCAACTACTCCGTAAGCCCCTTGTTGACCTATCAAATTAAAAAAGGCACAATCAGTGCATTATAAAGAGCATATGAAAAGGTTAAAGGTGCCACTTTAGGTAGTTTGGTGTTGTATGAAAAGATAGGTACTAACATAATAGATGGACTGGTCCAGTACGTCTTCGGCAAATTTCTGTCTATCATGTTTCATTATGTTACTCTTTTTAATTTATGTTTACGATTGAAGGACGAATTGGATTTAGTTCTGCAAAAGTACAAAGTAATGTGCTTGTACTGTTGTACACTATGCCAATTTGGAATTACACGAGATTTGAGACAACTATGTATTGTGGTTTAATTGAATTTAAGTGAAGTTAGGGTTTGATTTCTTACATTAAAGTTTTTTTTTATTTAATTGGTATTTTGTGGTTAATTATAACTTGGGTCACCAATACCACATTTTCCTAATTAGGACTGGTTTCAGCAATTACAAGGATGAATGGCTATCTGGCAAGGATAATTTCACCATCTGATATAAAAAAAAAAGTACTGATAAAATTTACCATTGCAAGGCTGAGCTCCGCCAAAGAGAGAGTTAGAAACTTGATACTTGTCATTAGTAGCTATTTGTAAAGGCATAACATTGATAGAATTAGAAGGAACTTTTACAGAACTATACGAATTGCAAATTTTACGCTCATCTATTTTGCTAGAAATATATGTAACATCAGTTTGGATATCTTTTGGCGGTTGCTCTCCATACTGAGGTGGATGAGATGCTTTCTTGAGTGATTCACAACAATCCTCCCACTGAAATTATAAATTTCAACAAATTAAAATCTGAATACAACAAGTTAGTAAAATCTAAATACAAAACTAGTTCCACCCTATAGTCAGGTCTTACGATGGTGCCATTGAAAAATGAGGTGTTTCATTGCATGAGTACTAAAGAACAAGGAATGACTAAATAAGTTACCTTGGCAAGGTCAGTCTCAGTGATCCTAAAAGAATCAACCCGATCCATATCAGCACCTACACCATGCTTCCACAGAAAATCCTTCACATTTTTCAAATGCGTTGCACTTGCCAAATGAGTTATAGCATTACCACTACAAAACCCAAAACAAAAATGATAATAAAAATAGTATTCAACTAATCACTGAAACCTCAATTGAAGCAACAAAAACTAACCAGGCGAAGAGGCTATCGGTCTCGACGAGATCGACAGAGCAAAAGATGCACCAGAGCCGGGTCGGATGGTTGGTATCGGGTCGGAGCAGAGAGGGGTTGCGGAGAGAGACGCGGAGGGGCGAGAGCTTGGCGGAAAAGCGAGATAGGAGGGAGGAGAAGGCGCGGAGGTGGGATGGGAAGTAGCGGTGTCGCGAGCCCTGGTCGTGATTTCTCCGACACACTTCGCAGTATGCGTGCCCGCAGCTGCTTCGCTTTTCTTTTTCCTTCTGTTTTTTCCCCATTGGAGTACCGCCGGACCGGAGAGGAGGCGGTGGAAGGAAAATAGGGGAGGAATGAAATTGTCGCAAGATGGATTTTGATATTCTATGGCCGAATAATTGTATTATTTCCGAATTTGCCTTCTTTTTTTTTTATCAATGGGATGATCGTCATAACCGAATCCTACAATTGTTTAATTTGTTTCACAAGATTGAATCAGTCGGGGTTTTAAGTTTTAACGTGCAAGTGCTCATGGGCTGGGCTAGGCCTCGTTCACTGGGCTTCCTTGGTTCTTTTCAGAGGAAACTATGACAAGTCAGAAGTGCGCTTTCAAATATGAATTAATGAATCAGGAATTATAAGTGACATCGGCAAATATACCATCCCAGCCATCGCTAAATATAAAGTGAACATATACAATAAATAAGCTGAATATATAGACGATCTAAGTGAATACTTACAAACAAATAAATGTTGTTATCGGTTGTTCAGAAATTTACATGCATATTCAACTTATTTTCATTGAACTTATTTATTTGTATGTGTTCACTTAGATCGTCTATATGTTCACTTTGTTTGCTGTATATGTTCACTTTATATTTAGCGATGGCAGGGATGGCAAAACTGTAGATGGCAGTAATCAATTTCCTTAATGAATAGATTAATTAATCGGGTTTAATTGGAAATTGATAACAACATTTATTTGTTTGTAAGTGTTCACTTAGATCGTCTATATGTTGTTCAGCTTATTTATTGTATGTGTTCACTTTATATTTAGCGATGTCTGGGATGGTATATTTGCCGATGGCTGGGAAATTGATTACTACCATATGCAATTTTGTCATCCATGTCATCGCTAAATATAAAGTGAACATATAAAGCAAACAAAGTTAACATATAGACGATCTAAGTGAACACATACAAACAAATAAGTTCAATAAAAATAAGTTGAATATGCATGTAAAATTCTAAACAAATGATTACAACACTTATTTATTTGTAAGTGTTCACTTAAATCGTCTATATGTTCATCTTATTTGCTGTATATGTTCACTTTATATTTAGCGATGACAGGAATAACAAAACTGCAGATGGCAGTTATCATTCCTGGGTTTAATTTCATTTTTCCATTTTTCAACTTCTTTTGTAAACAAGTACGGACTAAGTATAATGATTCAGAAGCCAATTGACACGAACGAAAGTCTTAAGCGCCCAAGCTGTCCAGCTAACTTCTGTAGCTGTGTGGCAAATCCATGATACATTTCCTGCTTAATGATGCTGTGCTGCTTCTGAATCCAAAATTAGGACCAGGAAAACGTAACAAAAACCAGAAGAAATTTCTGACAAAATACCACAATATTTACAACTTCGTTTTATCTGATATTTTTACAAAAATGCCAGTGGCCTATAGCCTCAGTTACACAAAAGCGTCCTACTTGAAACCCAGCAACCCGACTTGCAACTGGAGCACTGCAAAAGTTTTGACTGGCCATCAAGCCTGTGATGTTGCTTGGCTATCTTCCTCTTCCATTACCATCCAATGTAGCTTCGGACCCTATACAAATGGCCAACAACAAAATAAAATTGTTCTCTTGGACCATTAAATTTTTTTGGCCCTTGAAGATATTATAGAGTCAAATGCATGAACAAGATTCCTTAGAAATATTGAAATAAACAAGGGGCTGTTTGGATTCCCCAAGGAATTTGGAGAATTTCATCTTCCTACCATAAATTTATTATAAACAATCCAAACTCTTCACAAAGTTACACACTTCCCAATAAATTTATTCCTAGGAATTGCAACTTCTCCAAATTCCCCAAATTCCTAAGCGATCCAAACGGCCCTCAAGTGATTTTGGTACAGTGTGTTCCCATCAAAAAGATAATAGCTACGACATGCTACCACAAACTGAATCTTCTCGAACCAAACTTGGGACTTCAGAACTTCTCAGGCAAAATTGATAAATAATTGGATACTTTAGGGTAGTGTACTTGAATAAAATAGTAATTACTGTTCTTTGAATTCTAGTTAGGTGAAGTGTACTTTGCAAGACTCTAGCAAACCTATATGCTTCTCTGTATTGATACAGGTAGAATTTATAACAATTGCAGGAACTAGTAATTCTGTACCAGTCGCTTAAATGTTTCAGGGCACTGACTTTTGTGTTTTGGTGTTCAGACGAGACACAAAAAAAATTGGTTTGATAGTAAGTACAAACCTTTCCAAGACGAATTATAGTTGGGTTGTCTCCGGTCATATCGACCACAGTGGATGGCTCAGCTACTCTAATTCCATCATCAACTATAAAATCAATACCCTGCCCAACAATTAAGAAATAAAAAGAATATAAGTTAGATGATAAGAATATTAAAATATAAATGTGATTAGCGAATCAATTTCTTGGGTTGTAGGAATCAGATAGAGAGAGAGTGGCAAAACCAATCCACATACCAAGCCTGGAACCACTTCAGCTGGATCCATATTCTATGATTTTTACAGGTTGCCATGGTCACATTAATAGTTTCTTATGACTCGAGTCTTTATTGAACCTTGATAATAACAGAAATATAAGAAAAGGCCATGACCGAAAATGAAAAAGCAGCAAACCTCTTCTTTGTAGATGTCTGCTATGACAACAGGATCCAAAATCCACTCATCCTCTGCTGGATATTTCACACTACAAAGTAATAATCCGAAAGTATATAAACAACTTAGCTTCCCTATTTATTGTTATTTTATTACACTATTAAGTGGGTATAAACAAACAGATACACAGTAATATTAAAGAATGTCAGGCAGTACCTAGTGCAAGTGAGAGGAGAATCTAGACCGTCTAAAATGTGTTGGCATACAGTATCATCCGGAATACGAACCCCTACCTCCCTTCTTTTTACATGTCGGGTTGCAACCCCTTTGGGGCCACGCCTTATGCATTGCCGTGGTAATTCTTTACTGGGCGTTAATATAAATGTGTACTGCATACAATAGAAGTAGCAACTGAGGAGAGAGAGAGAGAGAGAGAGAGAGAGAGAGAGAGAGATGGTGGGCAACCAAATTAAAAGGGCAAACTAGGTTTGACTATTGTTGATTCTTTACAGATAATTACAACACCTTGATGGCCTAAACAAACATTAGTAAATGCATCTTGAAGATATATCATTAAGAAAATTATTCGAAAAATAATTTTTTAAAATTTAGTGGGCAGAAGTTCCTTAGGTAATATAAGGGGAAATTTGTTATAAATAGTTGGGAGATGAGATAATCGGTACAATAGCAAATTGTCTAAAGGCTTACAAAAAATTCCAAGATATTTTGGGGTAGACATGCGAGATTGAATCTCAATAGTCCTGGTAAATAGCATATGGCAATAAGAAAGCTCTTGCAATTATCCAGTTTTCTTTGTCTTCATGTGGGTTTTGGTAATACCAGTTCCCACGCAGCCTATGACAGCAGAAAGCAGAACTATAGTACAACAGTACAAGTACTTGGACTGGTGTCTTCTACTTGAAGAGTAGTAGTTTGAAATCCAACCAACAAGTTTGCCAAAACAAATGAGTAAAAAGTGCACTAATTTATAGTTTTATACTAAGTTTTACAGGTAAACTTGGAAAAAGTTCAAAGATATCAAGGACATTTACAACATGACTACAGACTACAGTTAACAATTTGTATTCCTTACAGGTCCTGGTAGGCAGTGTTTGACAAGCCGAAAGATGTCCATACGGCCCTGGCTATTACCACGAGGAAACCCCATTGTGTACTTGTCAATATCCCTCATTGCATGGCATAGAATGCTCAAGGGCTACATAGTAAAAGGGTCAATATCAGAACTATTTATTAGTTCCTACTACTAGCCATAAATTACAATATCAAAAATAAAAATTTAAAAGAAAAACACACATGCACACATCATAAAATAGATCTACACTTGATCGTACTGAATGTAAACCAGCAAACCTAAATCCAGAAAAACCTATTTTTTTCACATGGAAGAACAAAGAAACTAAAACACCTACTTTTGTAGGTCCTATGCCCTTGATCCTGCACAAGAAAAAGAAGGGGTTTGTTAACAACTGTTACCCAAAAAAATTATAGCATACAAACAAAATATAGGGAAACTAGACAGCAAACCTCCGTAGCCGATCTATGGAATCATTGTTCTTCATGTCACACACAATTGAATATCTGAAAATAAGTAAAAAGTTAAAAAGTTGTAAATAATAAGAAAAATACTTGGAACTTGGAAGCAAAAACTAAAAGTAATTAAGTTGAGCTCCACACATAAATGAGGCAGACCTTACATACTATTTATGGAAAGTTCAACACCTTGAACATGTTTAGGGGTAGAAATGACTTTACTTAAATATACGCCATAAACCATTAAAATGAGCAAAGCCAGTTTAAAGAATGACACTTATAGTTTTTTAGTAAACCCTTACTTTATATATTGTCTCATTCAAATGTTAGTTTCGACCATCAGCAGGAACAAGTACTGAATTTGGTATTTATGGATAAGCAGCTACCAAAAAGAAATGTGCAGATTTGGAAAAAAAAAATTGTAATTCATAGTTTACCCCCTGTTAAGTAACAAAATGTCCTTTTAAAGTTGTACAAAGAATAAAAAAAATTGTAAATCTCATAGGTCACCTTAATCCCCTATAACATCTTAAGGGAGTTTATGGGGCTAGACAGAAATCCTAAAAAGGAAAATTTATTAATTCAAACATACACTGTATCAGTAGGGATCACACCAACAGCGCCTTCCTTTATGAGCTGGATGACAGGTTCAAGCTTCAACATGTCCTCCCCTGATTGGTCCATTTTCACGTACATCATACCTTCCTCCCTTTTCTAATAAATTCAATGAAATATTGGCATTATTATAACAAACAACAAATTAGAAAAATAAACGCAAGAGTCCATTATTTTCTGTACACCTTGACAAATCTCTTCATTTATGAAATACAACAGTCTGATGCATAATTGTTTGACATTAGTTTATACATCTCCTTATAACTAATCTAGCTCAATATATCTATTCAATCAGAAATCACGCAACAAAAGTAATAGTGCATCGTATGCTAGTAAGAAAAAATGACCTTGAAGAGACGCTCGGCGGCATATTTGAGCCGCTTAGGGTTTCGTTTGAGAAGCGCGACAACTGAGACGGAGGTGGCGGAAGGAGGAGAAGCGAGGCGGCGCGATGAACGGAGGCTCGCAGTTGGGGCCACGTGGCAGTGTGAGATAGAGAGAGCTTCACCAATGGTTGCCATTTGGACACAGAAAGAGAGAGACTGAAGTGCAAATGTGGAACTGAGAAACTTCAGGAGAGCGGTTTTGTTTTTAGTATTCCAATTCCAGCGAGTTTCCAACTTCGTCTGGAACAAGGTGGAAGAGGAGAGAAAAAATTGTTTAGTATTTAAATTTTTTGGATAAACTAGCCAAAATTGCCCTAATACGTGGGCAAATAAAAAAAATAAAATGTTGATATTATTTTTTTGTTATATATAAATGTTACATGTTAGACAATAAAGATATGGTAAAATCAATAATTTAGTCTTTCCTTTAAAATAAATAGCTAATTTGGTAGTAACTTAATTTTTTTTAAAAAATCTAACCTTGATTAGACCACTTATCAAATCAAATTACACAAATCAATGGTCCATAATTGATATGAAAATTGTTTACACCCTTTTATCTGACAAGTTTTCTATTTTTATATGACAAGTTTACTCCTTTTATATGGGTGCTTTTATATGTAGCATAGATAAAACGGAAAATGTTTTAAAAAAAAAATAAAATCTTATTATTTCTCATAAACTTTTTAGATCAACACAACTAAAAATGCAATTACTGTTGCAAGTTTATTGTTGTCTGTTGTTAACAATTTATTATTATTATTAGAAAAATTATATTTTATATGAGTTTTTTAAGACCCATTTATATCCTAATCAATCACAATTCATATAGTTCGAAAAAAAAAATAGAGCAACTTTTTAAATGATTTTTTTTCTTGAAGTAATTTTTTCAAGATTTGACTAGTGAGTTTGGCCTACTGTGGATTTGAATTTTTTTTTAAGAGCTAACTTGCAATTTTAATTTTGAATTTTGTGCCTGAATTACATTTAGGATCCGTTTGAATCGAAGGTTTGAAGCTATACAAGTAAAAATTCAGAATTTAAACCATAAGAAGCCAAGTTCCTTTTCATCTGCTCAAGAAAAAAATACAAGTCACGTCAATATATGTTTAAAAGAAATTGAATATGTGAACAGAAGAGTTGCCAACTAGAACTCGAGATATACTAAGACTGTAGTAGTTTAGCTCCTAAAATGTACCGAACCATCTTACTTGGCTACTTTGACTGTACTTTTCACATACGACACTTATGGCGACATGATACATCATACATGCCAATATGCAAGCGAGCGTGGACGACCATAGCACCACAAAGACTATCCAACAATTTGATACGAGAGGTGACTTAGTTTGTTTCAACTTTTCTTTTTTCCAAATGAAGGTACCAAAATAAATAAATAACCATTAAAAATACATCAGATTGAAGAAAATATAACAAGTAACATATTATGAAAAACACACTAGCATGATCACATTCTATAATGTAATCAATTTAAATCTTTATTACATATTTAAGGGTACCACCCATGTGAAGATAATTCATGATGACAACATTTAAATAAACACATAACATTACGTAATAAAAAATTTCATGTCCCTATCTATTGTTGCAATCATGCAAATAAGTGTCTCTCTACTACTTTTAACAAGCTGCCTACCGTCTACACTTAGCCTTAGCTAGTTTTTTCCTTCGTTTTTTCTCAGCCTTAGGCACCTTGGTCTTTCTTGCCTCCCTCTTCTCCTCCTTCACCTTCTTCTTGTTCTCTTTGCGTGCCGCTTTCTTCTCCTCAGGCCCCACTTTCTCTCTCCTCTCACCGCCTTCCTCCCCATCCGAACTACCACATGATTCATCCTCACTCAAACTCTCATCATCGCTTTCTTCCGCTTCGTTGGTGATTTCTTCCCTCTCTACTTCTCTATCTTCTTCTCCAGTTTTATCTCTTGTGTCAACAAAACCTTGAAGCGGCTTGTCATACATAGCATCAGTTGTTGGTTCATAGGCAAGGGAGGATCGTTGGAGCATTGCCATGTTGACTAGGTCGGCTTCACATTGTTTCACGTAGTTTAAGGTCTGAAGAAAAGTAAAGGAGAAACATATCTCTATAAGGAGCTAAATCTTTTAATTTGAATTACAAAGAGAGCCTTACCAGTTGGCTTGATAATTTGTATTTTATTTTGGGCTTTGCGATTTATTTACCAGACAATAACAAGGATACTATATCCTTGTATATCCTAACTAATGATTAAAAAAACAAAGGAAATTCCATAATGCTATAAACAACAGATAGAACCTTTTTTTTGAAAAAAAGAAGGCTGGGGCACAAAGGAAATTTGGATACCAGTACTGCTTTTAAACATCAATTAATGCTTCCTCGCGGCAATGAAATTTGGATGAACATTAAGGACCTTAAGGAGGTATCTGGCTTTAGTCCTATAGGCTATAGGAATTATAAAATTTTCTTTATCGTTCTTATTAATCTAGAGAAACATGAGGAAAAGAAGTCAGTGTAGACCGTACATTTTTGTCATATGCAAAGGTACCAATGAGGCTACCTACGTTTTTTAGGGCTGCTAATGATATATCATGTTTGGGGAAGGGCAACACAAATGCAAACATGATTAAAAGAGAATGGAGAACCTGAACAAAAACAGTGGGGGAGATGGTGTCATCCGGGGCAGCTGCATCTCCTCTCTCCAAAACCTTTTGCTGGGCCTGAAATTAAACTCAACAAATTAGTATACACAAGGCATCAGCTTTCTACAGTAGGGCAATGATCATTTCTTTTCTCAGGAGCAACAGTAAGAAAATAGAGCTGATAACAGTTGCCAACAAAGCCACCAACAAAAGTTTACCCGGCTAAATTGTATAAAATGAAATATGAGTATATGATTTAAAGAAGGTTCCAGAGCCCCATAATGCCATAGTCTTTTAAAAAATGATAAAAAAATTAGTCAATTCAAATAATAATAATAACAAATAAAAACCTACAACCCCAAGGTCCCCAAGAAATTGCTATCTTTTAGTACACAACAACAAACTGTATTTTCATGGAATTCAAGATTGCTTCAACGACTAGACCCACTCATGTAAGAAAATACATACAAAAGCAAACAAAACTAGTTCTTTTAAAAAAAAAATCTTTCATCCCTTAGATTACCACAGCAAATAAAAGCATAGTCAAGGCAAAGGCAGTTATAACAAATATAAATGTCATATGTCCACCCTGCATCTATCATGTTATATAAAGTGTAATCGCTATACAGTGAAAAGTTTCAAAGAAAATTGTCATTACAGAAATTATACACCCAAAAAAAACCAAAAACTCAGGATCCATTGGTGTGCATATATGAGCCAAGCATCAGAACAATCAAGTACAGGGTGCTGCCTGATGTAAGAATGTGTGCGCGCGCGCGCGCGCGTGTGTGTGTGTTGGGTTGGTTGGGGGGAGGGAAGAGGAACCTTCTCTAGGTACTCATCCACAGACTCGTCAGAAATTTCTGGGTCGATCACAAAATCAAAGAGTTCCTTAACTGACATAACCGCAACTCCATTCTTTTCAAAGAAATCCTGTTAAAAAAAGCCTTATTATCAATTTTTTGTTTTAAACTAGAGCTAAAAACAAAATGAAAAAGGTCCTCACCAAATCACTTATGGCTGGCATACTTAATTAACCCAGATTAAGCTCTATTACTGAGCATAATATGGTCCTAGGATCATCAGGTTAGTCATAATACTATCCAATGCAAAAAAAAATTGACAAAGACAAACACTAAAAATAAATCATTAGAATGACCGGCAGACTTTAACCCAGATTAAGCTCTAATACTGAGCATAATTATGGTATTCGGATCATCAGGTTAGTCACAATGCTATCCGGTGTGAAAAAAATCGATAAAGATAAACACTGAATATAAATCATTAGAAGGATGTAAGAAGTTCCCTACAGTAACATGCAAACAATCTTCCTTTAAGAACTCCAGAGCTGCTGGGTGGTCCAGATCAACTGATTGAGATACATCAATAATGTACAAATGACCCTGCAAACATGCAAAGTTAGAGAGAAAAAGAAGAGCCAACAATTTGAAACTAGGTACAATGTTTTCATATTTCGTGAATGGGACAGCAAATTACAGATTCCTAATAAACCATTAAAAAATCCAGTGCCATATATAATAATAAAAAGAACCCACATAACCCTGGAAAAACTTGAGAAATTTGTACCCTCAAAATGCAATAAACAATTGCTATATCAACATCAAAGAAAAAAAAATCAGCATTTCTACAGAAAATGGGGCATCTTTACAGGTGCAATTTATATTCTAAGGTGGGGTATGAAAGAACCATGCCATGATATAATTAGAACAGATATATTGAATCTTTTTTTTTTCTGAAAATTGTAGTCTTACATCATAATAAAGAATATTATATTCACTCAAATCTCCATGCACCAGCTTGCACTTCTGATACAGTGTCCTCATTGATGTGATAATCTAGGGGGAAAAAAACAAATAGAACTAAATAATAAATACCGCAGTATATCGTATATATAGAACAAACTGCACCAGAACATATTATTCAAGGACGGCTACTCAAATGACCCAGCTAGTCTTATTGAATGTGCCAGTTGTAGCCATAAGAAAGCCCAAATAATCCTAAGCTATACAATAGGCCAAAAGTACCCTATTGTCATTTCCTCAAAGATACTTTCAAGTTTCAACAGATAAGAGCATACATCTTTAGCACTGGTACCAAACTGAGTAACATGAAAACCCAATAATCTAAGGAATAAATGATTTTCGAACCCAATAAAACAGTCCCTCCACCACTCCATCCCATCACAGACACAGGCGCAACAAATTGGAGCAAAAGTACCTCGATATAACTCTCCCGCAACTTTTCTTCAGACAAATTCGCATCCTTCAGGCGTGGCGCAGCCCATCCTCCTTTTCCTGTGAAGGTTTCATAATTATTAGCAACTTCACATGTAAAATTTGATTGGCTTTCACAATAAATGATTTATCAACTAAGCCGAGACCGGAAAAAAAATTACTTACCAATAAACTCCATCACCAAAACATGCAGTCTTAAGAGCAGAGGCATTGGGCATCTTATTCCAGCAGCTTTTACTCTAAAAGAGATGAACACGCATTAATTAGGAAGACGAAACAAAAATGATCATGAAAGAGGTAGACGTTCCTATTAACTACTTGCGGGATTCTACTTTACCGCAAGAGGTTCCGCATCTCTTTCTCAGCCCAAGTTTTAACCATCTTGCGGGGATTGTGCTTGCAGTATCCATGCCTAAAACGGTAATCTCCCTGGACATACCGGTCTCTATCCCTGAAAACCAATAAATATATAGTATAATTCTCTTCATTCTGAATACTAAATCCATTGATACAAGTTTGGATCAAGGGATGACAACAAAGCCACAGAACTGATAGAGGGCTTAAAAACCTAACATTTAAGATAAAGCCAAGCCTGTCAAGGTAAACCCAAATTATTTTAATGGCAACTAATGAAGAACTAGGACAATGTTCTGCGACTACGATTATCATACCGCCCAGACTACAAGAGCAAAAAATCAGAATGTATCATCACTCAACCACAAAATTATCCAAACAACCTCTCCAGGTGACTATTCATTATTTCAATCAAGCTCAGATATCCAAATTAACAGAAAAGGAGACAAAAACCAGCCATGTAACATGAAAAATAAACAAAAAAATTAGAATAGATAACTTGAAGACGAGAACTGAAGTCTTGTAGACTTTTATAGCTAGCTCCTGACCATCCGCTTTGGTGGCATGATAAACATTGGCCTACACACACGAAATATGTAATTATTAATGCTAGTATAGGTAAGTTTAAAAGATCCTCTTTCTTAACAGCTCCTGTCAAGTTTTCGAAAAAAAAAAATTAAAAGATCCCCAACAAAAAAAGAAAAGGTTCAAGTAAATTGACCAAACTACCGTGTCAGTTTTTGATACTCCAGTATGAAAACACAACAAAATTAATCAGCAAGGAACTAATATGTCTCATCTGTATTAAAGAGAAACAACGTAACAATGCACCTCTTTTCCAGTAGAAATACAACCATTGATATCATTAAAAACACCGCGATTCAGCATCTTGAATAGAACCATTCGTGTTCGTGGGTCAATTGCCTACAAGATGAATGTTCTCCAGTAAAAGAAGGTTTTAATACAAACTAACTTGGTACTCATATAACAGCAGAAGGAATATACTACCAGTTAAGTTGCCACTAAAGTTCTTCATTTCTTCCAATTGTTTGGTATTTTATTCAATTCAGAGTTATCCTAAAATTAAGTGCTGGCAAGGAGGAATACAATTTTGAATGGTTTCATAACTGAATAATATAATACGACTATATCAGTAATGAATACCTCCTTGTTTGCTTTGCAACAAGCTGCGCAGTCATTAAAAAAGGGGAAGCTCTTAACACGTACCTGCTCGACAGTGGCTCGGTCAGCCTTCTCAGTATGCTTAGTTTTTCCTATTGCCATCCCTTTAACACTCGCTCTGATTTCAGTTGTAACTGAATTAGACATTCCAATGTTCATTCGCCCTTCCCATTCCTTCAAAAAATTAAATCTAAAATTAGAACAATGCTGCATTATCATGTATAAAAAAGCAACAAACTTGTCAAATCATTACTACACACACAGAGAGAGATCAATACCTCCAAAGGATCAGCTCTGATATGAGATGTGAACCGCTGGTTCCGATTAGACAGAGGTTGAAGCGGCCGCGAAGGCACACCTCCATGCGCATTCGGCCTGCGTGCTGGCGCACTCCCACCTGAAAAGGCCACACCGCCTCCCGAGACAGAGGCGCCGGCTACAACATCCTCAATGGCGTCCAGCCAGTCCAACGCCTCCCCCACGTCAGAATCGGACCATGTCTCGGATTCACAGTCGTCTTCCTCTTCTTCTTCTTCCTCCGAGGGTGAGGAGGAGTCCAGGGTTTCCGTGAGGTCGCGTTGCTCTCTTCCTTCTCCTACCTCCGCCGGCGCCTCCATCTCTCTCGAGAATTCTATCTGGCGCGCCGCGCGAGAGAGAGAATTTTATATAAATTAAGGCAGGCCTGCAGGGTTTCACGGACTGGATGTAATTCACCGGAGAGGCGGAGAGCTAATCCGCCGTTTAACGAGAATGTTTAAACCCTAGCACGCAGGGTTCACGAATTTAAACCGGGCTAAATTTTTTTAAACCGGTTGTTAAATTTTTGCGGACTGAAAATTTGCAGACAAAAATTTTAAATGGGCTTAAATTTTAATAATTTATTTATCTCTACTACTTATAAAACACGAGTAAACTTGTCATATAAAAGGAGTAAACTAGTCAGATAAAAGGGTGAGTAAACTAGTCAGATAAAAGGGTGCAAACAATCTCTAACATGAAACATGGATCATTGATTTTGTTAATCTGATATGGTCTGCGGCTCAGATTTAAATATCACATAAAGAGCTACCTTTTTAACTGAAAGAGCCAATGTCGCTGGTGGTATTTCTATTGTATCGTTCGCTAAACAACGCGGGTTCGATTCCTGTTCGCTTTTTATTTCTCATGCGATATTATTTTTTTTAGTTTTTAAATCATGTGTCCCCACTCTCCACATATGTCGGAAATGGAAATGGAAATATCGAAAGGATATGCTTTTTTTTAGACACACTATCGAAAGGATATGCTGCTCGAATCCTCTCCCCATCCCTTCCGATTACAAAAAGAAAAAAAAAAAAAAAATTCGGCGCCTCCACAGTCCACACCCCCTAATTCTCCGCCTCTTTCCTTCTTCGCCTCTTTCTTGTTTCCTCATATGTGCAACCTGAAAATCTGATTGAACAAAATCAAATCGCTAGGGTTTTTTTCGCCTCTGCCAGAATTCAAGCTTCCTTTTCTGTAAACAATTTCAAATTTTTGTTTGGCGCTCTCAAGCGACGAAACATGGAAATATTTTTTCTTTTTTCCGCTCGATGGATTTTGAAATTCGGAAAAATTCCCCTATATATTCCTTCGTTCTTGGTTATTTCTCATCGGCTCTTGATTTCAACAGGCGAACATGAAAATGTCAATTAATACTATTTGTTTTCAGCATCTCTCTCTATTCAATCAATTAATTTGGTTCCTTTTGGTTTTCTTTTTTTTTTTGTTCCAGCGAATTTCGGTGTAAGAGGAAGAACTGAGGTGGTTGATTACTGCTTTTGTAAGTGCTATTTTACTCTAACCTAGATCACTTAAATTTTTTTATTTGGAATTTCTGGTTAATACATATATTTTTTTTTTTCGATTGCAATGTGTTGTTCACGTGAGGGTCCAAAAGGGTCAGTAATTGGTTCTGTCTTTACTGTCAAATTGGGCTTGATTGACTGCAAAAGCATTGGACGAACTTTAAAAATATAAGAAAAAATAGAGAGAGAAAGAGAGTTCAAAATTGCAATGCCTATGCTCTTTCTGTCTCCATCATGCATACATAACCTTGAAAATTCAAGCAAGAAAATAAAACTATCAGATTGCATTTTCTCTGAATTGTAAAAGATTAACACATCAGAGTTTCATTATAAAATAAAAAAAATCCATCCTCTTAGGTGACTTTCTGAGAGCATCTTCATAGTAATGAAAATCCAACGAAACTATGGAGCAGAGAAAGTTACATAAATCACATTTTCACAATATTTTATCCAAATTGAGTATAGATTTCCTACTCAGCATGGGGCCATCACAAACACCAATAACTATGTGATATCATGCCAGCTCGGCAGCTGTCTACTCAAGAAATAAACATGAAATTATTGGTTAAACCTGTTCTACATTAATTGAGCCCAAACGAAACACTTTAGGCAAGCACAACACAATAATACCTCTTATTGACATGTTTTATCTGAGTTTTTCAACTGGGCATTTAGTTCCATTTTTCTTTATGTGTGACTGTTGTCATCACACTTTTGAAGGTAATGGAGACTAGATTAATTGAGACATAATAGGTAATTAGACTAGATTAATGAATTAGAAGGTCAAATAGAATTAAGTGAATCATGAAACTAAGTTTTTGTTTGAAGAATGTAAATGAAAGAGATGGTCAATTAGAATTATGTGGCCTTTTGCAGACTCAATTAGGAGGGACTTGAAAAGTTTATTCAGCACTATGGCCAAATTTAAAAACTAAGGTACTGTCTCACCAACAGATGAACTGTAAAGGCCACATCTGTGTTATTTGATAGATTTGAGAGCGTCACTTGCTGAAATGTGTAATTGTTTTGGGTCCCAGACTCTTCACTTAGAACAAATTAGGATATTATCAGAGAAAACGATGACTCAGTAAATGAGTGAACATATTTTTCCTTTTCTCTTTGTTCCTGGTCCTCTCTAGCACCAAGTTTAATAAATTTTTTGTTGCCCTTTTATTTGAAATTGGACATAGCCATATAATGTTTTTTCCTTTTCATGTTTATATTATAGTACTGACATGCTAATAATAACATTATTAACATAGCATCTAATGTTTTGTCTTACTTAAATCCCCATTATGTTAATGAATAATTGTTTCTTGATTGTAGGTGTTAAATAAAATGGGGGATGCACTCAAACATATCCGGCGCATGCACGCGATAAGGGACACAAATGCTATAACTAACACCAATGAAGCCATGCCTTTTATTGTAATTATAATTTGATATTTTAAAACAGAAACAATTATCAATTATCTAATCTCTAAATAATACTAGGCTCTTATTATTGTTTATTATTCTGTTTATTATGCATCTATATAATTTTAAATTTGTGGTTATCTAGGTTCAACCAGTTAATCAATTTCAAACCGTGAATCTAATAAATGGACAAGGTGGAACTCATCCTTTACATATCAATGGAGTTGGGATGGTTCAGTATGCATCACCAAGGTAGCTATTATTGTCATTTTTTGACATGAAACAAGCAAGCCCCTTCTTATTTAGAGATTAGCTTATGTAAAGTATTAATATTTGTGTTCAAAATAAGGACAAATGAGGTGCCTTTTTTCAATAGATGGGCTAAAGAGAATGCCAGAGCTACCCTTGAGTAAATAAAATATACTTGCATTTTCATTGAGCTTTTTAGTATTTGGTTCTCTCTTTTTCTATGTAACGTCAATTTGTATGTTGATCTGGATACTGGTTTCAATGGTCATATCACCAAATACCCAATGCATTTCACTGATGATGTCGATATTGATGTCATTGGAAGTATTTTAACATAACAAAAATTTGGCTACAAAAATGTTTTGAGTCTAAATTCCGATGATATGAATTTCAGTCAAAACGTTAGAGGTGTGTCTCAGCCCTTGCAATCCAATGGACGTAGAATGCTTCAAGATGTATCACCAAACCCAAGGTATGTTTTTCACCAGTGTTAGCTGAATTTCTATTAGTCTTTTCTAGCTTTTCATTTCATTAATATTTTTCATATTCATATATTTTTAGGGCTAGGAGATTTGCAATTAACTTTGATCAATTGGCGCAGAAATTCAATGTGCCAATAGGTAAAGCTGCAAAAGAGTTTCAATTGTCCACGTCTACGTTAAAGCTGCGTTGTCGCGAGCTAGGATTTAAAAAATGGCCTTATCCGAAGTTGAAAAGTTTGAAGAATTTGGTGAACGATTTGACAAAATATCGAGTTCGAGACTTTCAAAATATTGTGGAAGAAATTTTGGAAGAAATTGATTCCATCAACGAGAACCCATCCCTGGATATCATGGCCGAAACTAAAATTCTGAGACAACAGATGTATGAGCTAAAAAGAAAGAAGCGCCGGAAGATTGACGCGAGTGCTTCTTAGTGATATGTTGCCAAGTAAAGATGGTTTGAAAATTGATATTTAAATCAAATTATATGTAGTAGATAGTTAATGCCAGTTTATTGAGTAAGTTTATATTTTTTTTATTTTCCTAGAGTATTCCAGTTGGAGAAGATATTTTTCAAGATGATAAGCATTTCTCCTTTGATATTTGTTCATCTTTAGGATGATATTATCGTCATTGAGTTGTGCAACTCTGATATTGTGTTTCTTTTAAGCAGTTTGTACCAGTTTGGTGTTTTTTACTGGTAGGTTTCTTTTAAGCAGTTTTTACTTTTCTGTTTATTGTTCGCTTGCAATTTTACTTTTCTCTAGATAGTCATTTGTATTTTTAGAAAGGGGTAGACGTTTTTACTTTTAGCCATTTCATTTGGCTGGGTTATGATGACATTGTAAGCAAAACTTATTTTAGTTAATGAAATTTGTCCATGCTGATCCTTAAAAAAAGGAAACAATGGAGAAATTTCAGGAAAAGTTAGATACAGCTTACAACTCAGCTGGACAAGGGTTATCACACGGAACATAACTTCATTTTTAATTGTTGGTGCTTCTAACTATTTGGGGTTAAGGAGTTAATTTTGAATTAAGTTAAATGCAGTTAGAAGCTTCAGTTTCCGGAGAGAAAAGATATATGCTGGTTCATTCTTTTTTTTTTATATACTTAATTCTTTTTGCAGTAGTGTGAAATTTTTTTAGATTAGAAATTGAGAACACAAAGACACGATAGTCAGATTCAGTGAATACTTACATATATTTTATGCTAATTCACAAAGTTATATTCTTAAACTTCATAAGAAATTTTTTTTTTATTGCGCACAAAAATTAGTGGCCCTACCTTGTTACATCTGCCTTTTTTAGCAGTTTTTTCTACTTTGTGACGAAAATGCCCCTGCCTTGTTTAATTTCTGATGAAAATTTTACCAGATATTGACTACAAGTTCTCCTTTTTTTAACAGACTTAAATTTCTTGCATGTTCTAATTGATAGCAATTCATTTATTAGATTTGTTTTGTAAGATCCTTTTTAGATTTATTTTCTTAGCTGATGCCAGATTTGTGAGAAAATGAAGATATTCTTTTCTATCTACATATGAATCTTTTCAAGACAGTACTGGTGAAATCGATTTAGGTTGCGTTGGTTTCTAATGGCGGGGACACCAAGTAGTGGTACGGTTGTACAGTGAAGTATATACTTGCTCAATTCGACTGGATTTGTGTCTTATTGTGATTTCTAATTTCCTGAATATGCTCACTTTATTTACACGTATCAACATAGTCCACCTTTATTAATTTGAGCCAAACTTGAAATTGCTGGGACTGGTTATATTAAAGTTACTAAAGAACCAATTGGTACTGGTTTTCACAAATCAACTTGGTAATTCAAGTCATTATGTTCACATGGAATTTTAACAAAATTAATGAACGTGATGTTCACTTGGTATATGATATCTTCACCTTACTGGTTATACAACGAGAAGTGAACATGGCATCACAATCATGTCAATATTCTACTTGTCACATTTATCAACCAAAGAATGTAATTTCCTGGCGATTATTTACTTACTCTTGTAAACAGACTCACACACTTTGCATAATTATAAAACTTCACTTACAGAGACTATCAAATATCAAATTAACGTTCTGGAGTTTGATTATTCAATCTAAATTGCTTGGCATCATTACTTTTCATTTCAGTCCTTATCCTTTCAAGAAATACATTTGACGCACTCATGAATTGTATATAGCAATGTTAAGCAGTAATAGACTAAGCTATATCTTTATATTTACTTCAAGTCTTTTAACAGTTAGCAAATTCAATTACAATAATTACAAGTGAACCTTGTTCTTCTTATTATTTTTGTTAAAGCCCATCAAGTATATATGAATCCTTTTTAAGACACTATACTGCACAATTTTTTTTCCTAATATTTAAAGCTCCTGGTATACAATTTAAGAATCTTGTCATGTTGTATTATCTTTTTTTTTCAGGCAATATACTTTTATGTGAAAATTTTTATTGAAAAATATATTTTTTTTTCATCGAATTATTTTTTTTTGGACTGTTCACATGTCTATTTTTTTATTCTATTTGTTTAAATCTGTGAATACTACTACTACCTTCAGCAACGATCAAGACGACGTTAACTTAAATATTGAAAATGGACAACATATTTGTGTCGAATAAGACCTTTTTCACATATCACATATTAAAGTTCACCCACACATTGTGATGACGCAACATAAACATACTTCACGCGCATTCTATGTACTCACAAATTCTAATAAACCCAACCTCATCAACTGCAGCAGCGTCGATCGCCCAAAAATAAAAACTAACGTCACTATGGTCCTCTCCGCCCACACATTGGGTGGGCACTGCTGCTAGTAATTTTAAATAAAAGATCTTGTTTTACATTTTATTAATTATTAATTATTAATTATTAATTATGAAATATAAAATTTAATCCAGGATATAATTTATCATTTTTAAATACTCGCTTACTGTGCGGCTATGGTTGTCACTGATTGATTCTACTCAGAAAAAAAAAAAACTAACAATTCGGGTCGTATCAGCTTATCAATTCACCTCACAAATATTTTAACTGACAAATAGATAAGGCTGATTAAAATTACATATTATTACCAAAATACTGCAGGTGATTAAATAATTATTCGGAGTAGTAGTTAATTTTGTTACCATACTATTAATTAATAATTAAATTAACGACATTTCAAAATATTAGAATTGGTGTCTTAATCTCATTTCTCCAACTCATGAATCGCGATTAAAAACAGTAATGAATTACTACAATACAAATCCCGTCGATAATAATTGTTTGAGCAAAAGTGCATTTATTTTTTATTTTAATACCTTTTTCGATTATTGTTAAATTTTTTATGAGATTCACTTTTAATTGTATGTAATTACTTTCAAAAGATGATAAAAGATAATATAGGAGTGAAATTTTGAGTATAAGGAAGTCTAGTGGTTAAAACAGAAGAAGCAAAATTTATTTTTATTTTTTTTTGAAGATAAATTTGGGAGTATACGGAAGTCTAGTGCATTCAAATTCAAAAGCTCCCCCCCCCCATTTTTTTTTATTTATAAGAATTTTCCCTATTTTTTAGAAAAATAACTTATTGATTTTTTGTTTATATTTTATAAAAATACATTTACATCACAAAAATACATTGGCATGACTTTGTTGGTTTATAAAGAAGAAATCAATGGTTAATATTGTTATTTATATTGCACCGTGGAACTTTCATCTTTTGACATAAAAATATATCACTTTGGTCAAAAAAAATATTAACGGCTCACATCTATCGTTATAAATTTAAGCCTTAAATTATTAGTAATAAAATGTTACAATGGTCAATGGTTATGATGGAAATCTACTTAAAAGAGAGAACATCAATCCTACAGTAGAGGATCCTAATTAATTAACGAGAAGCTCTTTCACCGCCCCCCCCCCCCCCCCCCACCCACCTATTTTTTTTTCCGGGGGTATATTGAATCTTTTTTTTTTTTTAGGGCAATTAAGTTCAGGTGTTTCATTCTCGGTGTGTTTGGATGAGCCGGGACTAGGAATAAATAATTTTGGTTTACGTGTTTATTCTTATTCTTGTGCAACTCAAACAACAGGGTATGTTTAGATGGAGTGAGAATAGGGAATATGAATAGATAAAAACTTATTCCTTATTTCTTATGCAAATACCAAGGTTTTGTGGGATGCAACGGAATAAGCCGTGAATAGAGAATAAGAATAAGGAACTTCGGTTTGCGTGCTTATCCATATTTATTATTCTTATATCATGGTTTTGTTAGTATAGGAATAAAGGCTCAAATTCCTTATTCTTGTGCTGTTTGGGTTACACAAAAATAAGAATAAGTACGCAAACCAAAATTCCTTATTCCTATTCCCTATTCCCGGCCTATCCAAACACACCATGTTAGAATATGAATAAGGGCATGAATAAGTCCAAATTCCTTATTCCTTCGTTGTTTGATTTTCACCCGAATAAGGAATAAGGGGCTTATTCCTTATTCCTTGTGTTGTACAAAACGTCTCTAGGTTTGTCAATTACAAAACAATATCATTTGCCATTTAACAATCTTCTTTGAGTTTTATAGGAAGAAGATGCAAATTTTGAAGAATGGATTAAAGCAAGTGTGGCGCATAGTTTGGAGTTTCAAGAGATTGCTTTGGACTAGTTAGAATCCTTAGTTAAGGTTTAATTAAACTCTAAACTAATCTCAATCAATTTGCTGGTAAAATGCTCAGTTGTTCTGTCCGCGTCATACAACGCTGGAAAGCGTTGTGCAACGACCACGTTGTGTGACGCCCTACAGCATTACACAACGTTAGTCTGAGTCATGCACCTAAACTTCGCTCAGACATCGCTCAGTTGTTCTGTCCGCGTCATACAACGCTGAAAAGCGTTGTGCAACGGCCACGTTGTGTGACGCCCTACAGAGTTACACAACGTTAGTCTGAGTCATGCACCTAAACATCGCTCAGACATCGCTGCTGCATGCATGACCCATGTTCCATGCATGCAACACGCAGGCTGCTAGCGTTTTTGCATGTAAAGTTGCGGGTTCCGTTAGCCCACGCTAAACAGCGTTCTACAACGCCCTCGTTGTGTAACGACTGTCAGCGTCGTATGACGTTCTGACAATATTGTTTGAGTTTGTCAGTTCTGCCTTGATTCTTTTCTTGACTTCGTTGTGCAACGCTACCAAGCGTTACAAAACGCTCTGACAAGTTCCAACGGAACCGTCGAGCTTCTGCTTTGGATTTTTGCTGAAGCGTTGTGCAATGTTATACAACGTTACACAACGTTCTGACAACTCACAACGTTATTGTCTGTGACCGTTTGATTTTTCAACGGCTATTTCTGCGTTGTACAACGCCATGTAGCGTTGTATAACGGTAGAGTCTGTCTTGACTGGTTTTTGGAGCTGTTGGCGCCCTCTATATATATGAGTCCTCTTGGAACTGTTTAGACACTTTTGAAACCTTTGAAATTCTTCCCTTTCGAGCTCCAACCAGTTAGACATTACTCTCTCTTGTGTTTGAGCATTAATTTAGCAAAATCATTGAGATTAGAGTGTGCAAACCAATCCACTAGTGTTAATTGCTAGATTTGTTGAGTGATTTGGTTAGAGCCTCAATCCCTTGAGTGTTTGAGCTTGTTTGATTGAGTTAGGCCAATCCACCTTGAGAGTGATTGTAACAAGGTGATTTGGTTCGAATTTGTAGTCCTGTTCGTTGTGGAATTGAACGGAGCGCGCCCATTTCGAGGTTGCGGAACTCCCGGAGACGTACGACTAAGGCTAGCACTTCCTAGCGGGTCGGAACTCCGTAATCACATCGCGTGTTCAATTTCTCTCTCTCTTTTTCTCTTTATTATCTTGTTACTTGAATTGCTTGTGTGCTTGCTTGTATTGGGTACCAATTGAATTGTGTTAGGATAGTTCATACCAAACCGGTCCAAAACCTTAATCGCTTCCGCTAAATCTTGGTTGAGCCGCCTCCATTAGGGACAACAAAGTGGTATCAGAGAGGAAACCTCAATTAAGCTATTCTTAATCTCGGTTTTCGATCATGGCGGCTCGGTTTGTAGAGAGACCGGATAAATTAGGCCAAAATTGTAGAAATTTCTCTTTTTGGAAGAGATGCATGGTGAACTACCTCAATATCTTGGGATATTGGCATGTGGTAGAAAACCGGTATACCCCCGAACTTAAACCAAATTCGGTAGAATTGACCAAGAAGTTCCGTGATAACCGAATGGACAATGATTGTGCGGTTAATGCCATATTAGCCTCGGTCCATGAATCAATTGGTGTGACCCTTAGTCGTTTTGATCTAGCACACGATATGTGGATGGCTCTCCTCACCCGTTATGAGGGAAATTCTCAAATTAGGCATTCTAAATTGTATGAGTTGTACTCTCAATTTGAGAATTTCCACATAAAGGATGGTGAATCCATTGAGGATATGTACACTCGTCTTGTACAACTCCAAAATGAATTCACCGAATGAGGTGAGCCCCTAACAAATGACAAGATTGTAGGGAAGATGATGCGGGCTATGAGTGGACGACACGAATGGGATGTTCACATCACGTCGCTTGAGACCATTATCCGGATGGATCATGAGTACACCCCGGAGCAAATGTACACCGAGCTTCGATGTGTTGAGGAGAAGCTTAAGCAACTCGCCAAACTAGAGATCCTCCAAGAACCTTAGCCATGACCTCCACAAGCAATCCCGCCTCCACATCATCATCTCGATCCTCTCATCGCCGATACCCACATCAAACACCATTGAACCTTTACGAGCTTGATGAGGCAAAGCAAGAGGTGGTGATTAAGAAGATGTTTTGTGGGTTGCTCAAGCATGAGAAGAAGTTCAACAATGAGAGATTAGCCAATGATGAACGGGAGTTGTGCTTTGTGTGCAATAAAGAGGGACATTCAATGCACAAGTATCACAAGCTTTTCCCTCAAGTGCAAACCGACAAACCAAAGACTAAGCACAAGAAGGAAAAGAAGAAGGCTCAAGTCATGCATGCCTTGTGGGATGTTAAATCCGAAACAAGCTCATCCGATTCGGATTCTCATGAGGTGTATGCTTTGGTGGCAAATGTGGAAGAGGTGGTATTCTCGACGTATGATGTGGAAGATGACTTCGTGAAGGACATCCTCAATGAGTTCAATCAAGGGACAAGATTTGTTCATCCGCTACTTCAAGCGCGTAAGGCAACACCACCTCCATCTCCACCAAGTTCACCAAAGTATGCTCTCCTAAGGTATATCTTCCTCTAAATGAATCTCTTAGTAGTAGTGATAGTGAGAGTGATGATGAACCAACTTGTTCAACAAAATGTGTTGATTGTGATAGGTTGAACTCTATTCTTGATGCTACTCATGATGCCTTGGTTAGGAAAGCCGATACCATAGAAACCTTAAAAACCAAGGTAGATGAGCTTACTTCTAAGATGTGTGAGTATGAGGTTAAAATTAAGGAGCTTGAAAAACAACTTGAAAAATCGGTTTTAGCTCAAGTTCCTAAAACGGATTTGAAAAACCTTTTCAAAGGTCAAAAGCCTCATGACAAGTCCGGTCTTGGTTACCAAAAGCCATATCAAACCAAGAAAAAGAACTTGTCACACAAAAATGGGAAACAAGTTGCACAAAACACACGATTTCAAAAACCTCAGAATTCTCACGGTCATGCGCATATGTACCAAAGGAAACCTAGAAACACTAGAGTGCAAAACGAAAAGAATTTGCAAAATCAAGAAAAGAAGGTTTTTGTTCCAAAGGCGTCCAATAAAATTTATTTTAGAGGACCCGATGGATGGTTTTATGAATTTAAAGAGCAACATTCTTCTCAAAGCCACAAAGCTCAATCCAATGAGCATAAAAAGAATGTTTCCCAACATTTCCAAAAGGATCGCAAAAAGGATTTTAATGTCTCATCCAATGATCCTAAGAAGAAGGCCGAATACCTTAGAGCCCATTATTATTCTTATTTTGTCAAGGGTTCTACCATGCCTAAGCCAACCAATGCATATTGCAACTATTGTTGTCAAAATGGTCATATCTCGTTGGAATGCAAACTTAGGAAACCAAATGGTGAGTCCAAAGGTAAGTGGGTTCCAAAAGCTTGTACCTCTAGTGGTACAACTAGTGGTATGGTAACCAATGTGGCCTAAATACCAAGTTAACCCCCGGTCTTATAAGCCAAATATTTAGGGGGAGCCTCTTTATTTCTATCTTATTTTTGTTTGAGAGGTTAAATTTGGTCACACTACTTTGTGTAGTGCCATAAATTGGTTCTCCAATTCCTTTTCTCCAAAATTAAGTGGGAGCCATAAATTTAGGGGGAGCTTGCTACAATTTTCACTTTTTGTCGATTTACAAAAAGGAGGAGAATTGTAGTAAAGCTTGTGAAATGCCAAAATTTAATCGCTTTACTAATGATATTGTTTTGCAAATCATCAAAAGGGGGAGATTGTTGTACAAAACGTCTCTAGGTTTGTCGATTACAAAACAATATCATTTGCCATTTAACAATCTTCTTTGAGTTTTATAGGAAGAAGATGCAAATTTTGAAGAATGGATTAAAGCAAGTGTGGCGCATAGTTTGGAGCTTCAAGAGATTGCTTTGGACTAGTTAGAATCCTTAGTTAAGGTTTAATTAAACTCTAAACTAATCTCAATCAATTTGCTGGTAAAATGCTCAGTTGTTCTGTCCGCGTCATACAACGCTGGAAAGCGTTGTGCAACGACCACGTTGTGTGACGCCCTACAGCGTTACACAACGTTAGTCTGAGTCATGCACCTAAACTTCGCTCAGACATCGCTCAGTTGTTCTGTCCGCGTCATACAACGCTGAAAAGCGTTGTGCAACGGCCACGTTGTGTGACGCCCTACAGAGTTACACAACGTTAGTCTGAGTCATGCACCTAAACATCGCTCAGACATCGCTCAGACATCGCTGCTGCATGCATGACCCATGTTCCTGTTAGAAAGTGTGCTAATTTTCATATTTATGCTAATTACCAATTAATTAACCAAGCAAACATAGCACACACAAGATCTAGTACACAAGCTATTCAAACACACGAGAAAAAGGGTGGAATGTACCTCCCACGACATCGCATCCGCGGGGCTCGATCCTACGGCATGGGAATCGATGGCGTGCTTCTCCTTCGTCTCCAAATCACCTCGAGTCCACCTAGAGATTAACCAAGGTCTAGATCGATTCGTGCTAGCGATTCGATTAGAACGAAGCTAATCCAAGGTATTCTCTCTTCTTCCTTAATTAACATTTTCATAGATGGAGAGAATATGCTCAACTCATGAGCTAATGGAGGGAGAGAGAGGTGAGGTGGCGCCGGCCAAGAGAGGGAGAGAGGGGGGCGGCTAGGGTTTGGGAAGAGAGAAGCTCAAATTTTGCATCTATACATCTCTATATATAGTGCATGATCCCTACCTACCACCAACCATCTATTTACAAAATTGCCACTCTCACCTACCATTAGGGCCGGCCACATTATGGGCTCACATGGGCCTCTCATCTCATTTAATTAGACCTCTAATTCACATAATTAGAAGCTACTCCAAATGCTCTTCAATTGGGCTATACATTTAATACATAAATATTGGCCCAATAAATTAATATAACTATTTATATTAAATTGAGTTGAACTAAAATAATTATTAACCAATTAATAATTATTCTAGGATTAGCTAATACATTAATTTATTTCTATATGATCCATTTGACTTAATTAATTATAACGGTATATAATTATTTAATCAACTTATCATATTTCCGCAATACGCACTATTGCGAATAAATAAATAATGCACTGTCTTGGTCAAAACTCTATTTTGTGTGACCCTTTGAGGATTTATGCTAAGTTGGACATGGAATTAAATCGCTATTTAATTCCAATAATCATAAGCGGTATCTAGCAACACGTTATGACTCCCAATTCGCATAAATAGTGTACTGCTACAATATTTCAATCCTGCATAAGAGAATAAATGTATTTCCCTATTTTGATTCTTATGTCACACGATATCATCATATAATCCAAGATAGGAATGTGTCATTCTTGCAGATTATACGTTTCTTGATCTAGAGATAATTGTATAAAGTTGCATGCAAACAATCTATCTCCATCAAGGGGCCCAAACAGATATCGTCACTCACTAAGTGAATTAATGAGGGACATACGGTTTTCTTGATGATTAACTTTTCCCCGCACAATTCAAGAGAACATAAATAAAGTCCGTATAGCAGCCCTTATCGGGAATCAGCGGTAGACAGTATTTATTGAACCTATCCTCATGTGGAAAAGATAAACATCTCAAACTTAGAACCAAAATCACAACGAAATAAACAATGACACATAACACAATCCATATGTTTATTTCGATGGGTCAAGTCCTGTGCTATGTTCCATAACATACACATATGCAACTAAGTTGGTAACTCTTTACCTATGATTAGTAGAACTTAATCATCACTTAACTTGCATACTAATCTTTTATGATAATTAATGTTCCTTGTTAATTATCAAGATTATGGACCGTTTAGATTTATTATTGTCATTCTAAAGAATGATCAACAGAGATCTACAATTCAGATCCTCAACCTGAATGATCTGTCAATAATAAACCTAGGAACAGATGATAAAATCTCATCCAAAACATAAACTAATAATTAAGTCATTAAATTATTGACTTCTAGGACATAACTCTAACAATCTCCCACTTGGCCTAGAGTCAATCAGTAGTGACTTCTAGCCAACGAAGAATTGAGAACAATGTCATATATCTACATATATACATGTCTCGGACCTCAAAATAAATAATACGCTTATAGCTAGTTACTCATACGTCCACCACGTATGGATGCATAACTGCATCTCGTATACTGCTCAAGGTAGAGGTCGTGCTAGAGTGTTCGCTGTGTTCGCGAACCTATCTAAAAATTGTTTGACTATATATATATATACTCCTATATATATTCTTGATCACCATCATATGATATCAAGTGATATCGTTATAGATCATATTTGAATCTCCAATGTAACATTGGGCTCTTAGGAGTAAGTTATGGTTCGAGATGCTTAGAACCATAATAACTCAACTAAGAAATCGATCCGAAATAAACTTCTTTTATTGCTTCACAAGTTGCTATGTATTTTGCTTTGGTGACGGAAACGGTTGTAATATTCCATTTAGAACACCTTCTAAATTTACAACACCACCTTTTAGCAAAATACGTAGTTCAACTGTGATTATATCAATCTTTCGAAAAACTAGCATTAGTGTAATTAACTTACACGAGCTCCTTTTAAGAGATGAAACATTATATCACTCTTTCTCATAAGGTACTCGAGGATATCCTTGACTATCGTCCTAATGTGTCTCTCTTGTATCCATTCGACAACTGTTTGTCATATCTTTTGGATACTACACATTGGGGCATATGCATAAATATGGCGTACACAATAAAACTCATAATGAAAGAATGCTTGAACTATTTCATGCACTTTCTCGAATTGAGTTGCAATAGACTGAGTTAAAACACTCAAGTCATGCCATGTGACGTACAGTTAGACATCCTTTCTTGGAGTGTAACTTTCGTGTTTCTAGAACACTTCGTCAATACATGCATAT
Organism: Rhynchospora pubera; assembly: GCA_028095005.1. Lineage (NCBI taxonomy): Eukaryota > Viridiplantae > Streptophyta > Magnoliopsida > Poales > Cyperaceae > Rhynchospora > Rhynchospora pubera. Next base: position 182,755,480 of record CM051461.1, read on the forward strand.
TTGCTCAAACCTAACTTCCATCATAATCTATCTTTATAGATTTTGTTTCCTAGGATTAGGTGACTTCGCCCAAGTTCTCATTTGAGAAAGCATTCTCCAAAGAGATCTCGACAATATTCATTTTCTTAATGTTAATGTTATTCCCAATTTAATGAATTGTTATCTTGAACAATACAAGTAATACAATTATGCTCCCACTGAATATCTTGTCTATACAAGATACTTTTGACGAAGTTCAACTCCTTGACTTCCTTGTCAAAACTTTTATTCCAATCTCCACAACACTTGCTTTAATCCATTTATGGATCCTTGAAGCATGCGTATGTTTTTAGCAATACATAAAACCTCGATTTGTGTCAAATGCACAACATCATCCTTCATTCATACGAAGAAGGCGGTTTTATGTGTTTTTCCATATATCAATATATATGAAATACAACTATTGCTAGAATGATCTTTATTGACTTTTACATAGCCACAAGCAAGAGGTTGTGCTTTGTACGTAGTCAACTAGTCATCGACTTAGACATAGCCACAAGCGAGAAGCCGCGCTTTGTACATAGTCGATTTGTTATCCATGTCGATCTTTCCTTTTGAAGATCTAAAACGTTCTTGATGGATTGCTCCTTCATGAACGTCAACCAAGGTCTATACCTTGTTGTTATACATGGATTTTATTTAAAGATCATATGAATTCAAACCATATATGTGGAATCGGATCGTTCCATCGTTTTTCTTGTTTATCAACGGATTCTCATATGCTAAGTTTGAGAATGTCGTGAAGCCAATGCACCAAACGGCTTAGGCAATCAACTCTCGTTGATCTTTTGTAGGACTGGTACTTGAGGTTCATGAACTACTTCCACAATGAATTGTTGAACGAGTTCTTGACTCCTCATATATTCCATGAGTTTCTCGAATCATCATCAACTCGTGATATGGTTGAGTCCTCATTTGAAGGAGCGTACTATTAAACTTCTTTTCAAAACAACTTGTGAATGAAGTTCCGCTCAACTCCCACTAAGCACCATGTATGGAGTGACAAGTTTCCCATAAGAGTACTTCTTGTAGTGACACATAAACTCCTTTAATGCTCACTTTACTCTCACTACTTCTTCTTGAGAATTTCAATTCATCAAGACTACATTATGATTAGCAACAACTACTTTGTTCTTATCATATTCGTGGAAGTAGTGCCTTTTAATATAAAGCATCCTACAAATATATAGTGTCTTATTTGGTTTAAGCTTACAAGTCCACAATACTTGAAATAAACTTCTCAACACCAAATCTCGAGAAGTATTATACTTAGAGATCAAAATCTCGTAAGAAACCTTCCTCAATAGACTTTGATGGAACACCATTCAGTGTAAACAATATTGTCCTCAAACATAATTCCCTAATACGAGTCGAATAAGTCAATTTGATTTATTATCGATTGAACTATACAAAATATTGTTCGATACCTCTATTCTTGGACACATTATTCCATAATGTTCCTCATGGAGTGAGTTATGAAACTATTTTCATACTCTTTAGATAATACTTCAAATCATATGACTTAACTACTTATTTGCCACGATTAATTGTAAGACTTTTCTTTTTCCTTGAACGGTCTTTTAACTTCACACTTGAACTCCTTTGAACTAGTCAAAAGGTTCATACTTATACCTTATCAAATAGATATGTTAATATCTACAATGATCGTTGGTTAAGTAGTAAAGTATCAACAACCTTTCATTGCACAAGTACTTATTGGTCTTTATACATCGATATGTATAAGTCCTAATCAAGTCACTTGTCCTTAAACCTTTGTAGGTTAAAGGCGCTTTTGTCATTTAACAAACATGATTCGCATATCAATCGATTTGAAATCGAATTGAATTTCGAGCTCTACGTTACGTAGACTCTCATAATGCGATTCTCGTTTATATATGTGACTAAGCGGTTATATATAACATGAAAGTCAAATACTTTATGTCAAGTCTTACGCATCCTATTTGTCATTCATAACTTGTTTATCTATTTCAAGCAAATTCCATCAAGATGCATGAAATCATATAAACAAATTCATAATAAAAGAACTTGTCTTTTATTAAACATAGTTATCCATCATCAAATATGAAATGGAGACGCTATGAGAGGTTTTAGAATTAAGGTATGCAACATTCAATTCCTAAACAAACTCTTAATAAAGATAACTCTACGTATTCAATGGTAATGACTTAAATGAATAAGTCATCTCCTATACGGAGTTTACTTTATATCTCTCGAACATTCTCTTATTCTTCATTGCCAACACATTTCGTTAAATGCGAGCATATGAACTAGTATCAAGTTACTAGTGTAAATTAGAGATAGTGAGATAGTTTGAACGACAAATACACTTTAGGATTAGAATATTTCTAATCGTCACAATCATGGTACTTCGGACAACCTTTCAAATGCATCTCTATACGGCAAATGAAACATCTCATGTGACACATGGTCATAAATGAGGGTCTCGAAAATTTCAACTCATACCTTAGTGAAGTATTTCTTGAATACTTAACCAATTACCTTTTTGCATCAACAATTGTGCGAAGAAGGTAACATTATATCCTTTATAATTCCAAAGAGATCGTATGACAATATCAACAATCCTTGATATCAGAGATTAATATCTCTAGTCATCAATTAGCTACTTAAATCTTTCGATTTGTAAGCCAATGAAAACGTTCATGTATCCTTTTATAAAAGAAGAATCTCTTGGTCAACTCATACTCTTTATACTCGATCATAAATGATGGAGTTAATATCTACTTTCTCCAAGAACACTTTCTTGAGTAAGTGGATGAGAGCGTACGAGTTAGATCTAGTCCATATGAATTCTCTAATTCAAAGGTCTAGAAATTTTAAATGAGGATATTAGCCATACGCTTTATTAAATAACTTTTCGCCAAAAGTCAATCAATCATCGCGTTGCTACGTTCGGGTAGTTTGAGGAAAGTTTTGGGAATTGACATACTCAAATTTCTCTTCACTAAGATCATGTCTTAGGAATCGGTATTACTTCTTTCAAGTAACTACCTTTTAGAAACGAGTTTGTTCATTTTTCAAAGATTGATCGCAACAAAATTAACAATTTTAACATCTATAACAAAATCAATTTACGGTCATTTAGTTTATGCAATTGTTTTATTTATAACAAATAAAACTCCCACTATATTTATTTAATGTCCCTAATATAGTAGGTTTTCCAAGATCCCTATTTTCGTTGAGATGGTGCTAGCGTCGGCGTGACACCAAAACAACTAGATAAGGTAGGTTCTCCAACCAATCATTCCATATGATTATTGGTTTGTGAAATATCACATATATATCCACAAACTTTGCCCCGATGCCCAATCCGATTAGAAAACATCGTTAAGTAACCTTTCTCTATTTGCTCCTAGTAAATCCGATTTACACCCCGACACGGATGATGGAACACGATGTCCCGCGTCGGCGAGAATGCATCAATGAACGATCATACACGTTAGAAGGGGATAGAGAGAAGGAGGGCGATTTAACTTAATCATGTTTTGTTTGGGACAATCAATTAAGTGACACTTGTATAGTGGTCATGTAAGCATACACCCATACCTAGCCTATGACAATTCATAGCAATCACAAGCAATCACATATAAGCATCTCATAGTTGTGGGTTTGTATGGCTCCCGCTTGCATTAGTTTCGCCACATCGTCCATGGAGCAAAACTAATCTAATCCTTGCCCTCCCACTAAATTCTATAAGGATCTAAATCCTATATAAAATAAAGGTGCAAAATACATGTGAAAACATCCTATTCCCTTCCTATCCTTAGGGGCATGCAAGCCTCACAAGTTACATAAAAAATTAATCAAAAATTAATTAATGGCACCAAAGGCCGCATTACAAACATTCACACATGCATTCATTTACAACCACAAGGCATTGAGTCTTGAGCCATACTAAACCCACTATCCACCTACAAAACAAAGTTAGCACATACAAGAACTTTGTTTCCAATTAACGATTTTCAAGCATCTTTGCGTATCGTTTGCTATAAGTAAATTCCGTGTACAAATCCTCAATTTTAAACAACCAAACTTGTTTAAATTCATTTAGAAAGTTCTTTCAACATCCCATAACAGAAAGGAGATCAAACAAGGAGTTTTCTAATTAAATTCAACTAGTTTGAATACTTAGAAAAACAGTAATTTACCAAAAAACGTAACTAATGGAATCCAACAAAAACAACAGTTTTCGGTCTCCAAAAATTCTCAAATAAATTACTTAAGCTCCTTATCAAAGTTGTGACTACCAGTAAAAAATTCAAGAAGAGATCTTAAACCATCTGGGAGAATCAAAAAAGACAAATCTCTTACAAGTGCACGAAACACCGTTATGAGATTTTCAGCTTATCCTCTCAACCATTTGGTCTGTTAGACCACCTTCTATCCAGTTTTTATATATACAATATACATAGAAAAACTTGTTTAGACTACAGGCTATCCATTCATGAAAAGAAAACAACCAAGTTTGTTCAATAATATTAAGTTACAGCCTAAACAATCAACAAATTCTGTACTGGGACAGACTGTCAATCGAAAGGTTTTAACCTAGTTGAAGGTCCAAACATCCACGAAAAATTACGAAATTAATTTTCCTGGAATCCTAACTCAAAATAGAACAACTCCATTTAAACAAAATTTTTAAAGGAGTTCTCAGTTGGTACAGTTTATTAGAACAATTGATTTGCTCAACAAACTGGATCTGACAAGATCTTCCTTTTCATACTTGAAAACCCACTAATTAATCCGAGTCATGCAACAAGTTATACATGCTCAGAAAGAGCTTCAAGTCCTCTTTATTTCTAGCCATAGAACACTGGTACTTATATTCAAAATATAAATCTTTCAAGCCATTCAAACAGGACAGTGCAAGCAAAAACTGGTTCTGCGCACTGTCTCCGTTTTATTCACAGTAAATCCATACTAATTCAGAAAAATGTGAATCCAACGACAAAAGAATCACAATCCACAGATCTACAACTTTCATGTAGATGGAAAGATCTTCCAGAGAACTTATCACATCTAAAAACGCGAAATAACACAGAAAATACCATTTCCAGACAGCAAACAAACGCATCATCTCTACTAATCCATTAATTAGCCAATTTCTCTTAATTAAGTGTTAAAATAGCTTAAGTACGACCATGTGCTCTGATACCACTGTTAGAAAGTGTGCTAATTTTCATATTTATGCTAATTACCAATTAATTAACCAAACAAACATAGCACACACAAGATCTAGTACACAAGCTATTCAAACACACGAGAAAAAGGGTGGAATGTACCTCCCACGACATCGCATCCGCGGGGCTCGATCCTACGGCATGGGAATCGATGGCGTGCTTCTCCTTCGTCTCCAAATCACCTCGAGTCCACCTAGAGATTAACCAAGGTCTAGATCGATTCGTGCTAGCGATTCGATTAGAACGAAGCTAATCCAAGGTATTCTCTCTTCTTCCTTAATTAACATTTTAATAGGTGGAGAGAATATGCTCAACTCATGAGCTAATGGAGGGAGAGAGAGGTGAGGTGGCGCCGGCCAAGAGAGGGAGAGAGGGGGGCGGCTAGGGTTTGGGAAGAGAGAAGCTCAAATTTTGCATCTATACATCTCTATATATATAGTGCATGATCCCTACCTACCACCAACCATCTATTTACAAAATTGCCACTCTCACCTACCATTAGGGCCGGCCACATTATGGGCTCACATGGGCCTCTCATCTCATTTAATTAGACCTCTAATTCACATAATTAGAAGCTACTCCAAATGCTCTTCAATTGGGCTATACATTTAATACATAAATATTGGCCCAATAAATTAATATAACTATTTATATTAAATTGAGTTGAACTAAAATAATTATTAACCAATTAATAATTATTCTAGGATTAGCTAATACATTAATTTATTTCTATATGATCCATTTGACTTAATTAATTATAACGGTATATAATTAATTAATCAACTTATCATATTTCCGCAATACGCACTATTGCGAATAAATAAATAATGCACTGTCTTGGTCAAAACTCTATTTTGTGTGACCCTTTGAGGATTTATGCTAAGTTGGACATGGAATTAAATCGCTATTTAATTCCAATAATCATAAGCGGTATCTAGCAACACGTTATGACTCCCAATTCGCATAAATAGTGTACTGCTACAATATTTCAATCCTGCATAAGAGAATAAATGTATTTCCCTATTTTGATTCTTATGTCACACGATATCATCATATAATCCAAGATAGGAATGTGTCATTCTTGCAGATTATACGTTTCTTGATCTAGAGATAATTGTATAAAGTTGCATGCAAACAATCTATCTCCATCAAGGGGCCCAAACAGATATCGTCACTCACTAAGTGAATTAATGAGGGACATACGGTTTTCTTGATGATTAACTTTTCCCCGCACAATTCAAGAGAACATAAATAAAGTCCGTATAGCAGCCCTTATCGGGAATCAGCGGTAGACAGTATTTATTGAACCTATCCTCATGTGGAAAAGATAAACATCTCAAACTTAGAACCAAAATCACAACGAAATAAACAATGACACATAACACAATCCATATGTTTATTTCGATGGGTCAAGTCCTGTGCTATGTTCCATAACATACACATATGCAACTAAGTTGGTAACTCTTTACCTATGATTAGTAGAACTTAATCATCACTTAACTTGCATACTAATCTTTTATGATAATTAATGTTCCTTGTTAATTATCAAGATTATGGACCGTTTAGATTTATTATTGTCATTCTAAAGAATGATCAACAGAGATCTACAATTCAGATCCTCAACCTGAATGATCTGTCAATAATAAACCTAGGAACAGATGATAAAATCTCATCCAAAACATAAACTAATAATTAAGTCATTAAATTATTGACTTCTAGGACATAACTCTAACAGTTCCATGCATGCAGCACGCAGGCTGCTAGCGTTTTTGCATGTAAAGTTGCGGGTTCCGTTGGCCCACGCTAAACAGCGTTCTACAACGCCCTCGTTGTGTAACGACTGTCAGCGTCGTATGACGTTCTGACAATATTGTTTGAGTTTGTCAGTTCTGCCTTGATTCTTTTCTTGACTTCGTTGTGCAACGCTACCAAGCGTTACAAAACGCTCTGACAAGTTCCAACGGAACTGTCGAGCTTCTGCTTTGGATTTTTGCTGAAGCGTTGTGCAATGCTATACAACGTTACACAACGTTCTGACAACTCACAACGTTATTGTCTGTGACCGTTTGATTTTTCAACGGCTATTTCTGCGTTGTACAACGCCATGTAGCGTTGTATAACGGTAGAGTCTGTCTTGACTGGTTTTTGGAGCTGTTGGCGCCCTCTATATATATGAGTCCTCTTGGAACTGTTTAGACACTTTTGAAACCTTTGAAATTCTTCCCTTTCGAGCTCCAACCAGTTAGACATTACTCTCTCTTGTGTTTGAGCATTAATTTAGCAAAATCATTGAGATTAGAGTGTGCAAACCAATCCACTAGTGTTAATTGCTAGATTTGTTGAGTGATTTGGTTAGAGCCTCAATCCCTTGAGTGTTTGAGCTTGTTTGATTGAGTTAGGCCAATCCACCTTGAGAGTGATTGTAACAAGGTGATTTGGTTCGAATTTGTAGTCCTGTTCGTTGTGGAATTGAACGGAGCGCGCCCATTTCGAGGTTGCGGAACTCCCGGAGACGTACGACTAAGGCTAGCACTTCCTAGCGGGTCGGAACTCCGTAATCACATCGCGTGTTCAATTTCTCTCTCTCTTTTTCTCTTTATTATCTTGCTACTTGAATTGCTTGTGTGCTTGCTTGTATTGGGTACCAATTGAATTGTGTTAGGATAGTTCATACCAAACCGGTCCAAAACCTTAATCGCTTCCGCTAAATCTTGGTTGAGCCGCCTCCATTAGGGACAACACCTTGTGTTACCAAACACACCCCACAAGAATAAGGAATTTGAATCCTTATTCCTATACTAATAAAATCATGGTATAAAAATAAGGAATATGAATAAGTACGTAAATCGAAATTCCTTATTTCTATTCTCTATTTACGGCTTATTCAGTTGTACTGAAAAAGCCTTGTCGGAATGCATTTGTGATTTGTTTGGAGCATATATTCATGTTCTTAGTAAGTCGGAGCGACATTATTTGGATGATAAAAAAAAAAAGTCGGAGCGACATTATTTTTCTATAAAAAATAACCTCCAACATGTTGCATGTTATATCTAATTATTTCATATACATGCTTAGAAATTCGTTCTCTCTCTTAAATAAAACAGATACACAAATATTCTTTTGGAATACATTTACATCACATTTCTAGTTTTGATTCATATGTTTAATTAACTGAAGTACATTCATGATCTTAACCTCCAAACCTCATGAATTTCTAGGATATTAATGAACTTACTTTATCATTGGATTTGGACCGTAATGTTTTATAATTACGAAGTAATGATCTGAATTTCAGGAATTTTTTTTTAAAAAAATCCGACTTTCAGTTCATATAAAAAATCTAGCCAAAAGCATAATGTATTTACTTGAGAAAATTAATTTACTGTTGCTAAGTAATACAAATATTGTAACAAATTCACTCAGTTCAGCAGCGCCTACTCGGTATTCGCCGCAGAAACAGATCACAAGGATCACAAACTGAACTCTGAGTACTTTTTTCCCTGGGTACGGACATGATCCTTTTCCCTGGATCCGGATCCTCTGGACTTCTCCAAAAAGAAGACCACTGGACTTTCTCCTATGTGAACCGTCTGATCTAAACGGACGGACGGATGTGAACAGACCAGAGTTTCGTCAAAAAAAAAAGTCGCGTATACGGAATACGAATTCGTATGTCCCTTCCATCCAGACCAACCATCGTCATGTTCAGCCTCCGAATCCACTCCTTTGACTCCTCCGTTTCTGCCACCACTGGAGACGCCGTTGATGTCGCCTCCACCTCCTCCATCGATGCTGTGGGACCCAGCAGCCACAGCTCACCTCAGACCTCTAGCCTTAACTAGAGATTCCTGATCGTTCGAGGCATCGTCCATCTTTGCCGTAACCTTGCGCCTCATACGCCGTCGTTGCCTCCTCCTCCGCCTCCATTACTATCCCCTCGCATGATTTTCTTCTCCCTGTAATTTCTTCTGTTTCATTCTGTGCTTAGCTAAACAAAGATTACTGTTTCTAGCAAGCTCAGATATGTTAAAAGCTGAAACTGCTTCTAAGGCTGTGCTCCAGTAAGTGAAATTAGAGGATGACGCTGGATGAGGGGAGGTGAGGGCTAAAAGTAATCTGCTCCAGAAGTAGTAAGAAGAGGGGTGTGGGATAAGAAGAGGTTATGTTTTCATCTCCAAACGCTTATTTTAAGTCCCCCCGAAATCGGGGTGTATGCTGAGTAAATAGCGTTTAATTGACAAAAATGCCCTTGAAAAAAATGGCGAAAAAATTGGCGCTAAATCTCCCGCCAGTCCATCTCCTCTTATATTGCCTTTTTTTCCTCTTTTCTCTTGGCTTTCTCTGGCGCCTCTTGCCTTCGCTTAGTCTTCTCTCTTCAGGTAAAATTATTTTTTCTTTTATTATTTTTATAGAATAACTGATTGATAGAGATTGTATTTTCTGATTTATTTCCTCTTTCTCTTGCGCCTCTTACCTCCTTTGTATCTTCTCTCTGATCCATATCCAGGTAAGATTTTTTTCCCATTTTTACTTATATAGAATTGCTGGGTTGATGGAGACCCTACTTTCCTTTATCTTCTTTTTTATGTGTACAGATACCAGCTAGAATGCTATTTAGGAATTAAGTTTTTGTGATTATATTTAATTTATTATTTACCTGCCAAACATGATAGCTCAATATTTGATGTTTCATATAAATTACACTAAAAAATTCATGTGTCGACTTGTGTTTATTCTGTGCACTAAGGTCAATATTTGTACTGATCAATAATACATGTTGGACTTAATTTATTTTCCATGTTTATTTGTCAACAATTATATTTATAAATGTTTGTGGATTTCAGCTTTACAATGATGAAAACAGCTGCGACTAGCAAGGAAGAGCCATTAATATGGAATTATGAAATGGATAAATATTTAATAGATGCATTGTTAGATCAATGGAAGATCGGTAACAGAGTAAAGGGCACCTTTACAAGCAAGGCTTATGACAACATCGTTAAGGAGCTCTCTCAAAAGTTTCAGGGCAGAAAATTTGACAAAGGTCGTGTAAAGAATCGTGTCAAATACATAAAGAAAGGTTTTGGACCTTGCTATGATATATTAAAAAATGGGCTAAGTGGTTTCAATTGGAATCCAGAATTAAATATGTGGTGTGCAGAGTCGGGAGCGTGGGATGAACTATTAAAGGTAATCTACTTTCATAAAATTTAGTTTTTTGAGATATTACATGTTACTGTGAAACAATATATTGAGGTTATTGCATGTTACTATTACGTGGTTAAGACAAACATTTGCTGCCTTCAAAGGTTTGCTTATTCTTCCTCCATTTCTTATTAAACTTCCAAGTGCCACATCAAATGATAGGTTGGCATTTTAATTATTTAGGGACAAAATAGAAAACTCAAAGATAATTTACCAGTAAATTGTGCATTAGAGCAATTTTAATGTAGGTTGTCATTTTAATGATTTAGCATTATTCTTTGTATCCTTTGTATTTGTTTCAACTTACCTTTCTTTTATGTAGAATCGGCCTAAAGCAGCCACATGGAGAGACAAACCCATCTATCATTATCAAAAATTACTGATACTATATGGTGCTGATCGTGCAATAGGAGATGAGTCTGAAACACCTCAAGAGATGAGAGAGAGAATTAGAAGTGAACAAGAGGAAATCCATAATAATACCATTGATGAAATTGATCGTATGGTCTTTAATGATGAAGCAACGTTAGAAGGGTATGACACGCCAATGAATGCCAATACTCCAGTACAGAATCAAGCTGATGGTAGTTCTTGCAGCAAAAGGGCAAAAAGGAAGATTTCAATGGAAGAAGATATTGATTCTTTGAAAGAATCAGTCCAAGCTATTTCAGATGTCATTGTGAAAACAACTGCAGAACTTGTGAAGCCTCAAGAAGTACGTCAGATGTCAAAAAGTGAAATTTTGAACTTACTGGTAGAGTTGGATCTTAATGCGTCAGAAATGGACCGGGCATACATCTTCTTAATTAAGAATCCATACATGTTGGATGGTATTATTACTTATCCAACAGATCGTCGAAGGAACCTTCTCATAGAAATGATGAAGTAAGGTTAGCGAGAAATGATGAAGTAAGGTAAGAATCTCATTTAGTTATCTTTTATTTTGATGCTATAGAAGCATGCTTTTGTTACTCTGACTAGAAAGATGACATATTTTGTGGAGAAACATTTTGTGAAGAAGGTATATTTTGTAAAGATGGCTACTGTTGTGACTAACTTTATATATAGCATGATATATGCAATTTAATCATGTTCTGAATTTACATTTCATATGTTGGCATGGATTTACATTTCATACGTGCAATCTGATTATGAGATTATACAATCTAGTTTGTAAATTTCTCTTGTCAGAAGGACCAATTTGTAAATCTAATTATGAGATTTTTGCAATCTAATTTGCATTTCATATGTTGGCATGGGTTGTTCTCTGTCAAGCTTTTTGAAAAGTAATAAACCTATGTTTTAATTATTGAAAAGTACTGAACATATATCCAACTATTACTAGCATCTACCAGTACCTAAGCTATTCTTAATACGTCTCGGTTCAGATAGTATAATGTATTAGGATTAGCATTTGATGATGATGTAAGAAAGAATTCGGATTAGCCTATGTATACATGTACAGATGCTTCTCCATTTTTCTCTTATTGGTTACGATATGGATGAGTTCTAGCAGCTTTTTCCTAAAACATTTGGCTTCTAGCGTCTGCCTTAGATGGTGGTCCAATGCATACAACTTCTGCTTCTTTAGCTGCAATCGCATAAAATTGTAATGAAACAATAGTTCTATAAAGCATAAGGGCAAGGGCAAAATAGTCCAAGTACAAATCAAATAAGTGGATCTGTAAATAAAAAAATCAAACATGCTTCTATGATCCTTCCCTCGCCAACATCTCAAATTGGAGCAAGTAAACGCTCAATCTCCCCTTCCCTTATCTCCCCTCCCCTCATCTCCCCTTTCCTCATCCCCTTTATAATATTGTGGAGCACAGCCTAAATTGTTGTTTCAATCAGAAGTTCATAACCCATTACAAGCATACAACACGTGCACACAAACTGTTCGACAAAATGTTTAGCACCAAATCGTCTTTCACCAAGCCACCACCTTCACCCAATTACTCCTCAATCGTTAACCAATTATTGTTGTCTTCTATTTTATAATTAGTTTATTGTTGAAGTCCATGATTGTTGTTTTTTCTTTTAAAAAATAGTTCACTATTTAAGGTTTCTAATGTAAGGTTTTTGAATGCCTAAATCTCTTGATACAGGTACATAGTTTTTTGCTTCTAGGCACCGTTTGGATGTGTTGAGAAGAAGGTAGAAAGAAGGAAGAAGGGAAAAAATAAATTATAAATAAAAAGCATGAATTGTTGTACCAGTAATACCATATACCAAGCATTGGAAATGCTAAACACAACAGCTGAAAAAGAGATTGTTCTAGGCTGGTACTAGGGTAGTAAAGAAAACAATTCATTGCTACTGTGTTCTTCCGAAAGTGTAGACCAAGTAAAAGTGTACAACATCTGAAAAGCGAAATCTCCAGCAGTTGAGTTCAAGACAGAACCGATTAGCTGCAATCTGATAATTAAACTCAACTAACATACTATATTGATCCTCTATCCCATCATTCCTAAAAGCATCAAAATTTGATAATTATGTTAGAAATTAAGACCTGATCAAAAGTAATTCGTAATAAATATTAGAAGACGAAATCCTATACCTAATAAAGGTGATCTTAGAAGCGTGTTGAAGATAGAAATCACAAATCCAAACAAAAATATCTGGTTAGGGCTAGAGGTCTGAGGTGAGCTGTCGCTGTTGGGTCCCATCGCATCGAGGATGGAGGTGGAGGCGACATCGACGGCGTCTCCGGTGGTGGCGGAAGCGGCAGAGGAGTCAAGGGAGTGGGTTCGGAGGCTGAACATGACGATGGTTGGTCTGGACGGAAGGGACAGATACGAATTTGCATTCCGTATATGCGATTTTCTTTTTTTTTTTTTTTTGGATGGAACTCTGATCTGTTCACATCCGTCCGTCCATTTAGATCGGACGGTTCAGATACAAGGAAGTTCAGTGGTTTTTTTTTTGGATCGGACGGTTCAGATACAAGGAAGTTCAGTGGTTTTCTTTTTAGATCGGACGGTTCAGATACAAGGAAGTTCAGTGGTTTTCTTTTTGGAGAAGTCCAGAGGATCCGGATCCCATTTTCCCTCGACGACATCAACTGGTCGCTTTGTTGGTTTCATTTCTCGTGTTGGACTTCAGAGAGAGAGAGAGAGAGAGCTCGGTCCGTACAACAATGGCGGAAGCCATTCCTCCCTTACGAAGCTTACCTCCCGACGCTCCTCTCCCTCTTCCCGCTCCTTTCATAAACCCTAACCCTAACTCTAACATTTCGATTCCTTCTTCCTCTCGCACGCTCGACCAGGTAATGCTGTCTCAGCTCAGCCATTTCTCAATTTTAATAAAACTTAAGTGAGTTTTACTTACTGTTTATTGAAATATAGGGTGAAGGAAGAGATCAAGTGGAGTTCCCATACCGGTTCCAGCGAACCGACCTATGGAAGCCGGCCTATGATTTCCTTGAATCTCTGGATAAGGATACTTTGGTGACCCAGAAGGAGGTTTCTGATTGGCTAGATGCTAATCCTGACATATTTGAGCGGTTGTCGGAGAAGCATTCCCGTTACCACTTGGTGCATTACACTCAGAGAATGCATTTGAAAATGTTGAAGAAAAAAGGGAAATTACCAAAGGTATTCTTCTCTTTTCTAATCATAGTTGCATTGTTAAAAAAGAAATAAAAAATAAAAAGAAGAAGTGGAAAATAGCCATGCTTGACAGCTCTACTTGGGTTTTATTATTTACTCTATTGTATGCAGGAAGTATTTAGCTCAATTGATTTCTTATTTACTTTTAACAATGGTTATTTTGACATGTTAAAGGTCTTATTGTGACACTCGAATCTTAAATTTTTCACGTTCAAATAGTAAGTGGGTGGTATTTTGATGCTTTTGTAAGGACTGTTGTTTAATGTATGTAGCAATTTGTTGTTCTAATCCATGCTGAGATCAGTTTAGTGATCTAAATGATTCAACACGTTTCATGATTACATGGTTCACGATTTGAATGTGAGAAAATTCACAATTCGCGTTACATTTTTACAATATTTTTAGGGGTGTAGATTTATTATTAATGACAATCACAAAGAGATGTAAGGTGACATGTTAATGCTAATTTTCAATTTATACACCCAACAAAAAGGATTTGCAGTTAATTTTTTATTTTTGAATTTATACCCAGCAGCAAGAACTCGCAATTGATTTTTTACAGTACAATCCAAAGATAATTGTTTTTTTCTTTCTTAATGTTCAATGAAATAATTATACATGGTGACATTTCAATGGATAAATGTAAATCAATTTGGAAAGAAGGTATTGATTTGTTTGGAAAAATGCCTCTGCATAACTGTTTCTTTTCATAAATGTCAGAGTCTGCAATTGTCTGAGGCCAGGGCTTCTATCAAGCCCTCAATTATCGGTGGTGTTATAAAGCAGAGGATCTCAATCATTTCGAAGATTAAGAAAAGAGACACGCCAATTACTGGTATAGTAGTTGTCTTGTTTTATCTCCTTTACATTAAGAAAGTGCCAAATTTCGGCATTTTTGTGTCAGTTTGAAATCAACTGATATATAAATCTTTCATTTCTGATTTTAGACTGAATCAATGGTTGAATGTCACAAAACAAAGTAACAAACAGAAAGTCATAAATCAGTATTATACTCGTAACAATTAAAGTTCAAGAACTTTGCCCTTGATTGTATTGTTTGCTCTTCTGTGCCAGTTACTTATGTTGGATATATATTTTCTTTCAAAATTATGAAGGCAATATTTCTGGTGCTGGGGTTAAAGAGAAGAAGATGCTGTTATCTAAAAAGAAAGAGGCTTTTATTAAATATGAACTGTAAGTGGTCCAAGCTCTCTTATTCTGACTTTAGGTACTCTATCCTTGATAAAGCAGTAAATTCTGCCATTGATCATATAAGTCTGTAAACATCAATCACTATCTGTTAATCGTACTGTGTTGTAGTTCTGCAATGCAGTCCTGTCCTTGGCCAGACTGTTGCACATACTTAATCTTGATATTTGGACTGGTTCAGGTTGGAGCTGGCTAGTACATGCTGGCATTGTACTGGTCCCCGATATGGACCGGTACAGTTTACTATAATTACAAATGATGTTGGGATGGTTTATGAAGTATGAACTATATTGATATTTTATTTTATTTTTTCAGCTTAACAGATCTTCAGAACCAACTAATCAGTATACTGGCCAAGCACAAACCAACAATTGAGCTAAAACAGGCTGTCTCACTGTCACATCATACTGACAAAAAAGCTTCTGACTCGAGTTCAAAACCTCATCTTCCTGATTTGCCGAGAGTTGAACCAAAGCCTGAGGAGCCAGTGACATCAGTACGTATAATTGGAACAGTTGAGCCAAGGGCACTGTTTGAGGGGCAAGTTGGACATAAAAGGAAAAGAGTCCCTGTTATAGTCACGCCAGCCTGGTCATACAATGAGGTTCCACCAGGTATACCAAGCTCATTGAATTATATTAATGTGTACTATGCCGGTTTGGCATTTACAGTTTCAGTCAGTACCAGATGGTGTCAGTATGCATCATGAAGTCTTTCCTGCATGCATAAACTAGGGCCGAACTATTCTGTATCATGTGATATATAAGCCAACTATACAAAATGGTGTACAAAAATATGATTTGTGACTGAGCATTAGAACTACCAGTGTGTGCTTTATGGCAATTTTAATGTTCTCGAGTATTTGTTGTTTGAATTTGTATTATTTGGGTCTTTGAGTAAAATATTTTTTCGATCGGTATGTTCCTGTATTTACCACCCTCTTGCTTAAACTTCTCTAATTGTATTGGCTAATATTTTTTATTAGGCTGCTCAAAATTAGATCAACCATCTAGTTCAGATTCTGAAGATGCACAAAGGAGGCGGCATGGTAGTATTTGGAAAGGAGAGAGAGAATCAGAAAGGTCGCCATTGGAAGGTAGAAGAAAGAGTATTGTGTCTTTTGTCCAGGGACGGGAGAGAGGTGCCAGCTGGCGTATCTCCTCATGTTACAGCAGGTATGCTGGGAGGGGCCAGGAGAAGTGGATCCCGTTTTACGAAGGTATACACTTGTCCTTAGAATAATAGTATTTTGGGTTATTTTTAATGCTAGTGTAACTAGAATTTTGTCAGATGAGCTGTACCAGTGGCAGAAAGAGAAATATTTGAAATTATGCCCTTGTTATGCAACCTAGTTGCCGATAGTATCAGAAACTTTGTGCTTACAACTACACCTTCCAATCACATGGCTGACAATTTTGACAATATTTTCAAATCCATTCAAAACATTTTCAGAACTTGAATCAGTTTACGATATCCTGTTAAGAATATAGACATGTTTCCAATCATGAAGTTCCTTAAATACTGACCATTGACATTTTTAAAATTATGATGAGGGGTACTGTTTAGATATACATTATATAAAGCAAAGTGAGCTGCCACTAACTCAATTTGAAACTAATAAGGTGATGATTGAAAGTAAATATCCAACTATGAATCAGAATTGTGATTTTATTTTGTGTGAAGTGACACATACATGAAAAAAAGTCACAACATTTGAGAACAATGCTTTCTGTTTCAGATTTGAATTATTAATGTTGAAGCAAGTTTGTTGCAATTGGTGGTCCAAATAATTGTGAAACGGTGTCCAAAATGTTCCTATTATGATACAAATCTCTACTTTACCAGGCAAATGGCAGAACCTTTTTTTTCTTCTTCTTTGGTTCGAACTTTGTTAATATCTTGCCAATATCAATAATCATCTTTCACAATGATTTTTATGCATTGCTCGATGTAAGACTTAGATGTTCCTTTACATATTTCTTTCAAAATTTCTGAATAAACTAAAATAGGTTGGAATTCTCTCTCGAGGCAGTTTGAGGGCCCCACTGCAGACATAAAAAGAAGGAACTACAAGTCATGGGCCCCTACTTGGTGTGCTTATACCTCTAATGTATCTTCTGGCCAATTAACAGACAGGGTACATTATTTTTACAAACAGTGCTAGGATTGATTAATTTCTTCTTTATTGGGTTGTTTCTTCTTTTATCTCGAACCTGCCATTTTTGAATGGGGCTTTGACTGCTGGGGGAAGATCGGTGGATGTTTGAAGCTCGTGCTTGTTGGTTGTATTATTTTAGGGTTTGCAAATAGTTCCCAAATTCTGCATGATTTCCAACTCGCTTCCAACGATTTTCAGTTTTACACCTGAAACTCAGGTTTGTGGAGTTCTAATGACAGCAACTCGAGATTTGTTGATTTGGTTGTTAGCAGATGGTCTTTTCGGCTCCAACTAATTAGTTTAGATTGACCAATCTGTTCCAGTAAAACTTCTGTTTTCTGTTTGATTTGGTTACTAGAATATTCAGCTTCGTGAAGCCATACTAACACTAGCGATCTGTATAGCAAGGGAAGATGGTATGGCCTACATATTTGTCTCTGTTCTTTACGTATCTTCTGTTAAAAATATTTTATCTGGTTCAGCAAAGTCCCCAGAAGGTTCTGCATGTGAAGTTTCACCCAGAAGGTCTTCCTCAGATTGTCTGTGGCTCCAATAAGGTCAGTTACTATATATTTGATAATTTCTCCTTAAATCACAGTACCTCATACAAGTACCGTGCTGATGCAACATCACCCTGGTTGAGCATAAGTAAGAATTTTGCTATAGCATTTCACTTTGTCCTTTATTTTCTGAATAAATAAGATGTGACAAGTGAGAACTACATGATTTTTACTGAGCACATATTTCAGTTTTTCTTTATATCTTTTAATTAGTGAATTTCATTTCTCGATAGGGACCAAATGAGTTACTGTTGTATAATCTTCGGTCTGGAAGAGCGCTTCAACTTAAAGGCCACACCTCTCTGGTCTGTTTCAGGGTCCCTTTGTGAAGATTTCTTTGATTTTGCTAAATTAATTGCCTTTAATTGCAATAGAAATTTTTTTTGTTTATGAAGCACATATATTGTTTGGCTATGATATTATCAACCTGAACAACAATATTTGGAAGTTTAAGTCATTGTTCTAATGGAATTTTAGAAATTATTATAGTTATTTTATTTAAATTATTTTTTGGTTGGAAGTTAAAATTATTCACATAGGTGATCCAACCTAAATGATGGCAGATCCAGGCAGTTGATTTTGCAGCCAGAGGTGCAAGCGTAGTCTCCTGTAGTTCTAACCTAGTAAAGGTACAGATCAAAACTCAGAATTTCAAATTGACTGGTCATCTGTGATAAAATTTTCTCCATTTGTTTCAGAGAGCTTAAGATGAAACTTTTAATAGAATGACTGGAAAATGACCTTTTTTCAATTGATAATCAGCCTATGTTTATGTTAAATTGTAATATATCTGTCTTCATAATGAGTAGGTATGGGATTGCATAACTGGATCATGTCTTTATACACTGGGTGGAGATAACCAAAACAGTACTGGTCACACTGAGAGAATTAATGCTATGGCCGTTAACAGATGGCAATCATGTAAGCACAATTTCAGTCCTTGTTATGTGCCACTGTCACCTACTTAACAGAACTCCTTATCTTCTCTGGTTTAAGTAAGATGACCTACCTGTAAAGTCAGTATATTTGCACCAAGTGTTGTTAGATAAAGAGCCCCAAAAGACATGATGGACAATACTATAAAATAGCATCCTGTGCTCATTAGAGAATTTCTTTTTCAATATACTATTTATGGACATAGAATAAGTTGTTTCAGGTCTCATTGTGACTAGCGGAGCTAAAGGAGATGGTAAACTTCTACTCTGGAATGCTTTGAGAGGTGAACTAGTAGGTGACCTGAATTCAAACTTGAGGTACATTGTTTGAAATTAATCATCTCTGTAGATTACATGTAGAAAATGAATTTTTACTATTGCAACTTTGGACTGTGGATTGCTCTTCCTGGTTTTTGAACTAGACTAGCACTTTGGTACTAGTAGGGCGTCATGTGGAGAACAGCGAACAGATAAATAGACAATGTGCCACCAGCACAATTAATAAAGCAGACCAACTAGACTGATGAAACAACTGATTTATCAGGAAATCGGCCACTTAATCGGACTAATCAACCTATTTGACGTTTGTGTCCATGGAACCTCTGCGAAGGGCGTTCGTAATGTTTTCTCATGCACCACCAGAATTTAGGCCGACTTTCATGTTTATTTTTTTTTACGACTGCTTTAGACACTAGCTAAAAATTAGAGCTTTTGTACTCTTCCCTTTTTTATGCACTGGTTCCAGCAAATTTTTACTAGAAGGATTCCTTTTACCTTGTTTCTCTTTTCTGCATGATCAGTAAAGACAAATGGAAAATAGGAGACATTTACTGGACCATCATGGTTACTTTCAGAACTATAAACTTACATATCAGTAATGGGATACATTTTTTCTATTTTGAATTGAAGGTCTCAAGACATGGTGTACCCATCAATACTGACGATGGAGTTTTCCCAAGAGAACCTTCTTATTTGTGGGAGTGATGCAGAGCATGGTTCTTCATCAGTAGTGCAGCTGTGGGATGTTGAGTGCGCCCAATCCTGTCTCTCCTTTCCAGCCAGTGATTCTGTATGTTATCGCACCTCTTAAATTTTTTCTATATTTTGATGCATAATTGGATTGCTATGGCATATCAGAATTTCAAGTACTTTAACCGTCAATTTACTTTCGAAAAATATATGGTATGAATGGATGTTTTTGAAAAGAAGCTAACTTCACTGATGAAGTAATAAATCTTAACTAGGACTAATGTGGTGAGACTTACAGTGTGTCATTTTTTATATCTCTTCTCCTTCCTTTTTTTTGTCTTCTTGCTGAAATTCACTAGCAATGCCTATTTAATTTAATTGTGCATGGAATTTGTACTTCTTTTCAAAAATAGATAAACTTAATCATGTGAAATGGTATAGAGATGCCCAAAGTTCTGACTACTGGCATGTTAACTTTGGTACTCGAGCACAAACGTGTTTATTTGATTTTTTTTTTTATTCTTTTTAACTGCAGTATGTTAGCTCTCTGAAAGTAAATCCGTCTGGATGCACCGTTATCACTGGTCTGTGCTCTTTTTTCCAAGCATATACTATGTTTGACTCTCCTGTTTGTTGATATTCCCAATTCTTTTTGATACTGGAAAAATAGCTTAATTCTACAATGCTCATTTATGCCAGAAAAGTGCAAACTCTTATCAGTGATTATTTTGTGTCTTTTCTGTTTCATGATATGAATAAGAGGTTTTTAATTCTTATTGTATTTTCTGTAAGGTAATGGCTTTCAAATGTAGGTTCTGGTGATGGGACTATAGACTTATTTGATGTCCGTACTTGTTCTCCCATCAATCATCTGTCATTAGGGCCTGACTCTGAGGTTATACTTATACCTTTTTCCCTAACATATAGTTCTTTGAAATCTTAAAATTATAGCCTTGTCTTTTTTGGAGACATTCATATTGTAACATTGTATGAATCATCTGTCACTAGGACCCGGTCTGTGGTTATATATCTACCTCTTTCCGTGAGATATAGTTTCAAATTTTAATGTCTTAGTTTAGTCTTTTTTAGAGAAAAAGCACCCAAAATACAAAATATACAAAGAAAGCCACCATTTTGTTCATTACTGTGACATGCTTTCGTTTCAGCTGTAACGCAGCCTATGCTTGAACCGGATTGGAGGACCTTACTTTTCCAGTTTGAACTGTCTGATCTAAAATGAACGTACATGATCTATTTTCTGACATATTGAAAGTGCACCGCTGAATGACGTCAGTGGGTTAATCTGTTGTGTTCAGTTTAGATCTCGTGGGTTCAGACCGGAAAGGTGGAACCCTGCAATCTGGGATGGGAATAACAGCGGATACAATGATTATTGCAGTACACTCTTTGGTTTTGACTGGTTCTAGAACCAAAAGTCAAAAACTAAGAGCTTTATCTCTTGAAAGCTATATTATTTGCTGTACTATACTTGTATTCAGGTGACCTCTGTTTCCTTCAGCGGATGTGGCACCTACTTTAGTGCCTCCAGTACATCAAATAGCACTCTTGTTTGGGACACCCGATTTATCCCCACAAATACTTCCAAGGATACACGCTTCTTTCGGCCTCTCCATTGCCTAAGTCATAGGTAACTCTTGGCCTGTGCTTGTATTTTGGAGTTTTATATGCACAAGGACTGTATTAAGTATTTTTGTAATAGATTATAGTGCATGTTCTGTAAAGAATAATGAGCAGACACTGAGTTACCATTTGACAATATGGGCCGGTACAATTTATGCCCTCTCAGCTTATGCCTTGCCACCAGATTCATGTGAAAGCCAACACTCTTAACAAGTAGAGGCCAGTCATCCTATCTTTTGAACATAACCCATGCAAAGTGGAAAAAATCTTTACCTTGTTTATTCTGGCTTTCTGAATTGAAATTTCATACAGTGATAGTACTTCTTCTGGGGACCATGATGTAAATGATGCAAGGTGGTTGCAAAGAGAACCGGTGTTAGTTACTGTCAGTAGTGATGGCAGGTAAGTATACTGCTACCTTACCTGCAATTTTTTTTTTTTTGGAAATAATTACTTTCAAGTTCCTTTTTGTTGTTCATATAATTCAAACCTTTGTCTGCTGGTTTGATGGATACTCCTTTTAGTTGCCTTTTCTTCTCTTTGTTGATCGATGTTTAATACAAAATACTGGGCAAGGTAAATAGGAATTCAACTGATGCGAAATTCTATAAATGTGTTAATTAAGAAGATAGTGAGTTTCTTTTCAAATACTGACTGATTAAACAAGTTGCAACTAGAGTTGGGGGATCCTGTACCTCACTGGTTTGGTCCTGTATGGGTCAAATCTGGTACTGTTTTTTTGGTTTTTTTTTCATGCTACTTAATATGACTTTTTTCTCTTTCCATTTTAATCTAAAGCATGGCTATGTGGGATGTAACCCTGGGTCGACCTTTTCTTAGACGTGCTCTCAGTCACACAAGAAGTGTCAATACAGTAAGGCTAATTGCCCATTCCTTTCCTTTTACATTTTGGCCCTCAGATACTTCTTAGATTTGATTGAATCTTCTGTTCTGTTATGGCAGGTAGATGTGGCTATGAATGATGAATATTTGTGCACAGGAGGGGATGATCAGAAAATTGTCAGTCTCTCTCTCTCTCTCTCACGTGCACGCACACCCAGACACACACACACACACACACGGAGCACACGAAAGAAAGAGCATTAATTTGATTGCCTGTATAGTAGGAATTAGTTTCTTTCTTTTTTGTTCTTCTAATATTATTAATTCACATCGGGGAAAAAGATTGTTTGACTTTTCAGAATGTTGAAACCGGGGGTTATCTGCGCAGAAAGAAGTCTGGAGGTCATTGAACTATATAATCTTATGTCCTTGAATCAATTGTCTTCTGTTTATTCCCTGGCAGTTATTGTATTTTGTCCAAATTAGATCATTCTATATCTGTTACAAAACAAATATAGTGAGGCTATGGTACTAGGCGTAGCACCGATTGGTCAGTACAGCTTCAAATCTCAAGCTTTAGGATCCAAACAGAGAGCCGAACCACCATTCATCTACATTTGGATATCTTGTTAGAAATCAAACTATATATTTTAAAAGGATTTTTGTACTATTATTTTTGATATGGAGAAAACTATTCCAATTGAACAGTTTTAAAACATATAAAACCGAAAGGTTCTCTCCCTATCCAGAATAGTAATAATTACCTGAAAGGTTATAAAATTTTGCCTCTCAAAAGATTGTGATTTGCACATCAATTGAGCTGCTAGGATCAACATGGGTAAGCTTGAGATTTGAAGTTTTAGTTTTGGCCAACTGTGCTGTTATGCAGCAATAGCCTCACTCAGCAAACTTAGTGAAATTTTCCCTTCACTTCTCTCTCCATACCTCCTTTTCTATTACATTGAACTGATTCCCTTCTGCACCACAGAAAATGAACTAGTTGAATGAGGAAGTAGAAAAGAGGAGTTGATTCAGAAGGGGGAACAAGAAGAGGTGGGGGTTGATATTGGTTAGGGGAAAGACGAAGTTAATTGAAGGGCACATTTCTTTGACTGCTTTAATGGAATAGAGGGTGCCTTATTAGAACAAAATAAACATCGTCGACTTTTGGAGAAAAAATAAAGTTGCGTGATAGATTCTTACGGTGTGGTATAGTTAGTGGTCTCAGAAGAAATTCATCCTATTGGTGTGAAAATAGGTATCTTCAGACATAGGAATTGTCTCTTGATTACGGAAAGGAAAATATAGGTCTTCTAAAGGCACCTACCTTTTAGGCATTTTTTTTTATATTTTCGGAAACAAGTGTTTGAAGAATATTGAAGGGGAGAAAGAAATGGGATAGGTGTGAATTTCTTATGATCAGGGTTCTGGGTAATCAAACGATCAACCAATTGAAGTATGGATCACTTTTTGTTGTAAACAAGGTGTATACTTTCCTTTTTCTTTTTGCCCAATGTAGCAAGGAATAAGAGTTATCTAATACAAAAGTTGACTCTTATCACCACTCTTACTAGAAATAAGATTCATCTCCGTGTCTCTTTATCTCACTTCCAAGCATAGGTTAGGGCTTGGGGGGTTCAGTGATGGGCGTTTAGGCTGGGTTAAAGTGTTTATCAATTTAGTTTTTTGTTTTGTTTTGTTTTGTATGTATAGTAACAAGTTTTTGCATCTTTGGCAGGTACTATATCACAATAAAAGTGGAAGAGCACGTCTAAATTGGCGTTTATCTCACCCAATGATGGTGAATGACCAATAAGATTATGTATTTATCAACTTGTATCAGTGCAAACCAATCCAAAATGCAAGCCTAACTGCTTAACTTGTTGACAAAAATAGGTATAACTTGAGCAAGTCTGCAAACAGGCACTCCCCGTCCCTAATTAACATAAAAGTAGCCCTGCATCAAAATCAGAAAGGGAAAAAAAGGTTCCAAAGTTATATTGTCTAAACAGTCTATCATTCGTGTTTGGGCTAATTATTTTGAACTTTACAATAACATTTGTTAAAATAAGCTGCCTGTGCAAGTTGGTCCTGTTTAGACGTGTATCCTGGCTACTACATGGATGCAATCAATGAGCTCTAGCTGTTATAGGGGACTATTGACAGGTTCTGTAGATTAGTAAAAAAAATTGTCGTAGTCACAGTATAACAGACAAGGATTAAGGGTCTGTAAAATAGTGGTCTTGTAATACTTTTGCTTCTGATAAATGAAAGTGGTAGGTCTTGTTGACTGCATTGTGGAATCCCAATCGAAATAGCTCTTAAATTACCCAGTATTCAAATGCAATGAGAACAATCAACGGGGGGGAGACACAGAGAGGTTCTGTTGACTGCATTGTTACAGCAAAAAATCGGTTCTATTTAAGCTTTGACAATCTGGAGGAATGAAGTTGTGTAATGGGCACGTCATCGTTTTGCCATTTGATACAAAAAGGACCTAGGATAAAACTCGAAGCCGGAACTGTGCATTGCCTTAGAGCGTTTCTGCTGAAACTCTTAATTTGCATTGAGATTCGTACTAATGTGGACCTCTAAAACCTCCATGCAATAAATTAAGGCCTTGATCAACAATTCAAAATGCTGCTTTTTTAACGTGGGATTTTTATTTCATTTTATTAGAAATTTTTTTATCAAAATAAACGGATTTGGCATCATTTGGTAGGAATTTTTATATAATTAAATCCAATTAAATCCTGCGAAATCAATTCAGTCGAAATTCCACCTAGTGGTAATTAGATCTAATCACGAACTTACATGCAAATTGGTTCTAATTACCACTGGCTGGCGAGTGGGGGCCCTGTGGTGCGACTTTATATGCAAATGTTTTTAATAGGATTCTCACTTATTCAAATTTATCAATAATTGAATATTGTTTACACGTGTACCTTGTCATTGGTGGACCAGCCGGAATAAAAAAAAAATCTTATAAAATATTATATTACATCAAGCCACACGTTATCCTTCTATCACATTGTAGTATGTCATTTCTCTATCGAAAGATAAAAAACACCTCTCAAATAGATGGAAAACACCATCTTATAATCCATCTTTTTTAAAAATTTTTCTGGGGTATAGAAAAAAGGTGGCAGGTAACTAGCCACTCGCCACCCAGTTCTCCAATATAAAGAATGAAAACTAAAACCTGGTCCCATGCATGATGCATCCCCCATCTCTTTTTTCTCTCTATCTAGTAAACTCTTCTCAACAAAGCTTCATGCAGCTTTACAATATTTTTGGGCTCATGGAAAGCACCTACCAAGGGATGCTACTTGTCTTGCACGCAAAATTCACATCTAAAGCCACCACTCCCACCTGCAATATCCCTTTACTACACCATCCCTCTTCCTTTTTCCCACTCTTTCATTCTCATGCACACAGTACTGGTGGTTATGTTGCAACCGGAAGAAGTACACCGGCGTATAATTCACTCTTGAGCTTGATCTGGAGAAGAAAAAGGGAATACAGTCAATATACAAATCATGGGTTCAATGCAAATGGAAGGAAGATTGCGTGCCTCGCCTCTGCCTGAAACTTCATGCGCATATTTGCTTCAAGAGCTCAAGGTCAATTACTCTCTTCAGCTCTCCTCCTCTGTGTTAATGTGTTTAGTTTTTTTTTCCCCCCTTTTGAAATGTTATTATGATGTTTTATAAGCAATTTATTAAGAAATTGGTGCTTGGCAATGTGAACAAATTTACAAAATATAATGTTAATTACTAGGATAAACTTGATATTGAATTTTGTTAAATTCATTCAAATAATAATTTAACCATTTATCAAATGTATGCAAAAGTACAATTGATTAAACCAATATATGATACCTGTTGACTATTACCAGAATTCATTGATCTGACATTCTCAGTTGATTTGTTGGTTTCATTATATTATTTCACTGATTATTCAATGAATAATTAAAATTTCTTTTAGCAAGTCATAAACCTAATTAATCATTGGTTGGTAAATTTATTTAGAGCCTAGATTTAGAAGTGCATGTTCTTACCGATATCCTGTTCTGAAAGAATGTAATCCTGTTTTCCAAGTTCTTGGGCACAGTGTTAGTTACAATTCACTTACCACAGGGCCCCACTGGCACTTCTTTTTTTTTTTTTTTAGATCAAGCCCACTGGCACTTAAATCAGACTCTTGGACAAGGAAATCTAGTGGACAGTGGGGCCTTCTTGTCATTTACTAATATGCGCTAATTTAATTTGAGTATATAAAACGGGGATCGATGTGTCCTTTCTCTCTCTATCTTTTCCTGAGCAAGAGGCCAAGAGCAAACAATTTTATATGTACGTATGGTGCCATATAACTATATATGATTAATTATTTATTAATACGCGATCCTATATGTATATATATATTGGCTAAAGTATACTTCTCAAAATCTAAAATTCATACGGTCGATCCAAACTGTTCAAGTTGTCCTTCATGTAAAAATATCATTCAAGACCAAATTTTATATTTTTTCAAATTTTTTTGCTATATATTATGCTATTTTCAAATTGAATGGTCAGAAATACTCCTTTACAACTCTTTACAGTGTTTTACTTAAATAGCATAATATATAGCAAAAAAATTCGAAAAAATATAAATTTTGGTTTCCTAGGAGATTTCAATATGGAGAACAATTTGAAATGTTCAGATCGACTGTATGCATTTTAAATTATGAGAAACGACTCCAGCATACGGACTATCTATATGCTGGAGTATACTTTAGCCAATCTCTCTCTCTCTCTCTCTATATATATAGCCTCTTGTTTTATTTTTATTTTTTGAGAAAAGATACATGTGTTTCGGTATGTATGGTTGGATATGAAGTTAGTGGTTGGAGTGAAGTTAGAGATTGTGAAAAGTTAGTGCTAACTTAAAGTTAGAGAATATTATTTGGTGTTGTATATTGAAGATAGAGATGAAGAGAATGAATAAAAATTTAATTAATTAATTTCTGTAACTAAATTAAATTTAAATAATTATAACTATAATAAAAGAACAAATATAATTAAAGTTCATATAATAATAATTATTATTATAATAATTGTAACAATAATACAATTAGTATTATGCAATTATATCATTTATTAATTTTTTTTATTATTGAGATTATGATTACAAGAATAATATATGACACACCTTTTGCAAATAACAATAATTATCATATTGATTGTAATTATTAACATATTATTATTGTAATTATGATTATCATTAATAATATGATTAAATAATTAATGCATTAATTAATTTACTTTATAATTATAATTATAATTAATGTTTTATTATAATATTAAAATATTATATTTTATTATTATTAATCATAATGAAATCATAAACTTTGTAGAAAGTTTGTTAACTCGGTGTTTTAGTATTTTTTTTGTGAGGTAGTAAATCAGGGAAAATTAGCATTAGACTAACCTTGGTACGTTTGGTAAAATACCAACTTAAAATTAGAATTACTCCGATTTGGAGTGAAGTAGTGAACCAAACATGCAAAACTGAGTGAAATCCATTCTAATCAATCGGAATGGAAAAAGATGAAGATGCTAGCCGGACTGTTGTGAGCAGAGAGGCAATCAAACCGCCGAGGCTAGAGGATGCTGGTCTTGAAGACTGCGCTCTCCCGTTGGAATCCATACTGGAGGCCTTCTCCAAAGCGGCCTCCGTCTCCTCCATTTCTCGCTTCTCCCACTCCCTCGACGACGACGCTGAAGATGATGAAGAAGAACATAAAGTATCAGTTGTCGATCCGATCGAAGATAGAGGAGAGCGATCTCCAGTTGAAGATGTTAAAAGAGAAGAGAAGCACGAAGAAGGGGATTCAACTGGAGCCGACAGTTTACTCATGAGAACTGGAGAAGAAGAACACGCTAAATCAGAGGAGAAGAAATTAGGGGAACTAAGGATGAAACCCTGATTAGATTTGAATCTTGCTCGTTTTCATTTTAGTTATGTATTTTTTCCTGGTGTTAATTAGAACTGAGAACATTTAATTAATTTAGTTGTTACTGAGATGTTTGAAATTGTGTATGTAATAATGTGGTGTGCAAGTGATGATTGCTGTTCATAAACACTAGAAAGAGATTTGGAATGATTTTTTGATTTGAAATTGCAAACAGATGATATGGGACGAAGTGGGGTATGAGGTAGAAGAGAGAGAAAGAATACTGGAAGAGCTAGAAAGAGAGTGTACAGAGGTGTACAAAAGAAAGGTTGATAGTGCCAACATGGCAAGAGCAAAGCTCCACCAAGCTTTGGCTGAGTCCGAGGCTGAATTCACCAATCTACTTCTCTCTCTAGGTGAAAGGTCCTTTCCTGGCAGAGTAAGAATGTTACATCTTTTGTTTTTATATATCTTTTCACTTTTGTTTGGTAAAAGAAGGGATTAAAATTATATGTCCATTGTTTGTGTGGATTTTGACTGGAAATTCCTGTTAGTGTCCACATTTGATATCTAGTTATCAGCTTCCTGGAGTTTGAAGCTTTGTGCGCAACCTGTAAAAGTTACAAAGATATTCACTTGCTTCGCAGATACCTTGAATCATGCTTGTAATTAATACCATCTTAAATAAATTGTCTTCTGTTGTTGTTGTTGTTTTTTTTTATTTGTTCACTAGATTTGTTACAGGAACAACAGCAATCTCAATTACCTAAACATATACATCTCATAAATTAGAAGTTAGATGCTTTTACAAATTGATCCTCAAAAGTGTATTGCCTTGTGGAGCAGCGTGAGAAGTTAACAGGGACACTAAAGGAGCAGCTTAATTCAATCACACCATCCCTTCAAGAGATGCAATTGAGAAAGGAAGCAAGGCTCAAACGGTTCAAGGAGGTCCAAGAAGAGATCCACAAAATTGCTTCAGAAATTGCTGGAAAACCAGATGACCAAAATGAAATTGTTGTAGTGAATGAAGGGGATCTCTCTACGAAGAAGCTTGAAGAGTTCCAAAATGAGTTCCAGAGGCTCAAGAAAGAAAAGGTTTTTTTTTTAAACTTTTCTACTAAAACATGACAGAATACCATTGGATCACATCCCCATCATTTGGATTTGGAAAGTAGTTATTGAATTTTCAAGTAACAACTAGTAAATACTCATTTAAGTTGCAAATATTAAGATAACAAAAAAAAATTGAGTAACTAAATGTGCTTTCTTAAACTATTTGTAATTTATTAACGAGGCAAAAAGTTAGTATTTACTCTTGGTTAGAGATACTGAATTGTCATAAATGCTTGTTGGCATGGGGTGATCAGTGAGTTCACGCCCCCTGCGAGAAGAATGCTGCCATATAAACTGCGGCACTAGTTCTCTGCTGTCCAATCAAAATCCAATTGCACCAATTTAATGGGATCTTTAGGGGAGGGGGATGGTGATCTGGTCGGTTGATTTTGTTCAGACATCCTATGGGTGGTGCTATAGTTTTTATGGCGGGGCTATGAACTCCTTGACCAGTGTGCAATTCCAGCTTTGAGGGATTATTCTATAAATTTACCTGTTATTTGTAGAGGGATAGGGTACGCAAAGTAGAGGATCTTGAGAAGGAAATTCACGAGTTGGCCATTGCAATGGGGATGGAACCTTCCAAGATCATTTCTGACGTGCATCCCAGCTTGTCAGAGGGCGAGAAATCTAAGAACATTAGCGATTCCATTTTAAATATGCTAAGTGTTACAGTGCAGAAGCTAAATGAAGAGAAGCAACTAAGAATGGAAAAGGTCAATGATTAATTCTTTTTATGTCATTTTTGTTGATATTGGTTGTTGAGCAAGAAAAGATGCCCAGCTCTTGAAATATCAGTTTGAACAGATACCATTTCTGCACACTGTAATTTGCAGATACCAATTTTATTATTGATTTACTACCTGTAAATTATTTGTTTGCATATTTTCTTTTAACCAAACTTAGGTATCACTGATTGTGAAATATTTGTAATTTTCCTTATTTTGACATCATTCCTTGCATAATCATTCTATAATCAAACAAAATTAGAAATTTCATTGATAAAAAAAGTTAGGAAAATGCATCAGCAATTATTAATAAGATTATACAAAGTTTCAGATTCAAGGCCTGGAGAAAGTATTGACAAGCCTTTGGGGTATTCTGGACACAAAATTTGAAGAACGGCAGCCGTTCGTACACATCAAGCTTTTTGCTGCTTCGAATTCTCCAATCTTAGTTTTGAGTCCTGGAAGCCTAGCAATTGACAAAATTGAACAGGTAGAGAAGGAAAGACAATTTAATGTTTATCCCCACAAAATCATTGATTTGGATTGCTGAAAGCCACCGTAAATAAATAACCTACATGATTGGTCTTCCACACATAGGCCATCTGATATTTTTTCGATTAATCTTTTAGAACTGTTTTGGTTTAGTCAATACTATTTACATGCTACAAATAATAGGTTGAAGCAGAAGTAAAGAGATTGGACCAACTAAAATCATCCAAAATGAAGGAGCTATTCTGGGAAAAGAGGATAGAGGTGGAGGAAATATGCAAAAAATCACACATGGAATTACCCTCTCGGTCTGATATGGATAATATCATGACACTTATAGTATCAGGTGAGCTTATATTACTAAGAGTTGATATACTTGCTACTTTCTAGTGTAATAAAGAAGGCTATTATTTAGGTCGAAAGAGTTCAATTTCTGAGATTTTAGCCTGTCTATTCCCGTTTTAAGAGTTAAAAGCTCATATACGTCTGGCTCAAAAGAGGTCAAAAGTCTCATTTCTGACCACACGGCCAAAACTATGTTTGACTAGCTTCAGTCACATTCCCTTGATCAGAATTCAAGCCATAGTACTGTGATTTTTGTTGGACCATAACCATTTGGATGTTTCTTCTTAAAACAAAGTTTTATTATCAATCCTAGTATGCGACCAATTTTGGGTATGTTGTTCCATGATTATGGAATTTAACTGTGGTATATACAAAATTTGTCTAAATTAGCCTTCAGTCAAGCAACTATAGTTTCTACACTTAAATTGACCTTGTCTGTTATTTCTTTTTCTTTTTTTCTCATCCTCTTGAACCTCCATACCTGACAAACATAAATTAAATTAACATGAAATGAAGGGAAAATGGAACATGAAGAGCTCCTGAAAATAATGGAGGAGTACATGTTGAGGGTCCAAGATGAGGCTGTCAGCCGAAAGGAAATAATGGACAAAGTTGAAAAGTGGATTTCATCATGCGATGAGGAGCGCTGGCTTGAAGAATATAGCATGGTACTTGTGCTTATTAATTAAGCCAGTTTTGTCTTGTCTGGGAAAAATATATTATTCTTGTTTAGAAGATTATTAGCCTGAAAATAATCAACTAGCACAAATATTTGGGGTTAGATGTGAACCAACTGGTCTGGATTTTGATTGTCATCTCAGATATTTTTACAATTATCTTCACTAATTTTAGTTTTCAAGGATATTGATCCTGGAGTAGATATTTAATTTACGGAAAACTGGTATAAAAATGTAAGGCACAACATTCTTTTCTTTATTTTGTTTTCTTTAAAAGTTCCAAGCAAGACGCTTGAGGATAAGAGGTGGGTTAATCAACAATTTTCCACATAATAGCAAGGTACAGTCACTGAAATGTATGAAATGAATACAGGATGAGAAGAGATATTCAGTAAGCAGGGGAGCTCACAAGAATTTAAGACGAGCAGAACGTGCTCGTGTAATGGTAAATAAAATTCCAGGTAATTTTGTAAAATTAAGTAAGATTAGAAGTTTCCTGAAATGATGAAACAGGATTTTATAGCTGAATGGAAATGCAGGGTTGGTTGAAATGCTGGTAACAAAGACCAGGAGGTGGGAAGAAGAACGAAAGAAAACTTTCTATTATGACGAGGTCAGAAAATATAAATCTTCTATATGATTTGTCAATTATGACTTCTGGTTCAAAAAACAGGATTGCTGTTACATATTTTGGACTGGTAGCACTGCTTGATGTTTACTTGTTTAGGTTTATGTTAAAGTACTTAAAACTGATACCATTTAGCTCAAGCCTGGTATAGGTACCCCAGAAAAAAAGTATAAATGAAAAATTAAAGCAAGCAGGAAGCAAGCTGGTCAGTACCGTGCAGCAATACTTGGTTCTCTGCAATTTGTAATTTTTTTGGGCTGAATTTTGGGATCATTGTGAATACAATTTTGGCCCTGCTGAGTACAAATTGTAGCTAACATTCTTCTCTTTGAGCAATTTATGTATTTTTTGTTTTAATTTATTAATTCATTGCAGATTCCTCTTTTGGCAATGCTTGAAGAGTATGCTTTGCTAAGGAAAGAGAGGGAAGATGAGAAATACAGACAAAGGGTCAGCAGTCTTATACTTTACTAACTACAAAAATGTAACTTGAAAATTAATGAATAATTTAGAAAAAGCATCACATCTAAAAAAAATACCACAACAAGAGTTGTAAGTTTTAACAGTGAATATTGTTATTTTTTTTCAATAGAACATGGTAAATGCAGAATTTGGGATGAATGTATAGTTAAGTAATGTGTATACCCTATTCATTCAGAATCTATTTAAGCCAACACATGGATTTTTTCTTTTTGTTGCCAGGAGATAAAAAAAGTTCAAGCCCAATATATGAGGGGTCAACCTTCTCCTATTTCATCAAGGCCACCTACCAGCGCAAGCCGACCTCCTTCAAGTAGAGGCTTCAATAAACCTTCTAGCTATTCACCAACCTTTTCTAACAAGAGAATTCCTAGTGTCCCTAATAATGTACCTAGGTCTTCCAAATTGATGCCAACTAAGAGAAGTCTCTTTATCGCAAAAGAAGATAATGCATCAGATATTTTAGTGTTGAATTCGGGCCTACCATCTCCTTGACTTTTTTATAATTTCCTTTTGATTTGTTTTTAACACAGCATATGGTGTGCATTTTTTTATTCTGTAGAAATTGATGTATTGTGTGCTAATATATTTGTTGGCCTTGAAGAAAGAGTAGATCCTGATTTTTCTTTTTTCATTTGGAGTTGGTTTGCTGAAGTTGCGATTGATGTGTAGAACTAGCGTAAGACAATGATTTGACTTTATGTATAGAAATACCATTTGTTAATTTATTTCCTTTTCACAGTACATTTTCAAAATACTGCTCTGTTTATATTTGCTTTTGGCATCCAAAATATTCCTAGGAAATAAAGTTATCTATTACTTGGGAAAAATATTTAGAAAATAAATGATTGTCATCGTCTAAGAAAGGAATACGATATCAGGGTGCAGATTAATCTGACAGATTATACTCAGGTACTTGCGCTGTTCAAGCTCGGTCTTTTGTTTTGAAAACCGTTTATCATAATTTTTTTTTTCCGATCTTGACAACTCCATACAAAATTTACTGAGAAGAGAGAAATGTCAAGCCAACATAATGGGATACCAAGCAAAAGCACACCTTTCGTCGTAGCCGTGCTCGCGTATCACTGCCGATCAGATTTCCGTCCGTGTATCTCTCTGATCATTTTCGTTTAAATCTTTATTGGAAATTCATATACCAACTATGTCAAATAAACGGTCATCTAATTAGAGTAAATTGCAGTTTTTTAAGTTGTATTTAATAAGTGCTAATCCAATTAAAATTGAGTATGAGTGTTTGTATTTTGTAGCAACAATAACAAGTGTTAATGCCCACCTCGCACTTAACAAGTGTTGATTAAGTTTGAATAAAGTGCTAACTATCATATGCACTAATGGCACATTGAAAGACTTGAGATTTGTAGTTAAATGAGGAAGAAAAGAGTAGTGGCGATTGGAAGGGAGGATTAGCCTTGTGTAGTTAATGCGCCTTGCGCTCTCACTTTTTATTTCTACTTATAGCCGATGATTTAAAATTTTATTTATTTTTTTTGCAAAATACTCAAATTCATATAATGTACTAATAAAATAGAATAAATTTTAAAGTTATCTTAATTTTTTGATGGTCAAAGTAGAAAAAAAGTTGGTATCATTGGATCTTTTCGTAATTTTATGAGAATGCACATAAAATTTTATACAAAAATATTTGGGAAGATCTTTACACAATTTAAAAGTGAAATATATTTTTGAAAGTACAAAAAATCGGCACGAGTTTTTGAAAATTACAAAAATATTTTAAATCTAAAAATAGAAAAAAATATTTTCAGTGAATTTTTATAATTTTTGAAGCATGAATATAAATTTTTGCAGAAACAAATTTAGGAATACCCTAAAACAATTTAAACATTTTTTCTGAAATTTAAAGTGTTAAAAATTGAATGAAATATTTTGAATATTCAAAAAATATTTTGAATATTCAAAATGAAAAAAATACAACATCATTGATTTTTTTTAATAATATCCCGATCATGTATTATAAAAAATTCCATCATTGAATATTATAAAAAATTATTAAAAATCATTGAGGATGCTCAGAATATTATATTTGAACAAATTTCATGCAGAATAAATATTAGAAGACTTTCAAACAGTTAAGAAATTTAAATATATTTTTAAAAATACAAAAATAAAAGTATTAGATTTGAATTTCTTTAAAAAACATTCTAAAATTTAGAATTGAAAATTTCACTAAGGTAAAATCTACGTTTGGATCGCTTAGGAATTTGGGGAATTTCATATAATCCTAGGCATAAATTTATTGGGAAATGTGTAACTTTATGAAGAATTTGAATTATTTATAATAAATTTATGTCTAGAAATAGGAAATTCTCCAAATTCTCACTTCCATCCAAACGGCCTCAAACATTTATAAAATTTGAAACAATAAATCCGGAACTTTAGATTTTAGTGCATTCATATAAAATTTGAAACAATAAATCCGGAACGGCCTCAAACATTTAAAAACCTATCTATATTATAACTAAAATTCTTTTAATGGAGTTGTCCTCTATTGACGGAATCGAGAGACCGACTAGAAGAGAGGAACTTAATACTGCAGTCTTTCAATGAGAACTTATTTTTAGAAGGAAGTGACTCATTACTTTTCGTTGGATGACTCAAAAGATAAAGTTTTCTGAAACCTAGTTAGTTCAAAATAAGGTTTGGTCTGATTATTGATTCGATACACTTACATAGGTCACACGGTCAATGAAACGAGTAGAAAATGAACCGTTGCTAATATGTTTCAACAAAATTGCAAGCTGACTTCACAATAAAAATTTGTCCAAACTTTATATATTTAATAATTTTTTCAAATCGTGTGATTCTTTTTTTCTGTGATCCCATCAAAATTCAACAATTTTCAAAGGATTTTTTTTTTGAAAAAAGTAGCCTCTACCAAGACAGATTAAAAAGAAGTAATAAAACACATAGTCGAAGGGGGACAATGATAAAGGTTTTTACGGACAAGTGAAGAGAGATTTAGGGGTGAAAACCTCCTTACAAAGTCCTCGGATGGTTGGAATTGGCGGCTTCCATCGCCATTGCGTCGACCAAGGCTGTAGACCTGTGGTTGACATCAATAAGCTGTTGAACAATACAACATTATTATGTTTGTTGTGTTTTATATAAAATTTACATCAACGACATGTCCCTCTTCTTACAAAAGTAACCTATTCCGATCCTCAACTAAATATTAAACATAACATCTAAAGTAACCTATTCCGATTATCAACTAAATGTTAAACATAAAATCTAGATTGGTTTCCCCAAAATCTCATATACATATGAATAGTATATTTTTCTTGGCAACAATATATTATATATTATATCTTAAAGGTGTGTAAGAAATTGTTTTAAACTTTTTAGTTTTGTAATTAACTGGAAGGTACAAATGGGTTCTAACTTGCTATAGTCGTGCACTATCACGCCATTTTGATCCTTCTTTCCTTTTATTTATTTATTTTTTTCTTGAACCATCACGCAAGTTTTATTGTGAATCTCTTTCGTTACATGTGACACCTGTTATTTGTCAGAGACTACTACATTTCTTATAGCTCCGTTTGGATGAGCCCTAAAAATTAAGGAATAAAGAAATAAGGGAGTAAATTTATTATAAGCAATCTAAACTTTTCACAAAATTACACACTTCCCAATACTTCTTCCCTTATTTCTCTTATTCCCACACCATCCAAACGGAGCCATATAGAACAATTACACTTTTTTTATAAATTATATTTTCTTAGTAAAAGGAAGATAAATTTAATTATATTTGGAAATGAAAATTGCCATTAATTTTTTCACAACAAATTTACTTCTATAGTGGATTCTTTCTATAAAACAAGTTGAGTGACTGACATATGGGAACCATTAATTTGATTTTGGGTATAAGTATTAAATAAGGATAGAACATGTGCCATGTGCTTTATTTTGAAAAATAAAATAAAACAATTACATCATTTCCTTTCTATTTTTTTTGTAGTTTCCAACCATGGGAGTTCAATTCTCGTCAATTCTCAGTATGTTGATTCCGATCACAGATATTCAATTGAAATCATTTCCAATCTAACTCTTTTCCATTGAATTAAATTCATTTCTCACCACAGCACTGTTTTGAATGGTTAAGCTTGTCAAACGTTGAAACGGAACACATAACAACCCGTTTCAGTAACGGAACTAAATTGCTATTTCGTTTTCGTTTCGTTTCGTCGAACGAAACAGATTTCTGTTCCGTTTAACGTTCCGTCCTTCACTTACCATTGATTTCAGCCGATTTTCGTTTTCCTTTTCGGTAATGTTTGCAAATTTCAGTTCTGTTTCCGTTCCGTTTTCAGAAACGAAATTGATTTCTCCTTCATTTAACGTTCCGTTTGGACGGAACGGAACACGTTGCGGAACTTTAATATTGACAGGTCTACGAATGGTATACATGTGCTAACATTTAGACCTGTCAATATTAACGTTTCGTTCCGTCGAAACAGAACGTTAAATGAAAGATGAAATGGATTCTGTTTTCAGAAACAGAACTGAAATTTGTTAACGTAAATGAAACGGAACACGGAAATAGAGCTGAAATCAATAAAAAATAGAGACGAAACGTTAAACATAACATATTTCATTTCATTTGCCGAAACAAAACGGAAACGAAACAAAAATTTCGTTTCGTTACTGAAACGGAACGAAAACAAAAATTTCTATTTCCGCTTCCGGTATAAAGGTTTGACAGGGCTATTAACATTGTTGGTCATAGTCTCCTAAGTTACGTAGTCAAAGCACCTCCACAATTTTGAGGTAATAATTTTTGGTGACATGGGCAAGCCTTTTTGTACATAAACCACCTTCCAACATTTTTGTACACAAAGCACCTCCTTTCCCTGGTATTTTTGTACATGAAGCCCGTACATCCATTAGTGTGGCTTGCATAATTTTGAGGTAACTAGTTGAGGGTAAACGGCAAAGTAATAAAATTGGCCGCAGAAGACTCAAAAGGGATCGGCTAAGGCCTAAGGCCCCGTTTATCTGTGAATTAAAAATGCATAACTTAGATTATGTATATTTTAGTCACCAAATTCCTTTTACATAAAATGTCTTAAGAATAAAAATTTTATGCGCCAGCCCCTTTATAGTTTTTTTTTCAAAAATACCCTTAAAAATAATTAATAATAATATTTAATAATCGACAAATAATTAATAAATAATAATATTTAATAAGTAACAATAACTATTTAAAAATCATAATTAATAATAATAATTAATAATATTTAACAAGTAATATCAATTATTAATAATAATGATTTAATAATTATATAATAATTAAAAATAATTAATAAATAATATTTTATAATAATAAAATAATTTCTTATTGCCATTAATAATTAATTTTTTATAATTAATAATTAACAAATAATTAAAATTAATTAATAAATAATAATATTTGATAAGTAATAATAATTATTAAAAAATCGTAATTAATAATAAAAATTAATTATTATAATTAATATTATTTAACAAGTAATATTAATTATTAATAATAATGATTTAAGAATAATAATTAATTAAAGATAATTAATCAATAATAATTTTTTATTATAAAATAAATAATAATATTTATAATATTTAATTAAAAGTAATTATTAATATTTCATAATAATAAAAATGATTTATTATCATCATTAATAATTAATAATTAACTATAATTAGGATACAACATATAATACTGTTTGGATTGCTTAGGAATAAGAGGAATAGGCTATTTCTAGGTGGAAAGTATTGGGAAGTGTGTAACTTTGTGAAGAGTTTGAATTGTTTATAATAAATTTACGTCTAAGAAGAAGTTATTCTTCCTATTTCCATACGATCCAAACAGGGCCATGGAATACTAATTCAAATTAAATAATTCAAATTTAAGGGTATTTTAGTCTTTTGACATGAATATATGCATGCATTAAGTTAGTCATTCTTACTACACAACCAAACATCTATTACATAACACTACATAAACACTTAGGCATCTTAACTTATACAACTTTTTACTGCAAAAACAAACAAACGTCCCCTAAGGCTATCATTCTATTTTATTTATTTTCTTTCTGCACCTCCACATTCCACAATATGGTCTGGTGGGACAAGCACAAAATATATTTATCCAGTGACCCGCTGCATTAGTTAACACGCAGAACTGTGCGGAAGATCGATAATTTAGCATGTCTTTCAGATGGACCATTTGAATTATCGATAATATATATCGAATTTCAGAGAAATTATATCCGTCCATATCCGTGATTTTAACATTTCCTGTATGTATTTTTGCAAAGAATTGGATATAACCCCATAACCATAATCTTCTCTAGTTTGGTTTCTTGCCCCCTAGCCCCAGGTGGCAATTACCACACCGATCCCCCCTTCTTGCTATATATATATATTTCCCCAATCCCCCTTCTTAAAAGTTCCAAGGCTCTTAAAAATTAATCTCCTCTCTGACTCTCTCTTCACAGGTATCTCTCTCTCTCTCTCTCTCTCAACTTCTCAAGTCCGAGTAGTCGCGTTTTAGACTTGATTCGCTGATGTGCTTTATTATTTCCTAACAATTTGAGGGTTACAGTGTTTGAAACATATATCCTTAATACCTGGTAAGTGGTAATTCATCAGTTCGGTTCCCAAAGAAAATATATATTATCCTTGCGATTCTTTGTGTTACGTCCTACTTTTTTGTCAGGAAAATATACACCTTCTATGTTACATTTAACTAACTCAAATTTCTTAGTTTTAATTTTTGAAACAAAACAATCACTTGGATTACCTCTAGACATATAAGCGTGCAGAGTGACTTTAGTATTTGAGTAAATCATGTGGTACATACATACAAACAGTTCAAATGTGCTTACAGAATTAATTAATTTGTAGTCTCTCTCTCTTAATTAATCTGTAGTATTCATTGGTTTGGTTTGTTTCTGTTGTCAGAATTCAGGCCAAATATGAACTCTCCCAGAATTAGGTCTGCCATCCAAAAGAGAAAGTCTAGTAGAAGTTCCAGGCTACACTCCTTAAAGGTGCGGAAATTTTATATTATTATAATATAGTATTATGTTGAGTATTTTATCTCGGATCTATCTTGAGCTATGGGATTAACTGAGAGGATTGTTTTCTTATAACTTTCTTTTATTAACTAACTTGAAGGAGTACAATACTCTTACTCTCGCTCTTTTACTTCATATACTATATATCTCATTGATTCATCCTACAATACATAAACATCTCATATTTATAGGTTCTACATGTCGATTATAAGACTTCTCTAGAATATACACTAAGCATCTCTATACATACAAGATTATACTAAGTATTTCTAGAAATTTCTTCACTCTACTAATCTTTGATTTTCTAGATGCTTTATTTTCTTTAGTTGAGTCGGTGTTGACTCTTCAACATATTATATACATGCTTACCCAACTGATGAAATGAAATCCAGTCCCGCGTGGGATCGTGCAGCGCAGGAATCATAGCCGTCTGATTTAATCTCAATGGCAAATGGAGCCCCGTGCATGTAACTAGATTGATAGGCCCGAAC
Source organism: Rhynchospora pubera (assembly GCA_028095005.1). Lineage (NCBI taxonomy): Eukaryota > Viridiplantae > Streptophyta > Magnoliopsida > Poales > Cyperaceae > Rhynchospora > Rhynchospora pubera. Next base: position 182,795,852 of record CM051461.1, read on the forward strand.
CGTCCAGATCAGATCGGACGGTTCGTAGGCTGCGCTGGACGGTCCTGCGCGGGAGCGGATGGGGATTCCCCAACTGATTGGTATAGAATTCTATAATATCCAATTTAAAAGGTATTATGTACGCACATGTACGGTTACCAAAATTGGTTGTTACTTTTGTATTCTCTGTATTCAGTACTCGTGTGTATTTGATACCACAATGGTTTAGAATTATCATTTATGGTACTTGGGATTTTGCGTGTTTTGCATGAGAATGGTGCAGATACGTATGGATAAATTGACACAGCGGATGATAGATTTAATGATTCAAATGGAAGAGTGTGATCGAGATATTCAATACATTAATTGTAAGCTGCTCTATAATTAACTCTTTCTTTTACATAAATTCATAACAGAAAATTCGTATGTTTTGGTAGATTTTGTTTATTATTACTTGTGAACTTCTTATTATTTTATGTTTTTTTTTCTTAATTGTCCAAAGCTTAGATCAAGCAAAAAAAATCTCAATCACTCTCCTCTCCTTCTATTTTATGTTTGTTGCAGCAGCATTACAGAAAAGGCAGACAGGAATGGTGTCTTTAGGTGGGCCTGACAACTTTTCTCTGAACTCACAAGTCTCCAGCATGCCATGCACCATCAACCAGCAACAGGGAACCAATTCCTCTCTCTTGCTGGCAGAGCAGTTTGAGCAGCTCCAACTCAGTCCGACTCTGCAGTAGTCCCACACCACCAATAGATGCATAATGCAGCAGTAACAAGCACAACTGATGTTCGTCTACACATACAACTCTCTGTGTTTATTTTTAGTTGAGAACTGTTATTCCTGAACAATATGAAGCATATATATAATTTAATTAGATTATATCTTTTGACTAAAATTAACAAAATCATACAATCTACTATTTTGGGGGATATTGAGAATTTACAGAGAACAATGTTGTTTAGAAGTATCAAATGAACTTGCTCGACATAAGTCTGATTATTTCATACACCATCTATGGCTGCCAGAAAACTACATCATCTTAATTTTTTTTTTTTTTTAGTTTTTGCTGGTACTTAAACTGTCTGTACTATGTAGAATTATCACAAAACAATTGAAGTGGTCAAACCTGAAATCCCTTTTATTACTTTCTCCATTTCACAACTTTATTGGTTTCAGTTTGTCCAGCGGTAACATTTGCGAAATTTGCCTGTAATTTAGCAAAATTATTGTAACGGCCAATGTGCAATCTTTCATTTTAAAAAAAAGAAATAAAATAATAATATATAAAATAAATAAATAATAATAATCGTGCATCATATTTGAAATCTGAAAGATATTCTGATCTACCGTTACTAGAAGCGAATACCCGCCTTTGTTGAGTGAGACAACTAATGGAAATGTATTATAAAATATGTAGCTGTGACACCCGTCACATACAGTGACTAAACAGTACATGACGGAGTGCCCGCCGCGGATGTCTCAGCACCCGCAAGGCTTACTAATACTTAACTTACAAATTAAAATTTAATTATACATATAACAATAAACATACAGGAAGTCATATATACATTAGTACTATAATAAAATGCAAGTAGGCATATCTATATCGGACATGTAGGTTTCAAGTTTAAAAAAAAATGAAACTACTAAGACAAGCATCCAAAACGTAGTTGGGATTTACAAAGGGATTTACTTAACAGAAATAACGTACATGCACTGTATAACCAATAGATGAAGTTAAGTTGCAAATGCAAATATTTTCATAATTCAAAACAAAGAAGGTTCAAGTAATACTCAAAAGAAAAAGCTAACGTGGCCAACATAAAAATCATTCATGCAATTAAAATATACAAGAGTTGAGAACTAAATAAATCATCATTTTCATTTAGCCTTTCCAGATATACAAAAGCTTGAAATTCCATACATATATACTATCATAAAATAAAAAGAATGAAAGGGTGCTTCAAATTCAGATTCAAGCAGAATCACACCAAGTTAACATCCCAAATGTACAGATCCTAGTTTCCTAGAGTATATACCTGTAACTAAGACATGAAGATTACATATTAATTATCACAAGAAACGCTAGCTGCCTTAGTACAAAACCAAAAAGAATAAACTAATACTTGCTACCTAATTCAACTGCTCCAGTGGGCAAAAACTAGAAACTGAAAATTTATCTTTATACAAAATATAGTAGCATATACATATTTAAAATGCAAGCAGGTCCAAGGTTTAAATATGGAGCTATGTATAATTATAAAGAAGAAGAGAACCAATAAGGCTTATCATTACCAAAGATGCAATTCAAGAACTCAGTATACAACTACAACAGTAAGGTTGTAGATGATAAAAATACATGCTGATATCACAAGAGGTCAAACTATCTAGCCATCTCTCCAAAACAATATGCATTCAGATATATTATCTACTAGTTTACAAGCCTGATCCAAACTGAACTATACAACACCTGAAAATCTTATAGTACTTACCAAGTGAAAAACAGAATGGCTTATTCCCTTGCAAACACGACCCCACTCGCTAATCCTGGAACCCACAAAGTGGAAGAGTGAGATAAATAAAAATTTATCTCAGTGCGGTATTCAGTTCCAGCCACACGAACTTCAAGTACATGCTCAGAACTAATTACCGACTGAGTAAAGAGAATACATAACAATTATACAGTCAATAATACAATCAGATAGTACGAATATATTATGCAACAATTTCATATTTATGCAATGCAAGTGAGCCCGACATTTTATTCAATTCCAATTCAAATACAAATGATAACACAAGAATGTCGGCTCAATTTTGGTAACTTTCAAGCAAGGCTAGTAATCATCAATCATAATCACAGATCAATCAGACATATACAATCATCCCTCCCCGAACTCAGGGGGATCAGGACCCATTTCAAATTCCAGATACAATTTAGACAATCAGATAAACAAATATACTACAAGCTGAGAACACTACCACTCCACGGACTGGATGCCGTATAGAGTATCGGACTATAAGCGCTCATGACCGGAGTCTGGCCAGACGGGGAAGCCACTCCCCGGCTCCAAACTTAAGAACGAGTGTCTATTCAATCACACAAGTAGTATCAACTCTTCCATATCAATTCTTTCAAATTGGATAACCATTCAATATGCACAGATAATACTAAATAATATCAACACGATATAATGCAAATATGCTTGCAATTACAAACAATTCAAAGGATGTAATGCAAATAATCAATTTCTAACATGTAATCAAAGTTCTGTGGAATCCGCACCTGAAAATGCAATCAAAATCATCAAGCAAGTATCAAGCAAACAAGCCTAGTGCCTCTCTCTGAAGTATCGGCGACACCCGTTCCGACACTCGTCCCCATTCTACACAAATAAGTTCTAAGTTAAGTCCTTACTCAAACAGCAAAACAAGAAAGCAATGAAAATCCAGCACCTATTTACCAGCAAATACATAATAAAAACAGCACACAAAACTGAAATTTCAGGAGTATAAACTGAAGTTCCAGCAATACCCTCAGTAGTAAATACATAAAAGAAGCTATATAAACTGAAATTTCAGCACCTAATTACCAGAAAATAAAGAAAGACAACAACGAACAAAAATTCCAGCAGTACATACCAACAATAAAATCAGTCTCAAGTTATTCTTGAAATCAACTAATGAAGATAATTGAATTCTCCAAAATCTTACACTTGACTGGTTTTCAAGGAAATTGGTAGAAAAATTTAAGGAAAAAAGTTTTGAGAATTGAAATTACTTAATAAAACTCTAGTAATAAATATATAGTGCAAACTTATTGGTTGTTGCCCCTAATTTTGAACTCGATTCCAACATATTTTCAACACTGTTCATAAAACCCTAACTCAAAATCAAAGCTACTTTTCACAGCTGATCAAAAAAAAAAATAATTGCTAAGTTTCAACGAAATGGAATTAAAATCACTTAAGAGCTACTCAAATAGATGATTCTTACTTTCTCGTTGATCCTTGAAGATAATCCGAATCAGAAACAGCAACTTAAAATTTCAGTTTTGCAAGAAGTTGAAAGAGAGTTTGCTTCACTATCTATTTCTGATTTTTCCAGATTTTTGCTTGGATTTTTTTTTTTTTGTGGAAATTTGTTGCGTTATTGCAAGAGAGAGAATGCTTGGTTTGGGGAAAAAAAGGGAAAGGCAGAAACGATGGGGGAATGAACTAAGGAAACATATCCCAAAGACTTAGTGGCTGGTTCATTCTAGATGGGAAATCAATTTGGGGTGAACATGGTGTATGGTTGAATAAATGGACTATAGAATAATTATGACAATGAGGTCCCACATGGAATAGATAGAAATAAGAATAAACCATAAAAGCACAATTAATAATGTACCCAAGTGATATTCATAAAATCAGCCTTTTCTTTTTCTAAAACGTCTTCTAATCTTTGACAAAATAAATGCAAATTAGCATTTCTAAACATATTTGAACAACCAAATAATTTTCAAGCATTACACAATAAAATAATCAAAAAGAGAAAATAAAATAATCAAGTCAAAGGGAACAAATTTCAGAAATTATATAAAAAAAATCAGAGTATTACAGTAGCTGCATCGCATGTTTATATTTTTATTTGGAAGGAAAATTATTGATGTTTTATATTTGTCATTATTATTTTTATCTGGATTTTATGAACTGTCTTCAAATCCAATATCTTTTTTCCCAATAGGTCATTACTCATTAGCCATTATTTCTCTTTACAGTAATCATACTTTATGCTTTGATGTTTATCGTATATATGCACATTAAAAAAAAAAAAATTCTAGACTATATTCCTCAGGTCTGAGAGGTTGTTATGTGCCTGATTAGACTATGTTTCTGGATTTATAATTTTTGTGATTTTCCGTAAAATTTTGGAAAATGTTCATGGTCTGATATTAAAACTGAGAAATAAAATGAAGAATTACTTACGCACATTTGTGGGTGGTATAGATATAGATTCTGGTAGGGTTAATTAAATCTTGGGGAAATCTAAAACTGAAACCAGATCAAGCTTGGAATTACTAGAAATTTCATATTCTGGTCGCTATACAAATTAACCAACAATATGTTTTTTTTTTTTTTTTTCAAAAAGATCAACCTTTGATGCAAGGCTTTGGATAAGATGGAGAAAGAAGAAAGAATAAATAAGGAAGAAGGTTGCAAAACTGTTTTCTTGGGACCCAAAATGGAAGAAGAAATGAATCAAGAAAAGGGAGAAGCGAAGATAAAAAGTACCTTCGAAAAAGGACTGAAATAAATGACCAGAGGAGCTTTAGGACGGTATCAAGAAGTCTAATTAGGGAGGTGTTTGGGGGTTTATACAGGCAGAATAAAAATAATATTATCAATATTATCTCAACTAAGAAATAATTAGGAAGGTGTTTGGGGAATTGGGGGTTTTTATTCTTACGGGAACAGTATGTTCTGAAATTGGAAAATAGTCCATTTTACTAGATAAATGATTCTTAAATATGTGACCCGTCGGTACAATTTCCTCTCAATTGTACAAATTCATTTTTCGGCCCTGTTACATTTGGACCATACATTAGCTCAGACATATGAAATAATTATTTGGAACTTATCAATTTTGTTCCGTCTAATAATGAAGGACCTACTTTGACTAGGAATGTAGAATTTGAATTGAACGAGTTTTGTTGGTCAATATAACAAATACTCGTGCACATCTGGTCAATATTGCATTTTCTATTTTTGGGTGGAGTTCTAGCACATAAAAAGATCATGGATATTATTGAACTCAAACGTTCATTATGATAATTAACGAGAAACAAAAGATCAAAAGATCGCAATATTTTTTTTTGCGAATATTTACAAAATTTTACATAAACTAATTGATTATATTATATATTTTTATATGTTATTACCAGCAATGGAACTTTCGACATATCTCGAAAATCGAAATAATCAACACCTTACAGGTCTAAATGTTATAAATTATTAACGTCGCTATCTATGGTCATATCTGTAAAAAAAATGTTAGTATAAAGTGACCATGCCAGCATTAGTAATTTTCCAAAAAACAAAATGACAAATGAATTGATAATAGCAACGATTAAAAATGCCTAATTTATAATAGAAACAAAGTTAAGCTTTATCTCAAGAAATTTAACCCTACAAAATCGCATAGTACATTTCAATCATCTCTAAGACTCTAATTTCTACATAAAAGTTAAATTAATTGGGTCAGCCATTTATAGTTCTTTCTTTTTTAGAATGAGATGAAAATTTAGATCCTTAAATCATCTCAATAACTAACATTGATTATTGAATTGTATCCTTTTAAATAGAGAATAAATCTTTAACCAACTGTTTTATACGCGATTGTCTACGGAGACTACCACTAATACTAATACTCACAGGGAGAAATCACACTTTTACAATACTTCATGAATACATGTACGTAATAGAAAGTTCAATCATTGAAAGAGGTGGTTAGGCGCCACTTATTCCAAAAAAAGAGAAACAAATAGTCAACGAAAGCAACAGTGCACATAAAAGAGTTTAGAAGGCCATTTCAAAACATGAGTAGTTGGAAATATATACGGTATATATGGATATGCGGCGAAGGATAGCAACTACATAAATGATATATCTATTGCTGGATGCAGTACACATTCGACAGACATGGGGTTTATTATATACAAGTCATCCATAGATCAAGCCATCAAACTAGTTGATTATCAGATTGCTAGTAATTCCATAATAATTAAGACCAATGTTATTTCAAAAGGTAATTCACCGACTGCAGTAGGAGCAATATAGTAACACAAATTGAAGCTATGAAACTTCTTTTGGATTAATAAACATTATCTATTTATGATTCTCTCTTGTCTCTTCATATTTAAATTCATTCAAACCAGCAGAAGTCATCTAATTAATTAATCTCCCTGATATCCTGTTAGAACTGAGGCAGGTTGCTACTAGAATTGTTTGAAATAAAATAGTGACAGAGGAGCAACAAAAGAAACCAATAATCTATATCATAGTAGCAGAATAATCGGAGCATTATTCCATTTATAGATACATGGAAGCCACTATTCCACTCACTGTGCCCTTTTATAAATAGGAATTCTTTGGGCTTGAAATTAAGCATAGTGACTGAGGTTTTAGACACAAAAAACAATGGGGAGAATGATATGTTCTCTGCTTTATCTGGTTTTGTTTATATCGGCAGCGGTCTTTGGAAGCTCTTCTGCTGCTAGTAAGAGGCTAGCGGCAGAGCAGCCCTTGTCTCAAATTGCTATTCATAGAGCACGAATGATGCTCGACAGCTCGGCATCTATTCATGCATCTCCATCAGTACTGGGATTACAGGTATAACAAATCGTCTTTGGTCACATGTCAGTCTCACATTGTGCAATTTATAAAATGATGGAATCATATATAAGCTTATTTCATGAGGTATCAAGAGTTTGTAACCATGTTTTATAGCATAAATATTAAGAGTACTAACTCTTACCATGTTAGCAGAGTCCATGTTTAGTCTCTGGTAATCTGGTCGATGATGATTTTATATTTCTTTAGTAAAAGAAAGATCAATTCAATTATATTTGGAAATGAAAATTGCCATCAATTTTTGCACAAGAATTTTACTTCTGTAGTGGATGCTTTCTATACAACAAGTTGAGTGGCTGACAAATGGGAACCATTAATTTTGATTTTGAGTATAGGTATTAAATACGGATAAAACATTTGGGAGCAAAAATGGAACATTGTGCCATGTGCTTTATTTTGCAAGTCGGATATCTATTATATCATATAATGATATGAAATGTTGAGATCTTTTTATAATTTTATAGAAAATAATTATTTCAAGGCACCCATAATTTTATTTTATTTTGTCTGCAGGGACAAGATACAGATGTTGTAACCGTGGAGTACAGTTCATCTAATGCCAGCTCTAATGATTGGATTGCAGTCTTCTCCCCAGCCAAATTCAAGTAAATTATCTCTCTGTCTCAACCTATTTTTTTTTTTTTTTTTGGCCCCCTTTTCCCAAAACTTTGTAAGTTGTATTTGTACATGACGATTCCCAGATAAGATTAGCAACATTTCGAATGGTATACATGTGCTAACATTGTTGGTCCTAGATACGCTCATACGCAGTCAAAACTCTTCACATTTATCGAACACCTTGTGAGCACCATGTGCAATGCACCGAGGGAGGGTTTTCTTTTACCCGTGGGCCTTAGCCATACCAGTCCATTAAAAAAAAAAAGCGCTAGAAGGAGGGCTTGAACCTCCGACCTTGTGGTTAACAGCCACACGCTCTAACCAACTGAGCTATTCCAGCTTACTTGCACATTATATTCACCATTTATTTAAAAACTATTATAAAACATCCCTAGACTGTTTTGGGTTATTCGTTAAATGGATTATGCCAGGGTTGCCCACTTGCATTTATAGTTTTCTTTTCCACTGTCCAGGCAAAAGGATTGCAACAATTGGAAAAAGTAGTTTCCAATTATCTTATATAAACTCTAAAATATTTGGTGTATTCTTTTGTTCTGAACGTATATAATATTTTATTTTCTCCTTTTTGATTCAGCGAGTCAATTTGTCCTGACACTAGCGGCAAAGGGCAATCCCCTTTTCTATGTACGGCACCAATTAAGGTCTGTTTCAACAGAAACTTACGTGTCCTTTTCAAAAAAAAAAAAAAAAGAAAACCCACAAACTTACTGTGGTAACTTTTATGGTTCTATTGGGTAATAATTTCTCTTCTTTTTTTATTTTTCATTTCATAGTTTCAATGGGCAAATTATTCTTCAAGCTACCTGAGTTCAGGAAAGGGGTCGCTTCAACTTCAGCTGATCAACCAGCGTCAAGATTTCTCATTTGCATTGTTTACTGGTGGCATGTCTAAGGTACAGTAACTGACTCCTATCAGCATAATTAAGTACTTTTTAGTAATTTCACTACTGTTGTATCATATACCAGTTTTAATGGACTTGACTTTTAGTTAAGTCAAAAAAATATCATCAAAGATATGTAAACCAATAATCTTGCGTCCTAATGCTATATATTTTGGTTCACCGATCAATTGCTGTTGGACATTGATTTTGATATTATTGCAGCCAGTACTGGTTGCTGTTTCGAACACAATTTCCTTTGTGAATCCAAAAGCTCCGGTATTTCCACGCCTTGCACTAGGAAAACAATGGAATGAGGTATGTTTGCTTTTTCTCTTTTCATTTATGGTACATACATATAGTTAATTTACACACTTGTAGGGAAAAAAGAGATTTTATTAGTTGTTTTAAATACTTTGTTAGCTGTATGTACTAATTACAAACAGCAAAAAATTAAATTGATGAAGTTTATTGACAGCAAACTTACATAACAACCATAACAACCAATACAATTCTTATGAAACCTCCCAACACAGTACTTTATTTGTAACTGCACAGAACAAACTCAGACTCTATAATAAATAGTTTCTTTTACCACTACTAATATCTTAAAACAAATGACTTGTCAATGAACCACTGTGGTTTGTGGTAAACTGATGAGTACATCTTTTAAACTTGTTTCACACGTTGCATAAAAGAAGCTAATGATTCTTGATCTACTCCATATAACAATTTATCCTTTCTTGGGCCAGATAACTGTGACATGGACAAGTGGATACAGCATCAGTGAGGCAGTACCATTTGTCGAATGGGGAAAATTTGGCGGTGCTCCTGCACAAACACCAGCTGGGACCCTAACCTTTAGTCAGAACAGCATGTGTGGTATGGTAGATAACTCAATATATTAAGGAGAAGATCTAAATTTGAGTCTTGATTATTATTAGAAAGCTACATTAGGGATTGTTACAGATCAGTAAAATTGAAAAACCAGGCATTGCAGCACCAGTGGTATTGTACCCAATTCACGAGCCCAGTGTAACATTCACCTTTTCTGCTTCCGGCATGCCATTAAATAATTGCACGGTAATTGAGAAAAATTTGAATGAAAGGAGGGATGTGTTTCGCAAAATTGAACTTCACTATTTCTAATGGTTTAATTTGGTCTAAGGTCTGGAGGTAGTACTGTTCCAAACCAGCAATTAGGAACCTGACATAAGTCGCAAGCAACATCATATGACAATACTGATATTTTAGTCCGCCAACAATGATAACACAAATATATATTATAAGAAACTTATGGAAGAGGATGATTTACTGATCTGTTTTATTGCATATAGGTGCACCTGCTCGTACTGTCGGCTGGAGAGATCCTGGATTCATACACACCAGTTTCCTTCATGGATTATGGCCTAACCAGATGTACACATCTTACCTTTTTTATAATATTATGATAATATGTTATGTATCGCTTGCACTCTTTTTAATCATATCAAACCAGCATATCATACTCTAATAATTACACCCTTTGTAGATTCATAATAATCTAGGCCTCATCAGCATGGTATATATTGATCACCAGAAGTTTCTAATTGAACCTAATTTTTCATATTGAAGCTTTAGCCATCCCTTAATTCTAAGATACCGTCTCAAGCCAGTCCAAACAAGCTTTAGTTTTCCTTGCTTGGTTAACAATGATGATGGACATTATAAAAAAGGCACAAACTGCGGGATTTGGTTCTTGATAACTAGTGCATCTGTTCTTCTGTTTGAAGCGTCTTAAGGATGTGAAATGCATTTACCTGTAGTGCATTTCTGCCCTAAAATTTTGTACATAATTTGTATAATAATTCAAATTATATTTCAGGTACTATTACAAGGTTGGCCATCAGCTGTCAAATGGAACTATTGTATGGGGCAAGCCTTATTCTTTCAAAGCACCCCCTTTCCCTGGTCAGGAATCGCTCCAAAGAGTAGTTATTTTTGGTGACATGGGCAAGGTCAGATATCGAAATATTTCTGAAACTATATAAAAATACAGTTTCTATTACAGACCAGAAATCTGGTAATTTATCAGTTTCTTCCATATTTTATTATAACAGTGCAATTAACGTGCATCATCTTGATTTGTTGTAGGCTGAAAGGGATGGATCAAACGAGTATTCCAACAACCAGCCAGGGTCACTGAACACAACTGATACACTTATCAAGGATTTGGATAATATTGATGCGGTTTTCCATATAGGAGATATTACCTATGCTAACGGTTATCTCTCTCAGTGGGACCAATTCACTGCTCAAATTGAACCCATTGCATCTCACGTTCCCTACATGCTGGCAAGGTTTTTTACTTATTTAATCTCGTAGTCTCTGTAAACGCCTTTTATGTCCTCTATGTTTGGGAAGTGTCATGTAATGATACATACATAATGATAAGCTATTGGTCTATTATTGAGGAAGAACTAAATGAGATACACCTCAGCGATGGGAAAGAAAGTATAAACAATTAAGAAACTAATATGGTTGATGATATGAAATCACTTTATGTAGCTAGTCCTTATTTTTGTTATCTGTTTGTATGCAGTGGAAACCATGAGAGGGACTGGCCTGACTCAGGGTCTTACTATGATGTAAAAGACTCTGGAGGCGAGTGTGGTGTGCTAGCTGAGACTATGTTCTATGTGCCAGCTGAGAACCGAGCCAACTATTGGTATGTTTGTTGAGATTTGAGCCAATTATATGGCAATTTGTGCCAGACGCCTGGATTAGCTTTAATTAGGCTGCCACTGGTCAAATTGGGGTAAATTGATTGGCCAACTGTATAGATAATATACATGGTACCAACTTTAGTATCTGAGATTTTGATGCCTTGTTTTGATAATTGTATTAAATAAACATCTAATTGAAAATGAGATCAAAAGTAACTTACATAACCCAAAATGATCAGTATAAAATTATGAAACATTCATCCTGCCATCACTTCAGCCACTTACAAAATGTTGAATGTATGCATCTCTTTTATTCCAGGTACACTATCGACTATGGCATGTTCAGATTCTGTATTGGTGACACAGAGCACGACTGGACAGAAGGTTCAGAGCAATATAAGTTTCTTGAGGAATGCTTTGCCACAGTTGATCGGAAGCACCAGCCATGGCTCATCTTTGCAGCCCACCGTGTGTTGGGTTACTCTTCCAGTTCTGGGTATGTTGCAAAGGGCTTAACTGGAGAACCTAATGGCAGAGAAAGCCTTCAACCATTGTGGCAGAAGTACAGGGTTGATCTCACATTTTTTGGCCATGAGCATATGTATGAGCGCACATGCCCAGTGTATGAGGTTAGTGCCGTACCACATTAAGTAGTTTATAAAAGAATCATACTTTCATAATGCTCCTCAGAATAAATTACAAAGGACTTCTCTTTAACTGTTTTTATTGATCCAAACAGAACCAATGTGTGAACACCAACAAAACTCAGTACTCTGGTACGATGAATGGTACCATCCATGCTGTGGTTGGAGGTGGAGGGAAGAGCTTAGACGACTTCAGCACCCTGGTACCAAGCTGGAGCCTGTATAGAGACGTAGACTTTGGATTTGTAAAGCTGACAGCCTTCAACCATTCTTCTCTCCTTTTTGAATACAAGAAGAGTAGAGATGGTCAGGCGTATGATACATTCACTATTACTAGAGAGTACAAAGATGTGCTGGCTTGTGTCATTGATAGCTGCCCTCCTAAAACCCTATCCTCTTAAAAGGGCAAATAATTATGGGGCCGTTTGGATCCCATGGGGATTTTGAGGAATTTCATCTTCCTACCATAAATTTATTATGAACAATCCAAACTCTTCACAAAATTACACACTTCCCAATAAATTTATTCCTAGGAATTGCAACTTCCCCAAATTCCCCAACTTCCTAAGCGATCCAAACGGCCCCTACAAGAGGTTATGAGCTTGAAGGTTTGACCAAATAATGTTTTTGTCATTTTGTGTGTTCTTCTTCATCCTCTTCCTCATTTTTGTTTTCTTTATTTCTTTCTTCTATATATTTTTGTTTTATTTTATTTTTTGCTGTGAATGTTTGATTGATTATGGTAATGAGTTAAATTAAGTTGAATTTCGTTTTCCAATTAGACATAGTTGAATAATTTTGAAGTGAAGAGTAAAGTTCTAAGTTTACTTTAATGAAATTAGAGGTGCCGATTATTGATCTGACCCAACGATTTACTTATATCCAATCTGATCTGCAAAGCTTCTGCTAAAAAATAAATTGTTTTGAAGATGTAATTTTACAAAAAGAAATAACAGCACATAATTAATACAAAGTATCTTACCCCTATCTCTTGCTGCAAGTAAGTTTATTAGTTAAATAGATATTAAAAAAAAGATTATTACTTAAATATCAATCTACCGTCTACATTTAGGCTTGGCTAGTTTTTTCCTTAGTTTTTTCTCAGCCTTAGGCACCTTGGTAATTCGTGCCTCCCTCTTTTCCTCCTTCACCTTCTTTTTGTTCTCTTTGCGTGCCGTTTTTCTCTCCTCAGGCCTCACTTTCTCTCTTTTCTCACCCTTTTCCTCCTCATCTGAACTAGCACACAATTCGTCCCCACTTGATTCACCATCGATTTCTTCTGGCTGGTTGGTGATTTCTTCTCTCTCTACTTGCCTATCTTCTCTGGTTTTCTCTCTTGTGTGAACAAACCCTTGAAAGGGCTTATCATACATAGCAGTGGGGAAAATGGTGTCATCCTTGGCAGCTACATATTCTCTTTCCAAAATCTTTTGCTGGACCTTCTCTAGATACTCATCCACAGACTCATCAGAAATTTTCGGGTCAATCACAAAATCAAACAGCTCCTTGACTGACATTGCTGCAACTCCATGCTTTTTAAAGAAATCAGTAACATGCAGACAATCTTCATTTAAGAACTTCAGAGCTAACTGGTGGTCCAGATGAACTGATTGAGACACATCAATAATGTATATATGACCATGGAAATAAAGAATGTTGTATTCACTCAAGTCTCCATGAACCAGCTTGCACTCCTGATACAAGGTTCTCATTGCTGTGATAATCTCAACATAACTCTCCCGCAACTTTTCTTCAGGCAAATTGGCATCCTTCAGTCGTGGTGCAGCGCATCCCCCTTTTCCAATGAACTCTATCACCAAAACATTCGATTTCAAGAGCAGAGGTTTTGGGCATCTTATTCCAGCAGCTTTTACACTAAAATTAAGAAATATACATGTTTCAATAAAAGAAAAAGGAAGCAAAAAATAAATGATCGTGCTACTCAGTTTTGAATTTACCGTTCGAGGTTGCGCCTCTCTTTCTCAGCCCAAGTTTTGACCATCTTGCGGGGATTGCGCTTGCAGTATCCACGGCTGAAACGGCGATCTCCCCGGACATACCGGTCACGATTCTTGAAGACGAGAACAGAAGTTTTGTAGACTTTTATAGCTAGCTCCTCCTTACCATCAGATTTTGTAGCATGATAAACATTAGCCTCTTTCCCAGTAGCAACACAGCCATTGATTTCATCAAAAACACCCTTGTTTATCATCTTGAGTAGAATCTGTCGTGTTCTGTTGTCTATTGTCTGCTCGACAGTTGCTCGATCAGCCTTGTCAGTTTTCTTAGTCTTTCCAATTGCCGTCACTTTAATACTCTTTCTTATTCCAGTTTTAGCTAAATTAGACATCCCTACATTCATTGGCTCTTCCAATTCCTCCAAAGGATCGGCATCGGCTCTGTTATGAGACGTGCATCTCTGGCTCTGATTAGATAGCGGTTGGACTTGGAGGGTTTCCATGAGGTCGTGGTGCTCTCTATCTTCTCCTCCTGCCTCTGTTTCATGCGTTGATATATAGCGTTTCGTCTGCCGCCGCTTCCTTCATCTCTCTTGTATTCTCGAATTTAATGAAGCGCGCTTCAGAGAATATATATAGTATAATAAACCCTAGTAATATTAACAGGCAGGAGGGAAGGCGCTGCTTTCCCACGCGTCGAATTAGCTATCACGCCAAAATTTAATAATAAATGACAATTGACAAAAATATCCCTTCCCTTTACGAAAAGAACTGCTGTTTGGGGTTATATAACAAGGCCCAAGCCCAACTCGCACCCTCTAACGCAAATAACAAAACAAAATGTTCCATTCCTTCCGCTCTGAAAAATTAAATAACCCCTGCTGTGCTATTTCTCGCATCTCTCCTAAATTCTCAAAATCAACTGTACAAATGAGATGCGAGTCTTAGCCTTGTGTTTCATGGAGGTACTTTTCCTTTCCTTTCTCCTAGCCTTGTGTTTCATGGCTTGTTTTTTGTTCACTCGCTAATGCGCGCCAACTGTTTGTTGAAATGCTCAAGTAAATTTTGTTGTTTTTCCTGTCTTAACTTCTAATTTGAATACTTTATTTTGGCCGAATAGCCTTGAATTCCTTCATAACATATGAAAGTGCTTGGTGAATCAAACAAATCAAATGATCAATTAGTCCAACATGATGACAATTGACAACATAAGAGGACAAGAGACCAAGAAAATTAATCAATGGCTATAGAAAAATACTTCACAAAAAGTATCTCTTCTTGATTAAACTCATGTCTATGCATCCTTTCATGCTTTGTGTTTACCACACTGTCGCAGTATTGGAATTATGCATTCTTCTAGGTTACCTGTAAGTTAGAGCTGGGAGCTGATCTCACATAAGTTCTGATTTGTTTTGTTAGGAGTGTCATTTCACCTTTTTTTTTTATTCAGTTGTAATTAAGCTTTGCTTTCATAGTGAAAACTGGCATTTATGCTTTGGTTCTGTAGGATTTGTTGCAAGATTTTCGGTAGCTTTTTTTTTCGTAAGTTACTTGTATTCTGGTGCCAGAGTGCAAGTGTCCACATCCATATAATAACAACAATGGAATGTTATGTTTTTCAGATTCGATGGAGCAGCAATTGTGTTGGATTACAAAATTGCTTTTCTGCCTGTGATAGCGGTAGTCTGATTGCTGTCCACCATGTCATTCACCGGTGGCTGCTAGTAGTGAAGATTGGAAGAGGGTAAGTTTAGACCCGAGAAAATATAAATTAATCTCCTCTCAGAATCTATAATCAAAGTGCCTGCTAAATATGAGCAAAATAATTATCATAACGACTAATTTTGTTGCAGCTGTTTGCAATGACAACTTAATTGATATTTTGTAACAGCTCTTTTAGCATATTATATTTGCCTTTCTCTCTGGCTGGTAGATTAAATCAGATTTATTGCACTTATTTCAAACTGCAGAATTGACACTAGCATTGGATGGCTCGGCAAACACTACAGATTCTAGTAATTGTGTATGAAAGATGTGATGGATGTCCAAATTGACACTAGCACTAGTTCCTATTTGGTTGATGGGTCTTGATCTTTGAATCATTGCTGGATACAATTAGCTGGAGCTATGTTATAGTCTTTTATTTTTTTACACCCTTTTTAGGGGAGTGGAGGACTGTTGGAGATCTGATATATAGAGGGGAGATTGGTTTTGGAAGTTGTTCCTGCCAGAAGGTGTATATCGAAACCATGAGATGGCTCATATCTTTGATTCAGTATATTTGGGATCAGGAGGCATTTCTGTTTTGCATTGGTTGTTGTCAAGGAGTCGATCTGCTACCTGTTTGGTAATGCATGGTTACTCAAAATATCGGCCAAACCTTAGAATAAATGCTTTACTTGAGAACAGTGAAAATAACAGTTAAACCTTGGAATAGTTCTTAATTGAAGCCTCTAATGGTAGCTAATTATTTTTTACTTGCCTTTTTTTTTTTTTTTGAGGAACTAGGAAAATGACCTTAAATGGTAGGTATTTAAAAAAAAAAAAAACTAACCTTCACCTCTATACACTTTTTAAGTTAAGTTGTGAATATTCTCCCTCAAAGGTGATTGATTTATATTATCTTTACTTTGTGGCAATCGGATCTAGGGTATAAATAAACATGGGCACAGATGAAAAGGCCTATCACTTACCTAATAGGCCTAGGCACAAATGAAACTTGGACTAATTAATCTTTTTTCAGATTTATACTTGGGCCGCATTTTCCAAAAAATTAAAGCGCTTGCCTGAGCTTTTGAGGCTTATATTTATCCCTGCTTTGTGGTGTCTTGTGTGCCTCGTTTGGTCTGTCAACTCTAATTTATCTCTTATCACTATATCCTTCTCAGACTTTATTTTCTTTTATTTTCCTTTTCTCTGAACAAGCCTTTTTCTCTCCTTTTCTCAGGTATCTTTCCTACCTCATCGTCCTTAATATCTCATTATTGATTGCTTTTTATTAGCTTAGAGTGAATTTTATGGTATTTATAAGATTAAGGTATCAAATTACCTTGTCTATTCCAGTTAGGTTTTGTGACTAATTTTGATCGTTGCGGAAACAGATTAGCTTGGATATGGGAACACGAGTTGATTTTCAGTTTCATATTAGGTTTTTCCTGCTACAAAACTTGTAAGCTTGTTAAAGATTGACCAATTGTTTGATGGTACTTGTAAGATTATGGTAGGCAAATCTTCCTATTCTAGTTGGGTTTTCTGACCAATCTTGATCCATGCGGAAACAGGCCAGCTTTCATGTGCAAACACGAGTTGATTTTCAGTTTCGTTTTGGTTTTTCCAAATAAAAATTTATATGCTTGTCAAAGCTTCAACAAAAAATTTATCATCTTTTCATTCTTCTATTTCTTTCCCCTCTTTGTTAATTAAGAATCTCACAGCTATTCGGGTTATTCTTTGCTTCAGGGTTCTGCACATTACTTGTTTGACAAAACTCCTGAAATAAACTGAAAATGTCTGGTGAAATCAGTGATTTACCTGATGCACTGCTTCTCCTAATCATGTCCCTGTCACTGATGACGGCAAAAAATGCTGTGCAGACTAGCTTATTCAACAAGAAATGGAAGAACCTGTGGACCTTGTTGCCTCATCTATATTTTGACTCGAGAGAATTCGAATCTGATGCGAGATTTTGTGATTTTGTGGACACCATGCTGTCCCGTCGCGAGACTCATCTGGAGAAGTTTGAGCTCTGGTGCAAGCAACTCGGACAACACCACTATGCATCAATCCAGAGATGGATCCATTATGCCGTGCAGCACAAAACTAAGGTACTTAGAGTCAATGTTTCCACTACCAGCGTCGTTTCCTATTGCATCTTCAATTCTGAATCACTTGAGGAGATGGATCTGGTTTCAGAAGAGCTTCAATTGCGTGACATTAGAGAACCTACATTCATGGTTAACCTTCCCAGGCTCAGAAAATTGCGACTTGAGGGTGCAGGATTTTGGCTGGTTGACGGTTTTTTAGAGAAGCTTCTGTCGGGGTGCCCCGTGCTTGAAGATCTCTCACTGTCTTTATGTGGATTCAATCTATGGGAGCCCTTTAGTTTATTGACCAAAAGGCTAAAAAGTTTGACAATTGCCAAGTTTCCTGGTGCATTCATTCAATCCAACAGTGCTCCTAATCGTAAGCTTTTGTACTACTCTCGGTCAGTTGAAGGGCTGGCTCGAGTAATCAATCTGGAGTTGTCATCTCTGGTAAACATGAATATGTTCTTTCACGTAGTTCAGCCTCTAGAGATTGAATGCTACTTGGGTAGTATTCTTTCAGGCATTTCAAATGTGGAAATGCTTCAGTTGTGCCTGCACATACCAAACCCGGTATGTGACTCGATTATTAATTTTTAGTTGCATGAAACACTCACAACCACATTGTCTGCTTTGTAGCTACATCAGTCAGAAATAATATGTGAAGGGCATTTCCTAAAATTGAAAATAAATAAATGAACATACTAAAATACTGCTGCTTTTGATAGTGGTGGAACCAAAATTGTAGAATTACAAAAATTCTTCTTTACTCTTTCAACCAGTCTCATCTATAGGCTATAATGATATATTATTTCTTGACAAATGTTTTTAATTATGTTAAACCTATTGATCATAATTTAAAAGAATAACTAAGATATTCATGCATTTAATGTTGTGGATGCTGTTGGTGTTATATTGGATTTAGTCATTAGGGAGTTGATAACGCTAATGCACTGGTACCAGTAGCTAGGGTGCCAGTGCAGATGCGGAGTTTATAGTTGTGTTTTTGCTTCTGGTAAATGGAAGTGGTAGCTCGAAACAAAGCTCCTCATGCAGTCTGAAGTTGAAAATATGAGATCCTGAGTTAGCTGCCTAACCATAAGCCTAACCATAAATTCTGGTGGTTTTGCTAATTCATAGATACTGAATGGTTCTTGTTTCCTTTATGCTTGATTGCGCATTTTAGGCTGTTGGGCTATCTTCCCTTGCTGTTGGATTATAAGAATTTGTAGTTTACTTTCTGAGCTTGTTATTTTGTAAAAATGCAGGAGTTTGATTTGTTGGGCCAATTGACATTGTCTTCAACACTGGGTAACTTAAAGCATTTGTCCATTTGTGGATTTTTTGAAAGGGATGGATTTTACTACTTATCTGCCCTTTGGCAATATTTGCCTAATCTCAAGGAACTCACACTGCGGCAGTGTTGTCAGGGTTGTCCCTTTATTAAGGTAAAGGTCTTAAACTAGGTGCAAGATAATTGTATGTTTATCCATGCAAGGGTATATTTCATTTTATCGGTTGGTGTAATAATAACTATCCTTTTCTGTGAAAAGTAAAATTGAAAAATGTGTGCCAATGCCTTGTTAATTTGATTTTTGGGTAATCATAAACTTGAATTACCTGTAAAGGTTATGGACTCAGTCCAGATTATTGCCTATTTACAAAATCGTGGGTTTGAGATGCATCCATTTCACTGAAGGAATTAAAATTCTGGCGAAATCTCTCAGAAATATTTTGGTGTTCTTTTGTTTTTGGCGGAAAGTTGATTTGGATGGTAGTTGTTATATTTGCTTTGTTTCTGTTATACGAGTTTGTAAAATTTCTATAGTTACTTTTCACAGATGTTTCTGAAAGCCATATTTTTCTTTTCAAATATGTTTATCAATGGTCTTAGTTTGTTTCTGTTCAGGATAGAGTCAAGAACTGGAAAGAAAGTTCCTGCATTGTATTAGATGAAAACATGGAAGTGTGGGGAAAAGAACTAGCCAAATGCAGGAAGCTCAAGAAAGTTGACGTTCGCATTACAAAAAATAATGATAAAGTCCAACGGATGGTGCATGCTTTGCTCAAGTGTTGGGGGGATCTCAAAGATGTCCATATGTGCATTATGAGCTGCAGTTAGCTTGTGAGCAGGCTAAAAAGACTTGTTTCCTGTTTTAGTACTTAAGATAAAATTGTGTGGTGTGTGCCTTGCCTTGCTTTGCTTTGTATTTTGGTTTTCATTTCTTGTGCCTCATGCTGTTTTAATGATTTTGGCATTTCTTTGGATTTTATTGTTGACAGCTAAGATGAAAAACTGGTTTCTTTCTTTTATCAGGTGCAGGATATGGGCGTCCTTTTGGTTACTTTTTTCCCTGGAACTTTTGTTAATTACAATGGGCTTCTGAGCTAACTTGTTCAATATTTAATGGGAGCTGAATAGTAGCTGCATCATGTTTTCTTAAAATAGTAGCTGCAACGATCCATATTTACGGGTTTTTTTTTGCAAACAGTACAACTTTGTGCTGAAGGATATATCCTACTATGCTAAGCAATTTTTTGAGGGGGCATTTGGCAACACCATAAGTCAGCGAGTTTAGAGATTAGAGTTAGTATTTTTTGAATTAGTGTTTGAGATGAAGTAAATATTAGTTCTAACATGAGTACTAACTCTGTTGATCTCAAAGTTATTTGACAATTGTAGGTTAACAAGTTAGGTTACTAATCTAAAAGTTTGGCTAATCTCATGTAAACCGTTTACTTTTCTTTTGGGTTTTTGAGATATTTGATTTAAAGGAAAATAAAAGCAGGTTCTTCTTAAAACATTAGGTGCGTATAAAATAAGTACACTTCATCCCTGACTAAAGTTTTTCAGCGTTTTTTTCCAAATAGATTAAGCTTCATTTATTATCATAACTTCATAAGCTATAGATTCCAGAGAAGAATTTCGAATTTCAGAAATTGGTCAATCAATAATTTCTCCCTCCTGACACTCCATCAAATACAAATTCGCACATATTCTTTTTCCCAGTTCGGTCCCTTTATCCTTATATTCACACCTCGCACTTCACTCTTGTTCTGTTTTTCTCCACATTTTAATTTTAATTTCTGTTCTTGTTCCCTTTTCTCCATTGTCACTTGTTGAATTGTTTGAGGATAAGTAAAGCGCTAATAGTTATTGGAAAAGTAAACACAGATGGCGCATTTCATGGGGGAGAAAATGTTCATTTTCTAGTGCTTTTCTAGTGAAGACTTAGTAAGATGGAATGAAAATTTGAGTGATATCAGACAATCGCTGCTTCTAAATAGGAAATTATCAATCATCTAGAAGGATTTTTTATTTTTTTTTCTTTCTAAAGTTGTTATCACAGGGAACATTTTACAAGATACAACGACATACAGAGGAACGAAGAAGAGTGATTATGACGACTGTCCTAATATTTTTACAATTTTTTTTTCTTTTTTTGCATATGCCTTGAATATATCTTTAATAGACCTATTAAATAAAAGAACTTAGAATAGATCAAAATCTTCAATTATCAAACTTTTTCTCCTTGCAGTGCTCTAATTTTAGCATGGGCCAACATTTCTTTCTCCAAGAACTCCCTCGCGACCCCAGTTTCTCCACTCAACCACTTGTTAAATGCTAGGAGTGTAATACTGCGTCCCCAACACCACCACCTGACAATTAGGAAAAACTTTTCTAGAAGGAAATAAGAAAAAAATAACAAAGAAACTAACAAAAAAAAATAGCGTGACAGGGACTTAAGTTCATAAATGGGAGCAAATAAGCAAAACAAGCCAACCAGTACATCTTGTCTTGAGGTAGGTTGAGGACTTTGTGGTCCTTTATTAGAGAGAATGACACTACAAAGCAAATGCATAAAAAAACTTTAAACACAACATACTACCACACACATTGAGGTCGACGATATGGGAAATAAACCAAGCACACAACCACCCATGAAAATGCCCTTGAAAGATCGGCTGCTTCTCTCCCTTGCCGGTCTGCACAGCTTGGCGCGCCGCCCAGATGGCACTGTCAACCGTCGGTTGCTCTCCTTATTGGATCCTTACGTTGCTGCTAATCCAAAACCTGTCTTGGGGGTTTGTACTTCTGACTTCACCATTGACTCCTCTCGTAACCTGTCTGTTCGTGTTTTTGTGCCATCTGATCCCTCCATTGAAGGTGTTAAGAACTCACATTTCCCTTCTGTATTTGCCAGGGTTCTGACTTTTTATTGGTTTATAATTTATTTGTCTTGGATTAAGATCATTAATTGGCACTTCACAATACAGAATAATTTTTTTTCATGTGAAGAGTCAAGAGTAGATGATAAGATTAAGAACACCTGTTGAAGATATCTTTTAATCTTTTCATGAATGTCAGGAAAGCTGATCCCAGTAATAGTGTATTTCCATGGTGGTGGGTTTAGTTTGTACTCTCCTTCCTCCGAGCCATATGATACGTTGTGTAGAAGGATTTCGCGTGAGATCAGCGCTATTGTTGTTTCAGTGAATTACCGGTTGGCACCAGAGCACAAATATCCTGCAGCATATGATGACTGCACTGATGTTCTAATGTTTTTAGATTCTGAGGGAACCAGATCCATTGATGCTCTATCCAATCTAGAGTTGGATTTTGGAAATTGTTTTCTTGCTGGTGATAGTGCTGGTGGGAATATTGTTCACCATGTTGCTCGTCGGTGGGCTGCTAGTACTCAGAATTGGAAGAAGGTTATTTTTGATATTGTGATTATATATTATATTACTTCTATTAGGACCATTTTAGTTATGGTTTAAATTGTGCTTTGCATCCTCATATCATTTTGTTTGCACATTGTTAGCTCAGAACAATATGTCGGAACTTATCAGATTAGCACAGAAACCATATGTCAACATGGGTAATTGGCAACTCTGTAAAATCTCTTATATTTGCAAAAACTCTGTAAACATAATAAAAGTAATAAGCAATAATTGTTTGATCAAATTTCCAATCCACAAGCATGAAAATAGTCGACAATCAAAAACAAAAAAAATACTGAATATGTGAGGGTTGAACTTTTGCCAGATTAAATTAGCCGGAGCAATGTTACTACAGCCATTTTTTGGTGGAGAAGAGAGAACAGAGTCAGAGATTCGACTAAACAAGGCCCCTATAATCACTGCGGATAAGTGCGATTGGGCTTGGAAGACATTCCTGCCGGAAGATGCAAATCGAAACCATGAGGCAGCACATGTCTTCGATTCAATCAAAGTGGGAATTGAGGAGGCATTTCCACCAGCATTGGTGGTTGTCGGAGGATTCGACCCACTCCATGATTGGCAGATACGGTAAATCTTACAATTACATGTGTTAAAATAACTATGATATTTTAACAGATATTGGAGCTATGCCATCTTAAATTGCTTGGAATCAAATTCACAGTATTATTGGGAGATATGCACTTGGTTCTCTTGCTTTATACGTACACACTGTAAATTATATTGTCTACAAATTGCAAATAAACATTTTGTTCTAATTTAAGCATTTAAAAAATGTGCATGGCAATGAGAGGAATTATCAACAGGAAATCCCTTTTCTGAGCTTATGTTTCTTCTGAACACTACCCTAGGACTAGAAGAATTACAGCCTCTTAAAAGAAACACTACATGTACAAGAGGTCTCATGACCAACAAGGTCCTTTTAGATTTTTTGTGAATTTTTCTTCATTTTTCACTTATTCATGTCTAATATTCATACTCTTTACTATTTCTAGTCTTGGGTTGGGTAAATCAAATAGGGGTTTTCAATAAACTTCTCTATGGCTCCGTTTAGATGATGTAGAAATAAGAGAAATAAGGAAAGAAGTATTGGAAAGTGTGTAACTTTGTAAAGAGTTTGGATTATTTATAATAAATTTATTCTCTTATTTTCTTATTCTCTAATTTCTAAGGCTCATCCAAACGGAGCCTATATTTGCAGTAGCCAATTGACTATTTTATTCGTGCAGGTACTATGAAGCGTTAAAAGAGAAAGGAAAACAAGTGAGATTAGTAGAGTATCCGGATGCCTTCCATGCATTTTATGTTTTTCCAAAATTCAGTGACACATCCAAGCTGATGGAAGAAATAAATGGGTTTGTTCAAGCTAATAGATAATCTAAAGATTGATTGTATTCAGGTAATATTACTAATAACAAGACTTTAAAGTCAAAAATCTTCTGTCTCAAACAAAATTGAAAGGAAAAGAAAAAGAAATGTTAGTAATTTAGTTAAAGGAATTACCCGAGACTATGCTAGCTTCTACTAGTTTTAAAAATATAGATATTGATTACTTTATGCTTGAGCAAAATTGTTGAGCTCGACATGGAAGGCAACAAATTTTTCCTAAAATATTAAGTCCGAAAATACTACTAATTTTTATTATAAATATGTAAAGATGATTAAAATTTTAATCATCCCCGTACCGAAATCGAACATTTGAATTTGTTATAGGCTCCGTTTGGATGCGTTGAGAATAAGGTAGGAAGAAGGAAGAATGAAAGAAATTTATTGGGAAGGGGTAAATTTATTGGGAAGTGTGTAACTTTTGTGAAGAGTTTGGATGGTTAGAAATAAATTTATTGGTAAAAAGTGGTTATTTCTTATTCCGGGAAGAAACCATCCAAACTGAGCCATACATAAGAAGCAGCGTACATGTTTTAGGGTGTGTTTGGATTGTTGGAAGAAAGAAGAAGAAGAAGGAAGAAGAAGAAAAAAAATTATAAACAATTCAAACTCTTCACAAAGTTACACACTTCTCAATACTTCTTCCCACTTCTTCCCTTCTTCCCACACCTATCCAAACGCACCCTTAATGAATAAAAAATAATTATGTACTATACTAATTTAACATGATTTTAGTATTCGAATTTGTCCTTGATGACTACCGATTCGTACCATCCGCAAAACTTCACAACGACCCGCAGAGGCACACTGCAAAAATCTTTGGGATCACAGTTGTTCAGCTGTAGGAGCAATGGAGCATGCCAAATTTCTTCAATCATTTTATAGTTTTCGTTTTAGCTCTGTAATCAAATAATTGGACGACTTATCTGCAAAGCCGCTAATTTTTAATCTCTTCATTATGAAAATGATGTCACATATATCTTTAATATGTTGGACTCACTGTTCATGACAATGAGATAAACAATTTGGTGTAGAAAATAAAAGCTATCCTAACAAAAGTTTGTACAGAAGAAAACAAAAGAAATTTGCACTGATGGATATGCACATTTAAAGGGAAAAAAAAAAAATTTCCTTTCACAAATAATAATGAATTGGAGAAGTTAGAAGGCGTACCAAAAAAAAAAGAAATAATTAGATATATGTCACTCTTAAATTGTAAATCAGTTTTATGCCACCACAAAATAGTTAAAAATAATTTTATGCCATTATTTTCAATCAAAATTAGAGATATGCCACTCTAATTTTTTAAAAATGTTCAAAATACCCTCTCATTAAGAAATGATAAAGAAATTTATCGAGATGATTAAATTTTAAATTTCAAATTTTGAATTTTCAAATTTATAAATTTTTTATTTTCAAATTTTGAATTTTAAAAAGTAAAAAATTTTGAACTTTCAAATTCAAAATTTGAATTTTAAATTTTTAAAATTGAAATTTATAATTTTAAAATTTCAAATTGAAAATTTTTAAATTTCAACTTTTGAGATTCTAAATTTACAAATTTGAATTTTGAAATTTTATTTCTTTTTTTTTATAGCGTAAAATCACTTATTTACTTAACAGTGACATATTTCTAATTTCAATGTTTAACAATGGCATATTTCTAATTTTATTATTTTATAATGACATATTTAAAAGGGTATAAAGGTCAAATTAATTATCCGGTGGCATAAATCTATTTTTTATCATTTAGTGATGATATAAAAATAATTTGTCATTTAGTGATGGTATTTCTCTAATTTCTAGTTTTCACATGGCATAAACCTAATTAACCCAAAAAAAAAAATTGCAGCGGACCAATTATTTTATATGGACAAAAAAGAAAAACGTGCTCCTTCAAAACCTTTTAATATGGACTAAACAATTGCTACTGATCATGACTCAATTTGGACTGAAAAATTTCTAGTTTTCACATGGCATAAACCTAATTAACCCAAAAAAAAAAATTGCAGCGGACCAATTTTTTTTATATGGACAAAAAAGAAAAACGTGCTCCTTCAAAACCTTTTAATATGGACTAAACAATTGCTACTGATCATGACTCAATTTGGACTGAAAAATTTGATCAACGACAAAATATCCTATAATTTAACATATTCAATAGAGTTAATTAAAACATCGTTAGAAAAAATGTTCTGAGCTAGACAGATATCTGAAAAGACGGCCGTATACCTCTCAAATCATAGCTAATTGGAAATATCCCCTTGTAATTTTCAAATTTGGAAATATCCCCCTCCAATCATATTGTCTATAGATATTTACCCTTTTATTACTTTTTCAATTAAGAATTGTTTTTTTTTTACAAATTCGGACAAAAATACCCTCACGATTCATCTTCCTGTGCTGGCTCGTTCTGTTTAATAGAAAAGAAATATACTATACCAAATCTTCTCTTATTAGATATTCAATCAGAAAAAAAAAAATAATACTTTTCAGCCATTGTGTCTCTCCTTCATCTGCGTATCTTTTTAATGGATAGACTCGTCTATATTTTTTTTTTGCCAAATATGAATCATACAACTAGGCTTGAAGTCAAAATTCGTTTTTTTTTTTAAATTGGAATAACTGTACACAGGTAATGTATCTATTCGAGATTTAGTCTTTTATATCTTATCCATGATAAAAGAGGATGAGCATATGCTACATTCAAGTATTCAACTCAGGTCCGTAGCTTAGTTAATATATAAAGAATCATTATCTCTGATGTAAGTTATATTCCTTTACTAGTTAGTATTATAGTACAGTTTTTCTTTTACCAGTATCATGACATAAGGGACGAAACTAATTTAATCAACACAAAATTCTTTGCAAAATAATCGTTGATTGAAATATGCATAATCGATTTACTTTTCACAAATTATCCATTTTGTACTAAACAAAATCAGTATATCAAAACAAAAATATAATGACGTGCCTCAATTTTTTACATGTCCCCCACGCATCACCATTGGTCCATTGCATAACTTGGCTTCTTCTTCTCAGAAACGATTGCTTCTAAGAATTCGAGACTTCTAGGGAGGTATAAAATCATTCTTAGTAATTTCGGGGAGAAATAAGGTTGTTTCCTTATCACGTTGGTCTAAGAAGAGAAATAATTATAAGAGGAAGGAGAAGATTTGCTATCATATTTTTCTTAAACATGGGAAGATGAAGAGGCAGGATTGAGGGTATTTTCGTCTAAATTTTAACAAAATATTTTTTCTTAACTGAAAAGGTGATAAAAGGATAAATATCCGTAGACAGGTTTGATTGGAGGGGATATTTCCAAATTTGAAAATTACAAGGGGAAATTTCCAATTAGCTATACCACTAATTTTCCCTAAAATTTATGCCGTGAGATAAATTCTATCAGCGTACGTATGAGGACCGGCATTTAAAACGGCACCAGTAATTGGGTCTAGGATTCGTACAATGGCCCTGGAAATTTTCAATTTGTTACTTTTTTCATCATGTGTGCAAAATACTAAAACAAAATTTTGGGCCGGGAATTTAAATTACGGACCTTATTACTTCCAATTCCGCATATGAGTTAGTTAAAAATTTAATTACAGACTTTAAGCTTATATTAAATAAAAGTTTGGGAGTATGGAGGAAAGGAGAAGTAACGCGGTGTTGTGTAAAGTAGTTTGCTCCTTGCTAGTAGTATCATATCTTTCTTTTTGAGAATCTAATCAAATCATATCTGCTGAAGAGGCCAAGTAGAGACTGAGCACAGCTCCAGCTTACCTAATCAGCAAAAGGAGAACAGTGCTCATAGACCCAATACCACGTTTGATGAATGCAATCGGTCCCCATGGAGTTGGACCAGCTGATGCTAATTAGTTAATGAGATTCATTGTATCTAATTTAGTAACATAATTTAATTACTGTTATGTTCTTCCTTAGCTCTAACAAGGTCATTCATGATTACATTTACTCTCAAATATGAAATTTCTAACAATTCAATAGTGCTTTTTTTTTTGGAAAAATTTTTCTGCGCTGATGTCATCAAATGAACTGGTTTTTGTGTTCAATTAAAAACATTAAGGGATGAACTTAAAGTGCTTATGTGTTCAATTAAGTGCATCTCAAAATTGAATTTTCGTATTTTTGTGTTCAGTTAAAGATGCTAAGGAATGAACTTAAAGAGCTTATGTGTTCAGTTAGTTGCATCTGAAAATTGATTTTTCGTATTTTTTGTGTTAAGTTAAACAAATTAAGGGATGAACTTAAAGTGCTTATGTGTTTAGTTAGTTGCATCTCAAAATTGAATTTTCATATTTTTGTGTTCAATTAAACAAGTTGAGAGATGAATTTAAAGTATTTATGTGTTCAGTTAGTTGCAGCATAAATTTGATTTCGTTATTTTTTGTGTTCAATTAAACTAGTTAAGGGACCAATTAAAATTGTTTATGTATTCAGTTGGATGCAATGAAGTGAACACTGTTCATTTATTAAGAATAATAATATCTATTATTTCAACAAACTGAACAATTCTATTAATAATAACATCCATTAATAATAATACAAATCCTACACAGTTTTAATCACTACAAACTAATACAATTCATCAATTCCTCCTTCGATTTCTTCCGCACAACTCGTTTCGCCCTGTCCTGTAATTACTATACAAACAAAATAAAATACAATTAAGACCAATTACTAATTAAGCGCTCTAATAATATTTAATCCTTTCAGGTCATGTGAAGTTTTAAAGAAATACATAATGAAACGAGCTGAACCACGTAAAATTTTTTTTCAATATACATTAACAATCGAGAACAGAGGATAACATATTCAGAACTCAAATTAAAATAGTAAGTTGAAAATAAGAACCTAGATAAACATAAATAAACTTGAAATGAAAATCACAGTTAAGGACTTAGTCGGTTAATTAATTACCTAGGAAAGTAGAGCAGAATTCACATAACAGCTCTATCATATATACATGAAACAGTGTTTCATTTTCTTTTATCATTTGACATTAGTTAGAAAATTAGTTTTGCAGTAACAAAAGTATCGACATTCAAGAGAAAATTTTATACCAATCTTAGCGGAGATCGAAGCTCCATTAGTCGAATTCAGAGCTGGTGACATATCTTGAGTCGGTGACAGAGGGTGAGAAATTCGATCGCGGAGGAAGCATTAGAGGAGATAGAAGCTCCATTAGTTGAATCCAGAGATGAACCCTTGGAGAAGAACGCGTCGGAACTAGGGTTTCTAGCTCTGGAATAGAAGACAACGAAAAAACTTGTCGATTCTCTCGATCTAAGAGGCGACACTGAGGTCGGGAAAAGGAAGGATCAGACTGAGAGAGAGCGAAAGAAGCGAACCGAGGTGGGAGAGGAGAGAGGCGGTTCACGGCCATGGTTTTTTGTCGCCATCGCCAATTCTGTCGTCATTTTTGAAGCTGAAATTCAAAAAACGGAAAGAGGTGCGAACATAAGAGGTATGACAGTGATTCGGCTAGGTTTGGAGTGAGAGAGAGATTTAGAACGATATAAATAATTAAATAGACTGGCCAGTCGCTGGATCCATAAAGGTTTGTTTGGACCCGTGAATGATTGGATGGTAATTAATTAGTTGAATGGTAGATACCAATTACCCTCATAAATTGCTAGGAGTGTGAAACTACTTATCCAACATCACTACCTGATAATTAGGAAAACTTCTCACATAGGAAATAAAAAAAAAATAACAAAGAAAATAATAAAAAAAACAAAAAAAAAAGGAGTGTGACAGGGACTTTAAAAAACTTCAAGCTCATAAATGGGAGCAAAATTGCAAAACAAGCCAGCCAGTACATCTTGTCTTGACGTAGGTTGAGGACTTTGTGGTCCTTTATTAGAGAGAATCACACCACAAAGCAAATGCATAAAAAAGCAGTAAACACAACACACAACCACACACATTGAGCGCCAGGATATGGGAAATAAACCAAGCATACAACCACCCATGAAAATGCCCTGGAAAGATCGGTTACTTCTCTCCCTCGCTGGTCTAGACAGCTTGGCCCGCCGTCGAAATGGCACTGTCAACCGTCGGTTGTTCTCTTTATTAATGGATCCTTGCGTTGCTGCTAATCCTAAACCTGCCTCAGGCGTCTGTACTTCTGACTTTACCATCGACTCCTCTCGGAACCTCTATGTTCGTGTTTTTGTGTCGTCCGATCCCTCCATTCAAGGTGTCAAGAACTCACATTTCCCTTGTGTATTTGCCAGGATGCTGACTTTTTATTGGATTTTATTTTGTTTGGCTTGCATTAAGATCATAAATTGGTACTTCACAATACCGAATCATTTCTTTTCATGTGAAGAGTATGATGATAAGATATTAAGAACACCTGTCGAAGCTATTTTTTTAATCTTTTCATGAATGTCAGGAAAGCTGATCCCAGTAATAGTACTCTTCCATGGTGGTGGGTTTAGTTTCTACTCTCCTTCCTCCAAGCCGTATGATACATTGTGCCGAAGCATTTCTCGTGAGACAAGTGCTGTTGTTGTTTCAGTGAATTACCGGTTAGCACCAGAGCACAAATATATATCCTGCAGCATATGAAGACTGCACTGATGTTCTAAAGTTTTTAGACTCTGATGGGACCAGATCCATTGATGCTCTATCCAATTTAGAGTTGGATTTTGGAAATTGTTTTCTTGCTGGCGATAGTGCTGGTGGGAATATTGTTCATCATGTTGCTCGTCGGTGGGCTGCTAGTACTCAGAATTGGAAGAAGGTTATTTTTTATATTATGATTATTATATTCCATTTGGAGCATTTTGGTTATGGTTTAATTTTGCTTTGCATCCTCATAGCATTGTATTTGAACCTTTTTTGGTAGTTGATCAATCAGTTAATTATTACACAGCTGTTAGCTCAAAACAATATGTTGGAACTTATCTGATTAGCAAGAAACCATATGACAAGATGGCAATTGGCAACTCTGTAAAATCTCTTACATTTGCCAAAAGCTGTAAACATAATTGGAGTAAGAAGCCGATAATTGTTTGTTCAAATTTCCAGTTCACAAGCTTGAAAATAGTCAATAATAAAAGAATAAGAAAAGAAATAATGAACATGTGAGGGTTGAATTTTTTCCAGATTAAATTAGCAGGAGCAATATTACTACAGCCATTTTTTGGTGGAGAGGAGAGAACAGAGTCAGAGATTCGACTAAAAAAGGCCCTTCTAATTTCTCCAAATAAGTGTGATTGGGCTTGGAAGACATTCCTGCCAGAAGATGCAAATCGAAACCATGAGGCGGCGTACGTCTTCAATTCAATTAAAGAGGGAATTGAGGAGGCATTTCCGCCTGCATTGGTGGTCGTCGGAGGATTTGACCCACTCCATGATTGGCAGATACGGTACATTTTACATTTACATGTGTTAAAATATATTTGATATTTGAACAGATATTGAGCTTTGCCATCTTAAATTGCTTGGTCACAAATTCACAGTAATTATAGAGAGAGATGCACTTGGTTCTCTTGCAATTATATGTACACTGCAAATTATACTGTCTACAAATTGCAAATGAACATTTTGTTCTAGTTTAAGCATTTAAAAATGTGCATTGTAAGAGAGGAATTATGAACAGGAAATCCCTTTTCTGAGCTTAAGTTTCTTCTGAACACTACCCTAAAAGAATTACAGCCTCTTAAAAGAACACTACATTTACAAGAAGTCCTTTAGATTTATTTGTTAGAAATAAAAATTTAATTCATAATAATATTTCTAATTAACATCCTAGAATCAACTAATTTCATATAAAATTTATCAATCATAATTAAAACTTACAGGACTGTAGAGAAGACATCGTTATGTGGAAATCTAATCTTCTTTAATTTCACCTTAGTCCAAATGATGGCTGAAATTAATGGCATTTTTCTCACTTTTTGTCTTTTTCTTTTTGGGCGAAAATTTTGGGAAGAGGTGCCAAATTATGACAGGAGAGAGAAAATAATAATTGACTAAGGCAATTAAAGGGATCCGAATTTGTAATTAATCTGGTCCATTGGATTTTCCATCAAAATCCAATGTACCCTTTAGGTAATTTTCATAAATGAACTTGGTTTATATTTAATATATAGGTCACATTAATATTATAAGTAATAATATATAATTAATAATATTAATTATAACATTATTGTGAATTTTTCTTCATTTCTTCACTTATTCATGTCTAATATTCATACTCTTTACTGGTTCTAGTCTTGGGTTGGGTAAATCAAATTGGGGGTTTTCAATAAACTTCTCTATATTTGCGGTAGCCAATTGACCATTTTATTTGTACAGGTACTATGAAGCGTTAAAAGAGAAAGGAAAACAAGTGAGATTAGTAGAGTATCCGGATGCCTTCCATGCATTTTATGTTTTTCCGAAATTCAGTGACACACCAAAGCTGATGGAAGAAATAGATGGGTTTGTTCAAGCTAATAGATCAATCTAAACTGTTTTTATCTGTAGAACTTTGTTTGATTGTATTTCTGTTGATGTTACCAATAACAAGACTTTCAAGTCGATTTTCTTCGGTTTCAAACAAAAATTGAAAGAAAAAAAAAGGAAAAGTTGGTAATTTAGTTAAAAAGAACCCTAGACTATGCTATTTGCTAGTTTGAAAAATATAGAATATTATTATTTTATACTAGCACAAAATTGTTGAGCTCGTTATGAAAATATGAAGGCAACAATTCTGTCCAAATAAATTGTCCGAAAATATTACTAATGATTATAATTACAATTATTATATAAATGTATAGAGATTTAATCATCTTGCCTATATCGCAAACAAACATATTGAATTCGTTATACATAAAAGCAATGTATAATTATGTTCTATAATAATTTGGCATGGCATTAGTATTCATTTTGAGTTTGAAGACTAGCGATTCGTACCATTCGCAAAACTTCACATGACGATGACGACCATAAAGGAAAACAACCAAAATAATTGGGGTCACAGTTGTCCAGCTGCACGAGCTTGCCAAATTTAAACAATCTGTAATCAAAATAATCGGAGGACTTATCAGCAAAGCCACTAATTTTTAATCTCTTCAATATGAAAATGATGTTAATTAATCAACGACAAAAATATCCTATAATTTAACATATTTAATAGAGATAATTAATACAAGGTTACAAAAAAAATGTTCTGAGTTAGACAGATATCTGAAAAGAGGACCTTAAAATCTATGCCGTGAGAAAAATTCTATCAGCGTATGAGGACAGGCATTTAAAACGGCACCAGTAGTTAGGTCTAGGATTCGTACAATGGCCCTGAAAATTTTAAATTTATTACTTTTTTCATCATGTGTGTAAAATACTAAAACAAAATTTTGGGCCAGGAATTTAAATTACGGACCTTATTATTGTCCAATTCCGTATATGAGTTAATTAAAAATTTAATTACAGACTTTAAGCTTATTAAATAAAAGTTTAGTGTATGGAGAAAAGGAGAAGCAATGTGTTCTGTAAAGTAGTTTGCTCCTTGCTAGTAGCAGTGAAATCATTTCTTTCTTTTGAAGAATGTAATCAAATCATATTTGCTGAAGAGGCCAGGTAAGCACTGAGCATTGCTCCAGCTTACCTAATCAAGAAAAAGAGAACAGTGCTCACAGACCCAATAACCTGTTTGATGAATGCAATTGGTCCCCATGGAGTTGGACCAGCTGATGCTAATTAGAGTAATTAGTTATAAAATTCATTGTATCTGATTTAGTGACATTATGTAATTAGTGTGATGCAAGCTATAGGATCTTATCTAATGCAGTTTACTGTTACACTGTTATGTTCTTCCTTTGCTCTAATAAGGTCATTCATGATTACATTTACTCTCAAATCTGAAATTTCTAACAATTCAAACCTCCAAAACATAAAATGTACAACCAGTGAAAATGAAATGGCCTCAAACACCATTTGAGTCGGATCATTTTTGGACATCATCATCATATCTCTATACAATAAATTTCACATTCTTGGCTCGACGGACAACCTAACAAAAACCAACCAAAGAAGGCATGCAATCAATAGTAAGTAACAGTAATTTAATGCCAACAAATAATACCAACCAAATAAAAGCCTGCCAGTAAAATGACAATTCAGACCGAAACCTTTGAATAGTTTTCTTGTTTAGATTATTTTGCTTTAACTCAAGTTTTACTATCAATGGCAGACCACGTGTATTCTTGTTATATGCCAAGTTCAGTAGCACAGTGAAGTTGACTAGAAATAAGAAAAAATGCAGAAAAAATAGTATATTGTAGGAATCGGAAAATGTTCTGCTATCAAGACCACGTGTATTTTGCTTTAACTCAAGTTTTACTATCAACTCGGAAAATAGTTTTACTATCAATGGCAGACCACGTGTATTCTTGTTATATGCCAAGTTTTACTACTTGCCTGCACCCACTGAGTTTCCGATATAGATATTGGTAACTAGAAAATGTTCTCAGATTCTTGGTCCCTTGCAAGTTCCAACCTTCAACTGTCTCCTTGATACCATAGAATTGTTTTCACCCATTAATTATGGTTGAGAAGAGGACAGAGTTTATTACTTGTAATAAAAGATTCAGCCGTTGCCTTTAAAATTAAATCTGAATTGACAAAACAAGGATTCATTGAGGATACTATAAATAAAGTGTTGTAATTTGCAAACATGAACATGTATGTACTACTAGGGGTGCTGACGAAGCATTCGTCCATATGTTTTCGTGTCCGTTCCGCCTAAGCAGAATGGATAACGAAATAGATTTCGGCATACATTTTCGAAACAGAACAGTAACGGAATGAATTTCGACATACGTTTGTGTGAAATACAGTGTAAATTGAGTCATTTTGCCATGTTCCGTCCAAACGAAATGGCTAACGAATCGTTCCGGTACATACTGTTACTAGAATGGAACGGAAAACGAAAAGCTTCATTCTGTGGCCGTTATCAACGTGAAACAGGCCTATGTACTGCTGGACGTGATCGGGTATGGCGTATGGGTCAGCCCGTTGGGATCGCTGGGGCTGGGACTGGGATGGCAGGATGTCAAAAAAGCTGGGATGCCAGTGATATCACGATCGGCCGATCGCCATAAATATATATTGTAATAGCCGCTTGAAAATTTTTTATTCTATCGACTAAAAAAAACCTTTGAATATAGATTGTACATTTAAAATTTAATTGGAAACAGTAATCATTTTATGAAAAGTACGATGGGCTTTCTGAATAGGAACGATCAGGCCGAGTTGAATATCGGTCTCTTTAGCTCCAAAGATTTCCCACTTGGGTCACAGGCTCACAGCCTAGTTGTGTGTTGCTCCGTGAGACCGTGACACATGGAGTCAAAGAGTAGTGCTGGATATCCGCATGATCATGATGTGATATTATTTGACAATATTATCAGTGAAGATGCAGACAAAACCGAGGCCGCACAACGCCAATTTGCATACACATCTAAGATTGACAAATGTTCTATCATTACAGTTTTTTTGGCTCAATCATGTATCAGTTGTTATTAAAGCCATAAAAATAAACATGGTTTTATTTTTAAATAAATCGTGTTTAAAAAGTACTAGTCAAAAAAAAAAAAAACAAATCTGACTGCATAATAATAGTAATAAAGTGATTTGTCTATTTATCAATCAATATAGGTAAACTTGCAAGCACTAACGCGATCAAAAGTTACCTTTATTTTTTCGTACCTGTTTGACAGTCTCGTACTATACATTAATTTCTATTTACAAGCGCTTATATGTCGATGTGATCGCAGTTATTTGTTAACAAAATATAATAATCTTTCGATCCTAAAAATAAATTTTCCGTTAATGTTTTTCATAATTATATGTCAAGTAGCCTACTAATTGACAATCATATCCACATAATTTAAAAAATTTCCACATTTCAACATAGAGATTAATTATTTGTTACGTATCTACGATAAATTACCAACTACACAGCAGGAGTTCCATAATCCGCATGAGTCCAGCGTCATTGCATCATGGTGTGTGCAGTGTGCGCCAGATACATCTAAATTTAATTTAATTTTTGTTGTGCTACAGAGTGAACTAACAAAATTCAAATGTTTTTTAATATTATTCATACTTAATCTAATGTTTCATTTTATACAAGATGTACTAATTTTGACATATACATTTGTATATGGTTCATTTCTATTTTGCACGAATTTGAAGTGGTATAGAATTCATACATGGACATCTTTGCCAGGTGATCGTCATTTTTCATCCAAATAAACTTTCAATTATTTGCTTAATTCCATTAAAGACATTATTTCGTGGTCACATCAATTTATGTTAAATATAGATGTACTTGAAAAATTACAATGCAGATAAAATAATTTATAATAAATAAATAAAGCATGTAACTAGAATCTGTGACAATGAAATAATAACTTCCATTTATGATTGGTTACTAGACTCGTGAATTTTGCGTTTGTGGGGACTTCACTAGAAAAGGATGCACATATATATGATATTTCAGAATGGGCCATCCCACCCCTAGATGATATTCTATCCTTTTGTGCAACATGTGCTCGTAACTTAATTGTCAAACTGCCACTGATAGAAGATACTATTCAGATCCACTTAAATGATGAGTTACTTTACTTTTTATAGGCTCCGTTTGGATATGTGTGAGAAAAAGGAAAGAAGAAAAGAAATGAGAAAAAGTATTGAAAAGTGTGTAATTTTGTGAAGAGTTTGAATTATTTATAATTTTTTTCTTCCCATTTTTCTTCTTCCTACTTCTTCTCAACACATCCAAACGGATACATATCTATTTAAAAACGTGCTCCCAACTTGATTCTTAGTATTTTCCACTGATTGGAGATGCTCTGTTTAGAAATACTCTATTTAGCATCTACTTAAACGAATTACTTCTTAATTAAAAAAATAACAGCATTATTCTGATTATTACATGCTTGGCGAGACGATGTCAAGTTGTCATACACATCATAAAAACAGTTATTTTAATTGAATGCATCCATTCAGAGAAAAAACACAAAATTTATCAAACCGAAGTTCAGAATAACTTGTTCGGATTGTCTAAAATACCATTTCTTTTTGATAGACAAGTCAACATCTCAATTTAAACAATGAGGTCAAATTAAATGAAAATTTAGTATTACAATATATGAACTTTAGAAAAAAAACATTGGCAGTTGGATATGTAACATCTATGCCGTGTGATGCGATGCATATGCGCATATCTTCTCTTATATCAAGTCAATGCTTCACAAATTTAATTCCTCTGTGTTTAAATAATTTCCACAAAAAAGGATTTCAATTAGTCAAATGCTTGTAAGCATCGGCATCATTCCAAAAGGGAAGTGCACAGAAAGAATCATTAGAGAGGAATATAAAAGAAGAAATCCGTAAGTCTACCAGTGATTAAGAAGTCTCCTAAGGACTTCATCCACTTCCCGCCTCGGTTTCCCCGGAATAAGCGCAAGCATTATTCGCTTATTCCCTCTCCTCGGTCCTATTCTACTGGGATAGGTTAAGCCACCAATTTCGTATAGTATTTTTCTGGTGTTGTGTTCAGTGTAGCGAGTGTAAGTGGTTTTCTTCTTATTTATCATCATGTTTTGAGTGGAAGTCTACCAACTAAAAAAAAAATATTGAGTGAATGTTATAAAATGGAAATTAAATTGGAGGATTCATTGTAAATATTTAATCTTTGGAGACTTGGCCCACATCTTTATGGTTCCGTTTGGATAGGTGTGGGAAGAAGGGAAGAAGGGAAGAAGTGGGAAGAAGTATTGGGAAGTGGGTAACTTTGTGAAGAGTTTGAATTGTTTATAATTTTTTTTCTTCCCTTCTTCCTTCTTCCACTTCTTCTTCTTGCATCCAAACGGAACCTATCTAAAGAAAACTATTTGTTACGCATAGGCCTGCCAACGGAAACAAAAAAAACGTTATGCCGTTCCGTTTGCTGAAACGGAACGGTAAACGGTACTGATATTTGTTTCGTTTCCTTAATGAAACGGTAAACGAAACATGAAATAGAACAGTTTAACGTGTTTTTGTACATGCCGTTTAGCGAAATCATTTCGTTTAGTAAGTGGAACGGTAAACGGTAGCGAAATCCATTTCGTTTCGTTAACGGAACGATAAACGGAACACTCCATTCCGTGTCCGTTTACCACGTTAATCAGGCCTAGTTACGCATATGGCTTTGCTGAAAGTGATAACAACAGATCCAGAAAAGAGTCAAATTAAAGACCCAACCCAACATCGCCCCCCAGTTTACTTACATCTCTCTCATCTCGGTCTCCGTTTCACACAGCAATTAATGTTAGAATCAAACAACTCGGATTTGGTTAATTAAAAAAAAATTCCAAACCTTATTTTACGACATTGGGTTTGGGTTATAAAAGGAACCTTCTTAACACGATAAGTTTTGCAAATTTAATTTTTCTAATAATACATTAGTACCAATGAAATACTCAAATGTGGGCAAAGTTGTCAAGGACGTGGATCCTCTTCTCGGTTTTCGATCTCAACCGTCCGATTTAATCTCAACAGTTAAATTATTTCGGGCCTATCAATCTAATATTATTCACGGGATATATATATTTGTATTTGTTGAAATTAAATCGGACGGCTGAGATCGAAAAACGAACAGAGGATCTCGTTCCAAGTTGTCAAATGCTCAAATAATGTCTCTCAATTCTCACGCCAATAAAATATAATTTTGAGCATAAAAAACTTAGCACAATTATTAAACTTTATATTTATTAATGGTGTGTCAAATACACAAATGATGGTTCCAATTCTCAAAGCAACAAAAATATACATTTGAACTTGCTAAACATTCCATAATTATAAATGGTTTTTAGATGTATAACCAAAATTACATATCTGACCAAAAATATATCCAACCAAAATAAATAATTCCACCCATTTATAGCGTCGGATGCAAAATATAGCAACTCAAACAGTGCCTACTATCATTTCATATAGTCAAACAAAATAGCTTCTGTCTCTTTCTCTCTCTACCTTATAAAACCCACTATTCCCAATTATTCTGACAAAGAGAAAAACCCTTTGGGGCTTTCATAGAGACTAAACATTACAAAATGAAGATACCCAATTTCTCTTATCTTCCTTTGCTGGTTTGCATTGTGGCAGCAGTACTAACCGGCGCAGCTGCGCGTGGACATGATCAACCTCTGGCAAATATTGCAATTCACCACGCCAGAATAGCGCTTGATAATTCAGCATATATCAAGGCTTCTCCTTATGTTTTGGGAGAGAAGGTATGCAAGATTCATTGAATTGTTTTGCTCTTTTTGTCAATTTGGTTGATTTTGGTTGTTTTTTAATTAGTTCCTT
Organism: Rhynchospora pubera; assembly: GCA_028095005.1. NCBI lineage: Eukaryota > Viridiplantae > Streptophyta > Magnoliopsida > Poales > Cyperaceae > Rhynchospora > Rhynchospora pubera. The sequence goes on from CM051461.1 coordinate 182,835,357, forward strand.
TTTGGTGATTGTGTTGATGGGAGTGGGAGGGGGCGTTTGTTTTCTTTTCTTCTCCATTTGTCGTAGGAATGGAGTTTGGTTTTTTGAACTGGTTTTTATGGGGAAATGAAACTTGAGTATACATTTTTTAGAAGGGACGATCATATATCTAGTATATTTTTTAGAAGGGACGATCATATATCTAGTATAGTTTGAACATAGGAGTCCATATATGTTAGACTATTTAGTATTTTAGTACAAATGGTATATCTTTCTCATCTTGTTCATAACAAAAAAAATTGTTCGCTACTTGCTTTAGCCATGTTATAGGGGTTCAACATGTATCCATTTCGTCAAAACTGGAGAGAACGAAGAACTTTTACAGACTCTTTTATATTGTTTTGGGGCAAATGCCATACTGGTGTCGACAAATGTCGACAGTTAAATAAGTTGACTGGAGAAGTGTGAAAGCCGTGTTACGGTTTATAGAGTCACTAGTAGACCGGGTTGTTGCCTTGTTGGGTTGATCCAAGGTATTGGCATGGACCTAAGAGTAGGGATGAGCAAAAAATTTATAACTCCTGATTTATTCGAACTCGATTCGAGAAAAACTCATCATTAACTCGAGTTAACATGACTCGAGTTTTAACGACTCGAATTATGCCGACTCGTGAGTTATATTTGCTGAGTTCAAGTTAGGTCTAACTCAACTCGGTCCAATTCGAGTCAGCATCATATACAAGCCGAGTAAATAAAAATATTATATCATTGTAAAGCCCAAAAATTTTAACTGTCTAAGCCTAACTCTTGTCCCCAAATATCTTTCCCTCCCGATGCACAGTTGAAATATTTATTTATGTATGTGTAAAATTTTTTATTTTGAGATAATTGTTAAATCTATTCACTATATTCACAAGTTGTCTATCGAGTCACGAGTTGACTCGAGTTACAAAATGATGAGTTCGAATTAGTTTAGATAACTTGCCTCCCGAACGAGTCACGAATTGACTCGAGTTGTAACGAATTCGAGTTCGAGTTAAACTCAACTCGCTCGAACTCGGCTCGTATACAGTCCTACCTAAGAGTACTGAAATCATGTTTCCATCACTGTGTTGAATGTTGATTAACTGGTTGCCATATATTTTTTCCCTTCTCTGTAGGGTTGCATAACGTTAGAAATGGAGGCGAAACAAGGGTGTTTCGTTAATCGTTTCGTTTTGGTGACGAATTGATTTCTGTTTTGTTAATCGTTTTCGAAGGGATGAAACGATTAAAATTTATATAAATTTCACATAGATATTGAGGCGAAACAAGGGTGTTTCGTTAACCGTTTCGTTTTGATGACGAACTGATTTATGTTTCGTTAATCGTGATCGGAGGTAAAACTTAGGTCAAATTAAACCTCAATCTAATCTAATGCAGTATAGCTTGAGGGTCGAATCCACATGGACGGTTATTCTAAACTATAAACTTTAAGTAACTTAGTTAAATTGATCTAAGGGTAAACAAGTCAAAAAGTTGGTTAATTAATTTAAAGTAATAAATTTAAACTAAAGGAATTAATTCTAAACTCTGATTAATCTCTAAATTACTCTAAAAATTAAGGTAAAGATCTAAACTCAAATTAAGGACTTAAACTAGGTCAATTGATCGGGTTCCACTTCCAGGCACTATCCTGGCGGGTCGACAGGATTCCTGACGGGTCGACAGAACAGTACAACAATTCAGTTTAATTAGTTTCTAAGTTTCCTAAGTTCAGTTTTTTGGCTTAAACTCTGGTCCAAATACTAACTCTCGTTCTTGATTTGGTATCACTAAGTTTTAACCTCTAAACCTCCCTAAAAACCTAAGTTTCAACTCTCGTTTCTTGGCTTAAATTTTAGGGTTTGCTTATACTATTCGGTAGGATATCCTAGATCTCTCGACCTTAGGAGGGAATAAACCTCTCGGCTAAGTTCCGGTTTCACCTTTTGGGTATACTAACTATCCTATGGTATGAGAACACAAATTGTTTTGAAATTAGGGTTCTATTTGCTTATCTACGAGGTCAGGCCTAACCAAGTGAGCAAACCTTCAAATCAATTCAATTCAATTCACAATTTCAGCAAATAAACTTAAGTAAAGCAAAGCAACTTAGAAAAATTAGAAAACTAAATCAAACTTCATTAATCTACCAAGTCATGGTTCCCTACAATTCCCCCTAAACTAAACTACTCACTACAAGTCATACTAAACATAAAGAGAACAAGTTTCAGCAAACTAAACATCAAAAGACAGAAAATAGAGAAAGTTTACAACAAGAAACAACAGCAAACAACTCTCAGCCTGTCTTCTGGCGGGTCGACAGAGATCCTGGCGGGTCGACAGGAGGCAGCTGGGTGAAATTTCTGCTATCTTCTTTCGATTTCTCTCTCTCTCTCAACTGACTTGTAAACTGACTTCCTTTCTGGAGCTTTTCCTATGTTTAAATAACTCTCAAAGGCAGTTTCCATAGGTGGAGATCATGTCTGGCTCGTCCAAGAATAGAGAAAGTGCTCTGCCAGAAATATCTCTCCAAATTGGGCAGGTCGGTTTATGTCTGGCGGGGTCGACAGGATCCTGGCGGGTCGACAGAAATCCTGGCGGGTCGCCAGAACAGGGGACTTGTCTGGTTTGACCCTGTTCCTTTGCTCCAGTTGCTTGGATCCTGATTTGCTCCGCTTGAACTCTGCCTTTGGCCCAATTTCGCTCCAAAACATCACTGAACCTGAAATTAGACAAGGGCAAATAGCAGTACCATATTCTAACCTAAATTGCATTAAATCTAACTAAAACATAAGCATTTAATTGAAATTAAGGCCTAAAAGGGTTGAATATTTCGATGTGAAACCCGCCTATCAAATCGTATCATAGGGATGAAACAATCAAAATTTATGTAATTTTTGCGATTTACACTGTGAGAAACTATTTCACTATTTCGTTGATCGTTTCGTTAAACTAGATGAAATAAAATTTTGTTTCGTTAACAGTTTCGCCCTAATGGTGAAACGATTAACCTTGATTATTATTATTTTTTTTTATAATGCACTCACTCTGCATATTGTTCTTTCGGTGCTTAGATCATGCTGCATATTTGTTGTTGTTGTTGTTTTATTTTAAGGCTATATTATATAATAAAGATAAATATACAAAATAAGAAATTAATTCTATGTCTCATTCTGATTAAATAATATTTTTTAAATTATAAAATAGTTTTTTTTAGTTAATGATACAGTATCTCAACATAATATTATGTATAAATTTAACATGCATATTTAAGTAGGAATTTATGTATGGATTTTGAATAAAATGGGTAGCTATAATTGTAAATGTACAACACCCAAAAGAATATTATTGATGCGTTATAAATACTTAAATAGTAACGGTAGCTTATCTCTCTTTTGTCTTTTTTCATTCAATGGACCGCTATAAATAAGCGATACTATTTTGCAATAACGATAACCAATGAAATAAGAGATGGGCTAAAATCATTTATGACTGACGGATGCAACCGTCAGTTACGATCAAATTTCAATTTTTGAGATTCTAACAATCGATCCGAACCGTTTAATGTATTTTCCATATTGAAATCCCGTTGGAGACAAATTTTTAAATTTTTCTGAAATTTTTTAGTATTTGTTTGATATTTTACAAAATTCTTAATCTAAATAATTCTAGACCCTTCAATAACTATGATTTTTAAAAATCTAAAAAAATAGTAAATAAAATAAAAAAATGTAAAATTTGGTCTCCAACGAGATTTCAATATGAAGAACACATTGAATGGTTCGGATCGACTATTAGAATCTCAAAAATTGAAATTTGATCGTAACTGCATCCGTCAGTCATGGCTGATTTTAGCCCATCTCATGAAATAATTATCATAATTATTGATACTAAAAAAATTAAAAAGTTTAGATATAAATATAGATATGTTGCACATTATATGTGGTTTAAATTAAAATTATTTTAATCATCAGTAACTGATCAGTTTGGTTTAAACTTTCCAATAAGTGACTAGTTAATTTGCAAACTCTATCATAATTTAAACAAATTGTATTACAGAATATCTCACATAACACAGTTGAAAAGAGAAAAAGCGCTTCATAATATCTTGCTCTTATTGTAACAATTTGACCGACTGCCAAGTGTCCCTCTCCAACAGTCCAATTCCATTGACCATAACAAATTAGAACAAATATGACTTTCTAATTTCTATGGCTCCGTTTGGATTACTTAGGAATAAGAGGAATAGTTTATTCCTAGACGGAAAGTTTTGAGAAGTGTATAACTTTGTGAAGAGTTTGAATTGTTTATAATAAATTTACGTCTAGAAAGAAACTATTACTCCTATTCTCATACGATCCAAACAGGACTTATATGGCGTAATGGAGACATACTGTCGTCTCCCGTAAGTACAATAAATACAAATTTTGGGTCACTTGAGTTGAGAAAGCTACAAAAATATCTGGTTTTAGTTGTTTTCTCCATATCTTTTGGAGGAACATGTAGTGCTTGTACTAAATAAATATAGTCTCGGCCATCGCTAGTTTTTAATGAGTCCTTTTTACTACCAAACATTATTATTTAGCTTTCCTTTTGTATTTCGCTTGAATTTTTTTTTTGTTTTTTTTTTGCGGCCATCCATTAGCGAGTCAAATTTGTAGGACATTACGTGAAAAAGTTCTGCACTTGAATGCTCGGTTGATAATGGCCTATATTACCAACCGTATAATTTTTATTGTGGGAACATATATATATATGTATGCATACTATTACCCTTTAATCAAATTACAGTAGTTTGCTTGTATCTATTTAGTATGAGGTTATAGTTAGTTGCTAACCAGTCAAGTTACGAGTAACTATTCTGGGAAATGGGGAATTTTGTTATTAAGTTTGATCATTTTAAAACAAATACTAACACATCTGAAATATGAACCCTTTAATCAAATTACAGTAGTTTGCTTGTATCTATTTAGTATGAGGTTATAGTTAGTTGCTAACCAGTCAAGTTACGAGTAACTATTCTGGGAAATGGGGAATTTTGTTATTAAGTTTGATCATTTTAAAACAAATACTAACACATCTGAAATATGCATGCAAAGTGTTTGAGGAAATGTCCAGAAGGACACTACAACACCACCCCACCCCTCACCCCCTGCCATTGGTACTAACATCATGGTTCATTTTTTTATTTTTGAAAATATTAGGGAGATGACACGGATTGGGTAACAGTTGAGTACTTCTCTCCAAATGCAACAACAAATGACTGGATTGCTGTCTTTTCCCCTGCAAATTTTAAGTAATTCCTTTCTCTGAACTTTATCTATAATTATTTACATGTGAAACATTACATACTTTTTATAATCGCTATCTGTGTGGCTGTACTGGATTAATGGTTCTTGTTCTTTTATCTCAATACAAAGAATGCAATTTACTAATTTTATTTTTCTATAGTGTTATTAAATTGTTTCTTGATTGCAGTTCATCGACCTGTCCAGCTGTAAATGTTGAAGGGCAAGACCCAGATATTTGCACTTCCCCCATCAAGGTTAGTTAAGAAAGGAACCTTTTTTTTTTTTCCTGTAATTGTTGTAATTAATTTGATTTGTATTAACTGGAATTACATTTTCAACCTATAATTATTTGGCAAAATGCAAGTTTCCTTGGATCAATGTGGCAAGGATCCAAACATAAAAAAGTTGGCCTCAAAATAAGAGCTCACCATTCAAATCAGCATTCAAACTGTAACTGACACTGGTATTGATTTATTCTGAATTTTAGTACCAATTTGCGAACTACTCTTCGGGATATCTTAGCACTGGCAAGGGCTTAGTGAAATTCCAATTGATCAATCAGAGATCAGACTTCTCGTTTGCTTTACTCACTGGTGGACTATCAAAGGTGAGTTCTCTCACTATTATTATTGTCTCACATCTGTAGTATTAATTAAAAATCGAGACCGCATTTTCAATAATTAAAAATAGTTTTCTCTTTTTTGGTTAAATATATTAAAAGTAGTCATATCAATCATTATTTAATTTAAGAATTAAATGTATTTGGAAATCTAAGTTAGTTCATGCCTAATTGTTATTTGGCCTCTTCAACTGTGCTTTAAATTCCTATGCACTAAATTTTATAAAATTGAAAATAATATTATATAATATAACTTGTAATATAATCATTGCAAATGATAATCAATATAAAAAATTTTAAGAAAATCTTTGTATAATGAAACTCAACTTGTTACAACAAATTTAATAATTAAATGTCAGTAAGAATTTTTGTATCAAGGGAAGCTCGATATATTCCTCTAGTGTATATAATAAATTAAAATGTCACTTAATGCATTCTAACATTCTTGAACACCAAAAGTTTTGCTAATTTGAACACCATACCTAAACTTTAAGTTGATTGTATTAATTCGTTATCTTTTCCAGCCAAGCCTCATAGCAGTATCTAATACAATTGTCTTCAAGAACCCCAAAGCACCTGTGTACCCCCGCCTTGCACAGGGGAAAGAATGGAATGAGGTATGTCTTCTAGTTTCTTCATACTTTCTCCACACTTCATATTCAATTCTTAAAATTAATAATCAAATAAAGAAATATATTAATGAAATATTATTGAACTTTGTCTCACTTAGATGACTGTGACTTGGACAAGTGGATATGATATAAGCGAGGCATATCCATTTGTGGAATGGGGTATGTTGTGGGGCCCATCAACACGGACCCCTGCAGGAACCATCACCTTCAACCGTGGAAGCATGTGCGGTAAGTTTCTTATTTGAGTACTACTTGAAGTTTGTTCCATTTAACACAGATTTGTGTTACTGTATCAGGTCCAGTACTTTTTTCATACAGTCATACTAATATATATCAGCATTTTCAGCATTCTAATTTATTTTTTCATAAACCTTCATGTGCTATGCATTAAATTATGTACACTAGCTAACTAGCATATGCTGAGCAGATAATGACTTGTCCTACGCACGTCTTTTCTTTTTAAATTTTCATAATGGGCTTTCCATTCTTTGCTGCGCAGGTGAACCAGCACGTACAGTTGGCTGGAGAGATCCTGGTTTTATCCACACAAGTTTTCTCAAGGATTTGTGGCCCAATAAACAGTACAAATATAATCCCATAACTATAACAATTATATTATTTGTTTGTTTTTTAATTCCCAAAAAGGTCAATAAATTACCAATTTGCTTACTCGTTGTTAATTTCATGACTTAGGTACTATTATAAGGTGGGACATGAGTTACTAAATGGAACTATTGTGTATGGCAAGGCTTACACCTTCAAAGCATCTCCCTTCCCTGGACAGAATTCGCTACAAAGAGTCATTATTTTCGGAGATATGGGGAAGGTTTGTCTGAGTAATTTGAATATCTTTATTAACATAAACCTTTTATAAGAGTTCGTACAAAGAGAAAAAAGGAAAAAACACTCCAATACTTGTAACATTGTCGCCGCTGTTGCTTATAGTTTTTTACTGAGTATCATTTCATATCAAGTCCAAATATTCTAAATTAGATTGGTCGATTTTCTTTGTAATATAAATGCCAACAAATGTCAGGGTAGTTGATTGTAATTAAGAAATAAACAGTTGACCTTTTTAACTCTTATTCCCAGGCTGAAAGGGATGAATCAAATGAGTACAGCAACTACCAGCCGGGGTCACTTAACACTACTGATACCCTTGTCAAGGACCTGGACAACATAGACATAATTTTCCATATCGGAGACATTGTCTATGCAAACGGGTACATCTCCCAGTGGGATCAGTTCACTGCTCAGGTCGAGCCTCTTACTGCCAAAGTTCCCTACATGATGGCCAGGTATGTTATTTTTTCAATTTTTATATTTGGAATTGATTTCACGCAATCTAGTATGTTCTTAAAATAATTTCTTCCTTTTGTTTGCTTAAATAGAGTCTTGTGAATTGCTGAAACAAATACAGTAAGCTTAACAATGTATCTTGCTTTTAATGTATGGGTTTTCTTATTTGATTTCACTGGATGCAGTGGCAACCATGAGAGGGACTGGCCTAACACTGGATCCTTCTATGCGGGTTTTGATTCTGGTGGTGAATGCGGTGTATTGTTGGAGTCAATGTACTATGTACCAACTGAGAATAGAGCCAACTACTGGTAAGCACATGGACGCCAAAAGTTTTATATTTTCTTCATGATTGATATGAAGTACTGAAATCTGCATACTAGCACCACCTCATACGATCTGAATTTTGTTTAGCATTCCATAATTAGAAAAAGTGGCTGTGTATTACACTGATCCAATACACCTTTGGAATTACTAAAAAGAAGTTTTTCAATCATTGTGCTTACTGTGAAATGATATTAACTTTTGAACATCTGCTAAAAATATTTTCAAACAGGTACCAAACCGACTACGGCATGTTCAGGTTCTGCGTTGCTGACACAGAGCATGATTGGAGAGAAGGCACAGAACAGTACAAGTTTATTGAGAAGTGCCTTTCGACTGTTGACAGGAAGCAACAGCCATGGCTGATATTCATTGCGCACCGTGTGCTTGGCTACTCGTCAGGCTACTTTTACGCGAATGAGGGTTCTTTTGCTGAACCAATGGGCAGGGAGAGCCTCCAACAACTCTGGCAAAAGTACAGGGTTGACATTGCTTTTTACGGGCATGTGCATAATTACGAGAGAACTTGCCCTATTTATGAGGTGTGGTTCTTTCTCATTTTCTAACTTAAAAACTTTTGTTTTTCTTATAATCTTATACATACTTTGGGTTTTGGTATTGGTATGGATGGTGTTTTATGAAATGTACCAGTTAGTTCTTGCATTACAATGCCATATATAACCTTGTTACTGCACTGTTAATTTTACTGCTGATAGTAAATAATTAGAAACCCAATACTTGATACCAACAAACAAGTACAGTTGAGCCTGTTATTTGTGGTGTTTAGATTTTCTATTAATATTCTAAAATAAGTTCTCATCCTTTTTATATTGTTCTCACAAGAACCAATGCGTGAGCACTGAGAAGTCACACTATTCTGGCACCATGAATGGCACGATCCATGCTGTGGTAGGAGGCGGAGGGTCACACATAGCTGCATTTTCTAACTCAACTCCTGCTTGGAGCATATACCGGGACTTGGATTACGGCTTTGTTAAACTAACTGCATTCAACCATTCTTCCCTCCTTTTCGAGTACAAGAAATCGAGCGATGGAAATGTGTATGATTCATTCACCATAGACAGAGATTACAGAGATGTGTTGGCTTGTGTGGTTGATAGCTGCCCTCCCAAGACCTTGGCCAATTAGACAAGGAAATTGTTTGTAAAAAATTGAACTACTGGATTTTTTTACCCCAGTTTTGAGAAATAAAATTGTTGTTGCTGTTTGTGCATTTAAGATCCACCATATGCGGGTTACTTGAGTGCGTTGTTTGGTGAAAATTTACGTACTTGATTTTTAAATGTAAATCCATTGAAGTGTTCAATTGTGAAGATAACTTATATGATTTTTTTTTTCACACGAAATTAACGTTTACCAAGTGCAAAGCAGAAGTTTGAAGCAAATAAATTAAGAAATCAACAATTACGGTGGAAATTTTTTTTTTTTAATTAGGTTCCATTCCAGCTCTCACTTGAGCTATAGTTCTGTTGCAAACATTTTCATAATCTATATAGTATTAATATTAAGTAAAAGTAGTGACCGCTATTGTCGCTTCTCGCTGCCGGCACGCGCTAAGGCCCTAATCAAAACCATATTTTCTTTTTAACATGGGATTTCCTTTCATTTCATTTCAGCTGGAAAATTCTTAATCAAAATGAATGAATTTGGTGCTATTTGACTGGAATTTTCATATAATTAGATTCAAGAAAATCCTATGAAATCAATTGAATTGAAATTCTGCGTAAAAAACATTTTGACTAGGGTCTAAATCTGATCGTTCGCTCGTTTTTTACGCAAAATCTGAATTGATTTCAGTGATTATTTTAAGTTTCTGTGGCGCATGGACTATAACTATTTATGTTGCTTGTCATATTTGTCTTTTTCATCGACCTGTTACATTTATTCATCTTAGGACATGACATCTTAGCCTACATCATATGAACCAAAATAGTTCTAATATAGGTAAACCTAGGCAAGTCTTGTACTGAAAGTACAAAGTAAATAAAAAAGGCGCCAGAAGGCCTTAAAAATTTAATAACTGAAATCGGTAAGTTCAGTATCGAGTAGCAGGAGCCATTAATTTGAACCTTGTTGAACTGGAAATGAGCGAAGCATCATGCATCACAAGCATGACAAATGGGTTAACTAGAGTAATTAGGTCAAGTAAGCACAATAAAGACTTGATGTTTCAATCGATTCCTTTTTCTTCTTATCTTGCACTTTTATTTATTTATTTTTGAGAATCGGGCCGTAGCCATATCTTGCACTTTTGAACTGTAATACTTTGTGATGCATTTGATAGTCCGTAACAAGGTGGTTACTTTCTACATGTGATGGTATAGTGTAAGGGATGCCACTAGTCTTAATTAGTTTGTTGTGATTAGAATTTTGGCGATATAGGAAGCTATAGAACTTACATAGTCGGTCAGGGACATTATATAGGGGTTTTTTTACGGGGGTGATAAGGATCATTCTCAAGATCCATCATCCCCAGTGTGAACTCATTTTAATTTTTTCTATTTTTAGAATATTTTTGGTCCCCACTATTTCTCTCTCTCCCATTCTTTTCTATTTTGGTCCCCACTGTTATTCTCTCTTCCATCCTTTTTATTTTTGATCCCCACAAGAATTATAACAATTACTCATATTAACTACAACAGTTAGTATCCAAATTACAACAATTATTTAGATTAACTACTTTAGCTACATACATAACTTCAACAACTACATATTTTAACTTCAACAGCTACATATTTTAACTTCAACAGTTACAAATATAACTTCAACAGTACATATATAACTTCAAAAGTTATATATGTTAACTTTAACAGTTACATATATAACTTCAACAGTTGTCACACCCCGACACCTAGGGCTTGACAATCCCCGCCGCGAATACACAATCTCTGTGCACTCGCAAGGCGTTTCCTTACTAATCACAAGGGTTAAGTTCCAGCTTACCATGATATACCACGTTGTCTCCTATGACTCATTGAGTTTCTTCATACTTTCTCCACACTTCATATTCAATTCTTAAAATTAATAATCAAATAAAGAAATATATTAATGAAATATTATTGAACTTTGTCTCACTTAGATGACTGTGACTTGGACAAGTGGATATGATATAAGCGAGGCATATCCATTTGTGGAATGGGGTATGTTGTGGGGCCCATCAACACGGACCCCTGCAGGAACCATCACCTTCAACCGTGGAAGCATGTGCGGTAAGTTTCTTATTTGAGTACTACTTGAAGTTTGTTCCATTTAACACAGATTTGTGTTACTGTATCAGGTCCAGTACTTTTTTCATACAGTCATACTAATATATATCAGCATTTTCAGCATTCTAATTTATTTTTTCATAAACCTTCATGTGCTATGCATTAAATTATGTACACTAGCTAACTAGCATATGCTGAGCAGATAATGACTTGTCCTACGCACGTCTTTTCTTTTTAAATTTTCATAATGGGCTTTCCATTCTTTGCTGCGCAGGTGAACCAGCACGTACAGTTGGCTGGAGAGATCCTGGTTTTATCCACACAAGTTTTCTCAAGGATTTGTGGCCCAATAAACAGTACAAATATAATCCCATAACTATAACAATTATATTATTTGTTTGTTTTTTAATTCCCAAAAAGGTCAATAAATTACCAATTTGCTTACTCGTTGTTAATTTCATGACTTAGGTACTATTATAAGGTGGGACATGAGTTACTAAATGGAACTATTGTGTATGGCAAGGCTTACACCTTCAAAGCATCTCCCTTCCCTGGACAGAATTCGCTACAAAGAGTCATTATTTTCGGAGATATGGGGAAGGTTTGTCTGAGTAATTTGAATATCTTTATTAACATAAACCTTTTATAAGAGTTCGTACAAAGAGAAAAAAGGAAAAAACACTCCAATACTTGTAACATTGTCGCCGCTGTTGCTTATAGTTTTTTACTGAGTATCATTTCATATCAAGTCCAAATATTCTAAATTAGATTGGTCGATTTTCTTTGTAATATAAATGCCAACAAATGTCAGGGTAGTTGATTGTAATTAAGAAATAAACAGTTGACCTTTTTAACTCTTATTCCCAGGCTGAAAGGGATGAATCAAATGAGTACAGCAACTACCAGCCGGGGTCACTTAACACTACTGATACCCTTGTCAAGGACCTGGACAACATAGACATAATTTTCCATATCGGAGACATTGTCTATGCAAACGGGTACATCTCCCAGTGGGATCAGTTCACTGCTCAGGTCGAGCCTCTTACTGCCAAAGTTCCCTACATGATGGCCAGGTATGTTATTTTTTCAATTTTTATATTTGGAATTGATTTCACGCAATCTAGTATGTTCTTAAAATAATTTCTTCCTTTTGTTTGCTTAAATAGAGTCTTGTGAATTGCTGAAACAAATACAGTAAGCTTAACAATGTATCTTGCTTTTAATGTATGGGTTTTCTTATTTGATTTCACTGGATGCAGTGGCAACCATGAGAGGGACTGGCCTAACACTGGATCCTTCTATGCGGGTTTTGATTCTGGTGGTGAATGCGGTGTATTGTTGGAGTCAATGTACTATGTACCAACTGAGAATAGAGCCAACTACTGGTAAGCACATGGACGCCAAAAGTTTTATATTTTCTTCATGATTGATATGAAGTACTGAAATCTGCATACTAGCACCACCTCATACGATCTGAATTTTGTTTAGCATTCCATAATTAGAAAAAGTGGCTGTGTATTACACTGATCCAATACACCTTTGGAATTACTAAAAAGAAGTTTTTCAATCATTGTGCTTACTGTGAAATGATATTAACTTTTGAACATCTGCTAAAAATATTTTCAAACAGGTACCAAACCGACTACGGCATGTTCAGGTTCTGCGTTGCTGACACAGAGCATGATTGGAGAGAAGGCACAGAACAGTACAAGTTTATTGAGAAGTGCCTTTCGACTGTTGACAGGAAGCAACAGCCATGGCTGATATTCATTGCGCACCGTGTGCTTGGCTACTCGTCAGGCTACTTTTACGCGAATGAGGGTTCTTTTGCTGAACCAATGGGCAGGGAGAGCCTCCAACAACTCTGGCAAAAGTACAGGGTTGACATTGCTTTTTACGGGCATGTGCATAATTACGAGAGAACTTGCCCTATTTATGAGGTGTGGTTCTTTCTCATTTTCTAACTTAAAAACTTTTGTTTTTCTTATAATCTTATACATACTTTGGGTTTTGGTATTGGTATGGATGGTGTTTTATGAAATGTACCAGTTAGTTCTTGCATTACAATGCCATATATAACCTTGTTACTGCACTGTTAATTTTACTGCTGATAGTAAATAATTAGAAACCCAATACTTGATACCAACAAACAAGTACAGTTGAGCCTGTTATTTGTGGTGTTTAGATTTTCTATTAATATTCTAAAATAAGTTCTCATCCTTTTTATATTGTTCTCACAAGAACCAATGCGTGAGCACTGAGAAGTCACACTATTCTGGCACCATGAATGGCACGATCCATGCTGTGGTAGGAGGCGGAGGGTCACACATAGCTGCATTTTCTAACTCAACTCCTGCTTGGAGCATATACCGGGACTTGGATTACGGCTTTGTTAAACTAACTGCATTCAACCATTCTTCCCTCCTTTTCGAGTACAAGAAATCGAGCGATGGAAATGTGTATGATTCATTCACCATAGACAGAGATTACAGAGATGTGTTGGCTTGTGTGGTTGATAGCTGCCCTCCCAAGACCTTGGCCAATTAGACAAGGAAATTGTTTGTAAAAAATTGAACTACTGGATTTTTTTACCCCAGTTTTGAGAAATAAAATTGTTGTTGCTGTTTGTGCATTTAAGATCCACCATATGCGGGTTACTTGAGTGCGTTGTTTGGTGAAAATTTACGTACTTGATTTTTAAATGTAAATCCATTGAAGTGTTCAATTGTGAAGATAACTTATATGATTTTTTTTTTCACACGAAATTAACGTTTACCAAGTGCAAAGCAGAAGTTTGAAGCAAATAAATTAAGAAATCAACAATTACGGTGGAAATTTTTTTTTTTTAATTAGGTTCCATTCCAGCTCTCACTTGAGCTATAGTTCTGTTGCAAACATTTTCATAATCTATATAGTATTAATATTAAGTAAAAGTAGTGACCGCTATTGTCGCTTCTCGCTGCCGGCACGCGCTAAGGCCCTAATCAAAACCATATTTTCTTTTTAACATGGGATTTCCTTTCATTTCATTTCAGCTGGAAAATTCTTAATCAAAATGAATGAATTTGGTGCTATTTGACTGGAATTTTCATATAATTAGATTCAAGAAAATCCTATGAAATCAATTGAATTGAAATTCTGCGTAAAAAACATTTTGACTAGGGTCTAAATCTGATCGTTCGCTCGTTTTTTACGCAAAATCTGAATTGATTTCAGTGATTATTTTAAGTTTCTGTGGCGCATGGACTATAACTATTTATGTTGCTTGTCATATTTGTCTTTTTCATCGACCTGTTACATTTATTCATCTTAGGACATGACATCTTAGCCTACATCATATGAACCAAAATAGTTCTAATATAGGTAAACCTAGGCAAGTCTTGTACTGAAAGTACAAAGTAAATAAAAAAGGCGCCAGAAGGCCTTAAAAATTTAATAACTGAAATCGGTAAGTTCAGTATCGAGTAGCAGGAGCCATTAATTTGAACCTTGTTGAACTGGAAATGAGCGAAGCATCATGCATCACAAGCATGACAAATGGGTTAACTAGAGTAATTAGGTCAAGTAAGCACAATAAAGACTTGATGTTTCAATCGATTCCTTTTTCTTCTTATCTTGCACTTTTATTTATTTATTTTTGAGAATCGGGCCGTAGCCATATCTTGCACTTTTGAACTGTAATACTTTGTGATGCATTTGATAGTCCGTAACAAGGTGGTTACTTTCTACATGTGATGGTATAGTGTAAGGGATGCCACTAGTCTTAATTAGTTTGTTGTGATTAGAATTTTGGCGATATAGGAAGCTATAGAACTTACATAGTCGGTCAGGGACATTATATAGGGGTTTTTTTACGGGGGTGATAAGGATCATTCTCAAGATCCATCATCCCCAGTGTGAACTCATTTTAATTTTTTCTATTTTTAGAATATTTTTGGTCCCCACTATTTCTCTCTCTCCCATTCTTTTCTATTTTGGTCCCCACTGTTATTCTCTCTTCCATCCTTTTTATTTTTGATCCCCACAAGAATTATAACAATTACTCATATTAACTACAGCAGTTAGTATCCAAATTACAACAATTATTTAGATTAACTACTTTAGCTACATACATAACTTCAACAACTACATATTTTAACTTCAACAGCTACATATTTTAACTTCAACAGTTACAAATATAACTTCAACAGTACATATATAACTTCAAAAGTTATATATGTTAACTTTAACAGTTACATATATAACTTCAACAGTTGTCACACCCCGACACCTAGGGCTTGACAATCCCCGCCGCGAATACACAATCTCTGTGCACTCGCAAGGCGTTTCCTTACTAATCACAAGGGTTAAGTTCCAGCTTACCATGATATACCACGTTGTCTCCTATGACTCATTGAGTCATCATGGCAAGACAAATTTTGGCTTAACTTCGCTTGACTTGATCGAGCCTGTCTCTGCAACCTGGAACCCACATCCATTGTGGAAAACATGCAAAAGCACGGAATGAGAATTAAAATTCTCAGTGCGGGTTTTAGTTCTAGTACGTGGATTTAAGCTAAAATCCAAGTTCTAGAAATAATACCCATGAATAAATAATTTATTGATTAAACATGATTGTAAAAACATTATATGCATTTAATATAAACAAGGCATGCATGAGTCAACTTAAATGATATCAATTGCAATTCTTCGTTTAAATCATGATATCCAACATATGACCGTAATTGAAATCGGACGAAATCACAAAATCTGACTATGACAAAAGTCATATACTTGTCAGAACTGAACACGTGGCACGAATCCCATCGCAGACAACACATGTCTGGATATGATAGGAAACTGAGCGTGTCAGGGGTCTGAACATGGCAGAATTGAGCATATCATAAATCTGAACAAATCACAAATTTTCCCCTAACCCGAGGGCAGGCAAAAGAGACTCGTCTCTAACCCTGGGCAGGCAAAAGGGGATTCCAAATCCACATGTCATTAACATAATTTCATAATCATTATCATATTCACTCAGGACTCCTAACCCAACCGGTTGGGCAGGCAAAAGGAGACCTCTCCTTAACCCGAGGGCAGGCAAAAGAGACTCATCTCTAACCCTGGGCAGGCAAAAGGGAGTTCCAAATTCGCATAGCGCTACCGAACTGGCCGAAGCCGGGGGCCAACCGACTCCGGAGAGTGATGCAAACATATCAAATCACACATATCAAGCACATCATATCATATCTCATTTATTCATTCACATCATTTCATTCCTTTCAGTCAGATCATTCATAAGTCAGATCTATCAATAGCAACATCATTTCCAAATATCTGACTGTTACTTATCAAATTTCTCAAAACAGAGAACATGCCTTTCAAAATGCAGTTTTATCAATAATTGGGCACTATCATTTAAAATGCTTGAATACGGTCATGCAGACAAACGAGTTTCCAATATGCATATGAATAAAACATATTTTATTAATTACTTAAACTTTAACAAAAATCCAACGTAATTCCGCACCTCGATAGTAGAAAGCATAAAGGTAGTTTCTCGATATCTCGTGATGATTCAGATGCTTGATGACCATTATACTTGGGTTCTTTCCCTTAACGGTTTGCTAGGCTTGATAGTCACGTGTCAAGTGATTCTAGTTCGGTTCCCTAATAAAACAAGTGACTTTCTTACTAACCGTTAAATACTTAAAGTAACCTAAATAGCCTGATTATTGGCGGTTCTTAGGTTACCATACTGACGGCCTAAGTTAACCAGACTGGTTGATATTTGGATAGTTAGATTCAGATTATTAATTTAGAGGATTCTATTTTAAAATATATTATTAAGTATTTTATCTTATTATTAACAATTGGTTTTGACTTTCCAGTCATTAAGAGTTTATATTTGTTTTTATTATATAAGTTATGAATTATATTCTAGGATGATAATATTCACTTATTTATTATATAATATTTTTTTCACCATTCATTTAGTTATGCGATATTTGATTTATTTCATTAATACTTAATTAATTAGTTTGCATTGCTTAATATTTATTAAATTATTTAACTATTTGTTATATCGAAAATTTAAATCAGAAAATTATAATCTAAGATCAAGAAAACAATTGGAAATAGAAAATTAAAATCTAAATTATTTGATTGGTTTGTTTAGGATCAGAAAATCGATGATTTGTGTCATTGTATATGTTCTTGACTCACTCGGACTATTCTCATCATCTCCCGAAAAATCGAATCCACTTAACTAAAGGAATCCCCGATCATTTCTAATGGCATTTCTTTTAATTAATTTTGTTTATTCTTAAGCCCACAATTTTCTTTACTTAATCGTTTGATTAAGTTTGGATTAAAACTAATGATAGTCATTAAGTCCATAATTAATTCTGTTAATTAAGTCCAACATCTCATATTTGATTCGGCCTCAAAGAACAGCCCACACATAAAAGAAATCCCATTAGCCATGATTCACAACAGAGGCCCAAAGCATAACACAGGCCCAAAGTCCAACTCGCAATATGGTTCGGCCAAGTCAACCTGACCAGTTGACTTGAGTCCAACCTTTCGGGTCCGCAACTCACCCGACAAGATCCGATAACGGAGGGGCAAACCCGACCCGTAATCCCACTCACTTTATCCAAAGGCCCCTGAACTTAAAATCTTTACAATTAAGTCCTTTTTGTCTGTAAATATGCCCTTATAATTTTGCAAATAGGTCCCTGGGACATAAAATTCTTTACAAACAGGCCCTCAACCTCGCAAATCTATGCCAGAACCAAACCAGAATGGTACCAGAACGGTACCAGAGATTGTTTAGCCTCGATTGAGGCTGGTACAAGACCTGTACAAACATCGCAAGCACACAGGAGGGCATACCAACTGAGTAACACAAGCGTAATACCAATTATTCCTTTCTTCCGTTAGCTTAACAAAATTAATCATATCTACCATCGGCTTATAACCAATTAACCAATATAATGGCAGAAATTATCTTATCCCCTTCATAACCATCATCTAAACTCTGTTTTTAACTTCATACCAAGTCACTGTTTAGGCCTAATTAGGGATTAGGGTCTAATTACGTAAATTCACCATGGAACTCAAAACCGAAAGAGAGGAAAGCAATATACCTCAAGCTATCCCTTTTTCCTTTTCTTGCCTCTTCTCAATCTCGTCTCTCTCAGTCCATAACTCTCTCTCTCTCTCTCTCTCTTTGTCTCACCCTTTTTCCGAGATTTTCTCAAACCGACAGCAAAGTCAAGACTCACCTTCACTACCTCTATTTATAGGCAATACATAGAAAGGAAAAAGGGGATAAGAATAACCACAAAGGAACGATGGAGATCGCTCCGTCACCAATCTCAAAGGCTGACCTAACCCAATCCATTGCCTCATGGATAAGAACGAAAAGGGGGCAAAGCGATGCCAGGGGTGGTGGCAAGGCTGGATTGGCTAGCCACACGACATCCGCCTTGGCGATTGAGTCGAGATAGGCATCCAAGAAGAGGATCGAGCAAGGGAAAAATCCGACGGATCGCACGAGAGGAAAGAAAGGAGAAGGGGTAAGGGGATGGTGACAGCGAAATTTTGAGTTTTTATTAAAAATTAATCTTTGGGATTTTCTGTAGCAGGAACTGTGTGGCTAAGAATGCTGCAACTCATATAAAGTTATTTAATTAATTGTTTTCATTCAAATTTAATTAGTCTGATGTTAAATTTTAGTATTAATTAAACTTTGATTTTGCTAGAATCATGTAGATGATTTTTAGAAACTACACAAATTAAAAGATTTCGATTTCGAGTGAGTTTCACTGTTACTAATTAATTAATTGTTTAGGAGTTACTAGTTATAATATTTTATTTGTTCTCATATTATTTTTAAAATTAATCTAATTAATTTAGTTGTACTTAGTCCGCTAATTCTACAGTGTTACATTCCACCCCCCTTAAAAAAATTTCGTCCTCGAAATTTCAAAGGGGTTAAGTTTAATATATATTTGATATTAGTTTCATCATGTTTTAACTTGTTTTAGTATCATTCTGCCATATTCTCTTTATTATTTTGGTTCCGCTTAATAATCGTTTTTACCTCTTGGTTATTGGTACAAATATATCAAGGTATGACTTTAACTTTCTTGATGGTCAGTCAAGGAAGCAAAGTAATACTTAATATATAAAAGATTAATATCAATATTGGTGACCAGTCAATACAGATTTCAAACTTCGTACACAGATATTTTAGTGTCCTTATTAACTGTTGAATTTCATGGTAGTTGTTTGTTTTTTTTTTTTTAAGATCAATTTGGATTTAGATTGTTGATTCTCACAAGCAAGATCTTGAGATTTGGTAATATTTTGTTTACTGACTAGATGTATCTATTTATTTATTCTAACATACCCATTCTTACTAA
This sequence comes from Rhynchospora pubera, assembly GCA_028095005.1. NCBI lineage: Eukaryota > Viridiplantae > Streptophyta > Magnoliopsida > Poales > Cyperaceae > Rhynchospora > Rhynchospora pubera. The sequence continues at coordinate 182,855,166 of CM051461.1, forward strand.
ACGGATGGACAAGGTGATCTGGTATTGGTAAACTCGGTTCCAAGTACAAAGGTTTCTTCTAGACGATGGGTTTCTTCTCTCTTACTGACTCAGGATAAAATATATAATCGATTCTAATTTCGACTTCCATTATTAAAGTTTCCTTCAAGAATGAAAGTTGATTATTCTTGTAAGAACCGATATATTTCGATGAGTCCTACTCATTCTTAAAGAATTTATAGTTTCTTTAGTATGACTGATCTTATTTTAACTTAAAATATCCATTAATCATATTATTACGGAATATTTAAGTCATAAGCTTTCTATTAGCTCAAGTCACACTAAGAATTCTTAACTTCGAGTCAGGTCATTATATTCAATTAGTTTCAGTCAACAAGAAACATATGCTATTAAATAAGGATATAGCATAAGTACTCGCCTTGAAATTAATATGACTGAAATTGGTGTTGAACATTTTTGACTCGTTTCTTTAGCATTTTATTTCTCTTTATTGAGAAATACTTTTAGGTATAACAATTTATCTACACAACAACCCTCAAGGTCATGGATAGCTTTCCATCAGACTTGGAAAGTTAATTTTAAATTGTTATCTCCAATTGGTTGATAGTTATAGCTTAATTCTATAAATCTACAATAATTCATCTAGTGAATATATTGTAATTTAAGAATATGAATTATCATAGCTATAACTAATCTTAAATAATTTCACAATCCAATATGGATTTAAAAATTATTGTCAGTCAATGGAGATAATGTATTTATTCTAACACCATAAGACAATTGAAGTTCTTCGATCCTCTAACAAATCACCAAGGTATGACTTATCAGATTTCCAAGAATTGCAAATCCGAACGACATTACTATTTAATTTAATGGTCGTTAACGGATATAGCAAGTGACCTTCCTTGGTAAAGTAAGGATAAGTGGAAGTTACTTATACCAATATTTACATATGTTCATAATAACGTATTGGTTTAACTTCAAGCCACCTCCTTTATGTGTCTCAAGAGTGAATTGCTTAGTCAAATAAGTTATCGACTAGCAATTATTTTAATTGCACCCAAGTTGCTGTGTTTTAACAGAAATTAACGGCGCAATGTATAATGATAAGCTATTTAAATATTTAATCTCTTATTCCAGATAAAATCTCAAAAATGTTTTTATTGAAATATTGAGATATTTGAAAATTAACTGGAATAATTGAGATATCCACTTATCATCAAACAAGCATTATAACATGTATCTTAACAAGTTAATTGCTTTAAATGTTAATAGCTTAAGGACTTAATCATCATATACTCGACATTCGAAGTACAGATGGAATTATTTAGGAAGGTTAAATTGCACTTCCTCTGGTTGCCAAACATTTGGGTTATCCAGTTGTTTAGCAAAGTCCATAGTTTATAAGCTATTAACGAGTCCTCCGGTTAAAATTCTAACCTATTTTATTTTATACAAGTACATTCATTGAGTACTCGTAACTATAAGATGACTTAATGTAGGTGTCTAGGGACAAAAAGATCATCTCATAGAATAATAGGTAGAATGAATTTCCAGTAATATCCAGAGGTTATTTTGGGATACATCCTCCTAAATTTTTTTCAAGTTATTATGAGAATTACATCTCATTCTTACATCAGGGGACGTATTTTCCCATAATGTTTGCCTCATTGAGCTTGTCAAAGTCCCATGTTGAATTTATTTTGGAACAGTCTTCAGCTCATTTGTCCTTACTTCCATACTCGAAATAGACATTATTCAAGTAATTATATTAGGGTTAAGGACAAGGCAACTTGTCATGATTGTACCAAAACTATTTTGGTACATACTTTCTTTTTGCAGGTTCAATGCAAACTATGGGGCTTGCATTCCTGTTTTGTTTTTCAACAGTCATCTTCTTCAACGCTGGTAGTTCTTGTGTAGCCGAGTCGTCTCTTGAAGTAGCGTCGTCTAAAATTCGTTTATCTACGTACTATTGTTTTTAATAACAAATAAAATTAGGTTTATATCAAAACTTAAATTATCAATAACATATTTCTCTTATTTTCAAATTATAGTAGTATATATATACATTATATTAATTATCAGAATAATTCTAATTGAGAAAATATAAAATAGCAAGTATTGATTATCATGTATTTAGTATTATTTAAGAAAATATTTTAAGGAAGTATTCAAATCTAATTAATTACCGAATTAACTAGTGAGAGTTTCTTTCCTAAATATAACATGTATATAATATATAATATATATATTTTTTTCTAGTTTAATTTGCAATCATTTACAATTATATATATATGCATCCTACATGGTTATATTTCTATTTATATATTATCTACCTATTTTATGAAGATCATACTATCACTTAATTTAATATATAGGATATAAATCATGTCATTAATTATCCCAGCTGCTACCCACACTCGCGTATTACAAGTCTAGTTAAGGCTTAAAACCATGCTCTGATACCACCAAAGAGACTGTCACACCCCGACACCTAGGGCTTGACAATCCCCGCCGCGAATACACAATCTCTATGCACTCGCAAGGCGTTTCCTTACTAATCACAAGGATTAAGTTCCAGCTTACCATGATCTACCACGTTGTCTCCTATGACTCATTGAGTCATCATGGCAAGACAAATTTTGGCTTAACTTCGCTTGACTTGATCGAGCCTGTCTCTGCAACCTGGAACCCACATCCATTGTGGAAAACACGCAAAAGCACGGAATGAGAATTAAAATTCTCAGTGCGGATTTTAGTTCCAGTACGTGGATTTAAGCTAAAATCCAAGTTCTAGAAATAATACCCTTGAATAAATAATTTATTGATTAAACATGATTGTAAAAACATTATATGCATTTAATATAAACAAGGCATGCGTGTGTCAACTTAAATAATATCAATTGCAATTCTTCGTTTAAATCATGATATCCAACATATGACCGTAATTGAAATCGGACGAAATCACAAAATCTGACTATGACAAAAGTCATATACTTGTCAGAACTGAACACGTGGCACGAATCCCATCGCAGACAACACATGTCTGGATATGATAGGAAACTGAGCGTGTCAGGGGTCTGAACATGGCAGAATTGAGCATATCATAAATCTGAACAAATCACAAATCTTCCCCTAACCCGAGGGCAGGCAAAAGAGACTCGTCTCTAACCCTGGGCAGGCAAAAGGGGATTCCAAATCCACATGTCATTAACATAATTTCATAATCATTATCATATTCACTCAGGACTCCTAACCCAACCGGTTGGGCAGGCAAAAGGAGACCTCTCCCTAACCCGAGGGCAGGCAAAAGAGACTCATCTCTAACCCTGGGCAGGCAAAAGGGAGTTCCAAATTCGCATAGCGCTACCGAACTGGCCGAAGCCGGGGGCCAACCGACTCCGGAGATTGATGCAAACATATCAAATCACACATATCAAGCACATCATATCATATCTCATTTATTCATTCACATCATTTCATTCCTTTCAGTCAGATCATTCATAAGTCGGATCTATCAATAGCAACATCATTTCCAAATATCTGACTGTTACTTATCAAATTTCTCAAAACGGAGAACATGCCTTTCAAAATGCAGTTTTATCAATAATTGGGCACTATCATTTAAAATGCTTGAATACGGTCATGCAGACAAACGAGTTTCCAATATGCATATGAATAAAACATATTTTATTAATTACTTAAACTTTAACAAAAATCCAACGTAATTCCGCACCTGGATAGTAGAAAGCATAAACGTAATTTCTCGATATCTCGTGATGATTCGGATGCTTGATGACCATTATACTTGGGTTCTTTCCCTTAACGGTTTGCTAGGCTTGATAGTCACGTGTCAAGTGATTCTAGTTCGGTTCCCTAATAAAACAAGTGACTTTCTTACTAACCGTTAAATACTTAAAGTAACCTAAATAGCCTGATTATTGGCGGTTCTTGGGTTACCATACTGACGGCCTAAGTTAACCAGACTGGTTGATATTTGGATAGTTAGATTCAGATTATTAATTTAGAGGATTCTATTTTAAAATATATTATTAAGTATTTTATCTTATTATTAACAATTGGTTTTGACTTTCCAGTCATTAAGAGTTTATATTTGTTTTTATTATATAAGTTATGAATTATATTCTAGGATGATAATATTCACTTATTTATTATATAATATTTTTTTTCACCATTCATTTAGTTATGCGATATTTGATTTATTTCATTAATACTTAATTAATTAGTTTGCATTGCTTAATATTTATTAAATTATTTAACTATTTGTTATATCGAAAATTTAAATCAGAAAATTATAATCTAAGATCAAGAAAACAATTGGAAATAGAAAATTAAAATCTAAATTATTTGATTGGTTTGTTTAGGATCAGAAAGTCGATGATTTGTGTCATTGTATATGTTCTTGACTCACTCGGACTATTCTCATCATCTCCCGAAAAATCGAATCCACTTAACTAAAGGAATCCCCGATCATTTCTAATGGCATTTCTTTTAATTAATTTTGTTTATTCTTAAGCCCACAATTTTCTTTACTTAATCGTTTGATTAAGTTTGGATTAAAACTAATGATAGTCATTAAGTCCATAATTAATTCTGTTAATTAAGTCCAACATCTCATATTTGATTCGGCCTCAAAGAACAGCCCACACATAAAAGAAATCCCATTAGCCATGATTCACAACAGAGGCCCAAAGCATAACACAGGCCCAAAGCCCAACTCGCAATATGGTTCGGCCAAGTCAACCTGACCAGTTGACTTGAGTCCAACCTTTCGGGTCCGCAACTCACCCGACAAGATCCGATAACGGAGGGGCAAACCCGACCCGTAATCCCACTCACTTTATCCAAAGGCCCCTGAACTTAAAATCTTTACAATTAAGTCCTTTTTGTCTGTAAATATGCCCTTATAATTTTGCAAATAGGTCCCTGGGACATAAAATTCTTTACAAACAGGCCCTCAACCTCGCAAATCTATGCCAGAACCAAACCAGAATGGTACCAGAACGGTACCAGAGATTGTTTAGCCTCGATTGAGGCTGGTACAAGACCTGTACAAACATCGCAAGCACACAGGAGGGCATACCAACTGAGTAACACAAGCGTAACACCAATTATTCCTTTCTTCCGTTAGCTTAACAAAATTAATCATATCTACCATCGGCTTATAACCAATTAACCAATATAATGGCAGAAATTATCTTATCCCCTTCATAACCATCATCTAAACTCTGTTTTTAACTTCATACCAAGTCACTGTTTAGGCCTAATTAGGGATTAGGGTCTAATTACGTAAATTCACCATGGAACTCAAAACCGAAAGAGAGGAAAGCAATATACCTCAAGCTATCCCTTTTTCTTTTTCTTGCCTCTTCTCAATCTCGTCTCTCTCAGTCCATAACTCTCTCTCTCTCTCTCTCTCTCTCTCTTTGTCTCACCCTTTTTCCGAAATTTTCTCAAACCGACAGCAAAGTCAAGACTCACCTTCACTACCTCTATTTATAGCAATACACAGAAAGGAAAAAGGGGATAAGAATAACCACAAAGGAACGATGGAGATCGCTCCGTCACCAATCTCAAAGGCTGACCTAACCCAATCCATTGCCTCACGGATAAGAACGAAAAGGGGGCAAAGCGATGCCAGGGGTGGTGGCAAGGCTGGATTGGCTAGCCACACGACATCCGCCTTGGCGATTGAGTCGAGATATGCATCCAAGAAGAGGATCGAGCAAGGGAAAAATCCGACGGATCGCACGAGAGGAAAGAAAGGAGAAGGGGAAAGGGGATGGTGACAACGAAATTTTGAGTTTTTATTAAAAATTAATCTTTGGGATTTTCTGTAGCAGGAACTGTGTGGCTAAGAATGCTGCAACTCATATAAAGTTATTTAATTAATTGTTTTCATTCAAATTTAATTAGTCTGATGTTAAATTTTAGTATTAATTAAATTTTGATTTTGCTAGAATCATGTAGATGATTTTTAGAAACTACACAAATTAAAAGATTTCGATTTCGAGTGAGTTTCACTGTTACTAATTAATTAATTGTTTAGGAGTTACTAGTTATAAAATTTTATTTGTTCTCATATTATTTTTAAAATTAATCTAATTAATTTAGTTGTACTTAGTCCGCTAATTCTACAGTGTTACAACAGTTATATATATAACTTCAACAGTTACGTATATTGAATTTGTATATTTTGTTATTACATGTTACGGTTCGGAATTTCAATAAATTATATGCTGGGAGTAGATATGGTATGATGGGATGACGCTGGATTTGCAATGAAGATGAATGGGATGATTTCATCATCCCTTGGACTTTCTTATTAATGAAGATATGTTAGATAATTAATGAAGATTTGAGGATGATGAGGATGATAGAATCTATGAGATGATGGAAAGCAATTCCCGTTTTTTTACTTACAAAAGTTGAGATTCTATAGAGCTTAAATATGGAGCTTACTATAACTTTCATGTTTTTCTTTTTGAATAAAAAAGAAGTAATAGGGTGTACCCGTACTTGGTTCAAAAAAAAAAAAAAAAAAGTAACCACAATAAAAAAAAATCAATCGGATGAGATGTCATGTTTGGAGAGATTGCCCTCCTCAACTTCCTGCTCAAATTGTAATGGCGGATTTCTTAAGACTACTGGTCACCTATTCTTGCAATGCAAGTATGCAATATCTGTTTGGTCATTAATACAGACGCACTTCAAACTCCCACTTTTTGAATTTATATACACTTGACATTGGTGTTTTCTGGCTCTCTTTCTCTTAGAATCACGTCTATTAAAGATTGGGATATCTTCTGGACTGCGGCATCTTAGAATATTTAGAAGGCACGCAATAGGCGAAACTTCTCAAATGTCGAGACTACTCCATATCTGTTACTCAAGGATATTTGTGTTTATGTTCGCTCTTGGAAAGATTATGCTTAATTTCTAGTTATTTTCTCCTTTTTCTACCTGTACAGTTGTTAGGCTTTAGTGTCTTTTTTTTTTTTTTTGGCTTTTCTATACTTTCTATGATAAATTTTCTTATTAATAAAATTTGTCGGCGTGGGTGGTACTCGCACCTGATCCTTAAAAAAAAAAAAAAGAAATGTCATGCTTGGTTGTTCAAACTTGGTGAACTAAGAAATGTAATTTCTAGAAAAAATATTAACAAAATCATTGTCGCATATGAAAAAGCAGAATAAAAAAATAATCAATCGGATGAGATGTCATGCTTGATTGTTCAAACTTGGTGAAAATGAAATGCAATTTCTTGGAGAATATTAACAAAAGGTCATTGTCGCATATGCGTCTAGCTAAGGTAATTATTGGGGACTGTTACCCTCGTAAAACATATTGTTTTGGTCTTTTATTATATCAATTTTAGAAAGCTTAAGTATCAATGAGCTGGTCATTTGTTGTGCAACACCCACCCCCTCCAAAAATGAGTACTCACCAGAAATGTCATGATCTAATGGTGAGAGTTTTTTCTGCCTTTCTAGAAGCTTGCTGCAATGTATGTATCATTCCATTGTGTCAGGATAACATTTCACTGTTGAAGCATCAGTTGGAGTCCGAACAGAATCGTGTCCTAAGGAGCCCTGATTTAACCAGACGTGAAGTGTTCGATTGGATGAAGGATTTAGGCGATGTCAAAAAAAGATCTGAAAATCTTTTGAAAACTCATGAGAACCGGGACGGTTTCTGTGGTTGTATTTCTGCCCATGTTGACAACTACATTGCTGCAACTCTGCTTAAAGAATGGAAGAAAGTCGATAAGGAGGAGCCGGCAGATCCAGTGGCACCAGACAACAGTACTGGTCCTCAGCTCACTCGTAAAAGTAGTGCTCCAGTTGGAACAATTGATACAGAACTAAGTCTGTACCAACCAATTAACAATAGTACTGCTGGAGGCCGAGACGATGGAGACAGGAATTATGGAGAACGGATTCATGGCAGAAACAATATTTGGGTGTTGGATACAGTGGGTTTTAGAGGCGAAGGCGATCAAGTCATAAGTGATTTGGTAAGTATAGTGAGGATGGCTGCCAGAAATGACCGAAACGCAGAAGTGCAGAGCACTCGCATTCGGCTTGTCCGATCCAAATCCTTTGAAATAATCCACGAGGAGAGGAAGGTGATTCTGAACAGACGTCTTTTGTGAATTATCAAGGGCAGTGTGTAATGATTCACAAACTTTCGAACATTAATACAGTTTGTGGTTTTTGGTATTTTAAGTTTGATTGTGAAGGGAATGTTTCAGATAATTATTAGTGCATGTATTTTGGATTTGCATATTATATTGTATGTAAAAAAGCCTGGTTCTTCTCATTGACTCCGTGAAGTCTGTGACTATATATTCATGTTCTAAAGTGGTACGCGAAAAATCTAATGAACTTTTGTTAAAGCTAACTCTAAGGCCCATTTTGGTATTAACAATTGAAATAGCCTCTGCTCAGGAATTCCAGAAGGGTGGGAGGATAAACTTCGCTATACTTAACATAAGTTACAAGTTGAGTTAATTTCTTGAGCTTTTCTAACTCAACAAATTATTTTTAGTTATTTTCATTTGAGGGTTTCAGGGAGTAACAAGATATTGTAGGTACAGACTGCTGGCTGGAGTATATGGGATTTCTAGAAGAAAATCTGCAATCTGAAGAATTTGAGTTAGGATCCTTGTTCTTGAGATATTAAAAGTACATTCAAGTTTTTGATTGAATGTAAAAAAAAAAAAGTCTGTTACATATTCTGATTGGATTCAATTTTCTCAAATCCAACCACTGCTCGGATTAAAAAAAAAACAATATTGTGGGTTAAAACCATGTTTTTTTCGTTTATTTCTCCTGGGTACTTTTTTTAAAATTAATCCTTGAAAAAAAAAGACAGCTGTATCCTCTATCGCAAAATTCAAGCACATTACAAATCCAGAAAAACTTCTAATTGTGTAGGACTAACATATTGTTTGTAATAATAAAAGCAAGGTCAACATCTGAGGGCCCAACATCCATCTAATTGAGATACTTTTTTTAAATAGAGAACTAATTGCGATTCCCTCATGCTTTGCTTAAGTCTTAGCCTCTGATTTGTACTTAGGATTAGCGTTGCAGGGGATACAGGCAATGTGAGGGTCATTGTTTAAAACGAAAGGTCATTGTTAGATATTCTTGTAAATATCAATTATGTGGTATCTTGGTATTTCCTCAAATTGACCAGTCAATTAGTTAATTAATGTGATGATCAATTGTTGATTCCTTTGCGGATGCAAGGCTGGAAATTGAAAAGTATTTTTCTGTAGTCAAACAATGCCGTCTTCTTTTCCTCTCAAATATAAACACTATTGCCAAAGGCAGCTAGAAGAGGTGATGTGCAACCAGAATCAGCTACAAGTTATCCAGAGTAAGACAACCAATGCTGAATTAGAATTAATAGTTCTTTTATAAGTTATAATAGATAGTTTAATATGAAGTTATCCAGAGTAAGACAACCAATGATGCAATGTAAGAAGAAATATTGAAAAATGAGCTGGTCTTCTTTGTTGTGCAATTCCCTCCTCTCTCTCTATCAGACACCAAAATGGCCAGAGAGGAGACATCAGAAAATATCATGGAGATATTTTGCTCTGCCATTCTGAAATCTTGTTGTAAAGTGGTGATCATTCCATTTTGTGAAGATAATATTCCACGGTTGCGTGACCGGCTGAAGTCTGAACAGAATCGTGTCCCGAGGAGCTCTGATTTAAGCAATAATGAAGTGTTTGCTTGGATGAAGAGACTAGGTAATATAAAAAAGAGGTCTGAAAATCTTTTGGCAACACATGAGAACCGGGCTGGTTTCTGTAGTGCTATTTCTGCCCCATTCAACAACTACATTGCTTCAAATCTTCTTGAACAATGGGAGAAACTCGATGAGGATGAACCCGCAGGTCCATTTACACCAGTCAGTACTGGTGCTCAGCTCACTCGTGAAAACACAGCCCCGATCGGAACCATAGAGGGAGCATTAACCCTTTACCAACCGATCGAAAATGTTGTCAATGGCAGAGATGAAAGGGATGAAGGAGACATGAATTATGGTAGCAACAACTTTTGGGTCTTGGATTCATTGGGTGTTAGAGGTGAAGGTGATCGAGCCACGAGGGATTTGCTGAGTACGCTGAGGATGGCTGCCGGAAATGAGGGGACTGCAGCAGTGCAGAGCATTCATGGCTTTCGGCTTGTCAGGTCCAAATCTTTTGAGATAATCCACGAGGAGAGGTCTGTGGTTCTCGGCAGACGCCTTTTGTAAATTATCAAGGGCAGTGGACATGTTTTCTTTCAACTATAATGATTCAAACATTTTTGTACTAAAAGTTTGATTGTCAAATTTTCAGGTAATTGTTAGTGTGTATACTTTTATTTGCATATAACATTACATGTAAAAGGTTGGTCCCTTCGGAATTTTTTTTTTATTACAAGTAACAAGTGAGTAAATTTCTTGCTCTTTTTCTAAAGAAATAAAGTTAATTTTCATTATTCTTATTTCAGAGTATAGGGAATAATATGGTATTTTAATTTCAGGCAGGCGTAATAGAGATTTTACCAGAAAATGTTCAATCCAAGCAACTTGAATAGAGATAATTTTCTTCAGATTTAAAACGCATATCTAAGTCATTGATAAACAATGTCTTAATACAATTATTTTTCCTATATCATACAAATGAATGAATATGAAATTCATCATAAATAAACATGAGATTAATTTAATATTCTTATAATGATTGCCTTTGTAATTCTTTAGGCTTAATCTGAAAACCATCAATAGAGATTTATAATAATAATACATCAAAGTTCGGACTCCAACACTATGCTTCAGAGAAAGCGGGTGGAAAGAAAGAAAAAAAAGTGAGAAAAAAAAATCATTCATAGTGTTTTCAAATTCTAATTTCAATTTAAAAATAAAATTAAAAAATTCTTCATATTTTTCCAATTTTTTTTTTTTGTTTCCCACAAAACGACCGTTATTTTTTATTTTTATTTTTTCCCTAATAAGGGTCTATGAAGGAACAAAAACAATTAGACTAACCTACAAAACAATAAAGGAGAATTGCTTCCTACACTCCTCAATTTTTGAGATCCACTCCATTTTAGATAAAAATATTCCTCGAATTCCTTCATTTTACATCTCTAACTTCACATCCAGATGGAAATGTGAGGGGTATTTTCGTTCAAAGGAGTGAATCTCTAAAAATTAGAAGTGTAAGAAGCAATTCCCACAATAAAGGCCGAACCGAACCCAAACAAGTGCGACTGACCAATGGCCGTGGAAACTCCGAGTTCAAGTTCAAGTACAAGAGGCAGACAACGACAGCAACTATGGGGACACCAGCACCTCCCTCTCTTGGTCGGAGCGAGTTCAAAGGACTCTGTCGAGTACATCCTTCAGGCCTTGTGGCGCACTCGCAACACTGGCCTCGACTCCGCCGACCGCTCCATCTTTCGCGATATTCTCCACCTCCCTTCCGATTCCGACCTCGACCCAGTATCTCTCTCTCTTTATTTCTCCCATACCATACTGGGTTATTGGTCTTACATTGGTGTTTGAAATTGTTTGTGTAGCTGTTGGTATGCCTGAGAATGCTGATAAGAAGGTGTGTGTATGAAAACACGACCAAGGAGGAAATACAGAAGCTGTTTCCAGAAGATGTGTCGCCTGAACTACAAAAGCTTCTCACTTTGTTACTTCTGAAGTTCCAATCTGAGTGGAAAGATGATGTACTGAAAGATAAGGTATGCTCTTGAAAGAATGTTTGGTTTTGTTTGAATGAATGGTTCAGTATGTCATATAGGAATTTCTGTGGGGATAATCTTTGTTTTGTACATGTGTACTAAATTTGATATACACTAAGCTTGGTTTTGGTTGTTATACTAGATATTATGTACTGATATCCAGAGAAATGTTCATTTAATGCATGTTATTATGTACCAAGGGCCTAGACTGTTTTTATTATTTATTTGATTTTTTCAAATTTGATTTATGCAGCATCGGGTTGATAAGGAGGCCTTACAGGGAGAAACTGGGGGCAATTTTGTGAGTTCGAAAGGAGATCAGGCATCTGATAATGCAACTGATCCAATTGCAACCAAATAGGCTCGGTACTTCTGATTTTCTTCTAAAATTGTCAATTATTTTATCTCTGGGAATGTGTGGGTATTTTGGTGTGTTCATATTCATTTGTTTGGTAAATATTTGTTCAATTTTTCCATAAGAAATCAACAAGTGTCCGTGAAGCACCGGAGATAGGTAAGATAGAAAGAGATGCTACAGTCTGAGCTGCTGGGGTTACATTTTTCTATAATTAATAGTTTACAAATTCTCTTTAGCGTGGTAGACTCAATTACACAGATTATATCCTTGTGTGTATGAAATCCAATTGTTGGGCCTGTGCATGCATTTGTATATCTTTTCTACCAACTGATAATAGTTGGGGACTTGGCCCCTAGTTTGACCTTCAGACCTTGTGTGTAACAAACAGGTCTAATGACCTCATCTCATTTCTTAACAGTAACATAAAGTTTATTTCTGACCAATATGGTAGGAATTGATTCATCATTGGAATAGACTCAATATTTCCAAAGAGGTTGCAATTGCGGAAGGAGAAATCGGGTTGATTCTGATTTGGGGTTATTCGAATTATGGTTCTGGTTGTCTTAGATTTGATATTATTTTGGGTTCAGATTTTCTAAGATATCTGAATATATTGGGGTCAAGCAGTGTTTTGACTTCAGTCATTCTGGTTTCCGATTGAGTGGGTTTGAGAGTGTGATTGGGGTTACTGTCTTGATTGGTGCCGAATTAAGCCACAAGCCTGAGTTTGGCAGGTCGAAGGAAGTATCAGAGAGGTTAGATTTGGCTTATGGTCTGAATATGGCCAGTTCGTGTGTCATGTCAGTCTGGGTTAGTCAGATTTGGGTCACTAGTTGATAGAATTTGGGTCACACCAGATCTGGTTTAAATTTTTGCGCCTCCTTTTGATTCATGTCAAAGTTTGGCTTTCTAATTTAGTGAACGGATAACACTGTTAAGGGAATAATTGCAAATTTTCATGTCCATTGTAATGTAAATCGAAGTTATTCTGTGATTGTTAATTTTAAGAATGCTCTATAAAGAGACGAAGTATGCTTATTATGTGTTGCTGAGTACGTGACCATTGACTTCTCCATCCATTGATTGTATTTTTCCTTTACTTTTCCTTTACTTTTAGGAGTGCAACTATTTCATAACGATATTTATTTATTAAAGAATATTGATAAACACTACCACAGCTGATTTATGACGTCAATATTAAACATTATAAATTCACTAGAATTAAGCATTAGTAAGCATGTAGAGTTGAGAAAACTTATAAATTTACCCCGTACTTTGTAGTTGCAGTCGGTCGTTAGATGTTATCCATGTCTCCATGAAGGTGTTAGATGAGGCTTGATGGCAAATTAAGTTGGGAAAAAAAAACGTAACTGCAATTATATTAATATTATTGTTGTTGTGCTGTGAGCGAATTCATCCAAACAAGTGGATGCACATCACCGTGAATTCTCTTTTGATTCGAGGAAAATATTTTGTTCCGATTGCGTACAGTTTCATGTGTTAGAATCAAGAGAGATGTTAGAACGATAGGTCAGTACCTATCTAAAACAACACAAACAAAAGAAGGCAGGCTTTATTCAAACTCCACACCTCAAGCCCTGTAAGTACTGCAAATGCTGAGACTCCTATAAGCACTGAAATAACAGGGAAAAGAAAAGAAACCCTTCTGCCTTAACTCCACCCACTAAATATTTATTATATTCAAATTCACTCCATTGTCTGTGAACTCAGAGCTTAGCGGCAGTACTCCTAACATAGACATGATGCCATGAAGTGTTGAGAATCCCTCTCAGATTCCATATTGACATCACATTCTCTGGTTGCACATTAGCACTCGAGTCCACCTATCCATTTAGAAAATTCATCAAGCTACAAATCACATAATGTTGTAAATGGTAATTCAAACAAACCTGAACTTTAAGATTCTGAAATATCTAATTCCAAGTTCATCACAAGGAACCAGTTCTATGATTCGAACTGGTGAATGCTAAAAATATAGAATTCTGAAAGGAGAAAATATTATTGGTACGTACTGCCTTGACGACAATGTCAGCATTTTCTGATTGTAGATTGACAATAGCTTCAAAGAGGACCCATGCCCACTTGTCACAGCTGCTATCGTCATCAGACACATATGGCACACCAGTCTTCTGGTAGCGGCTGGCCTCAAACCAAGTCTTTCCTCCATCTATGGATACGTCAACCCTCTCTATGCCCCTGCCCCCACCAGATACAGCATAACCTGCAATCCTAACCTGAATCCTTATATATTAGCACGTCGAGCTGGTTCAGAAAGATAGAGCTAACCAGATGGTATGTGGCAAGGTGCCTAATTTGGCCTCATACTTATTGTCAGCATCAGTTTGTTTGGTTCATGAATAAATACTGCTGAATAATTTTTACAAGGAGATGATAAAGGGGATAGATGATAAGGGTGATGGAAGATGGGCATCACCAGTGCTGTTTTTGGGGTTCTATGAATATTCTTGTGATGTGTATTGTGACTTGTTTGGCTATTATTTTAATGGAAATGGCAGTTTATCCACTTGTTTAAAAAAAAAAATTCACAAAGAACAAGTAATGATCACGGCCGTCTTATGATGTCATACCAGTCAAATTGGCAAGTGAAGGCCTGAAAATATTTCAAATTCTAACCGAGAAAGTGAGCTTATTACTTGTTTAGTTCAGTTCAGGCATCATATTTGGTTTTCACTTTTGAACAAATATGTTTTGATGCTCCATCATAAACAATATTAGAAAGCTAAATATTCATATCTTAACGAACCTTTCCTGGTTTGACAATATCCACATCATGTAGGGAGCAAATTGCACTCTGCTTACATCATAGGGTAAAACAAAAAAGAAACAATTCAGTGCATAGTCAGGAAAATAATAATGATGATAAAGCTCATGTTTCAGACACACAAACCTGGACAGGAAAGTCCATCTGTGGTCGTCGGGTTGACCAATCAATGTTGTCCCAGTTAACTGATGGTGGAAACATTTTGTAATCCTTTTGCATGAAGAATCCCTATGTGTGTGTGTGTGTGTGTGTGTGTGTGTGTGTGTGTGAGAGAGAGAGAGAGAGAGAGAGATTAAATTTCTTGATTTGTAGCATAACAAAATCTTAATAGAACACAATAAAGATATCTTGTTGGTACATATCAGCCGTTCTGCAAACTAATTTCCTAGTGAAAAGACCTAAGGTTTATACGAGGAGTCCCTATTCTTTTATGTTGTAAAGACTCTATTATGTGCTGTGCAGTCTAATGAATTCTGGTAGTTCCACAAACACTGGCTAGAGGAGACAGCTTGATTAGTACCTGGCATTCTTGTTCAATAATGGTGATTCTGTCAAGCCATTTAACTGATCTTGCACCAATTACACCTGGTACCACTACCCTCAATGGATAACCATGGTCACGATTAAGTATCTGGAAATAACAAATAGAAAAACCAACATGCAAATTACATTTGAAAATAACTCAGTTTTAGCTGTTTATTATTATTTTTTTGGCGATGAATGTTTACCTGTATTGAGGGAAAAAGGAAAATAAATTATGTGACAAAGTACCACAAGTCCATAACTTAAATAATTTACAATAGAAAGGACCCTGCATACTCAGAAATACAATTTCATGTCCCGGTTGCCAGCTCTGCTAATGTACAAAGAGAGTTCGTATGTAATTTCTAAACAAGGAAGCTTTATTTTTGCCATTTTTTAAAGGCTTTAAATATATTATAGTTAAATTACTCCCATAAAAATTACAGGACAAATCAAGAATAAACTGGTATGTTTGATTCTTCCCCAGTCACATGTTTTATTCAATAGTTGCATTTACTTCTTTACCTCTCCATTCATTTCATAAGCAAGCAACACATCAGCCTCTGGATTAGTAGCTTGGGATAGTGGAACTGATGCCTTGTAGGGTCCGCCTTTCTCCTCCTAAAATGAAATAACAAATAAAACCAACCATTATCCATAGACAACGAGTACATGGAAAAAACTACAAGGAGGTTTGTTTGAAGTTTCAAAACATTTGATAATGAATAATAAGCATAGCACTGGAAATGAGAAATATAGGTAAAATATCTCACTGTTTGTTTAAACAAACTTATCTCACATTTAACCCGTTAGTTCCCTTCAAGTTGAAACTATTCTTTACATAGGAAGTAACAGGTAGGATAGAACGGCAAAAGTATATAAAAGTTAATCAAGGAACTAACTTTGCATTTGTCAATGCTGATAAACTCGACATGCTTTCCTCCTGATGATGTCACTGAAGTGAGCTTTGAGACACCTACCAATTCTAAAACATCTGACAGTTTTGCCCCTCCCCATACAGCTACAAAATAAAATAAACATATACAAATAAACAGAAAGCATAATATGATAAGAAAACATATTCTGGTACACAATACTGTAACAACAGAATACAATGTGACTTCTTGTATTCTGAGTTTCCTGATTTTGTGGTTTTTTCTTTACTAGTAGGCATGATCCTCTTTAGTTTAAGAGGACTTGCAAAGCAGTTTGAGGTTTCTGCAGCAGCATATCACAGAAAAAGGTCCCAACAATGAAGCTGATTGGGGGGGGGGGGGGGGTTGGAATATGAAATGTACCATTTCCTAAAGCAGATATGTCCCAGCCAACACCTCGTACCTTCAGTTGCTGACTCATAGCTGTCCTTCTATTACCTGCACACTGCAAGTGATGAACATTATTTTGCTGCCACTTTCCATCATACTATCAAGCATTGAATAAATATTCTAAATAAATAAAATAAAAAGACTTTGATGTCAACCTGTAAAGTGGCAGTGACGTTGTACTTAGGAAGCAGCCTACGAGTTAATAAGGATACTTAATTACTTTTTTATTAGACAGTAAGCAACTCATATTACCAGTTCTCAAATATAACTGACACATTATCATAAGTAGGTGGTTGTGTGCACCCCATTGAAAAAAAAAAACAAAATATAGTACATGGAAATTGGAATAACCATCTTCAATCACGCTCAACAAGGTTATAGGTGTAAAATTCGAATTCTTTTGAGGTTTTATATTAAACAATGAACTTGAACCTTATTGATTTAGTACCTGATCTGAGCCATAGAAAGTTGTATAGGCTTCTCAACCAGACCATCAATAGCCAAACTGTACCTGTTTAAAATAATGTAGAAATGCAGAATATATAAAGATAAGGCATGAGAAAGGTCCTCAGAAAATCTGTATGAGCACAACATCAGAAGCAAGTAGCCAACCACTAGTCAGAACTATCCAGATACTGGTATTGGTACCTCATTGGCTAGCTAAAATAAGGACTATTTTAACTATTACTCTGATTTCAGTAAGGTCCAGTCAAGTTAAAACTCACAATGTTGATGAGAATCGGATGTTAAAGTGCAAAACCTGTCAATGTCTTCAACTATTGGAATTGGGCCATGGTTTCTCTTATAAAAATAGTCGACAGGAGTGATGTATGAAAGGATGAGATCCTGACGAGTAGGCTCCGCATTGAATGGTTCCTACATCAAAATTTGAAATGCCCATCTGCCCATTAGTAATTATGTTGGTACCGATTACTTAGTAGGCAGTATTACTATCTATTAACTAAACAGCAGGTGGTATTTTTTTCATGTGTTTATGTGGTATTATTTGATTAGAACAGACTGTCAGCTACCCAAAATCGAAAATTGAGCGAAAATGATATTGCATGGGTAAACATGAGTGAATCGTTACGAAACTATAAGCATAAATTGAAACAAAAAGGAGTGAAGGCGAAAGATGAGAGATTTGAATTGATTGTGACCTTGGCGTTGATCTTGAGAGATGGATGGCGCGGTGGCTCGCGAGAGTAATCCGATGGTCCGATTAGGCCTGGCATCTCTCTCTCTCTCTCTCTCCCTCTTTTTCTGGCTTTGTGTTTCCTCGGCCTGAGAACTGAGATGTGGAAAGCTTTTCAGCTTTTAATGGATTAGTGGATGCTGATACTGAGAGAGACTTGGGTTTCGCTGTGGGGGCTACCAATAGATCAAACCGTATGGCATTTCGCTTCTTTGTAGACTTTGTTGGGACTTGATCCATTGGATCAGGGGATTAATTATAAAATTAACTCGTTATTGTTATTGTTATCATCATCATCACCATCACCATCATTATTATTATTATCAACAATATTATCATCATCATCATCAGCTCCACATCCAAAATTTATAATTCATATGTTAATATTTTAAACAAATCGCTGTATCGACTATTTTAATTGATCAATATATCTTTTTGACTAGTTAATACTTGAATTAATCTTTTTATCTAAGGCACCTTTAGTGTAGTTTCAGTAGATTTCACCTATGCTCCGGTGAATTTCGACCAATTCGGATAGTGTTTGAAAATCTCTAACATAAATATTATATCGAACGAGAAAATAACGAATTATACATAATTAACAATATTTTTTTTGTAATTTATATAAATAATAATAACAGATAAAATATCTATTATTTTAATTTTAATGAAAAATAATGTACGCAAACGGAACATCAAATATATTTAATAAATTACAAATGATAAAGTTAAATAAAGAGGAAAAAAAATAAATAGTCACATCAAAGAAAGATCGAATTTGAATAATCAGTACAAAATTCTAGAAAATTAGAAATAGAAATAACCGAACAAAAAGTTGTACAGTTCTTTCTAGTTCCACATATATATGGCACCCTCTTTCTTTGCCAGATGTGTATTAAACAATTTTTTTTTCTAAAAAGTGCAAGTTAATAATTCTAAAAGATTTGCTGAAATTTAATGACCAAATATGAAATTTGAACAAAAATATTCACAAATCATGTGGATCTGCCATGGGTGCCACTATATGTATCCTACGCTGTAAATAGTGTATAACAAGTCAAAAAAATTTTGATGTCCGATCCACTATATGTACTGGACAAAGGATCAGGACACGATGATTCACTGATTCCTTGGCTAAGCGAGTGTATGCAGATTATAGTGGGATAAGTGTACCCAAAGCATCTGAAAAAAAAAAAAATTTGTCCCCGTGAAGAATAACAAGTCCGATTAATATTCAAAAAGGTACATGACTTTTGAGTTGTCGACGTTGTATCTAATTATATATAAACTACATCATGATACTTTTGTATATCTAATTTGCCTCATTGTAGTTATCATTTTATCAATGTAGATCTACTTTAGCAAATTAAAAATCAGATCATAAAGAAAGAATGAATTAATTAATGCATGTTGATTTCTTTTAGTACTAGAAAATTGTCTCTGTTTGCGAACCAGTGAGCTGTGAAGTGTGAACGGCATCTGCATATGCAAATTGATGCCTAAAAAATTGCACCCTTGACTGCATAACAAATGTTCTTAGTGGTTTTGTCTTTTGAAAAATTATAGAAACAAGGATTCTAGAGGCGTCTAGATCGGGGATTTACACTTGACAAAGGGGGGGTAGTTGGGGGCGTAGCAGTTTCCAGGATTGAACGAACCCAAAAAAAAAAAAAAAAAAAAAAAAAAAAAAAAAAAAAAACGAAGATGAACGAACAATAAAGGAAAAAAATGTGCAATATAGTCTTCGTCATTTTTTGAAGGAAATTACCTGTTTCTGAATAATGTTACATAATAGAAGACAGATAAAGTACCTGTTTCTGAATAATGTTACATAATACATATTCAAATTTATCAAATTATACACACATCATCCTAATCCCCACCATGAAAGGTAAAAATAAATTTTGTATTTAATTTAAGAATACAAATAATTTTGTATATTATTTAAATTTAAAAAACTAACAATTTTTAAACTTAAATTATATCTTTAATATATTCAAATCGTAATTTTAAATCTCTCTGAATAATGGCCTTACTATTGACCGTATCTGATAAAAAATTTAAAAAATATTAGATACGCCACGTTGACTGATACGTATTGTGATTGCACGTATACGGTATACCCGTAGTTGACAACTATATTGGATTCGGGCACAATGATTTGGAATAAGAATCTGGAAATATTGGTGGTCGTAAATTCCCCAATCCGACAAAATTATATTGCGCGTCAATTCTATTTGACGTGAGGGTCCGGATTCTCATTCCGATCAGGCTCTTACTATTGGCTAGAGTAAACAAGGGAAAAAAGAGCTAACTAAATATAAAAAATATATAATAATAAATAACTTGCACAATTGTTTATGGCCCGTAGACCTTATATATGCCATATGCATAGTAATCTGGTATCTCTGTTCTAGGCATTTCATGCAATTTCTCTGTTTTCTCTACTCGAAATTTGGGACTCGTATGAAATTTACAAAAATATTTATTTTTAATTTTTCTTGTGAAGTAGACATATTGCTGACTCTAGTTTTATATATAATCTAAAAAAATAGTACATATTACAGGAAAATATAAAAGATAAAAACAGGAAGTACATAAGAAGTGACACAAGTTCACAACATTACAACCAATCCTACTGCCCATCGGAGAGTTCAAGCATATTAGCTCAAGGGGCAAAAATAAGAAAATTTGACTAGAAAAAAGGACAAGGATTTTTTTATTTAAGATGCTTCTCATGAAAGCAAATCTGAGGAAGTTTCCATGTGAAATTTCCATTCTGCTTTTCTTCAACAGATAAAGACATATACTTCTTCCAATCATTCAAAACGCTCCTTAAATCACTTAGCTTATTGCCAAGACCACCGCAACAATTTGACTGCATCGAATAGACCTTGTTTAAGTCTTTTCCATAGTTACAAAACCCGCTAAGGTAATCAGTTTCCAAAAATCGCATCTTCACTTGGAACGTGTCAACGAGCTCTTTCTTGATCTCGTTAAAAGCATTTTGTTCATTCATATCAGGGAATCTATTCCTAGCTTCGTACCAGAAATTGAGCACCTCTGCATTCTTCACTGTGCTCTTCACGTAAAAAAGCCCGGTATTTGGAAAATTACCAATATCTTCTGGCTGTCCCGAATACCAATCACTGGATAGTGTTATGTCATAGTAAACACTGACGAACTTAAAGATGTTACGGAGCCACAAAACATCCAAATCCTGTCAAGAATAATATCCAAAAGGTTCTCTTTTAATGAGGAGTACTTTTAAGTGTGAAAAATTGTGGGTGCGGCTTAAATTGAGAAATTATTATTGTGAAAACCATGGTACAGCCTTGAAAGAATACAATGTTGCTTGGCTCTGGGAGACATTTGGTCTAGAACTCTATTCAGCCTATATTTTAGGTACATTTTATGCAAGGTATTGTATTTACACTTACAATCATAAAAAGAAGCTAATTATTTAAGATAGAAACAAACTGCGTACCGTGAAAACCACATTATATCCGAACTCCACCATTCGTTGCATAAGCTTAATCTTGGTCCAAACAAGGTCAACGAAGCCTTTTGACATAAAAAACTTCTCAGATTCAAAATTTTTACCATCAACCTTGAACAAATAGCAGTGGCGGTGTATAGATTTACATCTCTCAAATGCAACTTGATCCATTGCTATAATAATCAAGTGATCAAGGAGGTGCTTTATGTTCTCACCAACGTGGAAACTCTCGAGGAAGAGGTCAAGAATTGAACCCGGTTTGGCGAATGCATCGTTAACCTCTGTGAAAATTATTGTGTTGTCATCCATGGATGCATTTTTTAGTAGAGGGAGTAGGTCTTCAAAGGTTGTCTATGTATAGAAATATACAAAATTAACTGTAAGTAATCAGGATTTAAAATAAATATAGAAACAATAAACCTCTTGGTCTAGTGGCAAAGAGCAATACACCTTGACTCTTTGAGCGAAAGGTCATAGGTTCGAAACCCGATTGGGGGGTTTTTCATAGACATTTAATAATTTAATTAAAAATAAGTTGGGCGACTTAAACCTCCAATTTATCATCAAAAAAATAAATAAATAAACCTCTTTTGAAAGAACCATTTAAAAATAAGTTGGGTGGCTTAGACCTCCAATTTATCTTAAAAAAAATAATAAACCTCTTTTGAAAAAACCAGACAAAGAGCAGTATGTCTTGAGTGAAAGGTTGCAAGTTTGAAACTTGACTGGATGTTTTTTATAGACATTTATTTTAAAAAATAGAATTGCAACCAAAATATACAGAATATTTGAGTACGGCAGAAGAATATAAAGAGCAGAGAGAATTTAAGATAAAGTAAAAAGATAGTTGGAAAAAAATGATATAATGTACGTAGGTAAATACATATTTTTGAAAAGCGCAAATTTTATTTTATGATAAGATTTACTTATTAAATCGCATTGACCATCTCAATATCAGCCACTTGGACCTTAAAAACAGAGACTTGAAGCTAAAGCACGAGTAATCCATGATTTAAATCATTCTAGCCTAATTCTCAAAATACACTCGCTCAACAAATTTTCTAGTACACATATAAATTAGAACCAGAGCATGTTGGAGGGGGAAAGGCAAACAATATGGAACACACATGAATACATGATAAGTGCAAAAGAAATATATGTAACATGTAGATGAGTACATATTTATTGTTGCTATTTATTACATATGATGACAGAACCCTGTCATCATTCATACAGAGTAATTCTATTAAACTCTACTATATTTTGTAATAAGACTTTGTATATTTTTTAGCTTTCTTTAATGAAAGTGGTAGAGCACTAAAAGCTCTACTTGTTTTAAAAAAAAAAAACCATTCATACAGAGTCTCAAAACATATATAGGTCGATATCTTTAGGTTGTTATGAATGGATTTTTATCTGGATCTCAACTATACCGAAAGAGAAGTTAGGAATTTGAAGTACCTCAGTTTTATTTGCTGGCGCATTCTTTGATTCACTGAGAAGTACCTCTGTATTATTTACTGGTGCAATCTTTGTTTCATTGAGACAGACACAATTAGGTCGAGCTTGAGCTCCCATTCTCAAGCCAAGATCAAGAGGTGTCTTGTTCTGTTCTGTGGTTATAGAGAAAAAGAACACCACAAAACCGGCTGATATAGCTGCTCCAAGAAGAACATTCCAAAGCCGCGCACAGTTTTTGTTGTCTGACTTCATCATCTTCTTCTCTCCCCCCTTTCGCTCCCTTTCTTCCCCTATCACAAAAGTCCAATTACGGCTCTGTAATTTGGGTAGAACAATTAAATGATCAAACTACATATGGTTCAAAGAATATATATTGAGAAGTAAAATAATGTTCTCTTAAAGATCAAGAGGATTATTTCATAGTTAATTAATTATGCAAGAGTTTTGGGTCTATTGCATTAAACCACATACATACTTGTTGCATGTGAAGCATGTCTTGCGGTCTTGGTTAGTTGTGGTGACAAATATTTATTGTTTTCGCAATTAACTAGTGCAATGCACACATCATTGAAATCTTAAGGTTTCTATATTAATGAACATCTTTTAAACGGTCAACTGTCAAGTTATATATATAGAGTTTTGCTATGGCGAGTTGCAACTCATCAAATGGTCGGTGAGTTGCGATCAAAATGTCTAAATTTAGTTCAAAATGACCGATCTAAACCATCAAATATGATCTCTTTATTGAAATCTCCATGAAGACCAAATTTTATATTTTTTTGAAACTTTTTAGTATTTTTTCGGATTTTTAAAAACTGTTGTTTTTGAACGATTCAGAGCTAATTAGATTAACGATTTTGTAAAATTTAAAAAAAAACAATTAAAAATTTTGAAAAAATATAAAATTTGGTCTACATAGAGATTTCAATATGGAGATCATATTGGACGGTTTGAATCGATCATTTTGAACTAAATTTAAAAATTTTAATCGCAACTCATGGAACCTTTGGTGAGTTACAACTCACCGTATCAAAACTCTCTCTCTATATATAAATTTAAACAATCTAGCACCCCATAAATGCTTCAAACCAGACTGAGGCGTTGCACGTCCTATTTAGATAAAACATAAAAGTAATAAAGCAATTGCTACCACCCAAAAGGAATTAATTAAAGGCCGAAAATATAAATAAATGTAAAAAGAAAAGCTAATACAATTGTTTATATATGGCCCACAGACCTTATGCCATGCATATGCATTATTCCACGTTATTCCCTGTACGTCCTGTTCAACTGCTAATATTCCATCTATCTAAATCTTATTTCCCTTTTCTCTCTCTGATGAAATAGTTCGATTGCTATATATTAGAATACACGCCCACCCAATGTGTGCAAAAATTTCTAATAAACTAAGATCAGGGTCGGAATGGTGCACTAATAGGAATTGATTTGATTTCATTAGAATATAATTGTTTGGTGTTGATTTCCATTGACGAGAATTGAATTACGGTGATTGGAAACATATAAAAATATGAAGGAAATGATTTCGCCACTTATTGCCCGCAACTTTCTATGAATAGTAGGCATTCATTGCAAACATGAGAAATTTAGAATATAACTAGTAGATTCAGGAGAATACAAAAGTTAAATAAACATTTTTTTAAGAAAACTTGGTAGTTGCTACCAAGGTTGCAGGATCTCTAAAAATTAGAAAAGGAACTAAAGAACAAAACAACTAAACCAAAAGGCAACGGTGAATGGAAAACATCTTTGTGCTAAGAAGCATCAGCATGTACTTGACATCTTACTGGCCTGACAAATCTGATTGAGGAAGCGCTCATCCTGCATCACCTTTTGTACCGATACTTGTACAGTTCTGGTCTTCTTCCTGACAATGACTTCCATGTATGACCTGAGGAAATAGTCCAATGGAACCTACGTTGAGACATTAAAATGCACACACACTGTGAGGTGCAAATTCCTCATACTATTTTCTGTTTTCTGGTTAAAAAAAATCTGACAGAGAACAGTTATGAAAAGGTGAAGGCAGAAAATTGGAGAGCTAGAGAACAACAGAGAAGAACCTGCTGGCACAATGGCCAACAAAACAATAAACTGAAAATTAGAAATAAAACATGTTGAGATATACAAATAATAATTCATTCACCAGTCCAATGTTGAAATGCGCAATGGCCAACAATACAGAGTCACAATAGGAGAGTTTTTTTGAGGGTCGCAATAGGAGAGTTAACCCAACAATACCAGAATAATCATAGATCTCAAAATTCTCAAAATTTCCGTGACTGACCATATTTCTAAAACTTTTAATTTTGAGAGTTAATCAATCAGATTTTAAGACATAAGCTGGAATAATGATAGATCTTAAAATTTAACGATACTAGATATAAAATAGTACCAGCATTTTGTCAGAGTTGATATTATAGTGCATGTTACCAATTCTCATTGGGGTCAGGTGTGTACACGCAGGCATAAGAAAACAACACAAAATTTAGAATAATTAGTTTCTATATTGATAACTATGTATCTTTTTATTTCCTAAGTTGAGTATTAGATTATATGGAAGCTAATATGCTTTGATATGTTGCCATAATTAGAGAACGCTCTATATAATGAGCTGAATTAATGTATTAGGGTAAGCAGAATTTAATAAGATATTTTCTTCTATCTCTCTCTCTACCCTTTTATCTGTTCATCACGACAGAATCTACCCAACCCCTTGAAACCCCATACAACTTACGACCTACCAAGGCTCGTAACAATTTGGTACCAGAGCCGACCACCATGTCTAAGGATAAAACAACCCCACCCATATTTGATTTCGCAGCCGCCTTCCAAAATCTTCTCCAAAACAACCAACAAGTCCTCGAGGGTCAGAACGAGGTGCTGCGCCGCCTCGAACTGCATGACAGGCGCCTCCTCTCTCTGGAGAAACCTTCTAATTCGAAGGCAGAGGAGCACCCTAAACAACGCGAATCCCAAGGTGTTCCCCGCTACTACAAACTGAATTTCCCGACTTTTGATGGCAAAGATGATCCGTTGGGGTGGCTTAATCGCTGTGACCAATTTTTTCGGGGACAACGCACTATGGATGAAGAAAAGATTTGGCTAGCATCCTACCATCTCCTCGGTGTTGCCCAACAGTGGTATTATCAAGTGGAACGGGATGAGGGCCTTCTCCCATGGCCCCGGTTTAAGGAGCTCTGTCACTTAAGGTTTGGTCCACCAATTCGTAGCAACCCATTGGGAGAGTTGATGCACCTACGCCAAACCGATAGTGTTGAGGATTATCAAGAACAATTTGGCGCCTTGATTTGTCGCGCCGATTCTGTCACACCAGCCCAACAGATGCAAATTTTTACGGCTGGCCTCTCTGACCCCCTGCGCACTGATGTTGAGTTGCATCGCCCCACTGACTTACAGCATGCCATGAGTCTGGCGCGTGCTTTTGAGCGCCACTATAACACCACCACAACCACCGGCATACTTGGCAAACCACCGGGACGAGCAACTGTCCAGAATTTTCAATCCCGACTACCTCCTTTGGCCAGCCGTTGCAAACGGTTATTTTTTCAATTGTGTTTCAATTGTGATGAGTCCTATGTCAGTGGACACCGTTGCAAACGGTTATTTTTTCTGGACATCATGGATGATGATGATGACACCTTCCTAGACCAACCAGTGGATACACCAGACTTCCCACCTGAAATTTTCTTGCATGCCATCACTGGGATTCCTACTACTTCAACCATGCACCTCACTGTGACCATCAAGGGGCAATCTTTTCTGGCCCTTGTCGATTCTGGTTCCACTAGCAATTTCCTGAGTACTGCAGTCATCAAGGAAACCCATTTGGCCTTAGAACCTAAACCTGGCCTCCGTGTGACAGTTGCCAATGGAGACCTCTTGCCGATTGCTGGTTTCTGCCCTCATTTGCAGTTGACCATTGGGGATGAGATTGTAACTGACCATTTTTTTGCTCTTCATCTGGATGGCTTTGATGTGGTTTTGGATTGCCAATTCTTAAAATCCTTAGGCCCTATTCTTTGGGATTTCTCTAAACTCACCATGTCTTTTTGGCGTGTGGATCACCGTGTCACATGGCATGGTTCAGAGGGCTCTCTTCAGCATGTATGTGTGTTATCTTCCGATGACCTTCTCCACTCCCTTCTCCTTGCCTTTGAGGATCTTTTTCTTGAACCCCAGGGACTGCCACCTACTAGGACCTTTGACCACAAAATTCCTTTACTACCAAATTCAGCTCCTGTAGCAGTCCGACCTTATCGATACCCTCATGTGCAGAAAGATGAAATTGAACACCAATGTACCACAATGATGTCCCAAGGCCTAATTCAGCCTAGCACATCGCCTTTTAG
The DNA here is from genome assembly GCA_028095005.1 of Rhynchospora pubera. NCBI lineage: Eukaryota > Viridiplantae > Streptophyta > Magnoliopsida > Poales > Cyperaceae > Rhynchospora > Rhynchospora pubera. The sequence continues at coordinate 182,882,500 of CM051461.1, forward strand.
CTCTCCTGTTTTGCTTGTCAAGAAACAGGATTCCACATGGCGTTTTTGTGTTGACTACAGGGCCCTTAATGCCATCACTATTAAAGACAAATTTCCCATTCCCATGGAGGATGAACTGTTAGACGAACTAAAGCATGCTCATTTTTTCACTAAATTTGATTTGTGCTCAGGGTATCATCAAGTGCGCATGCATGAGGCTGATATCCACAAAACCGCCTTTCGAACTCATCATGGTCATTTTGAGTTCCTTGTCATGCCATTTGGTCTTTCCAATGCGCCCTCGACTTTTCAAGCCCTGATGAATGACGTGCTCCGCCCTTTTCTTCGACAATTTGTCTTGGTTTTTTATAGATCATGGGCTGAGCATCTTAAACATGTCCATACAGTGCTTCTCCAACTCCGCCTCCACAATTTGAAACTTAAACGTTCCAAGTGCACTTTCGGTCAGACTTCTGTTGCCTACCTCGGCCATGTGATCACGCACAACAAAGTCAGCATGGACCAGGCCAAGGTGCAAGCCATTTCAGATTGGCCAGAGCCGTCATCTGTTCGTGCACTTCGTGGTTTCTTGGGCCTTGCCGGTTATTACCGCCGGTTCATCCAAGACTATGGTATCTTAGCAGCTCCTCTAACTAAGCTGTTAAAGAAAGGCACCTACAGTTGGTCTCCAGATCAAAGCCACTGCTTTTGCTGCCTTGAAGAAAGCATTATCTAGAAGTCCAGTCCTCCAACTACCTAACTTCACCTTGCCCTTTACTGTCGAGTGTGATGCTTCAGCCTCTGGTTTTGGTGCTGTGTTGCATCAAGGTAGCATACCAATTGCTTATTTCAGCAGACCAGTGCCGGCTCATATGGCAAAATTGGCTGCTTATGAGCGCGAGCTAATTGGGCTAGTCAAAGTTGTGTGCCATTGGAGACCTTATTTACGGGGCACTAAGTTCACAGTTCGCACAGACTATTATAGCCTCAAACACTTGCTGGACCAGCGCCTCTCCACTATCCCGCAACATACTTGGGTAAGCAAACTCTTTGGTTTGATTTTCAGGTTGAATATCATCCTGTCAAGGCCAACATTGTGGCTGACGCATTATCACGGCGTGATGAGGAACCCAGCTTGCATGCGCTTTCCAGCCCTTCTTTTGCCTTTTATGATGATTTGCGTGTCGAGGTTGCTGAGCACCCTGCCTATGCGACCTTGCATGCTCAACTCGCTGCTGCCACTTTACCAACTAGTTGGGATTACACAGATGGTTTTTTCACCAAAAATGGCCGCATTTTTCTTGGCTCTGGCTCTGCCTTTACATCAGCAGCACTTCAGTTTGCCCATGGAATGAGGCATGAGGGTGTAGAGAAAACTTTACACCGCCTCCAGTCCAATTTCACCTTTTCTGATATGAAAAAGTCTGTTCAGGAATTTGTGGCCGCATGCTCCGTGTGTCAGAGAAATAAGTCGGTTCACCTACACCCTGCCGGTCTCCTTCAACCGCTTCCGCTTCCTGACAAGATATGGGCTGATATCTCCATGGATTTTACTGTGGGGTTTCCTACAGTACATGGCAAATTAGTCATTCTCACTGTGGTTGACCGTCTCTCAAAGTACAGCCATTTTATAGCCTTGGCACACCCTTACACAGCTCAATCTGTAGCCTTAGTTTTTTATGAATCCATTGTCAAACTGCATGGGGTGCCGCAAAGCATTGTCAGTGATCGTGACCCGGTGTTTACCAGTAAGTTTTGGCAAGAGCTTTTCCGCCTTCAAGGAGGCCACCTAAAACTTAGCTCAGCTTTTCACCCACAAATAGATGGTCAAACTGAGGTTGTCAACCACACAATTGATATGTATTTGCGGTGTTTGGCATGTGATGGGCCTCGCACGTGGCTACAGTGGCTTCCTTGGGCTGAATTTTGTTATAACACTTCTTATCACTCAGCGCTCAAAGCTACACCTTTTGAAGTGGTCTATGGCCATCCAGTTCCACCTCTTCTTCCTTACAAGCAAGGGGATTCCAATATTGCCGCAGTAGATACCTGCCTCAAAGACCGTGATAACCTTCTGCTCGATGTTTGCCAGTGCCTTCTGCAAGCACAACAACGGATGAAAACAGGTTATGATAGGTCTCATCGAGATGTATCTTACTCTGTGGGTCAGTGGGTATTGCTCCATCTTAATCACCGCATTGCTGTAGGCGTACGCCATAAGGCAAATGCCAAGCTGGCTCCTCGTTTCTATGGGCCTTATAAGATTGTGGACAGAGTTGGTGAAGTGGCTTACCGATTGGAGTTGCCTGCTAATGCCCGCATTCATGATGTCTTTCATGTGTCCTTCGTCAAGCCTTTCAGTGGTACACCTCCAGCTACACTGTTGCCTCTACCTCCAATGCAAAATGGCCATGTCATTCGGGAACCGTCTGCTGTCACCAACATCCGTCAACAAGGCAACCACATTGAAGTTTTGGTGGAATGGAAGAACCATGACAAGTCTGATGCCTCATGGGAAGAATTCTCTTGGTTTAAGGATCAATTTCCAACTTTTCAGCTCGAGGACGAGCTTCTATCTCAAGTGGGAGGAAGTGTTACCAATTCTCATTGGGGTCAGGTGTATACACGCAGGCATAAGAAAACAACACATAATTTAGAATAATTAGTTTCTATATTAATAACTATGTATCTTTTTATTTCCTAAGTTGAGTATTAGATTATATGGAAGCTAATATGCTTTGATATGTTGCCATAATTAGAGAACGCTCTATATAATGAGCTGAATTAATGTATTAGGGTAAGCAGAATTTAATAAGATATTTTCTTCTATCTCTCTCTCTCCTCTTCCTCTCTCTCTACCCTTTTATCTGTTCATCATGCACGGCAGAATCTGTCCAACCCCTTGAAACCCCATACAACTTACGACCTACCAAGGCTCGTAACAGTGCAAGACCCCACAACTCAAGTGTTTAAGAGCAACAAAGAGCTGCTTAGCTTAAGCTACCGTGGCAGTTAGGTTTAGTGCCAATATTCAAAACCTCACTAAGAAAAGCTTGGCCTGTATTATAATTAGTTGAGCAAAATCAAATAACTGATGGAAAAAAAAAGACAAAATCAAGTGAAAAAAATTTCTTATCAGATAAAGTGTCAATGGATACTGGCTTTCGGCAAAGAGATGAGGGGCGCGGTGGCACAATGGTTACTAGTTCCTCTGCGCTTGCGATGAATAGAATGAAATCAATGTATAAAAAAGATCTGGAGATCTGGAGATGAAGAGGGCAACAGCTCTTCTTCGTTCTCCTGGGACATGCGCTGTAGAAAAAAAAAAGAAAAATTAAGGTGGAGAATCGAACTTGAGTGGGTGGGAAGCGAAACCAATAAGCCTACCGTCCAACGCACTTTTTCCTTCTGTATTAAATGGAAAAATCAAATAATGGTGTTGCTTCGTGTGACGATTGATATCCGACCACAGATCAAATCGATCGAGCCGCAAGTTACGTACATACTAGATCTATCATGTAACACCTCTTGCTTCCATGCATTTATAAGTAGCAGAGATATATAACCAATACATTAAAAATAGTACATACTAGAAGAGTAAAGCATGGAAGTAAATAAGTGACATACATGCATACAATGACATCAAATTCTAGGAAATTTTTTGTCCAAATTATGAACGCTTAAATACTTTAGACAAGGACAAAATATCAGAAAATTAAACTAAAAAAAGCAGTAACAATTTTCAACAAGGCTTTCATTCTATCTATTGTTGTTGTTTCGTAATTAATGCAAGCAAATTCGAGGAATTGTCCAGGTAAAATTTCCATTATTTTTTTCTTCAGAAGATAGAGACATGTACTTCTTCCAATCATCCAAGACGCCTCTTAAATCATTTAGCTTATTTGCCAGACCAACACAACAGTTTGACTGCATCGAATACACCTTGTTCATGTCTTTTCCATAGTTACAAAATCCACTAAGATAATCGGTCTCCAAAAATCGCATCTTCACTTGGAACCGATCAACGAGCTCATTCTTAATCTCATTAAAAACAGATTGTTCATTCTGGTCAGGGAACCTATTCCTAGCTTCGTACCAGAAATTGAGTACCTCTGCATTCTTCGCTGTGCTCTTCACGTAGAAAAGCCCCGTATTTGGAAAATTACCAGTATCTTCTGGCCTTCCAAAATACATATCACTGGATAGTGTTATGTCATAGTAAACACTAATGAACTTGAAGATGTTACGCAGCCACAAAACATCCAAATCCTGTAAATAATTCTGACTTTTGGTCAAACTACAGTTTTAACATATATATCGGCATAATGATCTTTAATAAAAAATTGTGGGTACCGCCTAAATTGAGAAATTGATGTTCATAAAACCATGGTGTAAGGTTTATAAATTTGAAGTTTGCTTATGCGAGACATTGTCTGAAACTCTGATGTGCTTATATTGTAGGGATAGTTATGTCTTATGTGTTTGTGATTTGCAAATTCTATACAAGATACAATATTTACACTTGCAAACATAAGAAAACTAATATTTGATGGAAGGAACAAACTTTGTACCGTGAAAACCACATTATATCCAAACTCCACCATTTGGCGCATAAGCTTAATCTTGGTCCAAACAAGATCAACAAAGCCTTTAGTCATATAAAACTTCTCAGATTCAAAATTCAGACCATCAATCTGGAACAAATAGCAGTGGCGGTGCAGAGATTTGCATCTCTCAAATGAAACTTGATCCATTGCTATGATAATTAAGTGATCCAGGAGGCGTGCTATGTTCTCACCAACATGAAAACTCTCAAGGAAGAGGTCAAGAATAGAACCTGGATTGGCGAATGCATCATTAACCTCAGTGAAAATTACTGTGTTGTCATCCATGGATGCATTTTTTAGTAGTGGCAGTAGGTCTTCAAAGGTTGTCTACATATAGAAATATGTAAAAGAAATTGTCAGTTCTAAGGCTAAAATAAAATAGATATAGATATAGAGACAATAAACCCTGTCTGAAAGACCTTTTTGTTCCACTTTGGCATCTGTCGTCATCAAGATCGTTTCATCAAACTTGTATATATTTTAGCTAGAAATCTTAATATGTAGTGAATGGATTTTTTATCTGATCTAAACCATTCAATCAAAACCATAGCTGATGTGAAGTCCCATATATATATCATAAAATGGTTGAGGATAAATGCACCAGAGAAGTTGGAAATCTAATTGAAATACCTGAGTCTTATTTGTTGGCGCATTCTTTGTTTCACTGACAAGTACCTCAGTATTGTTTGTTGGTGCATTCTTTGTTTCATTGAGACAGACACAGTTCGGTGGAACTTGACCCTCGATTCTCAAGCCAAGATCAAGAGGTGACTTGTTTTGTTCTGTGGTTATGGAGAATAAAAGCACCATAAAAGCAGCTGCTATAGCTGCTCCAAGAAGAACATTCCATAGAGGTGCACAGTTTTTGTTGTCTGACATCATCTCTCCCCCTTTCTTTAGCTCTCTCAAAAGTCTTAGTAAAGGTTCTGTAATGTGACAAGCTACTTATGGTTCAAAGGATATATTGAGCTAACGGTGTTTAAAATAATGCTGTAACAATATCAACAGGAATCATTGATGGTTTCCTAGGATTTTCGTGAAGCACCTCTGGATTGGGTGTCGCGACAAATTATTATTGGTTGTATTTGTCAGTATTTAATTAGTTTCATTTATTCAAATATGCATTAAATTTTTCGAGGCTAACAGAAATATTTTTAAAAAGTCAAATGTGAGACTTACATATGTATATAATGGCCTATCACTATTTGACAAGTAATTGGAATCATTTAAACAATCTATGAAATCCCGGTTCCCAAGTTTTAAATCTAGGAAAACAAAAACTTACACACATTAATTGCATCATATTCTATATTTTTAAGATGTATCAGAAACCGTATTTATACAGCATATATGAATGTATACTTATTTGTTTTTTAGATATGCAAATTAAGCCACGGTATATCTTATGAAGGACACCAAATCTAGTGACTTGATAGCAGAATCGAGCACCCACCACACATGCAGTAAGACACCTTAACATATAACTATAACTGCAAACCTTTTTTTAATTATTATTTTTTGAGTCAAACTACCAAGCAAATAACAACCCTGAACTAAACATAACAGGCAAAGTGGCAAACAGTTTAACAACCAAAAATAGTTTTGATAAAAAACAAAGAAACCTAATAGATTAGCACTGGTACGTGCCACCCTTCTAGTTCCTTGATGACCTCATTTGTTCTGTACCTTGGTATGGTATGATCTGCCACATTTTAATACTGATATCTGGACCCACCAGTGCTGGAGCAGAGACTGGAATTTGAGGAAGGATATGAACTCGACAAATGATAACCTTCCAGTAATCAGGTAAAGTTTGAACTGATGGATGATAACCACATGTATTTTCTCCTGCAAATTGGCATTTTGGTTTCCTTTCCAAAGGTTAATAGATGAAATTATGAACTACCTAAAATCCTAATTAACTGATAAACCCTCATTTCATGGCCTTAAACACAGATTCTGCTAATATCCCTAAAACAATATCAATAAAATGCGTGAAACCTTGAACTAATTTTACACTATCTGAATCTTAAGAGAAATGCATCTATGAGTAATTCTTGAACTTAACTAAGCGTTTTCTTCTTATTAATTATTGATATATATCTAAAAAAAGAAGTAAGAAATTTTCTTCTTAACGCTAATTTTAACTGGTGCACAGCTAGTAATAAATGAATAAAATTAGCAAGGTATGAAAGCCAATACATTTTTTTTTTCCTAAAAAAAGGCTAGCTCCTTAAAGAGAGAACAAATGGCTATGCAACTCAATCAGTAACTTTTTCTAATTTTTCTAGAACTATATCCCAAATATCGAGCATATAATTTCTTAACGAGAACCGAGTCCTTAGTATAGTGACAGAGTACAATAATTTTGAGTAAAAAGTAAGTTGGAAATCTAGATCATGTCCTAAATAAACATTTACATTATATATAAATTGAGTTGCAGCTTCGATACCCAAAACAGTTGGTAATTGTGTTAATATCCAAATAAATAAGTAGAATGTGAACTGTATTATTCATATTCACATATATTAATTGCCGGCATTTCTGATTTGACATTGGCAATTTTTAAACGCGACTAATTTTCAAAGAATAAAAGTAATTATTTTCTATTTTCAACAATTCTCATAATTGTTTGGAGGTAAAACAGGATGTTTATCTGCACTATTTGACCACTTACTTTCTCCCATCACACTTGTAACCATTTGATGACATCAAGTAGCAAAATCCTATGAAACAGATGAGCAACTAATAAATAAATAAATAAATGTGGTTAACAGCTTAACAGCTCACCTATCTTAGATTTCGTTACAAGTAAAAATAAGAACTCATTTAACTATTGAGAGTACTTGACTTCCTACCAGAATATATTAATTTAGTGTATTCATTTGGTTGGTGTCAAATTCGTACCGCTAAGTACTTCCAAATGAGATATCGGAAAATCCTAGTAGTGCCAAATAGTACAATTTAAAGAATACACCTTTTATTAACTGTCAAAAAATTTTAAAATAACAACTATATATATTGGGAATTACTTACGGTAATCAAACTGATTTGCAATCAGACAATCAGAGGAGCGCGTTCCTTCTCTCACGTGCGCGATAGAGACAGTGGGTCTCCCAGCGTTGAGGTCTGACTTTTCACCCCTAGAATACTCACGTGATTTCCACGTGTGTTGGTTACCCATCTTCTTCAAAATCCATCCTTTGAAGTTTCATTTTAAATGTCTCTCTCTCTCTGATCAGTCCTAAACCCTCGATCTCTCTACCATCTCTCTCGCCCAGGGTTAAGATTACTCTCCTATATCCAACTCTCTCTCGATTTCAATCTCATTGCTCTACCTTCTCTCTCGTTGCTTCGCTTCTCTCTCACTGCCTCACCTTCTCTTCTCTATCAAATGGGAAAAAGGTTGTTGCAACAATCATGGAATAGCACTAAAATCGAGGTCTGGTTTTTGCGATTTTGGTTATTTTTTGCTTAATTTAATCATTTTACAATTAAATAGAAGATCTTCCGATCAAATATGTTCAAATAGATCTAGTATCCCATATGTTCAATTTTCTGTCAAATAATCAAATAGAACTAATAGCACCTGATGTTAGACGTTCGATTTCATTTTTTTTTAATTTCTGAAATATAAACGCATTTTTGTGTGTTGTGCACTTTTACCAAATATATTTTCAACTATCTAGTTACTACTTGTTCAGTTTTTAAGGATAATGGAGTATCTATTTAAGAACAAGGGAGTATCTTGTTGTTATATGGTTAAAATATGTTAAATCATATGTTTTCTTTATTTTCAGTTATTTAGAATTAAGGAGTATATAAATTATAACAAGGGTACTATCTAGATATTATATATCTTCAGTACATTTTTCTAATCATTTGTATGGATTCACTTGCCTTTCTTAACAGAATATTTAAGAATATATAATGTCTAATAAGAGAGTAAATAAGGGAGTAACTAATATATAAGGGACTAAATAACTAATATAAGAGAATAAATAAGGGAGTAACTAATATAGAGAAGGACTAATATATGCAGGGAGTAAATAATATACGTAAGGGAGTAACTAATATATTGCAAGAGAGTAAACAAGAAGTATAATAGAGAGTAATAATATGTTTAAATTTGTAGTTGATTAAAATGAGTATCTAATATCTACAGGAAGTAAATAATATACGTAAGGGAGTAACTAATATACTGTAAGAGAGTAAATAAGAAGTATAATAGAGAGTAACTAATATGTTTAAATTTGTAGTTGATTAAAATGAGTACCTAATATCTACAGGGAATAAATAATATACGTAAGGGAGTAACTAATATATTGTAAGAGATTAAATAAGAAGTATAATAGAGAGTAACTAATATCTATAGGGAGTAAATAATATACATAAGGGAGTAACTAATATAGTTTAAGGAAGTAAATAAGAAGTATAAGGAAGTATTTAAGATATGTGAGGGAGTAAACATTCAGTTCTGATTATGCTATTGTTTGGGAGTAACTAAATACCTACAAGAGAGTAAATAATTAGAATAAGGAAGTATTTAATACGTGTGAGGAAGTAAATAACATTCATATCTGATTCTGCTATTGTTTGGAAGTAACTAAATAACTACAAGGGAGTATTTAATACATGTGAGGGAGTAGATAATATTCCTTTCTGATTTTGATAATGTTTTTGTAATAGAGAAGGGAGGGTTGACGGCGACAGGAGGGTGCGACGATTGATATCGATCTTTCTGGATCAAGACATATATCATCGAATTTTAGATAAAATATGAAAAATGTCATGACAAGATATTTTCTTGAAAACAAGTTAAAATAACAAAACATTGAAACATAAAATCAACTAAAATTTTAAAATAACACCAGTATGGAATATTACATAATTACAATTTGAACACGAATCTAAATTTATTAATTAAACAATCAAATATATTTTCTTTTGCATTTATTAAAATTTATGATTCAGTAATTAATAAACCCAATTGATTTGAAGACTAATATACAATTTCGTTGTTTGATTTTAATTTTTTCTTTACAAATTTTTATTATTATCACTTTAATCCGAATTTAATTTTTCCAAAATATAGGGATAAATGAAAAACAAACGAAATGAAAATTTGTAGCAAATTGGAGAGCTTATATAATTATTGTATCCATTTTGGTTCAGGGGCAAAAGCATAGTAGACCAAAAAGTTGCGGAGCAAAACTGGTCAAACGAGGAGGGCAGCTGGTCAAAGTGTCGAAGGAGCGCTTCGCTTGGAGTAAAAATGTTGGCCCTCGCAATTTGAAAAATGTGCTTCCAGTCTAGCACGTGATTTATGTTTTTGATTGTTTGATTGTTTGACCGCTTGATTGTATTTATCAGTCCCGATATAAATTATCAACAATAAATTTATTTTTAAATGCTGTTCGGAATGTCAATGGAAGTTTCTAACACAATTGTTAATTAAAAAAATCTCTTGTAAGTTGAAAACACAGCATAATGCAGGACCACGTCTAGGGTCTAACTATGTGCCGCATAATTAAATGCTTTGGCTCGTAATACGAGGATACTAAACGACAACACAGATGTCAATGTTCTCCTCGGTGATTTAACTCCTCTCCTCTGTTACAGTGTCTAGTCAAAGAAAGTTTGGAGAGAGACCCATTTTATTTGCAGTGTCAACATTAAATAAAGAGGCCCAAAGTGGTGAGGCGGATATCATTGAGTTCAGCAAAATAAGCCCAGAATGTAAAAAAACAAAAGAGCAAGACCAAAAACAGAAAACTAGTGATTGATATAGAATGTTTGATTGAAAATAAGACTGCTGAATCAATAGATTCTGATTTATTACACATTTGCAAAGAGCTTATAGTCCTTGGCATCCAAGGCTATTTGTCGAATTGCTGCTACATTTGCTAGCACCGTCACAATTGTAAAGACAACAATGAGAGTAGTGTTCAACCAAAAGATTATGCTCCGTTTCGACGGCTTGAAAGTGATGTTATAGAAGATTGACGGCATAAGAAAGTCGAGTGGAAGAAAACCGAAGGCACCTATAACAGCATTGATATCTCCAAAAAAGGGGAGCATAGCTGCAATCGTAGTTGCTACAGCAACTGATATTGATCGAAACAAGAGTCTGGGAATGACGTTTCGTGCTGAAAATTGATCCTTTGTCACATCTCCAAAGAGCCCTTCAAGCACCTCATTTGTAGGTTGCAAGTAGATCTACATGCATCCATTCACAAAAAAAGAAAAACATGTACTATTAATGTGCACATGTTTGGCAAGCAAAAGTGTAATAAATTGTCATTCATTTTAAAAGAATATGGTCCAGCTTTTTAACTTCCTTTTTTCCCTTGAAATATTAATTTACTTCATCTTGTAATTCAGAACAATTAAGGGCTCAGTATAAAGAACAGAGATAAATACTTTTTTTTCGAAGTAAATTATTACCAGTGCAACAGCTGAGAGCTGGAGAAGAACAAAGACATTGGTAATTGTGAGTAACCACTTGGGGATGAGATTGACCCCATCTACTGTGAAGTTACTAATTAAGGTACCAGCAGCTTCATTGCCAAAAGCCCAGTACCCAGATATCGCAACGCTAAAGAATGTTGCGACAACGATTGTGTAACAAAGGCATAACCCCTTGAACATCTTTCCTTTCACTGGAAGAGCAATGGTAGCCTGGGAATTAATTAAGCACAATTTACAAATAATTAATAAGAGGAAAGTTATTCTTAAGCATATTTTATTTAAATAACTAACATGACAATTCTCTTCATCGGCAGCTAAACCTCTGTTTTACATTATGAGTTTATGTTCCTTTTCTGTGTAAATTTGTTTATGTGTTGATTTATCTTCAATAATATGTAATTTTTACCTCCATATTATAGACAGAACTGATAGTATTATAGTAACAGTACATTTAGAATTTTAAATCATCACAAATAATGATTTTTAGAAAAATGACATTAAATTTGAAACAAAATAGATGCTTCATTATTGCACTAATTATGTCTATGTGCAACCAGGCAGTAGAAAGCATCGGCAGGCCTCAAATGTAAAAATTTGGGGAAAATGTACATGCCTGTATCTCAGAGATAATTCCATTTCCATATGAGGTGGCTATTACTGCAAAGGCATTAAAAACTCCGAAAACACGATGCGTGCTGCTGCCTGAAATGGAGTAATCCCTTGTAGGGGCACGATCCGAGTGTCCTAAAATTTATTAGGATATAATTGCAATAAACAATGTAAATATCACTTTTTACTCAATTCAATTTTTACGAGTAGTAAATGGTTTATATTTAAATAGAAGCTTTGACGATGTACCTGCGTAAATGGAACCGGCTGTTGCGCAAATGCTGTAGGCAAGACAGAGTACAAGGGAGACAAGATTAATGTGCCTCAAAGAGTGAAACGATGGCATTTGTGCCATAATTATCATGAAAATCCCAAAAATAATCACAAATTCATAGAGTTTCATTGTTCCCTCTGGTTTTGCAATTAGATATATAGCCTGCAAATAGTGTGAGCTAAATTATGTTCCATGCATATGTAATGTATTCAATTTCCGTTTGGATTCCATTTGGGAAGACGGGAAGAAGATAATAAGAGAATAAATTTATTATAAACAATCTAAATTCTTCACAAAGTTACACACTTTCCGATACTTCTTTCCTTTTTTTCTTCTTCCCACACCTTATCTTAAACAGAGAAAACTTTATGAAAAACACTGTAAAGTTCAATAGAATGAGGCAGTGAAAATATGTAAATACCTTCATGCTCTGGCCACCAAGAAGGGTATTTCCGACAACAGCTCCAAAACATACCGCAAATTGAATAGGACCTACACAATACCGTCCCCATCCTGGACCTGAAATTACAAATAGGTGTAAATCTTGTTAATAATTTGTACTTCTTAAATTTATTCTGAACTTCGTATGGGGAGTTAATTTATATCATAATTTATTTCTGAGGTGGCAAAATTTAATTTTCAAATGCCTTCAGTTCATTATTAAAGCAGGGGGGGGGGATCTGCCTTAGGAAAAGTCAGTCTTGCCTCCAGTTACTTTTAATAATATTATTAATTCTGGTTTATAAATTTTTGGCTTGAATAATTAAAATAAAATGTACTGTATCACAAGAGATTCTCCCCCCCCCCCTAATATGAACTCTTTGACTCTGTTTTGCACACTATGTACTTTTACATTTTTTGATCTGACTTATTTTTCATGTATATTTTTGAATCAACATTTGTTGATCTGCTTGTTCTTTCGGCCGTGTTTTGGGAAACGAAGCACACTTGAAAGTCCATATTGTCGTGTTAATTTAACTTTCCACTTAGTTACCAGTTAACAATACATACAACCGCTTATACTATCCACTTATTAATTATTAAGTCAAATACATAATTATTAACGTATAACGACATTATAAATTATATACAACCGTTTTAGATAATATCTGGATGTTAACAATATAAAATAAGTTAAGACAATACTTATTAATAATAATAATTACATATATAGATAGTTCAATATACAGGGCAAAGATTAAATTTAAACTTTTGCAGGGAAAAAAAGATGATGCGACTTGTTCAGCACCATAATTATTAGTATTTTATACTAGGAAGGCGTGTTGAGGCGTGTTGAGGCGTGTTGACTAATGATACTTTAGATATTTTGTTGAATTGCTACTTTGCTAGCTTGTTCTTGTTCAGTCCTGCCTTTTTGTTTTTATCCACCTGTCAAGTCAAATACGACAAGCGCTAGATAGCTACTTTTTTGTTGAAGAAAAACCGCTTACGTGTTTATTTTATTTTGATTAGTATCTTTACATTCTTAGATTGAATTGCTTCTCTCGAATAAGATTCCTTCCGGAAGGATCAAGTTTTCTGGTGAAAAGTATTTATTAATTGAATGCCGTTTTATTTTTGTGGACCTAATGGTTTCCTTGTGTTGAATATTCTATGGCGCAAATTATCTGCGTTTCTAATTTTCTTTATGCATGTTTCGCACAAGACATAAGAAATTTCCATGAGTGGAAGCTCTAATATACCTTAAGAAAGCCAAACTTAATTAATCAGGAATATGCCATTTAATAAAGAAAAACAAAATCGACTTTTGGAGATAAATTATTTGTGGCATGTATTGCACATCTAAAAAAGGAGCTTAAAGTAAAGCAGCTTTTGTGTCGCCATCACCATCTTTTAAAACCAACATACCTTATGCACATTATTGCTTATGGATATAATATTCTGCTTTTTGACTTAATTAGATTCGTTCTACTTGTGTATTAAAATACATAAAATCTCTTCATAAAGACGCATTTTTCATTTTCCCAGGCTTGAGATTGCTCTGCTTACTTTTGCAAGGTAGGAAGGTATCAATTATCAATTTATCATTTGATTTGTAGTACTATGATAACGAATATATATAGAACGCTAGTAGTGAATACAAATTCAATATATATAAACATATCTATGAACTAACCATTCAAAAGGAGTATACTGGGCGTTTGGCAACACCATAAATTAGTGAGGTTAGAGATTAAAGTTAGTACTTTTGGGATTAGTGTTTGAGATAGAGTTAGTAAATATTAGTTCTAACGTGAGTATTAACTTCGTTGATCTCAAAGTCGTTTGGCAATTGTATGCTAACAAGTTAGGTTACTAACCTAAATGTTAGGCTAATCTCATGTATGCCAAACGTCCTAATAATAACTAATGAAAACACATATAACAAACGAACCGAGGATGTCATCAGCCATATCCCGGAAGCGGAGTTGACGACGGCCGAGCTGTGCATTGTGCTCAAGCACTACTGAGATGAGGTTATAGGAGTAGAACGTGATAATTGCAGCCAACGCAAGGCATATTATTCCAGCTGCCCATCCTAATGATGCGAATGCAAATGGCAAGCTTAAGAGTGCCGGAGCCACAATCGATGTTGTCAGATGATACCCACAGTGCAGCCATGACCCTAGATCAATTTAGTTAATCATATATCAATTTATGTCTATATGTCTATGGCGCAATTCAAATATTGGCCTTTTAGATGAGATGAAATTCATTACTATCATGATTATTATGAATTATTAAGTAAACATAATTACTACCTGGAATAATACCTTGTGTTTTAAGACTTAAGAAGGCACAAAAAGTAAACCAACAAGCAAGCTCTTAAATTAAAACTTCTAGCAATTCTTTCTTAGGAGAATTGAAGGGGGGGGGGGGGGGGGGGGGGGGGGGGGAATAGGAAAAAGCATGTAGCGAACCTTTGGACTGGAGAACAAACAGAGCACCAGCATCCAAATTCGCTTTCTCAATTCCAGTTCCATTTCCAACACTCTCTTCATCTGCCACTCCATTCCCTCTGCTTTGGTCCCATGCTCCCATGTTTGCACTTATTAATTGTGTATGCAACTTATTTGCCTTAAAATCCCTTCTCCTTGATTAGGTGTGATGAAAAGCACATGGAGGTAGTTAATTATAAGTAGGTAGCAAATGGAAATGGAAGAGGTGCACAGGTGTTCCCATTTGCTTTGGCAAGTCAAAATTCAATAGCCACTTGTGGGGTGGATCAAACTATTTGCAGTCCCTTTCAAGAGGCCAGTTGATTTCGATATGATATGGTTTTCCACGTTTCCTTGTTCACCTCTTTGTTGATCTTTCAATTCCATTTCTAAGTCAAACTATGTATTTGTTTCATCGTACAGCTTCCTATATAGCACCATATATGAGATGTTCGGTGGAGGAGAATAGGAATTGCCGATTCCAATTTTACTGATTTCATAGTAAAATTTCGTACAAATTATCCTACCTTCTGTCTGGTGGCAGCTTACTATATTCTATATATTGAATGGTTTAGTACGAATTTGATTAATTCTATATCAAATAATTCTGTGCCTTACAAAGTTGTCTAACACTAAATAGTCCAATTCATTTGAAAAGATCTTTGTTGTCAATATTGTAATTTTGATCTAATCTGAACTGTTCGAGTATATACATCAGCTGATTCAGCTCCGCGCCTCCGCATCAGCTCAATGTGTTGCCTTCGCCTAATTTCGTATGGGCCCAATATATCATCTCACGATTACAAATTATTCTGGGCTGATTTTCGCCAGCCTCCCATACAACATTTGCCAGGTCTGAAAATTGGGGCATGAAATGTCTAACGGGCCAGAAATATGACAAGCATTTAGTATCGAGACGGACAAGACATAGAAGAAACTAATAACAAAACGGTCAGGGCCCAAAAAGACCCGGATTGAAAACAAAAAAGAAATTTATCAGAAGTGCAATTAGCAGTTTTGCCATCACTTAAACAAAATGAACATATAAATTAAATGAAGTAAATATTTAAATAATCAAAATGAAAACATACAAACAAATCAGTTCAATGAAAATAAGTTGAATATACATATGAAAATCTGAACAACAATACAAAAATCTAAACTAGATAAGTGCTTTTTATATCTTTTCCAATCATCGAAAATGTTTCTCAAATCAGCAGTCTTGTTCCCCTCTCCAATACAGCAATTCGCATGAATAGTGCACATTTTCTTCACATCAGAGTTGAACTGGCAGAAACCGCTACAATAAGCTGTGGCAATGAACCTTATCTTTACATGATATCGACTTGTTTAGTCACGCTTGACTTTGTTTAGAACTTTTTGATCATGCTGTTCTGGAAATTGTTTTCTTGCTTGATGCCAGCTCTTATAAAATTTCACTGTCTCATTGCACGATCGCACGTATACAAATCCTTGATTGGTCACGTTTCTTAAATTTTCGGCATTGCCAAAATAATAGTCACATGCAAATGCCAAATGGGATGTTGGAGAAATATTTCATAGGATTTCGGAACCACAAGATGTCTGCATCCTGTCACAGAGCAATTAAACTAGGTGGGTTTCGATAGTTAAAGAATAAATATTATTCTTAAATGATCGGGAATAAATTTTTCAGGATCTAAAGTGATTCAATATCTAGATTAAATTTTGGTTCCTAAGATGTGCTGAATCATCTTCTGATTAAAAAATTATTGAGACCACTTTTTAATCCGGATTAAAAAGATGATTCAAATATTCTAAGATTAAAAATGAACGAATAGGATGCGTGGGTGTGTTTAAAAAAATGAGAAGAGAGATCCATTAGCTCATTGGATCGAAGTTGAAGAAAAATAATTCAAGAGAGGGGTTGGTTCTACTGATGAGCAAGTTGAGGTGCTGAGAAACAAATTTAAGATTTTGTTAGAACAAATTATGTAGTGGACTGAACTTTTAAACGAGATTTATTTTTTTTATCATTCATTTAAAATTGTGGACAAATATGATTCATCAAGACTCAAACCTGGTTTAAAATTTCAGTTCACAAAAAATTATTTTATTATTATTTACATATGATGTTAGCATTGAACACACAAAGGTAATTTAGAAATAAAGAATTTGATTTTTGAAAAACAGAATTTTTAAGTCTAAAAACAATGCTTTCATTACTTCTGGTGTTTCAGCATATTTGTTAATAGAAGCCGGTGCTCCCAAATTAGACTGCCCCGAGTTATCACAAATAAGTAGCCGTTAGATCAAAACATGATGAATGGTTCGGATTGTAATCTTATTAATTATTCTATCGCTCTGTACTAGGAGCAACAAAAAAATAGAAAACCCTAAGCCTCCGACAACTCACTCTCTTCCTCCGTGGCTGCTCAATCACAACTCGCTCTCTAAACGTTGACTATTTAAAAACCAGGAATGAACATATACAACTCACTCTCTTCCATATGTAATATTGTCATCCTGTCATTGTTAAATATAAAATGAACATATACAACAAGCAAGATAAACTTATAGACGATCTAAATGAACATTTATAAACAAATAAGTGTTGTCATCACTTGTTCTTAATTTTACATACATATTCAATTTATATTCATTGAACTTATTTGTTTGTATGTGTTGACCTTATCAATTTTATGTGTTCACTTTGTGTTTAACGATGATAAGGATGGTAAAAATCGCAGATTATAGTAATCAATTTCCTTGTGAAAACAAGACACTCTTAATCAGACCACCCGACACCGGACACCCGCCACACGATAAATTAATAGAAAAAGGCCACATAAGATAAGACGTAGAGAGCACATTAGACCAAGGGACCATGCAGCTACACCTCTGATAATTCGCATGTGTTTTGATCCGTTTGTTCCTTGTCAATCCACTCGTTAAATCCTCTTTTTGTTTAACCATCAAAGTCTTGGATATGAGCGAAGAACATCTGTGGTTGTGTTGTTGATTTTTTTCAGAGTGTAATTTGTTTCTTTGTTAATTACCAATCTTTATTTTACAAATATGTAATATATATTAAATAATATATTAGTTTCTATTATTCCGTGATACAAATTACATGTACTAAACTACTAATGTCTGAAAGAAGGTTACACTTATCAGTGTTGTGATCGCGTTATTCTTGATGTTTTTTATTTTATATACTTGATAAACTTTAATTATATGCAATCATACTTACACAGTGTACCTCCTGGGTTTAATTCGCATTGAAAGCATATTTTGATGTGATTTACATATTGACATATATTAATACTAACCAGTAGAATTAGTAATGAACAGTGATTAAGAAAATTGTCGTTCGAGACCGGTTCTTGGTCTAGTGATAAAGAGCAGCGCTTCTTCAGCAGAGGTCGTAGGTTCGAGACCTGGCCGTAGATTCTTTGTGACATTTAATTTTCAACTAAATTGGAGGCTTGACCCCATCTTATCTTCAAAAAGAAAATTGTGATCGGACTGTATTTGTGCAAGCACGATTAGCGAGACATCAAATCAGATTCCAATGCGTCATGAAACGGGCCAGTTTGATTCACCGAATTTTATCTTTTACCAAGAACATTATGTACTAGAGGAGGTTCCGCTACCAACCAAATTAGTTGCCCCAAGTCACAAAATCCTATCCGTTGGATTTAGTCTTGATCGACGGTCCCGATTAAATCTAGAAATTATACCTTTTGTTCTTTCTTTCTTCTCCATTTCACATGAATCTAAAATTCTCACCACGAAATTGACAATCTCCTCTCTTTTGTGCTCGCCTTTCGCTCTAAAGATAGCTCACGCTTCACCTCTCGCTCGCAATTTTAGTTCTGTGAGAGGATAGTAATTACAAATTTCGGGATATAAATAATAAAGTGAATGCACATTAAGACCAATGCAACAACAGGTTTACGCACTTCTTCTAAAATTAGAAACAAAATTTTCTTTTGAAGTCACTAAACAATAAACTTCTTCGAAGAATTAAACAACAAAGATATAAGAAAGCAAGATCTTTTAGGTGCATGTGATAAACTATAGTCAGCTTTCACGACCTTTAAAAAAATAAAAATAATAATCTAGTATGATGCGACATGTTTGTTTGTTCTTTGAAACGAGATGACCATTTCTATACATATAGGCGTCCACGTTCATAGGTTTATACTTTGCTTTTATTATTTGCCAATCAGTTTCGGACAGAAAAATCTATATGTTAATCAGAAAAATATTGCATACGCCATACTATCCCGATTTATGCTTAATTAAACTTATTATTATTGTTGTTTGTCTTGTTGTTGTGACATGTGTTATGAATTTTGTAATAGACAAAGTAACTTGAACTATGGTAATTGGGATCTCATTACTTGGATCATCAATTTAATATTAAAAATTACATCAGTCTAAAAATAACTTTAGACTTTGCCGAAATTAACAAAATCAAGTACCCTTCAACTATTAGACTTTGCGGCATGGAGTTTTCCTCTGTTCTTTTTTTTTTTTTTTTTTTTACTTTTGCAACTTTGTTTTTGTTGTATCTTTATAGTTTATCCAAAAAAAAGTACCCTTCAGGCCTTCAACTATTACTATTTTAGTGGAATCCGGCCTTCTTTTATTTAGACGCTAGCTAGTGGTCAGTTGTTGAGCATACATTCTTCGCATCATACAACAATTATTCTTCTGAAAGAAATGGATTGACTAAATAATAAATTATGTGAACTTCAAAGATAAAGAATCTCGTCACTTGGATTAAATTTAATACTTCATAAATTTACATCACTCGGGGGAAAAAAAACCTTCAGACTTTGCCGAGATTTAACAAATCAAGTAGCCTTCAACTGTTATTAATTTATTATTTTAGTGGAATCAAGTTGTTAACCATCATGGGGGGAAAAAAAAGATTGACTAAATAATAATAAATAGTTGTCCCTCAACAAACCATGAACGTAACCAACATTCCTCAATTATCAAGGCAGGTAATACTTATAAAGTTAAAAGCCAAATTTTCTTTGCACTAGACATTTGAGAGAGATATCTAGAGATAAGAGTTATGAAATTCAAAACTGATATTCAAGTTCAATTGCCGATGTTCTGTGTCGGAGGCTTTGTTGCCGCTCTACTCATCCTCTCCATCCATTATACTAAGGTTGGTGATGATAAGTCGCTGGAGGTGGTGACAGTAACAAGTGGGTCCCACACTATGGCTGTCGAAAGCTTTACACTGGTAGGCAATTTTCATTTCATTTTTCGTTGTTAATATTATTTCTCGTTTTACCAGGACATACATTGGTTCTCATTCCGAGCCTGTGATGAGTTTGGTAGTGTATTTTGCGTTTTCGAAAAGTCAAATTTTTGTTGAAGCTTTGAGATATCTAAAAGGAACATTGTACCAGAAGGAAAATCGGGAAACTTTAGGCGCACTTCTTGATGAATTTGTCTTCCAGATGTGCCAAACTTTTTAGTATACTAGTGCAGAGAAAAGATACAGATATGCGTTCAGATATTTAAATACCATGTAGTAAGAATTCATGCTCATCCTTTTCACCTAAAATTTATTCACCTGTTTCAATTTTGCAGGGAGTGAACTCTCCTTTAGCTCCACCAATGTCAAAAGAAAATTTGCCCAATAACTCCGCAAGTACCTCAGAACAAGTAAACATTATAACCTCTTACTTTCTTATTGTTCTTAGGCATATGTATGCCATATGTTTTTCCCAAATGTTTATAAAATAAAAAAGTAAACACTAAATTGTTAAGTCTGTCCATGTTGAAATACATATCAAACAGGTGCAGAAAGCGGATCAGGATCCACTTGCGGAGGTTCTGAAAAGTGCAGCAATGGAAGGCAACACCGTGATACTGACTCAGGCCAATGAAGCTTGGATGGCTCCAAATTCTCTCTTCGACCTCTTTCTCGAGGGATTTCATGTTGGTGAAGGAATAGAGCATCTTCTGAACCACCTTGTCGTGGTGACAGAAGATAAAAAAGGTTTCGAAAAGTGCAAAACAGTGCACAAGTACTGTTACTTTTTGAAGGCGAAGAAAAGGAATATTGGTAAAGAAAAAGTATACATGTCTAAAGAATACCTTGTCACAATGTGGGCCAGGAACAAGTTCCAGAGGAGAATTCTCAAGCTGGGATACAATTTTCTTTACACGGTACATCTAGTTCATTTAGATTTTTCTTCAAAATATTCCAAATTGACAAATTTGACAAATGATAATCTGAAACCACTGTAGTTGGAAAAATTAACGGAAATGTCATCCAGCCCATTTAACCAGTGTTTTTTTATATCATACCAACATCCCTACCAGTTATCCAGCCCATTTAACCTGTATTTTTTTTTTTCAAATTTTAGCAGATACTGTCGTTTCAGTCTCTGTTTTAGTTTCTGGAATTACCAGAATTTTCTGGTATCCGGTGCTGTATTTGAAACTACAATTTGGCCAGTCAATGTTATTAATCCAGAGAGATCCGGAGGTGTTACCCACTTTTATTATGGTATTGTTAAATACATTTTCTTTCGTAGTGCCCTGCACCGATCAATAAATAGCAGTTGGGACATGGAATTTAAACTGACAACGACACTGGAGTTTTGTTTTGGTCATATTAATTTTTCCCAAGACTTTTATATTGTTCATACTTATCCTACCTTATTATAGTGTCAGCCGGTGAATTTAATTGGTTGATGTGACAATGTCATGCTAATAAGAAGGGGCTAAAAATTTTAAAAAAGAAATAAAATAAAAATGCACCAAACATTATATCTGGTTTAGTTAACATAAAAATGCCGATAGACATTTATAGTGTCAGCCGGTGAATTTAGTTGATGGCAATATCATGCTAATAAGAACAGGCAAAAAATTGAAAAAAAAAATGGAATGAAAGAAAAATGCACCAAACTTTATATCTGGTTTTGTTAACAAAAAGACGCTAATAGACTTTTCTGATTTTTCTGTCATAGGACATGGATATATTGTGGCTTAGAAACCCGTTGAGGCATATTGCCATAACATCTGATCTTGCTTTTGCAAGTGATTTCTTCTACGGTGATGAAGATAGCATAGAGACATCGACACCCAACGGTGGGTTCATGTATGTGAAATCCAGTAACAAGACGGTCCAATTCTTCAAGAGCTGGTATGAGCAGAGGGTCAACTATCCAGACCAGCATGATCAGTATGTACTCAACCAAATAAAGGTGGAGTTCACAAAGAGATTTCAAGTCCGGATGCAGTTTGTGAACTCATTGTACACTGCCGGGTTTTGTGAGATGAGCAAGGATATTAGTAAAGTTTGCACAGTACATGCCAACTGTTGTGTCACCATTGGTGCGAAGCTCCAGGACCTGCGGAGCATCTTGGAGGATTGGAAGACATATAAGTCGATCCCACCTTGGGTGAAGGAAAAGGAAAATTTTCGATTTAGAGACCATGGTATATGTCTCCATCCCATGGGGAAGTAGTTGAGATTCGAGAGTACAACTATTAATGTTTCCCCATGGAAATTCATATATATAGTTTCCACTTTCAAACTCTAGTCAGTCCATTTATTGCTTATTGCGAATTGTTATACATTTGGTATGTTTAGGAAGTACAATAGGAAGTACACAGCTATTTTCTGGAATTGAGAACAACTCAAATGCTGCTATTTTTATGGTTGATAATATATTATAAATTTGGCCCTGAACTGCAATTTAGCTCATTTATGTCGTGAGGTACTTGTAAGCGTCGTTATAATATTCTAAGTTATTGTGTATTTTAGGCCCAACCGTTCTACTGATCAACTAAGTTTCCTCCTTATCATGTGATTAAGCTCTCCCTTCAAATGAAGTCAGTTCCATTACAACATATTATCACATTTTTCAAGGTTGATTGAACAAATTAAGGATTAATTCATCAAAAACAGTTTTTCAAAGATTAAAAATTAAAAATAAAAGCTTAGCCATAATCTATCAAATATAACTGTTAAAAAGACCCAAATATAATTAACCTGATTTATCTTTTTAAGTACATTAAAAAACTTCGATACAAATAATGATCGTAATTTTAAACCCTTATTATTTATTTATTTGACACAAAAAGTCAAGCGATGGTTTCTGTGGTAGTGGGAGGATTGAAGATTTGGCACGAATATGGGTTGCTTTTTCTTGAAATTTTTTTTCCCTTCAGCTTGTTGTCATTAAAATTTCAGATAGATATTACTACATTCTGTATTTTTTTTTTTACATCCTTTATTTTGTTTTTTTATCTTATTTTTCCGTTTCTTTGATAAAATTTCAGATAGGTATTTCGCCCGCCTCTCCTTAAAAAAGAATTGAGCTATACAAATATAATTTTAAATAGCCATCAATGTGGTTCAAGTATAGAGATTTCTGTAAATACCTTACGGCAATGAGATATCATGTGAAATATATTATATATTATTTATTATTATTTTATTTAATTATTTATCTTTTAGGTGAACCTAGCATGGCTCTAGATGTCCCTATGTTTCAATCAGTCGCATATAATGGTAGGCACGACTGCATGTGCTTGCAACCCATTAATTAGAGTCTTAAAGACCACATTGTCACGTATTAGTTGTGGGAATACACGAATCCGGAAGTATATTAATTTTGCGAAGATTTTGTATATATCAACCATTCAGATATAATGACAGACACGACTGCATGTTCTTCATAAACTTTTTAAGACTAAATAAGCTTTGCAAGGGAACCAAGTTCATTGTGGAGATTCAGCTTTCTTATGTAATTTGCATAGAATTCCCAATAAAATATTATTAGATTGATTCCTTAAACTATAGTAAAGTGTAGCAGTTTTTTTCAGTAATAATGACGTAGATTACTTGATCATGAGGTTGACTAATATATTGATCCATCATCCAACCCTGATCTAGTTTAAACCTTCGTTAATTTTCCTTTTTTCCACAACAACACGAATTAATTAGTTGCCAAATGCATGACAAACAAACTGCGGGTATTTAACCCAGCTTGCAGGTTGACGGAATTTCAAATATATATATATTGAATCTCATCACTACGATAATAAAATTAATAATTTTATACTGGTATATTGAACCAAGATGGTAAATATTCTCTGAGATATTAAACTTAAGGAGATTTCCACTGTTACTATCCTAGTGGTGAAACCAGCAATATAAATTTTTTACTTATAGAAAACAATGGTCGTCAATTGTGAACCCTGCATTTTGCTCATCGTAAAAAATGTTCTCTGTGGAGAAAATGATTGCCTGATTAATAAATGAATAATTATCCTTTTATCAACCATGCAACCAACCATGAACTGACTAGTCCTCAAGCATCAAGACAGAGCTATGTCTTTATAAAGCTGAAAAGCATCATTTTCTTGCATAGACCCTAGACAATTAAGAGACAGATCCAGGATAAGAGATTAAGAGTAATGAAAATCTTAAATCATTTTCAAGTTCAATTGCCATGGTTCTGTCTTGGAGGCTTTGTTGGCGCTCTGCTTGTCCTCTCCGTTCGGTACACAGAGTTTGGCAACAATAGGTTGCCGGAGGTGCAACCAGAAAAATGTGTGTCGCCCAAGTTGGCCACTGAAAACGATATACCGGTAAAGAATTTTTTTTTCAGTTTTTTCAGTCAATAGTGTTTCATTCAAACCAGAGCTACATTGGTTCTCATTCTGATTTCTGAGTCTATGCCAATTGTTTGTCCAGCATAGTTAGTCATTTGGAAAAGCCAGAATCTCAACTTTTCACCAGCACTTTGTGATTTTTGTTGAGCATTTAGTTGGCAGATGGCACATTTTGAAAACAAACCATAATTTAATTGCATTTAATCAAAACACAGTCTGCAGGCACATTTGGAAAATAAATCTTAATTCCACTAATATCAAAACAGTCTGCTCAAAGACTCTGCAAGTACCTCAGAACAACTAATAATATCTCCTTTCAAGTAATCATAAGTATAATGCCTTCCCAAAATTTTTCTGAACAAAATAAAAAAAAAGGAATTCTGAATTAAATCCATGTTACACTGCACATATGAAACAGGTGAAGAAACCAGATCAGGATCCACTAGCTGAGGTTCTGAAAAGTGCAGCAATAGATGGTAACATGGTGATACTGACTCAGGGCAATGAAGCATGGATGGCACCAAATTCTCTCTTCGATCTCTTTCTAGAGGGGTTTCGTGTTGGCGAAGAAATAGAGCATCTTCTAAACCACCTCGTTGTTGTAACGGTAGATCAAAAAGGTTTTGAAAAGTGCAAGACAGTGCACAAGTACTGTTACTTAATGAAGACAGAAGAAAATTTTTCTGATGAAAAGTTTTTCAGGAGTAAAGGTTACCTTGATTTGATGTGGATCAGGAACAAGTTCCAGAGAAGGATTCTCGAGCTGGGATACAATTTTCTTTTCACGGTATCTATTGTTTGCTTAGAATTTTTTTTTTCTCTAAATGAATAATATATGGAAAATATTATATCCATGCTCTATGAAGGATCCAATACAAATCAGGTCTTTAAACTTTTCTTTTTTCCTTCTTCCATTAAACATTATGCATGGGCAATATGACACAAGTGTAGTGGCATGATCAGAACTGAACCAGAATTCGATTTTTGTTCACAATGTAATTCCCTAAAATTTTCGTTTTGTTCAAATTTATCCAAAAACTGTTTTATACTGTCAACTGGACTCAGTTGATTTTCCAAAGCCATGATAATATTAAGAGTTTAAAATTTAAAATAAGAAAAGAAAATACTAGAAATGCAGTAAACCAAATTACCAAACAATATACTGATAGATTTTTCTGTTATAGGACATGGATGTATTGTGGTTTAGAAACCCATTGAGGCACATCGCCATAACATCTGACTTCGCATTCGCAAGCGATTTCTTTTTTGGGGATGAGGATCAAATAGAGCCATCTGCACCAAATGGCGGGTTCATGTACGTAAAATCCAGCAACAAGACAATTGAATTCTTTAAGAACTGGCAAGATCAGAGGGTCAACTACCCAGACAAGCATGACCAGGATGTTCTCAATAATATAAAGGTGGAGTTCAGCAAGAAATTCCAAGTTAAAATGCAGTTTGTGAACACATTGTACACTGCTGGGTTTTGTGAGATGAGCAAGGATATCAGTAAAGTTTGCACTGTGCATGCAAACTGCTGTGTCGGCTTGCAAGCAAAGCTCCTGGACCTGAGGAGCATCTTGGATGATTGGAAGGCATACAAGTCAATTCCACCTTGGGCTAAGGAAAAAGGAACTTTTCGATTTAGAGACCATGGTATATGTATTCACCCTATTAAGAAATGAGCGCAGTTCCGCTGCCACATAATTTAGCCTGCCACATCTGCCACAAAATCCCGTCCGTTAGATTAAAATAGAATGGATGGTTGTGATTAAATGCTAATTAAAGACAAGAGATGCTTTAATTGTTTTATTTATAAACTCCTCCTCGTAACCTCTACTGGAATATGAAACGACTCTCTATTTTTTTTTTCTCTCCCGCATACTCTTCTTCTCTGGTGTTCGATCTCTTTCCCTTCGTACGTGCTCCTGCTCTCTTCTCCTAGTCAGACGCTCTCTTCTCTCTCTCACGTTATTGATCTATTGAATCTGCCGAATCGAAAAGGATCAAGAAAACGGAATTTACCAGTGGTTATTTGACTAAAATTCGCTAGTGATTTGAACATAAAAATTCCCTTTTTAAGGCTTCATTCTTCCAAGACCACATTTTCTTTTTTTCGTTTGAGTTCGTTCATCAAATTAAACTTGAGCAACTAGGATTCCGTGCCTAAAAGAAAAGAAAATAAAATGCAGAAAATTATAATTATTTGAAGGGTTATGCATGTCCCCAAATCATACCCAGAAATTAACTTATACTAAAACCTTCAACATCAGCTTTTGCCAGTATGAGAATAAAACTGATCACATATCTATAAATTCATTTTATCATATTATAACAGAAACAAAAGGATATATCCATTGTCATAGACACATATAGTAATCATATCTCTGTTTCATCAGTATGAAAATCAGCTTTTTTTTTGTTTTCCCTTGGCAAAGCACATCTTTACTCAGTCTTTGTTTTCGCTTGGCCGCCTCCCTCTCATAGTTTGAGGGACCTAAAGTGTTTCCGACGCTCTTTTTCCCGAAACTGTGAAGGGTTTCAAATTTTTAAAATATAGTAATTTGGCCATGAACTTTTACAGGGGGAAAAAAAAAAGGATACGGATATAGTTTTGACTTTTGACAGGATCCTATCCGTACGCATCCGTATATGCATATCAGATAGATATTAATCTATTTATTTGTATCTTTAACGGCACAATATGAGTAATATAATTACTCCTCTACATTATAGAAGACTATGAATTAGATATTACTTAATTTTTATTGTTTTACAGTAATTAGTAATATAAAATTAATTTTATTTTCTATTATAAAGATGATTATATATGATAACAATATTAAAATTAGATTTTTCTCTAATCATGATGATAACATATGATTAATATACTATTTTGATGTATGATGACATTTGATATTGACATTATATCTTGTTTATTTATTTTATTTCTAATAGTTCGTTAATTTATAAAAAATATTTTAATATCCGAAATATATTCGCATTCGTATCTGTATCTATATCTGACAATATCCGATCGTATTCGTATTCGTTTAATATCCGAATCATATCCGATAAAGAAATATGGTTTCACCACTATCCGATCCATTTCCACCCCCACATGAACTACAAGATCTCACAACTATCGCACTTTATTTTTTATTTATAATTTGAAAATTTAAAATTTAATCTTCTGATCCGAATTGTTAAGCTTATTAATTTTAACACGGGTGTTTTATCGTAAAATTTTATAATTTCTAAAATTTATTTGATTATTGATCAAGATATCAAAAATGAACGATTCTAAATAAGTAATAAAATTTAATACTGATATGCTCAATTTTATTTAATACTGATATGCTCAATTTTTTAGCTCTTGATCGAGTATCAACAAATCCTAAAATTATAACTTTTGTGACAATAGATCAACGGTTCAGATTAGATAATAATATTTTAAATTTTAAATTTTGAAATTCAAAATAAAAAAGTAAACGTTGCATTTGTGGCATCATATAAAAGATGCGACCGAACCTTGCTCAGAATATTTGTTTGACTACCTGGCATTATGAGCTGTTTTTTTTTTTTTTAATCTGACTATTCTATTCATCAACTAAGTTTTCTTGTAAGTAATTAATTAAAATCTCCCTTTATATGAATTCATTTTCATTGAACACCATATTATCACATTTACGTGCCGGTTTAGGTTTTGAATCCAATGCAGTAGTTGAGCACTGGACCAAACTTGTAGTTACAAACTAATTATATGGCATAATTTAAACAATATCTCAAGTAATAACATAAGAAGCAAAGTCATAATATATGGAAAGGTGATTTAGATTTATGCCACTGCGAAAGTTTAAAATTAGCAATATGCCATCATTAAATGACAAATTATTTTTATGCCACTATCAAATAATAATATTTAGTTTTATACCATTGACCCATTGATATGACCATTCTAACCTTTTAAATATGCCATTGTATAATATTAAAATTCAAGATATGCCATGGTAAAATTAAAGAGGGAGTCTTGTGCAACTCTTCAACACCCTTATCCGGTCCTCCGGTTTTTTAATTAATGGTGAACGAAAAAAAGAGAATATTATGCATGAACTAAACTCCACGAGACAACATTTTTTTTTTACTGTTTAGTAGAAAATAAAAAGACATTAAAATTTAAGCAAGAAACATCTCCTCTTTCTCTGCACATGTCCTCAAATATTTCAAAAAGAAAAAAAAACAAACTGATTATTGATTCAATTTTCCTTGATTATCGAATCAATTTTCTTTCATTATCCTACAGTCAAAATCAATTGCAAAATTCTTAATCTTATAAGTCTCCTTTTTAACTTTGTTAAATTACAAATTATAAACGAAGAGAGATTCGGTCATAGGTAGCATTTAATTTTTCTTATTGGTATATCATTATGATTGTGATTTTAATTGCTTCCTGTAGTTCGAAGAGGTGTGGGATATAAAATAAGTTAATAACAATGCTTTTCGCACGCTTGTTTTTTTTTTTTCTTTCACCATTCGGGACCAAGGAGGAAAGAAGAAGAAAATGGATATAGAGGGTAATTTGGGAATTTATAAAATTAATGGAAGCTTTGATGATGGCAATTTTAGAATTTATTATATTTTTAAAAAATATAATGGCATATAACTAATTTTAATAATGATGGCATAAATCTAATTAGTAATTTAACAATGGTATTTTACAAATTGAAAATATTTATAGTGGCATAAATCTAATTAGTCCTATATGGAATATATAATGAGCTTTGATCGAATGAGCTGTTTTCTCTTCTTCCAAATTTTTAATCTCACCTATTTATTCCAACATTTTGTTGGATTATTAGTTAATCCAACTCGGGCTTGGAGTAAACCTTTAATACTAAGCTGTTTGAATTGTCAATTAATCCAGAATAACTATTTACTACCTAGTAAGTCTTATTCCTATCCATCCAAACGCCATAGACGTCGTCAATTGTGAACTCTGCAATTTGCACAACATTAAAAAAAATGTTCCTCTGGAGAAAAATATTGCTTAATTAATAAATGAATAATTATTCTTTTATCAAACATGCAACCAACCATGAACTGACTAGTCCTCACGTATCAAGAAAGAGGTATGTATTAACAAAGCCGAAAAGCATCATTTTCTTGCATAGACCCTAGAAAATTGAGAGACAGATCCAGGATAAGAGTAATGAAAATCACAAAATATTTTCAAGTTCAATTGCCATGGTTCTGTATTGGAGGCTTTGTTGGCGCTCTGCTTGTCTTCTCCGTTCGGTACACGGAGTTTGGCAACAATAGGTTGCCGGAGGTGCAACCAGAGGAATGTGTGTCCCCCACGTTGGCCATTGAAAATGATATACCAGTATGGAATATTTCTCTCAGTTTTTTTCAGTCAATAGTGTTACATTTAAACCAAAGCTACTTTGGTTCTCACTTCTCATTCTAAGTCTATGCCAATTGTTTGGCAAGCTTAATTAGTTGTTTGGAAAAGCCAGACTGAACTTTTCACCAGCACAATGTATTTGTTTTTTGTTGAGCATTTAGTTGGCAGTTGGCAAATTTGGAAACCGAACCCTAATTGAATTCCCTTTATATCAAAACACAGTCTGCTGGCACATTTGGGAAATAAAAACCTTAATTTAATTCCATTAATATCAAAACAGTCTGCTCAAAGACTCTGCAAGTACCTCAGAACAACTAATAATATATCCTTTCAAGTAATCATAAGTATAATGCCTTCCCAAAATTTTTCTGAACAAAATGAAAAAAAGGGATTCTGAATTAAATCCATCTTACACTGCAGATGAAACAGGCGAAGAAACCAGATCAGGATCCACTAGCTGAGATTCTGAAAAGTGCAGCAATAGATGGTAACATGGTGATACTGACTCAGGGCAATGAAGCATGGATGGCACCAAATTCTCTCTTTGATCTCTTTCTTGAGGGGTTTCGTGTTGGCGAAGAAATAGAACATCTTCTAAACCACCTCGTTGTTGTAACGGTAGATCAAAAAGGTTTCGAGAAGTGCAAGACAGTGCACAAGTACTGTTACTTTATGAAGACAGAAGATAATTTTTCTGATGAAAAGTTTTACATGAGTAAAGGCTACCTTGATTTGATGTGGATCAGGAACAAGTTCCAGAGAAGGATTCTCGAGCTGGGATACAATTTTCTTTTCACGGTATCTATTATTTGCTTAGATTTTTTTTTTTCTCAAAATGAATAATATATGGAAAATATGATTTCCATACTCTATGAAGGATCACGAACAAATCAGGTCTTCAAACTTTTCTTTTTTCCTTCTTCCATGAAACATTATACATGTGCAATCTGACACCAGTGTAGTGGCAAGATCAGAACTGAACCAGAATTCTATTTTTGTTCACAATGTAATTCCCTAAACTTTTGTTTTGTTCAAATTTATCCAACAACTGTTTTATACTGTCAACTGGACTCAGTTGATTTTTCAAATCCATACTAATATGAAGAGTTGAAAATTTTTAAATTAGAAAAAAAAAGTACTATAAATGCAGTAAACCAAACAATACTAATAGATTTTTCTGATTTGTCTCTTATAGGACATGGATATATTGTGGTTTAGAAACCCATTGAGGCGCATCGCCATAACATCTGACATGGCTTTCGCAAGCGATGTCTTCTTCGGGGATGAGGATAAGATAGAGCCATCTGCACCAAATGGCGGTTTCATGTACGTAAAATCCAGCAACAAGACAATCGAATTCTTTAAGAACTGGCAAGATCAGAGGGTCAACTACCCGGACCAGCACGACCAGGAGGTTCTCAATAAAGTAAAGGTGGAGTTCAGCAAGAGATTTCAAGTTAAAATGCAGTTTATGAATACAGTTTACACTGCTGGGTTTTGTGAGATGAGCAAGGATATCAGTAAAGTTTGCACTGTGCATGCAAACTGTTGTGTTGGCTTGCAAGCAAAGCTCCTGGACCTGAGGAGCATCTTGGAGGATTGGAAGGCATACAAGTCAATTCCACCTTGGACTAAGGAAAAAGAAACTTTCAAATTTAGAGACCATGGTATATGTATTCACCCTCCTATGGGGAAGTAACAGAAATGAAAACTGTTTTTTCCCCCCTTGGCAAAGCACATCTTTACTCATTCTAATCAACTGATGGATTGTTTCATTATTAGTGTGAATTGTTATACAATTGTAGATTAAGGAGTTGTTATAGCAACTACAGCTATCTTGTGGAAATTAATTAATTAAGACATGCTTTCCTATCAAAATTAAAAAGATAAAACAACAAGTGTACAAGCTAATTAATACTAAAATTACAATAGACCTAACAAGGAGATTTGACCGGGTATAACACGTCGGTGGTTGCTACGCATCACAGTATATATCGATGGTGCACTGACTGCTCCGATCCAACAGTGTGCACTCATGGTCGCAGCGACCCACAAGCCGCACACTCACAGCCACATGACTTTCATGGTCGTACACCTACAGCTATCCCACAGCTACACAGAACATCGTTGGCCACACAACTCCCAACATGACCAAAACCGCACCTCAACTGTCACCTGGGCTGCGCACAGCGATGGGCATATAACCCGAAAACCCTTATACCTGCATGTAACTGTTTGGACCTGGAGCTTAGCCTGCCTGGCCCAACCTGATTTGTAGCAGCAGGTGAGGTCGGGTGTTTAAGGGACCTATAGGCACCTGTTCTAACCTAGCCGGCCCCCAATTTCTACATCCCCTATTCCCCTTCACCTCTGCTTCTCTATATGCCTCTCCTAGTCTCCTTCGAGCTTTCTGTCTGAACTAGCACTAGTACAAAGGAAGAGGCACGGGTACCCACAGGAGACTGGATGACCGGGTTAGGGTGCCTGCAGGAAAGGCCAAGGTCTTCCCAAGTGAGATACAGGCGCCCACAGGATTGGAACAAACATGTTAAGGCAGCCTTCAGGCAACACCATGGCCATCCTTAGCTGCGCACCCATCACAAGCGCACCGCACCTCGGGTGCACACCCACGATAGCTGCACTGCACAAACGACCGCAGCACCGACCGATGGATCTCACTAATTAGACCGGTAGCACTTACAGGTGAGGAAAGGAGGAGGTGGAGATACGGCGGGAGGGAGGCCGCCTCTCCTGAATCCGAATCCTGTGCCGCGCGGCACCGTCCAGCGCACAGGATCCGGACCGTCCGTAAAATCCAACGATCGTGAGTTGATTTTCTCTCTGCTCCCCTCATACGATGCCTTATCGGGTTCGATTGCCTCCGTTCCCGTCTGGATCCGTATCCGCGTGTAGGGCTGTCAACGGTATAACGTTTGACGTTTACCGTCGACGTTCTGTTGGGACGGAACGAGTGGCGGAACGGATTTTCATTTCGTGATAGATAGTGGAACGGAGGACGGAATACAGTCTGGTATCGTTGATATGAACGGAACGTGAAACAGAACGAGACGTTCTGTGCATGTTATGTATTCGTTTCGTTCCTAATTGCAGACCACAGAGAGGCGGAGAAATAGAGGAGAGGAATACCTAACCGCACAGATTTCTCTCTCTCTCGCTATCACCGCCTCTCTCTTCCCTCACCCCCCTAAGCCCTATGCTCACCTCGCTCTCCTCTCCGACGGCCTCCCTCACTCCCTCACTCGAGGAGAGGAGAATACCTAGCCGCTCTCGTCTCTCTCGTAGCGAGAGCCTCGCCTGCCTCCTCCCTTACTTAGACCCCATCCAATCCCCACCGAGAGAAACCCATCTCCCTCTCCTCTTTGATGGCCTCTCTCACCACACCCCCACCCTTCTCCCTCTTCTCTCCGATGGCCCCTCTCACCACACCCCACCACACACACTCTCTCTCTCTCTCCACCTTATCTCTCTCTGACCCGAAAGGCGACCTTCTTCTTCTGTACAGCAGCAACATTGTCCATGTACAAGCAGATTCTTCTTCGGCAACAACACCTTCTTCTCCGTTCTTCTTCAGTACTAAACAAGCTTGTCGCTGTACAGCAGAAATTTACTGATATAGGTGAAATTGTTACCAGTTAATTGTAGTTGGTTATTGGGATGTACAATAAGGGGATATTATGGGTGGCCGAGAAGGTGGCAAGCTGAGGAGAGGTACCAATTTTTCCGATTTTTTGGTACCAGTATTTCCTTTCTGCTTTTTATTTTTATTTTTGTATTTTTTTGTTTTACTTGTTTGGATTTTTTCTGGTACCAGTATTTTCTTTCTGCTTTTTATATTTATTTTTTCCTTTTTTTTTTAGATGATGTCGTCTCTGATTTATGTACTTTTCTGGGGGAGGGGCTTGGAGTTCAGTAACCTTACGGGTGCACTGATGTACTTTGAACTTAAAATTTTTAAGTTTTAATGCATTTTATGCCTATGGGCAGTTCCTCAAAAAAAAACTGTAATTGAACGTTACTAACGTTCTAACGTTTAGTACAGACGGAACATTAAACGTAAGCATAACTGATTTCGCTAATATCACGGAACGTTAAGCGGAAAAAATTAGAGTTACGTGATTAGTGACGGAACGTAAACGTAACAAGGTATTTCCGTGTCCGTTTGCAACGTTTGACACCCCTATCCGCGTGCTTATCAAGCGGATCAAAAAACCATCAGATTTAAGGGGGGAAAAAGGAAAATCGAGAGAGAAAGAGAAAGAAGGCGAACTCGTAGGAAATCGCTCATCTTCTCTGCAGATCGAAGTTCTTCGTCGCCTCTCTGCCTCCCCTTCGTGACAGGTACTTTTACTCCCTCTAGCCCTCTATCTTTCACTGCTTCAAAATCCTAGGTCCTTCCAATTTTCTCATTTGCATTTCCTTTGGTTTCAATTTCCAATTTTGTTGGGGCAGCGATAAAAGGGAAGGGAAAAGAAAGAAGAAAAATGATCTGCATTTCCTCTATTTTGGTTAGGTTTTAGTTTTTGCTGTCAATTTTTGCAATATACCTCAGCACAAAAATGTGTCAATTTTCGCTGTCATTTCCTCTAATTTAACTAGGTTTTAGGTTTTAGTTTATTCGATGAAGGAAGAATAATAATTGGAATATTAATATTCTGCTATATAATTCTTGCAAAAATCAAATAATATTATCTTGGATAATCACAGTTACTATTATAACTCCTTAAAAGACTAGTGTCTTATATATTTTGGTACGAGAATTGCTTCTCTTTCTACAATTTTAAACAACTAGTCCAATAGGAAGTACTAGTTTTGAAAAAATCCTAATTTGTAAACTATAGATACAGTTGGGAAATAGGAAGTACTGGTTTTAAAAAGGTGTGGGTTGGTTTGGTGATGGACTATTTACAGTTTTACCGGTGTTCACGTGTTTTCAATGCATTTGGTAGTCAATATGTCGGTCAACATGACACTGTGTGTAGTTGGCATAATATGATGCTGGTCACGATAGGTACTGGTAAGTGGTATCTGACCACTGTTGGTTGAATCTTAGATTTAAGACCTTTGCACTTTTTATTACGTGGTACCTGACCACTATTTTTTTTCTTTTCCTTATTTTCTTGCTTATTAAGCTTGTTAGGGCCATAAGAGAAGAAAAGAAGATTGGCGGTTATATGTGGTTCAGCTTAAATTGAGTTAAATTGGTGTATGTTAAGGATCCAAGTGAAGAGAGCTTGGACTGTACCATACTGGGGTCATCTCGCCGTGCAATAAGTAGAGACTTCAATCAGTTCCCTAGCATTTTGATCACTGTAAAAGGATATCCTGATCTTTCTACAATGTGCGTCATACATAAATTTAAAAGCAAACTATGGTACATGCTTCAAGATCAGATATTCTGATGCTTGTTATACATGCTTCAAGATCTGATGCACGATAAACTCAGTTGCACTTTTGTTTATATGCTTCTCTGTTGTTGCTGATGTACTGACACAATTTTTTTTAACTTATAATATCTTATTTTTGCAGAGCATATGGTAAAATTGCAAGAGGCATGTCTATAAGAGATTTAAATGCTGGATCTTCTTCTTTCTTTTTTTTTTTTTTGGTTCTTTAGTCATATTGTGTATGTGCATTGCTTGTGTTATTTTTATTGGACGATTGTAATGAATGTTGTAACTTATTATTGGACATATGTAATGGATGTTTTAACTTATTTATATAATGTTTTAAATGACTTTTGGCAATCACTTCTTTTTTCTCTCCCTAATGCTTCACGTTTTTTGACAGAATAAAAGAAATTTATTTATTTTAGTTCAATGCTTTGCTTTGTTTTTTTTTTCTATGCTTTGTTTTGCTAAGACAGTAAAGAAATTAATATTGTTAAGAGTCCACTGATGTAATAAAAGAATGTTGTCAAGATTCAATGGCTGCACTCATGGTACACAACACTTTCATCTCAATAGCACAAATTAACTTGAGACACCACTAGAATGAAGAAAGGTTAATTTGGTATAACATCCTTTTTTGAAAATTAACTTTAGTATTACAAAATAACAAGCTGACACATCTTTGTCTTTCTTACAAACGTGTAAAAATTTAACACAAAAATGAGAACAAAATTTCATCCAACAAGCATCCTTTTCTTATATACAAGAATAGAAAAAAAAATTGTCATTATCGTGTCATCATCTTCAGCCTGTCAGAGGTGCACTCATAACTTCTAGAATAGCAGGAGACTATTCAGTTTTCCAGTAGCCATTCGGTACGAGTCAATTTCATCCTTCACTAGTTCAATGGCATCCTTGAGTTACAATCACAGAGATATTCTTGAGTCGCTAAGAGAAAATTAACTTTATATTCCTTACCTGATTAGCACGATTAACTCTTTTAGGATTAATGTCGGGATGGTTCAACCCAAGGTACTATTTCTAAGCTCCATATAAATTCCTCTGAAAGCATCAACAAAATTGAAAGGAAAAAGGAAAATAAGTTATGATTTGCAGATGAACCCAAAGCAATCAAGAATGTTAAGCAATTTGAACTGAAATTTACCAGTAGACAGAGGTATAGACAATGTTCAATGACTTACTTGCAATCAATTTTCAATTAGATACAAACCACGCAATCATAATTTGAGGTCCAAATAGGGAACTGACAGATAAGATTCTGACAACATGCTGAAGGGTCTGTTGATGGAGATACTCCGAGACCGAGTGGAGGAGGCAGCGGCCGAGGGTGGGTTTTGGTTTTTTCTTTTTTTGAACTCTTCAAGAACGAGTACATGAGAGTTTTTGATCCGCCTGAGAAGCACGCGGATACGGATCCAGACGGGAACGGAGGCAATCGAACCCGATAAGGCATCGTATGAGGGGAGCAGAGAGAAAATCAACTCACGATCGTTGGATTTTACGGACGGTCCGGATCTTGTGCGCTGGACGGTGCCGCGCGGCATAGGATTCGGATTCGGAAAAGGAGCGTCCGGAAACACTTTTAGCGGATTCGAATCCTGTGTCGTGCGGCACGGTTACAGCGCAGGAGATCGGGACCGTCCGTCAAATCCAACGATCCAGTACTCTCCGCTCCCAATCAAACGCTTATCGGATCGGATCCGAAATAAAAGACGCGGATACTGAAAGTCCCTGTTAGGTTATTTTTCGTTTAAGTCCCTGTCCTTTTTGGGTTCTTACTCTCCGACGTGCTCTTGGGGACTCCGGCCATCGCGACTGACGAGGAGAAGGTCTACAGCGCCGTGAGGGAATGGAGAAGACAATTGTAGGGCTGGTTTGAGTTGCGTCCGTGCGATTTGGTGGGAGGACCACCTGGTTTGTACAGCCATGTCAATGGTTGGTACCGATGCGGTTTATAATGGTTGTACAAGAAGATGATCCTTTGGCATCGTGAGAGAGAGAAAAAAGGGATAATGGCTTTGATTTTCCTTAAATTTATTGGTTTTGGTGGAATTATTTGATAATCAATTTGGCAAAGGTTTAGGCTGGGCACCAGCGAGGTACGAAGAGAGAGGGGATTGGGATCTTTCTTAGTTTTAGTTCATGTATATGTTTTTTTTTTGGACATTTTCTTTTGAGTTACTAATCAACAATTTCATTACTTGAAATCCCTCAACTAAATCACTTTGAATTCCTTTCTATTATATTCTTCATGTTTCCTGTGGTTAGGTGCAAGGAAATCACAGGCGTCTAAGTTGTGAATTGTTCAATTGGGTTAGCATCTTTAATTGATACAAGAAAAGAATGGTACCGTACACATTTTTGGTATACATGATAACATTAATGGTAAATGAACAAATGATTTAGGGTTTCATACGGTCCAAGGACTGAAAAGTGAAAGAGAGAAGGGGTCGTGCTGATGTAGAGGAGACAAATGAGAATAGACTAGAGTTTCGACGGAATCCGTCGAGCTTTGTTTTCTCTTCGATTTGCTTTTGCTTTGATGGAGTGAGAGAGAGAGAAAGGGAGAGGGGAGGAGACGATACAGAAGAGAGGCACAGGATTCGGATGTAGAGCATACGGATCAGGAAACGAAATCCGATAACGAACCGTTTGAGTTGGGAGTGGAGAGAAAACCAACACGAACCGTTGGATTTTGTGGACGGCTCCGATCCTGTGCGCTGTAACTGTGCCGCGCGACACAGGATTCGGATCCTCCTTTTCCCGAAACTGCGAAGGGTTTCCCAAAAAAAATAATAATAAATAAATAATTTAAGGGATCCAATTCTGCAATTTTTTTAAAAAAATATAATAATTCGGCCATGAACATATGGATGATCGTCATCCGGATCCTGAGCAGCTGAAAAAAAACTCCTCCAAACAGTCTTTTTTTTTAATATTTAAAAATTTTAAAACTCAAATGGAGAATCCAAACCGTTGATCCTGTTGAATTTTACCGGCTATGCGTTTTCATATAAGTTTTATAAACATATTAGAATTAATTTAACCCAGATTCGTTCATTTGTTGACCACTTGATCTAGTATCAAATCAATTTCAAATTTTATAAAACTTATAAGAAAACGCATCGTCGGTAAACTTTAACAAAATCAATGGTTTAGATTCTCCATTTGAGTTTTAAAATTTTTAAATATTAAAAAAAAGAAAGGACTGCTTTGAGTAATTCTTTTTTTGACCGTTGAGGATTCAGATGCGGGATGACCGTATCTGAATAATAAAAAATTTAGTGTAATATTTAAACCGTACCTGAATCTAACAAAAAAAAATATGGATGCGGATATGGTTTTCACACTATCTGACCCGTATCTGTATCTAACAAAATAATATGGATATTATCCATATTCGATAGATATTAATCTATTTATATGTATCCTATGTTGTATGAATACGGATTCGAGTATTAGTACCAGGTACGGTATAGATATAGCAGTACGAAAATTTTCAAAATCTCCGATACGAATACGGCGATATATATTATATTTTAATTTATTTTCAAATATGATGAGAGTCGCTATACATAAAAATTTTGAAATTACTCATGAGATTTGGTAAATTATTTAAATTTTTATACATCTATAATTAGAAAATCTTATATCAATGAATATCTCACATTTTTGGAAGCACTCATATAAATTGAAGAGCCAAATAATTTCTTAAATACTTCCAAACAATTTTAAAAATTATCACATCTTTATGAAAATTAAATTTATGAGATTTAGAAAAATAAACGAAAATCTATAATTAAAAAATTTTATATCACCGAATTCTTCATATTTATGTGAGTATGCATATAAAATATTGTAGCCAAACGAAATTTTAAAGGCCTCCAAACAATCAAAAAACAAAATCATATTTCAGTAAACAGACCTATCTATTTCCAGCCGTACCCAGCCTTACCGAGATCGGAATCCGTATCCGCTCCCGCGCGGGACCGTCCAGCGCAGTCTTAGAACCGTCCGATCTGATCTGGGCGGTTCGGGCCTATCAATCTGGTTACATGCACGGGCTCCCTTTGCCATTGAGATTAAATCACACGGCTGTGATTTGTGCGCTGGACGGTCCCGCGCGGGACTGGATCTCATTTGACCGAGACCGTACTCATTGGTCAAATATATCAAAATAATCTGAACGCCACGGGGCGTATCCATACCGGATTCATATTCAGTACCGGTACTCCTGCTTATTTGAGTACTGGAGTAACATAGTCTATTTTTTTATTTATAATTTCAAATTTTTAAATTTAATCTTCTGATCCAAATCGTTAAGCTTATTAATTTTAATACAGATATTTTATCATAAAATTTTATAATTTCTAAAGTTTATTTGATTCTTCATCAAGATATAAAAAATGAACGAATCTAAATAAGTAATAAAGTTTAATACTGATATATTTATTTTTTAATAACTTCTTGATCAAGCAATAAAAAATTTAAAATTATAAAATTTTGTGACTCGTTAAAATAAACAGGAACTTTCGGAGTAGATAACGATATTTTAAATTTTGAAATTTAAAATAAAAAATACTAAAATGTTGTAATCCTGGCACCATAAAAGATGGTACCGAACCTTGTTCATTATGTCGTTGACTATTTGTTTGACTAGCTAGCATTCTGAGCTGTTGTTTTTTTTTTTTAATGATTATTGAATCTGACTTTTCTATTCATCAAAGTATAATTAATTAATTAAACTCTCCCTTCATCAACTAAAAGAATTAACTCTTAAGATTGATAGATTTATACATTTTCCACTCCTCAGTTACACCCTTGATAAGAGTAAACTTCATTTCAAGTCCAACAAGGCAGCAGGCATGAAAAGTCCAACAAGGCAGCAGGCAGCTTACTGAAGTCCTTCCGAGGTTGACAAAAATTGCCCCATATTCTGTGCTCACATACTGTACCTTCAAATCAAACTTTGAAACCAATTCATACTTGATTTTGTCATAAACAGTTTGCTCATGCATTGTGGGAAATCTTTTTCTGGCTTCTCGCCAGTACTTCATCACCTCAATATTCTTTCTGGTAGGTTTGGCAAACACCAAACCTGTGTTGGGATTGTTATTGTGATCCTCAGGGTTTCCATAGAAGATGTGAGCAGCTATTGTCATGTCAGCGTAGAAACTAATGTGGCGGAAGGGATCACGGAACCACATTGCATCCACATCCTGTGAAATTAAAAATAAAATTTTTTTCTTAAAATGTTAAGGTATATGTTAGCCCTGGAATTTTACTGAAAATAAAGCTATAATTTTAAAGCAATTAAAGGAAATTAAATTGTGATGAAATGAAATCAATGAATGATTCAATATGTTATATATATTAGATTCTAGATTTTACATTTTACATTAGATTTACATTTTGTATAGATTTAGCTTTAGAGTTTGCTAGTGTGTTTGGCAAAATCTTGAACTAGGAACAAAAACTAGAACAACTCTTGTTCTAGATCATGTTCCTTGTTCCATGAATTTGAAAGTTCTTGTTCTTCCCTTGTTTGGATTTTTCAGAACTAGGAACGATAGTTCTTGAGCATGTCAAACACATTAGTTTATCATCAAGTTTTTTTATCGGGGGTGATAAGGATCATCCCCAAGATCCATCATCCCCAATAGGAACATATTTTAATTTTTTTCGTTTTTGGAATATTTTTGGTCCCCACTCTTTCTCTTCCTCTTATCTTTTCCTATTTCGGTCCCTACTGTTGCTCTTCCTCTCATCCTTTCTATTTTTGGTCCCCACCGTTTCTCTTCCTCTCATCCTTTCCTATTTCGGTCCCCACTATTTATCTCCCTTCCATCTTTTCCATTTTTGGTACTCATATTAATTGTAACAGTTAGTACCCAAACTACAACAATTACTTATATTGACTACAACAGCTACATATATAACTTCAACAGTTACACATATAACTTTAACAGTTATATATATTAACTTCAACAGTTACATATATAACTACAACAGCTACATATATAACTTCAACAGTTACATGAATTGATGTCGACCTGAAGTGGAGATCACATTGGCAGTATTAACCTCCATATTTTTTCTTAAAAAACGGAAAAAAGAAAGTTCATCTATCTAAACACGTAATCATTGACTCCAGCAAACGTTCCGAGACACATAAATTGTCTCTCCTCTTCACGTGCCCTTTCATTGCGAGAAAATTTTTATTTTAACTAAGCTTCAGCATTACGTGGCTAGATAAACGAACTTAACTTTTAGTGTTTATTTTAAGATAAAACTGGTGGCCTACCCTTCCAATCTCACAAAAATTAATTTTTCATACTTAGATTTTTTTTACATGAAATTGTTCCAATTATCACAACATTGTTGCCTCATGGCTCATTAACTCTAATCCGAATAAGAAATTTAAATCATTGATCTACTTACATTTTGATTTTCCTTATTTTATTCCTCATGGGTACCTCATGCCTCCTTAATTTTTGAATGTTTTCTTATTTGTTCTTTAGAAAAAATATAATAACATAAATAATTCTGTTCTAAATTAATGTTGTACGTTGTTTTTGAGTGTGTACGAACCGGATACGGGTACGACCCCGGTACGAACCAGGTATATATGGAGTACCGATACCGAGTACGCCACCGGTACGAACCAGGTATGCCACGTGGCATACCGAATATTTTAATCAGTTTGACCCTTTCCGGTACGGTCTCCGGTACGTCCTGGTACGCCTGCTGGAACGGATTGGTACGAAAAGTCCTAACAAATATAGTATAAATAATATTTATTATGAACCAGGTATGCCACGTGGCGTACCGAATATTTAATCAGTTTGACCCTTTCCGGTACGGTCTCCGGTACGTCCTGGTACGCCTGCTGGAACGGATTGGTACGAAAAGTCCTAACAAATATAGTATAAATAATATTTATTATTAATTTAGCTAATTGACCATCATTCACAATTAGGCCTACAACTGCCGGCCCACAATCGCACAAGTTTTCAAACCTTCAATACAACTTACTCCTTATATAGTATGCATCTGTAAGTTCCATATCCCATGTGGGACTAAGGATGTGTTTGGCAACGGAATGAATAAGCTTATTCCGAATAAGGCTTATTCGGGATGTTGCCAAATATCTTTTGAATAAGCCTTATTCCGAATAAAGCTTATTCAAACTCCTTATTCTAATACCAACTCTATGGTGGTATTAGCTCTTATTCGGAATAAGAAGAGAGAGGAGAGAGGAGAGAGAAAAGCTTATTCCAAAAGTTGAATAAGCTTATTCCGGCGGTTGCCAAACACACCCTAAACATTTCAACTTCAAAACCGGATTGAAATGGACAGCTCCATTTACTGAAATATAATTTCGTTTTTTAATTGTTTGGAGGTCTTTAAAATTTCATTTGACTATGAAATTTTATATGCACGCTCCCATAATTATGAGAAATTTTTTGATATAAAAGTTTTAATTATATACTTACAGAAAATTCAAATAATTTTTTTAAATCTCATAAATTAAATTTTCATTAAGATGTGTTAGTTTTTAAAGTTGTTTCAAAGTCTTTAAAAATTTATTTGGCTTTGAAATTTTATATAAGTGCCCACAAAAATATGAGATATTTAGTGATATAAAATTTTCTAATTATAGATATACAAAGAATTCAAATAATTTTTCAAATCTCATAAGAAATGTCAAAAATTTCATATACATCGACTCTCATCATATTTAAATTTGTTTTATATAAAATATATTTATATATATATCGTCGTACCCGTACCGGAAATTTTTTAAAATTTTCGAACCGTCGTACCCGAATCGTACAGGGTACGGTACTCGTACCCATACCCATGCAACATATAGGAGTGTGCTGTGAATATTAATTTTAGGTATCTTAATTTTTTTTTTTTGAAGATAAATTGGGGTCAAGCCTCCCAACTTATTTTTAAATTAAATGTCTATAAAAATCTCCCAACCGGATTTCGAATCTGCGACCTCTCATTTGAGATGCATTGTTCTTCATCAGTAGACCAATAGTTGATTCTTAAGGTTCCTTAATTTTTTAAATATACTAAACTTATTTAGTCATTTTCCTACAGGTTTGAGGTAAATAATTTCTTAAAACTTTCTTTAGTGTCATTTAATAGGAGTGGCACAATGCAATTATGGTTTGCTGCTACGAAAAATCAGCCACATAATAAGAGAGTAATTTTTTTAACCAAGGTCAATAAGGCAAAAAATTTCAATGCTTGATCTCTTCTTCAAACTTCAATGGAGAAAACATTGCGCACAATCTTGATCATCTAACTATGGTGTCAATGGATATTCGAAAATCGCAATTCGGTTAATCGGTTAATCGTCGCTTCTATTTGCGTGAACAGCTACGTCAGTGATATGAGCTAAAGAGAAGGCATATATACTTGAGTAAAGACTACCTTGACCTTGTGTGGAGGAAGGTCAGACGGATCCGGATCCTCTGGATTTCTCCGAAAAGAAGACCAGTGGACTTCTCTAGATCTGAATCGTCTGATCTAAACGAACGGTTAGATGTCGAGCGGATCAATCTTCTGTCCCAAAAAAAAATAAAAAACGCAGTATACGCTGGTCTTCGTATACGCATTCTAGGGTCTCCTCTCCTCCGAGAGAAAAAAAGAGAAAGAAGTAAACCGTAGCAAAATTCTGTTCTCTGCCGATCGAAGCAAATCGCAGGAAATGATCCAGCGCAACTATCTCCCTATCAATCCTCCACCTCTTATCTGTCGATCGGAGCAAAGAAAACCCTAGTTCTTCGTCGACTCTCTCTCCGCCACTCTGCCTCTCCTTTGTGACAGGTTCATACTGTTAAATATAATCCCTGTTTCTGAATCATTTTTCTTTTTGGGTTCTCTTGCTTCTTTTGGGTTCCCTTGTAAAATTTTTCATTTTTTTATTTTTTTTCAATATTGCTTCATGGAATTCCAGATCGGGGAATTGGTCTGTAGGGTACGTTTTCAGTGCCTGTTTGATTAATTCCAACCTTAATAAAGTTGTACTTTTATATAAATAAGACATAATAATTGATGGTTGCATGGCTTG
Organism: Rhynchospora pubera; assembly: GCA_028095005.1. Taxonomy (NCBI): domain Eukaryota; kingdom Viridiplantae; phylum Streptophyta; class Magnoliopsida; order Poales; family Cyperaceae; genus Rhynchospora; species Rhynchospora pubera. Next base: position 182,926,942 of record CM051461.1, read on the forward strand.
GACCCTGATTTTTTACCATAGAAAGAGGCTAGTGCTAAATCTGAGCTCTAAATTGACTGAATTAATTGTAGCATTTTCATATAATCTCAAGCAAAATATGTTCTAGATGTTTTATATCTTATGTAAACCAAAGATAAAATTGGTACTTGCTTTGCTTGATTTTAGTTCATTTTGTGCATGGGGAAAATAGAGAGTGAAGGAATGAAAATGTTTTTAGAGTATAATTCCTTGTTAAGCGTGGGTGTAAATGTTAGGTATATCTGAGCATTGGAGAAATGCTAATTCTTTATTTGATGAAATCCTAATAATCAATGGCAAAATGCCTCGCATGAAGAGTTGTTTACTTCCTGAAATTCTGATAAATTTATTTATTTCTCTTCTAACTCTCCAAGTTTGTATTCTAACATAAGAAGAAACATAGAAGAAAATGTGAGCCATGTTGAATATGCACCGGCAGCATTGAGGTTGGAAGAAGAGAGAAGAATCGAACAAGAAGAAATGTTGCATAGAAGCAATTTATGGATGATTTGGATACCTCTGATGCAGCTAAAGTGGTCGAAAGTCTCAAGGCCTTGTAATTTGATTAATTATTGTATGCACAAGGATTTCTTTCCCTTTGTTTCTGCAGTATGGTACATATAGTGCTCTTGTTGTTAAATATTCTGTAAAAATCTGGATGCAATTTATGTCTACATACATGCTTATGTTTCTGTATATGTATATCGTGTGTAAATTGATGACTACATACTTAAATTGCTTTGCTTCTTTCCAGAAATGCTAAGCTTAATTTAAAGCATCAAACAAGCAAGAGAAACAAAAAGAAAAAAAACTTAAAAGTTCAAGGTTCATTTTCTCAACAACATACCAGCACATTATAATTAGAACATACCAGTCTGATTCAAGAACAACAATCATCCTTTCAAAAGTACTGAATATTAACTACCAAGTCTGATTTTTATTTGACTAATAATTTCCAAATATCTTTGTTGCCAGGAAGGTTCGCAACCAACAGCTATTTCATTGCTTTGTGTAAACTCATAAACAATTCCATAACACCACATAACAACTAGAACAGAAACTACTCATATCCACAAACCACACCTAAATTCATCCCAACCCCAACTATCCCTGTACTGGTTCCCTGTTGCACCGTCACAACCTCCAACTGGTGCTAAGACCTATATTTGCCTCATTTCTTTCTACCAAATTGAAACCACACAATGCCTTGTAGCCCCACACGACTTCTTCAAACAAACCAAACGCACATCTTCTCTGACAATGCCCAAGAGCTTCCTTGTGTATGAAAATGCAGTCTTGTACCATGGCCTTACCACCTGAATTCTGCATGCATGAAACCAATACCCATGCTCATGTCATATCCCTCTGGTCCTCTGGTTCTCCGACAAAGCCCAAGTGCTAAAATTATTATAAAATTCAACATGTATAAGATTTAAAAGAGAACCAATTGTTATATAAAAACACAGAAATCGGGACATTTTTTTCAGTTATAATTTAGGACCACAGATAGTTGCTAATGTACTCTTTCTCTGTTTGGGGGGATTTTTTTTCCCTTACATCAGTCACCGACACCAAATATGTGCTCTTGCTATAATTAACCTTTCTTCAATAAGTAGAGAAACCAAGAAAAAGTAGTACTAACCAATGATAACATTATTCTGTAAATATATAGACTAAGGTCATGTATGCTATTCAAATTACGAAAATATCTCAGGACTTTTCAATGTTAGAAAATATAAAATACAGATACAACAAACATCTAATCAACCAAATTTTTTTTACTAAACCGTGTTTCACTAAGAATAATTTTGTAGTATTAAATCAAATGAATTAGCATTGAGTTTTTTTTTAAAGTGTTTATTGGATGAAGTTTCTGAAATTGCCTCGGTTCAAACATTCAAATACAATAATTAATTTGGGTCAGATGTACACCAAATGTTTGGTCTGTACATGCGACATCTTGTATGGCTAAACATTCTGCATGGCATTACTTCGAACACATCGCATACACTGAAGTGCCAAAACAAGAGCGACTATAACAACAACAAAAATCAATAGTTCTAGACTTCTAGTTACCTGTAAAAGCTTGATCTCGTCTTAGCATTGATTGGATCGCTACTGTAGTGGATCGCTTTCTCCAGATCTAGATCGCCTCATCGCCATTGCTGGAGAAAAGAGAGATCTAGAGAAGAGAGATGAGAGAAAAGAGTCTGGAGAGAACACTATTGGTAGAGAGAGTAATTTTATCGGCTGAGGAGGGCAATTTCCTGCGATTTGCTTCGATGAATAACTAGAGTTTTCTTCTCTCTCTAAAAGTTTGAGAAGGAGAAGTATGCGTATACAAACAGAAGAGAACCGTATAAACTACATTTTTTTTCTTTTTTTCTTTTTGAGACGGAATTATCCGTTCGATGAATAACTAGATTGGACGGTTCAGATCCAGAGAAGTTCACTGGTCTTCTTTTTAGAGAAGTCCAGAGGATCCGGATCCAAGGTGAGACTGTAAACATCTCATCCTAGCGGGTTGGGTCGGTATTGATGGTATTTGATAAGCTCAGTTATGGTAGAGATTAACAACGAGAGAGAATATAGAGATGAGAATGAGTGAAAAAGGTATTTTATTGATTATTTGAGAATTACAATCTGAGTTACATGCTCTTTTCTCTATCAAAATGCCAACCTCTTCTACAGTGATCTACCCCTTCTATTTATAGACCTATTTCCCACAACAGAATGCTGACGTCACCCGACAGTCGTTAGCCCACTAGGTGCCTCTAGATTCTCCCGACTTATGTTCGGTGAGGTGACGTCACCCGACAGCCGTTAACCCACTGGGTGCCTCTAGATTCTCCCGACTTATGTTCGTTTGGGGCGCGCTGTTTAATTTCGCCTTTCCCGCTTCTTTTACCCCCTTTGTAGGCCTCTCTTGGGTTGGATTCCTTCTATTTGGGGCCGAGCTTTATCAGGCCGGCCCTATCATAAGCCCTTGAACTTGGGATGAGTATTCATCGTAAGTTGAGAATCGTCACCAAGTCGGAATCTACTGGCTGCTCCAAGTTACAGGATTCAAGACTTTCGGGTGAAGCACGAAGTGGTGAAGCCCTTGAGTCCCGAACACTGGACTCTTGGGTGAAGCACGAAATGGTGAAGCCCTTGAGTCCCGAACACTGGACTCTTGGGTGAAGCACGAAATGGTGAAGCCCTTGAGTCCCGAACACTGGACTCTTGGGTGAAGCACGAAGTGGTGAAGCCCTTGAGTCCCGAACACTGGACTCTTGGGTGAGGCATGAATTGGTGAAGCCCTTGAGTCCCGAACACAGGACTCTCGGGTGAAGCACGAAATGGTGAAGCCCTTGAGTCCCGAACACTGGGCTCTTGGGTGAGGCATGAAATGGTGAAGCCCTTGAGTCCCGAACACAGGACTCTTGGATGAAGCACAAAGTGGTGAAACATTTCGGATAGAGAAGCGACTTCTGCACGATTCCTGAGGCGGTGCAATCTGTATCCAGCTGTCATCTGATGTGCGCTTTGATTTTGATGCTGGCTCTTCACCTTCACATTGGGGAATGTGAAAAGCCTTTCCCGCTCATTTATTTCCGCCGCTTAGCCTTCCCCCTTTCTCCTTTATACTCCTCTCTTTCTCTTTCTTTTCATTTCTTTACTGTTCTTCTTCTTGCCTCTTTCCTTCTTAGCGATTGCTCCTTTATCTTCTTCGCTCCTTCCGGTGAACTCCCTTCTTCTCACACTCCGTCAAGACCTACTCCGGTGAACTCCTTTCCAAGGTACTCTTCTTTAATCTTATACTTTCTATCTCTATTCTCCGTAACTGTCCCATGGTATGACTGGTATTTGAGCGATCTTGACTAGGCTACTAGTGTGCAATTTCCATTGATATTTTTATACCTAGTGGTGCTGTTCCATTGTGTACCTGGTTTCATCAGAAGTAGAGATGTCACCCCTCGTTATTCTGTCATTGTTGCTGGGTTCTGTATTGCTAATGCTTTATGGTACTTCTTTCTAGATCTCATGGCCTCTAGTAGCTCCAATCGTTCAGTACAGTCTTCGGGGGTTCCCGAAATACCTGCTCAGGAACGACCACTCGTGGTGATTCAGCCCCCCACTCAGGCAATTTCTGAAGTCGTCGCCCCTTCTTCCGTTCATGAAGTCGAGAAAGGAAAAGGTCGGGTGGCCACTAAGAAGGAGCCGTATCGTCGTTCTTCTCGTCCCTTGGATGTAGTGTTCAAGAAAACTCCCACTTTCCAGTCTCTGCCTTGGGACGAAGGGTCTTTACACACTCTATCCTGTCAAATAGGATTGTCCGAAAAAGATGCACTGATAGCCGCCGAGCCTGAAGATCGACCGTATGACGAGGAGAAAGGAGCAGTTATTTTTAGCCCCCTCGCGTAGTGTAGTTTTTATATCCCCTTTTCTCCCTTTGTTTCCGAGATTCTTTCTCTTCTCGAGATTGCTCCGGGTCAATTGCACCCTAACGCTTGGTGTATTGTTCGATCCTTCGAACGGGTAGTTACTTTGTTTTCTTTAGCTATGGACATAGAAGGGTTAACTGCTTCTCCAAGAATGTTTGGTCACTATTTCGGCTTTTCGAAAGCTGGGGACCTCTGCACTGTTCGCAACAAAGCGAACATGGTCCTTTTTGGGGAGAAGATAAAGAAGCTGGATGGTTGGGAAAATCAATTTTGCTACATTCGCCAAGATTATTTGGATGTGTTTGGTATCACCAAGAAGTGGAATAAGGATACGGATGGTTTTATCAGCGTTGTGATCGACCCTCCTACTATCGAGGAGTATGCTTTTCTTCTTAGATTGGATGCACTAATTAAGAAGGAAGGGCCTCTTCGCTTGGTTTTCAATGGGTCTTCGGTGTCTGAAGAGTCTCCTGTTCACATTGTTGCTGATCCTCAGGTACCCCCAGCTGCTGCTCCAAAGATTTTGAAGAGGGGAGGAAGTTCAACTGCTGCTTCGGAACGTCGTTTGAAGAAAGCTCGACAACATGTCGGCGTCTCAGGACCAGCTCCTCCCATCATCAAGCAAGGTCCTTGCACTCTTCAGGGGACATCTCTCCTCGAAAAAAGTTCAGCTTCTCATACTGGTTCTGAAAAGAATCTTCTTGTCGGGTCTATCGGTGCGACGTCTCAGAAGGATCCAGGCCATAGCGTCGCGAACACTTCTGAGGAAGAGGAATTGTTCGTAGTGCCCTCCCGACTTCCTAAATCTCGACTACCCAAAACTGGACTGGCTTCAACTTCCGAACCCCTTTCTTCTAACGTTCCCTTTGAAAGATCGGCAAGTGATTGTCCACCAACTCCCGCTCGATCTTTCTTACAAGAGGATGAGGACTTGATGCATTCTACCTCTACTCCTATTCCTCACTCCGATGTTCCTCTTTCTGTGGTTGGTGTGGATAATGCCGCGACTGTATTGCAGTTGGGATCTCCCTCTTCTTCGCATTTGGCGAATTGCTTGGCAGAAATTCGGGCGATTTTCTCTGCGAAGGAGGCTCGAATTGCTTATCTGGAAGCTGAGTTAGCTAGAGAAAAATCCAAGGTACAAAATTTAGAAGTCGAAAATGCACAACAATATAAGGATTGGCATGCTATGACCCATAACTATGTTGACGCTAACAAATTTATTGTGTTGTTCGCTCAGAACTTAGTAAAGGCGAATGCCGAACAAGCTCGAAAACTGGAGGACTTCGAGTTGATAAGGCATCTTTTGCTCTTGAAGTTGGATTCGACCTTGCAACAACGGAATCAGGTCGTGTGTCAACTATCTTCTACTCGGAAAACATTGGCAGATGAAGTTTCTAAGCGATCAAAAGCTGAAGCTATTTCGGGAATCCTTCAGGAGGAGGTTACTAAACTCTCTGTTGAGAACTCCTTGCTTGCTGACGCTTCAGTTCTGTCCGAAGAGGATAAACATAAGATCTTTGATGAGCAGCTTCCCGACTTTCTCCGTTCTCGAGCATTCAAGCGAGCAGCTGGTATGCAGAGTGCGCCTATCTTGAGGGCTGCTCTTCTTCGAGTTTGTCGTGGTCTTCAATGGTCTTATCCTATTACTGATCAAGAGTTCGGACTTTTAGCTGATGATGAGATTCCCAATCTTCCTGCAGTACCCGAGTGTACTTGGCGTCGCTCCGATGACCGACTGTTAGGGCCTGATGGTGAAGTGCTTTCGGGTAAAATTGATATTCTCGGAGAGATGGTGGCTCCCCAATACCCTTGGCCTGAAGAGCAAGTAGCCTGGCCAGAAGATATTCCCAAGCCTGTTGAAGACGAAGGTGGTTCGGGGTCCGACTAGGATAGTTTGTGGTTTTCCTTTTATTTTGAAACGGGGTTTTATTTTGGTCTAAAGTGGTGCATCGAATTCTTTTGATGTAGAAATATTCAAACTTGAATGAAAATCGTGGTTTTTTATTATAATTGTCTATGTTCCTTCCCCCTTTTTTTTTTTTTTTTTTCGAGATGTCTACAACACCACACTTGGTATCTTTTACAGCTTGACTTGGATATTCGTTCTCAGAATTAACAAATATATTAACTTTATTAGCCCCGAAATGAATTGCGTTCTTAAACTTACAAGCGAAGTAATTCTGAAATATACTCACAAATGAAAATATGTTGATTCCGAGATACATTCTCAAGGACAAAGTGTATTCAATCCGAGATACATTCTTCAGAAAAATAAAAATATATTAATTCCGAGATACATTCTCAAGGAAAGTAAAAAGTACATTAACTCCGAGATACATTCTCAAGGAAATATTTTCTAACTATTGCTTAACTGCACCGAGGATAATTCTTCTTGACCTTCTTTCTGTGTATATCCGCGGACAATCCTCAGAAAGAAGTGGACTGGGTCATCTAACACTAACAACCCCGGGCTAGTTAATAAATCTTCCCAGCCTTAGGAGAAAATCTTCTAAGGCTAGGGAGACCTCCATCACCCGAAACGGGTTCGATCCATTGGATTCGGAACGACTGAGATAACAAAGCCGCACCTGAATTCGCTGGATCCAGACGTTTCGGGGATGTTCGGAACCGAAGACTGGTGTATATCTGATGCGAGTATTTTGCTTTACATCAGCTATCCACCTAAATCTCCGATTCCTTCTCAGCTATCCTCCTAAATTTCCTTTTATTTTTGTGGGACACATTTTATTTTTCTCTTCTTTTTTTTTTTCTTTTTGCCATTGTTGATTTCAAGCTTAGTGAAAACGTTCTGGTGCTCTCCTTTGGGGAAGACAATGGGTTCTATTTATAGCCTTTCATTAGCTAACTGCCAAACGACTGTATTAATTGTCAGCATTTATTGTCAGATTTGCCCGATTTTTGTCTTTATTCCCAAGTACAAAAAAGTACAGTTATTTGTCAGCTTTTCCCGACTTATTTTTTCATGCGCTTACTCCGAGAATTCTCTCGAGGAGGGTCACGACTTTATTTTTTCATGCGCTTACTCCGAGAATTCTCTCGAGGAGGGTCACGACTTTGTTTTTTCATGCGCTTACTCCGAGAATTCTCTCGAGGAGGGTCACGACTTTGTTTTTTCATGCGCTTACTCCGAGAATTCTCTCGAGGAGGGTCACGACTTTATTTTTTCATGCGCTTACTCCGAGAATTCTCTCGAGGAGGGTCACGACTTTGTTTTTTCATGCGCTTACTCCGAGAATTCTCTCGAGGAGGGTCACGACTTTATTTTTTCATGCGCTTACTCCGAGAATTCTCTCGAGGAGGGTCACGACTTTGTTTTTTCATGCGCTTACTCCGAGAATTCTCTCGAGGAGGGTCACGACTTTGTTTTTTCATGCGCTTACTCCGAGAATTCTCTCGAGGAGGGTCACAACTTTATTTTTTCATGCGCTTACTCCGAGAATTCTCTCGAGGAGGGTCACGACTTTATTTTTTCATGCGCTTACTCCGAGAATTCTCTCGAGGAGGGTCACGACTTTGTTTTTTCATGCGCTTACTCCGAGAATTCTCTCGAGGAGGGTCACGACTTTTTTTTTTTTTTTTTTTTTTTTTTTTTACGCACGCGAGACTCGAGAATAGAAAACAAAGCTGTCTTCATTTATAAACCAAAATTATATTGAGATACAAGGGCCTTAATACCCCAACTAAAAACAAAAAGACCCAACTATGATACTGGTCTGGTTGTATCTAGCCATCACAAAAAAAATGAAAACCTGAAAACAATTCGGACATGAAGAGACCGGCTACGGTATTGGTCTGGTTCTTGTTTTTATCCATAACAACAAAAGTGAAAACATAAAAAAACAACTCGGATATGAAGAGACCGGCTACGATATTGGTCGACTTCTATCCCTTCTAAATGTAAAACTTCCTGAGATGGGCAGCGTTCCAAGCATTCGGAATGCGCTTGCCCTTCATATCCCTGAGATGGTAAGCCCTGCCTTCAATGGACTTAATGATCTCGAACGGGTCTTCCCACGTGGGATCAAGTTTCCCCACTTGTTTACCTGTGGCTTCGATCTTCCTGAGCACCCAATCACCTGGTTGGAAATGTTTGGGAGCGACTTTCCTATCGAAGCTCTTTCGCATTCTTCTTTGATACTCTTCCATCTTCACTCGAGCTTCCTCCCTTAACTCATAAATGGTCTCCAAATGGTCTTCTCTTCGAGTCCCATTCTTCTCCCAAGTATATGACTTCGTTCTCAAAGTAGGATGTACTGCTTCCATAGGTGTGACAGCCTCCATTCCATAAACCATGGAAAAAGGTGAACGGCCAGTGGAAGAGCGAGGTGTGGTGCGGTAGGCCCATAAGATTTCATCGAGATACTCGGGCCAAGTATTCTTGCTGCCTTCGATTTTCCTCTTCAGCCCTTCCAATATAGTTCGGTTGGATACCTCAGCTAAACCATTAGATTGGGGATGACAGACCGAAGAGGTACATGATCGGATACCCAGTCCTTTGCAAAAATCCTGGAATGGGGCGCCAGTAAACTGTGTGCTATTGTCGGAGATGAAGGTATGTGGGATCCCGTATCTATACACGATCTGGTGTCTCGCGAAGTCCACTATCTTTTGTGATGTGATTGTTGCCAGAGGTTTGGCTTCAATCCATTTGGTGAAATATTCCACGGCCACCACTAGAAATTTAACATTTCCTTGTCCTTGAGGGAAAGGCCCCAACAAATCTAGCCCCCACACATCAAACGGCCATGAACTGGAGATAGATTGCATCGGATGAGGTGGTTGTCTCGGTATGCGGGCGTGGAATTGACATTTTTCGCATCTGCGAACATATGTCTCCACATCTTTCTTCAAGGAGGGCCAGTAAAACCCTGCTCTAACGATCCTCTTTCCTAGTGAAGTTATTCCTTGATGGCTACCGCATATCTCTTTGTGCACTTCGGCAATAATCTCGTCTGCTTTTGCTCTTCCAACACATGTAAGCCAGGGTATTCCGTATCCTTTTTTCAATAATAGACCATCTCGGATAGTGAATTCGAGAGCCCACCGTTTGACTTTTCGGGCAACCTTATCATCTTCTGGGAGCTTGCCTTCCTTGAGAAAATTCCATAACAAAGCATACCATTCCTTTCCTGCCTCTACGATATACACTTCGAATGCGAGAACATCAATGCTGGGATGTGGCACTTCCAACATAATAATGGGCTTTTCTCGATCTAGATCGCTTTCTTTAGCGATTTTAGACAGAGCATCTGCTGTTTCATTTTGAGTTCGCGGCACGTATTCTACAGAAGCACTTTCAAAGGCAGCTAACACTGTTTTCACCTTCTCCAAGTATAGAGCTAGCCTTTCGTTTATTGCTGCATATTCTCCTTTGATCTGGTTTACGACTAGCTGCGAATCCATGTAGAAACGCACATTTCTTGCTCCGATTGCCTCCATAAGTCGCATACCTGCCAACAACGCCTCATATTCTGCGACATTGTTGGATACCTCGAAAGTCAAATGTATCGCATAATGAAATTTCTCGCCTTTTGGTCCTTTTATTTCAACGCCAATACCCGAACCCTTCTCAGAAGCTGCCCCATCCACGAATACTTCCCACACTTCTTCCTTGGGATTTTCAGTTTGTCTAGCTGTGCACTCAACTATGAAGTCGGCAAGAACTTGTCCTTTGTATGCTGTCCTTGGTTCGAAACTCACATCATATTCGGACAATTCTACTGCCCATTTTAACATCCGCCCTGCTACATCAAGCTGTCCCAAAGCTTTTCGAAGAGGCATGTCGGTGAGCACTTTGATGGGGTGTGCCTGAAAATACGGTTTGAGTTTCCGGGATGCTATCATGACCGCGAACGCCACTTTTTCAACAGGAGGGTATCTTATCTCTGCATCTCGCAGAATGCGAGACACGAAATAGACAGGTTTTTGTTGGTTTTCTTCAATCCTAATGAGAACCGCACTCACAGCCGTTTCGGAAGTTGCCACATAAAGATAAAGAGTTTCCCCTTTCACAGGCCTACTGATTGTCGGTGGTGTGGCTAAGTATTCTTTTATCCTTTCAAAGGCATCTTGACATTCCACTGTCCATTGAAACTTCTTGTTTTTCCTGATTGTTTGGAAAAAAGGTTGACACACTTCGGCTGACTTTGAAATGAATCTGTTTAGGGCAGCTATACGCCCAGTCAATTCTTGCACCTCTTTGACTGTTTTTTGTGGTTCCATGTTCGCGATCGCCTGACATTTGCTCGGATGGACTTCTATGCCTCTTTCGGACACGATAAACCCTAAAAACTTTCCACTTCCGAGACAGAAAAAACTCTTCTTTGGGTTTAATCGCATTCCGACTTCTTTCATTTTCGCGAACACTCTTTCTAAATGTTGCACATGTTCTTCCCCCGAACAGCTTTTTATCACCATGTCATCGACATATGCTTCCATAATCTTCCCAATTTCTCCTTGAAACAACTTGTTCACCATCCTTTGATATTCTGCTCCTGCATTCTTCAGACCAAAAGGCATGACCTTGTAACAATAGATCCCCTTTTCTGTAAGGAAACTGGTTTTTTCTTCATCTTCTGTACACATTTTAATCTGATGATATCCTGCGTTGGCATCGACAATGCTCAAGTGAGAAAACCCCGCCGTCGAATCCACTAGTGCATCAATGTTCGGCAATGGGAAAGGATCTTTCGGACAGGCTTTGTTGAGGTCAGTGAAATCAATGCATACTCTCCACTTGTTGTTAGGTTTCGGAACCACCACTGGATTGGCTAACCAAGCGGGGCATTTGACCTCGCGAATAAACCCAGCTGCAAGTAACCTCTGCACCTCCTCCTCTATTATTGTTCTACGTTCGGGTCCGAACTTCCTTTTCTTTTGATGTACTGGTCTAGCATTTGGGAAGAGCTTGATTTTGTGTTCCGCAATCTCCCTCTTAATACCCGGCATCTGCCCTCCTTCAGCGACAAAAATCTCTTGATTTCTCTTAAGACAGTCCTTCACTAATTCTCTGTCCTTGGCCCCGAGTGCCGTCCCCAATTTAGTAGTTATTCCCTCACTCAGCTCTACTTTTTCCACATCTTCCCCTGGAGCGCCCGAACTGGGCACGCGTACTTTCTTCTCAACATTTCCCTTCTCTATTTGTGTTACTTGATCTATCACTGCTGCCTGATAACATTCTCTTGCTTTTTGTTGGTCACCTTTTACCACACCTACTCCAAGTCTAGTGGGAAATTTGATCATGAGGTGTTTGGTCGAAGCGATTGCCCCAACATCGTTCAGAGATTTCCTTCCCAATATCACATTGTATGCAGATGGTGCATTAACCACTATGAACTTTACTCTAGATATTACACTGTTGGGGGGTTCCCCGAATTCGACTTCCAGGTCAATTGTCCCAAGTGGTATCACAGTGTCTCCTGCAAAGCCAACTAATGGTGTGTCCATTGGTACCCTCTACAGTAGTTATTGGATCTAAAAGTGATCAGCTGTAACACAAAGACTTTGGTCAAAGAACGAATAATTCAAGATTAGAAAACGAGGAAGCCTGAGAAAGAAAGAGCGAGCCGTTCCAGGGAAGAAAGTATAGAAGTTTGGAAGTTGGGACTTTGGATTTAGGTCCATAATAAAAATTGGGCCAATAGGTTCTATCTCTTTTACATTGTTTCGTTTGGGCCATTTCAGACTTTCTTGTTCTACCTTTACCGAATAAATTTTCTACTATTGATTTTAAACGTCATTACGTCAACATCAGCTTTTGCAAATGGAAAGTTGGAACAATAACGTGATAAAATTAAATTGCAAGAAAGAACTATTTCAATTTTGAATTAAAAAAATATTGGAAAAGCAAAATTAAATTCTCATCTGACATGTACTCGGTACGCCCATACAAGGCCAGCAAATTAAATCCTCATCTCTTTTTTTTTTCTTTATTGCAGGGAAGGGAACACATTACAATGATAAAGTTAAGCCTACAAACAGAATTCTTGCCGCATCAAAAAAAAAATATATAATAAATAAATACATAAAAAGATCTTAACTATTAAGATTTATTGATTTATACATTTTCCACTCCTCGATTACACCCTTGATAAGAAGAAGCTTCATTTCAAGACCAGTAAGGCAGCAGGCATGGAAAGTCGAAAGCTTAGTGAAATTCTTCTGAGGTTGACAAAAATTACCCCAGTATGCAGTACTCACATACTGTACCTTCAATTCAAACTTCGAAACCAGTTCATACTTGATCTTGTCATAAACAGTTTGTTCATTTGTTGTGGGAAATCTCTTTCTGGCTTCACGCCAGTACTTCATCACCTCGATATTCTTTCTGGTCGGTTTCGCATACACCAAACCTGTATTTGGATTGTTGTTGTGATCCTCAGGGTTACCATAGAATATGTCGGTAGCTAATGTTAAGTCAGCGTAGACACTGATGTGGCGGAAGGGATTACGGAACCACATTGCATCTATATCCTGTGCAAAAAACTTTTTTTGAGAAATAAAATTAAAATATTCAAAACTTCAAGATACAGCAAAACTAGCACATGTACGCAGTTTTAATCCCAAACTCCCAATTAATACATAATTCCTCGTATCACCATGCCGATTAAAATATTCACAAAACCCTGATACATTTTTTCCTGCTTTTTTCAAGCAATTGTTAATTGCATGTTTTTGTCAAATATATATGAGGGAATTCAGACTGAATTTTTGAGATTTCGGACTATAGATCTCTGCCCTCATTCGTTCACTAATTAAAACAACTCCACATTTCTATTTTAATAGAAACCGACCATTACAACAGTATTTTTTTGCTTTCTGTTAACAACTAGGACTCAGTTCCAGTTAAAGTTCGCACGACCATGAATAAAGTTTAATTATGCTTAATCACGATAAGTAAAGTTGACTCCTTACTGTGAAAAGAAAACTGTATCCCTGCTCCAGTATAAATTGCCACAGCCTGACCTTGCTCCACACAAGGTCAAGGTAGTCTTTACTCAAGTATGCCTTCTCTGAGCTCATGTCACTAAGCTGTTCATGCAAGTAGCAGTGACGGTGCACCGACATGCATTTCTCAAATGCTTTTTGATCCATCGCCACAATAACTAGATGATCAAGAAGGTGTGCGATGTTATCTCCATTGTGGAAACTTTCGAGGAAGAGATCAAGCATCGAATTTGGAGCAGCAAATGCCTCATTGACCTCGGTTAAAATTACTCTCTTATCATCTGTGGCTGCATTTTGTATCATCAAGGCAAACTTTTCATCATGCGATTCCTATTAAGTGAAATTAAAGAAATATTATGAATTACCTCAAACCAGTAGTAGATGGTAACATTACTAAGTAAAACCAGTTCAATGAAAAAATATAATATACAGAAAGTACAAGAAAAATCAACATTATTCGATGTTATTTATACTTTCTTGAGAATAAATAGTAAACATTCAGAAAGATAAATTAAAGGAAAAATTGGTGGTAGTGATATGAAACTACTTGTGGAGGAACCAAATTTTTGGTGTGAAGTTTCTCCATCTCTTCATCAGTCGTTTTGCCTTGTCCTTTTTCACCAAGCCAATCCCATCTAAGTCTGTCTAAGGATCTTTTGTTATCTGCAGAAAACACATACACTAATAGAACAGCGGCAAGAAAAATTGTAATTCCATAGTGAAATATTGGTGTTTTTCTCTTTTTAATTTTCTCGATAGACATCCTGGTTTTTGCAAACTAAAGTGTATCTGTGTGCTTGCTGTATTTTTTGTCCAAGAGATATATAGAGGGATGAGGTTAGTTGAGATGTATATAGACGGAGAAGGTTAATCATCAAAGACAAAGTAACAATATATATTGAAGAAGGTTAGAACTAACAAGGTCACATAGTTAAAGGTTTAAATTGATGGTCTGCCGAAGATTTTGCCCTTGAATTTAAACAGAAGGTCTAGATTGAATCTTACCGTACACTTCTATTTACATATCAATGGCTCATTGTAATGGCCGTAAGTCAGAATTTTTTTACATCAAATCCGACACTAATTGCAAAAAATATGCATTGCGTAATTGAACAGAAAACAACACTGAAAATTCTAGAAGCAATCGGTGTTCGTATATATATTTCATAAAAAACTGACAATTGTTAAAAAGAAAAGGAAAAAAAAGCAAATATGGAGCGTATTTTTAAAAACCAACTCTAAAATTTTAGGAACAATCAATATTACATATAATTCACAAAAAAAAAACGACTCAAATTATAGAACGAATTGTGCTGCATATCTTGAAATCAATATTGATTTTATAATATTTTAAGTCTAGTATGTATTTAAAAAAGACTTAGACCTCCAATTTATCTTAAAAAAAAAAAAAGGCCTACACCAATCATTCATAAACATAGTAAATTATCACAGTCAATTTTTTGCTTATGCATGGCTTTACTAAGGTGCACTTAATGGTGAAATTTTTTGTTTTGCTTCATGGTAATAAGTAGCTGAATATGATTGATCGACAAATACAAACCTTTTTTGCTCGACTGTAATTAATGTCATTGCACCTAGATTGTTTTCCGTGATGAATCTAAAACAGCTGGCACTGTAATTGTAGAATAATGTTTTTTTCGAGAACTTGAAAGCAGCCGTCGATGAAGCTCGTAGAATAATGTTGCCCCCCATGTGCTCGCAAATTACTATTAACTTCACCCCGAAAATATGGCCATTGTTCTGACTCTTAATTTTAGTAATACATTTCTACTTGGATTAATTAGGTTTATGTCACTGTAAAAATTAGAAATTAGAAAAATATCATCACGGAATGATAAATTATTTTTATGTCAACACTAAATGATAAAATAAAATTTATGCCACTGAATAATTAATTTAACCATTATACTCTTTAAAATATATAATTATAAAATAATAAAAATTAAAAATATGTCACAGTAAAACATTAAAATCAGAAATATGACACCATTACGCCAACAACTACAGAAATAAAATTTCAAATTTCAAATTTTAAAATTCGAAAATTTAAAATTCGAAATTTAAAATATTTTGAAAATTTTGAATTTTTTATTTTTAAAATCTAAAATTTTAAAATAAAAAATTTGTAAATAAGAAATTTTAAAATTTAGTTCATATCAATAAATTTCTTTTTCATTTCTTAATGGAGGGTATTTTGGATATTTTTTAAAAGTTAGATAGGTATATCTCTAATTTTTACAGAAAATAATGGCATAAAACTCATTTTAACTATTTTATGGTGGCATAAAACTAATTTTCAATTTAACAGTGGCATATGTCTAATTCTCTGGCAAATATATAATTATTCCTTTCTAATTTGACCAAAAATCTTGTTTTCCATTTTTTTCTTTTATTTTTCTACACAATCTCAAGAGTATTTTCGTCCTTCTTTATAAATTTGAGTGTGTGTTGCTAAAATTGAAAGTGTCAAAAGAAATTCCCAAAAGTATTAATGACATATGCATTGTTATGAACTTATAAATGAACAGTACGAGGCATCTTCATGTGACTGGCTGTTTAGAACGATAAATGTCATAATGGTGCAATTAACAGCTAAAGAAAGTCAACTTTTATACATTGAAATTTGAAAGGATTTATTTACGCTTTGGATTACGAATTTACGTGAAGGTCCATGTGCGCGTTAATTTGTTTATTTTCATTGAACTATGTGTCTATGTGAATGTGACGTTGTTGGAATCCGTACCGTTGGGAAATTGAAGTTTTCTTATATTAGGCCCATGGGCTTTTTAACTATACCTACTCGGCCTCAAGGGCCCCGAAAAAAATTGAAGGAACGCAGATCAGTATTTGGTTGAATGGCCGAAATTTTAAAAAATAATATTAAAATAATATAATCCAATAAAATTAATATCAATATAATAAGTTTAATATAAATAGTATCGTAAGATCGGAATCCTGGATTCCGAACGTTAGATCAGATTCTGGGATTCCGATCTAACGTTAGATCGGATTCTGGGATTCCGATCTAAACTTTACTTTATATATATGGGTTCCGATCTAAGCTTTCACCTGCTTCGCACTCTCGCTCTGGACCTCCTTTCCGCGCGAGCACAGTAAGTTTTTTTTTTATTTATTTAATTATTTATTTATTTAGTTTATTAGTTTTTAATTTAGTTAATTAAATAAAAAAATAGAAAAAATATTGAAAAAATATTTAAAAAATCTGAAAAAATAATTCATAAAAAATATTTATTTTTATATCTAATTTTTTAATTAGATTGGATTTTTTTTCTTTTTATTTGTTTATTCACTACTTAATTAATTAGAAAAATAGATAATAAATTGTAAAATTATTTTAAAAATACGGAAAAATAAGAAAAAATCATATGAAAATTTATGGGTAATTTATTTATTTTTTTTATTTTTTTTGCTT
Organism: Rhynchospora pubera; assembly: GCA_028095005.1. NCBI lineage: Eukaryota > Viridiplantae > Streptophyta > Magnoliopsida > Poales > Cyperaceae > Rhynchospora > Rhynchospora pubera. Next base: position 182,943,811 of record CM051461.1, read on the forward strand.
TTAATAATTAAGATTTTGATAATTAAATATGGGAAAAATTAGAAAAATGATAATAATTGATGGTATTAATTAAAAATTTAGGTAAAAAATTGTTTAGAAGAGAGTCAATTCCTTTCTACTCCAGGTTAGCTTTTTTATATGTTTATTTTATTATTGTTTGAATAGAAATGTTTGTGAATTGCTTGTGGATTGATTGATTGATTGTAAAATTGTGAAATACAATGATTGTAAAATTGTGAAATGCTTGTGAAATGCAATGTATGAATGATTTATTGAAATTGGGTTGGGTTGGGTTCAAATTGGAATGAAATTGGGTTGGGTTTGGTTCAAATTGGGTTGAAATTGGGTTGTAATTGGGTTGAGATTTTTTTGGAAAACTCTCCCGGTACAGGGGAGATGCTGCCGAAATTTTTATAGATTTTATACTTTATTAAATTTTAATTGCAGTAATAGTCGAGATGCCACCGCGAAGAAGAAGACCAGAGGATCCACGTCGATCCACGAGGCGTCGAGGAGATCCTGGCGCCTCTACATCAGGAGGAGATCCGGGCGCATCTACATCAGGAGGAAATCTTGGCGCTTCTTCATCTGCCCCCCCTGCTGCCCCCCCCCCCCCGTTCCTCCTCCTGCTGATCAGCTTCTGCATCTCAGTCAGTCTGAGCTTCGAGGCGTACGAGTAAGTTTTTTTTTTATTTATATAGTTAATTCTTTTTAATATATATATATTTTAATAGTATATATAGGAAATAATTTATTTTTTAAATTATTTAGGGTATAGGGTTTAGGGTTTAAGGAAATAATAAATTTTTTTTATTTATGTAGTTAATTTTTGTATATAGTTAATAGTATATATAGTAAATAATATGTTTTTTAACTTATTTAGGCGTGGACGCCCGAAATGCATAAGGCAAAAATGATACGAACCGAGGAGGTGGACCAACGTCTTGTGACATTGGGCCTTATTCACTTCGTTGAGTTAGGTCACATGCCATTGGATCGTTCCATGATACAGGGTCTAGCCATATTCTGGAGGCCCGAGACCCACACGTTCCACTTTCCCCGCGTAGGCGAGATGACCGTTACTCTTGAGGTATTATTTTTTCCAAGTTCTGTTGGTAGCTATTTATTTATTTATTGTTTTTTTTGTTGTTTAATAAAAAAATGTAAATAAATTTTGCAGGATGTCGCCTTCATTTTTGGCTTGCCTACGACTGGACGGCCGGTGACCGGTCGTACTGATTACGACGATGTGCAGAAGCTAGCCGACTTTGCATTGCCACGGGACACTCCTATGGAGGATGTTCTAGATTGCTTCAGAGAGAGGGCGACTGATCGACGTGCTGGGAGGTAACAAACGTTTTAAATATTAAATTAAATTATAATAATAAATAACATAGATATTTTAAATATTATTTATACTACTACAGTACTTTTTTATTTCCTAATAACGATTTTAAATATTACTTATAAATTGCATAGTTAATATTGTAGTAATAGCATTACTAAAATATTACCTAATCGCATTTATAAAACATGATTAGTAAAATATTACTAAAAATAGTTTAAACATTACTTTAAATATTACTAAAATATGATTTTCAATATGATTTTAATTATTATTTATAAATCGCATTTATAAATATGATTTTTTTCATAGTTAATATTACTATAAATATATATATTTAAGCACATAATTCTATTATTCAAAATTAAATGTCACATAATTACATTCAAAATTAAATTTACCTTGTGCCGGAAGTAAATCGACATGCATTTCTAGACCATCAAGTCGCCTTGCCTCAAAGCACTCATGTTGAACGTATCGCCATTCATTTTGAGAGTTGACCGGCAAAATAATTTGTTGAAACATTCCGTCCATAATTACGTTGAAACGCGAAACAATTCTCAAATTGAACTCACCTTGATAAATTCCCAATGAGGACAAAATTATTTGTTTAATAGATTCATAATCAGTTTGTGGAAAAACATCAAAACGAAAATTATTTGCTGGATTAAAGGGAGATTGATTGACAAAAACACTAATTGAATACATTAATTGGAAAAGATAGATGATATTAAGATTGTGATAACGACCAACTATTTATAGTGATAAGATCGGAATTTGAGATTCCGATATTAGCAAACAAAATTAAAAGTTCACGTCAATTCCCAATCAAATCAAATAATTTGCTGCTGTTGGCCGCTTATTGCTTAGATCGGATTCCTGGATTCCGATCTAAGCATGTCAGGAATCCACCGTCCCCAATCAAATCAGTTTTGGTTTTGTTCCCTTTTACTGTTATTTATTTTATTAAATTAATAATATTAATTATAAATATTTTAATTTTTTTAATTAATAAATTAAAATTTAATTATATATATTATATTTTATGTAATTAAGATTGAATTTAATTTTATCATATTCATTAATTAAAATAATTCATTAGCTAAAATAATTCATTTTTTCCAAATATAATTACTTAAATTAAATTAGTTAAATGAAATTAAATTAAATTAGTGAAATTAAATTAATTAAATTAAATTAAATTATTCCATATTCAATAGCTACATATTTAAATTAAATTAAATTAAAGTAAATTAAATTAGATCGGAATCCAGGATTCCGATCTTAGCTACATATTTAAATTAAATTAAGTAAATTAATAATTATATTTTAATTATAATTGTAAAATTAAATTAATAATTTATATTGTTTTGTAAATTAAATTAAAGTAGTTAAAAAAATATTAGCTCAATCAAATTAAATTAATTACTTCAAATAACTAAATAAGATTTTATTACATTAAATTAAGTCAAATTATTAAATAATTTTATTTAATTAATTTTTAATGCCATTTAATTCATGCAACTGATAAAGTCTGGAAAAAGAACTGCAAAAGGACAGGCGTGCTCTGATAAAAGCTCAAAAGTATACTGATGCCTGTTGACCCTAAAAATTAAGCCCTGAAAACCAAAGTACAAAATACAACTTCAAGACAAAACCAAATTGCGAAAGCCAGAAGTCAAACAGCCAAAACTCAAAACCAAGTTACCAAAAAATACTAAACAAACTCCAAAAATCACCAAAAAATACTCAAAAATTCCTTGAGAATTATGATGATTTATCATAATTTTTAAATCCCAGAAATGCCCACACAAATGCCAAATTTTGCAAACAAACCCAAAAACTTCATAAAATTACCAAAATAAATCTATGAGGAATTTACCAAAACCAGTTGAACCATTAAATTCCTTATATTTTTCTAAGCCTACCCATAAAATTTCATGGAAAAATACTCAAGGGAAGACCCCAAATTAATTTATTTTGGTTTGGCCTTATAGAAATAAAAAGGAAATTGGGAAAATCAAATGGAAATCCCAGAAAAATCAGAACTCCATGTCGCGTGCATCCATTGGAGCGGATCCAAGGGGAAAGGAGCAGGGCGCTGGCCATTTGAAATTCACCATTCCATTTTTCATGTTGAATGCACCTGTTTCATGTACACCGTGAACAAAATTCAGACGAATGTATGTGGCTCACCGTAGACTCAACGCACCCATCTTTTCTCTCTTATTAAACCTGACAAGCAGGGCCCACTGGTAAGAGCCTCCTTCTCCCCCCAGTAAAAGGAAAAGAGGTGAAAGTCACGATTTTCACCGTGAACGCCGGGTAAACTCGAGAGAATCGTCGACGTGGCTATCCTTTCGGCCACAGGCGCAAAACCACCAACCCTTACCCACTGTTTTGCAAAACCCATGCCCTAGCGCAGCCCATTTGGAGCCACTGGATCAAAATCCGAAGGTGACGATGCTCATGGCTCCAAAGCGAAACCCTAGGCCCCTTGCCTATTTAAACCCCCAAATCAGAAGGCAGAAAAAAAAAAGAGAAGAGCAGCCACCACCTTGGGTTGGAGTTTAGGCAGTGAATTAGAGAATTAGAAGGGAAATTGAGGCTAGGCATTTCATCAAGCATTCGGGGAAGAAAGAAAAAGAGGGTAAATTGAGTGAAGTAAGCTTGTAATCTCCATTTTGAAAAGGAAATAAACTTGTTTTAAGTCTCCATCTGCTGTTTTGTTGTCTCTCTTCTTTAGCTCAGCCACCAATCAATGGTGTGCTTGAGCCGTGCAAATATAATCACCATGAGCTATGGTCTAGAGCACAGCTCCAGTCATGGCCATGAAGTGAGTCAAAGAAAGGTGCTTCATGAAGGTTTAGAGCCCAGCTCTTCGCTTCATGGAGTACTCTCAAGTCCAATGTAGAGGGCACCATGGCTGCCATGTAGAGATCTTTAGCCCAGCTTTAGTCTCTCATGGCAGTATCAACTTGACTTGGCAAATGTCCAGAGCACTGGCTCTGGCCTAGTCATGTTCAAGTCATAAATGATTCAAAAATAACACAAAAATGGTGAAGTCATGTCAAATTCCAACCAGCCCCTTTATGTGTGTAATTAGGATAAAAGCTAGGACACAAACGCATAAATAATGTAGATTCAGCATTTTCATAGGCATGCCTTATATTGTTATCAAATAAAAAATATATGCATAAATATAAAATCTGGCCAGCAACAAAATGGATAAAATATAAGGTCTCATCTGCATAAAGACATGAACAAAGCCTCAAATTCGCATCTCTTTGTTACTTGCAACTCATATTCCAGTAATTGAGCAACTCAAACTCAAATCCATTTAAAACAGTGACAAAAATGCTCAAATTTAAAAATGACAAACTATGACAAATGGCAATTGACTTGCTCTTACTCTCTATGCTGACTTGGACACATAAAACATGTTTAATTGGACCTAAATTGGGTATTAAGTCAAACTAATTTGCTGTAAGTGCACTTACTTGTAAGTTTGAGAATTGAGATAAAATGTGCAAACTTGTGATTCTGCCTCAACACCTCTCATACCAAATTACGATGTATTAAATCAAATTGATGGGTCAAATAAGTTAAATTAACCCCCCCGAAGCTAATCAAGAAGTTTATGGTACCAAAGAACTCCTATGAAGGCCTCACCATACAAACTCAGTTTTGCTCAAATGGGAGCCGAAATGCCTCAGTTCAAAATTGCCATGTTCCAGTCTTTTAAAACTCAATTAAACACATAAAAACCCTCAAGGCACCTCAATGGATGCAGGAAACCTCTCCCTGGCAAAGGAAATGGAGCAAGAAGCTTTGAACGCCATTAATGGCAGCTCGAAATTTCTCAGATGCTACGAGGCAGAACGAGCCTCTATTTTCCAAATTGATGGCATCGGAGTGTTCTACTCAAGCTCACGATTCCAACGAACCCAGCCTTGACCAAAATGGTGGTCTGAAAGGCCGTAATTTCGTCGGAGAAGAACCAGGGGCCAAACTGCAAAAGAGCCAAGCTCTGTCGGATTCTGAAGAAGAAAGATCCGTGGCCACAAACGATCCTCTGTGACCAGGAAGTTTGTAGCGGATCACTGACATGGCGAAGACCCGCTACACGATCTAACTGAAGACAGTCAACGCTCGTTCAAACCTCAATCCGCACCTTGCCACGTCAGCCGCCACGTCAGCGCCAAATCAAGCCCAGTCAAAGCCAATCAGCAGCCAGATCAGCTTCTCTGCTGACGTGGACCAATCAGGAATTTCCAAATAAGCAGAAAACTTCAAAAATTCATTAAAAATAGTAGGAAACTCAGAAAAATTCAAATAAAATATCCAAAAATTTCTAAAAATCCAAATAAACCAAATCCACTTATATTTTGATATAAAAATCTGTCAAATTATTGGTCTTTTCTATTTTTGAAGTATTTTTCAATATTAAATAGATTTTATAAAATTCAAAAATGATGTTAAATTAATTTGTAAAATTCCAAAATGATATCAAAACTCAATTAAATTATTTCAATAAATTTTCAAAAATAAATATTGAGAATTTAAAGAGAATATATTAAATAATAAATATTTTCAAAAATAAACATAATTAAAAATACAAAAAGATATTCCAAAAGTCTAAAATTAAAAATTAAAAATAAAAAGAAAATTGTGAAAATGATAAAACCCAAAGAGAAACTTAAGAAATTAAAAGTCAAAACACGAAGCCCAAAGACAAAACCGAAACCTCTCCATTTCAAGAACGAAAACTCTTCAGCAGATCAAAATGTCCTCAATTGGGTCCCGTCAACTGAGTCTGGTACACCAATCGAGTCCGGTTCAAACCAAAAGAAATAAACCCAAAATAAACACAAAACCAACGATTTCCCTAGCCTTTACATAAATTCTTCAGATCCCTTAATCAGAGGTTCTCGTGAGCGATCACGAGGTAATTAACAGTAGGGGCTTGCGCCTACTGGAAAGAAAGGACCCACGAAATCAACAAACCTCTTTAAGAAGCGACTCATGTTTTGGTTCTCTTGTCGTAAAGAGACGCTCGAACGGAGATCGAACCTTAAGGGGGGTGAATCCAAGGCTATGTTCCCATTTCTCGAGGAAGCCCAATTCCATTCTTCGAGGGAATGACGAAAAAGCCGCGACAGATTCTCTGGCACGCCCGGTGGGACATCTTTTTCCTCTCATCTTTTGGATTTAGAGGGTAATGTAAAGGCTAGGGAAAGTAAAAAAAAATAATAATAAATAAATAAATAAATAAAAATTGTTAAGTATATTTGTATCAACAGCCCACCGCGTGCACAACAGATTCTCTGGCACGCCCGGTGGGACATCTTTTTCCTCTCATCTTTTGGATTTAGAGGGTAATGTAAAGGCTAGGGAAAGTAAAAAAAAAAATAATAAATAAATAAATAAATAAAAATTGTTAAGTATATTTGTATCAACAGCCCACCGCGTGCACAACAGATTCTCTGGCACGCCCGGTGGGACATCTTTTTCCTCTCATCTTTGGGGTTTAAAGAATATAATGTGAAGGCTAGGGAAAGTAAAAAAAAAAGTGATAAAAAAATTAATTAATAATAAATAAATGAATAACTTCAAGTATATTTGTATCAAAAGCCCACCTCGTGCCACACAGATTCTCTGGCACGCCCGGTGGGACATCTTTCTCCTCTCATCTTTGGGATTTAAAGGATATAATGAAAAAGTTAGGGAAAATCATCAAATTTTTTTAAGTTCTAATAATTTTCTGTGGAGTTTTATTCTTTGCAGGAAAGATGATCAAAATCGAGTTGTCGCTGCACACTGGGGCAATTCTTTGGGAGCAACCACCACATGCCTAAAGCGTGGTGAAAACAAAAAATGATGAGTGATGACATCCTCTCAAATAATTGGTCGCCGCATTCACTGGGGCAGTTATTGGGGCAAAGGCCATATCTTCAAAAGACGGATAAAAAATGATGAATAAAAGGAAAGAAATAAAGTGGAGAGGAAATAAAATGAAGAAGAAAGAAGAAGGAAGGAAAAGTAAAAAAGGGAGAAATAAAGCGAAATAAAAATGGAGAAGGATAGAATAAAGGAGTAAAAGTCTCGAAACCGAAATCGGAAAACTAAGTCAAAAAAAAAATGGAAGGAGAAAACAAAGGAGGAAGAAAGTGAAATAAAAAAAAAGGATGAAGAAAGGAAGAAAGTCCCGAAACCGAAATCGGGAAATTAAGAAGTAAAAAAAAAAGAAGAAAGAAGAAAGAAGAAGGAAGGAAAAGAAAAAGAAGGAAGAAAGTGAAATAAAGAAGGAAGATGACGAAAGAAAGAAAGTTTTAAAATCGAAATCGGAAAACTAAGAAAAAAAAAGAAGAAGAAGAAAGAAAAGAAGATAGAAGGAAAGAAATAAAGTGGGGAGGAAAATAAAATGAAGAAGAAAGAAGAAGGAAGGAAAAGAAAAGGAGAAAGAAAGTGAAATAAAAAAGGAGCAAAGATAGAATAAAGGAATAAAGTCCCGAAACCGAAATCGGGAAACTAAGCAAGAAAAAAAAAACGAGAAAAGAAGAAGAAGAAGATAGAAGGAAAGCAGAAGAAAATAAGAAGAAAGAAGGAGGAATAAAGGGGTAAGAAAGTAAATAAAAATGGAGGAAAAAAATAGAATAAAGGGATAAAATTCCGAAACCGAAATCGGAAAATCAAAAGAGAAAAGGGAGAAAGATGAAGAAAAAAAAGAAGAAGAAAGAACAAGAAAAAAAAAAAGAAGAAGAAAAAAGAAAAGGAGAAAGAAAATCAGAAATAAAAATGGAAAAAGAAGAAGAAAAGGAAAATGAAGAAGGAATAAAGTCCCGGAACCGAAGTCGGGAAACTAAATTGAAAATTTGCAAAGAAATAAAAAGACGGGGAAAGGAAAAGAAGATGAAAAAAAAGGGAAAAACGAAATGAAGAAGAAAGTGAAAATGAAATGAAGAAGAAAGTGAAAGACAAAAATCTGAAATTACCAAAACCGTGCATTTTTTAAAGTATGCATCAAAACTCCAACTTGAAAGTGAAGGAAACATCCAGCTTGAAAGTGAAGGAAACTCCAGCTTGAAAGTGAAGGACAAAATCCAAAGTTCTCAAAACCGCGCGCTTTATAAAGTGTGCATTAAAACCCCAACTTGAAAATGAAAAACAAAGACAAAGCCGTGCTCCATCACGCAACTCCGCGATTTCAACGCGACAAAGCCGTGCTCCATCACGCAACTCCGCGATCAACGCGACAAGCCGTGCTCCATCACGCAACTCCGCGATCAACGCGACAAAGCCGTGCTCCATCACGCAACTCCGCGATCAAACGCGACAAGCCGTGCTCCATCACGCAACTCCGCGATCAACGCGACAAAGCCGTGCTCCATCACGCAACTCCGCGATCAACGCGATAAGCCGTGCTCCATCACGCAACTCCGCGATCAACGCGATAAGCCGTGCTCCATCACGCAACTCCGCGATCAACGCGACAAGCCGTGCTCCATCACGCAACTCCGCGATCAACGCGACAAAGCCGTGCTCCATCACGTAACTCCGCGATCAACGCGATAAGCCGTGCTCCATCACGCGCCCTTGTGAATTCGACATGACAAACCCATGTCTAAAACTCCAAATTCCAAAATCCAAAACCCCATGCCTAAAACTCCAAATTCCAAAATCCAAAATCCCTATGCCTAAAACTCCAAATTCCAAAAAACCAAAATTCCAAAATCTTAATGAAACCCTTATCTAAAATTCCAAAATAACCAATAAAATCCACAACTCCAATAAAAAGCCATGACAACCAAAACCCAAGGAGCAAGTCTTATGTCTCAAGTCTCATCGGGCTAATGCTTGAAAGGGTGTTCCGTTCTTTTGAACATTATGGGACATTCCTTCGCAAATGCCCTAAATAAATATGGCAAAAATAAATAAATGAAAATCCAATAAAAGTCCCTAACCTTAAAAGTCCAAATGAAAAATAAATTAAACCCTACTTAATTAGAGCCCAAAAGAAACCAAGCACAATAAAACCCAAATAAATAAAACCAAACTTGTCCCGCCGGGCCTAAGTATAAAAGAGTGTCTTTGTCCTTTTGGACATTCATAGACATTTCCTTTACAAAGCCCTACCAAAAAAAAAATGTCAATACCGCCAATGCCGATATTGAGTGCCATCACATTGAGTGCCCATACCTAAAAGAGAGGGTGAGAAATGAGAGGGTGAGCAAAACAAAGGGTGACTTGCCTTTATGGCCCCATAAGTCATCCCTTCCAGCTAAATATTCCCAACTCCACAAAATCCACCAACTAAAAAAGGATAGCCGTGTTGAGGAAGCCTGTGTGGTTTCTGAATACATGGAAAAGTGAAATTACCCAAATGTTTTGTACTTTGTACTTTAAACAAAGTACTAGGTGCCTGTTCATCTCACCAAATAAAAGGATGAACAAAAGTTCCGTGTCTTGAACTATAAATTAAGACACAAGGCGGTGACCTATCACACCAACCAAGAAAAGGATAGCCGTGTTGAGGAAGCCTGTGTGGTTTCTGAATACACGGAAAAGTGAAATTACCCAAAAGTTTTGTACTTTGTACTTTAAACAAAGTACTAGGTGCCTGTTCATCTCACCAAACAAAAGGATGAACAAAAGTTTTGTGTCTTGAACTTTAAATAAGACACTGGAGGATATCAACACTGAAATAAATGCCCACACCGGGGCAGTCAAACAGGACAAGGATCAATAACAATCAAATTGGGGCAAGAGCCAAAAGGTCAACCAAAATCAGATACAAATCAAAGGGATAAGAGATAACCTAAGGAACTACAAAGTGAAGTCAAACCATGACAAAGAGCAAGGGGTCAAGAAGGGGCCACCAAAACACGTCGTTCTGCCAAGATCCTCACAACGTACTTTGGTGGGGGGCATTTGTTGACCCTAAAAATTAAGCCCTGAAAACCAAAGTACAAAATACAACTTCAAGACAAAACCAAATTGCGAAAGCCAGAAGTCAAACAGCCAAAACTCAAAACCAAGTTACCAAAAAATACTAAACAAACTCCAAAAATCACCAAAAAATACTCAAAAATTCCTTGAGAATTATGATGATTTATCATAATTTTTAAATCCCAGAAATGCCCACACAAATGCCAAATTTTGCAAACAAACCCAAAAACTTCATAAAATTACCAAAATAAATCTATGAGGAATTTACCAAAACCAGTTGAACCATTAAATTCCTTATATTTTTCTAAGCCTACCCATAAAATTTCATGGAAAAATACTCAAGGGAAGACCCCAAATTAATTTATTTTGGTTTGGCCTTATAGAAATAAAAAGGAAATTGGGAAAATCAAATGGAAATCCCAGAAAAATCAGAACTCCATGTCGCGTGCATCCATTGGAGCGGATCCAAGGGGAAAGGAGCAGGGCGCTGGCCATTTGAAATTCACCATTCCATTTTTCATGTTGAATGCACCTGTTTCATGTACACCGTGAACAAAATTCAGACGAATGTATGTGGCTCACCGTAGACTCAACGCACCCATCTTTTCTCTCTTATTAAACCTGACAAGCAGGGCCCACTGGTAAGAGCCTCCTTCTCCCCCCAGTAAAAGGAAAAGAGGTGAAAGTCACGATTTTCACCGTGAACGCCGGGTAAACTCGAGAGAATCGTCGACGTGGCTATCCTTTCGGCCACAGGCGCAAAACCACCAACCCTTACCCACTGTTTTGCAAAACCCATGCCCTAGCGCAGCCCATTTGGAGCCACTGGATCAAAATCCGAAGGTGACGATGCTCATGGCTCCAAAGCGAAACCCTAGGCCCCTTGCCTATTTAAACCCCCAAATCAGAAGGCAGAAAAAAAAAAAGAGAAGAGCAGCCACCACCTTGGGTTGGAGTTTAGGCAGTGAATTAGAGAATTAGAAGGGAAATTGAGGCTAGGCATTTCATCAAGCATTCGGGGAAGAAAGAAAAAGAGGGTAAATTGAGTGAAGTAAGCTTGTAATCTCCATTTTGAAAAGGAAATAAACTTGTTTTAAGTCTCCATCTGCTGTTTTGTTGTCTCTCTTCTTTAGCTCAGCCACCAATCAATGGTGTGCTTGAGCCGTGCAAATATAATCACCATGAGCTATGGTCTAGAGCACAGCTCCAGTCATGGCCATGAAGTGAGTCAAAGAAAGGTGCTTCATGAAGGTTTAGAGCCCAGCTCTTCGCTTCATGGAGTACTCTCAAGTCCAATGTAGAGGGCACCATGGCTGCCATGTAGAGATCTTTAGCCCAGCTTTAGTCTCTCATGGCAGTATCAACTTGACTTGGCAAATGTCCAGAGCACTGGCTCTGGCCTAGTCATGTTCAAGTCATAAATGATTCAAAAATAACACAAAAATGGTGAAGTCATGTCAAATTCCAACCAGCCCCTTTATGTGTGTAATTAGGATAAAAGCTAGGACACAAACGCATAAATAATGTAGATTCAGCATTTTCATAGGCATGCCTTATATTGTTATCAAATAAAAAATATATGCATAAATATAAAATCTGGCCAGCAACAAAATGGATAAAATATAAGGTCTCATCTGCATAAAGACATGAACAAAGCCTCAAATTCGCATCTCTTTGTTACTTGCAACTCATATTCCAGTAATTGAGCAACTCAAACTCAAATCCATTTAAAACAGTGACAAAAATGCTCAAATTTAAAAATGACAAACTATGACAAATGGCAATTGACTTGCTCTTACTCTCTATGCTGACTTGGACACATAAAACATGTTTAATTGGACCTAAATTGGGTATTAAGTCAAACTAATTTGCTGTAAGTGCACTTACTTGTAAGTTTGAGAATTGAGATAAAATGTGCAAACTTGTGATTCTGCCTCAACACCTCTCATACCAAATTACGATGTATTAAATCAAATTGATGGGTCAAATAAGTTAAATTAACCCCCCCCGAAGCTAATCAAGAAGTTTATGGTACCAAAGAACTCCTATGAAGGCCTCACCATACAAACTCAGTTTTGCTCAAATGGGAGCCGAAATGCCTCAGTTCAAAATTGCCATGTTCCAGTCTTTTAAAACTCAATTAAACACATAAAAACCCTCAAGGCACCTCAATGGATGCAGGAAACCTCTCCCTGGCAAAGGAAATGGAGCAAGAAGCTTTGAACGCCATTAATGGCAGCTCGAAATTTCTCAGATGCTACGAGGCAGAACGAGCCTCTATTTTCCAAATTGATGGCATCGGAGTGTTCTACTCAAGCTCACGATTCCAACGAACCCAGCCTTGACCAAAATGGTGGTCTGAAAGGCCGTAATTTCGTCGGAGAAGAACCAGGGGCCAAACTGCAAAAGAGCCAAGCTCTGTCGGATTCTGAAGAAGAAAGATCCGTGGCCACAAACGATCCTCTGTGACCAGGAAGTTTGTAGCGGATCACTGACATGGCGAAGACCCGCTACACGATCTAACTGAAGACAGTCAACGCTCGTTCAAACCTCAATCCGCACCTTGCCACGTCAGCCGCCACGTCAGCGCCAAATCAAGCACAGTCAAAGCCAATCAGCAGCCAGATCAGCTTCTCTGCTGACGTGGACCAATCAGGAATTTCCAAATAAGCAGAAAACTTCAAAAATTCATTAAAAATAGTAGGAAACTCAGAAAAATTCAAATAAAATATCCAAAAATTTCTAAAAATCCAAATAAACCAAATCCACTTATATTTTGATATAAAAATCTGTCAAATTATTGGTCTTTTCTATTTTTGAAGTATTTTTCAATATTAAATAGATTTTATAAAATTCAAAAATGATGTTAAATTAATTTGTAAAATTCCAAAATGATATCAAAACTCAATTAAATTATTTCAATAAATTTTCAAAAATAAATATTGAGAATTTAAAGAGAATATATTAAATAATAAATATTTTCAAAAATAAACATAATTAAAAATACAAAAAGATATTCCAAAAGTCTAAAATTAAAAATTAAAAATAAAAAGAAAATTGTGAAAATGATAAAACCCAAAGAGAAACTTAAGAAATTAAAAGTCAAAACACGAAGCCCAAAGACAAAACCGAAACCTCTCCATTTCAAGAACGAAAACTCTTCAGCAGATCAAAATGTCCTCAATTGGGTCCCGTCAACTGAGTCTGGTACACCAATCGAGTCCGGTTCAAACCAAAAGAAATAAACCCAAAATAAACACAAAACCAACGATTTCCCTAGCCTTTACATAAATTCTTCAGATCCCTTAATCAGAGGTTCTCGTGAGCGATCACGAGGTAATTAACAGTAGGGGCTTGCGCCTACTGGAAAGAAAGGACCCACGAAATCAACAAACCTCTTTAAGAAGCGACTCATGTTTTGGTTCTCTTGTCGTAAAGAGACGCTCGAACGGAGATCGAACCTTAAGGGGGGTGAATCCAAGGCTATGTTCCCATTTCTCGAGGAAGCCCAATTCCATTCTTCGAGGGAATGACGAAAAAGCCGCGACAATGCCTACCTAAGCTATGCAAAAGGACAGGCGTGCTCTGATAAAAGCTCAAAAGTATACTGATGCCTACCTAAGCACTGCAAAAAGGACAAACGTATTCTGATGAAGTCTGAAAAGATATCACATTATATTTATTAATTTTAAATAATTGTAAGTCTAAAATGATCTATAAAATTATTCTTCCTCAGCAAAAATATGTCACACCCACTCAATCCTTCTTTCTTCAACATTCACTACCATGGAGAAAGGAAATACCTCCAACAGTGAAGTGCGGGAATGGCCATCTACTCGACATGAGTACTTGCCAAATTACGAACATTCCCCTGCCAATCCAAAAGAGATCGAAAATGGAGATTATCATGCGATATGTAATAAATGTTACCGCAAATTCGACTACAATATCCATTCGCAATATGGTGGAGAGTGGCCATTATACACCCACTATCAGTGGGACATTCATGGTGGCCTAGAAAGAGACCGCAGGGAGAGATTGCGACATTACCTGACTAAATTATTATGTACAAAAATTATTATGTACTTATTATGTACAACATTATGTACAAAAATTATTATGTACTTATTATGTACAACATTTAGAATATGTACTTATTACAAAATATTATTCATAATATAGAATTATATTATATTAACATTCTTCAAAATATCAAAAATTCGGTTCTAAACAAACGACAAAAATTTTATAATATATTAGTTTAATATTAATATTTTATATATTTAATTAATGTTTATAAATAGAAGTAAAATAAAATATTTTAATTTAATATTTTATCTTCAAAATATATTACTAAAATTTCATAATATATTAATTTAATATTAAAATTTCATACATTTAATTAATTTTAATAATAGAAGTACAATAAAACCATGAAAAACGACAAAATTGAGCAGTTACAGCACTGTTCGGAATCCTGGATTCCGATCTAACGTTAGATCGGAATCCCAGAATTCGATCTAACGTTAGATCGGAATCCCAGAATTCGATCTAACGTTAGATCGGAATCCCAGAATTCGATCTAACGTTAGATCGGAATCCCAGAATTCGATCTAATGTTCGGAATCCAGGATTCCGATCTTACGATACTATTTATATTAAACAGATTAAATTGATATTAATTTTAATGGATTATATTATTTTAATATTATTTTTTAAAATTTCGGGTTGAATGGGGAGGTGGAGGTTGGTTGGATGAGCTACCAGTACTCCACTATGTAAGCTGTTGGCGGGACGTGCGAGCAAGGTTAGCCAGGAGGTGAGCCGGCCTGACAGCTTATCGTCGCGTAAAATGAATGTAAATGTGATGGTAGTGGTTTTGGAGAAGGGAACTGAGTTCATAAAAGGCTCCATCTGCGTGCCAGTTAGGTAATTAATTCAGCTGCTCCTATCTCTAAAAGTGCATCAATGAGGTTTTTGCAGTCAGAAAAAAGATGATTACTCGGTTAGTGGGTGGGTCAGAGATACTAATTTGATGTTTGACTTTGACTGCATGCATGTAGGATGGCTAGGATTTCTGCATAAAATAGAGATCATACTGCACTTGAGCAATTCCAGCATGGTGAGGTATATGAGGTTTGCTCAGGGTATATTTGTAGGTTTGATGCAGGACTTGAAGTCTTGAACTTCATTAAGAATGCTCAGAGGGTTTTGTGATTTCCCTCTAAATAAAAAAATTGCAAAAATAGGGAAATTAACGTGCAGGCATGTTAGTAGTTAAAGAAAGGTAGTTGTTTGTGAACTCAGGTTGCAAACAGGTCTGTTCTAATAGAAAGTTGTGATGAAAACCAGACCAACGTGAGGTATGTGGCACTTAAACAACATGTGTGTGGCAGTTTCAATGCTTTTTCCACAGAGCTGACAAGTGGGATCAAATCAACTTGAAGGATAATATTGTGCGCGCATTTTGTTGATTGTCAGTAAACCATCCTGTAGGGCCCTCTATATAAAAAGTTGAACTCTTGGCAGAAATTGTTTGGAGTCCCAGACGTGTTGTCGTTGTGTAGCTGATAATGTAGAGGTCTGATTGGGTATTGCTGGCTTCAGTGAGGTAATAAGGAATTCATATCCAAGTTTAGATTTACGTTCTCCATTCTTAGAAAACGTCCAGCTGAGTTTGTCATCTAATTGTGGGTCTGATATTGGCTTGTTTGAATGCTGAACAATACTTGTACAATGGTTGGAGCTGAGGATTTGCCTCAAGGCTGAAAGATTCCAAGTTTGGGTGTCATCATGAAATACCTCCGAAGTTAATTTGATAGGATGTTTATAATCTCTAGCTACTTGTAAAATAATAAGTTTCTTTTTGTTTGCTTCAAAAAAATCAAGTTTGTTTTGATCGAGATCAAAGATGAACTATTGATATATTTAATTTTTATTAAAATAAATACCATATAATTTAAAGTGTTTTTTATCGAAAATGTTATTGTGGAAATAAAAGAAAGTTAAATTTTCATTTTGAAATTAATAAGAAGTTTTTAGTTATGAATGAAAAAAATTACTGTGCTCCCACTGAGGCACCAATATTGTCATCGATGATTTGAACTTTTTCAAGGGCTATGTATGAAAAGCTAATATTTTATTTGGACGAGGTAACCTCCATTTTTATCGACTACACCACCAACCTGTTCTTTTGTATTAAGCTCCAGCGTTACGTGCTTAATGAACTCGATTGTTGCGCTCTAACCACACTCCCCACAAGGCAGTAGCCATCAGAGATTTCTGAAATACTGGCATGCTTGAGGAATCAAATATAATTGCATTAGCATTTGAATACAGCTGTTGTGGTTGGTCGGGATAGGGATACCATTGCTTTGATTTAAATGATTCCAAAGCTCCAAAGTGAAAGGACAGGAACTGAACAGGTGCAAAGCTGTCTCACATAAACTTTGGCCACAAAGGAGGCACTTGCTGCGCCAAATTAGGTACTTGATCTCTTATTCAAAATTTTCCACAATGGAGACAGCACGAACCATCTTAATAATTTAGTTATCAATTTATCGTGGCGGTGGATCAAAAGGCATTCGAGAAATGCAAGTCGGACCATCGGTGAACACCTCGGCAGTGCTTAAGCTCAGAGAAGACATGAGTCAAGACTCAAGACTAAAGACTATATTTACAATTTACTACGTAGAGCAAGGTTAGCCTGTGGCAATGTCGTCCACAAGCAGGTTTGGTCGGTATTATTGGCACCCGCCACACAGTTATTAGATCCGAAAGTAGCCAACTGTCGCACCAAAGACTTTTTTCAAAGAAAGAAGCATTGAAGATAAGAAAAATCAAAATGAGGTAAAAATGAAAAAGAAAGAAAGAGTCTGAAGTCTGAACGGACCGAACGGTCAGAAATGATCGGATTTTGGAACTTTGGATATAGATCCATCTAAAACTTGGGCCATACGAATTTCTCTGATTTGTTTCTTTTCTTTGCTTCCTTGTTCTTTTACTTTGTTTCGTTTGGGCCATTTGGGACTTCCTTTTTCAACCAAAAGAAATTAATTACTCTGTAATTTTATCATGGCTTGTCATTTCAAAACAGAAAGTGAATATATATAATGATCAAGATGAACACATACAAACAAATAAGTTCAGTAAATAGACCTATCCATTTCGAGCCGTACCCAGCCTTAGCGGAGACCGTACCCGCTGGTCAAATATATTAAAATAATCCGATACTCCACGTGACGTATCCGATACGTACCAGTGCCGTATCGGACGCGTGCCCGTACCTCATACCTGGTTGATTTTAATAATGATGTATTATTTGGAATACCAGACTAACATAGTGTCTATTTTTAACGGCACAAGATGAGTAATATAATTACTTCTACATTTAATGACTATCGCACTTTATTTTTTATTTATAATTTCAAATTTTAAAATTTAATCTTCATATCCTAATGGTTAAGTTTATTAATTTTAATACAGACGTTTTGTAATTCCTAAAATTTATTTAATTTTTGATAAATATATAAAAAATGAATGAATCTAAATAAGTAATAAACTTTAATACTGATATATTCATTTTTTATCCTCTTGATCAAGCATCGAAAAAATTTTAAAATTATAAAATTTTGTGACGCTTCAAAATAAACAGGAACTTTGAGATTAGATAACCATATTTTAAATTTTGAAATTTAAAATAAAAAAGAGTAAAACGTTGTAATTGTGGCACCATAAAAGATGGTACCGAACCTTGCTCATTATGACGTTGAATATTTGTTTGAATAGTTAGCATTCTGAGCTGTTGTTTTTCTTTTATTATTATTTTTTTAAGATAAATTGAGGGTTTAAGCTATTCAATTTATTTTTTAAATTAATATCTATGAAAGCCCCCCAGTCGGATTTCGAAACTACGACCTTTAACTCAAGATGCATTTCAATAATTTTTAAATTATTGAATCTGACTTTTCTATTCATCCACTATAATTAATTAAATAAACTCTCCCTTCATCAACTAAAAGAATTAACTCTTAAGATTGATAGATTTATGCATTTTCCACTCCTCAGTTACACCCTTGATAAGAGCAAACTTCATTTCAAGTCCAACAAGGCAGCAAGCATGGAAAGTCGAAAGCTTACTGAAGTCCTTCCGAGGTTGACAAAAATTGCCCCAGTATTCTGTGCTCACATACTGTACCTTCAAGTCAAACTTTGAAACTAATTCATACTTGATTTTGTCATAAACAGTTTGCTCATGCATTGTGGGAAATCTTTTTCTGGCTTCTCGCCAGTACTTCATCACCTCAATATTCTTTCTGGTAGGTTTCGCAAACACCAAACCTGTGTTGGGATTGTTATTGTGATCCTCAGGGTTTCCATAGAAGATGTCAGCAGCTATTGTCATGTCAGCATAGAAACTGATATGGCGGAAGGGATCACGGAACCACATTGCATCCACATCCTGTGCAAAAAAAAAAAGAAAGAAAAAAGATTACCTAAAATAACATGCTACGCTGGAATTTTGCAGAAAATAGAGCAATAATTTTAAAGCAATTAAACGCAATAGCCCTGGAATTAAGGGGGGATTAAGTTTTGATTAAAAGAAACTTTAAAGGAAAAATTAGAGTGAGATTTTAAAGGAAATAGAGCTGAAATTTTTAACGAAATTAAAGGAAAGATAACTGCAATTAAGGAGATTAAATTTGTGATGAAACGAAATCAATGGATGATTCAATATGTTTTATATTAGGTTCTAGATTTTAAATTTACATTTTAGATATAGATTTAGGTTTAGATTTTATTAGCTCTCCTTTTATCAACATTCCTATGTAAAATATTCGCACAACCTTCGTACAATTTCTCCTATTTATCAAGTATCAAGTATTTTTATAAAGCATGTGACTGTGTGTTGTGATCAAATATGAGGAAAATTCAGACTCATTAATTTGAGATTTAATACAATAGAGATTTTCAATAATATGTTAAATACAAGTAAAGTTAAATATATAACACCACAATTTCTATTAAATAGAAGTTAAAACCATGGTTTTGAAACTCGGACTCGGACTCCGACTCGGAGTGTTGGACTAAGGAGTCGAATCGGATGACTCGGAAAAACTCGGGTGACTCGGATCGAAAACTCGGATTTTTATAAATTTTACTTTTAATGTCTTAAAAAATTAGAAAAAAATAGAAAAAAAATTTGAAAATTTTTTTGAATGAAGATACATTTGTTTAAACACGTTATATATCAGTTAGAATTACAGAGAGAAAAATTATCAATTTTTCTATGTTCTCTGAGTGATTTTTGGATCGAGTATCGTTTAGTTTTTTAAATATGACACTTCTTAAATAATATGGACCGTCTGATTTGAATTAATGAAAAAATTAAAAAAAAAATCGGAAATGGAGATCTCCAGTACAGACCCCTTCTCCTTCTCTCTCTCTTTCCCGTTCCCACTCTTCTCCCAGACTCCCACCCTTTCTTTTGCGATAGAGCACCGAAAAATGGGCGAGCTCGTGTGGAGGTGACGGAATGGTGCTTTCTCCGATCTCCTGACACGATTTCTCCAGCCTAACCACCTTTTTCAGTATTCTACGTGTACCTTCACCTCTCTTTTTGGACAAAATAGCCATTAATGGTGATCTCAAATGGAATCCGATCTGACTCGCGAAAAATCGAATCGGTGAGCGCCGAGTCCGAGTCAACTCGGGCCGATTCCGAGTTGACTCGCCGAGTTTTTAAACCAAACTTAAAACCAGCAATATTGACACCAGTACTTTAGCCCTTACTGTCCACACATCTAAGACTACTAAATTCCAGTTCAGATTCTCACAAACATATATAAATAAATATCAATATAATTATGATTAATCATGAGAAGTAAAGTTGCTTCGTACCGTGAAAAGAAAACTGTATCCCTGCTCCAGTGTAAATTGCCACAGCCTGACCTTGCTCCACACGAGATTTAGATAGTCTTTACTCATGTATACCTTCTCTGAACTTAAGTCACTGCCTGGTTGTTCATTCAAATAGCAGTAACGGTGCACCGACTGACATTTCTCGAATGCCGTTTGATCCATCGCCACAATAATAAGATTTTCGAGATGGTGCGCGATGTTATCTCCATTGTGGAAACTTTCGAGGAAGAGATCAAGCATTGAATTTGGAGCCGCAAATGCCGCATTGACATTAGTTAAAATTACTCTCTCTTATCATCTGTCGCTGCTTTTTGTAACAGCAAAGCAAAATTGTCATCATGCCACTCCTATTTAAGTGAAATTAAAGAAACATTAAGAAAATTTCCTCAATTCTTAAATCATTTGTGGATGGTAACATGACTAAGTAAAACTGATTATATAAAAAATAAGTTTACCGAAATATTCATAACGCACTGAAAAAAAAAATCAACACTACTTCTATTTTGGGATGAGTCGGACCAATAAAAATCAACACTACTTTAATTTTGAGATAAGTTAACCTAAATCATTCGTTTGTACTTTTTCATAAACAAAATAAAAAGCGTTCAAAAGGAAAAATTAAAGGAAAATTAGTGGTAGCTTTTTAGTTGAACTACTTGTGGAGGAACCAAAACCTTGGTGTGAAGTTTCTCCATCTCTTCAGTCGTTGTGCTTTGTTCTTTTGCACCAAGGCAATCGCTTCTAAGTCCATCTATGGATATTTTGCTAGCTAAAGGAAACACACACACTAATAGAACAGCAGCAAGAATCACTGTACCAATAAGGCAGCAAAATACTACTGGTACTCCTTTTCTCTTGTCCATGCTCTCGCTAGACTTCATGCTCTTTTCAAAGATGGAATTGTGTTTGTGCTCTCGCTCGGTATGTTTGTGTCCGAGAGAGAGATATAAGAGAGAAGGTGAATTATTAAGAACAATGCAACCAACGCTCGAACAGAGAGATATTTCTTGTTGTCATTTTTGCATAGATAGTTTAAATTATAAGAGAGAAGGTTTTTGTTTCATATCATATTAATTAAAAAAAATTAAACTTATTTTTGCATAGTTTATACAACGAAATTCACGCCGCCGTGCAGAACCTTATATAATCCACAAGTTTTTCAATGGTTGGATCTTGGTTATATACTTTCATAATAAAAACTTGTTAACTACTAAGTTCGTTTTGTTTGCATAAGAATATCAAGTTTCTTTTGATCGAGACAAAGATGGAAAATTCAATTAATTGTGCAAGATATTCAGAAATATATGAACAATTGATACATCTACCTAAGAATATCTATTGTGAATCATGATACATAGAGAGTTCTATGCATCATGACAGTTTGTTCGGTGATTTTACAAATTGACAAATCTAAATATTGAAGTCTCATATAGCAAACAAAATTTTACAATATTTGAAATTATTTTATTATATTTTTCGATTTTTTAAACCTTGTCATTTTTTGCTATAAATACACTAATTTGAAGCAAAAATGACAAACTTTAAAATATTCGAAAAAATAGCAAAAATTTCAAAAATTGTAAAATTTTGTTTGCTATAAGATTTCAATATATAGATTGGATTGATTAATTTAGATTTTTTATTTGCAAAATCATCGATCAAACGGTCATGGTGCATGAAGCCCTCTATCCATCATGGTTCACAATAGATATTCTCTATTTACCTTATATGAGAACGATTTTATATATTTTGAAAGTGATTTTTATGGAAGTTGTTTATCTTGAAAATAAAAGAAGATCAATGGTATAAATTTCTTATTTGGAATTGAAGTTTTGAATTATCAATGAAAAAAATATTGTGCTCTACTGAGACGGCGATACTGTGATCGATAATTGGAACCTTTCAAGCAATAAAGGCTATCAATTAAAAATTAATATTCAATTTAACAAAAAGCAATTAATGTCGACCTGAAGTGGCGATCAAATTGGCAGAATTAACCTCCAAATTTTTTCTTCAAAAACGGAAAAAAGGAAAAATTCATCAATCTAAACACGTAATCGTTGACTCCAGCAAACGTTCCGAGACGCATAAATTGTTTCTCCTCTTTTATGGGAATCATATCAACTGCCAACCTTAACAAATTGGTAAGTGTCAATCTCTGATCTGAACCGTTAGATCTAATTTCAACTGTTAAGGGAGCCCCGTGCATGTAACTAGATTGATAGACTCGAAAAATTTTAACCGTTAAGATTAAATCGAACGGCTCGGATTAAAATTGGCACTCTAGCTACCAACCTCAAAAAGTTGTCACAGAACACGGACCCCTCTTCATGTGCCCTTTCATTGCGAGAAAAATTCTTTTTTAATTAAGCTTCAGCATTATGTGGCTAGATAAATGAACTTAACTTTTTATGTTTATTTTAAGATAAAACTGGTGGCCTACCCTTCCAATCTAACCACTTCAGCTCATTGTTTTTAGTCACTAAATTAAAAAATAATTTTTCATACTTAGATTTTTTTTTTACATGAAAATTTTCCAATTATCACAACAATGCTTTATTCCTCATTACCTCATGCCTCCTTAATTTTTGAATGTTTTCTTATTTGTTCTTTAGAAAATATATAATAACAAAAATTATTCTTTTCTAAATTAATGTTGTACGTTGTTTTTCGAGTGTGTTGTGAATATTAATTTTAGGTATCTTAATTTTTTAAATATACTAAACCTATTTAGTCATTTTCCTTCAGGTTTGAGGTAAATAATTTCTTAAACTTTCTTTAGTGTCATTTAATAGGAGTGGCACAATTGAATTCTGGTTTGCTGCTACAAAAAAATCAGCCACAGATCGATATTAAGAGAGTAATTTTTTTAACCAAGGTCAATGAGGTAAAAAATTTCAATGCTTGATCTCTTCTTCAATGGAGAAAACATTGCACAGAATCTTGATCATCTAACTATGGTGTCAATGAATATTTGAGAAATTAACGCAATTCGGTTAATCGTTATTTCTATTTGCGTGAACAGCTCAGCAGTGATATCAGCTCAGAGAAGGCATACTTGAGTAAAGACTACCTTGTCCTTGTGTGGGAGAAGGTTAGACTGTAAACATTTTATCCTAGCTAGGCAGCGTTTACCGTTTCCCACCACGTTTCGATTTAAACGAAACGAATAACGAAATGTTGAATTGTTTTTTTTTTTAAACGAAACGGTTGATGAAACATCAAATTGTACTGTTTCGACCGTTTCATACTCATTTCAAACCGTCATATGTGTATCTAAAGTGGCACGATTAACGAAACAAAATTCTGTGCTTTTTCGAAAATGAAACAGTTTTTTATACCACATTTCTTAACGAAACGGAAAAAGTTTCATGTTGTTCTATGTTTTTTTAACACGTTTTACAGGCCAAATCCTAGCGGGTCGGGTCGGTATTGATGGTACCCGCTACAGCAGTTATTGGATCTAAAAGTGACCAGCTGTCACACAAAGACTTTGACCAGCTTAACCGGAATCGCCCATTTTCCATTTTTTCTTTTTTTGTTTTTTAATTGGTGCGTTTATTTTTGCAGCTCAAAGTCCAAACCTTCAAATTCTAGTCTCGGAAGTTTCGAACCTTTTTGTTTCATACATGAGCACATGGTGGGACCAGCTCATCAATGCTCTTTTTTTTTTTTTTTTTTTGATAATCTCAATGTTCTTCTTTGGATGCTAATTCGAAGGAATTCTTTATTGTATTGTTTTTAAGTCATAAAAAGTGCCTACAGTACACAGGCAAAGCTAGGCATGCATGATGCATTTTTTTTTTTTTCGTTTGAAGTCAAAGCCTGCAGCAATTTAATGAGAGAGAAAAGTAATATATCCCTCAGTAACAAACTCATTTTCTTAACTAAAAGGTTCGATAAATAGCCAACAGTATTTATTTTTCTAAATTCATTTATTATTTATATGTATATTTATTTTTCTAAAGTGGTAGGACGTTTTACCCTACTTGTTTCATATATATATATATATATATATATATATATATATATATATATATATTGAATTTGTGACATAATATTCATAAATGAAAAGGTTAGGTAAAGTTGTGGGGTAATCAAAATTATTATATTGGATTATTTGAACATAGGCTTTGTTGTGGATTGTAATTAAGGTCATTTTTATGAATATTTTTTCATGCAACTACATGTGTATATATATTATAAATATGGATCATCGGATTCGCTCATGAGTTCGAGCAATCGATCCAACCTATCTGACTGGTCGAACCATCGATCCATAAGATCCGCCGGTCCGATTATAATTTATAAATATGTTTGACAGAGACTTATAAAATGGGTAGTGCGCCATCATCAGAAAAAATAATAATAATAATAAATGGGTAGAGCGAGGCATTTTCATGTGGCTTGCCATTTACAGCGGGGTCAACTTTTATACATTATATAAAAGGATGTATTTACTGTTTTGATTGATAACGAAATCACAATAAAGGTTAATTCATGTGCACGTAAATATGTTTATTATTGAACTATGTGACGATAGTTGTAATTAACATTTACCTTTCGTAATTTAAGTTAAAAGAATATGAACTAGTTCTTGTTTTAGTTCTATGATTTTGGTAGAACTAGAAAAAAAGAAAAAGAACTAGCTAGATTTTTTTTTTAGTTCGGAATTTATTTGATTGCACACGAACTAGCTATTTTTCGTGGTCGGGTTTACCAAACATAACCTTATGAATGTTTCTTCCAAGAAGGTTCCTTCATTTACAAGTTTACATGCGAAAAATTAAAAGCGGCCAAGATAAAATTAAAAATTTGTAGGTAAAGATTAAGCCCTATTAACCCAAAATGAAAAAAAAAGAGAAGGTTTAATCCTAAAACTACTACAGTTTACGGTTCCAATGATACATGTAGTTATTATTTCTGGTTTTAAGAGTCATTGAAATTGTTTTAAGAAAACAATGCTGTACACACATGTGGTCAACTTTTGAGTTTCGAATATCGAGATCTCTTAAATCGTTTAGTCTACAAAGTAGGAATCATTTTGCTAGATAAAATCAATCTGTTCTATTATAAAAGAAAGCTCGTACATCTATTTCAACTATCTCTCGGGAACCGACATGTAAAGTAAACCAGCAATTAAAAAAAATTGTTTTCCAAATTAAAGAAGATAAACTGGAATTTTAAAAACACCCACTGACCCACTACTATTGATGGTTGATAGGGTTAAAAACACCCACACTGACCGTAAACTACTAAACTATACTAGTTTTTTAGGATTAAACCTTCTTTTTTTAAAATAAATTTTGGGTTAATAGGGCTTAATTTTTACCTAGAACTTTTTTTTCCCAATTTGTGGTATATTCAATATTTTGGAATTTATTATATTTTAAAATTTTTATAATATTCAAGCGATATCAGATTCACACATTATCTTGTTCAATCTCATGAAAATATATTTCAATATTTATAACATTTGAACTAATTTCATATTAATTAGACGAAGGACTCAAACTTTCAACGATTGAATTTTTAATTATATATATATATTGATCAAATATTTCAAGCGTCAGATCTAATTAATATGATATTTTTTTTTTGTAATCTCGTTATTTAATATCAATATATATTAAAACAAATTTTATTGTAAATGTTATCTCATGAGCGCAATTGAATAATATTCAGATCTGACGTACTGATTTATAAATTCTGAATATAATTAAAATATGATGTTATTGAAGCTTGTGGCACCACTAATTGATTGTATTATTGGAACCATCCTCTTGGATGAATTTATTTAAAAAATTAAATTTTTGGGAACTTTGTGAACAAAAATAAAATTCTGGTTCAGTGATCCATATATGCCACTTTATTTGTTGGTGTTCATATATAATATATTTTAAATGAAAGAAGAAAAAGAAGAAGCGTGCAGGCCTGATTTTTTTTTTCATATATAACTATATTTTCATTTACTATTCAAGTTTGAGGAAAAAGAAATCTAAATTGTTCAGCATTTACAAATTGAATTTTCTACATTTGATTTTAAACGTCAACATCAGCTTTGCATATGGAAAGTTAGAACAATAACGCAAGAAAATTAATGCAAGAAAGAACCATTTAAATTTTGAATTTCAAAAAATAAGCTAGATAAGCAAAACTAAATCCCTATCTGACATATGTATACAAGGCCAGCAAATTAAGTCCTCATGTCTTTTTTTTTTTTTTTTCCGTTGCAGGGAACACAATACAATGCTTAAATTAAAGTTACATATAGATATATATCTTGCTGCATAGAAAAAGAACTTAACTCTTAAGATTGTTTGACTTGAACATTTTCCACTCCTCGGTCATATTCTTGATCTGAGCAATCTTCATTTTTAGTCCAATAACGCAGCAGGGATGAAAAGTCGCAAGCTTAGTGAAATCCTTGTGAAGTTGGCAAAAGTTGCCCCAGTACTCTGTACTCACATATTGTATCTTCAAATCAAACTTGGAAGCCAGTTCATACTTGATCTTGTCATAAACTGTTTGTTCATTCGTTGTAGGAAATCTCTGTCTAGCTTCAATCCAGTACTTGATCACCTCAATATTCTTTCTGGTTGGTTGCGCATACACCATGCCTGTGTTTGGATTGTTACCGTGATCCTCAGGGTTACCAAAAAATCTGTCAGTAGCTATTGTTAAGTCAGCGTAGAGACTGATGTGGCGGAAGGGATCACGGAACCACATTACATCGATATCCTGTGCAAAAACAATTTTGTAAAAAATAAAGTTACCATATTAAGAACTTCAAGACACAAAAAAATAGCACGTGTGTAGTTTTAACTTTTAAACCCAAACTCCAATTATTACACACATCTATTACTTGAAACCAACCATTTCAACAGTATTTTGCCCTTTCTGTTAACTATATATGACTCATTTCCAGTTAAAGTTCTCAGAACATATTTATGCTTCACCATGACAAGTAAAGTTGACTCCTTACAGTGAAAAGAAAACTGTATCCCTGCTCCAGGATAAGCTGCCACAGCCTGACCTTGGTCCACACAAGATCTATATAGGGTTTACTCATGAACAGGTTCTCTGAGCTCAAGTCACTGCCGAGATCTTCGTGCAAATAGCAATAGTGGTGCACCGACTTGCATTTCTCAAATGCTTTTTGATCCATTGCCACGATAATTAGATGTTCAAGATGATGGGTGATGTTATCTTCTCCGTTGTGGAAACTTTCGAGGAAGAGATCTAGCATCGAATTTGGAGCAGCAAATGCCTCATTGACCTCGGTTAAAATTACTCTTTTATCATCCGTGGCTGCTTTTTGTACCATCATAGCAAAATCGTCATGACGCGACTCCTGGTAAGTGAAATAATGAACGATTAAAAATTTTAACTCAAACCAGTAGTACATGGTAACATGACTAAGTTAAACAGGTTTAGACTTAAATATATATTCCAAAATATTCAGAAGGCACTAAAAAATCAGCATTAGTCTAAGTTTTTTGTACTTTTTTTGAGAACAAAATAGAAAACATTCAAAATGAAAAGTCAAAGGAAAGAACGGTGGTAGTAATTCGAACTACTTGTGGTTGTGGAGGAACCAAATTCTTGGTGCAAAGTTTCTCCATCTCTTCAGTCGTACCGCCTGGTTCTTTTGCACCAAGCCAATCCCGTCTAAGTCTGTCCAAGGGAATTTTGCTATCTGGAAAAAACATACTCACAAATAGAACAGCGGCAAGAAAAATTGTGAGGCCATAAAGAAATATTGGAGTTTTCCTCTTCTCGATGCTCTTGATAGACATTTTTGTCTTTGCAAACTAAAAGTGTATTTGTGTGCTTGCTCCGTGTGTTTTTGTCCGAGAGAGATGTATATATATACAACGGAGGTTAATCATCCAAACAAAGAAACGATTTAAAACTTATTTAAAAATTATTTCATGGTTTGCCGGATTTACCCCTTGAATTTATATAAATGATCTAGATTGAATCTAACTATATACTTCTTCTTACACATCAATGACTGCTTTTAATGGATCTTGGACAGATTTTTCTTCATCAAATCGACACTGATTATTTAAAATGTAAAACCGATTTATAAAATTTAAGGACCAATCAATGAACTTTCATGGTTGTTGAAAGGTTTCAGGGATCATTTTGTGATGCCAGAAAAAATTGAGGGGCTTATTCAAAATAAATGAGAAGCTGTTGCATTTGATATCCTTAATGGAAGAGAAGCTGTTGCATTTGATATCCTTAATGGATGTTGTAACCGGACCCAGTAAAAGTTGGACCCCAATAGACCCCAACCCACTGCCATTTCAGACCCGTTCTTATATCTTTGTGGGAAGACAGCCAGACAGTATATTTGGGTCGTTTCTCTCCTTGTTGTTGGACCCTCAAAATGAGTTAGATGATGGGTTCTCTGTTGGACTTTCATATGACTGTATTTCTGGACCCTTATGTAGACCGAAATATATTTCATTAAATCATCAGTTCATCAGCCTTAAGTAATAATTTATAATTAATGAATTTAACTTAACAATCAAAAAAATAAAAGATTAAGATTTAATTATAATTAATTTACCTTACAATCGGCATAATTTTTAAATGGATTAAAAGTTTGTTAAATTAATTAAAGGAAATGCTAATCTAATCAATTTGGAATTTCTTTAGTTAAAAATTTGATTTCGGGTTATTATAAACAAATTGTTTAATCAAATAATAGAACAAATACTTTGACAAATATTCAGACTCTCCGATCCCAATCTAAAACAACAAATAATTTCCTGATCTTAATTTTGATTTGGCTTTGGATTCTAATTTCTCGACTAATTTCAATCAATCATTTTTTTTATTTTGAACTTTTCCATATTAGATAAAAACATAAAAATGAAATAAAAATCGGCTAAATAATAATAAAATAAAATGAAGTAACATAGAAATAAAATCTCAGATTTCAAATCTAACTAAATTTTAAATTGATATATTGAAATTAGAACAATAAATACAAAAATTCTAAGTTTCTTTCTTTCAGAACCTTTGAAAATATAACTAATAATTTATACAAATTAAAAAAATGAAATTCAGTTAAAAATCTATTAGAGACTGGAAAGGCAAAACTAATTTTTTACAAACTACAATTAGATATTTCATAATATATTTTAAAACAAAATCCTCTTAATTGGAAACCTGATTTGACTACCCAAACGTTGACTAGTCTGGTAAAAGCAATACCATTTGTCTGGTAACTTAGGAATGACCTAAGATTAAGTTATGTAAGTTCTACCTAGAATGTCATAGAAAATCGTTAATATTAACGGTCAGGGTTAGGAAACATGATAAGGATAGTTAGACATGAAGAATGCCAGAGAAAAAGACCGTCAGGTACGAGGACGTAATACACGCATCATAATTTCATAAACCAAATTGCGCTCATCATTTCACAAGTGTGGAATTACGATGAATTTATGTTAAAGTTCAAGTATTTTTAAAATTATTTATGATTGCACAATAGTATTTCTGCATAAATTAGGCTCATCATAAACCGTATATGAACCGTGCGGGAAGCAACGCCCATTTTGGCACCGCAGATGCTCTCTTGTTTAATCTGTTTGATTGTAAATTGCTGAGAATATGACATTTAGCATCGATAAATTAAAACTTTGTAAACTCTTACTTTTATTTATTTAATTAATTTAAAATAGGGGCTCGACCCCTATTTTTCTTCGTCAAAAAAAAAATGTTTTGCAATTTGTGGCATATTCAATATTTGGGAATTTGTTATATTTTAAAATTTAATATTCAAGCCATCAGATTGAAACATTGATCTTGTTCAATCTCATGAAAGTTATATTTCAAAAAAATATTTATAACATTTGGACTAATTTCATATTATTTAGACGAAGGACTCAAAGTTTGAAGGAATGAAGTTTTAATTATATTGATCCAATATTTCAAGTGTCTGATGTAATTTGTTATTTTTTTTTATCTCGTGACCTAATATCAATATTAAAACAATTTTTTTAGAATGTTATCTCATGCATGCAATTGAATATAATATCAACGGTTCAGATCTGACTGATTATCAATTCTGAAATATAATTAAAATCTGAAGTTATTGAAACTTGTGGCACCACTAATTTATTTGTATTATTGGAATCATCCTCTTGGATGAATTTTATTAAAAAATTACAGTTAGAGAACTTTGTGAACAAAAATAAAATTCTGGGTCGGTCCATGTCACTATATTTGTAGGTGTCAATTGTTCATGTATAATGTTTATTGAGAAGAAAAAAATAAGTGTGCCGGCCTATTTGTTTTGTTTTCATAACTATATTTTCATTTACCATCAAGTTTGAGAAGAAGGAAACTAAATTGTTCGGCATTTACCAATTGAATTTTCTACCCGAAATTATTTAATATAAAAATTCAGACACCAAAAAATTTAATACAAAGAATTATTTATTTTTTTTTTAATAAGAAGAAAGTTCCAACGCGTTTATAAACCGCGCCTCCCTCTCTCCTCTCGAACGCGTTTTATAAACGCGTTACAGGCCTTAAAACGCGTTTATAAAACGCGCTAGAAGCCTGAACTTTCGGAATAGTTAAAACGCAATTAACGCGTTTATAAAACGCGCTAGAAAGCTTTTTACTCGTTTATAAAACGCGCTAGAAGCCTGAACATTCCAACTTCTATCACTTCGATCAAACTTTAGTCATTTCAATCGAACTTTAGTCATTTCTGTCTATAAGTTTGTGAATTTATAAACGCGTTATTTGAAGATATATAAGACTATACATTCTCGCAGAATTTAAATCGTCAACAACAGATTATCTCTTACAATTTAAAAACCTATCAATCAA
The DNA here is from genome assembly GCA_028095005.1 of Rhynchospora pubera. Classification (NCBI taxonomy): domain Eukaryota; kingdom Viridiplantae; phylum Streptophyta; class Magnoliopsida; order Poales; family Cyperaceae; genus Rhynchospora; species Rhynchospora pubera. Next base: position 182,974,886 of record CM051461.1, read on the forward strand.
ATCTAAAAATGTCTACAATTACAATATATGTCAACCAATGTCCAACTTTTGGTGCTTCTTACTTCCACATCGGTTGTAGTATGCATACCACATTTGCTGAAATTCGAAATGAATTATACAGCAGGCTACAGATTTTAGAAACCCAGTACACTTTGAATATCCATGGTCGTTACAATGAAATTGTAAATGGGAGATATGAATCACTATTTCTTCCTGTAAATTCTGAAGATCAATGGCGCCTTTTTTACCACGAGACATTCGAGACGAGAGGGTTACCGATTATTGAGTTGCATGTTGATTTCATCCCCGTATATGGCACGGGACCAGATCTGAACCTAACACCCCTTGACGAGCCCGGTAGCAGTGAGCCAAACACTTCCTTAAACCTTATGTGTGGCCAGCAATCCACCCCTTACCAATACACTGGCGAACAGTCCGTTCCTACGCAAGACAATAACACATCAGGAGATGAAGTCGAGGTTGCCGATGGTGATGAAGATGAGGGTCCGGCGACTTACTCCGACCTTCCTACCGGAGAAGAATATACCGATGTGGATGACTTCTCCGAGAGAGAAATGCCTTTTTATTCAAACTGCGACCAGCCATACGTTTCAGGAAGGACGGACTTGCACCATCCTGTAAGTGAATTGTGTGATATTTCCATGTTTGAGTATGCTGGTATGCCGGAGCGTAGTTTAGGGCCACAAGGCGAACTTGCTGTTGGTAAACGATTCGGTTCCAAAAAACAATTAATTCTAGCTGTCTGTGATGTTTCATGCAAAACAAATCGAGAAGTTCGAACGGAAACTAGCAATAAACAAAAAATTGTAATGGTTTGCATGCAAAAACCGAATTGTAAGTGGCGATTGTATGGTAGACGTGAGAGTTATAATACAAATTGGAAGATCTCTACCAATCCAAATGAGCATATTTGTTCGAGACCCCCGGGCCAAAAAGGTCACGCAAACCTTACAGCTAGTCTCATTGCCGAACACGTTAGGGATGAATTGAAAAAAAATTTGGGAAAAAGTGTACAGGACATAGGAAGCCTCATAAGGGCTAGATATCCACGTATTGAACCGACTTATAATAAACTATGGCGTGGGAGGGAGCGAGCGTTGGAGCAATTGTTTGGGTCCTGGGAAGGGGCCTACAATAAACTTCCACGCCTCCTGGAGGCAATGAAGGCGACAACCCCAGGAACGAAATACACAATAGTTTCTTGGCCTACAAACGATCCTAACGTTGGCGTCTTCAAGATGGCAGCCTGGGCTTTTGGTCCGTGCATAGAAGCGATGAAATATGCCAGACCTGTTATCTCAATTGATGCTAGTTTTTTATCGGGCCGATACAAAGGTAGATTGTTCTCAGTGTGTGGTTATGATCCAGAAAATCGATTAATTCTGGTTGCATTCGGATTGGGCGAAAAAGAAGATAAGGATACTTGGGGATGGTTTATGTCTTGGGTTAGATGGGAAGTTTTAGGCCGGAACACTAGATACTGTGTCATATCTGACCGTCATAAGGCAATAAAAGCGGTATTTGCATCCGTAGATTACGGTTGGAAGGCACAAGGTGCGCATGCAGTAGCGATTCATCGGTTCTGCATGCAGCATGTTGCGGAAAACTTATGGAAGGAGGCTGGCGGGTCACAAGATGCTGATTTGAAAAACTTTTTCAAATGTAGACTTGCTAACAAGAAAAACCCTAGACGTTTTAGAGAGAATTGGGGAGTTCTGAAGGAAAATAACCTGAGAGCTTATCAGTACCTAAGAAATTGTGGTAAAATTAATGAAAATGACAACAACGAGCGGCCAAAACTATATAAATGGGCTCAGAGTTTTGACAAGGGGCATCGGTGGGGTATAATGACGAGTAATGGATCGGAGAGTCTGAATAATGTGTTTAGAATAGAGAGAAGATTACCAGTGACAGCACTTATAGAAGGCACGTGGTATAAATGTGCCAACTGGATGAACAAGCGAACACAAGAAGCACTTCAAAGGTTGAGTTTAGGAGAAAGATGGCCGGAAGGAGTAAAGAATAAATTGATCAAGCACGATGGAAAATCACGTAAGTACTTAAAGAAAAAGAATTCAATTCATTCATTCATTTTAATCCATTTTGAACTAACTTCATCTTTTTGTTTCAATCTCAGAGGAGTTTATGAGCACATTCGTGTTAAGATTGGACCTTGGAGAATTTCGCGTGAAAGTTCGCGAGGAGTACCGTGATGGTGTAGGCTACGATTATTCCCATTACACAGTTCAAATTCCACCCGACATGGAGCAAACCGATGTGCAATTGCCCTTCACTCGAACCACATGTGAGTGCCAAAAACCACAATTGACAGGTATCCCTTGCGCACATGTCATTGCTGTTTGCAGGGAGACAAATTACAATGTAGATCAATTTGTGGATGGTCACTATAGCATGCAAAACCAGCACATGATTTGGTCAGCAGGTCGGTTTCATTGTTACAAAGATGAGGAAGAGTGGCCAGTTTATACAGGTCCGATAATTGTCCCCGACAAGAGTTTGGTCAATCGAGGAAGGCGCAAAATCATTCGTGCAGAGATGTGGATGGATAGGATGGAAGGAAGGAAAGGTGGAGGTTCCACAAGAAAAACAAAAAAGAAAAATCAAGGTGAAGCTTCAACCAGTCAACCGCGACAAGCAGCACCCCAACCGCCATATCCGATGGACGCATTGCAATCCGGTCGATACACCAGTAGACTACCAACAAGGGCCAACAGTCCAAGAAGGGCCGCGAGTACTGAACTTACGGTTCGGACTCGTCAAACACCCATTCAACCAGGACGAATGTCATTGCATGTTGATCCACGAAGCAACAATAATCGGGAGGACCAAGGATCTGTACAACCACAGAGAAATTCTATAAGCATTGATCCACGGGTAAGAGATGTCGCATCTGGAAATATGAGAAGTGAGTCGGCTAGATTTCCAACAGATCAAGGCAATACATCAAGGGAGAGAGGACGTAAAGGATTGTTTGGGGGAAAATTTGGCAATATATTGTCTTTCGGTAGGAAGAAAAAATGAAATAATTGAAGATTAAGTGTTGTCGTAATTTTATATATTGTAATGGAATGTATTGTAAGAGAATTTTACAATTAACTCGTATAATATAATGTTGAAAGGTTTAGTGTTAGCATTGACAGACATGCATTCTTGTTATCTACAAAAAGCACTAATCCTAAAAGGCTTTGTACTCTATTTAGTGTTGAGAAGCAGTTAATTAACTCGTACCGCTAAAAGGTTTTGTACCCTTTTATAAAACGCGCTAAAAGGATTTACCCTATTATAAAACGCGTTCAGAGGCTTTGTACCCTTTTATAAAACGCGCTAAAAGGCTTTACCCTTTTATAAAACGCGCTAAAAGGGTTTACCCTTTTATAAAACGCGCTAAAAGGCTTTATCCTTTTATAAAACGCGTTAAAAGACTTTGTACCCTTTTATAAAACGCGTTAAAAGGCTTTGTACCATTTTATAAAACGCGTTAAAAGGCTTTACCTTTTTATAAAACGCCCATTTCTCGCATCTCTCATTCTCACCTCTGAATATCATTCTCAGCTCTCATTCTCACCTCTCTCATTCTCACCTCTCAATGTTAATAAGTGCGAAATCGTAATAAGAGATTTTCCGGTGGAATCTGTTATTATGTACGAAGGTCGGCCCAGATGGACAGCTCGCTAACTTCATCATCATCTGAGGTAGACCAACACTCTGCTGCCTACGATCATGGGTAATGGGCGGTAGAGTTCTGCCGACCCAATTAGGGAGGAACTCGACGACTGTCGAAGGCTCTCGCAGAATTGGGCAACTGTCCATGAGTCTCCGCAAATCGTTGTTTTCATATTAATGAGAATTATTGTAATGAAAATTGTTATTAATTTAAATCGTTGTTTTCATATTAATGAGAGTTTTTGTAATGAAATTTTTTTCTTAATTTTTATATTAATTAGTTATAAATATTAAAACATAAATAAAACATAAATTCATACAATAACATAAATTCATACAATAACATAAATTTCATAGAAAATAAAATACATAAATTCCATTATTCTAGCACAATTAAACTTTAATTTTTCTCCACTTCCTTAACATCTTTATTCTTCTCCTCCTCCTTATTCTCGCTAGAACTCTCATCTATTTTAACCCCCATACTAAAATCAGGGCTCCTGCCACATCCTGGAGGGAAACGACGTACAGCCGAGACGGCCCTTCTCTTCGGAGGACCGTATAATGGGATCCTTTTTGCTCCCACATTAGGTGTTCCCTCTCCCACCTTGGATGTTTCTTCCCCCATCTTATTATTATTTTGATCCTTCTCCATTTCTCAAATTTCTGATTTTACGCGTCTTTTGTTTGTGATTTTTTGATACGAAATAGGAGAACGAATTGAGATATATATAGGCAATTATTTAACCGTTTATAAAACGCGCTAAAATAGGGGTCTGCTCAAAAAACGCGCTATAAAACGCTGCTCAAACACAGTATCACGCTGCTCAAAAAGTGGACACCACCTTTGTACGCGTTTATAAAACGCGTTGGAGGCCTCCGAACGCGTTTTATAAACGCGTACGAAGGTGGTGTCCAGGTAAAACAGCAAAACAGACTGACAGCCTGCGAAAGTATTGAATTCCATTAACTTAGCCCTTCGTACGCGTTTATAAAACGCGCTCAGACCTTATTACGCGTTTTATAAACGCGTACGAAGGGTTGAGTCTATAAATAGTCCTGCTTCTCCGCAAATTCACGTCGAAAATTCAGAAATCAAAAACCAAAACTTTAGAGAAGTTACGCAGAGAAAAAAAACAGAGAAAACATAATGTCAACTAAACCACGTCATGTTTGTACCGGTGTGCTTCTACAAGGAGATGGAGGAATAAGTAAACGAGATATTCTTCGGCACGTCTACTTCCACTATCCTTCCGACAAATTTTACGTGAAGGTTTTTCAACGCGACGTTTTTGTAGTGAGAGGGCCGAAATATTGGACGGATGCAGTTAAGAGGGATGGAGGATATAATGTCCGACGTGGAGATGGAATCGTTTGGTTGCGTTTGCAACAGGCATGTCCTCCTGGATTTGAAAATCACCCGTTAAATGGAAATGACATATATCATTTGGACTGATTATTAGGTTTTCTATAATTAGATGTTTTTATTATTGTGTGTTCTATAATTAGGTTTTCTATAATTATATGTTTTTATTATTGTGTGTTCTATTATTATCTGTTTTCTTTTATGTTTTAGTATATGTATTAATTCGTGTTTTAGTATATGTATTAATTCGTGTAGTATATGTGTTGTAAGTTTTATTATCTAATTTATTTTAATTTTTATTTTATCCATTTTCATTTTTATTGTGAAATTCGAAATATTAAAAGACTTAATATTTATTTAAATTATATTAGACATTACAACTCAATGAACATTATAATAAAAAACACAATACAAATTAAAAATTACAATTTATTAAAATTTTGAACCACACAATACACAACAAAAAAAATTACAAAATACATGATATTAAAATTTTGAACCACATAAAAAAAAATTGTAGAAGATCCATTGCTAAGGGTGGGAAGAGAAAACATCACCGCAACTTATAGAAAAGAGTCGGGCGACTGATTGTCACCTTAACCCCCTCTTTTTCTGAGACTTGGATGAGGATGACTGCATGTATGCAGATTCTCATCCAAGGATGTCGGCTGCGGTGTTATGGCTCGTAGACCCAGCCCAACAAACCGTCCTCTACACGTAATAACAGATTCCACAGGAAAGTTTTTATTTTAAAGTTGGTGGAATATTAATAGCCATAAGGATTGTGTGCGACTCTGTATCAGTGAATAAGTGTGCCGCATACAACCCTTATGGCTATTAGTTTCGCACCAACTAATATTATTTTGCATTCCACCATCTAACTCTTTTCCTCTCATTTTTTTCTTTTTTTCAGATCTTTTCTCTTTTTTTTTTTGATTTTGGACGACAGAAGGATGGGTATTTATATGGAAATTAGATCTCTCCAACGCGTTTTATAAAAGGGTAAGAACGCTTCTTACGCGTTTTATAAACGCGTAAAATCAGAAAATAACGCGCAAACTCAGAAACTTTCGCCGCAATCACTGCAGCGTCTAGCGCGTTTTATAAACGCGTTTTAGGGCCTGTAACGCGTTTATAAAACGCGTTCGAGAGGAGAGAGGGAGGCGCGGTTTATAAATGCGTTGGAACTTTCTTCTTATTAAAAAAAAAAAATAAATAATTCTTTGTATTAAATTTTTTGGTGTCTGAATTTTTATATTAAATAATTTCGGATTTTCTACTATTGGTTTTAAACGTCAACACATCAGCTTTGCAAATGGAAAGTTAATTGGAACAATAACGTAAGAAAATTAAATTCAAGAAAAAAAACATTCAAATTTTGAATTTCAAAAAATAAGTTAGATTAACAAATTAAATTAAATCCTCATCTGACATATTTATGTACGTCCATACTAGGCCAGCAAATTAAATCCTCCATCATCTCTTATTTTTTTCGTGCTCCCTTTTTTCGTTGCAGGGAACACATTACAATGCTTAAGTTAAAGCTGCATATATATGGGTGCGTTTGGATCGTTGGAAGAAAGAAGAAGAAGAAGGAAAAAGAAGAAAAAAATTATAAACAATCCAAACTCTTCACAAAGTTACACACTTCCCAATATTTCTTCCCACTTCTTCCCTTCTTTCCTTCTTCCCACACCTATCCAAACGGAGCCTATAGATATATATCTTGCTTCACAGAAAAAGAACTTAACTCTTAAGACTGATTGATTTATACTTTTTCCACTCCTCGGTCATAATCTTGATCTGAGCAATCTTCTTTTCAAGTCCAACAAGGCAACAGGGATGAAAAGTCGCAAGCTTAGTGAAATTCTTGTTAAGTTGGCAAAAGTTGCCCCAGTACTCTGTACTTACATATTGTATCTTCAAATCAAACTTGGAAGACAGTTCATACTTAATCTCGTGATAAACTGTTTGTTCATTCGTTGTGGGAAATCTCTGTCTAGCTTCACGCCAGTACTTGAGCACCTCAATATTCTTCTCGGTTGGTTTCGCATACACAATACCTGTGTTTGGATGGTTACTGTGATCCTCAGAGTTACCAAAGAATCTGTCGGTAGCTATTGTTAAGTCAGCGTAGACACTGATGTGGCGGAAGGGATCACGGAACCACATTACATCGATATCCTGTGCAAAAACAATTTTGTAAAAAATAAAGTTAAAATATTCAAAACTTACAAGACAACAAATTAGCACATGTGTGTAGTTTTAACTTTTAACCCCAAACTCCAATTAATAAAAATCCTCATATCAACATATATGCCGATGTAAAATATTCACAAAACTTTTGTACAATTTCTCCTGTTTTATCAGGCCATTCTCTTTTGCATGTTTTGAAATTTGATCAGATATGAGGGAATTCAGACTGATTTGAAATTTAGTACAATATATAGATCTCTGCCATTTTCTTTTTCAGCGCGTGGGAGTAAAACAACTCCACACATCTATTATCAGAAACCAACCATTTCAACAGTATTTTTCCCTTTCTGTTAACTATGACCCATTTCCAGTTAAAGTTCTCACAACATATTTATGCTTAATCATGGGAAGTGAAAGTTGGCTCCTTACTGTGAAAAGAAAACTGTATCCCTGCTCCAGTATAAGTTGCCACAGCCTGACCTTGGTCCACACAAGATCTATATAGGCTTTACTCATGTACACGTTCTCTGAGCTCAAGTCGTTGCCGACATCTTCGTGCAAATAGCAGTAGTGGTGCACCGACTTGCATTTCTCAAATGCCTTTTGATCCATTGCCACGATAACTAGATGATCAAGAAGATGGGTGATGTTATCTTCTCCGTTGTGGAAACTTTCGAGGAAGAGATCAAGCATCGAATTTGGAGCAGAAAATGCCTGATTGACCTCGGTTAAAATTACTCTCTTATCATCCATGGCTGCTTTTCGTATCATCATGGTAAAATTGTCATCATGCGACTCCTATTAAGTGAAATTAAAGAAGTATTAAAAATTTTAAATCAAACCAGTAGTACATGGTAACATGACTAATTAAAACAGGTTTAGAATTTAAAAAATATAGATATACACAAAACAAAATATTGAGAAGGCACAAAAAGATCGACATTACCCTAATAGTTTTTTGCTTTTTTTAGAACAAAATAGAAAACATTCAAAAAGAAAAGTCAAAGGAAAAAACGGTGCTATAGTAATTCGAGGTATACTTGTGGTTGTGGAGGAACCAAATTTTTGGTGCAAAGTTTTTCCATCTCTTCAGTCGTGTTGCCTGGTCCTTTCGCACCAAGCCAATCCCGTCTAAGTCTGTCTAAGGGATTTTTGCTATCTGGAGAAAACACACACACAAATAGAGTAGCGGCAAGAAAAATTGTAATGCCATAGTGAAATATTGGTGTTTTCCTCTTCTCGATGTTCTCGATAGACATCCTGGTCTTTGCAAACTAAATATGTATCTGTGTGCTTGCTCCGTGTATTTTTGTCCGAGAGAGATGTATATATGCAATGAAGGTTAACGTTTATACTTTATCATCAATAACAAGGAAACGATTTAAAAATTATTTGATGGTTTGCCGGATTTACCCCTTGAATTTAAATAAATGATCTAGATTGAATCTAACTCCATACTTCGCCTTACACATCAACGACTGATTTTATTAATGGATCTTAGACAAATTATTTTTTCATCAAATATTCCAACACTGATTGTAAAATTATGCATCGCATTATTTAAAAACATAAACGACACTGAAAATTCTGCATGGAAACCCAATCCTTGTTTTAATATGGAAGAAAAAAGCACCTACTAAAATCCAGATAATTCATTTGACTATTACTTTAGGACAATTTTTTGACAAACTAATTGCAGTAGATTAAAGATGATTTGATTAGTGGGTTTGAAAGATTCAAAACTGGAGTGTCCCTCTGACCTTGATTATGTGAGTAAAGCAAGTTTTGGTTATGATTGAAGAGTTGAATTAGGCCAAGTAATTGTGCAAAATATTCACAAATGAACAGTTGATATATTTACTTTTTATAATTTTAAGTGCTTTTATAGAAATTGTTTATCTTGGAAATAAAAGACGATAAATTGTATAAATTCCATATTTTGAATTATCAATGAAAAAAGGAAATTGATTACTGTCATATGCAGTTTTGCCATCCCTGCCATTGTTAAATATAAAGTGAACATATACAGCAAACAAAGTGAACATATAGACGACCTAAGTGAACACATATAAACAAATAAGTTCAATGAAAATAAGTTGAATATGCATGTAACATTCTGAACAAATGATGACAACACTTATTTATTTGTAAGTGTTCATTTAGATCGTCTAAATGGTCACCTTATTTGCTTTATATGTTCACTTTATATTTAACGATGACAGGAATGACAAAATTACAGATGGCAGTTATCATTTCTGATGAAAAAATGTTTTGTGCTATACTGAGACACCGATATTGGGATCGATAATTGGAATCTTTCAAGCAATAAAGGCTATGAATGATTTAATATTCAATTTATCTAAAAACAGTGTCCACATGAAGTGGAGATCACATTGGCAGAATTAACCTCCATTTTTTTCCTTAAAAAAACAGAAAAATGAAAGTTCATCTAAGCACATAATCATTTAACTCCGGCAAACCTTCCGAGATGCAGAAATTGTCTCTCTCATTCATGTGCCTTTTCATTGGGAGAAAATTCTTTTTTAATTAAGCTCAAGCATTACGTGGTTAGATGAACTTAATTTTTTGTGTATATTTTTACGATAAAACTTGCGGCTACCTTCCAATCTCACCACTTCAGCTCATAGTTTTCAGTCACTAAATTAAAAATTATTTTTTCATACTTAAGACTTTTTTACCTGAAAATGTTCAAATTATTACAACATTGTTGCCTCATGGCTCATTAACTGTAATTCGAAATAAAAAAATTAAATTCATCTACTTACATTTTGAATTTTTTTATTTTTTTCTTCTTGCCTTCTTAAATCGGTACCTCATTCCTCTTTTATTTTTTTAATGTTTTCTTATTTAATTGTCCTAGAGAGATGTATATATACAATGAAAGTTAACTTTAGTCTACACAGAGAGAGCGGCAGGGGGGGGGGGTATTGAAATTTTCTACAAAACCAAAATTTATATTTTTTTTTCGAATTTTTTCATTATATATTATGCTATTTTAAAAAAAAAATGCCATAAAGGAGTATTTTAGGCCCTCCAATTTGAAATAACATAATATATAGCAAAAAAATTTTAAAAATATATATAAAATTTGGTCTCCAAGGATATTTTAATATGGGAAACAATTTGAACGGTTTGATATGTTTGAATTTTAATATAGATATATAGACAAAGGTGCCAAACTAACTATACATTTAGAAATATTAACCAAAAAATAAAATTTGCAGAAATAGAAGCGTTAATATGAAAATACAAATATATAAATTAAAGCACATATGAAAAGTATCAAATCAGTTCAATATATACAAATTAGTTCAATATATATTCAATTTCCGAAAATAATATAAGGATTAAGAGACAAATATATAGACCATGCGATCTAAAATAAATTGTTAGATCTAAGGCTCCAACAAAATTCCTTCTTTCAAAAAAATAAAACCCAAGGAGCGGTGGGCATAAGCCGCATATCGGCATATGTCATGATCCCTTTTGAAAACTTTTAAAGTACGAAGCCCTCTTTGATATTTCAAATGAAATTTAAGGTTTTAGGAAAACAGTCCTAAATACATACCTCTGTGATAGTTAATCAGTTTATTTTGGATTCCTTGTTGACAAAAAAATAAAGAGTTATATATATTCATCTATTAATTGGTCAATCTTTAATCTTTAGTTTTTCAGAGAGGAACAATTTTTTATGATGATGAGAAGAATTAATTAATTAATAGTTAAATAACGGATCGTTACAGCATGAAATAGGATACTAGACCTGTTGCTTAACGCAACCTCGCTTGACTTACTTTTTTTCATAAACAAGTAATGTCGTTACACCTTTATTGTTTCCGTGAGGAACGATGAACAGCTTGCACTATCCTCTCGTGTAACAGTGCTTGTGCTTCCCATGTGCATTATAAAATGGCATACCGAGGGATTTTCATTTGACTTCCGGTTACAACGATAATGGTCCAATTAATAGCACCAAAGTCTACTTTTGTACATTATAAAATGATAATAACGGTTTTGATGACGAATAATTTTTTACACTAAAGGTGAATGTGCGCGCTTAAATGAGTTTATCGAACTATTACTACGTGACGATATATTGTTGAACATGTACCTTACCGAATTTTAAAGTTTCTTCTAAATACATATATATATATATATATATATATATATATATATACGTCTTCCTAAAAAATTTAAAAGGTTCCTTCATTTAGAAAAGTCAACTTTTGAAAGCGGTGAAGATAAAATTTTAAAAACTTAAAAAGCAAGCATGTTGGCAAAATTAAGCCGTAATAACAATTAACCCAAAATGAAAAAAAACAAAAAGAAAGAGAGAGAATATAATTCAAGAAAAAAAATGTTGTGGATGCATTTGTTTATCATTGATAAATTAAAGTTACAATATGCAAAGAGAGATTGGCAAAGTGTCATATCTAAAAAGATCTAGTTGTATTTCGCAAAACAAAAATAGCAACCATAAAAGCAATTTTATATATAGGCAAATTGGCAAACTGCAAAGGGCAAACAGATATCTTATATCCAAAGAAAAACTGATTTTTGCTTACTGTTCATGATGTCAGCGAATTTCACAAATGTTAAAACATGAAAAAGGAGAGATCATTGATGATGAACCGTTTCTTTAATTATTGCGTCGACGAAGATAACAATAAATCCTCTTAACCAAAGTATTTATTGTAAGAATTTTTATTTTGCTAATTGCTATCAAGCACAAATAAATTTGATAAGGATAGAGCGAACTAGCGGTATAAAAGCATAGAGCGAACTAGCGGTATAAATTCAAGTTGGGAAGGTCCCTTTTCAAATAAAAGCATAGAGCGAACTAGCGGTATAAGTTCAATTAAAATTAAAATTGCAAGGAATTTGATAAGGAGCTAAACAGATAGTTTAATTATGCTTTATTGAGCTAGATGATACAGTAATGACTAATGAGTTACGTCCTTGCTCCAATCGAAAAAAAAAAATTAAATACACTATTGCGATTTGCGAACCTATTTCTTGATTTGTGGTCCATATAAAACTTGGCCCAACAGGATGTTTCTCGATCTCTTTTTTTTCTTTTTTATAATTGCATGTGCGCCCACCCTTTTCTGTTTCCTGGTTTAATTTGTGCCATTTCTTGACTTCCCTTTTTTTAAATATATATTTAGTGAAAATTGCAGTTTTTTCATCACTTGCCATCGCTAAATAAAAAATAAGTTAAATAAAAATTAGTTGAATATGCATATAAAAAATCTAAATAAGAAATGACAAAACACTTATTTGTTTGTAAGTGTTCACTTTGATCTTCTATATGTTTATCTTGTTTTTTTATGTGTTCACTTTGTGTTTAGCGATGGCGAAATTTCAGATGACAGTTATCATTTCTTATATTTAGCAATTGAATTAGAAAACTGATACAATTTTACCATAGCTTGCTATTGTTTGAACAAAATGAAAACATAAAATAAACAAGGTGAATATATAGATGATCAAAATAAACACATATAAAAAAAATAAGTTTTGTCATCTTTTGTTTAAATTTTTATATACATATTCAACTTATTTTTATTGAAGTTATTTGTTTATATGTTAACCTTATTTATTTTAAAAGTTCATTTTGTTCGAGCGATGCCAAAACTTTGCTGATGATAGTAATCAATTTCCATTGAATTTTTTGACTCCTAGTTGCAATTTTTTTTCTCATATTGATTTTAAACAAAAGTTTGCTCTTTCGTTTCTCCTACTCATTTCTCTTCCCCTTTTGCAAACCTGTTAGGATAACAGATGCCTTGGTTCAATTAATGCTTCAATACTTCTTTTCACTTCACAGGTCTCGATCGTCTCTCTCTTTCCCATCTCTATGCCCCTTTCATTCTGAGCTCGCAATAGTTTTCAAATTAATTTCGAAATTGCGTGTAAATTTAGTACAGCAACTTTTGTGATGGCTTGAATAGATACGATACCAGTAAATTCATGCTTATAATTGGCCATTGTAGGTTCCTTTTACATGGTATACTAGTCACTTGATTTCGTTCTTTATTTACTCGTCACATTTTTTACACTAGATGTATAGTTAATCTACTGTATAATCGCTGAAACATGTCATTAGATTCTTGTGAAGTTGATTTGTCGAAATTTTGTTCTTGCTGATCAATTGAGGACTGGTGGCCTTAGTCATTTACTTCAGCAGCTTCAATTAATTCTCTCTGTTTTTTTTTTTTCTTTTAAATTTTCAGGTCGTATAGTGTATGTAAATTCAGTAAGAATCTGATAACTGAAACAGAAGATACTAATGTACTGGCAATATGTCATAATTTATAGTTTTATTATCATACGTTTCCAGTTGACAGCTTAAAATGAAATTTCTTTCTGCTACCTTTCCAAAATTGGATGTTCTATCGAAAGCAAATTGATAGGATTGACAATTTGACATCAAAGAGTTCCCTGAATAATATCATCTAGTCGAATTGGTCTTTTTGTTTTCAATCGCCCAGCCAAATTTGAAATACTAAAGCCCTAATTCGCTTTTTGAAGAAGCCACAAATGTGTTTCTTAGATATTTCTCTAATTTTAGAATGTCAATCATCTCAGGAATGGGGTAAAAATGAGGCCATTATGAAAGACAAGAAAGGGTTTTTTTTTTTTTTTGTTCCTTTTTTTTTAATTTTTGAGTACATTGTGCTTAACAAAGAAAGAAAATGCTTCTTGCATATAATGAAAGAACTTAACTCTTAAGATAGGTGGATTTATACATTTTCCACTCCTCAATTACACTCTTAATGTGATCAAGCTTGATTGCAAGTCCAGAACGGCAGCAGGCATGAAATGTCGAAAGCTTGCTAAAATCCTTCTGAGGTTGACAGAAATTTCCCCAGTATGCAGTACTCACATACTGTACCTTTAATTGGAACTTTGAAACCAATTCATGCTTGATCTTGTCATAAACAGTTTGTTCATTTGTCGTGGGAAATCTTTTTCTGGCTTCACGCCAGTACTTTAGCACCTCAATATTCTTTTTGGTCGGTTTTGCGAACACTAAACCTGTGTTTGGCATGTTATTGTGATCCTCGGGGTTTCCATAGAAGACGTCAGTAGCTAATGTCAAGTCAGCATAGATGCTGATGTGGCGGAAGGGATCACGGAACCACATTGCATCAGCATCCTAGGCAAAAGTAACTCATTTTATTAAGCAAAGTGAAGATATTCTGCTGTAAACGTTTCTCCATGGTATTCCAAATTAGCGCACTTATCCGTAAAAGGCTTATACATTTTCTCCTCTTTTATCGAGCAATTTTGTAATTCCTATGTTTTGTTAAAGGATATGAAGAGGAATTCAGAGGCATTGAGTTATATATAGTAAAGTTGAACTTTAATGGAACTTACACCCTTTCTGTTCACATCTATGATCAATATCTTAATGATTCAAAGTAAAGTTTTCCCATAATGTAATTATGAGAATTACATTTTACTGTCAATTAAAACTTATTTTCTAAGCCATGTCTTATGTAAAATGTCCCCAAAACCTTCTACATGTTCCCCTGTTTTATCAAGTAATTGTGTAATTTGCATGTTTTGTTTTTAAATAGAATGTGGAGGAATTAAGAGTCATTTGATATTAAGCAGAGTTCACATATATGACTTAATTTAGTTAGAATCCACAATAACAAAATTAATCGTGCTTAATTGTGAGAAATAAAGTTGTCTCCATACCGTAAAAAGAAAACTATATCCCTGCTCCAGAATAAATTGCCAG
Source organism: Rhynchospora pubera (assembly GCA_028095005.1). Taxonomy (NCBI): domain Eukaryota; kingdom Viridiplantae; phylum Streptophyta; class Magnoliopsida; order Poales; family Cyperaceae; genus Rhynchospora; species Rhynchospora pubera. The sequence continues at coordinate 182,989,927 of CM051461.1, forward strand.
AGCCTGACCTTGCTCCACACAAGGTCAAGATAGTCTTTACTCAAGTATGCCTTTTCTGAGCTCAAGTCACCGCCGAGTTGTTCGTGCAAATAGCAGTGACGGTGCACTGACTTGCATTTTTCGAAGGCCTTTTGATCCATCGCCACAATAATCAGGTGATCGAGAAGGTATGTAATGTTATCTCCATTGTGGAAACTTTCAAGGAAAAGATCAAGCATAGAATTTGGAGCAGCAAATGCCTCGTTGACCTCAGTTAAAATTACTCTCTTATCATCCATGGCTGCTTTTTGTAGCATCAAAGCAAAGTTGTTATCGAGTGACACCTAGTAAGCCAAATTAAAGAAAGATTGAGGACTTAAAGCACTATTGGATTGTAAACATAACCTAGTTAAACAGGTTAAATATAACAAACAAAATAAAAAAAAATGTAAAACTATTTAAAATATAGTTAAACAGGTTAAACATTATGTTTTTTTTGAGGGCACTAAAAAAACATTATGATAAGTTAAGATGATATGTTTATCAATTGACATGTAATTTTGTGCTTTTTCCCAAAAAAATAAAATAAACAAATTAAAATATATATATATCTATCTATATATATATATTTTTTTGAAATAAGTGGGTGAAATCCCACCACTTTCCATTAAAATGAAACCTTTATTAATTGTGGAGGAACCTTGGTGTGTAGTTTTCCCATTTCTCCAATGGTCGAGATGGGTGTATTGCCACCATGCCCATCCCCTGCTACTCTGTCTATGGATCTTGTGATAGGTGGAGAAAACACACACACTAATAGAACAGCTGCAAGAAAAATTATACCAATAACGTAGTGATATATTGGTCTTTTTTCACTCTTGTTCGTGCTCTCGCTTGACATCTTGTTCTTTTCAAAATAGAAGTATAGTTGTGCTCTTGCTCGGTGTGTTTTTGTCCAGAGAGATATAGATAGAGCGAAAGTGAATTAATCAATTAACAAAAACAAAGCAGAGAGAGAGAGAGAGAGAGATAGAGAAGGTTTGATGGTTTAAATGGTCAAACGTGTTGAAATCCAATAATACCTGTCTCATATGATGGTTTGCCGGAATTGGCCCTTCAATTTAAATCAAAAGGTCTAGAATGAGTCTAACAATGTACTTCTTCTTGCATATTATTGGGACCACCCATTAGTTTTTGTACCATTATAAACCAGCCTAGACCCCTAGCTTTTTTTATTTTGCTGATTTTTTTTTTTTTTGTTCTTTCTGCATTTAGAGCCCCATACACTTTCTCTTAAAAAAAACCAAGTGTACATCCATATACTATTTGCATAAGATACAGGGAAGATGGGAAATGTATGACCAAAATACAAGATATCCTTTATTTTGTTGATTAATGGCACGTAAATTTGCACACAAGACAAAAGTTAAAATACTTTATGGAAAAAGGTTATAAAGTATTTTTTTTTTCTTTTTTTTTTTTTAGAAAAGCTTGGCAGCGGCTACCAAGTAGAAAAAGGTTATAAAGTCCTAAGTCCTAACTAGCAATACTTTATTTTTTTTCTATCAAACACATGCAGTACCCATTTCTCTTGTGTAAAACTAGAGATAAACGTTCGGATACAGTGGAAGCAAAGCAACTCCGGTGTTAATTATTTTTTGAACGTTTTTGTTAAACAATACTTCGTCCTTTGAATGAATAAATGTCTAATTATTCTGATAGTTTTGATTATGTCAGGGAATTTCAACTACATATTGTGTTAGGTTATGAATTTCGTCTACCAAGTTCAATAATGATCTGCCCTTTTTTTCTTTATTTGTTTTGCTCAGTGACAATTCTTTTTTTGTTGAAATTAACATGAAAGGAATGTATGGTTAAGCAATCACATCTATACCACTTGGCTCAAAAATTATAGCGGAATGCTCTGGGATTTCTGCGGCTGAAGGTTCCTAGGTTTGTTAGTTCTGTCAACTATAAAAATTAAAATATAAGTCCCAATTGATAAAATTTTATCTGTATTTAGAATTCTAAGCATAAAATTTGTTCACCCTGCACGTTGTGCTAGTTAGCAGTTATTTATGTGTCATGTACAGTCAATTTTTAATTCATGTAGTTTAAAAAAAAAAACTAAACCTATGTTTGAATGGTTTATAAAGCAGGTAAATGTACAAACTGAAAAATTGCATAATATTATTATCCACTAGTTTTTTCATTGACTCGGCATTAGTTATAAGACTATGGCAACGGCGCTCATCTCATGATCACAACTTTTCTTCCACTGGAATTCAAAATTTATGATTCGACCGATAAGAAATGAACTGATCATGTTTTATTTTTAAAATAATGCATTATAGCAATATCATAAAAATATTGAATTCATTATATATACGTAGGAGACCATCATGTTAAAAGACGAAAAACAAACAATATTGCAAATTATTCACAAATGAACTATTGATATGTTTATCAATTATCAAACTAACACCCTATGTTTTTTTTTTTTAAACGAAAGTGTTTCATTTAGAAATAAAAGAAGACCTTTTGTTTACATTTCTAACTTTGGGATTAAAATTTTTGAATCATCAAAGAAACAAAAGTATCGTGGTGATCATAAAATGAGGTACTAATATTGTGATAAATTTGATCATTATCAAACTAAAAGTCTAAGTATGAAAATTTTAGCTTTTGTTTAGCGACTAAAACAATAATCATTAATTGGAGATCGTATTGGAAATGCAAAATCCATCTTTATCTGTTTTAAAAGTTAGTTGCCAGACCCAAACCAACAAAAAATTATTAAAAAAAAGTAAAAGAAATTTACAAGTACAGTAAATAAATAAAAAGAGAGAGAGCTAAAGACATCTAAAGACCTCAATAAAAGTCCATAACAACAATTAATGAACCAAATGAACCATTGTCTCGTGAGTCGTGACAATAATGTGATTATATCACTAACTAGTCTAACAGATGCTGAGAGTTCTTGAAGATTCTGGTATTATATGTCGCTCCTTGTAGATGAGCCAACGTTCTCTTGCCCAAGTTGAATCCCAATAACAGATTTCTACGTGCTTGTGTTATTCCTATTTATCAACCATATATCCATAATGTTATTGTGACATACATGATTACTTGACCTCATTTATCTTTAAAAAAATTAAATAAATAAAGAATAGATAAGCATAATTTTCTAGAGCTCGACCCTTATCCTTTTTTCAAAATAAATATAAAGCGAGAAGAAGATTCTAATTAACAAATAATAATAGCAAAGTCTATGCATAAGAACGTTCCAACCTCTCTCTATTATAAAATTCGTCATTCCCGTGGAAAGAAAGAAACAACCTAGACATTTATTTTTAAATGGACACAATCGGCTATGAGTGACTTAAACATGCAAAAAGTCAAAAGAATGTTTCATATATTTCTATTTTATACTTCTTTAATATACTTTATATTTTAATAATATGCGCATACCTAAAACACTTGCATTAGCTTTAAGTTTTCACCGCAAATTTAGCCCTTCCATGATTCCATCTTCCTAACCCAAAATTTGCAATAATCTTAATTTCAATTAAATCTAAAGAACTGGTCGAATCTCCAGATAAAAAAACTTTCTGAAAAAACAATAATCAGGAGGAAACAAAAAGGAGATATGATTAATTGCTGCAGTAACTTACCGCTCTGTGGGGGCGAACTTTCAACTCTCAATGCCATACAACTAGAGCTGTCAACAAAATAAAAAAAAATACGTTCTGCCGTTACATTATTGAATAACGGAACGAATAACAGAAGGGAAATGTTTTTCGTTAACTAAACGGAACAGAAAACGAAATAGACCGGCATGTATGACACATAAACATAGCGGTAAACGTAATAGGGTGTTCTGTTTTCGTTATTTCGTTTTCGCGTATAATATACTACGAGTTTAGAATTATGGCTCCGTTTGGATAGATGTGGGAAGAAGGGAAGAAGGGAAGAAGTGGGCAAAAGTATTGAGAAGTGTGTAACTTTGTAAAGAGTTTGGATTGTTTATAATAAATTTGGGTCTTCTTCCTTCTTCCTTCTTCCAACTCCATCCAAACAAGACCTATTTTAATAACAGAGAGTGGACAGAGATAACGAGAGACGCCTCGAGTCTTCTTCTCTATTCCGTCTCTCCCACATCACTATTCCCTCAAGAAAAATCAGAAAAAGAAAAGAAAAAAACAGAGAAAAATAAAAAAAATCCAAGTCTCCGTGGAAACCTTCTCGGCGACTTGAGCACCGCCTCCGTGGAAACTCTACCTATGGCTACTCCTTCGTCTAGGTCGCCTCTCCGCTGGGTGCTTCCGTCTCCGCCACCATCGATGACATGTTATAGATGGAGAGAGGTTTGCCGGACTGGACGATCAAGAAAGGGGCAAACTGGAGTAGATCTCGGATTGTGGTGTGCTAGGAAGGCCATGTTCTAGATCCAGTTTTGAGCTCCAATTTGGAAAATGACAGAGGTGATTTATTAGGGATAAGACCAAGTGTAAATTCATTTTTTGTCAATTTTTGAACTAAGAAGTTTAAATTTGTCATTTATTGTCCCTTTTCTGAGAATTTGATAAAAGTATTTTTTTCACTACTAGAATACTATCATTAACTAGTTTGACATCCTAAAACACAGATTTATTTGTCTGTTTCTATCGAATCTGTGGCTATTTGAAATTTGTATTGTTGTTGGCAAATGTAATTGATTTTTGTATTGATTTGAAATTTGTATTGTTGTTGGCGAACATATACACGTTAAATCGTTTAAATAAATGAAACGATTAACGTAATTAATTTTTGTGTCGTTTCATAAACGATGTGGTTAACGGTAAATTAAGCTATGACGTTTAATTAAACAAAACGATAACGTTCACAATTATTTCTGTAATCGTTAGCCACTTTTGACAGCTCTACGGGAATTGCTTCATGCACTCCCCGAATTTAGAGATCCACTCCCTCTTGACGAAAATACCCATGACGTCCAAATTAAATTGTGAATTGAAAGATGTAAATTAGAGGAATGCAAAGGGTATTTTAGTCCACAAAGGAGTAGATCTCTAATTTGGAGGCGTGTATAAAGCAATTCCCCAACTCTACATACAAGTGAACCCATGTCAACAGAAAATTCAACAATATTAATTCTCTGTTCTCTGGGTGCGTTTGGATAGGTGTGGGAAGAAGGGAAGAAGTGGGAAGAAGTATTAGAAAGTGTGTAACTTTGTGAAGAGTTTGGATTGTTTATAATTTTTTTTTCTTCTTCTTTCTTCTTTTTCTTCTTTCTTTCAACGATCCAAATGCACCCTCTGAGTTTTCCCTGAATTTCTAACAAGGCATATTTTGCGATTGTCTGTGATTCAAACTCTATAGCCTAATATGAAGCAGGTGCGAAATAAGTGGCGCTGCACTGAGTGCAGGTAATTAATACTTTGGTCTTTTAATTTTCAGTTGAAGAACTTTCAGTTTTTTTACATAAAGGCGAATATAATAATTCGGATTGTCATATATCGTCTAATTTTATGGGGTACGTACCATACCGATTTTTTTTTTTTTTTTGACAGGCCTAGGTACCATACCGAATGTGAAGTGATCAGTGTATTATTATTGAAATAAGAGTGAAATAATAATAAAACAATCCAAAATAAACTCAACTTTTGGGACTGGTCTGACACGTTTACCCCAGCGCACCTTGAAACAAATCATGTACACTTTTGTCTTTTACCAAACTAAGAAAATAAATATGCGTATTACAAGCCTAGCAAATAAAAAACAGCTTCTTCTAGTTGTTAATTTTTTTCACAAAATTAACTTTTCATTTATTGAATAAATCACGTCTTCTAGCGCTGCTTTTCTTGTCAGAGAAATATCGTTTCAAATGCTCGAACACAAAAATAAAGCATTCCTCACAATACACAATTTTAACATTTTCTTTTCCAAAGTCGATTAACTAACAGATAAATAGCGCATGTGACAATTTCTACTTCTCTAGTATCGAGATAGATTAATATGATCAACTGCAAAAGTGCAAATGAAATTCGAGCATATCAGCTGGTCGAACGGTTTAAAGAAAATCTGAAGAACAACAGTTCGGATTAATTTCTTCAAATAATAGAAAGTACATTATGAGTCTGAATTCTGTACAGAAAATTTTGTGAGGACCGGAATAGATAATATACCGCTAATTCATGCCATAATTAGCTATGGTAGGTTATATTTAGGCCCTGATCAAAATATTTTTAATGCGGAATTTCATTTCATTTCAATTGATTTCACATGATTTCGTTGGATCTAATTTTATGAAAATTCTAACCAAATGACACCAAATCCATTTATTTTGATCAAGAATATTCCAACGAAATGAAATTCCATGTTAAAAAAATTAATAGGATTTCGATCAGGGGCTACATGGTATGCATTAGATCCATTGTTAATCTACTTCATTACAGAAACTCCATCTGTATCAGTTTCTCATGAAATTGCGTTGACAAATTAGTACTTGCTCGATTTGAGGATTGGTGAGCGGTGTCCTTTGTTGATCTATTCAGAAGCTTCAACTAATTTCAGAGAATTGATTATTTATATGTTTCGATCTTTCTTGGGTCGTATAGTGTATCACTGCATCTAACTTCTGTAAAAGTCTGAGAACTGAGTTAGAAGGTACTACAGTGCTGGCTGAACTTTATAACTGCTTAAGTAAACTTTTTTTCTGCTACTTTTTTCAAAAAGAAATGTAAGACCTTACTATTCAAAATCAGACCTTCTTATGGAAAGAAAATGAGCCACTTTCACAACAAAGAGCTCCCTGATAATGCAATCACTTGATTTAGTCCATTCTTTTCCATCAGACAGCTGGATTTAAAATAGTAGGTTCCAAATATTCTTTAAAAATAACAAATATGTTTCTTAGATGAGGTTCTTTAATGTTTAAAATGCCACTCCTAGATGTCTACATATGTTTGGGACGTTGCAAATGAAAAGCTTCTTGCATATTAAAAATAAAATCAACTTTTAAGATAGATGGATTTATACATTTTCCACTCCTCAATTACACTTTTGATATGAGCAAGCTTGATTGCAAGTCCAGAACGACAGCAGGCATGAAAAGTTGAAAGCTTAGTAAAATCCTTCTGAGGTTGACAAAAATTGCCCCAGTATGCAGTACTCACATACTGTACCTTCAATTGAAACTTTGAAACCAATTCATGCTTGATCTTATCATAAACAGTTTGTTCATTTGTCGTGGGAAATCTTTTTCTGGCTTCGCGCCAGTACTTGAGCACCTCAATATTCTTTCTGGTTGGTTTCGCAAAAACTAAACCTGTGTTTGGCATGTTGTTGTGATCCTCAGGATTTCCGTAAAATACGTCAGTAGCTAATGTCAGATCAGCATAGATGCTGATGTGGCGGAAGGGATTACGGAACCACATTGCATCCACATCCTGTGATGCAAAAAATAAATAAATAAAATAAAAAATCGGTAGTGTGTTCATTCTTTCAATTCAAGACAATTTTTGATATCAAAACAGTACCATTGGTATGTAAAATATCCTCAAAATCCTTATACATATTTCTGTGTTTTATTGTGTCAACTATGAATATTCGAAAAATATTCCCAAAACCTTCATACATTATTTTCACTTGTTATTAAGTAACTTTACAAAGACTTTGGTAACAGAAGGCCTGACTGGCAATTAGTTCCCCCATTTATCAGCCCTGAGTAGTATTGCCTTAAACTCATTTTCATAAGTGGAATTCCCCATGCCTTTTGGACCCAATGCATTTTCTCCTTGTCTTATTGAGTTAACTTAGTAATTTGCATTAACTGAGCATGAAACAATATAAAGTCACTCGAGTTTGTAGTTTTGTACAGTAGAACTTTGATCCTTCCAATTTAAAAGACAACTTGATTCAGGTTAAAATTACTAACCACTATACAATTATGCTTAATTGTGAGAAATAAATTAATCTCCATACCGTGAAAAGAAAACTGTATCCCTGCTCCAGTATAAATTGCCACAGCCTGACCTTGCTCCAGACAAGGTCTAGATAGTCTTTACTCAGGTATGCCTTCTCTGAGCTCAAGTCACTGCCGATTTGTTCGTGCAAATAGCAGAGGCGGTGCACTGAGCTGCATTTCTCGAATGCTTTTTGATCCATCGCCACAATAATTAGGTGATCAAGAAGGTGTTCAATGTTATCTCCATTGTGAAAACTCTCAAGAAAAAGATCAAGCATCGAATTTGGAGCAGCAAAAGCCTCATTGACCTCAGTTAAAATCACAATCTTGTCATCTGTGGCTGCTTTCTGTAGCATCGAGGCAAAATTGTCTTCGCTGGACTCCTAACATTAAGTGTAATTAAAGGAAAATTAGGAATTTGCCACAAATTGATACTAGATTGTAGATAACCCGGGTGAATATATAGGTTAAATACATTAAAAGACCAAAATTATTGGATATAACAAAAATATATAGATCACATTCAAAACAACATGACTCTGATGTTTTGTTTCTAAGTTCTAACAATGAATTTCTCAAAGACCAAATATATTTGCTAGTCCTTAAAGAATTAAAGATAGCTAGAACATACAAAAAGCAAAAGAAGTATGTTTTATTAACTTGAACTTCTTGGGTATGAAGAACTTTACTGGTCTGTAGTTTTGGCATCTCTTCAGCTGTCCTACTCAGTTTTTCGGCACCATGCTCATCTCTTGCAACTCTGTCAATGAATTTTGTGCTTGGTTGAGTGAACACATACACCACTAGAATAGAAGCTAGGAAAGTTGTACCGATAGCATATTGAATTATTGGTCTTTTGGTCTTGTTAATGCTCTCGCTTGTCATCTTTTTGTAATCAAAAGGCCAGTGTATTTTTCAGTGCTTGCTTTTGTTTGTAAAAGCAGAGAGAGAGAGAAAAAGAGGATGCAGAGGGGATGGAGGGTCAAAAAAAATGCAATGTTCTCCTCAATAAGAGGAGAAACAGAAAGTGGTTCAGTAGTTCAGAAAAGATTTAAGGTCAAATAATTAAAATATATGAAAATTTTCTTTCTAATGTGCAAAATATCCTTGGATGGTATGCTAGATTAAAAATAAGTGGGCTAGCTGGTTATTGGGTTCATGGATAATATTTGTCCGTACTGATTTGAGAACTGTCCTTTTTAGCTTATCCCAAACGAAATGACTGACCACAGATGATATGCAATATGTATAATTGATTTCAGTAATATTTTTATTTTTAATTACAGATCAATGGTTTAGATAGGATCTCATTTGCATAACTACTCCTTGCATTCATGTCATTCAATTGATTTTGGTGATATGAGATCTAGATTTTTATGAACCGTCCGATATTACGTAAATGACTCATCGCTTACTACCCTCGAGACGCCTAAATATACTTGCTTTTTATTGCATTCAGTAAAGTGGCAAATGGTTTTATAACAGAAATTATAAGTACCATTGGCAAATATATCATTCCAGCTATCACTAAATACAAATTAAACAAATACAGCAAATAAGGTGAACATATAAATGATCTAAGTGAACACTTACAAACAAATAAGTGTTGTCATCACTTGTTCAGAAGTTTAAATGCATATTCAACTTATTTTATTGAACTTATTTGTTTGTATGTGTTCACTTAGATCGTCTATATGTTCACTTTGTTTGCTGTATATGTTCACTTTATATTTAGCGATGGCATGGATGGCAAAACTGCAGATGGCAGTAATCAATTTCTGTTTTATAACGTCCTCAAAAGTTTTCACATATTTGGGGTGGAGTTGGAATTGCTATCTGAAGAGGTATGATCTTGTACTATTAACTATAAATTCTTGTTGTTTGGTTTTGAATTTTTTTTATTTGTTGGTTGGAATTGGATGTTAGAATTTTTTGTTCTAATAGTTATGGTGTGATAAATATATACCCAAAAATTTCTCAAAACATTATATTGTGGGCCAATTCGGAATAGATCCGAATCAATATATATTTTTTTATTTCGGTTCTTAAAAATAACTCATCGAACTTCAATATTTATGCATAATATATATTTTAAAATATTATTTTGAATTCATATTTGATATTATTACAACATGAAACAGCAAACACAATTTGGTTCTTCGGAAAATTTTAATCAGTAATAATATTAGTTGTACTAGATATCTATATAATAAATTGAATATATGTAAATATAATAAGGTCCGTATTTGGGTCGACTAAATTAGTATTAAATCTTATTGACCATACTGCTTATTCAAATAACGTTAAAATTGATAAAAAAAAAATTCAATTGATAATCATATTTCTAATATAACTTAATATATTTTAAAACTTATTTACATTCTTTTGATTTGGTCCAAATGAAATCCGGTTTGTTTTTTTTTTCTTTTGGATTAAAATTGGATCTATGTAGTTGAGCCAAAGCAGCAGCTCTTCATATGGTTGAGCAAAAGCTGACAATTGTTAATTTTTGGGATTTTTTTTTTTTAAATGTACTGCGGCTGACGAATAAGAAAGGTCCAGCTTATGGAGTAGTTCAACTACATTTTTGCGTTAGGTACGCTACCAATTTGAATATTTATATTTCAGCTAATTAATTACTTCTGACAGACCTGTTGAACTGCTGGATTACGTGCAGAATCAACCAATCATAATTTTTAATTTCACGTGCAGTTTAATATTTCTTTTACCTACCACATTAGCTTCCTGAAGTAATAGACTTCTCGTCACCTAATATATTTATATTCATATATATTTTATATTTTGTAATTGATTGGTTAATTACTTAAATTTTTGGACATCCCATTGACATCATGTATGTATATTTTACAAAATTTTACATTTTTCTGAAATTTTTTAATATTTTTTTGGTATTTTACAAAATTCTTAATCTAAATAATTTTGGATCATTAAAAAACTATGATTTTTAAAAATCTAAAAAAAATAGTAAAAAAATTCAGAAAAATGTAAAATTTGGTCTCCAACAAAATTTCAATATGGAGAACACATTAAATGATTAGAATCGACTGTTAGATCGTAGCTGACAGTCTTAGTCTACCTCAATGTCAGAACGTCATGCTAAAGATTCTGTACAGTGTACATTACGAATTTAGCTCCAAATTACTAAAAATAATGATGATGATGATGATGATGATGATGATGATGATAACAAAATGCATTGACTGTAATCATCAATCATCACCCAATCACAGGAAAATTACAGAAATACCTATATATTTATCATATTTGCACTTTTTTTTCCGCTGGGAGTTGGGGGTTTGGGCGGGCTTGCCGAGCGAAATTTAATCAAATGCAAAGTTTTGTTATGCAAAAAAAAAAAAAAAAAGATAGTTTATTTTTAGCTCTTTTTAACGTGGAAAGCAGGGAAGTTAAATTATAGGAAATTTCCTCATAATAATTAGCAGAGCTTCTATTTATTAGAAAACAAAAAGAAAAAAAAAGGCTCTGTGTCAGAACAAACCAGCTGGATCGGTCTACCTCTACGTTTCCTTTTCTTCGTACTTTCTTCCTTTTAAAGTGGTGTAAACTCGCGTCTATTTATGAAATAATTAATCAATTCTTAGTGATCTACTGATCTTAGAAGTTATAAGAAGTATCAATTAGAAAGAACTTTTTTTTTCTAATAATTAATGGAAGTACATAATTGTCAATGAAGTGTTAGTGCACTTTAATTCGTCAACGAATTGTACTATTAAAAAGCGACAAGAAATCTATCGACATCAAAAAAAATAAAAAATAAAAAATCGACCACAACATGACTTCACAAACCAAGCTATAGTTTCTTCTTTCGATGATCCTACAAACAATCAAGTTCTAGTCACCAATATTGGGCAACATGATAGAAGGGAATCATAAATGGGCAATATTAATTTGAATGCACAAATTAAGTAGGAATCGATTCACCAGGACAAGTGAAATCATTAATTTGTGGTCGTTCAGCTTTCCTGTCATAATTTCAACTGAATTCTTTAATTTTTCATGTAAACGTTCGCCAACTTTTCTTATGACAATAATTTTACAGAATTTTCAATAAATCATTATTCGATTGATTCATTAAAAACTATAGTAGCACTTTTTTCAGTATAACGTAGATCGAATCATTATCCACGTCACAATGAGTTTGAAAGCTTCATTTTTTTTTTCTTTTTACTTAACAACCCGAATTAAGTAGTTGACTAATACATTACAAACAAATTGTTCGTAATTGACAAAGTTTACAGAGTAACCGAACTTCAAATATATATCATATATATTCTTTTCTGGGAACACATTACAGGTATTATTTTCATTTACCCTTTTTCCTTCATGGGAACACATTACAATGCTTAATTTTTAAACCCATATAAGACCCCAAATTAGAGGAAGAGAGGTATTATTTTCATTTACCTTTTTTCCTTCATGGAAATACATTACAATGCTTAATTTTTAAGCCCATATAAGTCCCCAAATTAGAGGAAAGAGAGGTATTATTTTCATTAACCTTTTTTCCTTCATGGGAACACATTACAATGCTTTAACTGAACTCTACAAATAAAATGCTTGTTGCATACTAAAAGAACTTAATTAAATCTTAAGATTGACGGATTTATATATTTTCCACTCCTCAGTGACACCCTTGATAAGAGCAAACTTCATTTCAAGTCCAACAAGGCAGCAGGCATGAAAAACCGAAATCTTACTGAAGTCCTTCCGAGGTTGACAAAAATTGCCCCAGTATTCCGTACTCACATACTGTACCTTCAAATCAAACTTTGAAACCAATTCATACTTGATTAAGTCATAAACAGCTTGCTCATGCAATGTGGGAAACCTTTTTCTGGCTTCACGCCAGTACTTCATCACCTCAATATTTTTTCTGGTAGGTTTTGCAAACACCAAACCTGTATTGGGATTGTTACTGTGATCCTCAGGGTTTCCATAGAAGTTGTCAGCAGCTATTGTCATGTCAGCATAGAAACTGATGTGGCGGAAGGGATCACGGAACCACATTGCATCCACATCCTGTGCAAAAATAAAATTTTTTCTTAAAATATTAAGATGCTAGCGCTGGAATTTTTACGGAAAATAGGGCTATAATTTTAAAGCAATTAAAGGCATTAACCCTGGAATTAAGGGGGAATTAAATTTTGATTCAAAGAAAATTTAAAGGAAAAACTAGCGTTTAGGGCTGTCAATTGGTACAGTATAGTACGGTAGAAGATATTTTCATATCCGCACCCGTTGAAATTTTTTTACCCATATCGTACCCGTACCTGACAAAAAATAACTTTACCCGCACCCTATAAGTACCCGTTAAGAATTAACGGTAAGGGTAGAGTAGGGTAATGGTACATAATGGGTAATAAGAATATTATTAACTTAATAAAAATTCTATAATGTGCTAAATAAATAGCATCAAGTAAATATACAAAAAAAGTACAATATTTAGATAATACTTTACATATAACAAAAATCATGAAATTTATTCTCATGTCAATTAACGTTAAAAAATCTATATAACTAATTATAATATAATAGAGTGCAAATTAATTTTTCCATCAACATAAATAAATTTCAATGAATATCAAAACCAATATCATATCTTGCGAAACATACTAATTACATGATTATATATTACATATATGTTTGTAAAATTTTACCCGTTAGTCTAACAAAAATAAAATTTTATCCATACCTGTCTTATTGAATGCGGTACGGATAGGGTAAATGGATAAACGGATTTCATTGATAGTCATATACTAGCGCTGAGGTTTTAAAGGAAATAGAGCTGAAATTTTAAGGAGATTAAAGGAAAGAGAACTGGAATTAAGGGGATTAAATTTTGATGAAACGAAATCAATGGATGATTCAATATATTGTCGTGGCATAAATCTAAATCTAATTATTTCTAAATTTTAGATTTACATTTTCGATATAGATTTAGCTTTAGATTTTTATTAGTTTTCCTTTTATCACCATGCCTAGATAAAATATTCCCAAAACCTTCATACAGTTTCTCCTATTTATCAAGTTTTTTTTTTTTTGAAGATAATAATTTTTTTTAAGATATTATCAAGTATTTTTATAATGCGTGTGACTGTGTGTTGTGATCATCGAATATATATGAGGGATCAGAATCATTTGAGATATAATACAATAGAGTTTTCAATAATTTGTTAAATATAAGTAAAGTAAGGCAGCAGCACCATTTCTATATTAAATAGAAGTTAGAAATTAACCAGCAAACATCTTTGACTCATTTCCAGTTCGGGTTCTCACAACCATAAATAAATATCGATATGATTATGATTAATCATGAGAAGTAAAGTTTTTCTTCGTACCGTGAAAAGAAAATTATATCCTTGCTCCAGTGTAAATTGCCACAGCCTGACCTTGCTCCACACGAGATCTACATAGTCTTTACTCATGTATACCTTCTCTGAGCTCAAGTCACTGCCTGGTTGTTCATTCAAATAGCAGTAACGATGCACCGACTGACATTTCTCGAACGCCGTTTGATCCATCGCCACAATAATAAGATGATCAAGATGGTGCGCGATGTTATCTCCATTGTGGAAACTTTCGAGGAAGAGATCAAGCATTGAATTTGGAGCCGCAAATGCCGCATTGACATCAGTTAAAATTACTCTCTTATCATCTGTCGCTGCTTTTTGTAACAGCAAAGCAAAATTGTCATCGTGCCACTCCTATTAAGTGAAATTAAAGAAACATTAAGATATTTTCCTCAGTTCTTAAATCATTTGTAGAAGGTAACATGACTATATAAGTAAAACAGATTATACAAAAAATAAGTTAATGAAGATATTCATAACGCAGTGAAGAACATCAACACTACTTCAATTTTGAGATGAGTTTGAACAAATATGTTTTTTTGGAGATAAATTGGAGGTCTAAGCCACCCAATTTATTTTTAAATTAAATTTCTATGAAAGATTCCTCAGCTGGGTTTCGAATCTACGACATTTCACTCAAGGAGTTAAGGTGCATTTCTCTTTGTCACTAAACTAAGAGCTGGTTCTCATTTGAACAAATATGTTGTTTATACTTTTTCGAGAACAAAAGAGAAAACGTTCAAAAGGAAAAGAATTAGAGGAAAATTAGTGGTAGCTAGAAAGTTGAACTACTTGTGGAGGAACCAAAATCTTGGTGTGAAGTTTCTCCATATCTTCAGTCGTGCTTTCTTTTGCACTAAGACAATCACTTCTAAGTCCGTCTGTGGATCTTTCGCTAGCTGGATAAAACACACGCACTAATAGAACAGCAGCAAGAATCATTGTACCAATAACGTAGTAAAATACTGGTCCTTTTCTCTTCTCCATGCTCTCGCTAGACCTCATGTCCTTTCAAAAATGGAATTGTATTTATGTGCTTGTTCGGTATGTTTGTGTCCGAGAGAGAGATATAAGAAGGTGAATTATTAATTTTTATAATACGAACAACATATGGATCGAACACTTGAAAAGAGAGAAGGTCTTTGTTTCATATCGTATTAATTAGGAAAAAGAAAACTAAACTTATTTTTGCATAGTTTATAAAGAAAATTATAAAACGAAATTCACGCCGCGCAGAACCTTATATTATTTAACAAGTTTTTCAGTGATTGGATTTTATTTATAAGTCAACAATTGGCTGGAAAAAAAAATAAGTAAAAAGAAACTGTCATAATCGCGCTTTTTTTCCCGAATATAATTCAAATTTAGCTTTCAACGGGTAAATTAAGATGAATGATGTTGTTTTATTTCAAAAAAAATATGCATTCATAACAAAAAAAAAACTTGTAAACTACTAAGTTCGTTTTGTTTGCATAAAAAAATCAAAGTTAATTTGATCGAGAACAAAGATGGAAAATTTAATTAATTGTGCAAAACCTCTATCTTTATCTCTACTATTATAAAAGCACGGATGAGGAGATGTTACACGCTAGATCTAGCATGTAAACATGTATTTATGTCATTCGATCGATTTGATCTGTGATACGAAATAATAATATATTTTGATTTTCCGTCTAATAAAGAGAAAAATTAAATAACATATCTATTTGTATCAATGCTAGATTAAACAATATATTTTCGGATGTTATAGGTACAATCTCAAGATTTACCATCATGTCCAAAAACGAAAACGACGTTGGGAAGCGTCTTTCCGTTTTTGCGCCTCTTTCACTTTCACTCCCCTCCCCACGTTTACTTCCGCTCATCTCTCCATTCCAGCGCCTCTCTTTCACTTTCGCTCCCCTCTCCACTCCAGCGCCTCTCTTTCACTTCCGTTTTTGGAACTTGCGTCTCTTCCGCCTCACTTTCGTAACCTCCTCTCTGATTCGTGTAATAAGATGATCCCTTATATGATTATATTAAGGTGATCCCTTCTTTTGCCTAATTGAACAATTATGCTTATAAGTTGATTCCTTATTACATTCTTATAAATGCACTAATAAGGTGAACTTTTGTTCCATCTAATTGATCATGCTTATAAGATTATCACTTATTATATCTGATAAAATTTTATAAGATAATCCCTTATTATAACAATCTGATCATTTGTATTTATAAAATGGTCACTTATTATATCTAATATATGCACTTATAAGAAGATCCTTTCTTGTGATAAGCTTATCATTTACGCTTATTAGTTGATAACTTATTACAACATCTTTAGGACTAATACAGACGATTTAGAAAACAGAGAGGAAGCAGATGGAGGAAGGGAGGTCGGAGGGAGAAAGTCTGGAGGGAGGAATGGAGGTTGGAGGGAAGAAGGCCGAAGGTCGGAAGGAGGAAGTCCCGAGGAAGGAAGGGAGGCTGGAGGAAGGAAGACCGGAGGGAGGAATGGAGGTTGGAGGGAAGAAGGCCGAAAGTTAGAAGGAGGAAGTCCGGAGGAAGGAAGGGAGGCTGGAGGAAGGAAGACCGGAGGGAGGAAGGAAGGTCGAAGATCGGAGGGAGGAGGCTAGAGGCCGGAGGAAGAAAGGGAGGCTAAAGGGGGGAAGGAGGAAGGGAGGTCGGAGGGAGGAAGTCCGGAAATCGGAGGCAGAAGTTCGGAGGGAGGAAGGTCGGAGGAAGGAGGTCAAAGGTCGAAAGTTAGAGGTCAAATGTCGGAGGTCGGAGTCAGAAGAAGGAAGGGAGAAAGGTCGGAATCATGTTTACACTCTTACTTACGGAATGAGGAGAAAGGAGATTAGAAGAGATGATACAGGATGGTATCTAGGGGGATTGCTTGAAGCAATTCTCATATATTTTTATTATTTAACATTATTTTAATTTTTATTATAATTGAGTTATTTAGAATCTTAATGGAAGAGTGTAAACATGAGTAAGGTAGGGTAGGATGACGAACGAAAACATGTTCTGGTATTAATGTATAATAAGTAATATGCACATCATATGGTATTTCTAAGAGAGAAGACAAGTACATATTAATTTATTGGATGCATTTAATAAGTGCATATTACTTCAACCGATTAACTTAATGTCTGTTCTCTATCTCACTATGAGGAGACTCGGGAATTTTTTTTTTTTTTTTTGTCGAACAAATTCGTTGTTAGTTGTGACTTGTGAACCTCATCTTTCAATTATTTTAACTAATGATACTATTTAAAATATACTGGTGATAAAATCCCAGAGGCAACCAGTCCTTTTTGTGGGATTTTGGCATATGTAATGTAAGTATGTAACCATGCAATGTTCAAGTTTCGCTAATTTGGTAAATTATGTATTTTAATAGGCTTTGTTTATTGGAAAAGATTATACGATATTCCCAACAGGCATGGCCCGCATCACCTGCTATGCTTATTGACAGAATGGGCCCACAACAATCCAGACATAGGATTTGGGTTAAAGCGTTTCCTTGTCAATCAAACATCGCGGTAGTTCATTTTTAAAATTGACTGACGTAAATACAGTGGTTTTATAATTAGGTCTAGGCCTGGCAAACGTGCCAAACGATCACGGAACACCCCATTTTCGTTTTCGTACCGTTTCAGAAACGGAATCAAAGTAGCTGTTTCGTTTCCGTTCCGTTTTTGAAACGGTAGTGAAAATTTGTGTCACATTCCATTTCGTTGCTGTTTTCCACTGTAATTTCTTATTTTTCTGTCCCATTTCAGCAAAATGATATAATTATCTGTTCCGTTTCCGTTTCGTTTTTTGAAACGACAACGAAAATTGGTGCCACATTCCGTTTCGGTTCTGAAAACGAAACGGCATCACGTTTTTATTTTCCGTTTTGACAGGCCTAATTAGGTCTGGAATCTGGATTGATCACATATCCCTGACAGTGTAATATTATTTGAAATGAAAATTGTCATTTTTTATAAGTTTCACTAGAGATGGTATATATTTTGCTAACTTTTATCAAGTCAAAATGATAAAAATAAATTACAGAAAAAGTGAGCAAAAATGACAACGAAGATATGTGCAAAGTCCTTTAACGAATGTATTTAGTAGTACTAACTTTCCAAAGTCACAATAATAAAGATAGAAAAATGTGCCAATATGCAATTTCAGATTTGAATTGATTGCAAGAAGACCTGATCTGAAAAAAGTCCAGCTGGATACATTTTATTTTGAAATTGTACTTTCTTGTATACAAAAAATAAAAAAATAATAATAATGACAAAGAGAAAAAGACAAGAAAAAAATTGAAGCGGCGGTAGGAGATTACTAAGCTGCTAATTGCTAACTAATATACAAATATTTTAAGTATACAGAATTTTATTTTAAGGAATAGAAACAATCACTTCAAAAGTTAACCTATATGGAAAAAAATGTAAGTTCTGCTATTCAGCTCCGCTTTTGCATATGTACTCTTAACAAAAATTCTGGACATAATACTCTTAAATGTAAACATTGCAGCATATGTGCACAGCTCGTCAATGAATGCATATTCCAGGAACTTTCCACTGGAATTTCTTTCCTTTCCTCTCCTCCAGGGAAAAGGATTTATAATACTTCCAACTGTTCAAAACATTTTTCAAATCATTTACTTTGCTTCCAAGTCCGACACAGCAATTTGCATGCATTGTGCAAATTTTGTCAAAATCATGGCTGAGCTGACAGAACCCACCGCAATAGGCAGTGTTTAAAAATTGTAACTTCACTCCAAATTTTTCAGTGTAATTTTTCTTGATTTGGTTGAACACATTTTGTTCGTGCATTCCAGGGAAATCATCTCTAGCATTGTGCCAACTGCGATAAAATTGGATTGTTGTATTGCAAGACCGAGCATAAAGTAAGCCACCATTTGGGAAATTTGATAAGCTATCTTCGTCTCCAATAAAGAAGTCGCTGGAGATTGCAATGTGGGATGTTATGGCAATGTGGCGCAAAGGATTTCTGAACCACATTATATCCACATCCTGCAAAAGAAAGAATTGGATTTTTAAATCAGACTAATGCTATAATTCATGCTACAAATGTTAGGGGATTACGGCAAGTAGTAGTATTGCTAGATTATTTACTATTTAGTCAGGTACTTTTTCTGATACCAAAGTGGACAAGTGATACTGTTTGAATTTGATTTGAGTCAGTTTTGGAGTTTCTGTCAGCATTAGTCCATCTTATAAGAGTTCTAGCATCTAGCCCATAACAGTATATTAGATAATTGGTATATCTAAATTTTGGTTATTTGGCTTGAACATGATTTTATTTTAGATGCAATCCTCAAATTATGGATCAGATTATAGTTCAATGAAAGACTGCCTGAATATTTAGCAGAGTGAAAAGATCAGCGCCGTTGGTACTAATGATTCTACTTGCTGGTATTTGTATATCTTCAGTAAAAACATGAAAAGTCAACAACCAAAGACAAAGAGAAGTATATACCTACCGTGAATAGAAAGTTGTATCCAAGCTCTAAAATGCTGAGCTGGAAACCATTGCGGCCCCACATCATCTCAAGGTAATCTTTTGTCATAAAGAATTTCTCGCTTGTGTAATTCACCCCTTTTGTCTCCAGAAAGTAGCAATAGAAATGCACCTCCTTACATCTTTGGTATGCCTTTGGGTCCATTGCAACAATCACTAGATGGTTCAGAAGATGTTCAATTTGTTCACCTACGTGAAAGCTCTCAAGAAATAAGTCAAGAAGTGAGCCTGGCCGTGCAAATGGCTCGTTCAGAGAGGTTATGATGACAGTGTTATCATCCATTGCAGCTTTTCTTAAGAGGACAGATAATTCCTGGCGTGCTTTAATCTGCATATTTACATGAGATACGTTAGTAATAAATCCTATTCAGTGGCTATTCCAGATTTCTGTACCTATTACCAGTTCTTCACTTTTGTGCTATATAGGTACCACAAAACCAAAGCCAGTAGTGGTATATGTCTGATCAGTGGTGGAGCCAGGATTAACTATAGCGGGGACCAAAGTTTAACTGTCGGTGAATTGAGACTTATCTGACACCAGGAAATGGGGCGGGAAAGATGGATCGTAGTCTATTCGGTGGCTTTTTCAGATATCTGTACCGATTACCAGTTCTTAACTTTTGTGCTATATAGGTACCACAAAACCAAAGCCAGTAGTGGTATATGTCTGATCAGTGGCGGAGCTGGGATTATACTATAGGTCCTAGTACTAGACTTAAATTAATAGGTATAACAAAGTCATAAATATAGTTTTGGCATTCATACACTAAAGTGCCAGTGTAATTTACAGGTGTAACAAAGTCAGAAACATAGTTTTGGTATGCATAGACTGAAGTACTGGTACAATCATCATCTGCAACTCTTCGTCCAAGTCCTGGAGATCGGTCTTCTGTTGGTTGTCTATCTATTATTTGCATTTGACAAGTCATTTGTATTTTATTCTTAATATATTATAATTAATAAATCCACTGTGATCAATTTTCGCACTTTTTGCTTTGCTGATCAAATCTATCTTTTTTTCTTAAATATTTTCATGGTAAGGACTAAGGAGCAAGGAGAAGATGATTCTAACTGGGCCTTTGAGAGTCAAGGAGATGCAGCTAGCCATGTAGAAATCCAAAAAGGCCCAATAAAGATCCAAAAGGAAGGAAACTCTATGGGAGTCTGAAAATTATTTCAAACAAGTAGCGGTACTTCACATTTTTTTTTCCCCCTTTCTGTTTAGGGGAAAAGATAATAAGCAGAAAGGCAAGGCAGCAACTTAGATTTTTTTTTTTCCAAATGCTTAGCTTATCTCTCAAAATTCATAAAAAAATAAATTTACAAATTCACCTCTTAGGATTCAGAAAACATCTTAATTGAACAAACACTTTATGTAGTTTAGGACTTTAGGTAAGGTAAGGTGCCAACCATTGCCCGAATAATTTTCTGGTAACTTATCCATCAATGTGCATGTGCCACATGCCCTGGTGTCAACTATTCTAAGATGGAGTGTGAAACGTGTACATAATAATTCGCACTTAAGACAAACATGGTTGATGCTTGAAGAACATGTGCGCATGTCTGAGTAAACAGGAGACAAAATTGTTTCTATCAATTAAAATCATTCCTTCTGGATAATACGCCTAAATGCAATTGCCAGGAAACGAAACAGTTCATATAGTTGAATTGTTGAATTTTCGAATATGGCTAGGCCTAATTTGACACCCTGAATTTCAAATCTTCCAAATGGACCAAAGGTGTAAAAGGTACAGGGAAAAGAAGATAGCATGACACAACTGTTATACAAATTTACCATAATTGTTAGTGTTAATCAATGGTTCTAGCAATCTACTCGAGTAAATTCAAAACATATATAATCAATATAAAACCTGTTGAATTTGAGCTCCTCTGTTTTATTGGACTCTCTAAGGTATTGTTTGATACCTTTTCAGCTGGCTGGTACTTCCAAGTTTTGGAAAATACAGCAAGATAAAAATAATAAAGACTCCCATCACATAGCTTCCCAAATTATAGTAAATTGAATATAAATTATATATATAAAAATAATCTAAAAGAATGAACAAACTATTTTAGACAACAAATAAATTGTACCTCTTTAGTCTGAGCCAACTGTTGTTCATTTATCTCCTTGAAGGATTGCATCTGAGCTCCATCTCTCCAAGAAGAAATTGGAGACCATCTCTCTCCTTTAGAGTTTGCTGTGGTGTAGAATATAATACATACAGCTGCCATGGCTGCCCCAAGTAGGAAGGAGATCAAGGATTGTAGAGGGCTTGTGTCACCCATCTTCTTAGGCAGAGAGAGAGAGAGAGGGAGAGAGAGGAGAAGTTTTGCCAGCTGCCTATTTTGGCAGCCTCTGTGTAATTAATTGGTCATAAAGAAAACAGGGAGTAGCTCATTCAAATTCAATAAACAAAAAGAAATGAATCAAGGACCTCTGTTTTTAATGAAACTCAGTCCTCTGAAATGATCAACTCTACATTGCTTGTTGAGTTGTTTCACTCTATGCTGAGAAGCTGAAGAGTTTGCTTTTCCAACTGTGCCGATGAAGAGATTTAAAGATATAAAAAAAATTTAAAATATATTCAATAAAATTACAGAAAAAATTTACTTCTCAAGGGTCTCATGATCAACTATAAAATTTTAATCACCTTGACAGCTTCTGTCAAGTCTTCGAAAAAAAAAAACTATAAAATTTTAAACAAGGTTTAGACAAATTTATTTCTAACATGTATAGTGCTAATTCAGATTAACGAATTTTTTAAAATATTACTTAGATTTAAAATTAAATAATTAATAAATAAAAATTCAGAATAAATGATAATTCATATATTCTAATAAAATTTGGATAAATTATTATTCTAAAATCCAAATTAACGTGCTACTTCAACTCATTAACCAAATGTATCTTGTAAAACAATTATGCAATATAAAGTTATGGATTTTTGAAAAAAAAAAGCAGCAGTAAAAACCAATTGAATTTCTTTTTTTTTTAGAACTAGATAGGGGCTATAAAACCAATTGAACTTTATTGGAACATTATAGATTGAAGAGTTTTTTTAACTAGCTCTTATTCTTTATTTAAATCTTCATTATTTAAATACGACCTATTAAAAAATCAATAGGAATTAAGATATGACTTATTTATGTTGCTATTCAAAATCTAATTAAACAATGCTGGTGTGAAATCTAATTCTAGATCATGCATAAAGAAACTTTTCTATGGGGTCGTTTGGATCGCTTAGGAATTTAGGGAATTTGGAGAAGTTGCAATTCCTAACAATAAATTTATTGTGAAGTGTGTAACTTTGTGAAGAGGTTGGTTTGTTTATAATCCGTTTATAAACGATCGAATTAATTTTCCATTGACCGAAACTTTTAGATTCTTTGGATTCTACTTGGATGATTCTAGAGGTACGCTATCCAACTTTGACTTATCTTTGGGCAAAGAAATTGGAACCTAGAAGCTATCTCTCTGTTACTCGTCCATTGTCCAACTTGCATTAATTGTGCCGACCATCTACGTCATATCGAGTCTGCACTGACTGCGGATATTGACCGTGCGATCAAGAACCGACAGTCCAGATCTAACTCTCATTTATAATTCGATGTTTTTAGTTTATTGGAGAATAGAAATAAGAAATTTCGGTTTGCGTGCTTATTTTTATTCTTGCGCAAAACAAATGGTATAAGAATAAAAAATTTGGACCCTTATTTCTATACTAACAAAATCATGGTATAAGAATAAGGAATAAGAATAAGCACGCAAATCGATTTATTCTTATTCTCTATTCACGGCTTATTCCGTTGCATCCAAACACACCCTAAATCTGTCGTGGATAATCATCATATTTGATCGAAAATTACCTACTATGGAATGTGACACAGACCTTGGTTTTTGTAGTAAAATAACTGAAGATGGAACACTTGCTCAATGACTATAGCTAGGCAATTGAGAGTTTGAGACTATATCTCGCGTGTTATTCAACTTGATAATCCCTAATCTAGCTCATAGGTTTCAACAAAGGATTTAGATCAAGAAGAGTAAGAATTTCTTTATTAATTTAATATATGGATCCTTTTGTTTACAGAATGTCTAACCCCCTTTCCCTATGGGAGGGGGTTCCTATTTATAACTATCTGGTGGTCCCTCATCACATTGGATCTTTTGTGGCCTCATCGTGTTCTCATCCTCTTTACTTGACTGCGGCAAGAAGGTCGTCATGACCTCCCTCAACCTCGACATGTTCTTTCCTCGCCTGTGGCCAACGTCCATCCGGGCGAGGATGAGTGCGAGGTTGAGTCGAGATCTCCTGAACGACTACTGCTTAAAGGTCACAGAACATCCTGCGGCCGTTGTGGAAAGGACATCCGTGCTCAGAAACCGTTTCCTCTAGGGGACCCACTGATGAGAGCTCCCTCTAACGGCTCCTGGGCCCCCTTCTGAGCGCAACGACCTCGGACCCGCCTTCATCATAACGACTCATGGGCTCCTTTCTCTGAAAAAAGGCCTTACACAAGGCTTATTAGGCCCACATTCTAATCTGACTATATCATTAGCCCTCGAGCTTCTGATAAATGCTTGCATTTTATCTGAAGCTCTTTATGGCAACTCCTAGGTGGCGTCATTGGGCTTCAGGCGATGTTTGAGCGATGTTTACTTATTGGTTAAATTCTTTGGAAGGAAGAAGACGACGGAACCTGTGAGGTCCTTATAGTCCGCAAGCCCTCAGAGGGTGTTTGCTGACATCCAAATTCATCCGCCGCGGTCGCACAGTAATGATGTTAATTAGTATCCGAACCCGCCAGGCGCAGTTGCACAATGAAGGTTGATATAGTCGAGCCCTCATACGAGGTTGGAAGAAATATTTGGTGAATTTAATAATATAAAGAAAGAAAGCGGGGGCCACAAGATCTTCTATAGGGATCCTACAAGATCTTCCCATCATTGCATCCTTTGGGGGGATCGAGTCGCGACGATTTGTCTTCTCGTTGGAATTTGAAAAAAGGGATAAAGTTCCCTTCTAGGCGGGAGAACCGAAGAGACGTGTCTTTTATATAGATTCCAAACCTTCATTTGTCTCTCTCTCTGTTTTCAGTACATTCTCTGTGCCCCTGCAAGTGTCTTCTTCTTCCCTTTGCTCTGGTGAACTTTTTATCGTTGTTTCTCTTCTCTCCTTCTTCTTCTGTCTTTGCCTGACGGCGACTACTGAATATTGGTATTAACCCTTTCCTCGTTTTTGCTATTCTTTCTATTACTTTTGTTTTTGTCATGGCCTTCTCGCCTGTTCTCACTATCGTTTTGCTTAAATCTTTTTTGTTGCTTAGCCCCGCCATGCCTAAGAAGGTTTTCAGGAGTTCAGACTCTAAGAAGATTAGGAGCAAGTTCCCAACGTCCAGAGGTTTCGAATCTAATCCTTGGATTGATTCAAAAATAATCAAGTTCAAAAGGAGTTTGGTTTTTGATGATCCAGAGGAGAGCGAATTGTATATAGAAGGAGCGGATAAATTGGATCGTCCCTTTGAAACTTCAAAGGGAAGGGTGCTCTTTGCCAGATCTGCATGGTGGGGAATACGCCTACCCTTGTCGCCGTTTCAATGCACACTTCTTAATATGGTAAAAATTCCTCCAGGCCAACTTCTTCCGGTTGCCTGGTGCTGCATCACTTCTTTCGAGCGTTTGCTTACGGTGAATTTTGCAGAGTTAGGTTTTAAGGCTAAGATTACCCCCACGGTAGGACTGTTTGGACATTACTTTAAATTTTGCCGTCATAATGAATTCTGCACCATCAGAACTGTGCACCGCGTGTTCGCCAATAAACCCAGAAAAATAGGTAACTGGGAAGAGAACTTCGCCTTCTGTCGAGGGACCCTGATGGATGGAATGGGCATCTGTTTGGATTGGAACATGACTTCCACTGGGTTCACCAAGGTAGAATTCCCAGAACCTACTGAGGATGAGCATGCCATAATATCCCATTTGAAGAGGACCTCTCAGGCGGGTTACCACTTGTGCTGGGATGGGGGGAGCCCTGTACCGGATGACCGCACCTTCGCTGAGTGCATCGAGCCTGATGATGGCGCAGACGAGGAGCTACCCCTGCAGCAACTTAACTATTCTCCTCCACCTGAAGAGGAAGGAGAAGGGTCGCCACCACCGATCGAGTCTCCCACTGCAAAAGCTCTTACTGTTGCAAAAGTTTCTCCTGCCAAGAAGGCGTCTGTTCCCGCCCCCAAAGCTTCTGCGATGTTTAAAATTGCTAAGGGGGGCGGCTCTAAGGGTTCTAAACCCGCTTCTTCTCGCATCTCTCAACATCCCAAAACCGCGCATTCATTAGAGAAAGCCCCCACGGATAGGGTGTTGGCCGCAGTAGGATCGGCGGCAAAGGAAACTAAAAAGAGGAAGCGTGTCGAAGGTTCGTCGAAACATTCCTCGCCTACTCCTCCAGACTTCCCTGGATCGTCTGTTGGTGATGAATTAGCGGTGCCTACTGCCCTGGGGCAATCATTTGAAAAGACATCTGGGAAGGCATCTGTTGGTGAGAAATCTGCGTCGGCTCACCCTTCCTCCTCCTCCCAGCGTCGCCTAACTACTCCGGATGATTCCTGGCGCGCAGCTCGCGTCAGGAAAATTTATGAAGATGAGAAGGTTTCTCTGCGCCTCCCTGGTATAGACATGGATCCTTCCAAGATTCAGGTTTTCACTCTTGTTTAGCTCGCCTAACCTCTTTTTTTTTTTCTCTTTTTTTTTTTTTTTTTTTTTTTTTTTTTGAAAAACTGACGAAGTTATTTCATTGCATAGGTGCCTCGTCTTGCTGCCTCCCTGCATCGTGTGTCCTTGGACCTATGTCCACAAATTAGTAATGCGCTTACTGGCCTATCAATGGAGGAGAAGTTCATGCGAATGCATTCTTTACTGATGGAGTTGGGATGTCTTCAGGCGAGCGTTCACGGTCATTCTCGCAACTTTGGAAGTGCTTGGATGAAGTCCTTATCTTCTTTGGCCGAAAGGAATGCCAAAATCGACAAGGAACTTCGCGTGCTTCGTGGAGAGCAAGAGTCGGATTGGGGCTTTAAGGTGGATCTGTCGCAATTCTCGTTTGCGAAGCGCGCTTCTGACGAAGACAAGGCTGAGATGACTGCGTTGTTTGAAAAATTTGTCGCCGCTCAAGACACTTTGTTGGTTCGCGCACAGGCTGCTGAAGCGGACAAAGATCTGATGTCCGAGACGCTGGGCCGTGCCTCCCGCGTTAATGTTGACCTTCAGAATCAGCTGTCTGCGGCGCAAATATCGCTGGACCAGCGTGACAAACAATTGGATAAGGCCAAAGAACTTATTCTCCAACGAGATGGGGCCATATCTGACTGGAAGAAAACGTGCGAGAAGGTAGCGCGCCAGGAGAAAGAACGGATAAATGAGTTGGCGAAGTTGAAGTCAACCAACGGGGCTTTGGAGCGGAAAACTGAGGAGCTGTTAAGCGAGCTTCAGAAGAAGGACCAAGAGTTGGCAGGTCTTGGTGAAGAGGTGTCTCAGATGAAGGCCGAAAGGAACCAACTGACATCTGAAAAGGATCAGCTAGCTTCTGAAAAAGCCCGGCTACATTCTGAGGTTATTCAGACCTCCTCGCTGCTGCAAGAATCTTCTGTTCGCCTTGCTGAGCTGCAAGCCGAGATAGAAAGGTTGAAGTCTCTTCCTGCCACTTCCAAAGGCAAAGAGATTTGCATTGATAAGGGTGAAGTCCGCTCTTCCCATGACTTTCTTCAGGCCTTCCTTCGATCCACAGGCGCCCAAGCTGCAGCTACCCGCCTTGTTTGCGGGAGTCTTCATTACATGTTGAAGTTGAAGTGTGATCAGTTGCGCCAGTACTATCCGTTCACCCGGGAGGAGTTTGGGATTATGGACCCTGCGCCAGAGCCGGACGTCGCTCTATCGCAGTGTCGCTGGGACGAAGAAAGTGGCGATCTCATTTGTCCAGACGAGGAAGGTGATCGAGTGGTCGAGCTAGGTATGGAAGTGACAAAACCTCTCTTGACTCCGCGCTACCCTTGGTCAAGCTCTGGCGCTGTTTGGCCCTCAGACATAACTCGTCCTTCGAGGGAGGAAATTGAAGCTGAAGACGACGAAGAGGGAGGATCGGACGAGGAGAGGTCTGCGGGGGTGAACACCTTTGGGGAGGCTGGACCTGTTGCCGATTTAGCTGAAGATCTTGCTCGCCTTTCCCCGCATCATGCCGAGGGGGCCGGGTCACTTAACATTTCCGAACAATTTGACCAGATGTTGAACGAACAACGGGAGTATAACTTGTTGCATCCAGATCTCCAGCTAAGTGATTTTAGTCTCCCTGGTAGCTCTTTAGGCGGTGATGTAGATGGAGAGCCATGAGTTACTGTTCCAAGTTTCATCACTTGTTGTATGTTATTATGTAAATGTGAAACTTTTGGATTATGGTATTCTCTTTAAAAGACTTATCTTGTGTGACTTGATTGTGTAATTATTTTGTTGCTGTGTCTTGGATTGTCTGATCGTTTTGTTGTTGTTTATTGTCACTGCGACTTGTTGATGTCAAGATTTTGACGGTAAATATCACATGGCAGAACGAAGGGAGCAACGAAGTTAATGCGCAGAAAAATATTTGAACTCATGTGAAACGTAAATAAGAGTGCGTTTTTGACAAAAGTAAGAAAATCGACGATGTTAGGGCGCTGAGCGCGTGTCTGACAAAAGTAGAACAGGCTTGAACTCACTCAAAATAAGTTAATGAGGCACACGCAATCAGTAATTTAAAAGAAGAAAATGATGTATGAACAGGCTTGAACTCATTATAGTCATAAAAGTACATCAGGTCATATTTTAGGTGATACATGCCTAACGAGGCTAAGGGATGTTGACTTTCTTTCCTAGCTAAAGGGGGGCGAGGAGTCACTGCACATAAGGGATGTTGTCTTTCTTTTGTCCTTATGACTCCCCTTTTACCGTGATGGAGGTCGACTGGAGAGCTACTCTCTTTTACCATCACGCCTGAAGACGACGCTGCGTTGGATTGGGCTCCTTTGGTTATGTAGAAAGTGTGCATCACCGCGTCATTTATTGGCGTCGAAGTTGATACCTCCTTTGACGAGGTGTCTGCGGCGATCTTGCTCCTTCCTCTCCAAAGGGAATGACCCATGATAAAAGCTTGCCCTCTCTCTCGCGCCGAGCATTCCCCATCTGTCGTTGATGGTTGGCTGTCGGCTATTCGAGGGCGACCTCTAATTTAGACATGGTAAGGTCGCCTGCATTGGGGGCCAAGCTTGCAATAACGCTCTGTCACCGTCGTCGTCTTCGTTTATGTGGGCTTGAAACGGCTGAGTTGTGTTATTTTTATTTACTCTCTGCTCCGCCGCCCAAACCCACTCGACGGATGTCTTGCTCGCGCACACGGTCAAGCAAGGCTACCCGTCGATAGGGAAGGTTTAGTATACAACTGAAGGGATTTTACCTCAGCTGTTCTACTATACCTTCCCGAACTCATCAGCTGCTTTACTATACCTCCTGCTCTTTTCTCTCTTTCCTTCCCTTTTTTTTTTTTTTGTGCCATTTTTTCTCAAGTTCTTGTTTGTGTCTTGTATCTTAAGGAAGAAAGATGGCGTTTAAGATCGTGGGAAGAGGAAAGAAGAATGGGGGCTCTTGGGATGAAAGTGTTTGTGGGGTAACCCGCCTATTTATAGATGTCCCGGCACCGACAATGGTGGGCCCCCCTTTTGTCATGTTGAAATAAATGCGAGACTTGGCGTATTAAATGCTGGATACTAATTGTGGCCCGAGGCAGTTGGGTTGTACCCTTAAATTCCGCCGTATATGTCGGGAAACAAATATCTGTTTTTTTGATGAAAAGGCTTTGCTAAATTTGGATAAATTTGTACGTATGACCGATTACTCAAATCGTAGGATTAATGTTGGCCAGTGTTACTGGGGACGGATAACTTTGTGGCTAATGTCTGTTTTGACGATGGGGCTAACGTTTGCAGCATGGCAGATGGAGAATGGCCATGCGGCTAGAGTCTGTCGTGATGGCAGACTGCGCATGGCTATTCGGCCGAGGTCTGTTGTGGTGGCAGACTGCGCATGGCTATGCGGCTAAGGTCTATTGTGATGGCAGACTGCGCATGGCTATGCGGCTAAGGTCTGTTGTGATGGCAGACTGCGCATGGCTTATGCGGCGAAGGTCTGTTGTGATGGCAGACTGCGCATGGCTATGCGGCTAAGGTCTGTTGTGATGGCAGACTGCGCATCGCTATGCGGCTAAGGTCTGTTGTGATGGCAGACTGCGCGTGGCTTATGCGGCTAAGGTCTGTTGTGATGGCAGACTGCGCATCGCTATGCGGCTAAGGTCTGTTGTGATGGCAGACTGCGCATGGCTTATGCGGCTAAGGTCTGTTGTGATGGCAGACTGCGCATGGTTATGCGGCTAAGGTCTATTGTGATGGCAGACTGCGCATGGCTATGCGGCTAAAGTCTTGCCATAATGTAAGTAATTCATGAAAAATTTACAACAATGAATTCCAAAGTAAAGACCATTTGTCACTCGTGGAAAGAAAACATTTTACTGAATTTTGGCAAAGTACACTTTGATATGCAGATTGGGTACAAAGTTCCCTTCATTGCTTGAAAAGAAATTAAACAGCATGGAAAAAGGTACAAGTTTTAACTAATTCGCTTCGTCTTTGGAGGCCTATGCTACGGTATTGCTCCATCGAAGTCAATTGCTTGGGGGGGTTGCCGGTCACTTGTAAAATTTGCGCAGATGAACAGCATTCCAGGCATTAGGAAGGTCGCGTCCTGCTAAGTCTTGCAACCTGTACGCTCGTCCTTCTATGGATCGAGTCACAATGAAAGGGCCATCCCAAGCGGGATCGAGCTTTCCGATGTGTTTTCCAGTTGCTTCCACACTCCTCAATACCCAATCGCCAGGTTGGAAGTGTTTTGGGGCGACCTTTTTGTCGAAGTTTTTGCGCATCTTTCGTTGATATTCGGCCATCCTTGCACGCGCTTCTTCGCGTAGCTCATAAATCGTTTCCAGTTCCACCAACTTTTTCTCATTATTTTTGGTTCATTCATAAGCGATGGTGCGCAATGTGGGCTGCACAATTTCCATAGGGGTGACTGCCTCCATTCCATATACCATGGCGAAGGGGGATCGTCCAGTTGCAGTTCTTGGGGTGGTGTTGTAGGACCATAGGATCTCATCAAGGAAGTCGGGCCATGCTCCTTTGCTGCCCTCCACCTTTTTCTTAAGTCCTTCCAATATGGTTCGATTGGAAACTTCAGCTAATCCATTGGTCTGAGGGTGACTGACTGAAGAGAAGAGAGAGAGTATTCCGAAACCTTCGCACATATCTTGAAATGGCGCGCCTGTGAACTGACGACCATTATCAGATATGATGGTATGAGGTATGCCATAACGGTAGACGATGTTGTGCTTGACAAAGTCGGCTATTCGTGGAGAGGTTATCAGGGCAAGTGGTTTTGCTTCTATCCACTTAGTGAAGTACTCGACCGCTACGACTAAGAAACGCAGATTGGCTTTTGCTGTCGGGAAGGGGCCTAGGATGTCTATGCCCCATACATCGAAAGGCCAGGGACTTGCAATGGTGTTCAGAGAGGCAGGAGGCCTTCGTGAGACACGAGAATGGTATTGGCATCGCTCACACCGTCGCATGACGTCGATCATGTCTTTTCTCATGGTTGGCCAGAAATAGCCCTCCCTTTCGATGCGTTTGTCAACGGTGTAAGGGCTTTGGTGGCTGCCACATATGCCACCATGTACCTCATCAATCAGTTTTCTGCCTTGCGATTCACTGATGCAAACGAGTCAGAGCTTGCGATATCCCTTTTTCAATAATTCCCCCTCCAAGATGGTAAACTCGGGCGCCCATCTCTTAATCCTTCGCGCAGCAAGTTTGTCCGTCGGTAACTGTCCTGTGGTTAGATAGTCCCAGATGGGAGTGTACCATTCAAGCTGGGCACTGATTGGCAAAACTTTGGGTTCCGTTGCTGTAATGCAAGCTTCGGGTATTTCCATGATGGTGATAGGTGTCTCGCTATTCATGTCCGATCCCTTTGCTAGCTTGGACAAAGCGTCTGCGATTTCATTCATTCCCCGCGGGACATGTTCGATCGTGGCTTCTTCAAATGTTGCTAAGACCTCTTTGGCCTTCTCTAAGTATTTCGCCAAGGTAGGGTCGTGTACCTCGTATTGCCCACTGATCTGATGTACCACGAGCTGGGAGTCCATGTACACCCTGACTTTAGTCGCACCAACTGCCTCTACCAGCCGCAGACCCGCAATCAACGCTTCATACTCGACCATATTATTGGTGACAGGGAAAGTTATGTGAATGGCGTAATAAAAGATTTCTCCTTTGGGTCCTTTGATCTGTACTCCGAGGCCCGACCCCCGTTCAGAGGCGGCGCCATCGACATGAACATGCCACAAAGCCTCCTGATCCCTTTTTTCTGTCCTTCCTGTACTTTCTACCACAAAGTCTGCCAGCACTTGTCCCTTGTATGCTGCTTTAGGCAAGAAGAAAATGTCGAATTCTGATAACTCCACTGCCCATTTTAAAAGTCGTCCCGATACATCGAGATTACCTAAAGCCTTTCTCAAGGGAAGATCGCTGAGCACTTTAATCGGGTGCGCCTGGAAATAGGGGCGCAGTTTCCTGGCTGCAACAAGTACGGCAAAAGCGCCCTTTTCGACTGTTGAGTATCTTTCTTCGGCATCGCGCAGTACCTTGGACACAAAGTATACAGGCTTTTGCACTCCGTCTTCCTCTCGAATCAAGGCCGCACTAACTGCGACCGCTGAAGCGCTGACATATAGGTATAAAGTTTCTCCCTTGGTTGGCCTGCTGATTATTGGTGGACTGGATAGGTAAGTCTTGATCTGCTCGAATGCCTCCTGGCATTGCGGGGTCCATTCAAATTTTTTGGCCTTCTTGATAGTCTGAAAGAAAGGTTTGCAAACCTCTCCCGAGCGTGCTATGAATCTATTCAACGCGGCTATCCGCCCTGTAAGTTCTTGCACTTCTTTCACAGTGCTGGGAGCTTTCATGTCGATGATAGCTCGGCACTTGCTGGGATGCACCTCAATGCCTCGTTCAGACACAATGTAACCTAAAAATTTTCCACTAGACAAGCAAAAGAAACTCTTCTTTGGATTGAGGCGCATGCCGACATCCCTCATTCTTTGAAATATCATGTTGAGATGCTGCACATGCTCTTCGCCAGTACAACTCTTAACGACCATGTCATCAATGTATGCCTCGATGATTCCGCCCAATTCGGCTTTAAAAACCTTGTTCACCATCTGCTGATACTCAGCTCCTGCATTCTTGAGACCGAATGGCATAACTTTATAGCAAAATAATCCTTGCTCAGTTATGAAACTTGTTTTCTCTTCATCATCGGGGTGCATATGTATCTGATTATACCCGGAATAAGCATCCATGAAGCTGAGGTATTTGAAGCCTGCGGTAGAATCGACCATGGCATTGATGCTTGGTAATGGGAAGGGCTTTTTGGGGCAAGCCCTATTCAAATCAGTGTAATCGATACACATGCGCCATTTTCCATTGGATTTGCGCACCAAGACGGGGTTTGCCAACCACCGGGGGTACTCCACTTCCCTTATGGCCCCTGCCTTAAGTAATCGATCTACCTCGTCTTGTACAGCCTTCCTCCTTTCCAGACCTAACTTGCGCTTTCTTTGCTGAACTGGACGTGCTTCTTCATAAGTATCAATGCGATGCTCTGCGATGGCCCTGTTGATACCTGGCATCGTGTCGTCCTCGTTGGAAAAAATGTCTTTATTGGCAATCAAACACTCTCTTACCATGTGTCGGTCTGTTGCAGGTAACAGGGTGCCAAGTTGAGTTACTTGTCCGTCTCGTAAGACGACTGGTTCCGTATCTTCCATGGCTTCTGTTGATGGGGTCTTTGGCGGTTCTGTGCTGAGTTCGCCTAGGCTGGCCACGAATTGGCGGTGTTTTCTAGATCGCTCGATGTGAGCGATCTGGGGTGCCATTGTAATTCGGTAGCATTCCTTGGCCATTTGTTGTTCTCCTCTCACTATACCCACTCCTTGTGGGGTTGGGAATTTAATCATCAAGTGCGGAGTGGATACGACTGCTCCGATGCTGTTAAGGGAAGTGCGTCCCAAAATGACATTGTAGGCGGATGGGGCGTCCACCACGATGAAGCGGACGTTAGAGACCACCGTTCGGGGTGCGTCCCCGAACGAGACGTCCAAATCGATGGTCCCCAAAGGCTTCAACTTGTCACCCGTGAAACCGACAAGTGATGTCGTCATCGGCTGCAAGGGGTACTTTCCAAGGCCCATTCTTTTGAGAGCATCAAAGTACATCACATCGGCGGAACTGCCTGTATCAACGAGGATTCGCTTTACCCGAATACCGTTAATTCGGAGCATTAAAACGATGGCATCGTCGTGAGGCAGCTGAACACCATCATAATCATGCGGACCAAATGAGATGACCTGGGTAGATTCTGATCTGTGCTCAATTTGGAAGACGTGAAAAGGTTGCTGCCTCCGGGGATTATCAGTTGCTTTACCCTCGATGAACATTACTGGTGGAGGGGATATGCGTTGCTGTCTGTCAGATGCGGTTGTTGGGGGCCGCGGGTTACTGGGATGCTCAGCGCGACGATCGTCTGCATTGGTCCCCGATTCATGAAGGTGTTGCATCTTCCTTTTGCCCTTGTCGTCCTTTGCCAAAAAATGTTCAAGGATGTTTGTCTGGCGCACTAACCTTTCAATCTCATCCTTGAGCTTAAGGCAGTCCTTGGTACGGTGTCCGCTGCTGCCATGATACTCACAATAGCTATTCCTGTCGAAAACTTCGGTTCGGGTAATGGGTGGTGCCCTTCTCATCTCCTTGTTATGCTTGATTCTATCATACACGCGATCCTGAGGCTCTGTTGTGACGTGGTACATTTTATAATATGGCGCATTGTCTTCTGCAGAGTTAGCGCGACGGCCACGGTTTCGTCTGGAAGGCTTAGCATCTCGACGTCGAGGACGTGGGGAACGACTGCGCTGACGATCACGAGGTGAACTTGGGCGCTGTGGCTGTCTGGGGGATGTGCTTTGTCTGTTATATGGTGCAGCAAATGTGTTGTGATGATAACCTTGGATGGCCGCGATGTGCTCCTCTGCGCGAATAAGGTGTTCAGCCCGTTCCCTGAATGCAGCGAAATCAGAGAACTTTTCCGTCATTGCTGCCCACTGGACGGGTCCTTCCAGTAACCCACGCTGCACAGCTAACAGTGCCATGTCCTCCCGATAATCTCCGCACTTGTTGGCTTCGATGGAAAATCGATCGAGGTAATCTCGGGTATGCTCAGAGGGGTGTTGTCGAATGCCCATGAGGTCCATGAATGTTTTGGGGGGTGCTCGAACACTAGCAAATCTTTTAAGGAACTTGGTGGTAAGGTCTCTGTAACTGGACACCGAGCCAGGAGGAAGTTGCGCATACCACTCCCAAGCAACTCCCTCTAATCGTGTAGGGAAAACGAGACACATGGTTCGTTCAGATGCTCCAGTGATGAGCATAGACTCCCGAAAGGTGTTAACAAAGGCTCGAGCATCATGAGCTGGATAAGCAGGGTACTTGTCGAGGCTGGCAAAATCCTTGAGACGAAGGGCCTTTCCTTTGTATAAGTGTCGAGCCAAGGCTCCACGAGGAGGCGAAGGGCTACCATGTCGCTTCCAGGGGATTTTGCGCAAACGGTGAGTGCGCGGTTTGGATCTCCCGTCGCTAGTGTCACTTGTTTGAGAAAGACTTGGAGACGAGGATCTAGTTGAAGTGCTGTATCGACCGCGACGCCTCCTGGAAGGCGACTTACGGGAAGACAGTTCGCTCGAACTATGAGTATCGTATCCCGAAGATGGTGATCGTCTTTTGGACCGCCGTGAACGAGATTTGGAGCGACCTCTTGTATGAGAGCGGGAATGATTGGAGATGTTAGTGTATTGGGGACGCCTGTGAGACGGCTGCGGTCTGTAATCTTCGCTGTGCAAAGCTAATTCCTCTCTATTGGACAGTCGGGTGTGTGTCTGATTGGATGGTTGGGCTGGTACACCTGACTGATCGGCTGGGAATATGGGGTGTTGGTAGGGATATTGCTGAGGGGGAGGTGGGGTGATAACTGGAGGTTGGTACGGTGGATCGCGGGGGGCCTGAGACTGCTGAGGAAGGGGCGGTTGCGGTTGATGGTTGTGGCTGCTGTGGACGGAGGAGGGTGTAAGGGAAGGCATTGTAAAAGGGAGAACATGTGGTGGTGGTTGATAATTGCGCATGTCATGTAAAGCAGCATTGGTGATGGTAGGGGGGTTGTGTCTTGGGGCTAAGGAAATGCTAACGGATTGATCGGAAGTTTGCTCCGTTCCTGGAGGTGGAGGTTGTGGGGTCGTAGCTGGAGTGTTGAAGGTTGCAGTGCTGGTTGCCATGGTTTTTGTTGATGGTGTACTAAAGTCTAACTTTTTTGGATGAATATTCCTACTCCCTTTCATGCGAATTGGAGCTCAAACAATAAGAAAAAGGTCGTATTTCTCGATTGTTAGGATGAGCTCCTGTAATTCACGGTGGGCGCCAGTTGATAACCCCTAATCTAGCTCATAGGTTTCAACAAAGGATTTAGATCAAGAAGAGTAAGAATTTCTTTATTAATTTAATATATGGATCCTTTTGTTTACAGAATGTCTAACCCCCTTTCCCTATGGGAGGGGGTTCCTATTTATAACTATCTGGTGGTCCCTCATCACATTGGATCTTTTGTGGCCTCATCGTGTTCTCATCCTCTTTACTTGACTGCGGCAAGAAGGTCGTCATGACCTCCCTCAACCTCGACATGTTCTTTCCTCGCCTGTGGCCAACGTCCATCCGGGCGAGGATGAGTGCGAGGTTGAGTCAAGATCTCCTGAACGACTACTGCTTAAAGGTCACAGAACATCCTGCGGCCGTTGTGGAAAGGACATCCGTGCTCAGAAACCGTTTCCTCTAGGGGACCCACTGATGAGAGCTCCCTCTAACGGCTCATGGGCCCCCTTCTGAGCGCAACGACCTCGGACCCGCCTTCATCATAACGACTCATGGGCTCCTTTCTCTGAAAAAAGGCCTTACACAAGGCTTATTAGGCCCACATTCTAATCTGACTATATCACAACTGTTACACATAATAATTATGATTATATTGTGTAATATCTTATGGCTGCTATATATTATTGGCTTAGAAAAACTTGTCAGAAAATATATATGCACTTGTCGTCAAAATAAAATCATTAAGAAAAAAAACTAATGTCTGGTCCTCCATATT
The DNA here is from genome assembly GCA_028095005.1 of Rhynchospora pubera. Taxonomy (NCBI): domain Eukaryota; kingdom Viridiplantae; phylum Streptophyta; class Magnoliopsida; order Poales; family Cyperaceae; genus Rhynchospora; species Rhynchospora pubera. The sequence goes on from CM051461.1 coordinate 183,027,170, forward strand.
AATCGCTAATTTTCCGTTCAAATATTTGAAATCAACAATCCATTTTTGTCGTTAAATGTTTGCTCCATATAATGATTTGGTAAGTTGGTAAAAGACTTAGATTCTTCTTTCAATAACATTTGAATGTTTCGAGTAAAAATTTAGTTTCTCAATGGTCGGTTCACCAACCAACTATTTCATCAAAATATAAGAAAAAAGAATTGCATGATAACATAAGCCATCACAATAGTTGAAATAAAAAATCAAAAAATTGCATAACAAACTGGAGCACTATAAAAAAAGAAACATTACAAAGATAATACCATAATTTTCATCAAGAAATGTGATAGTCTGTTATATTTCTTTCATTTCAGTATGTTTCTCCTCAAAAACAATGAATTATCGTACTTTTCTTGCAAATATCCAACTAATATTTTAATTTTTCCAATTATCCCACAACCAGAGTTCCAAAGTGAGTACCGTGTAGCTTTCAAACTCGCGTCATAAAAAAAAATTTTGTTTCTAAGCTTTTTACTTTTGATCAATACTATATAAAATGACTGAATATAGTTTTGAAAACAACATGTTTTTAATAAACACAACATAATCATATCATTGTTTATAAACAATATTCTGGTATAAGAAAGCTATAATTTATTGATATCATTTTTTATTCTCCTCACTACTAAACATCTAGAAAATTGATGCAAAATTATTCATAATAGCATCTCAAGTGGTAATGCAAATTATATATTATTTAATTACGTGGATATATTTTTGCTTTAAATTTTCTTCAAGTTAATTATTATTTTATTTTAAAAAATAAAATATTTTAAAGAATAAAGTACTTAAAAATCTTATTTTTTTATTGATTATTCCCTGATATCCTATAAATAAATAATTACCATTATATAACTACTAGTTCCATGTATTTATGGCTTGTCTTTAAAAATTTGTAAATATAGTCGTTTTATATAGAACTGAATCTTCAACTCATAACTTCTACATCAAATCATCACACAAAAAATATAGTTCTTCACACTGCAAAGATTAGTATGAGAAATTTTTAAAAGCGTAATAAAACAATAGCGATGATTATCATGGATTGTACTAATTATCCAAAAACATTTGCAACGTAGGATCGGAATTTTTCTAATTTTCCTAATCAATTAGACTAATTAAATCAATTGATCAAACTTCCATCAAATAAACTCTGCTTCGATTTGTATCCAAATTGAAAAAAAAAATACACTAATTATCTATATTGTATTCGTATTTGTATCTGATACAAAGGCATGAATACAAATATGGTCTGACTACGATCATCCATATCCGACAAAAAAAAATATGCAATTCATTCCAAATATGATCTTTATCCAATACGTTTTACTCCCTAATTAAATTAGTGCCATAAGATGATTAATGTAATTACTCTTTTAATGTTGTAGAGAAATAATTTTGATTTGATAACACTTACTTTTTATTAGATATCTTTCTTTACAATAATATTTTGATTTGACTATTACTGTAATATGATGATAACATAAAAATCAATCATTTATTTTCTCTTATTGTGATGGCTATCAATATATGAATATATGATTTATATATAGTATTTGATATATGATGACATCCTATATATATTATCGAGCTTATTATTTTATTTATTTATTTTTATGTCAATTAGTTGTTGATTTACATATATCCATTTTAACATCTGAAATGTATCTGTATTTCTACCCGTATTTAACAATCTTCAAAATATATCTGTATCGGATTAATATCCATATTGTATCCATATCCTGATCATATTCGTAGTTGTATCTATATACAATAAAAAAAAATATGGATACAGATACAAATACAAATAACCTAGATAGAATATAATATAATCTAAATAAAAACATTAATTAATTATATTTCCAACATATTTTAGACAGCTATATAATGGGAAAAAAAGTAGTTTACTAATTTTTAAAAAATTTATATATTGGGCGATTTAAGCAGTTAATATATTTAAATGGATAGAATATTAAAAAAAATTGAAGTTTTATCTTAATGAGTTCTCATCAAATAAGATCAACTATTTAAATTCATCATTTAAAACTATAGTTGTACACAGAACAAAGACCAAGGAGGCACGGATATTATGCTAAAATTATATTTTCCTAAAAAGGCCAAAGATCAGGTGGACGCCACTTTTTGGGAGTAGAAAATTTTGACGCAACTGTTGTTTAAGCGAGCATTACTGCAAACAGTTGCACTATGATCATGTACTTATTTTTCTGTCAAAATCTTATTCTAACTCTCCAAATCACTTTATGAAAAAATAATTTTACAATATAATTGTCACACCCTAAACCAAGCGCAATATGAGGAGGACAACCCCGTCACGTATACACAATCTGCTGCGCACACGTAAGGCTATAAAACAGTGTCACAGATACAAATATCACAAATAGATAACCACATAATAAAGGCAGTTTGTTCATACAACAAAAGAGACTGGTAAATATACACACATCAAAATCTCCAGTCATCATACAAACAAAACATAGGGCTCGTTTGGATCGCTTAGGAATAGGAGGGATTTCTTATTCCTAGGCATAAAGTATTGGGAAGTGTGTAATTTTGTGAAGAGTTTGGATTGTTTATAATAAATTTATGCCTAGGAATAGGAAATTTCTCCTATTCCTAGAGCATCCAAACAGCCCCATAAGTAATTATGCACAGCGGATAACTACTATTCCAACTCAGCTTGGTTTTCTGGCAAAAACTCATCTGCTAAGTCTACCAAACTTGAACCTGCTCCACAAGCAAATTATGTGGGCTGAGTACGCGAATACTCAGTGGTGGAAAAGGATAAACCTAAGGTTCTAGTTAAAAACTAGTTAGTAACTACACCATACTTAAGTTAGCTCATTTTAATTCCTATATTGTAATTTCTAAGTGCAAGTATAATTTAATGATACCACTAATCCACACATAATGACATGCCAAAGTAAAATCTGAAAAGTATCTGGAGAAGCGGATAATAATAGCATAATAATATACAGAGTTCATATAATAATACGAGAGTAAAGCACCCGCACTCAATGGTCAAATCATAAGTCACACAAAATCTAGAATCAACTCACAAATCCCAATATATATGACATGAACCGTGCCTACAGATCAACCTAACGCGTAGATGCTCGACAACTCGTAGGTGCCCCATTCCCACATCCCCGCTAAAGGAGTGGACAGTAATACTCGGTACCGGTAAACTGAACGCATGGGGGTCGAGAGGCAGTCTGGTATAATGGCACACCCCTAAGGTTGTGGGTTCAAGTCAAGTCAAAGGAATATAATAACACAAGTCAAATGGATATAATAATAACACACATAACCATCAAGTGACCGCAGTACCGCCTGACGGTCGGTCTGCTGAGTGATCATCAAAAACACGTTGCTCGAGATCGCTATCATAAGGAGCCCATCAGCAAAACGCTGGGGGTGCAAACTCTCGATAATGGAAATCGCGTGCAAAATGCCCTTATCTCACTCGATCTCACTATCCTGATCCGCACCAGATGCTAGTGTTGATTTAAGGCACTTTTAAGTTTATTAATCACTTCATTAATATGAATGCATATCATGTTTATGCAAAACTAATCTTTAATTAATGACATGCTCTTAACTGTTTACTTAATGTAGATGACATGATATGCACATTTTTAGTTAATGATCTAATTACTAACTAAGAATTAAACAAAACCTAAGGCATCCATATTAGTCATAGAAAGACAATCCACACCTGGAAAGGTCTGAAAAGAAGCGACTACTCTTCCTGATAGTCGGTGGTGTTCTGTCCTGCATCACCGGCCTCGTACTCTGGGTAGTACTCACCTACTACTCCGGAGTAGTCCTCGTGCTCACCTAATGAAAGATCGACTAATTAGAACAGAAACTAAGACCTAAACTCTCATTCTAACGATCACTAAATTAACCCTCTATTTGGATTGAGATTCTAACTACTAGGATTAAGGATTTGGATTATCTGAAAAGAGGATTCTGTTTTAAAATATATTATTAATTTGGAAGAAGTATTTTATAAAATTTTGACATAATTCCACTTAGAAAACAGTGTGAAGGAGGTCGTTCTGACATGTTCCTACGGTCCATTTTACGCGTTAGAGACATAAATAGAAACTTACGAAATCCTTTAACAGTTTAAATTGTAGATTAACACTTTTAGTCAATTAATAAATGAAACTTAAAAAGTATACAAATAAAATATAAGTAAACTAAACTCAAATGTCATTAGAAATAAATTGACTATAAATATACTAAGCAAAGATAGGAAATAATTAGTCTTTAAATTAAAATTATATATAATTACTGTTTTTAATGTTTTGAACGTGTTGGTGTTTTAATGTGTTTGGGATCACACGATTCCAGATAGTTGTTTCCATTGTATATGTAATTTCAGAATTATTTTTAGACTATTTAAAATCCTATTTCATCTTTAAGTTTACGTATTAATTCGATTTTTTAAATTTAGGCAACTATTTTTAATTCGGGTCTGAACCTTTTCTCGGTCCACTAAGCTAGTATCAACTAGTATACCATTTTCTCACTTTTAAGTTAATCCCTTTTTTAATTAACTTAATTACTTCTTTATTTATTCCTGCATTTTTAATTCTGGACCTGGCCCAGTCCAGAAAACTAATCCCAACAAATCAGGTACGGGCCCAACCATAGAGCCCAAACAGAGAAACAAGAATACAGGCCTCACGGCCCAACAACACAAGCGACAGAGCCCAGGTGAGAAAAATAGGGGCCTCACCTGTCGGGTATAAACCCAGCGGGTTTGTGGGTTGCAGTGGTCAAATCCGAACCCGCGAACAAAAATCCAGATCCAATAGTATTTCTCAGATCTAACCCGCTAACTCAACAAATTTTGCACAGAGGACCTTAGATCATTTTTATTTACTGAACAATTACAGATTAGACCCTAGTAACAGAATAAGTTATAAAGAAGTCCTGACACAGTTCAAAAGTGTTTACAGAAGGGTCCTAATACTCAGAAAACTTCACAAATAGGTCCCTGGCACACAACACAGCGTACCAGTAAGGAGGCAAAGAGGTACCAACCTGGTACCTGGCCTGAACCAGCCTAGGCACCAAGCCAGAAAGCAACACACGACACAAACAAAACCAGAATGGCTACACTAAGCCACTCCAAGAGGAATGCTGACTGGTACCAAGCTTATACCAACCTAGGAACCAATCACAGAGCAATACACACACAGGTATAACTGATGAAGGCCTTGGAACCTAGGATATCAAATAAATTTATAACCTAGAGCTAACCTCACTAGTCGTTTTAGTTAAGCTTTAGGGTCGAACCCAAGGGACGGTATAACTGACTACTAGACTTTACTTCCTCACGAAAGCTAGACAATTAATTTTTGGATTTTATGATTTATAAAGACAATTATCTAAAGTGCAATTAAATAAATTATTTTTGGTATTTTTTTTTACTCTAAATAAATGCAAGGGATGTCCTAGGGTTTTGTGTTCAATTAGTTTAGCTCTAAAGCACCTCGGTCTACAACTTTCATCGAGACAGACACACATTTCGGACCGAAATGTACGGATTTTGGACCGAAATGGATACTGTTTCGGTCCAAAACTTGATTTAGACCTCTTGTTTCAACTTGATATCTTTACACAATGTTATGTGAAGGCTACTAAACAACCAGACCTAAGTTTCTAACCTCAGCTGTCGCAATTTTGGGTCTAACTTGGTTTGGAATTTGGTTTTTACCACATAAATAACTAAGCCTATACTTTCGTTCTGATTCAGTTATTTAAGTATGTTTGGTTGGATTTCTAGAGGTATTTAAAGTCCTGTCGGATCAATAAAAATTACACCTTTCGGTCGTGAACTAACCTCCTCTTTCGAGCGATTGACTTACCTCAAGTACTAAACTAATCAATTGTTTGTTCTAGTTTATTATCCTAGTGGTGCTGCAGTTCATCAATAGGTAAACAGTCAAACAAGCAATCAAATTAATCAAGCTAGATATAATACTCAACAAATCATATCACATAATCATAGTATAAGCAATCACGTCATAACAAAATACTAAACTAATCAACTAACTACCCCTAAGACATCATTAACTAGCCTAACATGCAATAAAAATAAGATACATACTCCATCAAATCAAAATATCAAGAGAAAAGGAACGAATAAACCAAATATCGCTTCTAACTCAAGATATCGATCGTCCGAAGTCGTGGTTGGATCGCTTCTACCGTTGTCGCGTCCAGAATCGCTCCAAGATTGCTGCCATGGTCGTGCTCCACTGTGAGAGGTGGAATCCCACGCCTTTCGGCATGAGAACGGCGTGAAAACGGTGGTGGAAAGGTGAAAAATATACTATGAAAGGTGGTCTCCCTTCTCTGGTCGAAATTCGTGCTTAAATACATCAAGGGAAAGTCTAGGAGGCGTCTAGGGCAAGAGATCTCCTTTCCTTCTCCGAAACTTGCCAAATTTCACTTTCCATACATGGATTTCGGACCGAAAGCCGTACATTTCGGACCGAAATTCCAGAATCGAGCACTCATAGTATTTTGCCCATAATTTCTTCATCCGGACTCCGATTGAGGTGATTCAAAGATTGTTGGAAAGCTTAGGATGAGCTCTACAGTGCTATGGATTCTATTCAGTCATTTGTTTCTTCGAAATCCATCTTTTTATGTGATAATTATGCCTAATCCACCAAGTTCCTGCAAAACAAATGAAATTGCTATGGCAGTACCCAATCTTGCAAAATAAATCACAAAAGCACATTGAATATCATTGGTTTTGGGTAGTATTTTGGTGCCAAGTATGGTCAAAACGTATATATAAATAAGAGATATCAATAACCTAAACACAAGCATGTTTCCTAATAAAAGCTATCAACAGTTGACAGATCCAGAGACTAAGTCAAGCAAGCATTCTCAAGTCATCTGCAACTCAAATTGAAACAAAAACAAGCTCATCTAGTCCTAACACAGTTCAATTTGATGTCCAACAGTTCAAGCAAGTCAACAAGCAATCACACCAGCAGGTGCACAAGTCAGAGCAATATAAAGAGAGGTTATGCACAATAAAACATTCCATCAATCGATTCAACAGTCTATGCAACAATTTCAGAGCAACAGTTCAATAGTAAGTGCATGCCTCAACAACATTCATCACATACCCAATTGAGATAAGTCAACAACACACAGATCAAGTTCAACAGAGGCCATGCACGATCATCAACAATCATTCAATGCAAGCAATCACAGACAACAGATCAAGTGGGTGCATGCCTCAACATCACTTATCCTATCTCAACACAGATCAAACAAGGAAAAGAAAGAGAGAAATGTCAAACCGAGATAGCTTAGCAAAGAGGAAGGAGGGGAAAGGAGATGTGCTAAGATGCTGCCAGTCGTCTCCGTCAGGCCACCACCTGGCACCAGCCATCAGCCACCGTTGCCATTGTCGAACAACACAAGTAACGAAAGAGAGAGAGAGAGAGAGAGAGAGAGAGAGAGAGAGAGAGAGAGAGTGAGTGGGTGAGAGAGAGATGCTTAGGGTTTAGCCACGGCAGTGAGAGGGAGAGACAGTGGGAGAAAAAAATGTGCACAGAGAGTGAAAGAGAGAGGCAGTGAGGAGTGAGTGTTGGGTAGGGTTTCCTCTTGGAAGGGAGGAAGGAGACGGGTTTTATAGGCTAGAGAAGGGAGAGTGGTGGGTTCCAGTGGGGCTCGATCGGATTGGAGAAGAGGAGGAGGAGGGAGGGGCCCTGGTGCTGAGTCGAGAGATAACAATGGGAATTGCTTCCTACACTCCTCAGTTTTTGAGATCCACTCCATTTTAGACGAAAATACCCCTCAAATTTCTTCATTTTACATCTCTCACTTCACATCCAGATGAAATATGAGGGGTATTTTCGTCTAAAAGGAGTGAATCTCCAAAAATTAGGAGTGCCGAAAGCAATTCCCGATAACAATGGGAAGGAGTGGGGACCTTCAATTCCATTGGGGAGAGCAAGAGAGAGGGAGTAAGAGAGGAGAGGAGATAAGGAGAAGGGGAGATGATCCAACGGCTCAAAAAATTCCAGAGAAAATCAACTTGATCGGATGGTCCAGATCACAGGAAACCAATTGAAATTTGTAATTTGATTTATTTGATCAGTGAAACTCAGTTTTAACCCACAAAAATTTCATGAATCTGATATTTGAACCTTTGCTAATTAGATTTATTTGTTTGCTTGAAGTTTTACTAAATTTTACGATTTAATTAATGTTTTTAAACTAGATTTTATCATGATTTCTAAGAATTTCTCTGTTAATATCATATCAGTCATTAGTTTTAATATTTTAGCTATTTCAGAAATTAAGTATCAAATTTAAAATTTAAATTCTATTTTCTAATTTTTTTACGGGTTTTCACAATAATAGAGCAGGAAGAGCTACTCCAAGCTAGGAGATATTTAATTTTTTTACGGGTTTTCACAATAATCCTCGTTCTGTTCTTTTTGCCTGTAAAGAACTTTCATATATTTAATCTAGGAGATAGATATATAGCAGCTATCCGAGCACATTTGAGAATTCATCAGTGTGACTATTTACCATTTTCGACTCGTAAGTCGTAACAGATTTTTAAGTTAGGTTTGTTATAATCAAGAAGCTCACTAATTTTTCCCCAGAGGAGCTGGCCCTAATTAGGGGCGGAGCCAGAGTTGGGGAGGGGGGGGGGGTAATTTTTGCATTTTTCAATACACTTACCTCCACCCTTGCCCTAATACGAGAAAATAAAAAGATTAGTATTGTTCGAATCAAATTGAACAAACAACAACACGGAATTTGTGGACAAAAGGATGGGATCATAAACCAGAAATATTCAGTCTTTGAAATCGAGAGTGACACAGTTAGTACTTAGTAGTATCGCCGATAGCATTTTCTAATAAATAATGCACCTCAACAGTATCAACAATAGCAACGATGCTTACAGTAACACTTACCACAGTAAAGTTAAAGACGCAAAATAACCGAGAAACTCTCAGTCTCGACCTATATTTGTTGAAAAGGCACAACCAAATAGATCGCAAAAAAGAATTATCAAGAGATAATTAAGGAGAATGCAAATACACCTGCGGTATTACTCTCCCAATATCACAAAGAACCTTGTACAAGTACACATTTCAAGCTCATTTTGCCCAGAAACATGCCACAGACAGTAGCCTCTTAAATCTAGGCTCAAATTTAACTACATTAAGCATTTTCTTAACAAAAAAAAAAAGTATCAGTTGTCAGTACCAAAGTAGCGATCTCCAAATTCACCAAGGCCAGGTATGACCCGGTATTCCTCATTCAAACCGACGTCAATCTCTGATGTCACAATCTTTACAGCAGGGAAACGTTTGCACACAGTGTGTATTCCTTCTGGTGCCTGGAGCAAGCAAGCCCAGAGAGTATTCTATAAGATTCTTTTAACTCCTGTTTACTTGATGTGCAACAACTAACTTTAATATTTTCAAATTATTTTACTTTTACATTAACTCTAGGTGTACCGGTGCCAGGATCAGTCATGATTAATACCAGCATTAGAGACTTAAAAACAGATTGAATATGTGCCAAGAAATGGATGACCTATTTTTCTTGGGAGTTGGGATAACAGTGTTCGCCAGAAGAGCAAGAATACACCATTGTTCCCCTTTTCAGATCTAATATAGAAAAGTTCTTAAAAAGAAAAGTAAAGAGAAACCATACGGATATGAGATTCAGGAAAATGATGCGGTTCTCAGGTACTCCTTTGCGAATAAGTAGATCTATAGCCTGATTTGCACAGTTTCCTGAGCAGAGAGAGACACATGGAGAAAGAGGTTTGCTTAAATTTGTCAAGTTCTCGATCAAACAATCAAACTAAATAAAACCAACCAACAAGCACAGCAAGTTCTCAACTTGCATACAGTCAAAAAGGACCATGCTTTTTGTATTACCATAATACGAAGAACTAAATGGTACAAAAAATTTACTGAAACCTAACCACAATCTCTGATTAAAAAAAAAAAATCATTGCTACCAACTTCATAGAAGTTTCAGGTTAAATGAGGATCTCAACTAATAGTATTAGTTAAAACTCCAGGGACTGTTATTACACTTTCCAACGCGAAAAGTTTACATCATTTTCAAACAGCAGTTCAGGTAGACTTTGGAGTCAACTTTTAAAGGATTTCATGCTAGTTCCTTATGGCTGACTTTGGAGTTCTAAAAAGGATAACCATCCATTCAGATTCAGTTTCACTTTATGTTAACATAGTTTCTTTCTTAACGATCCATGTCCCGGAGCCATAACTTAGGACTTTAGGGGGTGGGAGTAATGTCATAGGTTTTTAGATTATAGTTTTAGCTTACGGTGAGGATGTAGTAGTAGTAGTATTAGTATTAGTATAAGTATTAGTAGTAATAGTAGCATAATTTTTATTATATTTTTATTCTTTGGTGATCTTCTTCTTGCTGGGTTTCATTTCTAGCCTACCCCAACTTGTTTGGGACAAAAGGCTTAGTTGTTGTTGTTGGTCTGCAAATTTTCATTCTCTATAACAATCCTTGTTATCTGTCTTCCATGGTTTCTCCTATATTTGGTTGGTTCTTTCGACTCCTTTTATTATTATCCGAAATTTTCCATTATGGACAGGATGAAAGAGCCAGCCATACGTACATCCAAAGCAATTTAAACTGAAATATACAGAAAAAGGTGCAGGGATTAAATTGTACATCTAAAATAAAATAAAAATAACCTGTCCCAAGCACAGGGTCAAGAAGAAGAACACGTCTCTCAGCAATGTCCTTTGGAAGCTTCTCATATATTAGCTGAGTTACAAAATAGAACACTTCAGGAAAAAAAAACAACTCAACAGGAAACAATGTAGGAACAAGAGAAGTGACAAAATAATTCTAATGATAACACTAAGCCTTAGTACCTGTTGACCATTATCACCCTCGCGATGGATTAGAATTTTCCCAATTTTTATCCCTTTGCAGCATGCTCGCAGTGCATTTTCCATACTTTCACCACTGTAGATTAATTAGCACTAGTAATGTTACATCAATTGGTAACTTAACAAAAAAACTAATACTGGTACTAGCAATATTGCTACTTGAAACTAGAGGGCTAGAAAAGAAAGAATAATGAGTTTACCTACGCACAACGGAGACACCACAAAGCTTCTTGCAAAAGTCAACGCCCATGTAAACAGACCCTAAATACAAAGAAACGAAGATTTTGACAAGTGAACCAGAAATCAATCACGGAGGTACATGACCGAGTTTCATTAGGCATTTGATACAAGACTAGGAATTGTTTCCCACATACCTGTTGGAGTAACAACCTGCTTCTCAGTGAAAGGCAAATGCCCAAGACCATGCTCTACCACCTACAATTCATAATGAGTTGTTGTGAATAATTATAAGATATGCACAAAACATAGAATCTGAAGACCTTTTGCAAACGGTACAAACCAGACGAATAAGGCGATCAGAGTAGAATACAAAGTCAGGGGTGGTAATGTCCTTGTCTCGGATTAGGGTATGCATCCCTCTTATCTGCATATTAAAAATACTTAAATCTTTCAATATGCCACCAAGAGAATACAAAACTTGGTGCAAACCCCAGATGCTCAATGAAATGCTTCTAAGTTCTAACACAAAGCAGTATAGACAAACATATCTAATCAAATGGTCGAACTGGAATTGATTTTTTATGCATTTAGCGCAAACCAAGTGAAGAAAAACCTTTTTAAGAATGAAGGAAAAAGGAAATACCATAATGATTGATCAATGACTGGCACATACCAGTTTTCAGTAATAATGTACTGTCAAGGTAAAGGTATAGGGGACTCATTTGGTAGCAATATGGGCGAATGATTTCAGTAATACCATAATAATTGATCAATGACTGGCACATACCAGTTTTCAGTAATAATGTACTGCAAGGTAAAGGTATCCCATCCCTTAGGGGACTCATTTGGTAGCAATATGGGCGAATGATTTCAGTCAGCATATTTTGAAGGGACAGTACAAAACCACACGAAACTTTAAACACTATGCAATAGACATCCCTACTCTATACAGCAGCGAAAACAGAAAGAAAAAAAAAAAAAAAAACCTAAGAAATCTGATTCAACAAATAAAACTAAGAGCATGTATGTGAGAAAAACTACATGAATATGAAAATAATATATCCACATGACCAAACCAAGTCAACGAAAAATCACCAAAAATAAATATATACATGAACATGGAGGTACCTAATTAACACAATAACAGCAAAGAAAATAGGTATGTACTAAAGTCCCCTATTAATAGTGAATACAAAAAATTAATATCAAAAACACGTACAACATGTTTTTGCACATAAATTGCCTACAAATCCACAAATGAGATGTACATTCGTTCAAGATTACTCAAATCAAGCCAAAAGAATTCCAAAAACTAAAACTAACTTTAAGCATTAAAATTAGGCTTTCACATGGCTTATTTACAAATATTTTAAGTAATCATGTATCATTTTACTGTTCATCAGATGGCAAATGCAGACATTGCATATCTCAAGTTGAACCATGACTTGTAAAGCATGCATCAAAATTCAGCATGTTTTAGTTTGCACGATATAACTTCACACTGAAATCATATCAAGTGTGTTAGATATTAAATTTAGAATTTCTTCATGCCGGCTAACAAAATTACCAAACTAAACAAGTTGTCAATTGTACTACATCTAACCTGTTAAATAATGGATCCAAAAAATTCACTAACTTCTGTTTCTCTTCTTTAAAGCAAAAACAAAATGAAAGGTTATCTAAACCTAAAAGAAAAATCAGAAAATAATATACACATGCACTCAGCTTCACCATTACTAACAGACCACCAATGGTAAGAGAAAATAAAAGACGTGCAAAATGACATGATCACGCAATTAAAGTTCACTTATTACAAATTCGCCAACAATTATAAGCCATAATAGGATACAAATGTAATTCACCACAAACTTTTTGCTGACTTCTTTCCCTCTTTGAGAATATAAGAACCTTACAAAGTTAACATACCAATAAAAACAAGCTTCAACTGTCTAAAGCTTACAATAAAACTAAGAAAATTAAGGCCCACTATTAAATTAAACACTACGAAACAACATTTACCTGAAAAGTAGAATGTATGACATACACATTCGGGTAGATCTTACAAAGATCATGCTGACCAAGCTTTGTGCGTATGTGTTGTACAATTAGGTCAATAGCCACATGGTTGTCGCCACCACGTGGGATAATAACATCAGCATACTTTTTTGAGGGAAGCACAAAATCATCAAATGCTGGTTTCACAAACCTCCCATACTATAAAAATTACAGCAAGAATAATCCCCATTAGAAAATGAAGATACAGATTATATTAAATTTACTGATTGTACAATTCATTGACAACTCTGTTCTTTTTATTCTCTCTGTCCTCCTACTTCTGCGTTTATTTCAAAGTTTCTGAAGAAGTTGACTTTGGCACATGTGGTAGATGCAGGACAGTATGAGAACAGCTTGGTGAGTTCTAGTAATTGTGGTTACTAGCAAAACCTCAAAAATGGAATAACTAATTTAGCGCCAAGAACTTCCGAATCATCACTGGCTTGTGACCGATACAAAATCATATATTTCTCATATACTTCAGCATACAGAAAAATACTATACAAATGGTATATACATAAACATGAGTGGCGTATGGAAAATGGTTGTACCATAGGAATGGTAATGCTTTAATAGGAGATCATTATCAATACTGGTTTTTTCCCCTGAAAAAAAATTGGAAAATACCTGTTCCAGAACTGAATTGACATCTCTGCCTCTTTCAACTGTATCTCTTCGAATTCTTCTTGCAAGTCTGATATCAGCATCTAATTTCATTTTTAAACACACAACAATTGTCAGAAAACGGGGATAGTAATTTTTGTAGATGAAAAGTTGAACTAAAATAGAATCAAAAGTTGTAAATTTTTGTTTGTATCCTCGAGAAACTCATAGTTTCTACTGCACTCTCTCTTCCTATTGTTTCCAAAAAACAAAAGAGTCGCACAAAATAACCTTAATAATCCTATATTCTCAGTAGAATGAAAAGCATAAGCATCCAGTAAAATTTTTGAAAGGTAGTTCATGCCTTCTACTTTTTCTGTTTACATGAAACTTTTCCTGTGTCTTAGGAAGACTAAACCAAAAAGACATGTATAAAAGAAGAGAAGAAACACCTGTATCAACAAAAATTTTCATGTCCATCAAATCACGAACCCTTTGGTCATGAAAGACCAAAATACCCTCCAATATGATCACATCAGATGCATTAACCTACCAAAGCAAAGATAAATTAATTTCTATAAGCTTTACTTTTTTCTTTGGAATGTAGAATTATCTTTAACATTAGAATCTTGGAAACTCAAGAAAGTAACCAAAAAAATTTAATTAGGAATATTTTCCAAATGCATGTGGTCTAGTAGCTCAGGTGGTAAGAGCACTGGGCTCTCTTCTAAGAGGTCCAGGGTTCAAGCCCGCATGCTTGCGATAGGCTTGGCGAGCCAGCATAAAAATTCAGCCATATATACAAGAAATGACCAGGGTCGGGGTGTCATTTCTAGCCTACCCCAACTTGTTTGGGACAAAAGGCTCTGACTTTATTATAGGAATATTTTCCAAATCCATGACATCGCAGATTTACTTGTTCCCAATTTCAAATCGATAATCATTTAACCACATAACGTCTCGTTGCTTAACAGGACCCTACCCGTTCATCAAGTTGATTCTGTATTTCACAACACTGGCTGGCAGGCATATTTGATGTTTTACTGGAGCTTATTTTTTTATTGTTTAGAAATTTGACATGCACCAGATGGCAACAGATTCTTTGGAGTTTGCATTTATAATCTTCCACAAGCATTTTGAGGGAAGAGAATGGAATTTGAAAACTTCAAATTACCTTCCGGAAGCTTTCAGAGCATCTACGGTGGTTTTTGAAATCATAAATCGGTACATTGACAGACTGGCCACTCTTCAGTTGGTTCATGCACTCCAGCAATTGTTCAGTATCAAATGCTTCTGCAGTACCAACAATCAAAATACAACGGTAAAAAAAGGTTTTCTATTTTTACAGTATGCTTAAAAAATCAAATATTAGACAAATTTTCCAGGCAGATTGTATTCTGTTATTATCAGCTACAAATCATCCAGAATACATGCTGCTACTGCCTACTGATACTCAAGGCATCACTGTAAGGACTGGCGACTCTTAACATAAACTAACTGGTGAGTGGTGAGTCCAACCTAAACTAATAAAGTACACTTTTAACACCACAGGATCTGATAAAGGTTTCATGACCCAATGAACAAGTAGGAGTAACTCACTCATTTGCATGTGACTACAACTAAAAAAAAAAGGTAAACGTTCTATTTGCCAGATTTCTTACTTTAAGAAGCTTATGAACAGAGAAAAAGTAATAATAATATTAAACTCTAACATGTACACAAAACTAGTGCTATTATATAGTAACAATGCTTGGCAATGATCCACACCGGCTGCTGTTCACTGGTTGGGCAAGACCAGCTTATTTTATTTAAGAAAATAACACTGAATGAATCCATTCTCATAATCACTACTGGTATCACATTCAAATGCACTGAAGAGGCTATACATTCGTTAATAGGCTACAAGCATACTTATTTTAAACATAAAATGAAGAACCTGGATGGTCAAAATTGTAATCTTGCACACGCTCTGACTCTTCGGCTGTCAGCCCGCGATAGAAAGAATCCTACAAGAAAACCAAAGAGATTGAATAATCACAACCAAAGGAAGCCTACAAAATAAGTAAATGTAATTGCAACAATTAAGATTCTTTATCTTGATAATTGAAAGATGACAACTAGGTCGATAACACAAACATTCATCTCTTCCATATCTAAGGAATGTTGCATTTATTTTGTATTATCATCTGGTTTGCGTGTTTCATTTAAGTGCTATATTTGGAACTCTAAATAGTAAGGAAGTTTTTAGGCTTTAATCTAACCCAAAGAGTTCAAATATTTAAATGCTAAAATAAAGAAAAAACAGTAAACAAAGAACAGAGTTTCCTTCTAAACAGTATCATATAAATACAGTACTGATATAGTGGTCAATAGAACACAAACTGCCTGGGTCTAGAAATCCTTTTGCGTAGAAATAGTACATATAAATAAAGCTGAAAGGAATAAAAAAATAGATATTCTACCTGATTGACAAGAACAACTCGATGGTCATGTAACTGTTGAATGATCATATCACAAACTGTCGTCTTACCAGAAGCCGTACCTCCTGATACACCTATAATGAAAGAAAACACAAAATTATGATTCTTCTTTTTCTGTGCATATCAATGGGAGGTGATCTTAATGTAGAATACAGATTCAAACAGAACTCATAACCCCCTTCCCCCTAACTCTCTTTCGATTGACAAGACTACCCATCACAAAGACCTCTCTCACCACAGAACACATACTAAAAGGAAGACGAAGAAAAAGGAGTATGGTGCAAAGAATTTGAGGCAATCAGTCTCTTTAGGAAGGTGTAATAATACTTCTAATATTATAAATGCCAGGGTGGCCTCAGTAATATCACGCCAACGACGTGACGTAAAAAAAAAACTGAAAAACCGGTCATGAAAAGCTGGCAACAAAAGTTGTTTTCTTTTGGCGTCTTCCTACTATTAGCATAATTAAATTTTCAGGAAATATAGTATGTGAATACTAAGCACCCAAATAATATTTCTTATAATCTTCTAGTCTAAATGAGACAATTGATCCATTGTATGACCCCTTCCACCCAACAGTGCATCGAGTCCCGAAACAATAAAATCAATAGTGATGTCAGTTTTAAATGAGACAGAAAACTTTTTTGTGCATCTGGTCCCATGCCAATTTTTCTTTCCCAAATTTGATGCACAATTAAACTCAGCAATAAGACCCTACAATGATCATTACAGAGTCCGACATACATATGCAAATCAACAGCAATTAAATAATTCCCTTGTTACAGCAAATGGCATCGGTCTCCAGTAGGGAAACGAAAAGGAGGGAAGGAGGAGGAGGAGAAGGTACATACCGATGACAAAGGGCTGCTTGGGAGCGTCGACAGGAGCGGGAGAGCCGCTGTAGGAGGCGGCTTTGGCGGAGGAAGGAGAGGACGGGGTAGACGAGGAGAGGCGCAGCGCCTCCAGTCGGAGCCCGCTGAAGTGGGGCACACCCGCTGAGTCGATCACATCCCCCATCGCCTCTCTCTCTCTCTCTCTCTGACGAGTGGGACCAGCTGCAGTGTACTAGTTGCTTGCCTTGATCGGGTGCTTGGCGTTTGTTTGTTTTGTTAATTAGATGGATGGTTTTGCCTCTCTCAATCTACGGATTGTTCTTGTTTGTTTGTTTTTGTACTAGAGAGAAAGAGAGGAAGGGAAACTTGGTTCAGCTTCGACTTTTATATATCTTCTCCAGTCGAGACGACAACCGACTGTTTCATAAAATTGTCCGCTTCGTCGTATTTACGGACTGATGCCAAGTTGCCAACGATATAAAAGGAGTACTAAAAAATAATTAATAAATAAATAAAACAGAGAATCGTATATACGGACTGATGCGAATTATATAAAAAAAATATTCAAAAAATAATAAACTATATAAAACACAGAAAGATATAAGTGGAGAGAATAATTTTTGTTGTGTAAATTTTGTATAATTCTTCATAAATAATATATAGACCCGTCTATTAATAAATATGTTTCAGGCTTGTCTACAAGTGTAATAAATATTATATATGTTAAACATCAATCATGTAAAAATTCACAGTGTAAGTATAATTCATTTTTAACAATAACACAATTATGTTTAACAGAAAGTTGATAATTATAAATGACAATATATATTTATTATTTATTGATAAATGAGTCATATGCAATCAGCCAATCATTCAAGTAATCTTTTTATGCAAAATTTAAATGTTGAATTTTGACCGCATTGCCATGCACAATCACAACCAATTATAGACTTTTTTATTTATGTTTTTATTAAAAAGTTATTTTTCTTTAATCTGATTTCTTTCTTGCTCTCTCAACTTTAAAAATAAGATTCGCAAGCGATGCTAGCAGGAACCGGAAAGAAAATTTACTCTATGGCATATAAGTGGGTTTCAATATCATCACTTTAATCAACATAAAAAAGGTATAATAATACTAATAATAATAAAACAAATTAATTATCATAAGTCTAAAATTTTAAATGGCAAGTTCTACGCATTTCTTTGTGGTTTCACAATTGACCAAAGAATAAATTTAATTTTTTAATATACCCATGTAGTAATATATGATACAAATTATTTTAGTAAAAAGTGATAAAAATAAACAGGGCGAGAGCACAATAAACATTAGGACACTTTAGGGAAGTTTTTATTTTTAACTGTTCACTTTTTTTATGTGTGGAAGGATAAAGAAGAAAAAAGATGAACCTATTTTTTACGAGATTAAAAAAAATTTTTAGATGATATGAGAATTTTGGTGTTTTTAAAATTTTTTTTTAACACCATAAGTAGGTAGGTCCGTAACAACGGAGAAACAATTTTTTATTTTGTAATCTCTACTATTTGAATGATAGAAATAATCCCTCGAGCCAGTGGCGGAGTTAAATGAAAAAAATGGGGGTCAATTGACCCCCATTGATTTATGAAAATTACCACTATGTATATAAATTTATACTCACAAATATGAATGTTTATTTAAAATTTTAATATTTGAACTCCATATGTATTAAATAAAAATTCCACTAGTGGACCCCATATGTGATTCGCCCAATTTATTCTTGTTGAAAAAAATTAATTAACTATCAAATATATCTTCAAGTGTCAAAAATATTGATAGTCTTCTTAAGTTTTTCACATCAATAATTTATGAGCTTTGACATTTAGTAATAATTAGCACCAATGCAAATTGATGAATGATTTCTATTATATATTTTATAAAAATTAACCTAATTATTTTTGTGGGATATTTATACTAATTACTTATTGAATTAGATACATATTTCTAAATTGAATTTAAATTAAATATGTAAGTTGTTGTCTCTATGTTATCAAGAAACTTTTAATACGTAGATTTTTTTTATTTGATGTGCTAAAAGGCAAGGTATATTCAATTACCAAAATTGCTTTTCATCAATCAATTTAGCCTTTTCCTTTTTTCATCAGGTTTTATTAAATAAAATTAATATTAATAGTATTGTTATTCAAAATAAAATAATATTTCTATCAAAATTAGTTTTAAAAAAATAACTTTTTATGAACTCTATAAAATAAATTATATATATTTTTTCCATTAGATCATCTATGAACAAAAAACTTTTAAACAATAGCAACTACATTAAGTACAAATTATAGAATAGATCGTGTGGTCAGTAAATGGATAATTGTTTGATGCTTTGCTATATAGAATATCATTGATCTTGAGAAATTTTCTAACACTCTCATCTTACATCAAATTTAGAGAAATAGACTTTAAAGAATTCAAATAGAAGATGAAAAATCGACTAGAACTTATAATTTAATAAAATGGTCTTACATTTTGAGTCATAATATTTTTTTATAGTACTCATTTAGAAACTTTTAACCCTTTTAATTTTTGAATTATGAATCTGTTATAGTTAAAAAATAAATTTATAAATAAAAATATTTCTTATTTTATATTTTTTAAATATTCATATTATAATTTTTTTGAACTCCATTATAAAAATTTCTGGCTCCGCCACTGCCTCGAGCTTTACAATAATAAAACTGAACAATGTATTAATTACGAGCGCATAATTGTTTTTAACTAATGAATGGATTTTAATAGTCTCTTTTTGAGCGTAATTGTTTATAGCTAATGAATGGACTTTAATAGTCTCTTTTTAAAAAAAAAATTGTATACATGAAATAATTTTTGTCGTATAAATAAAATGAACGAAATATTGCAACGAAAACTATTGAATAAAAAAAATAAGAGAATTGTTTATTTTAAGAACAATTATTTTGCTATTATTATGAAACTAAGTTGCGATACAAGTGTCCGAGATCTCCAAGTGTACAACCAAATTAGTTGTTAGGAAAATAGATAATGCGAGTATGCGACCTTCTGGACACTGGAGAGGACATGGAGAGAACAAGCGGCTTAGCTTTAGATTTTGGAGAAGAAAGCGATTGAATGGACCTGGCTTTCACATTATCCATATGGACCATCATTATAAAATAGCAAAAATGAAAAGAAAATTGTACTTGCTATTAGCAGATGATTTACTTCATGGCAAATAGGGCTCGCAACAGTCGAACTCGAGGAGTTAATCTTAGCTCAAGTTTGATTTGAAATTATTTCGAATCGAATCGAGTTTGTATCGAATTTCTTAACGAGCTCGTCGACTTAAATTGTAATAATTTCTTCATATATTTTCAAGCAAGTAATATACAAATTAATTAATATTTATCAATTTTAATATTATTTTTATTTATAAACTAATATTTTATTCATTTTGTAATAAGATTTTAAATAAATAATATTTATATGTAATAAATAAATATATTATATATCTAATTATGTACTATATATATAAATTAGTTAGCAAAATTATATTTCGAGCCAGTTACGAGTTAATTTCGAGCGAGTCAAATTTGTTTCGAGCCTAAATAAATCGAGCCAATTTCGAATACGAGTCGATTTTTTTTCGAGCGAGGCACGAGCTTTTTTGCCACCCCTAATGGCAAACTTATCAAAGTTTCGGTAAAATAGAACAATATCAAGTAAAGTATGCATTTTTTATATATATAATTGCGATGACAAATTATCATATAATTAAATTGATTGATTTGTTTCGTTACATAGAAGTATTATTGGGGCCTATAATTTTCACAAATTTGGCGTAAATAATAAAAAAAAAATCATGTTCGATTGTTCGTAAAACGAAAATGTGTTTTTCTTAAAAGATATTTTTCTGTCGTTAGTTTGAAATAAGCATTAAACTGTTAAAATATTAACAAGTACCTATTAAATACAATATAGAGACAAATACTTATATAATATCAGATCGAAAGAGAAATCGAAATGTTATGATATTTTACAATACCAAAAGTTGACATCATGTTTTTTTTCCTCCCGATAGTTGAAAAGCCTCCATCAAGTTTAACCGTACAACCAAGTATATCAATTAATTTATTTTTAATTTAAAATTTTATATTATCTTTCATTTGACTTTAATATATTACATATAATAGAAGGTACAGAAAATTAAATACAAAAACATAAATAATCTTGGTTAGTTTGAAATTTTATGCAAGTCCATTCCCTCAAGAAACATAATTTCGTGATGGAAAGTAAAATTAAATATTTTAGTCCATAAATATAAACATCTTCGAAGAAAAAAAATATACAAAGGTATTTATTGAATTTTATTTAGAAAGGATTTTGTCATTGTCAACTAGCAAGACCACACGCATGGCATTGAAAGCAAGGAGTTACCAAGCACTTCAGTTCTCTTAGCAAAGGATAAATAGACTAGGAATAATGGGGAAAAGATTCGGTTCTGGTTGCGTTTATTCCCTTTCCTCGTTGGAGTGGGAATAAGCAAAGTGACCTTTCGATTCTGTACTTTCCTTTCTTTCTAAAAGACAGTTTTTCTGTGCCAAGAAATTTTTTTTTTTATCTTTTAATATGTAGTATCAAATTCAGACTTTATGTTGTGCTTCTAGAGAGGAAATCGACAGGTGTATCCCTCGCCTCATTTTACTTTTTTTTTAGTTGGGATCTGATTGTTTGGAAAGAAAGTAGCAGCAGAAAATTGTTTTTGGTAGAAACATGTGTTATGAGTGTTTAAGGGGGAATAATTTTTTTTTTTCCTGATGACGCTGGCTAAAGTTGTCAAATTTTATCAACGAAAGTTTGAAATCATAGCTGTTCTGTTGTCAGCCAAATACTTCATCTATCGATGCACTGATGTTAACAGCTTAATAGTGATCTTTATCTTCGTATTTGCGTAATTTCTTCAGTTGCTATCAAAGTATCAAAACCGCATATATAAATATTTTGAAGTCTTCTTAAAATCAACTAGGCATAGGACCAGGCTGATTAAGCCTTTGTGTGATAACCTTAAAAAAAAAAAAAAAAAAAAAAAAAAAAAAAAAAAAAAAAAATCGGAAATAAAAGGGGACCCAGCTCTCTCTCTCTCTCTTTTCTTTCGAACCAACAGAGAGGCTTGCGCCTCTCTTCTCTCCCAAACCGAGCCCCTCCCCTCAAACTCAATCCACCTCCATTTCTCCACCATTTCATCGGATCAAAGTACCCACACGTTCACCTCACTACCCTCTTGCAATATCTACCTTCGGATCGTCGATTGATGGCCTCTCCTCGTCGTATTTCTCGACGGAAGTTTTTCGGGAAATGGAGCGAACTCGTCGGTTTTGGCCGCCGTTCGACCTGGAGCACTCTGGGGTCCTCTCCATCGATTTCCAAGTGGTCTTGC
The DNA here is from genome assembly GCA_028095005.1 of Rhynchospora pubera. Lineage (NCBI taxonomy): Eukaryota > Viridiplantae > Streptophyta > Magnoliopsida > Poales > Cyperaceae > Rhynchospora > Rhynchospora pubera. The sequence continues at coordinate 183,049,768 of CM051461.1, forward strand.
AGAGTTCTTTCGAGGATTAAGTGGCGAAAATCGAGAAATGACGAATTCGACTCCTTTTGTCGCGTCGCCGGTCTTTGGCCGAAATTGAGTAAGTAACCTCTCTCCCTTTGTGTCTTGTTCTGTTTGCTTGACTGTACTTGACTGAGGCATGAAATATTTGAAATTGATTTGTGTTTGTGATGCCTTGAATTGAATGGTCGTTTGAGCTTTGTTGATCTGTTTGTGAGCCCGATTGAGGTTTTGTACTGCTTGGATTTGATCTGTTGTCGATTTGATGCCTCAAATGACTATGTGCTTAGCATCTGAACTGTTGTGAATGCTATTAGGTTTGATGCTTGTGTTGTTAGGGGTCTGATGTCTCAAATGTTCTATTAAATGGTCTGTTTAGTGGTTTAGAGAAATCCGTATCGATTTCGTGTTATTCCTTGGTAATCTATGGTACTTGTGTGTTGTTTAGCACTTGAGTTAATCGTTTAGGCTTACACCTTGTTGTGAGGCATGCACTCAATTTGTTATACTGCTCTGAAATCGCTATTTGAACTGTTGAGTCATTTGATTAAATGTTGAGTGTGTGCAATGCCTCTATTTGACCTGCTCCTACTTGTGTTTTGCTTGGGGCTTGATCTGATCTGTTAGGGATTTAAGGATGCTTGATTGAGGCTTTGTTTTGAACTGTTAAGTGTTGAATGTTTCTTTTAGGAATTTTGCTGCTATGAGTCTAATCAAAATTGTTAGATGTTATGCTTGATATTGGTTCAATCTAGTCTGTTTTGTCAATGGCTTGTTCAGTTGCTCGTTTGACTCTGTGAATGCTTGATTTAGGTTAATCTTCGATCTGTCAATTGAAAATCACTTCTGTTGGGTTTGTGCTTGTATGTTCCTTGTTTTTGTTGGCTGAATTTCCGAAATCAAAATTATTAAGTTGGATTTTGAGGAAATTAAGATTAGAATTAATTGAAGGCTTAAAATAATTATAACTTCGGTTTTGTAATTAAGTAAGAACTTAAGGTTATAATTTATTTTTATTAGAGTCAGAAAATCAAGTGTCAAGGTCGAGAAGAGTCAAAGAAACTGCTTGTGTACTTATTGATTGGATTATTTGGCTTGTCTTATGCTCTCGCTTGCTTTTGCTTTGGATTTGCCTAGCTATCAGGTACGGATTTCACTTGAGTTTTAATTATATGTGATATGTATTCTGATTATTGTTATTATTGTTATTATTGTTATTATTGTTATTATTATTATTATTATTAATATTATTATTATTATTATCATTATGCATTCTGAATTCATAATTGGAATTTTGCTTCATGAGATCATTTTGTGAAATTGTATATTGATGCATGATTGGAAAGTGGCATATTGAATGGTATCCGATTGAAATGTTAGAAAGTGACATATTGAATGGTATCCGATTGAAACGTGATTTGATTGAGGTAAGTACAACTTGTGTGGTTGAGATAGACACTCGTAATGTTTGGAGGTGGAGTCATGACCCATCCTACCAAGCACCGTGTAATAAGCGCTTATGTACCGGGACTCAGTAGGTCTAGTCTGGAATGGACTGGAGTGTGAGTGTTCCCAGCTTGCTTGTACATTTTGATGATTTAATTGATTGAAAATTATGTATGAATTGAATTGGCCGTTGGCATCCATCTATAGGGTGGTTCGCGGTATCTGAAGGAAATGACTGAAATGATTGACTTGTGATAAACCAGACTTGCATATTAGGTAATTGTCCAACCAAATGAGTCGGCTTTTGCTATACATTGATATTTGAATTGTTATGGAATTGATGCCGAGCTCACATTTCATATTGCATTGATTGAATTGATTTGACCTTGCTATTTCTATTGGAAACAAGTTATTAATTATTTGTTCAGGTAATTGAAATGATAATTGTCATATTTTGAATTCAAAGAAAAAAATTGATTTCTAAGAGTATTGAATTTATTTGTCTAATTGCATTGCTTGATTGAAAGTCTAGTTTTAATGTTATTGAAATAAAAAGAAATGAAATTTGATTTGGAATTGATTTGACTCAGTCTTGTATTTAGTTCCAACACATGATAATCAAAACTCAAGTGGCTGGAACTGAATACCGTACTGAGATAAATTTTATTTATCTCATTCCGTGCTTTTTGCATTGTTTTCCACTATTGGTTGTGGGTTCCAGGTTTCAGATCAAGTGCTGGACTGCAAGACGAGTAGCGGACCATTGGATATTGTGGTTAGTAATCCAAAAATACCAGACCTTTATAGGATTTACTTTATATTTAAGTAATTAATTATAAATTTCTAATTAATCGGTATATTATTTGAGTAGAATCAATATTAATTGGTAAATTAGGTATTAGTAAGCCTTGCGGGTGCAGCAGGCATCCGCGGCGGGCACTCCATCGTGTACTGTCCAGTTACAGTATTCGACGGGGTGTCACAGATGATATCAGAGAATGGTTTAGCAACCAAACCAGACTAATAGATTGCGTGAGTGAGATACGTCTAAAGGATTGTTTTGTAAGTAAGTTTGATTTCTTACTAATTGTGCTAGCAGATTAATATTTGTCCAATTTATTTATAAGTGTGATAGTATACAGATACTTTGTATTTGTATATATCTAATATATTAATTGTTTATAGTTGTTTGATTATTTTATATATGTATTGTAATTTTAAAAGATATGTTTTATAGGTTGCAATAATTTTTGTGGATGAAATTAATAGAGCTTATTTTCTAATGTTTGAAATGTAAAGTGATTTTGATAAGTGCACAAAAAAAAAGAGTTGGTATGGCAAGTTAAAGGATTTTGGTTATTATAGTAAGCATGTTATATGTTATATTAATGCTAATTGGAATATTAAGGATTTCTGAATTTACTATAGTATGCACAAACTTTTGGAACTTATTTGAGTAAAGATTTTCTTATCTTTTGTTGGCACAAGGATCAAACAAGCTGACTGATCATCTGACTTGTTAATTGAATCTCAATAATATAAGAATTATTCTTACTTCCTTGACTGATCACCAAGGCAGTCAAGAATAATTTTGATATTACCGTGCTTCCTAAAAGATAAGAAAAGAACTGGATATTTCAAAATGTTACTAGTTACGAGAATTGAAAGATTTGTTTTTTTAAATGATAACGTAAGAAGTGGTAGTATTTTCTGCTTGTAGTACTCTGTTATTTGAATTGTTATAATGTTATGATATGGAATTGTCTGAATTGAATATGGAATTGATTGACCGTTGGCAACCCTCTTTAGAGGTGATTCACGGTATCCGAATATCTGTAATCGCTGGTTGCTCTCAGAGGAAGAGACTCGCGATATCTGACTTTGAATTGATTGACTTGTAATTGTGACTTATGATTGTCATGCTTGCATTTAAGTACCGAGATTGGGCCGACATTCTTGTATTATCATTAGTATTTTAATTTTGAATTGAATAAAATGTCGGGCTGAGTTGCATTACATAAATCGATAATTGTTGCATAATATGTTTGTACTATTTGATTGTATTATTGATTGCATGATTGCTATGTACTTAGATAAATTTCGAGGTCGAAATTTTTTTATAAGGAGGGATGAATGTGATAACCTTAAAAAAAAAAAAAAAAAAAAAAAAAAAAAAAAAAAAAAATCGGAAATAAAAGGGGACCCAGCTCTCTCTCTCTCTCTTTTCTTTCGAACCAACAGAGAGGCTTGCGCCTCTCTTCTCTCCCAAACCGAGCCCCTCCCCTCAAACTCAATCCACCTCCATTTCTCCACCATTTCATCGGATCAAAGTACCCACACGTTCACCTCACTACCCTCTTGCAATATCTACCTTCGGATCGTCGATTGATGGCCTCTCCTCGTCGTATTTCTCGACGGAAGTTTTTCGGGAAATGGAGCGAACTCGTCGGTTTTGGCCGCCGTTCGACCTGGAGCACTCTGGGGTCCTCTCCATCGATTTCCAAGTGGTCTTGCAGAGTTCTTTCGAGGATTAAGTGGCGAAAATCGAGAAATGACGAATTCGACTCCTTTTGTCGCGTCGCCGGTCTTTGGCCGAAATTGAGTAAGTAACCTCTCTCCCTTTGTGTCTTGTTCTGTTTGCTTGACTGTACTTGACTGAGGCATGAAATATTTGAAATTGATTTGTGTTTGTGATGCCTTGAATTGAATGGTCGTTTGAGCTTTGTTGATCTGTTTGTGAGCCCGATTGAGGTTTTGTACTGCTTGGATTTGATCTGTTGTCGATTTGATGCCTCAAATGACTATGTGCTTAGCATCTGAACTGTTGTGAATGCTATTAGGTTTGATGCTTGTGTTGTTAGGGGTCTGATGTCTCAAATGTTCTATTAAATGGTCTGTTTAGTGGTTTAGAGAAATCCGTATCGATTTCGTGTTATTCCTTGGTAATCTATGGTACTTGTGTGTTGTTTAGCACTTGAGTTAATCGTTTAGGCTTACACCTTGTTGTGAGGCATGCACTCAATTTGTTATACTGCTCTGAAATCGCTATTTGAACTGTTGAGTCATTTGATTAAATGTTGAGTGTGTGCAATGCCTCTATTTGACCTGCTCCTACTTGTGTTTTGCTTGGGGCTTGATCTGATCTGTTAGGGATTTAAGGATGCTTGATTGAGGCTTTGTTTTGAACTGTTAAGTGTTGAATGTTTCTTTTAGGAATTTTGCTGCTATGAGTCTAATCAAAATTGTTAGATGTTATGCTTGATATTGGTTCAATCTAGTCTGTTTTGTCAATGGCTTGTTCAGTTGCTCGTTTGACTCTGTGAATGCTTGATTTAGGTTAATCTTCGATCTGTCAATTGAAAATCACTTCTGTTGGGTTTGTGCTTGTATGTTCCTTGTTTTTGTTGGCTGAATTTCCGAAATCAAAATTATTAAGTTGGATTTTGAGGAAATTAAGATTAGAATTAATTGAAGGCTTAAAATAATTATAACTTCGGTTTTGTAATTAAGTAAGAACTTAAGGTTATAATTTATTTTTATTAGAGTCAGAAAATCAAGTGTCAAGGTCGAGAAGAGTCAAAGAAACTGCTTGTGTACTTATTGATTGGATTATTTGGCTTGTCTTATGCTCTCGCTTGCTTTTGCTTTGGATTTGCCTAGCTATCAGGTACGGATTTCACTTGAGTTTTAATTATATGTGATATGTATTCTGATTATTGTTATTATTGTTATTATTGTTATTATTGTTATTATTATTATTATTATTAATATTATTATTATTATTATCATTATGCATTCTGAATTCATAATTGGAATTTTGCTTCATGAGATCATTTTGTGAAATTGTATATTGATGCATGATTGGAAAGTGGCATATTGAATGGTATCCGATTGAAATGTTAGAAAGTGACATATTGAATGGTATCCGATTGAAACGTGATTTGATTGAGGTAAGTACAACTTGTGTGGTTGAGATAGACACTCGTAATGTTTGGAGGTGGAGTCATGACCCATCCTACCAAGCACCGTGTAATAAGCGCTTATGTACCGGGACTCAGTAGGTCTAGTCTGGAATGGACTGGAGTGTGAGTGTTCCCAGCTTGCTTGTACATTTTGATGATTTAATTGATTGAAAATTATGTATGAATTGAATTGGCCGTTGGCATCCATCTATAGGGTGGTTCGCGGTATCTGAAGGAAATGACTGAAATGATTGACTTGTGATAAACCAGACTTGCATATTAGGTAATTGTCCAACCAAATGAGTCGGCTTTTGCTATACATTGATATTTGAATTGTTATGGAATTGATGCCGAGCTCACATTTCATATTGCATTGATTGAATTGATTTGACCTTGCTATTTCTATTGGAAACAAGTTATTAATTATTTGTTCAGGTAATTGAAATGATAATTGTCATATTTTGAATTCAAAGAAAAAAATTGATTTCTAAGAGTATTGAATTTATTTGTCTAATTGCATTGCTTGATTGAAAGTCTAGTTTTAATGTTATTGAAATAAAAAGAAATGAAATTTGATTTGGAATTGATTTGACTCAGTCTTGTATTTAGTTCCAACACATGATAATCAAAACTCAAGTGGCTGGAACTGAATACCGTACTGAGATAAATTTTATTTATCTCATTCCGTGCTTTTTGCATTGTTTTCCACTATTGGTTGTGGGTTCCAGGTTTCAGATCAAGTGCTGGACTGCAAGACGAGTAGCGGACCATTGGATATTGTGGTTAGTAATCCAAAAATACCAGACCTTTATAGGATTTACTTTATATTTAAGTAATTAATTATAAATTTCTAATTAATCGGTATATTATTTGAGTAGAATCAATATTAATTGGTAAATTAGGTATTAGTAAGCCTTGCGGGTGCAGCAGGCATCCGCGGCGGGCACTCCATCGTGTACTGTCCAGTTACAGTATTCGACGGGGTGTCACACTTTGTATATGTTTTTTTTGTTCTTTTTTGTACAATTTTACTTTAATTTAATGAAAATGTTGTAGGGGCCACCCTACCCAAAAAAAAAATATATCAACTTGGTATGACAATTGCGCTATGTTTTATTAGATGGCAATAATTCAACATGAACTATCTTAGATTTTCAAATATATTTAATTCTTAAATTAAATAATAATTGGTACGATTGTTTTTAATATATTTAATCAATAAAAAAGAACTCTATTTTTAATTATAGAAAATGCAAAAATAGAAAACAATTTTTAACTATAAAAATGCGATTAATTATAGATTTGTTGAACAAGAAAGTGAATATTAGCAACGTTGAAAAAGGTACAAAAAACACTAAAAACACAAATATCTCATGGTGTTGTATTTGATGACTAACCTTTATTTATTTATTTTGGTAGAAATTAGGCCCTAATTAGAATGACTTTTTTTTTAAAAAAAAAGCGGGAACATAGAATTTCTATGTTATTGAAATTTTTTTATCAAAATATATAAATTTGTTTTCAATAGATCGGAATTTTTATATTTATTTAATCCAATAAAATCCAAAAAAATTAGATATGATGGAAGAGTTGAAATTATGCGTTATATCAAGACTCAAGAGCTTCTGCTGCAACTAGTAACTAAATTACGAAATTATTTCTGACTGAGTATTGGTTTGTAGGCCTATATTTGTCGCAAGTAGTTCTGGCCCGCTATGTTACATGACGATTTTTGGTTGCCGAATTGAAGTCTCTTTTATTAATAAAGTTTACAAAAAAATAATAATTTGATTACTGCAGTTAGGCTGAAAACGGAAGTTGTTTCCATCGTTATTTCGTTTCAAAACGAAACGAAACAGCTAAAGAATATAGTCATGCTTCAAAAACGAAATAATAAAAGGGGCCATTTGGATCGCTTAGGAATAGGAGGAATTTCCTATTTCTAGGAATAAAGTATTGGGAAGTGTGTAATTTTGTGAAGAGTTTGGATTGTTTATAATAAATTTATGTCCAGGAATAAGAAATTCCTTCTATTCCCAGAGCATCCAAACAACCCCAAAACGATTTCGTCCATGTGTAAATCACTAAAATTTCATTGATTTCAATCATTTCGTCTAAAATGAAACGGTTAATGAAATTAATAATTAGGTTCATTACCGTTCGTTTTTGCAGCCGTATCTGCAGATTTGTCATTGCTTGCCATCGTTTAAACAAAATGAATAAAATAGACAAAGTAAATATATAGATGATCAAAGTGAACACATACAAACAAATTAGTTCAATAAAATAAGTTGAATATGCATATAAAAATCTAAACAAAGGATGACAAAACTTATTTGTTTATATGTGTCATTTTGATCATATATATGTTCTTCTTGTCTCTTTTATGTGTTCATTTTGTTTAAACGAAGACCAAACAACAAACTGTTATCATTTCTCATTACGAAATATTAATAGGGCTGCTTGTATCATATGGGAATAGGAGAAATTTTTTATTTTTAGGTATAAATTTATTATAAACAATTCAAACTCTTCGTAAAATTACACACTTTCCAATACTTTATGCCTAGGAATACGAAATTTCTCCTATTCCTAGGCGATCCAAACGGCCCCAATAGTAGCGATTTCCAAGGATATGCATGGGTCCTTTTATTTATAATTTTTTTCACAATCATGCAACGCTATTCATTCAATTAATCGGAAAGATATATGATTCGAAAAAACACGACGCCAAAATTACGCAGAGTTGAGCTTACTGAGCAGTAGAGATCACAAATTTGCATAAAATTAAGATCATGAGGCGACATTAAGTGAGAGAAAAAAAAAACTTCTATTTAATTTTTTATTCTTTTTTCAACAAGAATGCCTCAATTTTAAGGCATTATTTAGGTCATGCGCACAAGAATATATATTTTACATCTCCTCACACTTATATTATTTATCATGGTCGTGAAAGAAAGATATCATAGAAGGATACACAACTTGCTTTGCTGTGACACCCATGACAAAGTCGGCATGTGCAAAATCTTTCAAGAATTGCACCGAAAGCTTGTCGATTTTATGCAGCTTGAGATCGTCTAACAGCTGCGCTACATCACTAACATCAGAGAGAAAATCCTTACCTCCATAGCTCAAAAACAACGGTAGGTCTACTGGTATGTTTGTTAAATTATATACTGGCGGGCTCGTTTGGCCATAGTTCTCCATGTTTAGATCTCTTCTTTCATAATCATACTTTGTTAAGACACCATCTCTAAATGCTGAAAGAATGATTGGAAGTTTGTAAATGCAGTTGTTACAAATTACAAATTTATGCTTGATATTTGATTGAATGTGTTACGAGTGAAAAATGCAAAGTGCAAAAGATTTAAGACTGTCATATCAGTTAGGGGTAAATTCCTCATTTTTTTATGGTTGTTTTAGTTGCTCTATGGTTTTACTCATTTATTGAGCAAAAACAATAGGGTTTTTTCTTTATATTTACTAATATCACTTCTATCTCACCAAATATTTAACAAAATATTGGCATTTTTACTGGAACTTACTGTAATGGGATGAAATGCAATCCAAATTAAGTGTACCTATTAGAATTCTAAAAGGAAAGGTAATAAAATAAATACAAAAGAAGCTATTTAAAACACAAAGAGCCTTACTCTGTGCTAAATGCACCATGGTCTTTGTTGATGTTGGCTGTGGTTCATACTTCAAGAATAACTCAACAGTAGATGCATTTAGACAACAATTGTTCCCTACGAGAATAGAGTTTAATTCAATTGAGATCAGTATATAATCTGTTAGTGACAGATTAAATTTTTTTTTTATTTAAACAGACTTTTAAGCTTGTCGGGTCCCAATTCTAATACAAGACAAAAGCAAACTAAACCAAAAATTTTAAGCTTCCAGGAATGCTGGCATGCTGTACTGTACAGGTACGATCCCAATTCTGGAATTTGATTGAATTAGGTACAGAAAACCCTTATTAGGTATATTTTGTTAATTAGAAAGTTATGAACTCAAAAACTAATGAACAAAACAATCTATAAACTATAATAGTACCTGTAAAAGATGTCATGAGGTCATAGCAATCAACACCAGGCTGATTACAGAATCCTTTCAGTAAATTGACCACTACCGCACTGCACAATTTGGAGTACATATATTTAAATTTTATTTTATTTATTTATTTTTGCATCAACTTCTTATAAGTAGAAACTTGTTCATACGAAAATTTTTTAGAACTTTAGATAAGAGGAATTGACAATAAACTGACCAACCTTGCAGGATTGAACTCAGACACCCCGAGCCAATTAGTTATTATCTATTTCATGGGGGAAAAAAAGAAAAAAAAATCAGATATAAGACACAACAATCATATTAGATGGAAGCAATGAAAGAAGTCTTATTTCCTGGCAAAATCGGATTTTAGCATCAACCAGATTACTTATTTGTCGAGAAATTAATTTGGTACGAGACCAGTTAAATGTAATCCAATCAATTCTCTTATTATTTTGTCAGGATTGAAACATTTTCAGTATCTTTACTGGTGCTGGTAGTTTTACTGGTACAAGAAGTAGAAATTTTACCTCCCCCACAAAGGCCTTGGCACAAAGAATTCCCAGAGGGGTTTCCATGTGGGTCAAGTATGCTACTGGACTGAGCAAAGCAGCTGATTTTAACTTATCTACCAATTTCCCCTCTGAAAATGATGCCAGTGCTACCAATGTCCCCTGTACCAATACATAAGATAAATTATTTTTTTAGGATATTAACTAAAAGTGAATCCCATGATCTGAAATTTGTCATGTTTTGCTTTAATAAAGACCTAATGCTGTAACAAATAGCTAGCTTTTCTTTGTCCCCAATTAAGCATGGTTCAGATCACTTTTGTTAAGCTTATTGGAGATTGATTCTGGATTAAGCTGATTGAGATCAAAACAGGAGAACATAGAGTGATATTTTTTTTATGGCTGATTTTAGATAGTTAAATGTCAATATTAGAAGAAGCATGTCTCTCTGAAAAAAATAAAATAAGTACAAACGTACCAAAGAGTGGCCAACATAGTGAAGCTTCTGACCGCTCTGTTTGTAAACAAAATCAACAATTGCAGGGAGATCAATTGACACCAATTCATCCCATGACCAATCCCAGTAGCTCTGTCCAACAAAATTTAAAAACAAATAATAGATTATAGTTAATCAAATTATAACGAAGTTCAGTTATAATTTTGAAAGGAAAAAACAGAAGAAGCTTGTTGGTTTTTGTAACTTTTAAATCTACGTATAGCTTGAAAAGCATAATTCTACAGGAAATGATCGGTTTTCATTTATGCTTATTAATTGGTTTGTACAAGTTAAGACAAAATTTACACTAATAAATGGCATTTTGAAATTGAAAGGTTAGCTTACCCTGCTTTTAGGGTCTAGGGAGGTGTGTTGGCGGCTAAAACGGGTGCCTCTTGTGTTAGATATCCACACATCATACCCGCTATCAGCTAAGATGAAGGCAAGGGATTCTTGTGGGGAGTTCAGTAGCCATGTTATTCCATCCTGTGATTTGTAGTCATGAAAATAGTTTATTGGAGAATTGATATTTTGAAAAAAATTTTGAAATTAAATATTAACAAATAACATTATCTATATGCTGTCAAATTCTGTACCAAACCACAACAACAAAATAGAGGTATATAACTTCAATTAGCAGCTTTAATATCTATAATCATGTCCAGCATAATACTTTAACAGACATGATGCCTATGGGTGCGTTTGGATCGTTGGAAGAAAGAAGAAGAAGAAAGAAGAAGAAAAAAAAAATTTATAAACAATTTAAATTATTCACAAAGTTACACACTTCTTAATACTTATTCCTACTTTTTCCCTTCTTCCCTTCTTCCCACACCTATCCAAACGCACTCGTAGTATATGAGATCCTGTCACTTCTTATTTATTTATTTATTTATTTTGTGAAAACTACCTCTGTCATTTGCTCCAATTTTTTATAACTTCTAACATGCCATAAATGAGACGTTATCTATAGGCCTGAGTGGCAATGCTCCAAAATACAATTTCAAAGTTTGGGCCATAACTGGGTAGAGTCTATTTGCCTATGCATTGGATTCAATGATAAGCATTTAATTGGAGAGACCATTTAATAAGAAGAAATACTTCCTACCCACAATGTTGGAAATATCACATATTCACATTTATCCTTACAATATACTAAAAAAAAAATAAAACATTGCAGGAAAATGAAAGAGGTCACTTTACTGTGTTCTTTTATTACTTTCATTATTATTTGTCTTGGTTTTACAAGGATCGCAAAGTCAATTTAATTTGTGGTTCGGGGAAATTTCAGGAGAATAACGCAAAGCGATATATAAGTGACATTGTCGGTGCATATGTAATATATTGTTACATGCTTTTCCATGGACAACAAAAAATATCACCTAGGGATTATACAGTAACTGTAATTCACGGTTTAATCTCTTTTGAATTGAATTGAATACTTCGTATTTGTTATTATTTTTAAGCTTTTAAGCTCTGAACCCGGTTGCAATTAAAGGCTTAAATTGGGAGTCAATGTGAATTCAAATCTAAGTTATCTAACATTACGTTCTTTTTAAACGAACAGTACATGACATTGTAAATGCTGCCATCATCTTTATTTCCCTAGAAGACACGTCACATGATGATCAATAATTATCATTCAGGTTTTAGGAAAACCTACAATTTATCGGATTTTCTATTTATATATTTTTAATCATTACTTAAAATATGCATCTTTTCTGGCATATACACATTCCCCCAAAAATTACAACTTATCTATATGATGATAAAAGCTACAAGATATCATCGGACCCTAGCTAGCCTTGATGATTCTATTCTGCTAGCACGTCCCAAAACAAATATTCAAATTCAAGTTAGGTATTAATGCTTCAGTTTACACTTATGAATCGGCCATGTATACCCAGCGCAAAATTAAGGTAAAATTAATTAATTAAACATACCACAAGGACACCATGTTGTAAGAGCACTGGCTGCCGGCGGGTCCCACCACCACCTCTATTCCTTCCAAATGGTATTCTCTGCATGCTCAATATATAACCATCTGTAGTGACCACCTAGTGGATGTAGATAAACAAAACTAAATAGTAAGGATCAACGAACGAAGTATATATTTAAACATTTTACTTTTAAAGTGCATATAGCATAGATGCTCTAAGTTGGAACAAAAGCTGTTCCACTTGCAATAGTGCTATAGCATTATGTGACTATTTTTAGCACATACTGTAGAACAATAGAAACAATTAATTAAATCTAACTTGGGTCAAAAAAAAAAAAAGAAAATAGCTGTATTCATCATAACATGTTGATGCTACGCTGTAAATTGCAGCGTATCAATTTAATTCTATTCAACCATATAAGCATGCCTTTGCTAGCTATTTTCATATATAATGTAAAAAGAATAAAGTTTGTTATCTCCTCCCACCTGATGTTCTTCACACTTGTATCCATGCGGCGCAACAGCCAGTGCGCAAAGGCCCGCACTAGCGTCGACATCTCCTCTGCCTACCGCCATGTCCCACCATCTTGTCAGACGTGACCCGGAGACTTGCACAAAGAGACCAAGAAGAATAATGTGGGAGAGGGTCAAAATCTTGCCATAATATGACATTGTTTTGGGACCTCTCCTCTTTATTAGGAGAGAGTGATGGTATCTACTGATGTAGGGATGCCACCGTGTTATGATATATTGATATATGGTGGCTTTTATAGAAGAGCAAAGGATGGAGCTAGTAGAGAGGAGAGATGAACGTTAGGAGGAATGGGGTGATGGCACAAGTGTGATCATTTGTGCAATTGTAACATGGTGAGTGTGGTGTTATTTATATTAATATATATGCGCTGCTCTCCCAATTTGGATGGGTCCAACTATAGTAAAATAAAACTTTTAATACAAGAAGAAGCTTTCGGAGTTATTTAGAAATTAAAATAGGTAAAGAGCTCAAATATTTCTATTTTGGCATTTTTATATGTAAACCTATTTTTAAAATTTAGATTATTTTAACTTGAAATTCTACTCATCAAAGCATAATTGTTAGATATATATCATGTATACATTAACTTACTTAACATATATGGTGCTTTTCTATTTGATGAAATCTCGAAATTGATGAGAGTATCAAAAGGATTTTAATATACATATATATACTCCATGGATATCGTGTGCAAGAAAAGAATAATGAGATTTGATTCAAATTTTACCATTCATAAACATACTATGTGTGCCTTCGTGGGAAAGCCAACATGTATTATCATACAGAAATCGATACACAGAAACTAGGTGGTCAAATAAATGACTTGAGAGTGCGCGCGCGTGTGAAAGCAAGAGGGTTGGATCATGGATATTGCCTTTATTTTGTTCCATTTTTTTCAAAAGAAGATAATAACTGACCTAAAACCCTGCCTTAAAATGTGGGCTCTTAAATTTTTGTGATGTTACTTCTTTTAGTCGATTCTTATTTCATCAGCTTAAAAAGAGTTCGACATTTGTCGAAGAATTTCATCACCAGACATTATATTCTTTAGAGATCAATGGCCATGCTGCCATAGGTGCAGAAGTACCGTACGTGCAAGTCTTTTGGAGTGTTTTTAGGTACATTGGATCAGACAGTGAACATCCAAAAGCCTCTGGCCCTGGACCCGGCCCTGGCCAAGCCCTTCTGACACGAAGGGCCGGCCCGGCCTCTCTAAGCCCTTAAGAAGGGCCAGGGCCTAGAGAGGCCAGGCTTTGAAAGGGCCAGGCCAGAATCTCAACTGAAGAGAGGCTTGAGAGGCCAGGCTTTGAAAGGGCCAGGGCCTAGAGAGGCCAGGCTTTGGAAGGGCCAGGGCCTAGAGAGGCCAGGCTTAGGAAGGGCCTAAGGTCTAGATAGACCGAAGTTATGAATAATCAGGCACAATCTCAAGTGAAAGGTAAGATCCTATCTGATACAATGTAAATTGAACATATCATTTCAAATAATATTTTAATTTTTGAACATGATGTTAAGACAAGTTAAAAATATATACATATTTCTCATCTTTTACGTTACATTATTTCATACATTTGTAATTTTAGTTAATTTTAATTCATTAATACATTAATAAAAAATTTTATTTTTTATGTTATTATAATATAACCGGTCTTAAACCCAAATTAAAGATGAAAAAATAAAAAATATTATATATAATGAAAAATAAAAAATATTATTCATTTTTATTATCTTTTATAAATAAAATTATTTATTTTAAATATAGTTTTAATAAATATTTAAAGAAATATATTGTCTGTTCGTCGGCCCTTCAAACCCTTCAGGCCCTTCAAGCCCGGCCTCTCGAAACCCGGAGGGCCTAAAAGGGCCAGGCTTGAGAAGGGCCAGGCTCGATCTTCATATTTAAGCCCTTCTAAGCCCGGCCCTTCCAAAAGCCTCCCTATGTTCGGCCCGGCCCGGCCCTTGAGTAGGCCCTTTTAGACCCGGCCTCCCGGGAGCCCGGCCCGGCCCTGGAAGGCGTTCACTAGGATCAGACTGTGATCAGCATATATTCGATGCTTTGAAATAAATACATGAACGTGTCCTCTCTTTGTAATTCAGGCGAGATGAATTGATAAAGAATTAGCTTGATTGTTGTTATAATCTATGTTAAACTTATCAGAAATTCTGTCAACATAAAGAAACAATTGTACAGTTTTCGCATTATTGTCAAATTGAGTACCAATTATTGTAATTTATATATTATTTAATTATCAACATAAAATAAAATTGGGTCCTGAAATATTTAAATTATTTTTTTCCTATAATTTTCTGATTTGTATAAAGTTCATGTTCGATAAATACACGTATATGTTAATGTGGGCTTGAATTGATTTGAAACTTCGATAACTTGAAAATATTTTAACTCAAATTACTAAGTTACAAAAATAAAAATGTTACGAACATATTATTGACCATAAATATGAAAACCGTCTTTGAGAATTTTATGTAACGTCAATGTTATTGATACTTCATTAAAAATTATTAAATATTAACTGTTACAAATTTCAAGTTGTTTGATACACAGTATAACTTAAAATCAAATTTATTTTTTATGTATATGATGTTCATGACGATTACATTTCAAAACGGAATTCAACTTACAAATGAATTTTAAAATGTTATTAAAATTGTTGATTAATTTATTACTGATTTTAGTATCTATATTGCATTTCTCAAGCTCATGGCATGAATATTCTGTCCGTTATATAATTGTTGTTCTTCTTCCGTTTTGTCTTTACCCATTTTATTGGTAGAATGAGAATTTTTTTTTTCCCTAAAAAGAACTATTGCGAGGATCAGAATTGAAGAACCTACTCTGAACTCTCCGGAAGGGTACAATACAACATTTCTTGGCCTTTTTCTTAGTTTTGCATGCCACGTAAGGTTGGAGTCTTGGATTGTCAGATTGGCACAGAATTAGAAGCGAGAAGAAGACATCACTTGATATATAATTCCAAATATTGCCCCAAATTTCAAACACTGAAATTTTGTGCAGTTGGAAGTATTTAAAGAGGTAAGAATTAATATTTTGCTCAAAAAATAATAACAAATAAAATGGAAAATGGGATCGAAGCAAAATATCTACTCTGCCTTTTGCATTTTTTGGCAAAATACTGTCGCGCCCAAAAATATTACCTTACTAATTCCATCCAATTAGAGTGCCTAAATACGCGTCCTTTAAAAGTTTAGGGAAAAAATAAAAATCCTGGGTGTTTTTCATTGAAAACTTTGATTGTTAGACTCTTCTTTTTTTTTTTTTTTGGCAAACTGTTATTGTGAATTAAACGGCCATTAAAAGGGAAAATATATTGTCTTCGAATGGGGACGTAGATTTCAAATTAAAATATTGTCCGACCATTTGTTGTGAAAAAAAGACAACGTATGAGGTCATATCCAATTGCAAATAATTGATCAAGATTATTTGATGTTGAATTTATTGAATGCGAGAAGAGACATTTAAAGTAATATCAGTAAAATTTTCTTCTTCTTTAATTTTGGTCTTGTTTCCTTTCAAGTCCTATGAATAAAAATTTCTTCTCTTCTTCCAAGAGAAATGTACATCTCTGTTTTTTTGCTCTCCTCCGGAAACAGTACAGTAGTACCAATTACCAAAACAGTTCTCTGTTTTTATGGTCTGTGTTTATGGCTCTTTTGTTCCTTTTCACTTTAGAGGTTTCTTCACATTTTGATCCCTATTGCGGTGTGAAAACAAGCCATTTAACAGGTCTCGGTCATCACAGTACTAGGACATACTTTTTCAGTCAATCTAGCTAAGTCTGAGGCGCACTATCAAATTTCACACATCTAATGTTCCAATTAAGGTTGTCAACGGTATGTCATTTATCGTTATGCCGTTTCGTTTAACCGAAATAAAATAGTTTGTGGCATAAAAAATTATACCGTTTTTTAAGTGGCACGGTTGATGGCATAGTTGGTTATACCGTTTCGACCATTTCAACCTTATTTCAAACCGCTTTATGTGTAATATACGGTTGATGGCACAAAAATTTGTTTCGTTTAATAAATGAAACGGTAAATGGCATGTCGGTATTGTACCATTTAATAAGTGGCACGGTAACGGTTTAGTGTCATTCCGTGCCACTTACCGTGTTTTGACAGCCCTAATTCCAATATATATTCCTCTTAGAGTCTTAGTCCATAATCGGTTAGAATTTTTAATTTCGATTTTTTTTTTCTTTTTGCAAGTCAATTGTCAATTCATCTTCCAATTTCCGAATTCTTTCATAGTATTCTATGTTTTCCCTTTAGCAGTGAACGAGTTGGCGATTTTATTTTTATTAAGTTTACTATACTTTACATAATATTAAAAATCAAGAGGTGAATGCTATTCAAAAAACTTGTCTGCATCACTTCTGTTGTAGAATTTATACTAATTATAAGGCACACGCTTGATCCAACGTGCACGGACATGCATCAGAAAATCAACACACAAGCAAAACGAAACTATTTTTTCAAATAAAATACTAATTAAGAACTGTGAACTTTTTATGTACCGATTTTACGTGACAAGTGTAAACGGAATTAATGCTAGTTATATTACTCATATAAAGGACAATTCTTTTTGTTGATTATTGATTTTTAAGCAAACAATGTTTTCTTCTTTTTGATGAACAATCATCTTGATTTTCGAAGTCATGGTCATCGGTTCTTCTGATAATCCCAATATATTGTTGTTAAATTTTCCATTCCCATTTTGAATTTTGAGCACACAATGGTAATTATTGCCTACACGGAGCACAGAGCAAACTAGTTTCTCAAGTTCACACTCAATGACTCAATTCAAAGGTAATGTGAACTCCAGTTGTTAGTCTGACCTGTCTTCACAAATACTGCTTATTTCGGTCACTTAAAAAGTTGAAGTTGTCTAGTGCTCCATCGCAAAAGTAAAAGCATCTCATGAAGATCTCAAAGGGGTCGTTTGGATGGGTTGGGAATTGGGGAAATAGTCTATTTCTAGACATAAATTTATTGGGAAGTGTGTAACTTTGTGAAGAGTTTGGATTGTTTATAATAAATTTTTGGCTAGAAATTGAAAATTCTCCCAATTCCCAACCCATCCAAACGACCCCAAAAGCACTACGTACGATCATATTCTGGAGACATGCAATGTGCAAAGAATTTCTAACTAGACGATGATTTTTCCAACACACGTTGCTTGGGTAGAAAGAATTAAAAATGGAAAACTGTATATTCTTAAGTGTCTAAATACCGTGAACTCAGGCGTCTATCTTTAGTTAATTCGTTTCTTGTTTAATCAAAGAAAAATGGAACATGCAACATGTTCGACTCTCGAGTAGGTTAACGACACATTCCAATTCCTTGAGAGCCGTTGTCAGACATTTTTTTTTTAACATGTTTCCAATTAAATTATGGATTTTTTTTTATAAAGAGAAGGGTTTCAATATATTCCATCAGTACCTTAGAGAGTCACTCAATTCCCCAACATCATTTTTAATTAATATATTAAATTTTAGAACTGAAACTTCAAAATCAAACTATTGCTTTTGTTCAATTTCATGAGAAATGTGTTATTATATAATTTTTGTAAATTTTAAAGTTCATTCTCGATCTACATATTAAATACGAACCTATTAGAATTGACCAATTATAGTTAATGAAATTAGTTGATTTTTTTTACCCTCTTAATCAAGTATCAAATGAGACTCCATAAATATATATTATGATATGTATTTCTCGTAAAATTGAACATGATCAACGGTTTAGATTTTGATTTTGAATTTAAAATTTTGACATATTTGTTAATAAAATTAAGTTATTATAACATTATCTTGCATTCATGTATTAAAAAGTCATATTATACATGAGCTCCAATTAATCGACAGCATTATGATTAATATCACAAGCGTTAATTGTCTCGTCCATCTGACAAACGCATATCCTTTCTACTGCACCGAGTTTCTGTGCAAATTTTTATTTCCAAACATGATCTTTACCATTTTAGAGGGTTCTGTGCTAGGCTCTAGTGCAATTCCGCTACGTCGACGTAACTTTGTTTTCGTTCCCAAATTAAGGTACTAAGCACATATTTAGATAACATATATTATATTATATTTTTTTTCCCTAGTACACTATATCATTTTATTTTTCGTTGTCAAATATAGTAACAGTATTTTAGAGAATATTCTATGATTGTTGATTATTATTTTCCCACTGCTTTCTGACCATGTTTCACGATACTCTTTCAAGTATCATTTTTGCTAATACTAACCAAATGATTCCTAAGTAATTTGAGAATTTTTTCTTGTTAAAATTTTTCTTTAAAAATTATATGAAAATTATTGCCCGAAAAGTATAAAAGATTAAAAGGTGACAATAATATGAACGATACAACTAGCTGCCAGCTTGCCACAAAGAATAAAGGCATTTTGAGAATCAGTATTTTGAACAGAGAATAATTTTTTTTCTCGGGTTCACACAAGATAAGTATCAGTCATTCGGTAATTTTCTTTTAGTTATTTGTGAGTTATATTCTGTGCTGCCCGAGTCAATATTAGAACTTTCATTTATATATCTACTGTTCATTTTAGAATATTGTATTTTAAATTTTAAATGGATGATAATATACTTTAAACTGAGCGCATACTTATGATTAAACTGATGTTTCAATTTTATGAAGAAACTTGAAAAATTGGAGTACCCATAATTTTCTACACTCACAAGTCAACCCGAACGTCATGCATTGAAGAGTCTTGAAAACAAACATGCATTTCAATTTGCCAAATAAAAAATGAATTTCAATGTCCTATATATTATCTCCACTACTAGAATGTCAATTATTTGCTTCGCAAAAAGGCGTCCCTATTCCGACACGAAAAGCTATCTGCGTCCACCTAAAGACACTACCCAAGCGACTCCGATACTCTAACCGCTAATAATAAACATCTGTGTCGCGAGGACGCGGATTACTTAACGCGTCCCTATATCTGTGTCGGGATAACGACACACACCAGGTTCTCCGATCGCTTATCCAAACAGTAAGCGCGTCTCTATTTAGACATTTCTATGTCGGTATACCGACGCCTATATCGAGCGACCCAGATAATATGTTGTCAGAATTTAGCGGGGCCCACACACTAAATTTGTCGGTAAACCGACACCTTAGATCAGCGACACAGATAATACGTTGTCAGAATTTAGCGGGGCCCACAATTTATAGTAGTCGGTATCCGGACACCTATTATTAGCGACACAGATAATTTATTGTCAGAATTTGACGGGGCCCACACAACTTATTAAAGTCGATATAGCGACACCTTTGCTCACCGACACAGAAAATTGATTGTCAGAATTTAGAGGGGCCCACTATATCCGCGTTTTTATACGTTTCTGTATATTAGATCAAAAACGTCGGTATATTGACACCATTGTTGATAGCCACATCAATTACATTTTTACAGCCATTCAATTCTTTCCGGTACCAATTTGGTACCACACTATTTAATTCCTACGATTTTAATTAGTCACAGCCATTTTGAAATTCTCAGCCATACACATTGAATCAAACAAAAATCACACAAATATATATTGTGAATTTAATTGAAAATCATCATCCAATACAAATAACAAAAATCATCATCCAATACAAATAACAAAAAATCATTCATAGGTTTAGAATTCAAAGTAAACCAAAATTCATAGTATATCTAACTTAAATTATCATATCCAGGCACATACTGATTCTCAACTTGCTTGCGCGAAGTATTAGTAAGTAGCGCTGTGTATTCCCCCATAGCATTCGACATGCTTGCAGATGCTGCACTTAACCCTTCTTCATGTGTGGCCCCCTGTGCAGTGGTGTTGCCCATTGGTGGTATTGCCAAACTTCTGTGTTGCTGAAAATTGACCAAAACATAGAAGCAAGCAAGCACATTAATAAAGTTAAATAAAATTAATAACCAAGCAAGCACATTAAAAATTTGACCAAACCCAATATTAAGGAAGAGTAGGATGATAACCAAGCAAGCACATTGCTGTAAGACTGTAAAGAAGAGTAGTTATCATCCTAGTCTCTGATTTAACAAAACTAATAACCAAGCAAGCACATCTCTAGTCTCTAGCCAGCCAGTGAATATTGAAATAGTGATTAGTGAAGTAGTAGGATGATAACCAAGCAAGCACATTATCCTTGTTCTTTTCTAATCATTTACTAATAATTTAACAAAAGAGTTGACACCAAACCCAATATTAAATTTTGACCTATTCAATGCAGGTTAAAGGTTATGTACCTACCATAATATTTGTTGGCATGTCGGTGGGGATGTCGAAGGCTGGCATGTTGAAGGCTGGCATGTTTATCATTGGTATGGTGTGACGTAGTGTTGCAAATATCTGGCCAAACATTATTTGGTTTCTTGCATCACGCTCAGCATCCTTCCTCTCTTGTTCTTCACGCTCTTTCGCACGTTCTTCAGCATACTTCTGTTCGCGTTCCTCTAGCAATTTCTCAACATCTTCTTTTGTGTACACAGTCGATACAGGGGTTGTGCTAAAAGATGAATAGTTGGAGGGCCTAACACGTCTATTGGTTGTTGTTGGCATCTCCCAGTTGTCGAGCAAACTCCCGAACCCATAAGTCTTGCACTTGTTTGCTTCACGAGAAGCAATCATAAATAATGTCTCCTCAGGTTGGTCCTTATACTCTGGATCCTCTTTCAACTCCTTCACCCGCTCCTAAATATAGAAAATAAGAAATAAAACATGACAACTAAGAAATAAAACTAAATAGAATTTGCACAGTAACATCATTTATCTTAATGATCAGTAAGGAGTCACTCATTTCATCAAAAGAATACACTAAATAGAATATGCACAGGATTTAAGGAGTCACTCATTTCATCAAAGAATACTCTAAATAGAATTTGCACAGGAATTAAGGAGTCACTCATTTCATCAAAGAATACAACTAAAAATACTAATGATAAGGAAAGAAGCAGAAATAATTAGCTTACTAAAATTTGTAGTTGTACTTCATCAAAAAATTCCAAGTCAGATTGATCTTCTCCCCCTTCCAGCTCAGGAGTAGCATCATTCTCTTCGGATACATGGCTGCCATGACAACTTTTCTTATTCTTCTTCTTGGCATGGAGATGAATGTACATATCTATCTTACTTGGTTTGTCAGTTGTGTTTTTATCTTTTTGCTGCAATGAAATTCAATCTATGTCAGATTTACAATCAATATAACATATTATATTTAGTATTAAACCCATAACCTGGCACATGTTTTAACAATAACTACTGAACTCTAATTTTATGTTTCCAGAAATCATGCATGTGCAATGCTATATATAGATATAATTTTTATCAGTCAAAAACATGAATGCTTATATAGTTATAAAAATCTGCACATGAGATAGTTTCAACTAGTTTACTACTTCAAATCCTTCATGAAACAGAAAGCATAAATCACAAAATTTTGTTTGGCTCCTCCAGAATGTTTTCAGAAAGGCATACCCATTTAATCTGATGTTGATAAGCACTCATGCTTCCTCCACAATCTGCACATGAGATAGTTTCAACTAGTTTACTACTTCAAATCCTTCATGAAACAGAAAGCATAAATCACAAAATTTTGTTTGGCTCCTCCAGAATGTTTTCAGAAAGGCATACCCATTTAATCTGATGTTGATAAGCACTCATGCTTCCTCCACAATGTTTTGCGACTTGTCCAGAGTTGCATCGGTTTTGTCTGGCCTGATCACAACTGTTCTTGTATTCCTCCGAACACCAGAGGTCGCACAACTCTTCCCAATGTTCAGCATTTTTGCACCACACATGGACTTGCTTTTTCCACTTCTCAACGTCATAATCAAAATTATTCTTGCAATCGAGCCGGCATCGACGAAGCATCTCCTTAAACCCTTTTGCTACAATCTTTTCAAGAACTTCTCGACACTGTTCAGGAGTTTCAGGACATTTGTCCACATGTAAACACCTCCACCTGTAGCAAGTCTGCACAAGACATTTTGAAACAGTATAATGTGTTTTGCTATAACACAACTATAATTGAGGTTCACAGTTTGTATAATGCATCTGCTACAGTAAGGTTTAATTGATCTAAGAATTTGTATAATGCATCCGACCTAAGAATGTATCTGCTACAGTATAATTTGTTTTGATGTAACAAGTATAATTGAGGTACAGTTTGTATAATGTATCTGCGTAAGGTTTAATTCATCTAAGAATTTGTATAATGCATCTACTGTAACCTCTCAACAATTTCTTTAAGGTTTGTATAATGTATTACCTAGACTGATCTAAGAATGAATAAATAATCATTTTAAACAAGGGAATGATTCAGGATGTTACCAAAAATTCCTCCATAACCGAAGTCTTAGCTGCAACATTGAACTCATGGAAACTATTCCATGGACCGTCAAAGTTTTCTAGCGCGATCTTGCAAATGGTGGTGGGAATCTTGCTGCAATATGGATATGAGTCGAACTCCTTCTTACCAACAGGCCAAATCAGAGGTCGATCACTAACAACGCTGGATGGCTCCCGCCTATTGCTGCTCCCTCTCCCTCGACGTTTAAGCGTGTTATTGGATTCCTCCCTGACAGGTTCCCCCTCAATTTGCAGGGGTTGATTTTGCGCTACATAGCTAGCAGCCCGATTCCTCTTCATTCTTGATTGGGTAACCATGATGACTCGATCTGTCAAAAGAAACATCCTTTCAGTATATTACATTTTTGGTAGATATTTTTTCTTGTTTGTGTACAGGCACCAAATGGAACTGGCCTAACCTGAACTAAGCCAATATTACTTATACACCTATACATTGAAACCTATTCCAGTAGTTCCAGGAAAACCATACCTCCAAGAGAGAAGAGAGAAGAGAGTAGAGAAATTGATTGGGAAAACCATACCTCCAGGAGTTCCAGGAAATGAAGTCACCAACTATGTGACCTAAATGCAGAAAAGATAGTAGAGAAAATAAGTAAGAAATTAGGGGATAGGTTAAGAAATAAAAGCAAAAAACATAGAAAAGAATATGACATAAAGTCATCAGTTCTTTTGCAAGACAATATGACATAAAACCAAACAATTAATTATCACACAAGCAATAGCAATAAAACACTTAGAACAGTAAGCAAATTCAAATATAAGCAATAGCAACAAAACACTTAGAACAGTAAGCAAATTCAAATATAAGCAATAGCAACAAAACAGCAACTTGATTAACACTCCAAATTATAAAAAATTAGCAGAAATGTCTTGCTATTGCTTGATAATCAGTTATTTTGCAATTCAAATATAAGCAACAAGGTTTCTTCTTATTATTCACAATAAATTCAAACAGACGACAATTATCATGCTGTTATAAGTTAATAAAACTTTCTCAACTATCATGCTGTGAAACAACAAAATCAACATAAAAAATAAAAACAAACGTAGAGTGAATCGAAATTTGACCTTTAGAACAGATAGCTTGATGCTTCCACAAACCGAAAGCAACCTATTGCCAAGTTAATAAAAATGAATTAACAGAAAGTTAGATCGAAATTTGGAGAGAAAAGAGAGGGAAGGAGAGAAAAGTTAGATCTAAAATCATACCGATTTGTTTTTCTGTCGAGTTGAGAAGAAATTTGGAGGGGGAAGTTGCTTATATCTCCGAAATAGAATCATAACTATAATTCAGATTTAATTTTTAGCGCCTGGACGAAAATTTTGGGGGGAAAATTTCCGAAATTATGCCGAAAAGTTTTGTGGAAAATTTCGGGGAATAAATGAAATCTGTGCGTGGATGAAAATTTTTGGTGGGAATAAAAGAAATCTGTGCGTAGATGAGAAATCCAGGAAAGATTTCTGGCGTAGAAAATTTTTTCCTTTTTTCCCCTGGCGTAGAAATATAGCTGGCGCTAGCTGGCGTAGAAGGATATCTGCCGCTAATTGTAGAGATTTGCTACCACTGCAATTTTCTATTGCAACTAACATACAATACTAATTTTTGTTATCTTCGACTAAAGATCTGACGACTTTAAATTTGGTATTTTATATGTGTATTGTAGAGAACTAATTGAGATTTGAGATTAGAAAAATATTCTGTTGATTGAATTAATATCTTGTATTTAAGAAATAAATATTGAATATATTTTTACGTATGTCATTTATAAAAAAATTGTTTCGTTATGTTGTAGTCTTTTTTTTATATTGTATTTTAAAAATAAAAAGAAGGTTAGAATACAGTTAAAAAAATCTATGAATTAAATGATTAATTTATATACGATTGGAAGTTTATACACTATATTATTGAGCTAGGTATAATATAATCAATTATTGGAGAAGTATATTAGAGATCTGTATAAAATAACTAGGCATGCATGTACCAAATCTTTGATGAAGCTATATTTTAATAAGGGATTCTGCAATTTGATAACTATGAAATCAAACTTCACCTATCTAATTTTCTTTATCTATGAAAATATTTTCCTGCCAAAATAATATATTTTGTTGTAATTTCCGAAATAATTGTAATTTGAAAAACTTGTATTTGATTTCTTCTTTTAATTTGTCAGTTATAATACACTTTTGAAAGAATCACTTATTATTTTTCTCTATCATTGCATTAAAGAGTTCTGTAGCAACTATATATATTAGTCAATGCATAAATTTGTAACATTTGAAGTTAGATCAAATCTGCAGTGTAACATTTGAAGTTACAGTAGTTGAAGTTAGAAATGATAGAGTATCATGATTTTTAACTTGAAGTTAGAAAATGATAGGTATAATATTTGTTCACTGTCAGTAGGAAATGACTCCATATATATCTTAGTGTTCACACTAATAACTGTTTAATCACACTAATATTTGTTACATTTGAAGTTACATTCGAAGTTATTTTATTAATTAGTACCATATCTCTGAGGTACTAGATATGGCATGACATGATTTATTTGCAATCCCCCTATAGTCTTGCATGTAAAGTTCCTAAACTATTTATTATAATTAATTTTCAATTGAAAATTCTCTAGTCTTGAATTAGAAAAAGACCATTTTTTAAACATCAAATAAAAATAATATGGCATGACATGATTTATTTGCAATCCCCATATAGTCTTGCATGTAAAGTTCCTAAACTATTTATTATAATTAAATTTCAATTGGCAATTCTCTAGTCTTGAATTAGAAAAGACCATTTTGTAAACATCAAATAAAAATAATATACACGACATCCCTAGTCTTGCATGTAAAGTTTCTAAACTATTTATTATAATTAATTTTCAATTGGCAATTCTCTAGTCTTGAATTAGAAAAGACCATTTTGTAAACATCAAATAAAAATAATATACACGACATCCCTAGTCTTGCATGTAAAGTTGCTAAACTATTTTTTATAATTAATTTTCAATTGGCAATTCTCTAGTCTTGAATTAGAAAAGACCATTTTGTAAACATCAAATAAAAATAATATACACGACATCCCTAGTCTTGTGATACCTGGACCAGATCACCCGGGCCGAGACATCGATGTATTTCTCCAGCCCTTGATTGATGAATTGAAAGAGTTGTGGTCAACCGGAATTGACACGTACGATGTGTCCTTGAAGGAGAATTTCAGAATGAAGGCAGCTCTAACATGGACGGTCAATGATTTTCCGGCATATTCGGTGCTGTCTGGGTGGAGCACATGTGGTGCACTAGCATGTCCATGTTGTATGGAGAACACTAAGGTATTCTGGCTACCAAATGGTAATAAACATAGCTGGTTCGACAGTCACAGGAAGTTTTTGCCCCAAGGCCATCCATTTCGAGCTGACAAGAAACAATTCTCTAAAGGCAGAGTTGTGCGAGATCCAATTCCAACCCTTCTTCTAGAGGGGTCGGATGTACGCAGGATGGTGGAAATGCTTCCAGATTTCAAATTGGGAAAGGATACACCCTTGGACCAACTTCCAGGGTACAAAGTACATCATAATTGGCAAAAGAAATCTATTTTCTGGGAATTAAACTATTGGCAGGATAATTTGATAAGACACAACATTGATGTGATGCATTGGGAGAACAATGTTGGTGGAAATGTTGTATACACTGTGTTTGATGTTGCAACTAAAACAAAGGATAATGCAAATGCCCGTAGAGACTTGGAACTTTTCTGTAATCGTCCAGAGCTACATCTCATTGGAGAAAAGAATAAACCAAGGGCCAAATTTGCATTGGATCGTGCACACAAGCTAGAGATTTTCAAATGGCTGAAAGAAAAAGTAAAGTTCCCTGATGGATATGCATCCAATTTGTCCAAATGTGTTAACCTCACCACTTGCACTTTCAATGGGCTGAAAAGTCATGACATGCACATCTTGGTAGAGCGTATGCTCCCGGTTGCACTTCGTGACTACATACCAGATTCTTTGTGGGAGGCTTTCACAGATTTATCCAATTTCTGTAAGGAGATTTGTGCAAGAGAGTTGAACCCTGTACGCCTCAAACAGTTAGAAAAAGAAGCAGTTGTTATATTGTGCAAACTTAAAAGATTTCTTCCACCAAGTTTTTTTGATCGTATGGAGCATCTCATTCTTCATGTTCCCTACGAGGCTAGAGTGGGTGGCCCGGTTAATTGTCGATGGATGTATCCCGTTGAAAGGTATGCTTTGTGTCTATTACCTCATACATTAACCGATTATATCTCGTTCATATTGATATCTGTCAAATTTAATCTTCTACAGGCGTATCAAAGAGGCGAGGAAAAGAGTTACCAATAAGGCACGTGTAGAGGGGTCAATTGCCGAGTCCTACCTTACACAGGAGATATCTGATTATTGCAAGTCGTATTTTGCCTATGATTCCAGCTCACGAGTTGTGAATGATGAAACTGGAAATGGTGATTGCCCTATGGATGTTGATGGCCCTATGGAAGATCATTTGTCTGTCTTCAACTATCCTGGGCGTGCTCTTAGTCGAGGTGATAAGAAAACATTAAACCTCCAAAACTTTCGCAAGGCAAAACTCTACGTCCTCTACAATTGTCCTGAGATTAAGTCTTATCTAGAGTACAGTCCTAATTTTAACTCAATATTCTTATCTAAATTAAGATTCTTGTTGCTTCTAGCTAACATTTCTTATAATATTTCACAGGACATATACCGAGCAAATCAAAAGCACACGACGGCCAACAAATGACAGGATTCTACAATCTATTCTAGATAATGAGTTTCCAACATGGTTGAAAAAGACCGTTGAGGGCGAGCCTAATCCTAATCCTGGCATTAAAAGTCTCAGTCTTGGACCAAGTAGAGAATATCTATCTTATGGGGCATATGAAGTTAACGGATTTGTTTTTCATACTAAATCCCATGGGAAATCTAAATCGAGAGATAATACCGGAGTATGCATCAAAGGAGAGTCAGATGGTGGGGGAGAA
This sequence comes from Rhynchospora pubera, assembly GCA_028095005.1. Lineage (NCBI taxonomy): Eukaryota > Viridiplantae > Streptophyta > Magnoliopsida > Poales > Cyperaceae > Rhynchospora > Rhynchospora pubera. The sequence goes on from CM051461.1 coordinate 183,078,159, forward strand.
CTTGATTATTATGGAATTTTAGAGGATATTGTTGAACTCAAATATCCTGGAGTTAACCATAAAGTTGTCCTTTTCAATTGCCATTGGTTTGATGTAACAAATGGTGTCAAGATAGATAAGAAACATGGCTTGGTCGAAGTCAAACACAAATCTAAGCTCTCGCCTGATGAACCATTTGGATTGGCAGCCCAAGCATTTCAAGTGTATTATCTTTCATATCCATCAAAGAAGAGAAGTGACTGGTGGGTTGTTCACAAGTGTAATAGAAAGCGACAGTTCTATTCTGGTGATAACAATCCAATAGAAGAAGATGATTTTTTTCAAGAAGACTCCACTAATGAGTTTGATGGTTCATTCGACGGAGGATTAGACGTGGCCGATTCCTTGGCACAACTAGGTATTGTGGACCAAGTGGACCCTTCTGAGCTCTCCAACAACTCAAACCGCCAATCATCGCAAATAGATGATCATGACATGTCAAGTGAGGAATCTGAGGATGACACTCCTGGTACAAATTCAGATGACGTACAAGATGACTGGTATATTTCATCATAATCTATCTAGTTAGTATAGTTCCATTATGAAAATTTTAAAATGTTTGGACAAGCGTGGTGATTCTTGCATAATTTAGTTACTTTCATGCATTGTATACTCTTCTAACTATAGACACATTTATGAATTCGGTATATCTATGCTATGAATTCGGGTCTTGGGTTTATATATGCTGTGAATGAATGATATTAAAATTGGTAAACTGTAGAAAATTAATTAATCTTACTTTAAGCGTGTCTTTCTTAATGCGTCAGTATACCGACACATTTAATCAACACAAAATTTTAATTGAAATAATTTACTAATTTGTTTATTAGAGTTCCAATTATCTGTGTCAACTAGCGACTCTAATTATATTTAGATTGAGCGCGCCTGTAAAAAGAAAATAGCGTAAGGCGTTGAGCGTCTCAACTGATATGCGTCTCTCATTATACGTGTCGGAATTCCGACGTCAATATTATTCAGTATATTCGCGTCCCGACACAGAACTTCATAGCGTCCCTCCTTTGAATATTTACGCGTCCTAATTTATCTGTGTCGGCCTACCGACACCCAATAAAATTCTCCCGCCCGCTTTTTTCCTTTCCGCGTCGCTACTTGGTTTAGCGACTCTGATTTGTTGGTGTCCCGACACAGATAAACGAAATTCTAGTAGTGCTCGTACGTACTTGTGAAATTTCTTTCTACGCTAAATGAAAATTTAAGATTCAAAACTTATGGGACAAGCCATATCATTAATTCAGCATGTACGGTCATCAGATCAATCATGAGATATTGTTATATTTTTATATGGTTGAAATGTTTTTAGCTATTATATGATAAAGATTAATCATTGTATGGGGTCTACGGTATTCAATGTATGGAATATATTGTTGTATTTCTTTTTCGAAGTTTCTATGCATCTTTGATGGTGTATTTTTTTATGGTAACCTCTCAATTAAAAACTTCAGTTTATTTTGCAACATGCATTCTATTCCGTGACAAAAGTCCAAAAATAGTCTTAGCATTCTACATTGTTTTAAGAATTCTTACCTATGGGTGCGTTTGGATAGGCTAGGAAGAAGGTAGGAAGAAGGAAGAAGGGAAGAAGGAAGAAGAAAATTGAGAAGAAATTATTCTGGGAAGAAATTATTCCGAGAAGAAGAAATGTTGTTTGGATGTTGTTTTTAGGAAGAAGGAATAAAGTTGTTGTATTAAAATAATAATTTTCTTTTATTAATTGAGACGGTGGGCTTTCAGTCCAACACAGACTCGTAACCCCCTTTACGAACCGAGTGGTCTGGACCCATAAGACTCGACTGAGCCAAGTAGGTTTCACGCTCCCTTCTCTTCCGCTCTCTCTCTCTCTCGCTTCACACCTCTGTCCGTGAGGACGGAGCCAACTAGGGTTTGACACAGTCTTGGCCTCCTCGAAATTTCTCTCGCTTCTCACCTCTTCCGTAAGTTGTGAGTACTGAGCCAACTAGGGTTTCACGCTGCCTTGTCCTTCTCTCTCTCACTCTCGCTTCTCACCTGTCCGTCAGTTGTGAGTTGAGATTGCGTATGCCTGAAAGACCTCAAGGAAGCTAAATGAATCGCCATTGTAGAGACACCGAAAGTGGCGCACAATCGGCCATGTTGAGCAACGGTTCAGAGAGTAGTACAAGTGACGGATTGCCGTGTATTCCATGCCCGGATTGCGGTTTAGCCGTGAAGAGGCTCGTTAGCGGAACCAAGAGGAATCCAGAGAGAGTGTTCTACAGATGCATAAATCCGGTAATTTTTCAATTGTGTTTGAGTTGTCCTTTGGAATGTCAGAATTGACTTGATTGAAATTCCAATGGTTTGCCGACGGTTTGATTCAATGGTATCCTCTTGCTTAATACTGGACTCTTATCAACTCAACCAAAACCTTGGCGGACCAGCCAAGTCACGGTCTGCACCTGGACCATTATTTTTTAGCTTCTGTATTCTACTTGAGAACTCATTGGCCTACGCAAATAACAAAACAGGAAAGAACAGACAAATCAATTAATGTGTTTCTCAAAGCTGACGAAAGTGAAATTGATTGCCCCCTATACCAGTAATTAGTACAATCAACTTCCGATAACTTACTTTGGTTTTCTTTAGTACTACTTGATTTTATTGAAACCAATCCAACAATACCAGTTTTTATTTTGGTTTCAATTCGTAAGTTCCAGTACTTGCATCAGAAACTCACAAAAGAGTACAGTGCCAGCTTTCAACATTGTAGCTCCAGTGAAATCTCAAATTTGTGCAAGTATCAGTTTAAGGTTAAATTTGAATGAACTAATTGGTTTACATGCTGGATAGGGGAATTTCACAATATTTTCTTATAAATTGGTTAACAGCAAACTAGATGCAAGTTCTGGAAATGGGAAAATGACTATTTAACGTTTCTAAGGAAGGCAAATATTGTGACTCAGTATGAGGATGCTCCCATACTACGGAGACTCGAAAGAGTACAAGCTCAATTGGATTGGGTGACAGTTCAAATCGAATCGAACTATCAACAACATGAAGACCAAATGAAAGTGGTCGCTGCATCATTAGAAACTGTAAGAAAATTCAATTGTATAATTCTCATTGTGGTTGTCACTCTTGTCATAGTGCTGATTGGTACAAGTAGAGTGCGTATGTAATGTTTGTATAAGTTTGTATTAAGCACATTTCCATCTACTTAAGTTATTGTTAAGTACTGGCAAGACATATGTTACATTTGCATGTACTAAGTTTGTATTAATCACATTTTTATTACTGCCCTGAATTTTGATATGTTTTTGCTGGCCACTTAATTATATTATTTTTTTACATCTATTCAGTTGTTTTGTGCTGGATAATTTATTTAATACTGTCGAGGGTTCATGGTTGTGTGTTGAGGGTCGAGGGTCGAGGGTTTAGGGTTAATTTTTGGGGGTTTAGGGTTTATTTGCATTATATTTTAGGGTTCAGGGTGGAGGGTTGAGGGTTTAGGGTTTAGGGTTTAGGGTTTAGGGTTTAGGGTCCGGGTTTCAGGCTCTAGGGTCTAGGGTTTAGGGTTTAGGGTTTAGGGTCAAGGTTTCAGGGTCTAGGGTCCAGGGTTTAGGGTCGAGGCTCTAGGGTCCAGGGTTTAGGGTCGAGGGTCGAGGGTCTAGGGTCAAGGGTCTAGGGTCTAGGGTTTGGGGTCTAGGGTTTAGGGTTTAGGGTTTAGGCTTATTTTTTGGGGGGTTTAGTCATGAACATTAGAATTTTCGTTCAGGTGGTGACGTACTGATGTAGTCCATTAAAATTAATTTGCCCAATCCATTAGGGTTTAGGGTTTAGGCTTATTTTTTGGGGGGTTTAGTCATGAACATTAGAATTTTCGTTCAGGTGGTGACGTACTGATGTAGTCCATTAAAATTAATTTGCCCAATCCATTACAAATTCAAAGTAGTCCATTACAAATTAAAAGTTCAACATAAACAGCGCCTAATCCATTACAAATTAAAGAGCCTAATCCATTACAAATTAAAATTAGTCCATTACAAATTAAAAGTTCAACATAAAACAGAGCCTAATCCATTACAAATTAAAGACCTTCCTGATCTTAAGGATTTAACCTAAGTTGCCAAAGAGCTTCCTTAATATTCTCACGCAAATTAATTTCGCTTGGTAAATCATTAATATTCGCATCTCCTTCCTCTTCGTCGGAGTTGTGATCGTCGCCAACACCTTCCACTTCTCCTTCTTGTGAACCTTGCGGGCATTGTGCCACTGGCCTCATATCATCTGATGCTCCATGATGCTTAATAAAATTATGAAGAGTGCAACATGCTCCAACAATTTTTATTTGGGTGTCGAATCGAAAATGTGGCATATCTTTCAAAATGTGGAACCTATTTTTTACAACGCCAAAAGTTCTTTCTACCACATTCCTTAGTTGGGCATGTCGATGATTAAATAACTCTTCAGGGGTGTCATATCGATACGCACCTTGACTCCTTGCACGATCACGGAATGTCCCCAAATGATAGCAAACTCTACGATATGGTGCCAGAAATTGTGATGTGTTTGCATAACCTGCATCCACTAAGTAATATTTCCCATCTGGTACGCGTAGTAAGCCCTTTTGCACTACAGAACGCAAAACCGTGTTGTCATGGGCGGATCCCTCCCACCCAGCCACTACGAGTACGAAATTACCATTAAAGTCAACGGCGGCTAAAACATTTTGTGTGTACTCCCCTTTTCTATTTATAAATCTTTCCTTGTGCCTGTCCTTATCGTTTGGAAATGCAGGTATGTGGGTTCCATCAATCGCTCCGATTGCATCCTACAAAAACAAATCGGCCACTTAATTGGTTTTAGGGTTTAGGGTTCTTTAATTTTGAAAAAGTGGACATATCATCTTTCATACCTTAAATAAAGAATATGGCGATCCTTCCGCAAGTATGGAATGCATGGGTGTATTAGACTTTGGTTGTTTTATATAATCCGGAGCTAATTTGACCACATGTTCTAGCACATTGTGGATACATCTCGAAACAGTCTCGAGGGAGTGTTGGAAAAGCTCTCCAATTTTACGCATCCTTGTTGCCGAACCTAGTAACTCGAGCAACATCCCCACTTGCTCTTCAATTTTAACCTCACCATTACATTGCAAACCCTTGTTGCGTAGCTCATTGCATAGAGTATTGAAAATATCCGTGCTCATCCGATAGTTCTCACTGCAACGTAGGTGATGACCCTGAAGTTGATTTCTGATCATATCAGCTCCACTAAACGGTCTATCATTCTTGACCTCTTTCCAGAAATCCAAACATAGTCTCATTCCGTCACGCCTCCTAATTGTTTGTTGCATAAGTATTAGGCCAGCAAATTGCATGTGTTGGCGTAGCCTTTCATCATCAGAATCGGTATCGTCGTTTGAATCGGACCCCCGCTGATTATGTTCATAGTTTGATTCGGAATCCATCTTAAAAAAAGTAACAATGGTAATATCCATTAGATTCATATCATATCTGATCGTTTCAATAAAACAAAGTAACAATGAACCTTGGTATCATATCATATCATAATATGAAATACACCTTGGTTTCATATCATATCATATCATATCACATGTAAATAAATTTAACAGATTCACAAAAGATTAAACAAAGTAACAACCATTTTGACAAAAAAAAAACATGTAAATAAAACAGATTCACATGTAAATAAATTAAACAGTATCTCATCTCACAATAAATTAAACATATTGTCACACAATGTACTACAAACTAAATGCTCAACGCAATGTACTACAAATTATTGCACATAACAGATAAATGCAATGTTCAACGCAATGTACTACAAATTGTTGGGGTTAAAAGATAAATGCAATGTACTAGAACAAACTAAATGCTCTTGCAAAGTAGTACAAATTAAACCCTAAACTAAACATATTGACTGATACAGAATTAAATTATTGCACATCTTAACAAGCTACATGCATCACTAAATAAATGTACTAGTTATATAAATCATATATTAAAATAGGCGCTTAGTACTTAAATAATTTCTAATGTCCAAATTCATTCATGCATGGGTGGGGGGGGGTCCTTATTGGTTTTGAAAATTGTGGTAGTAGTAGGGGTAGGGAGGAAAATTATCGTTGTTGGGTGTGGCAAATGGTTGCTGTTGGTTTTGAGGCTGGCCAAAACTGTTGGGGTTGGGATGGGGTGGATGACCAGAGTTTGTGTTCTCTGTTGCCATGGTAGGTTGTTGCTCTGCAGGCACATCATAATGAAACTGGTTTGGGTATTCCTGTTTAATCCAACCATACACATCGATATCATCTGAGTAGAGCCAATATATCCTTGCATTGTCATCATTGAACCTTCCTATTAGCTTAACTCGTAGTGCAGGACTAACCCCTGGAATTGTCTTTAACCGCGCTATGCACTGCTTAATTTCGTCTCCTTTCTGATGGAGTTTTTGTTCCGACACATTCACCCCTCTTCTAAATACCTCCAGCATCTCACTATTCATAGTGAACACTTGCTCATCATTGTCAGCCACACTTTGAATAATTCCTGACCTGTTTTTATAAGTCTGCTGGATTCTCTTGCCCCTAGTCACGGAAGGTGAACCCGAATCAGTGCTCTTTCGTTTGGAACTGGAGCTGGTACCCCCCTGCCTGTAGGTCCTTGTTTGAGAGGCTTGTTGACTTGACCCACCGCTGAACTGATGAGTGCGGTTCACTCCAGCCCCTACGCCGAACTCATAACCTGGTGGTGCATCGTCGTAGGGCCCATAATCAACATCCGCATGTATACGGCCATGAACCCCTCCAGCCTCTTCTTGTTGAGTATCGGAAGAACCCGTGTGTTCAGCATGCTCAGTCTCGCCGAACGGAGTCTCTTCGTCACCATCAGCTCTCATGCCTCCACACAAATTATCCAATCTTTCAAACCAGGGGAAGGGTCTTCTTAGGAATTTATTGTTCTTTTCATTTTCCTGCAATGCAATGTAATTGTTTAATAAGTTAAAAATGAAACAAATAAGCATATAAATGACATACTATGGCATTAGTTTTTTCATCTGTTCTTTACTAATGCTCTTTGAAAATAAATGTGAAACAATTTATTGTTGGCATCAAAACATTTTCTGGATATACTTGTTGACTGTTTTTACAAATTAAAGGTTGCTATGGCATTAGCATAAAGGAACTTTCTAAATTTTGGGGGACCATTCAATTACTGTCCTGTTGTACCAGGATAATTTCTGGATCAACTTGTTGACTGTTCAGCCACACTTTCAAGTCAGATTATAACCCTAAACCTATTTAAGAATGTAATAATAAGATTTCCATTAAATAAACAAGCAAATGTACCAGGATAATTTCTTTAAGACGTTGCGGCGAAACCTTCAACTTGTGTGCCTTGTAGTCCCAACCGTCACCACCTGTGTATTTGGTGTATTTCTTTGCAATTGTGTACTGACCCTTCAAATGTTTGACCCGATTCTTGCAATTTTCTGCTGTTCTAGTAGAATCTTTTAGCTTGGACATGAAAATTCGATGCACCCCTCTGAAATCTTTGATGTTGATGTTGTTCATCCCACGACTGAGTTTGTACTCTGCGAGAGCATCTAGGAGAACGCTGGTCTCCTCATCCAACCAGTTCATACGACCCAAATTGTTAGAAGGGCTGTCATCCTCTAAGGGTTCTACACTACACTCTTGGATGCCTTTTTGTTTGGTGGGCTTTTGGGAACTTCGTTTCATGTTTCTAGGGATATTAAATACATGGAAGTTCAATAATAAATTAGCATAGTAACTAAATAAGCCAGATAATTTGGCTTTACGGTGGATTTTTTTTTAAGTTAAGGTCAAACCATTTGACTTGAGGTCTAGTCCAGGCAAGTTTGACCTAATGACAGTTCATAGTTTTGCTTGTATTTAACTTAATAACAAACTCATATGAATTTGAAAACTGGTTTAATTTAAAATCCAATTTGAAAGAACAAGATAAAAACATTTTAAAGCCATTTGAAAAGAAAAAGGACTAAAAATGAAACAAATAAAATAGAAGTTATGTCACATCAACAAAATCTAAGACGAGGTGCTGTTTGCAAAAAAACAAACATAGTGTTGGATGTTGATGTGAGTCGCACATATGCGATTTATTCATCATTAAGGAAACATAATTGAACATCGACAATTAATTGTGACTTATGCAAGATAATACAAGCAAATGTACAAAGTACGGAGTTTTTATCTCTTTACCATTATCTGATAGTTCCTATAACTTTGTACTGTTCAGAGTTTCATATTTACCTTGGTTGAATGTATATGTGTGGTCGATTTTGAGGTGTGCCATATATGCATACTGGTATAATTTAGTTCCAACTCAAGAGACATGGCAAAATTGATTCATGACTGATCCTCTAAAAGTGTGCTTATGTTCCTATGTACCTTGTCAGGTACAATACTTAATGATTGTTTCAAATTTTAGCTGGTTAAAGAAAATTCCAGTGAGGCCTACTATTTGAATACCAAGCTCAACCCTTTGTGAGATTGTATTGAACTACTTTGGTATAACTGTAATTAAATCCTTGCACTTCTAAGTAACTTGTAAAAATAAATACATTCCAAATTTTTGTAATCCATGCAGGACTCAATTTTTAGACAAAAATATCCAGTAAAGAAATTCAGATTTGTCTAAACTTCAAACAAATTAGCACGAAAATCCAATGAGATAAAAAGGGGACATATTCAAACAAGTTATATAAATACCTTTTATTTATGTTAAGTAAATATGAGTTTTTACTTGTGATGATACCTTGGTACCAGCCCTTGTGTTTCTTTATTTTGTAGAAAGTCAGGGCACATAATAGCAAAGTCATGCATCATTACAGTTAGTGTTTGAGATTAAACAGATTGGTTTATAGCAAAGTCATGCATCATTACAATATTGCATACAATAGCATTTGCAAATAAGTAAGTTAATTATAATTAATTCTCCTTACCAAAAAAAAAACATTTAGTCTGATGGCAAATTTGGACAGGAATTTAAAAAATATGACCATTTATTTTAAGAAAAAGGTGTAGGTTTCGACAAGCATTTACTGATAGCAAAATATAAAAAGCATATACCATATTAAGGAACTTATATATAACTTCAAATCTGGATTTAAAAGAGGATTTACAGTCTGAAAGAAGGTCGGTACTCAGTGCTCCTCCGCCTGCCGACAGCAAAGATGGATCGACGACAACAGATCTGGTATGCAAAATGTGGAAAAAAGATGGAAAGAATTGACAAAATTAGTACCAATTTGACTGAAACAAACTTTGACGGCCCTTCTTGTTGGCCAAATTAATCCCAAATTAGTAGCAATTGGACTCAAATAAACTTTGACAGCCCTTCTTTTTGGCCAAATTAATCCCATATTAGTACCAATTTGACTCAAATATACTTTGACGGCCCTTCTGGTTGGCCACATTAATCCCAAATTTTCCCGATTACTACCATCTACGACCAAAAAATTTTAGTTAAAACCAAACAGACACAACAAGTAGGGTTTAGGGACGAACCAGTGTTGGATTAGCAGCAAGGAGTCGAGACAACTGAAGGGAGGCAGGATTCGATCGCCGCCGGTTGTGCCTGCGTCCAGAGTGGGCCTCTGGCGGCATATAAAAGGGAGAGGGGAAGAAGAAAGAGGAAGGAAGAAGGATTGAGGCCCGTTGGAGTGAAGTATTAGGTTAAATTATTGAGGAGAGAGACGGATTGAGGCCCCGATCGATCACTTCGCGACTGCTGGGGACACAGAGATTCGCACGGAAGAGAACTTTTCAGCGCTGGATGGGGCTTTCGGAGGAATCGACCCGTTGGACTCGACTTTTGATGGAGTTATGGAGGACAGAGACGCTCCCCAAAAATTGATTCCGAAACATGTGGTGGGACTCAGGATAATGTTACTTTATTCAACGCAATTTGGTTTCGGAAGAAGTTATTCCCAGCGAAAATTAAAAGGAGCCTTCTTCCTGGACCGTTTGGATCGTGTGGAATAGTATTCTTCGCGGAAGAATATCTTCCTGCCTTCTTCTAGGCTATCCAAACGCTGCCTATGCCAAGTAATTAATGGTTTTGATTTGTTTGATTATGTCTTTCTCCCCTATAATCCGTATTGAAGGGTTCAAATTTCTCATATTCTTCTCAATTAAAAATCAACATTGTCTAATGTGTCTATATTTTGCAAGAATGTTTTGTTCGGCGTATTATGTTACTTTTCAGTATATATTTTTTCAGCGTTTTAAAAGTGATATTATTTATGTCTAAAATTTGACAGATTTTTTCTGTAGAATTTTTATCATTCTATACATTCGCATTATTCAAAAGAGATTTCTTTTATCAGAGGCTCCGTTTGGATAGGTGTGGGAAGAAGGGAAGAAGGGAAGAAGTGGGAAGAAGTATTGGGAAGTGTGTAACTTTGTGAAGAGTTTGGATTGTTTATAATTTTTTTTCTTCTTCTTCCTTCTTCTTCTTTCTTCCAACGATCCAAACGCTCCCAGAGAGAAATTCGAGGAAGGACTCCGGTGAATTAACGATTACTTCACAAGTGCTATATTATAACTTGTACATTTAAAATTTTATTTTTTTAATTATTAAAGTTGAAAAAATCATAATAAATATTGTTAATTATTCCAACTAATTGAATAATTTTTAATATTAAATTCACGATCTTTTTGGGTGCTACTTGGATTAAAATAATTAAGCTGGCCACAGCACACGTACCATAGAAACCAAGCAGCCCACATGTGCGATGAGATATTTCCTAAAAAAATATTTGGAGCCATGCGAGTAATTAAACGTTTTAAAAATATTTATAGTTGACCAAAAAATTGGACATAGGAACTAGCTGCAAGCTTCAGACACTTTAATATCTAATTTAAAAAAAAAAGACACTTTAATATCTAAATATGAATTTCCCTATATATAATTACCACAACTGTAAGAACTACATATATATGTTTGGAAGTCTATAAAATAAGAACAAAGGAATTAATAAGAACAAGCTATTTCTTGTTTGGCACCATTTAGAACAAGGAGAATAAAAACAAAATGAACCTTGTTCTTGTTCCAACAAAAATATAGAACTAGAATAAGAACAAAAATAAACTTGTTCTTGTTCTTATTCCACACCACTTCCAAACATACCAGCAAGCATGCATGTCCTCTTACTATGTTTGGCAAACTCATGAACTAGCTAGTTCACGAACTAGCTAGTTCGCGAGCAACCAAACATATCGGGTGTGTTTGGAATGTGTCACGAATAACTAGTTCGTGAACTAGCGTTGTTCGCACGAACCAAACAACTCACGAACAACCGTAGTTCGTGAACTTCTCCCTAGTTCTTAGTTTCCCGATTTTCACGAACTAGTTTTGTTCGTGGGCCTATTCGTGGGCCTTTGTTCTTCCCTTTGTTCATCCCTTGTTCGTGAAGTATCCAAACACACCCATCCTGAACTAGAATAAGGTCCTAGTTCCCCTCATTGTTCTAGTTCTAGCAAAATCATGGAACAAGAACAAGAACTAGAACAAACGTTGTTCTAGTTCATGGGTTTGCCAAACATAATTATGAATGTAACCACACTAAGTTTTTTCCCCCTTTTACTCTCCAATATCTTTTTTCTACTTAAGTGTATGCAGTATTTCGCTAAAAATTTTAATAGTCATTAACACTTTAATTTTTTTATTTTTGTACAAGTCAGTTGGCACACACTCTATTTATATATACCTCCTAAGACTAAGCTTTTATGATAATAATACACTCTATTTATATAAGCATACACCCACTCAATGTACGGACAAATTGTTGATTGAAAAAAATTATGTATTTTTTTTAAAACAATTACCAGTAAGGGATGATAACAATGTTAAAACTAAAGTGAAATGGCAAATGATATACTCCAGTAAAAAAAATATTAAGAAAATATATCATTGGTCTCTAATAAAAAAAAAAGATATTAGTTATTGATTATTGTGTTTTTGGTGATCACACTTGCCAATTTCTCTCCCTCTGATATTAGTTCACATGTTATTTTGAAAAAATATACTACAACCAAGAATAATATTATTTCTATTTAAAACGACGAGTCACTAAACTTATGTTGATTTACATCTAGTCATTAGTCAAATTAATCAGATTTAAAAAATCAATGGTCCACAACATAAACATATGTCATAGACTAAATATTTACACTTTTGATCTAATTATTTGGCCTTATCTTTGACTGACCGACTGTAGTATTCTGTTAATATTAACAACTCAATTGTAAGTGGACATTTAATAAAGATGAAAGTACAGTTGCCAAATAGAAAAAATACTTCACGTTGCATGAAACCAATTAAAAATTCTAATTTGTTATTCAGATGGCAAAAATTTTCTTAAAAGAAGTTAACTTACTAAATATTTTAAGACTTTTGATGCTTTTCTATCACTGAATATTTGACGTGTAAAACTATAAATAATTTTTTCCATTTTATTTCATAAAAATAGCAAATAGATATAATTCAACACATATTCCCCCTCTCGGCCTTTCCTGATTTTGCGCACAACTAAAAAGTGCCCAGGTAATAATTGTACTACTATACAACCGGGACTATAACAGAGGAAATGTTTCAACCCGAAAATTTGGGACGTGCAAGGGAAGTGGTCTTTACAGTTTCGGGTCCCACGCTACATGGCCACCACCATCTCTGCTAAAGTTCTCCAATAACAGGTACACAATCCTGCATTTGGTTTCTCCCTGTTTTGTTGGATTGGTCAGATTGAATTATACCAGGGTTGTAAATTATTGGTTCATATTTCAGAAGTACAAGAAACAAATTGCTTTTACTGGATAAAATGAAAACAACTTCATCGATACCCTGTTCATATTTGGAACTTCATTTGAATTTTGAAGCGATAACATTTTGGATAAACATTGTTGCGTTTAAGAAAATGTGACCTTTTTATTTTTTCAAGCGTGTTCGAACAATTAGAAGATTTATACGTCAATGCATGTAAGAATACAGACCTGCTGAAGTTACTAGATTGCATACACACTGTAACACACATATTATATATCTTCTTTTAGTTTGGTAATTAATTGGTAGTATACGAGTATATCTAGTAAACTATTTGCACATTTTTGGAGGGTGTTAGCTGAAAGAGAACTGTAAAATTAGGAATTAACAAATTTTTTGGTGATGGCACACATATAACTATTTCATTTTATAACTTTTACAAAAGTGTTAATACTATGGAAAAGTGATTTTTATAATCATTAAAAATCTGTAATCATATCACGGAAAATTATACATCCACATATCTCACCATTTTGTCTTTTTTTTTTTATTTTGATGGTGGGTGGTGACTTAGCATTTGTTGGTGATAAAACAGTTATCCGATGATAAAACAACGATAAAACGGACAAAACGATAGTGCAGTTTGAACCAAAACTAATAAAACAGCGATAAAACAAAAAAAGGAGTTTTTAAAAAGCTTGATTATCTATACTTCTATACTACATATTAAAGCACGCATACCAAGAGGTGTGACACGCTAGGTCTAGGACGTAAACAGATGTTTCTGTCGTTTGATTGGTTTGATCTGTGGCTGGATATTAATCGCTAGACGAAGCAACACCATTGATTGGTTTTTCATCTAATATAGAAATGAATTGAATAACACATCTATTTGTATCATTGGTAAATTAAGAAATATATTTTTATTATTTAACATTGTTTTGTTTCTTTATTTGCCCACATATGAGGGCATCTTATGCTAGTATGTTATAAGGAAAAATACTGATTCCAAAAATTAAATTTCTATTTAACTTATATTCTATAAACATTGCAATATTATATTTTAACTCCTTACCAAACAGTGACAAGCTTAAAAATGGATTATTATTATTATTATTGAAAAATAACAACATTGGATTTACGTACGTATGAAGTTATATAAACATGACAAACCAAAATAATTTTGAACTCAGGCTAATTTACCGAGAAATACTAATAGTAGTACCACTTATATGACTTCCTAAAATAACTTATTAGAATGAAAAATGAGTACGTGCTTCACTAAAAACAAGTGATACATGGTCCATCATTTATGAATTAATTGCAAAATTTAATGTTTATCAATTAAACCTTTTACATCTTTTTAGGAACCACGGAGAGGCGTGAGGATCAGAAATTCAGAAGTTCAGAGGCCTGACCCATCTATGTCTTCTCTCAAATTCAGATCCGCTAGCATACTGTCCGTCTGATCAAGATTCAATGAACAATGTGCGCTACACCATTTTTCGCGCAACAGCGAATCAGGATTGGTCTTCTCTCAAATTAAGACTCAAAATCAATCTTTATCCAATAGAATATTTGCATTTTCTTTCGAAATTTCAGACTCATAGAAGAGAGAGGAAATATACGATAGTGGCATGGAATATAGTTATTGGTTAAAGATGGTCACGCGGACCACACCGCGCTAGTCATACAAGAAATTAGAAGACACGTGTCGAACAAATACACGCGTCAACAATTATAGTGCTTTCGCACTTCAAAAATGGAGAAATGCATATAATTTTTTTTGAATAATAAAATGGCCGGACATAATTATTTATTATTGGGCATCATGGACCATTGGACCTGCCGGTTGACACGTGCCGCGCAAGTCGTAACAAAAAAATACAGGAATTATAAGTGCCATCGCGATTTATGCAATCGCTGCCATCGTTAACTTTAATTTTCCTCCCGCGCGCTCCCCTCCTCTTCAGGTGCGCTCTCCTCCCCTTCTCTCTGGTGCGCGCTCCCCTTCTCTTCACCAATAAAGTGACGCGCTCTCCACCCCTCTGATCCACTCTCCTACTCCCGACGCTCCTTTTCTGCCTCCTTTAGATCTCGCCTTCCTTTTTCGTCTCTTAGACCTCGTCTCACAGCAAAACAAATTGAACATATAAAAGTAACAAATTGAACGCATGAATGAACAAAGTGAACATATACACTAACAAAGTGAGACGTATAAAATAAACACAGAAATCTGACGAGCAGCAAAACAAATTGAACACATAAAAGTAACAAATTGAACATATGAATGAACAAAGTGAACATATACACCAACAAAGTGAAACATAAAAAATAAACACTCACGTACAGTAAAACAAATTGAACATTAAAAGTAACAAAGTGAACATATACACCAACAAAGTGAGACAAAAAATAAACACTGACACACAGTAAAACAAATTGAACATATGAATGAACAAAGTGAACATATACACCAACAAAGTGAGACATAAAAAGTAAACACTGACGCACGGTAAAACAAATTGAACATTAAAAGTAACAAAGTGAACATATGAAAGAACAAATTGAACATATGCACCAACAAAGTGAGACAAAAAATAAACACTGACACAAAGTAAAATAAATTGAACACATAAAAGTAACAAAGTGAACATATACACCAATAAAGTGAGACATAAAAAATAAACATTGACGCACAGTAAAACAAATTGAACACTTAAAAGTACCAAATTGAACATATGAATGAACAAAGTGAACATCTACACCAACAAAGTGAGACGTATAAAATCAACACAAAAGTCTAATGCACAGCAAAACAAAATTAACACTTAAAATAACAAATTGAACAGATACAATAAACAAAGTGAACAAAATATGACGCACAGAAGGAAGAGAGGGGTAAGGGAGAGAGATGCACAGAAAGAAGGGATAAAGACGGTAGAGTGCGTAGAAAGGAGAAGGAGCGTACCCGGGTGAGGAGAGCGGAGCACTTCGCTAGGTGAGGAGAGGGGAGCGTTTCGCTGGATGAGGAGATAGCTTGAGAGGGAGGGGCGCGATGAGGGGTCCATCGGACAGAAGGCGCTGGCTTGCGATGGCAGCGATGGTAGAATGAGCAATGGTAATAATCAATTTTAAAAAAAATATGGTATAACTTGGTATCATTTAACCATGACTTGGTATCATTTGACCACGAGGTAGGGTAAGTACACTTAAAAATATCTGATTTTCAATTGATAATGATGAATTTGATAAGAGATTTTAGTGTTCACATCTGTACATGCTGCCGAGATAATAGTGGGAGAGTTTCAATTTGGTTGGTTATGACTCCGCAGATCAAATTTTCATGCACTGATATAATTTTAGAATCAAATTAGAAATAGGCCCGAGTTTAACCTAATCTGCTTCAATTGCAGAAGAAACGTTTTAAGTTATGCTAATTGATTATGAGCAAATTGAGTGAAGCTTTAAGACTATTTTCTATAGTGATTTGTTTACTAAATTGATTAAAATCAGAATTAAAATTTTAAATAGTCATACTGCAGTTGTGGACCTTGTGGTGACAATATCTCTACTAATCTTTATCTAAACTATTTCCAACAACTGGCCTAAAATATTTTGTCACACACAAACCCACAAACACACATAGAATTACAGTAAAAATAAGGTAAATTCAGGACAAACAAAAAGGATGAACACAAAGCACTTGTGAGCCAAATACCACCCATATTTTGTACAAGAGGTTGATGCATTGTACATTCATACCACTATTCACTTTTTTCTTGAGCAAGACTAATTGCCTATACACTGTGTTCCCATAAATCGCGTCTGGTGCATGTGAGATATATTTTTAAACTAAACATATTTTCAGTTTTAACATTTTCAACAATGGATGACCCTCAAAAAAACATTTTCAACAATGGAGAAACCACTGTTAGAAACAATGGCTCGATCTCATCTCAGCCCCCCATATCCTGTATCTGATTAGATCTCATTTCATTTACGAAGTTGAATTAGTTTCATTATTTCAGGGCCTTTTTGGGCTGGCCTGATTCTGTTGCTAAGTCTCTCTCAAGTTGCTTCTTGAAATTCATCTTATCAACGTAAACCCCATAAAATTATTTTTTCACAGTTGTTACCATCATCATGCATGTCTATTAGCTTCATCATACTTTCATATGCTTCAGATAGGCCATACCAACAAGGAAAATACTTAAGCCTGCATGGTTGCACCCATCAAAAGCTAACAATTAAACAAATTAATTTTTTAGGCCCATGTTAACTATATTTTTCAGCTGCCAATATAAATTAAGCACTTCCATGCCACAATTAATGTTTCAAATGATCCTTCTTCTAGGGTGCGTTTGGATCGTTGGAAAAATAAAGAAGAAGAAAAAAAAATTATAAACAATTCAAACTCTTCACAAAGTTACACACTTCCCAATACTTCTTCACACTTCTTTCCTTCTTCCCACACCTATCCAAACGGAACCTAAAGTATACAAAATACATATATGAAGATAACATATTTGAGGTAATTTAATTCAATGAAAGATATGAAATGAGATGCAAAGTAACAGAATTTGTTGTTTTTAAGAAGGGGGGGGGGGGAGCTCCTTCAATTATGTCGTCAAATAATCATGTTTAGTCCGTCGCATTTGTATAGTTTTAACAATACATGCGAATTTGACAACTATTTACAAGTTGATCAATCCGCCAAGTACTGTGTTACAATAATTACATTTTTCAAGTTGCAAATTTTTATTTTTTTCATTTTTGAACATCAATCTTTGTACTGTTAGGTCCTGTGAATAAATTCCAAAAATTTTATTTTTGAATAATTAGATTATGTTATAACTGAATTCGACATTACAAGTTAAATGTTTGGTGAATTATAAAATTTATTCATTTGTTCATTCTTAAAAATGATTTTTATGCCACTTGCCTTTCAACACCTTTAAAGGGTTAATTCATATGGTCGGAGACAAATTTAAAAATCGTTACTCTGTTTGTATTATCCGAAATTATTTTATATAAAAATTCAGACGCAAAAAATTTTAATAGAAAGAATTATTATTATTTTTTTTAATAAGAAGAAAGTTCGAACGCGTTTTATAAAAGCGCACAGTCTCTCTCCTTCCTATCCGTTTATAAAACGCGCTCGAAGGCTCCGAATGCGTTTTATAAACGGGTAAGAAGGAGAGAGACTGTACCGCTTCAGTTACGCCTCAAAAGGCTGGTCAGAGCTTCGTACCCGTTTATAAAACGCGTTCGGAGCCTTCGAGCGCGTTTTATAAATGTGTTATTAGTTTTTCATATTATTCATTCAAGCCGCAACATTTAACTTATTAAAAATAATATTTTGCAACAAGGTCCCTGCATGTTTCATATTTACAAAATTCTCAAAATTTTATTTCCAATTAAAGATGTATTAAATAGATATAAGAAATATATCACACATATTTTATATGCATTTAATTGCACATATTTTTTTTTTTGAACATGTGTATAATATCATTTTGTTTGAATAATTATTCGTCGATGACCCTGTATTTTTACTATTTAATTCTACAAACTTATCTTTTGCATTGTAGTCTCTCCTTTTTTTTTTATTTTATGTTAGCCATATATAATCAAATAATATATAATATGGAAATAATGAAAATATAATTTTTTTTAAAAAAATTTTGAACATTAAAACTTTAAAACAGGCATAATTTTTTATAGGAAGGTCCGTTTGGGACGATCGAGCACAATCCGGAAAGCTGGCGACGAGATCTAATATGAAAACGCTCTCTAGACCTCCAAAATCCACTTTGAAAGTTTGCAAACCTAAAAACCACTCTAAACTACTAAAAAAGTTATTAAAATCATAAATTAATCATTAAAAAGAGAAATGCAGTAAATCAAGTGACTTTCTTGATAGTTATTCAAACAAAATGATATTAATGTCAAAATTAATATTCTAATGTCATTTTTAAATAAAATTAATATGAAATTAAATGTGATATTTTAAAAATTATAAATTTAACCTTAAAAATAAATTTAACCTAAATTTTCACATTAATTTTCCTATTAATTTTGAAAAAAAATGGTAATAACTCCATTTCGAAAAATTTACGCCTTCCTACTCGTTTATAAAACGCGTTCGAACTTTCTTCTTATTAAAAAAAATAATATTAATTCTTTCTGTTAATTTTTTTTGCGTCTGAATTCCTATATAAAATAATTTCGGTTGTATTATCTTTTGTTCCTTACTTCCTTATTGTAGATTGAAAAGATATTTCTACCAGAAAAATAATTGAAAATGTGTGCCTCAAAAATTTTGAAGCTTGTAGAATTAGTTAAATTAATGAGTAATGCTAGAATCAAACATATAGGATGTCAAATACGATCTAAATGTGGACTATTTTAATATCTAACGGCTGATCCAAACTGCTCAATATGATCTCTATATTAAAATATCCTTGAAAATCAAATTTTATGTTTTTTTTTTCAAATTTTCTAACTATTTTTTTTCGAATTTTCGAAATTAGAGGATTCATAACTTTTTAGATTGAGCATATTCAAAAATTCCAAAAAAATAGTAAAATAATTGAAAAAATATAAAATTTGGTCTCCACGAATATTTTATAATGTATAACAATTTGAACGGTTTGGATCGGTCATTTTAATTTTAAAAATTAAAATTTTATTATGTTGGACAAGTGTATTTTTCCTATATGCTTGACACTAGCCGCTCCCTAAATTAATTATTCTCCATTGCTGAGATTTTATGTAGAGAATATAGTAGACTTTGAGATGTTATAAAACACATGTTACATATGTCGTTCAAACGAGTATGCTAAATTAATTTTTCAAACACTTTTTTTTTCGGATAATTTGTGTTGTTGACAATTAAATTATAATTTTCTAGGCAAAATTAGCCATATGCCCTTGAAATCTTTTCTAATTAGTCATATACCCTTCTATTCTTTAATATTAGTCATATACCCCTCAAATCATGGTTGCTATTGTCATTTACCCTTTTGGCTAATTTAAATATTATAATAATTTTGACAATCTAATTTATAAAATTTAAGACTGAAATGCCCCTGACCTTTCCCTCCCTTCTTTCCCTTCTGATAGACCTCATTGCTAATCGCCAGAGAGATTCATTTAATCCTGAAATAGAAAGAAAGAAATTGAACGCTAATAAAGAAATATTTCTTAAATCAACAAATGAAGAATGTTAAGCGTATGTTACTGTTGTTTATTTATCTCTTACGTTGAGATTCATTTATCTCCTCACGCCTAGACAAAAATGCACAGGTCTTATTGGTGTAGTTAACTAGTACTTTTTCAAATTGAAAAATACAAATGCACAAACTAATTTAACTTCTCAAAATACAAAATTTTCATCGATATAGCTCCAACCATTTGGGGGCAGAAATGAGTTTAAGTAAATTTGTCTCTGTACGTTAAAATGGCGGGGCCTATACAGATAACGGCTAAATTGGTCTCAATTTTTTTATCGAACTGTAGTATCTTGGTCTGGTAAACAATTCTCTACAGGTTTGATTATGATTTTGGTGATTAGGATCCTTGTGCAATTATATTATCATAAAAAAAAGTTTTTCTAGAATTATTTAATTCAACAACCCTTCTTTTTTTTTTCTCTTTTAATGAAACACCCATGTACAACATCCAAACTGCTCAAATCAAAATAAAAAAAGCAAGCCCCATTCTAACTGAGCCAATCACAAACCCAGTGAATAAAGTAACCCTCACATTAAAGAAGTACTACCTAAACGAAAAAGAGACATAAAAGAAGAATCTGAACATCAAAAATAAAACAGAGAACCATGACTATCTACTACGATATTTGTAAAAAGGGTTGATCAGGAGTAAAAGAAAGGGATTTAGTTGCCGTTCAACATTGTTCGCAAAAAGGGTTGGAGATGCAATTATCAGGGAGGAAGAGTTCTATTGTTTCAAAATATTGATTTGAACTTTATTTCTTTCCATATGGTATTTGTAGTTTTCCATATATGATACGATTCTAAATTTAGACAGGAATATGAATCAATCAGAGGAGGAAGAAGGGAGGGGAAAGGTCAGGGACATTTCAGTCTTAAATTTTATAAATTAGATTTTCAGAATTATTATATTATTTAAATTAGCCAAAAGGGTAAATGACAATAGCAACCATGATTTGAGGGGTATATGACTAATATTAAAGAATAGAAGGGTATATGGCTAATTAGAGAAAATTTGAAGGACATATGACTGATTTTGCCAATTTTCTATTATGTTTTTTTTAAATGAACTGTCAACTCTACATACATTTCTTTTTCTTTTCATATTTTTTAAAAAAGAACTCCAAATAGAAGGAAGCGACATGTTTAACCAGCAGATAGAAAGATCATCAGTATCTTTCTTCTAATATATATCCGTGCAATGAGTCGTTTTCTCGTTCTCTTTTACTCAGTAGACTCGCTATAGGATTTTCACTCCCACATACATCTGCAGAAAATTAGTCTGTCCTCTCCGCAGGAGGCTTTTGGTGCTTCCAAGTTCCAAGTTCCAGTTTTCGCAATTAGTTAGTAGTCTCTAAAGACTTTGTTCTCCTCTTCCCTGCTCACCTTTTCGTCCTTCCATCTGAGCTACAGAGAGAGAGAGAGAGAGATGGCAGGGGTAAAAGCGAAAATAGCGCCATCCATGCTCTCTTCAGATTTTGCAAATCTAGCATCTGAGGCTGAAAGGATGCTTCAATTTGGGGCTGATTGGCTCCACATGGACATTATGGTACTAATTTTAAACATTTTTTCGTATATTCTTTCAATTTGAATAATTGAATGGAAGATTTTCTGACTTCTTTTATTTTTCTTGTTTCAATATTATTGTATCATGTGTAAGTGTGCTACCTAACATTCTATTACTTTTTTGAAATTACAGGACGGGTGAGTTAACACTAGGCTTTTATTCATCCATTCAAGTAACCTCTAACATGTTTTAAAAGGAATTCAATTGAATAGTTTGCTACTGCGTTATGGAATTATTAAAGCTTATTTATTTGGAATTCTCATACAAAATTAAATCTCAGATTAATATCATTGGGAGGTTGATTTCGTGTGTTTGAGTGTGGTATTAAGCTATCACTGGTAAACAAGACTGTCCATTGTGAATATTAAACTATTTTGTTTTGCCCTTTTTTGATAGAGCTGATCGTTAAGTCGGAATCAAGGAATTAAACCCCCAGAAAAGACAATGAAAACAAATATAAAAGAAAATCACCATGTGAATGGGATATGGCTGTACTATTTAAGTATACTGGTAGCCTCCTGATTATAGCAGGATTTGTATATTATATCAATTGATATTAACTGTCGTCTCTTTCACTCCATCTCTTCTGCCCTCCTTCCCTTCCTTTTTGCTCCAAAAAAAAAATAGGCATTTTGTACCAAATCTTACGATTGGAGCACCTGTGATCCAGAGCCTCAGAAAGCATACCAAGTATGTGATTCTCTCCACCTCAATTACTACCCAAATTCAGTGTCTTTTATTCCTAATTTCAATATTTTTTTTTGCCTTTTTAAGTGCATATTTGGATTGCCATCTCATGGTCACAAACCCTCTCGACTATATAAAGCCGCTAGCCAAAGCTGGTGCTTCAGGATTCACATTTCATGTTGAAGTATCTCAAGGTGCACAGCAAATTTAATACGTTTTTTCCCTAATACACTATGAAACTTGCATATGCATGTACCATTGAAAAACTATTCTATGCCCAATGGTTTCTCTTCGAACATCGGGATGCGTTTCTGAGCAGTTACAACTGTTTGTCCAGGAATCAGTTGTGTACCAGTAGTAATCATAACCTGTACTATGCAATGATAGTGTACCACTGTATACAAAACAGAAGTAAACATAATTTGCACCAATGCCTTATTAGATCTAAAAACAAATTTGGAAAATTTCCTAAGGGCTTTAATGGAAAACCACCTGGTCTACTGTTATGGGACACGAAAGGCCTCAGGTCTTTCAATATTTTACCAGTTAGTTTTGGTCATTTTAATTCTTTTTATGTAGAAAATTGGCAAGAGCTTGTACAAAAGATCAAAGCAAAGGGTATGAAGCCTGGTGTGGCTTTGAGACCGGGTACACCTATTGAACAAGTTTTTCCACTAGTAAGTCTTAAAAAGGAAAAAAAAAAATCTAATCTTCCTTTTGTTATTCTCTCTTTGTGGTAAAAAAAATTTTATGTAAAAAAGGCCAACAGGCTTTCTTTTGATTGCTTCTGTAGTGAAATGGTATGTGTATCGAAATTATAAAATGGGCACCTACACTTTTATTTCATAATTTGAAGTTAGTACAGTAAGGACTGTTTATCTCAAATTATTATTTTGCAATTTTGTACTTGGAAAATTAGGTGGAAGCAGAGGCACCGGTGGAGCTAGTACTTGTCATGACAGTAGAACCTGGCTTTGGCGGCCAGAAGTTCATGCCAGAAATGATGGATAAGGTCACATATAATTTATTTCATTCATATTATTTTGTATGATTTTCTGCAGACGAAAATATTGCCTGTACATATTCCTGAATTTTCTTTGAAAATGTCTCAACGTACAGCACTTAAAAATTGACATAAGGTTACATTTAGATCTTTGCTAGTTTCTGAGGAGTACAGTTTATATCCATCACGCTTTAAGTCTTATTTGCAGTTACTTTTTGTTGTATATATTTGTGAAAAAGTTTCAGGTGGCCTCACTCAATGTATGAGACCTCTCAGGAAATTATTGGGTTACACTGATAAATCTGCAACCATAATCGTAAAATTTCACTTTTTAGCCCTTGATATTTTGTAATTGCCAAAATTCCATATATAATATTTAGAGTCTAGACATGTCAAACATGGCCTACGTAGTGATTTGAGCAATTTGTGAAAAATATTTTTGCCATATTACTTCAAAACTTTGTTTTCCATCAAGTCTAACTTGGTGGATCTTTTTCCAAATTTTTTGTTAAATGCAGGTTCGCGTGTTAAGGGAGAAATATCCATCTCTTGATATAGAGGTTATACTCTGTCTTACTTTATTTGAGCCTCAAATTATTTATATTTTATTTTTGTGCATGCTTAACCCATTTTGCCTGGTGCTTTGCTGTTTGGTATCAACATAAAAGTAATGCCTCTTTTGCTGTTTGGTACCAGCATAAAAGGTAATAACATGTTTAGTCCAGTTGGACCTAACTGTCCATGAAGCTTGTAATTCAGCCTAATTAGGGTCCATTTAATCTCAATGTGGTGTAACTGACTCCAATTTTCAACAGCAAAGAGTGTTAGAGGTTAACTGGTGAAATAAATATTGGTAAAGAATTTCCAATATAGCCGTCACAAGGTAAAATATTCAATTAATTTGGTATAGGTTGATGGAGGCTTGGGTCCCACCACAATTGATGTAGCAGCTTCGGCGGGGGCAAATTGCATTGTAGCTGGGAGTTCAGTTTTTGGAGCCCCAAGTCCACAAGACGTGATTTCCATTTTAAGAAAGAGTGTAGAAGGAGCTCAATGCAAAAGCTAAAAATATGCTTCCTTGGAACTGATTATACATTAATATATATATTGCTGTGTTCTGGTTGCTTTGGTTTGAGAGATGTTAGAATAAGCGGTTGAAAGTGCTATTTAAGCACTGAAGGCTCTTCTTGTGGTATGTTTTTTTGAAACAAATATGGGGGTCAAGACCTTGTGGGATGTTGTAAACTTGTAATTGAGATGGTACATTTTGACTTCATCGAGAAAATATTGAACAAATTTTATTTATTTATTTTAGCTCAAAACGGTTATCTTCTTTCATAAATTCAGGTCCTTCATAAATATTTGATCCTATTAAAGTAGAAAACTATCAAATATTAATTGAAAAACCATATACACTATATAAGGATTTTATAGCTTACAAAGTATAATATGTGCATTGAAAAAACACATGAAATAAAATCGATATCGTCCAACAAATTTTTGCCATCAACTATCTGCTATAGCAAATATCAAGGCTGTGAACCAGGCTGACCAGCCATATGTTTCATTTTCATTTTCTTATTTATTTTAAGAAAAATGGAGGTCAAATTTTTGCTCTCTGAGATTTCATCATCCTAGAGATCTCAAATTGAGTTGAATGGCACCACGTGTTCATAATTGGACCAATATCGAAACGAGATGAAATCTAGAATTTAACAAAAATTAGTAACTGTTACTTGATTTGCCATGATATGCGGAGTCAAATTGTGAACATGCCAATGTTTGAACTATTTAGGCTCTGATCGGAATCAGATATTTAATGCGAGAAATGGAAACCGAACTCACTTTTCTCCAAATCCACTCATAAGAACCGACGGAGGCGCAAGAATTTTTTGTCATTGATCTGGACCTCCGGCCTCTGGTTTATCAGCAAGGATTAGCAATACAATCGGCCGGTTAAACTACAAAATTAGGCTTCAAAGCTAGTAGCTGTCTGTCAACTTTTCATACAAAAATTGTATATAGCTTTTTTGCTTAGTTTTAAAAATTTTGTTCAAATTTATTTTTAGCTACTGTTACGCAACTATGACGAACTTATAATTCGTCTTTTTCTGTATAGAAAAATCTCAACTAGCTTGATATTTTGAAGAGAAATCTTTAGTGCACCCACTATGGCCATCTCTCATATGCATTCCAAAGTATTTGCATTTCATATTAAAAAGTATTATGTACTAAATGAGAAAATATTTACTTATTCCAAAGCGTGCAAGTTGAGATAGTATAAAAGTTAGAATTTTATGGAATAAACAGTATTAATCATAAGACTATGTGTCAATACATGCAAACATTATATATTAGTTAGGTAGTGCCATCTAATTTCCAATAATCTTAGAAAATGATATGTTTCACTGACAAGTCCATGAATTGAAAATATAAATTCATACCTCCAAATGCACAAAAGAGTTGCATATCCTACAATCAAACTCCAAATATGGTGAAAAGAAAAAGATCAACAACATTGCAAATAGCGTTGCAATTAAACAGCATAGGAGATCACCAACAAACTAACATGAGACCCAAGTAACATACATAGTTCTCAATCCTTTCTAAGCTCCAAATATTCACGCTTGATGCCAGAAGCATTGATGACCACTATTTCTAGCTTATCTCCCTATAATTTGGAAATTAAAAAAAATTATCATCAAACATTAGTAGGATAGATTGAACATTTTATAAATCCCTATAGAGAAAAAACATGACAGAAAAATATTAATTAATAACAAACAATTACCGTGTAAATATCCCTTTCAGTAGCTGAAGCAAAAACATCCTTTACCAAATCAACTGCCTCTGTTTCTGATAAAGGTGTCACTGCATCCTGTTAAAAATTCAAGTAGCAAACAATAGTTGTGAGATATCAAATACTGTGACGAACAAACCAGGGTCAGTTTAAACCAAAGCAAGGAAACCATGCAAACTTTAACAAGTTCAAACTTTATTATTGAAACCAAACTGAAAATCAATCAGAAGGTTAAAGCTCAAGCTATAAAGACATAAAGGATTAAGAATTTCAACTATAATAATATAAAAAAGATTTCAACTATATCCAAATAAATATCTTCCGATAAAAATCCCCAGTAAAAAATAATGATGATCTGCTTTATCTAACAAACAAGATTAAAATTTTGAATGTTAGAAGAATTCTACCCTGGCTGGAAGCAAGAGAGGACTAGGGGATTTAAGCTGATTATCCAAAACAGGCATAATAAGTGATGACCCACTTCCTTGGGTACTGTAGCCAACACGTTCATACGACCCAACCGCATCATAAGTGAACACGCACCCCTTCCCTATCAATCAAACAAGCGAAAGGTTAAAAAAATTGGCAAAGAAAATTTTAACTTGTGTTATTGAGAGGCCTCACAGTACCCATCACACCTTGTAAGACTGATAGAACCAAAATTAATGTTAGTAAATATATCTCTTGAATGAATGATGAAGCAGTGGATGGATAGAATACTTCCCATATCTTCCAGCTGAATCACTTCATTCCTTAATAATTCAATTGAAAATAGAAAAAGAGAAACTTTGAAACTTAGGGACCAAAGTAGAAAATTGTGTTAACTTACCCAATTCACTATATTGGTCCATAAACAAACACAGAGACAAAGAGAACCCAGTAAAATAGAAGGAAAAAAAAAGTTAAGCAAATGGCACTGAAGTCTGGGTACTATACCTTCATTGTCCAACCCTCCAAGCACGTTGAAGGCATAGTATGGGAAGAAGCGTTTGTAATAGAGTGTATTCGACAAAAGCTGACCCATGGCAGGACAACTCATCTGTTTGTTGTGTTGGTGCTGATACAACTAGAGAATATAATGGTAAAAGTAATGTTAGAGTGCGGCAGAATTTATGTCTCAGTTTCCATTCATGGGCTGGCTGACCATTAGGGATCTCACATAACTACAACACAATCAATCCCGAAAATGCACAAACAACAGGAAGGTAATACATATTTGTGAACTAGACTCCAATTTCACAGTAACTTCACTGTGAATGTTCACACTTTCTGAAATATTTATAACAATTTAACTCAACTATGAATTGATAGGATTCAATTTTGATTCTTTTCTGTAAGGATCCAGATAGCCGATTTGCTTAATGATCAGTTTGTATGGATTGGTATTTTTCTTCCTTAAATTTATGCATTGCTGGCAATTTTCCAAAAAATGCACTTCCTACAAATATCTGAATTTGGTTTTGCAAAATTTTCAAGCCGTTGTTAACTACTTTTCCATATAAAAAACTCTCCAACTAACAGACATGTCTGCTAAGAGAAGATGCTTACTAAGTGCCTTGCAGCCAAGTTCTTGTGTAAAGCTCGTATGTCGCCTTGAAATCCAGATGAAGCCAATACAACCTTATCAGCTCTATTTACAGAATGAAAGTAGCCCATTATTGATGCAAAAATAAAGAGGGCAGACAAGCCAAGAAATATAGTCATGTTAGTCAAGTATTGCCTGAGCAAACAGATGATGCCTTGAACTGGCAAGAAAAAGAGCCCTAAAACAAACTGGTACCAGAGTAGTATGGTACTGGTATGTATTAAGTAGGAAAATAAAGAGTCCATCCAGCAGGGCAGATAACAATACAGCAAGATGCTATATAGTTTATATGCACTTTGCCAATCTACAACTCAAGGAAAGATGCTACATAACATTAATCTCTAACTTTCCAGAACTGAAAATCTAAAAGGATCAACAACTAAAATTTATTTCATTTACAAATTGAAGGTTACTGAGACCCACAATTCTAGATATATAATTGAAAACAATTAGGGAATTTATTAAATTCTTAGATTAGAAACCTTAACGGGTTGTCAGATTACAAACTTTATGACTTGAATAGTGTTTGTAAAAAAAAAAAAGGTAAAATGCTTAATCAGGTCAAGTACTGTATAGCTTAAGTCTTAAGAATTCCAAGAAGGCCCCAAGGATTGGGGCAATAACTGAAATAACAGCATAGTTACCTATATACTTCACAGTTCACACAGATTCATTGCATTGCTAAAACACCATAAGGCCTAATCAACTCATGTAAAGTACCATCAGAACTAAGCAATAAGAAATTGACCCATCCAAAAGCCTTCATTGAAGTTCTCAGAGTTGAACCCAACATTTATGATAAAAATTATATAACTACACAACTAACTCTCAGGTAAATCACAAAGAAACAAAAATCAGGGAATAACGTCGGATCAAGCAGCTATGAGAACCCAATAAAAGAGATTAGCTAAACAACTTACAAGGAGCAGATCTTAGAGTGATCACGAGTGAGGATATTATAACCCACTGAGAGACGGGTATCCGCAGCGACAACACAATAGTCGATTCCAGCAATCGCCACACAGGTACTGTCGCAAGGTCACATCAGATCAGAATCGAAAATTTAACGAAATTGGAAGCTAACAGTAAAAGAGAAAAGAAGAGCTTCAAGGAACACCTACCCTCCATTGTTCTCGTACATCCAGTCACCTCTGAGCGCCATGGTTGGAGATTTGATAGAGGAGAGAAGAGAGAGGAGAAGAGAGGAGAGAAGAGGGTTTTGCTTTTCTGTGTTTGCCTTTGAGCTTATGCTCTGCTTTTCTTTCTCAACAAGAAATGGACTGGTTAGATTGAGGGAACAACTGATTGGGCTGAGAAATTAAAGAAACTAATTGAGCCCAACTATTGAACTAACCTAATTGGGCCTAAATTGTTTAGTTCACCCATACATATGGACAGGCCCAAAGTTCATAAGTATATTATCAGTAGGGGTGCATATCGTCTAAAACGACCACGAAATTGATAATTTGCGCTAATCGTTGCATTGATGAACGCAATATTTTTACTTCTTGCGCTGATCGTTTCATCCGTTTAAAACAACTTGCGTTGATCGTAGCATTCACCAGAACGATTAGAACGGTTAGAGCCGTCTTTGACTGTTTAACCGCTCTCCATTTTTATTACATAGAAACACGAAGTACTTTGAATGAAACTCATAGAGAATGAAACTCTATTTTTATTACACAGAAGCACAAAGCACCCAACAAGAAGAGCAAAAGTCATACAGAATGAAGAAATCGTTGATTTCAACTGACAACAATTATTTTGACTATGATCTAAAGGAAAATTGCAAGGAATAATGAACAAATAGAATTCATTATCAACATTGTTCTTACCAAAAAAATGAAAAAAATCAATTTACGATTGCTATCAACACCGGTCTTATAAAAAAATTAACAAGTTCCTTCTGTTATCAACAAGAACAGAAAAATAAAAGAAAAACCAGAAAAATTTTAAAAAACAAAAATAAATCAGAAAAGCCAGAAAAATCAGTTTGCAACTTCTATCAACAAATTTCTCTCTGTTCTTATCAGAGGATTGCCTCTAGTTTTCAACGCTTGTTTCACTCATCAGCTTCACTCATTAGCTTCACCTGAGGATTGCCTCGAGTTGAGTCAGCAGTAATTGTGTTAACATCAGTCTAGCTCAAGAGAGTAATAGGGATTTTGAGGTTAGCCGTGGCGGCTACCTACGGCGGAGGTTTGCCATGGGGGCTCAGAGGGGAAGGCGGAGGATGAGAGGGGGGAGAAAGGTGAAGCTTGTGAGGTGAATGGGAGGGAGAGGTGGTGAGCTCAGGTCTCAAAGAAGGTAGCGGAGAGGGAGATGGTGAGCGGCGATTGAGGCTGAGGCTGCGGGTGCCCTTGGGTAGAGATGAGAGAGATGGGGCGAGAGAAGGACAAGGAGGAGCAGAAGACGAGAGAGGCTGCACGGCGGAGGAGGCGGGACAAGGCCATGCCATCTGCTTGGGAGCGCACAAGAGAGGAGATGTTTCTGGTGTGGGATTTGGTGAGCGGTGGGTGTCAAATGAAAGAGAGGGTTAAGAAGAAAGGGGTGAGGTCAGTGGCGAGTGCAGTTTGATGGAGCGGCAATCGTACTGGTGCAATGGTGCAGAGGCGTGCGAGACAGGGAGAGTGAGGTGTGACTGTTCGGCGGAGAAATGAAAGAGCGGCGCTGCAGAATACCTAATTGTACTCACTTTCTTCATCGATCTCTCCGTTGATGTCTCTGCAATCCAATAATAATACCTTTGTAGAATCTTTAGACGAAATAAACGGTATAAACGACCACGAAACGTATCAGTTTCGCTGACTGTTCCGTTCTGAGACGAAATAGTATTTCTATTTGCGTTAGTTGTTTCGTTTCTTAAACGAAATCGAAATCCTTATCCGTTACTGTTTCGTTTCAGACGAAACGAAACGAAATAACGGTCGAAACGGATGTCGTTTTCAGTCCTAATTATCAGAGATATAGATCACATAAGGATATAGCAATTAATTTTTTTTAGAGTAAATTTACTGTGAATCATGATACATACAGGTTCCGTGCACCAAGACCGTTTTGGTCGGTGGTTCTACAAATTGTCAATCTATGTAACCAACCTAATATATATATTGAAATCTCATTAAAAAAAATTTTTTATAATTTTTGAAATTTTTTTTTATTTTTTCGATTTTTTTTAAAAACTTGCTATTTTCGGCTATAAATTAGTGTATTTGTAGCAAAAAATGACAAGTTTTAAAAAAATTCGAAAAAATAGTAAAAAAATTTTAAAAATTGTAAAATTTTATTTTATATGACATTTCAATATATAGATTGAGTTGGTTAATTTAGATTTATCAATATGTAAAATTACCGACCAAAACGGTCATGGTGCACGGAACTTTCTTTGCATCATGGTTCACAATAGAAATTCTTAATTTTTTACAAGATAAGTATTTAATGCATCTAGGGTACCTAATTAATTCCAAATTGATGAATATTCAAATCAATTAATGAATTGTAAAACCTACACTAATTACATGATGAAGCTAGTAAATCGTAACACAGAATTAAGTATTGCATTTTTATATTTGAAAATTATCAAGATTGTTCAAATTAAATAATTAGAAAATGGTCTCTCCTCAAAGAAAAATTACACGTTAGATCTTGTATGGCCCATCTGGCAAGGTTGGCTTGAGCCGCTTGAGCATCCAAAAGAAGGTTTTATCTCGAATCTGCACTGAAAAAGGGCAATAATCCGTACTGGAATTAAGTACTCCATCTAACAAAATGTAACGTGATCGCCACGTCAGGTGGCTAATCAGGTGGAATAAAAGGTGAATTAATAATGCAGCACAAACTAGACGAAATCTCACGTAAGAAGATTCTTGTTGCTTTTAGACAAATATCTGATTATCTCATACATATTGTTTAAAGTTTGCTTGGCTAACACCTACATCTGATTATAATTATTAATAAACCCATAGTGGATGGTTAAATAAAGTGAATGCGTTCTGTAAAACTTCCAAAACCAATTCTCTTGACTTCTTTCTTTCAGGCAATTAGAAGTGGTCAGCCATTTGCAAATATTTTGAAATAGAACTGTACACGAACTAGTATAGCTATACCGGTTCGACTGGCAAAAAAGAAAGAAGATAAATATTGATATAATCAGATCAGGTTAAGGTTGAGAATATATATATTTTTAATACTAACTCTAACAAAGAAAGTTGATTTAGTAGGGTAGTAAATTTTTTTTTTTCGATCAGAATCCAATTCAAACCCAATTACACATTATTTTTTTTTTATTAAAAAGGGGACCGGCTTAAACTAGTTTTTTCGATGTACCGATTTGTCCCGTTCATCTTTTAAGCCATTGGCCGATTATTTTTAATAAATATAAAAACGTACCTAAAACCTCTTCATGCATATACATGCATCTGTCCAAAAATGAACGTAAAGTGGAAAGCACCAACGATCAGCCGCTGCAATATGCATGCCAAAATTCCACTAGACTTATACTTATAGCTGTTTTACAATGAAGGCAGTTTTTTTTTAATAAAAAATATGCAATTGGGGTAATACCAACAAGGCAACAACGTAGAAAAATAGTTGACAAACTTGCTATGCAACTTATGGCAAAGATGCTCCATTTACTTTTACCTGGAAAAGGAAATGATAAAGGTAAAAAAGAAGAGGCAAAATCCAACTTGATATTATTCACCTTGTATCTGCTTCCAAAGCAGGTTCTAGAAATTGTCTGCTTATTGCTTCCCCCACTTCAATGAATCACAGTAACTGTATAAGATATATGCAGGTTTTTTTTTTTCATCCCCAATTTTAGTCAATTTTTTTTTTTTTGAACATTTCTCTTAAAATTTGCAAACAAAGCTAAGAAAACTTCAAGGGTAAGAATAAAGGACAAACCTAAAAAGTTTGGAAATTTTTTTTTAAAAAAAACCCCAATTAACAATATATAAAGTTTTCTTTGATTTCCTGTGGCGATGACCCATGTGGCCAGTGACCACTATACAGCGGATTAAATTGCGGAAGGTTACACAGAATCACTACAGACAAAAATATCCCATTAATGCAGCTGAGCTTCATTCTTTTTATTTTCTATGTATATGACCTGTGTAATTACAGCAGGTCATAAAGTTATTAGTTGATTATTTCTTGTTTTCATATTTTACCAATTATTCATCAAATGTAATTTGAACTAGTTGTTTAAAATGTTAATAATAACACTGCATGCGGACACACAGCTCGTGGAATTTTAGGTTGTTTAAATATATCGGAAGTTGGTGCTCCAGCTAAGTGAGCAACACATACAAAAAAAAATGTTCCTTCAAACATAGAAAAGAAATAAAAAATCAAAGACATATGTTTTTTTGAGATAAAAGTTTGGGTCATGGCCATTACCTTTTCATATTGAATTAAAGAAGTTTACAAAGTACAATACAAAAGTAGTAATTGCATTTTTTTTTTCTTTTTTTTTTGCAAACGCGTAAGATCAATAATTGAATGGAAACTGGAAAGCAAAAGTTGTAATTGTATTTTTTTTAAGAACCAGCTCTTGGTCTAGTGATAAAGAGCAATATATCTCAAGTGAGAGGTCGCATGTTTGAAATCCAGCTGGGAGTCTTTATAGACATTTAATTTAAAAATAAGTTGAGAGGCCTAACTCCCAATTTATCTTTAAGAAAAAATTCAAAAGAAAAATATCTTTCTGCATATGTTATGCAGTTATCAATTTTTTATGAGATTTAGCTGCAAATGCGTAAGATCAATAATTGTATGGAAACTGGAAAGCAAAAGTTGTAATTGCATTTTTTTTTTTGAATAATTTCATTCAAGCAGGCCAAAAAATGTAATTGCATGTTTCGGGGAGAAAAAGAGAAATTGAAGGAAAGGAAAAGTATTCTGTTAATTGCTAGTCGCCATTTTATACAAAGCCAATATGAACTACCGCTCCGTTTGAATGAGGTGTGAGAATAAGAGAATAAAAAAATAAGGGAATAAATTTATTATAAACAATCCAAACTCTTCATAAAATTACACACTTTTCAATACTTCTTCTCACTTTTTTCCTTATTCCTCTTATTCCCACACCATCCAAACGGAGCCACAATGCAAACTCTAACGCCACTCTACAAGGCACCCTCGCAAGCATATATATATCCTTTTTAAAAATGAATTTGATTCATTTGACCAGTCAATAATATTCATCTCTTGTTGACCGAAAGTATTATAAAAAAAATTAAACCATTTTGACCAAAGTTGACTTTGAACAATCTAAGTACCATTAGTTGTTTTGTCCATTTGTTGACCGAAAGTAAATTCATATTATAATTTCGATGCAGCTCATGAGCTCATTTTAAACATAGGTATGATTTGACCAACTTTGACCGAATGGAAAGAAATAAACTTACTGCCACCTGTTCACTGCACCCCTCCCTGGCATCCACGTAGCGCATCTTTCTCCTTTATGGCTCCGTTCGGATAAGTGTGGAAAAAAGGAAAGAAGGGAAGAAGTGGGAAGAAGTATTGGGAAGTGTGTTACTTTGTGAAGAGTTTAGATTATTTATAATAAATTTGGACCTTCTTCCTTCTTTCATTTTCCTTCTTCTTATATCCAAACGGTACCTATAACACTTAGACTGCCCATCTCTCTCGTGCGATATGTGCCCGATTAGTAAACCCCCTGCATCTCTTGATTAAAAACCCCCTCCATGATTATTAGTCTCCTCTAGTTGATGCCTAATTAATGATCGAACCCAAGTAGAAATAAAAGATTTAAAAACTCAATTGGAAAGCTCGATTGAGCGATCTAATAGAATTCGAGTCTACGTCGCAGTTTTATTGGATAGTCATTCTGATTTGGTCGTGATTTTAAATTGATCAATCAGGTAACTAAATTTTTTATATTTAATTTCATATTAAATGATTGATTTAATATTATCGTTAGATTTTTTTAGATTACATTGACGACAACGGCTGTCAACAGAAATATTATCGTTTAATTTTGATTGAATCTATTTATCGCAATCGTGATGGATATATTTGATTATTTGAATTGTGCTATCAGTCGTTGGCAATTTTCGTAGAAGGTGATTCGCGATGTGATAGTAAACCTTTGGTAGGTGATTTGCGGCATAAACTGATTGATTGTATTGAATAATGTTATGTGGATTAATTCAATCTTATTTGAATGATATTATATTAATTAAGTATAGAGAAATTGCACCGTTAAATAACCGGTCACTGAAGTTTGTACCTGACTTTATTTGTTTTTTCATTGCGACGTAGTTGACGGGCCATCGAATGGATGCAAAAGATATTAATTTTTTCTCGCGTCCTGTGGCCGTCGCTGCGGGTGTGACAGAATTTAGGTCATTTACTCATCTCCAGGGACTATATTTCTGATGTTCATCTTCGGGAAAACCAAGATACATGCACACAAAATTTCATGATATATATATATTTTTTGCGATCCGTTTTAATTCATATTATCTAGTAGTTAATAGCTTCAAAGGATTAATTATAGAAATAGATGTTTATTTAGTTATAGATTTATAGAAATAGATGTTTATTTAGTTATATATATAGAGTAAATCTATTGTGAACCATGGTTCATATAAGCTTTCGTGCACCATGATCGTTTTGGTTGGTGATTTCATAAATTGTCAAATCTAATTTAACCAATCCAATCTATATATTGAAATCTCATAGTAAACAAAATTTTACAATTTTTAGAATTTTTTTCTATTTTTTTCGAATTTTTTAAAGCTTGCCATTTTTTGCTATAAATACAATAATTTATAAGCAAAAATAGCAAGTTTTAAAAAATTCGAAAAAAATAGTAAAAAAATTTCAAAAATTGTAAAATTTTGTTTTCTATGAGATTTCAATATATAAATTGGATTGGTTAATTTAGATTTGTCAATTTGCAAACTCACTGATCAAACGGTCGTGGTGCACGGAGCGCTCTATGCATCATGGTTCACAATAGACCATCAAGTCATTTTTTAAGATCCAAAATTCAAATGGTCAATCCAAAATGTTCAAGTTGTTCTCCATATTGAAATATCTTTGGAGACCAAATTTTATATTTTTTCGAAAATTTTTGCTATTTATTATGATAATTTTAAAAACATTATAGTTAGAGTATTTCAGGCCCTCTAATTTGAAAATATCATAATAAATAGCAAAAAAATTCGGAAAAAAGTAAAATTTGGTCTCCAAAGGTATTTCAATATTTTGATCAACTTGAACGGTTTGGATCGACCTTTTGACTTTTGAATTTCGAAAAATAAGTCGATAAAAAATTGATGGCACGTGCCATCGATGGCGCGTTAGCCATTCTCTCTCTCTCTCTCTCTCTCTCTCTATATATATATATATATATTTTTTTTTTTCTAAGTCTCCATTTCTGACGGTTTGTTCATACACGTACGCACAAGATTATTAGAGAATAGTAATTTAACAAATAAAGGCCCAACAAAATTTAAAATCGAAACCACTAATTCTAACATCATATCAATCAATTAATTGTTTTAAATACTTAAAACTAACATACGAGAAGATATTTTCTTATTCCATCTTCTAAATTTTTTTAAAACTACTAATTTTAACTCAACTTCAATTTGGACCTCAAATATATTAATCTCTGTTATCTTTCTCACTCTCATTTATTTTTCTGAAGTACAATTTTGTACTATTCTCCTATTTCCTCAAGTATCATTCAATTTATCATTTGATAGTCAAAATTCAATATTGGTCATACTATTAATTATTTATCAGACATTTTGATGATATTTCACTTTGCAACGCTAAAAATAATGCTTCAATAGATGAGATATTATTTTTTTGAATGTATGTTAAAAGTAGGACTTATTTGATAAAATAATAAAAAAACGAAGGAATTGATACTTTTCAAACTTTGAGAACTAAAACGATAAGTAGGTTCTTCACTGCCATTGTATGTAATTTACACTTAAGAACGAGTTAATTTTATATCCAGCTCGCTTGCTGCTTTCTTGAAAAGAATCCAACTGCTTAATTTCAAGTCGCCGCAGTGATTATTTCTAATGGTAAATTTCAATCCGTACACCATGTTTTGAAAAAGTACACTATCATTTTCCATCTAAAAATATGTAATGGAAAGCAGAGCACTTGCAGTTGTCTTTCATAATAAAATAAGATCATCCATAAATATAATGACGTTTGTAATTGATTCATCTCTAAATTTCGTTTCACCTTGAGGTGGACGAATATATTGTAAAAAAAATTCTTCCGCATCTTGTCTAAGACACGGAATAAAGTGCCCTTGTTTAGTTTGACGGAGAAAAGAAACGAGGTCATGCCACGTTTCAGTTGCAAAAAAAAAAAAAAAATACAGGGAAGAGATATATTTATAATTTTTTTTTGTATTGACAACTTATAAAATAATTATTAAATAAAAAAAATGACATATATCTTTTTTTTGTAATTTAGATGGGTTCATATACAAATTTGATGCGTTTTGAAAGCCATTTGAGTGACAATCGGTGGGGGTTTTTTTTTTTTTTTTTCATTGTATCCGAATGGCGAATTAAGATAAGATCTCCAATTGAGATTCTTTTTTTTTTTTTTTTGGGGCGGGGGGGGGGGGGGGGGGGGGCGGGGATGAGTGTGACTTAAACATTATGCTTAAAAAATCTTAAAAGCATTAAGCATGTCGCTACGAGATTGTCCATCATGAAAAATAAAAAATCTTGGGGGATATAGTGGCACTTATCCGGGAACCGTCGTTAGTGCTCAAAAGCAAATTTCAACGGGTATTGAAATTTATATACGCGTGGAAGCTCCCTCACTATATAATACTTTCTCTCCTCTTCATCAAATTGTATTGAACTACTGATTGTTCATATTGGAAACCATCAAAACCAAATTTGGTTTCCCTCAGCAATTAACCAAATAGGAACATTTAGCGTTAACGGTGTGGACCGCAGTCAGGTAGCTTTTGCAATATAAATTTATTTTATTTTCCTAAATTTGGGTGCATGGCATGTGAGGTATTTCGGGGGGGGGGGGGGGGGGGGGAGAGACCATATATTAAATACAAATTTATTTGATAATTATAACATCTAACGTCAAAATTTTAATTCTGTAATTTAATTCTTAAAAATTGACTCTATAGGTTATGTTTTTTGTTTATCAAATTTGATATAATTATAATCCTAGTTAATAGTTATTTTCCTTAGATTTGACGTGTCCTTTCATTATGAAAGATGACTTGATAACAATAATGATCCTATTAATTTCCACAAAATATTAGCTTCTTTCTATTTGGCAGGAATGGAATGAAAGAAATTTTAATTAGAAGTGGTAATATGCGGTAATTTCCGGGGCAGAGAATATATATATATATATATATATATATATATATATATATATATATATATATATATATATATATATATATATATATATATATATAGAATATAAATACCATGTTCTTGTACCACCTCATGCCAGTTGTAGGATAAACATTAAAGGAGCATTAGCTTGTTAGGTCATAAAACTAAGTAGACAGCTCTTAATTACTAGGCAAGCAGTTCTGAGTTCAAGTGCTTTCTCCATCACACAACACTCTTCTGACTTCTGATTTCATGTGGCTGATCTGCTAGTATGGAAAAGACGAAGTTTCATTCATTTTTTTTTTCTCTTTTTGGTTGGCTATAAGTGAATTAGCTATCTACCGTTTCTAGGTTTGACAGAAGTTAGGAAATTAATAATACCAAGTTGTGAACTAATATTGACTATTCATATAATAACATATTTAAACTAGTATTGGTCATAATAATTAATTAACATATAATCACATCTTTGATTGATTATAGTTGATCTTTTTTAAAGAAAAATTGACTCATGCCTCAAACTGGGTTACCCTGTTTTATACTCTTTTGCTTTTCTTTCTTTAGTCCGTGATTTTATACTTAACACATGTTCTGTCAATCTTGCTAAACATGATAGACATTATCATGTAAGCCGTTACACACTATAGTGGGTGTAGCCTATCCAAGAAATTAAATGAGACATGAAACAAATAAAGATCAGAAAACAAGAAAGAAACAAGTTTGCTTTGCTCATGTAAGCATATGGAAGGGGAAAACATTATTTAATTTCCGTAACTTTTTAATCCTTAAATCCTAATCCTGTGCTGTATCGAACCAACTATATATAGAGACAGAAACAATACCGACATGTCATAAACCTAATAGTATGAGGCACATCAGCCTTGTGTAACAAATAAGTGATTAAACCCTATTAAAGGCCTAACCTCTAAGAGACAATGATAAGTTGGTGTGATTTGTACAAGGTGGTAAGTGCCATGGTGCCACTATATGTGGCACTAGGGCTTGGTTACGGATCCGTACGGTGGTGGAAAATATTCACACCAGAACAATGCGATGCAATCAACCGACTCGTTGCATTATTCACTATTCCATTTTTCACCTTCGATTTCACAGTTCGTACAAACCCATATACAATGAACTATAGGTTCATAACCGCTGATGCAATGTCTAAGATAGTTATAATACTGGCATTAGTGGCATGGGCTAAATGGTACAAAAAGGGCAGCTATGCTTGGTCTTTAACTTGTTTCTCTCTCTCCACTCTAAACAACACCCTTGTTGTGGGGGTACCTCTTGTGATGGCCATGTATGGTAAGTGGGCCCAGGACCTGGTGGTCCAATTGTCAGTGGTGCAGTCGATTGTTTGGAATGCAACTCTGCTTTTTGGTTTGGAGCTTAGAAAGGCACTTAATAATGTTAGTACTATGAAAGAAACACAAGTTAAAGATGTGGAGGCAATCTTAGAGTCAGATAGTAAAATTTCTCTATTGCCCTTGATGAAAGTTGTTTGGCTGAAGCTTGCGAGAAATCCTAATGTCTATGCCAGTGTACTTGGAATAACATGGTCGCTAATTGCTAATAGGTACAGGATACACAACCTCATTTTATTTTTCCAAATTTGTATTGAAGAGAATGTTCGTAGTTTGAAAGGCAACATCTAAGTAGTTAAAGGAAAATAGTCAGATAAAAATTTGGGTTGCTCTTACATTTTGCATATATTTTCTTTTCGTGATAGGTGGCACATTGAGATGCCAACTGTTGTAGAAGGCTCTATTCTTATCATATCCAAGGCAGGGGCTGGAACTGCAATGTTTAGCATGGGTTTGCACATCTTACTTTTCTCATTAGATTCTTTCGTTTTGTTGTTTATATATAGTTTACCAGAATATCCACAACTATATTACTTCTACATAATTATTATTGGGCACTGTTTAAATTTCAAAATCCACTTTTTCCCTCGACTACACCAGTAAAGGTAACCATAAATAAATGACCAACGAAACAGAGGAAAATGTGATTGAATTATGCACAAAAGAAGCTATTATTTAAGATATACAGTTTCGGGTAATCTGAACATTTCTAAAGAGAATAAAAGTGTGTACTTTGGCTAATTACAGGGTTGTTTATGGCACTGCAAGAAAAGGCAATAGCTTGTGGACCATCATTGACTGTGCTTGGAATGATATTGAGGTTTATTGTGGGTCCTGCTGTCACAACACTTGGAGCTTTCGTTATTGGACTCCGGGGAAATGTTCTCCGTCTAGCAATCATACAGGTGAACACTGATTTTGTGATATTTTACATATTAACTTGTACATAATTTTTTTTATTCATTTTAGTTTACCTTGAAATCCATTATTTATTTTTACATTTGTACTATATCCTCAGGTAGTCAGGTATCCTTGATATTCTTGAATTTAGTGATATAAAAAGAAAATCATAGAAGTTCATTGTGAAGAAATGCAGTCTGATAATAATTTCTTCAATTTGGTCTAACAAAATATTTTTTATTAGATTCCTGTTTATATTTTCTGGTAATAATAGTTAACCATCATTTCAAATGTAGGCTGCACTACCTCAATCTATTGCCTCATTCATATTTGCAAAAGAGTACGGATTACATGCGGAGGTGCTCAGTACAGCGTAAGACTGTTTTCTTGTCTCTATTCTAAATTCTATATGTAATTAAAATGCACAAGCTTAGTCTTTGCGAAGAAGAAACCCAACGCAACATGCAAAACCCAATTTACAAATACACAAATTAACTAGAAATTAGTTGTGATTGAATTATGGCTCTGGTTATTCTGATTTCTTATTTATAATTTGTTGACATGTTTATATTTTTCAGGGTCATCTTTGGAACACTTGTATCTTTGCCGGTGCTTATCGGATACTTCATAGTTATAGGGTTCATTTAATCAACTCATTTTATTTAATTCCAAATTAGTTAGACAGTATCCAGTAACTATCACTCTGCCGTGATGCCATTTGTGTCTGATATTCAAAACATCTTACACTTCCTTGTTGATTCACTCCTCTTTTAATTGCATCTAAAGATTGGTTTTGTAATTTTGTGAAATATGTATCTATGAATTTTGGTGCAATTAGATATTAGGGTGGTAACAACAGTGAAGAAAATTGAGACAACCTATCCCCCAATATTATTCACAGAATTTTATTTTGTTAGTTAATTTTTTTAATAACAATTATTTTCATTTATTATTTGCATTACCCAAAAAAAAGGACCATTCCTGAATTAATTAAGCTTGTATTATAGCGAATCACTAATTTCAGTCAAATCGAATTATTTCCTAAATTCTGAAAAATTGTTACCACGTTTCTAAGTGTGGATCAGAGGAACCCACAAATCGTTTGAGCTGGTATAATCTGACTAACCATCACCTACGGTCTTGAATCCCCAGCTGTGTTTTGTTAGTTGCGAACAATCTATATCTAAAGTACTACGCATACCAGGTACGTACTTTGGCAAGAAGATACAAATGACAGAATACTATTCTGCACTCATTGATTTCATCATGTATCAGATGCTTTTCTCTAGATAAAAATACGAGGATGTAATTCTCACGAATAGTATTGGTTCAAAGAAAGGTTGATTACATCATAACAAGTATCAATTGCTGGAAGTTAGTACAATTTAAACGTACGAACTGACCAGAAATACACATTTATAATTTTTTGAGGGTAATACACATTTATAATTAAAAACAGGACAAATAGAAACAGTATTTCGTAAAATAACAACCACTATCAGTCTCTAGTGGAGCAGGCACTAACTGATGTCTGAATTTGCTTACGAGGATTTGGAAAAGTCTAAAAGTTGATATAAAAAGAGTATATTTAACTTAGGATATTTCCCATTATGTTTAATCGATCAATTATAGAGTTTAGTTAGGGGAAGAACTATATTTGGTAATATTAGTTGCAAGAACGACAAATTAGGTGAAACTATTAAATGCTTGCAAATCTGCATATTTATATATAGGCTTTTAGTTTCCCTATATATACTAAGGGGCCGTTTGGATAGCTTAGGAATTTGGGGAATTTGGGAAAGTTGCAATTCCTAGGAATAAATTTATTGGGAAGTGTGTAATTTTGTGAAGAGTTTGGATTGTTTATAATAAATTTATGGTAGGAAGATAAATTCCCCAAATTCCTTGGGGAATCCAAACAGCCAAGATTTCCCACTGATAGGTCTTGAAACTAACTGATTGACTACCTAAAATTTAATTAATTTGCAACGTATATGAGTATATGACATGGATCTTTGAAGAATCTGACCTGAACCCGTTCCATATAGCATTAAGAGGAATTTTCTTTTTGCACAAATTTAATTTGTTTAGCATCCAAAAGAGAACAAGTATCCAATGCACCAGCAGCCAATTCTCGTCCTTTCTTTTTAAAATTCTTCTTGTCTCCTCCTTCCTGCTGGCACCTTTATTCACATATAAATCACATATAAATACACTTGCATTTTAAATTCCTAAAACTAATCCAACCTACAATCACAGAAGGGAACCATGATAGAGTGGAGAGATATCTACAAGGTGGTCGCTGCCATGGTGCCACTATATGTGGCACTAGGGCTCGGCTATGGGTCAGTACGGTGGTGGAAAATTTTCACCCCGGAGCAATGTGAGGCAGTAAATCGCCTCGTCGCTTTATTCATTATCCCTTTCTTCACATTTGATTTCACTATTCATACTAACCCGTACACAATGAATTACAGGTTCTTAGCATCAGACGGAATTGCTAAAGTTATAACCATATTAGTGCTAGCTATATGGGTCAAATTTGGTAGAAAAGGAACCTATGGTCGGTCTCTGACTTGCTTCTCTCTCTCTACACTAAACAACACCCTTATTGTCGGTGTGCCGCTATTCTATGCCATGTATGGCAAGTGGGCCCAGGACCTGATCGTCCAGATATCAGTAGTGCAGGCAATACTATGGTTTGGGACACTACTTCTTGGACTTGAGATCAGAAAAGCTGGTACAGCGTTGCCATCAACGAATATAGAATTAAGAAATGTCAGTTGTACTGAGGAATCAGAAGTTAAAAAAGCAGAGGTAATGGAAGTGATGGAAGTTAGAATTCCTCTGAAGCAGTTGCTGAAGACAGTCTGGCTTAGGCTCTCTCGAAATCCTAATGTACACGCGAGCATCCTGGGCCTTACATTGTCCTGCATCATAAACAGGTAAAAATACAAACAAGTAATACAACTAGTTAGAAAAAGTTAGCTTCAGAATTAATATTCATATAGTGCAAAAAAGTTATAATAGAATAAGGAGATGCAGTCAATTGTAGTGAAATTCCTGATTTTTACTTTAAATTTAGTTTGACCCAAAGAGTCAAGAATGCTGATATAGAAAGGGTTTTACCATTTTACAACAAACAGATCGACGTTTCCCACGGATTTTATATGCCAAAAGGATATGTCCAATTTTGTCTGACCTATTATTTGATTTTCCATATAGGCCTCAATGTGCTTACGAAGTTTGATCAATGAATTACCTCAAACAGCAATTTGTTGCTTGCTATACATAGCAATTCAATTCCTTCTTGGATAACAACAAGAAATGGCTTTCAACAAACAGGATTAAGTCCTGAGAAAAGAGATATAATGGTGGGGGTGCAGAATTTTATCGAAATACAAAAGTGAAAAAAAGGAAAATAATTGAACTTGAAAATAAAAAAAAATCATTTTACTCGCAAATTACCCAAGGAAAGTCCTATTATTATTATTATTATTATTTATTGTGGAGTACTTAAATATCAGGGCGGAACATTAGATTCTAAAGGATGCTGTTCTTATGTATAAAATAAGGCTTAATAAGAACTTCATAGTCAAATTTATTTTTGAATTTAGAAAAGTAAGGTGTCAATTTTAGAAAAACCTTAGAGGTGATTATAAATTCTTGCACAGTATAACCTCCAAAGATCAGCCATCCGTGATCGTCATCATCATGATCATCACTTTATTTCATAAGAAAAATGGTACATCGATCGTCATAGATTGTATTATAATGTTATATTAGATGTATTAACTATTCTATCTACTCTATGTACAGGTGGAAATTCGAGTTACCAAGTGTGATAGAAGGCTCAATTCAAGTCATGTCACGAGCTGGGACTGGTTGTGCAATGTTCAGCATGGGTAAAGCACTTCAAACAAATTCAATCAATTATTCCTTCACTAATCTAACTATGCTAAATTTATCACAAAAATTTTAGGACTATTTATGGCACTTCAGGAGAAAGTCGTAGCCTGTGGGCTCGGTCTAACCATTCTTGGAATGGTGTTACGTTTCATTGTGGGGCCCACAACAGCACTGCTGGGAGCCTTAGTTATGGGACTACATGGCAATGTCCTTCGCTTTGCCATAATTCAGGTAAATAGATGTGGTGAAGTTATTTAGCTGCAACAGATTGAAGGGGTAAATACATAATACAAAAGTGTTCAGACAAGTTGATCTGTATTCCAGTTTACCAGTAAGGGATACATTTTGTACAGTGTCACCCAGTAACAGGTAAAAATGGGTCTTTGAAGCTTCAAAGTTTTTCTCAGACACAAATACAAAGACACAAATATAAAGCATTCTCAAGGTTGTTGTTATCTCTGATAAGTATCTCTTTTTGCTAATTTGTTCAATTGTTTCCAAAGGAATGACAGACATTTCCACATAGGTTTGTTTGGTACCAGTCCAGCCTGAGGAAATATATATATATATAAAAAAGCATTTCCATGATCTTTCTATTGAAAGCATATGACTTTTTTTTGAGG
This sequence comes from Rhynchospora pubera, assembly GCA_028095005.1. Classification (NCBI taxonomy): domain Eukaryota; kingdom Viridiplantae; phylum Streptophyta; class Magnoliopsida; order Poales; family Cyperaceae; genus Rhynchospora; species Rhynchospora pubera. Next base: position 183,123,065 of record CM051461.1, read on the forward strand.
GTCGGGTGGCAAAGTACCACTGAAAGCATATAACTTATTGATGAGTAATGTTATTTTATTTTTTTACTCAGGCGGCACTACCTCAATCTGTAACTTCATTCATTTTTGCAAATGAATATGGATTACATGCTGATGTGCTTAGTACTGCGTAAGTCATCACTGTTTGTTCTTTTTGTTTCTGTATCTTTTGTGCACAAATGCATCCTCATGAATACAAACTTATATATATATATTGCCAACTTTGAATAATTCCCTTGCAATATATGAAAAAAATTAATTATGTTGTTTTCCAAACAAGATGCTGAGTATGTAAAACAAAGGATCTGACAAACAACTTTTTACTTGTTTACGTGCAGGGTTATTTTTGGAACACTCGTTTCGTTACCAGTGTTAGTAGCTTACTATGTTGCTCTAGGCTTGATTAATTAAGAATTCTGTTATATTTTTCATCATACATCGAGTACAAAACCTCTGTATTTGGGGATCCAATTATAAGATAGATCTAGCAATTTTCAAACACGAGCATTAATTAAAAATTCTGTATGAAAAATCGTATTATTGTTGCCAAATGTTAATAAATACCATGCACATTATTAAACGATATATACTATCAGTGGACACACCTTTCTATTACAAAAGACCGTTTGGTAATAAACTTTGGTTTCGATTCTGGCAATATACTGTTGCTCTCTCAGAACTTGGAGTTTTTATAAACTTAGAAAAAATATTGTTTATTCTTACAATTCCGTTTCTATTGTCACATTAATATTTGTAATTAGTTCAAATAAACTGCCTACGGGCTTTCAGTTGCCAAAACAAAAAAAATAAAAATAAAAGTTCGAATAGAAATCCGCTTGGAATGTGAAGAGTTTTTAGACCTTTTTGAGCGAACATTTTAATATTGAGATTTTTGAAGGGTATAATGGAATTCCGCCTATAACGAGGACCTGGGCCCGAGTTTTTTTTTTTGTTTTTAAAAATTATTATTTACCAACTTGATTTTTCTTGATGATCATATTTTGTTACATAAAAATTTTTCTTGAAATGTTTCAATTTTTTTTCTTTTTTTAAGAAGAAGAATTGAAAAACATAAAGCCCCTACATGAGGGGAAAAAAATATTAAGCAACGCATCACCAACATGAACTGACAATAAACTTTCTAATCGATTTGGATCCATCAAAAAAAAAAGAAAAAAAATGCGATACCTATCGTTATAAAATACAAGCAACATAAAATATGCCTACAAATATGTATTTATGTTTTAAGCATTTTTAAGAGTTATTTAAAATATAATTCTAAAAACTTATTACTTGCTACTATATAGCTAATTATGCTTTTTTTTTCTAAGAAATATGGTTATATAGAATCATCAATTCATCATACAAACATTTGATTACTTTTCAAGGAAGAAAGCAATAAACACTCATTACTCAATTATATATATATAAAATAAAAATGTTTCAAGCACTCATGTCAGCAACACACATACCAACATAGCCTATTCATACTAGATCAATCCCCATCAATATTTGTATCCAGTTTGCTGAGGCCGTTTTGGACTTGACCCACGTGTAGGGAGTCAAAATGAACATTTTAACCGGTGCCGAATTTTTCTTTTGATTAAAAAAAAAAAAAATACCAGTTGGTCACGTGCTACTATCCATGCCAGCCAAAAGCCCAAAAACCTCTCGATGTTTAAATAAACATGCCACACACAAAACTACAAAATAATGCTACAGCCTTCAAACAGAAAAAAAAAAATTGATGCGTCTAATCGATGCAATGCTGTCTAAAAATGAGACCCTCTAGAGCTTGTAATGTTATTCGCTGCATGATTTGGTACACGAAGAATACCGTTCAAAAATGTGGAGAAAAAAGGTATCCAGTCATCCGCCGTTTGATCGGTTCCTCGCTCTAATCTCGGTAGAAGATCAATGGCCCAGATCAACCAATGACGCTTGCGAGCTTGCAGCTTTTACCCTGCTTAGATGCAAGAAAACACCGCTAGAATTGGAAATGGATTTCAATCGGAGAAGTATGAGAAAATAATCGATTTCATTCGGAACGATTTAGAGAGACAACCTCTCAAGCAAATTGCCTTCGAAAATGTAGAAATTCAATGTGCTTTCATTTCGCTAGTCTCACACTTCGCTGTTTTTTGGTAAATTCTTTTCTAATTCTTTCCCTATTCTTTTTTTTTTTCATCAAATATTTGACAATCTATCTCTATTTTTGTTCGAGTTGATGACGAGTACAAGTAAAAGCTATTGTCAAGAATCAAGTTCAAATTGAATATGATGCTGAAGTAACAAACAGATAGTCTTGGCACTACAAAGGTATCGTTTTTTTTTTTTTTTTTGGAAAACTTGAGAGCGACTGTCAAGGTGGCACTACAAAGGTATTAATCCACTGGATAGCCTCTATCTAGTTGTTCTAAAAAATAAAATAAAAGAAAAACAGAACTATTAGATTATAATTTGAATGTTGCTTTATTAAAATAAAAAACTGTTTGTGGAATCGGGATATGGGAGTGTTGTACAGTCAATTAGGTAGTCCTTTATTATGTATAATAAAAATTTGATTTGTTGATGCCATGATGTTTTTAAAAAAGAAAAAAATTAGTCATATATCCCTCAAATCTTCTCCAATAAGCCATATAGCGGATAACTAGAATCACGACTAGGGTTCAGCTTTTACTGTAAATCTGATATCTTAAACCCAGAATTGTGTAGCTACTTATACGGCTAAGGCAGCGAAACAACAAATGCTTTCTAAAAAAATAGATATGGAAAGCAAGATTGAGAAGTAGAATGAAATCTTGTTACTTACTTTATCACTTCCTGTTACTGGTAATACTACAGAGTATTATGGCAACCTGATAAGGATACGTCAGAATGCTAACAAGGACATATTTTTTAATTTTAGTTATTTACCCCTCTAATCATTATTGAAATTGATATTTTCCCTTTTCATTAATTTAAATAAAATATTCAATTTGAAATTTTTTTAAAAATTTAAGACAAAAATGCCCCCTGCACTTTTTGAAAGGAAAAAAAAACTCGTATCAGGTCATCATATTATGTCAGCAAAACATTAGATCGATCAATTTCGAAATATTAAATGAAGCTATTCCCAGCTGGTCGCGACTTCGTGAGGAGACGTGTAGCTAAATGCTAAATACAGATGATGCTTGTAGATGAACATAGTGATTCGTTGGCAAAATTAGGGACATTATGTTATAATTAATAATATTAAAAATTAATAATATTAAATATTTATTAAGTGACCTATATAATTTAATTTGAACCAAGTTCATTTATGAAATATAATTAAAGGGTGCATTGATTTTGATGGAAAATCAATGGACCAGATTTATTCAAATATGATCCCTTCAATTACCTTAGTTATTTATTCTGAAATTTTATTAAGTGTGGCATCTTTTCCCATTTTTTCGCCCAAAAAAAGAAAACCAGAATTTTTCAGAAAAAGAAAACGCCATTCTGCCATCATTTTGGACTAAGGAAAATTGGAGAAGATCAAATTTCCGCATCAAGATGTCTTCTCTACAAAATTGTAAGTTCTAACTTATGATTTATTTAATTTTATATGAAATACGTTGATTCTAGGATGTTAATTAGAAATATTATTATGAATTAATATTTTACGTCTATCATTTGGTATCAGACCAGTACGTATTTTCATATAAAATACAATTTATAGTAATTTCGTATTTTACTATATATTTTTGGAATTTACAAAACGGTTTACGTATTCGTTTTCCTTATGAAATTTCCTATATTTGTTTTACTGGGTGCACATTTGGAGACATGGATTATTCTTCCATTTATTTATCTACTCTATTTATGGCACAAGTACAAACATGGAGGAAGAGAGATGTTTATTCACGTCTATATCTCTTGAATCTGGATAGAATACAACTCAGTTGTATAGTTTCATTGTCCAACCCTAATCATATCCCTTAATTGCTGCAACAACTCGCGAAGTTTAACAAAATATTTCCGAATTTAGATTAAATGGTTTACGACTGGGGAGGACGGATGTATGTATACCTAGATTGTATGAGATCTGTACCCTATTGTTTTCCGCCTCTTATTTTTCCACGCGTTTTTTGTTCCTGGCCCCCATAGTTTAATTAGGAAAAGATTAATTAAATATTCTTTTCTCTTATGTACGTACTGCTTTTTGTACAATTATTAGACGAGGTCATTAATGTTTTTATGGTATGGACGAAACCAGTGGGGTATGTGGTTTTTCCTTTTCAAATATACAAATCAATTTCGAATATTAAATTGGAAAAACCATAAAATGATTTTATTACACCGTATGTATAGTTTATATATAGTTTATATATACGATATTAATTAAGCATATGATATAATATTATATATATCAAGTAACCCAACGGAACTATGTTATATATATAATTTATTATCATATGTATTTACTTTTAATATTTGGTTGTTATCAATTTTATCAACTTTAATTGTGACTGCCATTTTATTAAAAGGAACTATGTTTTACATTATGTCTATTGTATTACGCTTACGTTTTACATTTAATAAATTATAAATGTCAATTTTATCAACTTTAATTGTCAAGTATAATTTATTAAATGAATTTAGTCTTATGTTTCAATTTATTTCTGCCCAACGGTGATATGAATTGATTTTAGTGGATCAACTATTAAACCTGAAATATTAATTGGCGTTTTATTATTTCAGATTAATTAATTATTAGTCCTCTAATTATAGTTGATCTAATTTGTTTAATTTTATATGTCTGTGGATTTTAGTTAAAAGTAAGCATTTTATTTGTCATGATGAATTTGCAGCATTGAACAATATTAGTACTCAAATGTCTTGAATACCATTGTTGAATGGAACTAATTTTTCAACTTGGAAAGAGCAACTAGAGATCTGTCTTGGTGTTCTTGAAATGGACCAAGCATTACGTATGGATAAACCTGAGAAACCAAAGGATGATGCTGCAGATGAAGCAAAAACTGCTTATGCAAAATGGGAGCGTTCTAATCGCATGTCTCTCATGATTATGAAAAGCACCATTTCTTTGGCGATTCGGGGAGGCATTCCTGAAAAGAATGTTGCTGGTGAACTTTTTACTGCTAAAGAATTTTTAGCCTCTGTTGAGGAGCAGTTTAAGAGTACATCAAAGGCTAATGCAAAGTGCTCTCATAATGAAAATGCTCACTACCAAGTATAATGGGACTAGCGGTGTACGTGAACATATCATGATGATGAATGATATGGCCGCAAAATTAAATGGCATGGACATGGCAATTTCCGAGGGATTTTTGGTTCATTTTATTATGACTTCTCTTCCTGCTCAGTTTGGTCCTTTCAAGATCAATTACAACACGCAGAAAGAGAAGTGGAAAATGAGCGAATTGATTGCCATGTGTGTTGAAGAAGAAGAAAGGCTTAAAACTGAAAAACCTGACTTTGCACATGCTGCCATTGAAAGTCCAAAACAGAAAAAGAACAATGGTAAAGGAAAGAATAAGAATGATGATGGTCTTGGTGTTAACAAAGAAAGTACATCTGGTACAAAACGTGTTTTTAAGTGCAATCACTGCAAGAAACCTGGACACGTAAGGAAGGAGTGTACCAAGTTCAGAGCGTGGCTTGCCAAGAAGGGTAATGATTTCAATTATATGATTTGTGAGTCTCTTTTAATTGATGTTCCCTTAAATACGTGGTGGGTTGACACTGGTGCCTCTGTGCACATTACGAACTCATTGCAGGGATTCCTTTCCGTGAGGATGCTGGAAAAGGGAAAAAGGAAGCTTAAAGTAGCCAATGGATTAGAGGCTGAAGTGGAGGCCGTAGGAACTCTTCGTTTAGTCTTGAAGAGTGGCTTTATTCTCTATTTGCATGATGTAGTTTATATTCCTAGTGTGATTAGGAATTTAATTTCTGTTTCTAGACTTGATGCGTGTGGTTTTATGTTTCAGTTTGGAAATAATGAGTTGAGACTATATCATAACTCTAAGTTTGTTGGTTCTGGATTATTATGTGACAATCTATATAAATTATGTTTGGATTCTTCTTTTTCTGATTCTTTATTATCCCTTAATGTTAATTGTGTTGATCATAAACGTGGCACAAAGAGAAATCGTGATGTTGGATATTCTTCCAAATTATGGCATCGCAGATTGGGTCATATTTCAAGAGATAGAATGCAACGTCTCATTAAAAATGAAATTCTCCCAATATTAGATTTTTCTGATTTTGAAAACTGCATGGAATGTGTTAAGGGAAAATTTGTTAAGGGAAATAAGAAAGGAGCCACTCGAAGTGGGGGACTATTGGAATTAATTCACACCGATATATGCGGTCCTTTTCCCACTCCGAGTCTCAACGGACACAAATCATTCATTACTTTTATTGATGATTACTCACGCTATGCTTATGTGTTCTTAATTTCTGAAAAATCTGAGGCACTAGACAAATTTAAGATTTTTAAGGCTGAAGTTGAAAATCAACATAATCTTAAAATTAAAGTAGTGCGATCAGATAGAGGTGGTGAGTATTATGGTAGGCACACTGACTTGGGTCAAAGTCCGGGTCCATTTGCTTTGTTTCTTCAAGAAAGTGGTATTATTCATCAATTCTCTATGCCGGGTGATCCTCGGCAAAATGGAGTGGCTGAAAGGCGTAATCGTACATTAATGGATATGGTACGAAGTATGATATGCAATACCACTTTACCAGAATTTTTGTGGTCAGAGGCTTTAAAAACAGCAACACATGTTCTCAATCGAGTTCCTAGTAAATCTGTTCCAGCAACACCTTATGAATTGTGGACTGGAAGAAAACCACAACTAGGATATTTACGTGTGTGGGGCTGTCCTGCTGAAGCAAAAGTCTACAATCCACAAATTAAGAAACTGGATTCCAAAACCGTCAGTTGTTCTTTCATAGGATATCCAGAGAAGTCCAAAGGTTTTAGATTTTATTGTCCCTCGCATACCACTAGAATAGTTGAGACAAGACATGCAGTATTTTTTGAAAATGGCAACATTAGTGGGAGTAATGAAAAACGAACTATAAACCTCGATGAAGAAGACCGAATTTATATTCCAACTTCGGTCATTTCAGAGGCTACAAGTTCTGTTTCTCCATTATCACTAAATGAAGGTACTAATGTTAGTAATGCTCCTAACAATGAAGAAGTACCTTTGCTGCCACAAGAACCTTTACGCAAGTCGCAAAGAGAACGAAAATCTGCAATACATGATGATTATGTTGTATACCTTACGGAAGAAGGTCGCGATATAGGTCATGGAGATGATCCTATCTCCTTCAAGGACGCCATGAAAAGTGATAAGTCATCTCAGTGGATGGAAGCCATGAATGATGAGATGAACTCAATGCAACAAAATGATATTTGGGACCTTGTTGAGTTACCTAAAGGTGTTAAACCCGTAGGATGCAAATGGGTTTACAAAACTAAAACTGATTCTCATGGTAACATCGAAAGATACAAGGCCCGATTAGTTGCTAAAGGCTTTACGCAACAAGAAGGTATACATTATGATAATACTTTTTCTCCTGTCTCAAAGAAAGATTCATTGCGAATTATTTTAGCTCTTGTAGCTCATTATGATCTTGAGTTGCATCAAATGGACGTGAAAACCGCATTCCTTAATGGTGACTTGCATGAAGAAATTTTCATGAAACAACCTGAAGGTTTTGTTGTTAAAGGCAAGGAACATATGGGCTGCCGGTTGAAACGATCAATTTATGGGTTAAAGAAAGCTTCAAGACAGTGGTATCTCAAGTTTGATGAGGTCATAACAGCATTTGAATTTCAAGAAAATACTTTTGATCAATGCATATATCTCAAGGTTAGTGGGAGCAGATTTGTAATTCTTGTTTTGTATGTGGATGATATTTTGTTAGCAAGCAGTGATTTAGACATGTTGTACGAGACCAAACGTTTTCTTTCAAAGAAATTTGAAATGAAGGATCTTGGTGAAGCCTCTTATGTCATAGGCATTGAAATCCACCGTGATCGATCTCGTGGTCTCTTAGGTTTATCACAAAAGGCATATATCGAGAAAATGCTTAAGCGCTATAACATGCAAAATTGTTCTCCAAGTGTTGCTCCCATTTTTAAAGGTGACAAATTCAGCAAGGCTCAATGTCCCAAAACTGAATCAGAACGTAAGAAAATGGAAAAGAATGAGTATGCTTCGGTTGTTGGAAGTTTAATGTATGCTCAAGTTTGCACACGTCCTGATATTGCGTTTGTAGTTGGCATGCTTGGCCGATATCAATCAAATCCAGGTTTGGATCATTGGCGAGCTGCTAAGAAAGTCTTGCGCTATTTGCAAGGGACTAAAGACTACATGCTTACTTACAGAAAGTCCGATAACCTTGAGGTCATTGGTTATTCAGATTCGGATTTTGCTGGATGTATCGACACGAAGAAATCCACATTAGGATACATATTCATGCTTGCAGGGGGACCAATTTCATGGAAGAGTGCCAAACAGTCCTTAGTTGCATCTTCCACTATGCAAGCAGAATTTGTGGCGTGTTTTGAAGCTACTGGTCAAGCAGTTTGGTTGAAGAATTTCATACCTGAACTTCAAGTAATTGAGAGTATTGCAAGACCACTCACGCTATTTTGTGATAATGAGGCTGCTGTTTTCTTCTCTAAAAACAACAAGTCCAGCGGTGCTACTAAATGGATTGACATCAAATATCTTGTTGTTAGACAGAAAATTAAGGATAATGTTATTGTCATACAACACATCAATACAAGATCTATGTTAGCTGATTCTCTAACAAAAGCACTACCACCTACTCTTTTCAAAGAGCATGTAGCCGGCATGGGTTTGGTTAGTGACTTGTGATGTTGTAATGAACAATTATGTATTAATTAAGTTATGTATTGAAGCTTCATTTATGTATTGACTGAATTTATATAGTTTGCTTATTTCTTATGTTTGCGCATTAATGTAATTTATATAAGCAAATATACTTATGTGGATCAAATGAATTTAATTAACCATATGTTGGAAAGAATGCCATTTCTATAATTAATAGGGATCAAATAACAGTTTTAGTTATTTTGATTATATTAGTTTAGTTTGGTATTTCTAATTGAACAAGGTTTACGTTTTATTGGCCAATTCTGAATTTGTGTTTCATTATGATATTTATAGGCCAAGTGGGAGAATGTTATAATTAATAATATTAAAAATTAATAATATTAATTATTTATTAAGTGGCCTATATAATTTAATTTGAACCAAGTTCATTTATGAAATATAATTAAAGGGTGCATTGATTTTGATGGAAAATCAATGGACCAGATTTATTCAAATATGATCCCTTCAATTACCTTAGTTATTTATTCTGAAATTTTATTAAGTGTGGCATCTTTTCCCATTTTTTCGCCCAAAAAAAGAAAACCAAAATTTTTCAGAAAAAGAAAACGCCATTCTGCCATCATTTTGGACTAAGGGAAATTGGAGAAGATCAAATTTCCGCATCAAGATGTCTTCTCTACAAAATTGTAAGTTCTAACTTATGATTTATTTAATTTTATATGAAATACGTTGATTCTAGGATGTTAATTAGAAATATTATTATGAATTAATATTTTACGTCTATCACATTAGACAAACCAAAAGCATTACTCAAGCTCAAACACTGAACAAGTGAAGTGTTTTGAAAAAATGAGAATGGTTAGGCCAATAACGTGTTGTGTGACTCAGGTTTATTTATTGTGTGTGATTTGTTTTTCATATTGTATTGTATTTTTTTCATATCATTAATTTGTCTAAATTTAGTTTAGAAAAATAAATCGAAGGTCTCAACCTGAAGGAAAAGCAGAGAGAGAAAGGCAAGGACAATTTTGTCTTAAATATTTAAAAATCAAAATTCATGAATTAATATATCATTTTAAATAGTAAAAGGCTAAATACCAATTTTAAGGACAATTAGAGGGCTACATAAGTAATATTAAAGAATTTGAGGTTATGTGGCTGATTGGAATAGATTTTAGGGGTATATGGCTAATTTTTCCTTCTAAAAAGTGTTAGTGATTCCTAGCTATGTAGAGGTTGACATTGAAAATTTAATTGTACTTTAATATTGTTTAAATTTTATATTGGTACCAGAATTAAATCACATAATATAATAGGAGTCAAAAGGATATAAATAGTGAAGGAGTATGGATATATCTTATATATGAAGTATACAATAATATTATATATAAGGCAATTCTTCGGTGGATATATATATATATTTTTTACACAGGCTCAGATCTGGATCATTCATTCAAGCTCTATGCAAATCGCAACCATTTGTCATTCTGAATGAATAGTTTAAATTTAGGTCCATCTAAAAAAAATATCCACGACAGAATTACCCTATATATATCAGTATAAGTAGATTTACACATTTTGTTCATAATAAACAGTTAGTATTGAACAATATATGTAGCATGCCTTTCAACAACAATAACCACACTACTCTGAATACATGTTATTACTAAATTTCAGAAGATATATATGAAACAAGTGGGGAAGGTTTCCCAAGGCATAAAAGAGTTTCAAAACTACAAGCTATAGCATTGTACGTACTGAAGTGCACACTTCCTCCTTTCCCTTCTAGAAAGGACATAATAAACTAAAATAGAAGAAATAAACTCATCTTCTTTCAGATGTTTTCATTGATCTTTTGTCTAGCTATGTCATAATTACTTGCATTTCTTAAATTAATGCCTTCTCCAAGTAGTACGCCCACGGTTAGTTTCTTGTCCTGTTCGTGACAACTTGAGGGAATGAAGGAACTGTCGAAGCTTTCCATCATTTGGATTGAAATCCAATAAGCATGAACAATCAGATAGCCCATTTAAGGCTACTCTCTCAACTTCTGAGCTTGTATATGAGTCTAGAGAGTCGTCAAATTGGAAATGTTGACGGTAGTCTATGGTAATACTACTGAGCTCATAGTTGTCGATTATGTCTTGAGGCACGCTCTGTAAATGATATACCATGTTAGGTAAATTAAAAATAATAGCAAAATGACACACAATATAAAATTTGTAATTACCTAATTTGACATGGTGTTATGTGCAAATGCCTTTAACATGGAAATGTTTTGGCAAAATGTTTATTGTAATTTTATCTTCATAATTGTCTGAAATATTTTTGTGAGATCTACCAGGGATGTAATCCTATTTTCTCTCCATATAATTTGCAGATTTTTTCCTTCTAGGAAAACATATTTGTGGAAACTAAACGCCAAAAATAATGGATATAAGTAATAGTTATCACATAGAAGGAAGTATGTTCAAACCTCGAGGAGGAAACTGAAGCACGTTACGCTGTTGACATGGCCGTTCATATTCAAATCTGATCTTCTTGGCTGCATCAATCATATATTTCAGAAATTGATCAAAGAAATTTAGTAAGTTTTTTTTTAATGCTCTGTGTTGCTTGAGGGTAAACAATTTCCATCTTGCATGTTTAGGTAAAGCTCAGAAAAAAAATTGACAAGGTCAATATTCTCTCTAAACTGACTAGTAATATACCAGGCATAATCATGAATGTTACGATTTTTTTTTTCGAGGGACGGGAGGCAAATCCCAATGTAACAAAATTTTAACTAATGAAGATAGTATTCATTGGAAATTTGTGAAAGGTAACATTGTCCGGGAAGAAAAGGGAAAACAAGATAACAACTTACCACAAGGCCTAATTGTGAATACTCAGCAGGCTCATTAAGCTTTGAAATTTTCTTCAAGATTTTATCACTCTCTTCTGGAAATGCTAATCTAAAAAGGATGAATTGTTTTTAATTATGTCAAATAAAGAAAAGTTAACTGGTAAAAGAAATAACATGCTTTGGTATGGATAATTTAACAGTAGGTCAGTAGCATAAATATCTAATGATATCTAAATTATACTGAGCTGATACATTGTAATAAAATGTACATTACATATATATTGCTATTGGACGACCACTAAAACCCAGAAAATATTGTCAAGTGGTAGAAGATAGTAGACATACCTGGAAGGCTTGGAGCAAAAGGCAAAGTACTCATCCCACACCTGCTTGTTTATTTTCTGAGGCTTATGTGTATCTTTGTTAATCATTACCCACTTGCTACACACGTAAAAATAAACCAAAATGAACAAAAATGATATATGAACATAAAATAGTATGTATTAATTTCTATGGACCTTTTAGTTCTAATATTTTTCTCATTCAGAGTTATGAAAGTCAGACACTTTCTAATGTGAAAACACTATTCTTCCATTGTCAATAACTTTTTATTGTGTTGTGCACTTCGAGTGTTCTTATTTTGGTCCCCGAATATATCATATCTACAATCTACCTTAAAAGGAAAAAGAATATATAACAACAACCTTGTGGCACGGCCAATTACTTCGTTGGTGGACAAGAGCTTGATGATATAGTCAAACCTTCCAGCTATTTTTTCCTTCAGCCTCGCACCAATGTTCAATTTCCACCACATCTCCCCTATAAAAAATGACAGATAACAAGCAGTATTCACTTTAGCTACTCACTGATAATCTACTAAAAAAAAGATCTACAAATATGGGTCGGCATCTAAACTATATAGGTGCCCAGCAAAATTATACCAAATGTCTCAGGACTAAAAGTACCAATTGACTAAATTAGCATTCAAATTTTGTGAAGAACTTTATTGGCTATATTAGGTTCTTAATTGATGACCAAATCCTTTTAAGTGATTAATTGCTTGTTCAGATACTAAGTTGCCTAACTAACATTACAGTTTATTAATTTTATCGCCAAAACATACCAGGCGGGGTACTTGTTCATCTCAACATGCATTTGGTAATTTGCCCAAGAAAGTTCATACTTATCCATAGAAGGTAGAGTGGGAAATTCACCCTCCTTTGCCCATCCCCAGCTTTGTGCGTGATTGTAACTCGTTTCCTGCAAGTGAATTTGCACTAGCTAACATAAAAGAGAGCATCTTTCTTCCAATTATTCTAGCCAACATAAAAAACCTTTCTTTCCCAAGTTCTATTTCGGCCAACAAATGTTTAGTTGGTACCAACCTAAATGTTAGGACTTGAATGACATTAAAATTTTTAAACAAAATTTTACCAAAATCAAGTTAAGCATGGTCTCCATTGTGGCAGCCTTGTTTGAACCTACTTCGAAACTCCTAACAACAAAGGATTCCTTGTATGTGAATCTGTCCTTCAACAATCTCCCAAATCTCATCCTCTCCCCAAGTGTCAGTACACGTGTGGGATCCCTCTCTGCTACCAGTGCCTTCTTTGTTTCTCTTCTCTTCGTATCTGGGACAGATGCATGGTACGCAGTTGTCGACCCATTGTGTGAGCCACACATCACCCTTAGAGAGGGTTGTGGTTTTCGAGTCATTGTGCAAGACCGACATTTTAGAGACGCAGTGAGGCCAGATGGAGATGCAGTACTGTTCATGCTAAACATTATGGTTTTTGGATTTTTCTCTTATGTTCTGTTCTGTTTTTGTATGATATTATTGTTTCTCCTCTTTGTTTTGTTGGGTAAACATGATGATTTATTCACATATATATAGGATTCAAGAGGTGTTATATCTAAGGAAGATGGCGTGCATTTCACTTTTATGTATTTCTCTGAAAATAATTTTTAAACCATGTATTGGTCAATGTTGCACTTTTTTTTTTTAGATAGACTATTTTCTATTTGCTTTTTCCTTTGACGATTTAGTAGTCTCAGGTTGTCAATTTTCTATTTGCTTTCTGACTTATTAAGTAATACTATGATCCCATCGCAATCGGGAAGTCAAGGACAAAGTTAATTAAGCAGTATTAATAAAGATAGAAAAACGTAATCCACATAATAATAATAATAATAATAATAATAATAATAATAATAATAATAATAATAATAATAATAATAATAATAATAATAATAATAATAATAATAATGAACTAGCTTTAAAAGCGTTAATTTCTTATTCCAACAAAAGTAACATATATAGAGGTTTGACATTAATCAAACATGATTTCGCTTATCTAGTAACAGCATCAACCAATTGACATGTGCCATTATGATGTTAACGGCGACCATGTACACCGAATAATTCTTGGCGATTCTTTCATTCTTTGCACCTCGAAACTATGATTTAACTTTTTATAGAATTTCCAAAATATTCTGTACTTGAAAAATGTCTTCTCGGAAAGATTATTAGCCGAACAACATCTGAGGACTTATTTAATTGAATAAACTGTTGTTTCTGTATATCCCCGGGATGATACCAGTTTTTTGTGCTTCTATTTTGGCCTTCTGCAGAATTAATTTACTTTGTTCGATAAAATTTGTTAAATATTGCTACCATCAACTCAGAAAAAAAAACCATATAGTTCATTTATTTCTTTGATAAAATAAATTGTATATAACATTTGTTGAAAAACCACGAACAAAGATCCAAAGGTCAACAAAAAAATAAAATACGTTCCTTTCTTCACAATTTTCCGTTTGTTAAGTCTATTAAGCTCTAACAACCCACACTGACTCAAAAGTTTATTTAAAAATGAGCAAGGAAGTCAACGTCCACAAAAAAAATAAGGGGGAAAAAGTGATGACTATAGAATTAGCTGCCCCCCCTAACTATTTTTCTTTACTTTATTTAATAAATGATAATATTATTTTCTTCAAGTTTTGAAGGAAAGGAAATATTAATTGTAATGGTCGTATTTTATTTAAATTAAATCGGAATTTCTGTATCGATATTTTTGTTTAATTAGGATCTGAATGATAGCTTTCTTAACTGCCATTTTTTTAGTTAACATGTTTACTGCATATTTATTCGATAATGTGACCGCCGCTTGATCGATGTCATTAGCAAGCGGCACTATCATATAGAACTATGGCTCCGTTTGGATACCGTGTGGGAAGAAGGGAAAAAATTTATTATAAACAATTTAAATTTTTCACAAAGTTACACACTTTCCAATATTTCTTCCCACTTCTTCCCTTCTTCCCTTTTTCCCACACCTCATCCAAACGGAGCCTAAGCCCAACTTAAATTGGTGGTAGAAACAAAAAGCGGAATTCCAAGGAAGAGATTTTGAGAAAAAGGCATTTCCTTGGGCAAAAGACATGTGAGCCCAACTTATATAATAAAATTAACATAGATAAGAAGAGAATTTGCAGTGGCCAAGACCCACAAAAAAAAAATAATAAGGCCATGTTCCAAGTAAATTAATTTTCTCCAAAGGAAAAGTACGAGCTGATTTAGTCACGAAAGTCAAATTTAAAATATACTTTACCCGGTAGCAATTAGACGAAATATTGTCTATTTTAAATACTACGTCAGAACTGTGGATCAGTGCTCAAAAACATTAATAAAGAAGTGTAATTTATAAATAGATGACATTAAAATAGGTGAAAGTTTGATGTGATATGTGAAGGTGATATGATTCTCTGATCTTAGGTTATAATTGTGGGTAGAAGGTTGACTATTAGAATAGTTCCACCGGCGAGCTCCTTTCCTCGCCGTGGTTCTGACCTAACAGATACAAGAAAGAGAGAGACTTGAAGAAGAAGACTACTTGTTTATTTCTTTTTGTCTTTTCTATTACATAAGGACCACTAATATAGTTGTTGCCTAACAATCAATCTAATCTCTCCTGATACATTTTCTAATTCAACAAACTTAAACCTGGAAATAATCTAATATGGAAATAATAAAGATAGCCTAAATCTATTATTTGCTTGTATCTATATCATTTTCCCCTTCCTTGAAAAGCAGCTTGTCCTCAAGCTGAAATGTATGTCAGGTTGGGGGGGGGGGCAGCGAGCAGATCAGGTGGTTTAGGTAGGAGCGATGTAGTGTGTGCCGGTTGGACAAATGGTGGTTGCTCTGGTGGACGTGGCAACAAGCCAGAGCCCAACAAAATCTGGTAATGCCGTACAGAGGCACGTGCCGAATTAACCACTATCTCTAAGGAGACTGGATTTTGCATATTCACATTTAACTGGAGTATTTCAGATAGCCTAGACAAAAATAATCTAATCTCATGTGTTGGTGTAAGTTGCTCCATGCTACACATGACCCGGTAGAAGTCCTCAGTGTACTCCTCAACGGACCCGTCGAAGAGCGAAAACTCCACTCGGTGGTAACTTGGGGGCATAACAGCACCAACACCAACGCTGCTAGGACCCTTGTCGCCTGCAGCCGTCGACTCAGAAGTGCCATCAGGGATGATGATACGTGAGTCCAACTTAGCCACATGGGCCTGAATGGCTGCTATTTTCTGGTCTTGTTCATCTTGACGTTTGAGCAAAACTGCCAACATATCTTTGATTTCCTTGAGGTCAGAAGCTCCAGGAACAGCGGCCATGGAATCTGATACCAAATTGATATGATTCTCTGATCTTAGGTTATAATTGTGGGTAGAAGGTTGACTATTAGAATAGTTCCACCGGCGAGCTCCTTTCCTCGCCGTGGTTCTGACCTAACAGATACAAGAAAGAGAGAGACTTGAAGAAGAAGACTACTTGTTTATTTCTTTTTGTCTTTTCTATTACATAAGGACCACTAATATAGTTGTTGCCTAACAATCAATCTAATCTCTCCTGATACATTTTCTAATTCAACAAACTTAAACCTGGAAATAATCTAATATGGAAATAATAAAGATAGCCTAAATCTATTATTTGCTTGTATCTATATCAGAAGGAGATCTGATGCATGTAATACACGGATGTCCGATGTTAGAAGTAACAAAGAATAAGATAAACGATTAATATAACAGAGTAATTATTGATCTAAAAATTTGTAGACTTTCTGATTTTCAAAATATTGCTTCTTCGTAATTAATTAGAGAGTTACAAATATATATTTTAGAGGTAGGATGAGATGCTTTGTATAATATTTAGAAATTTTAATTATTTATTTGAGTTCACATTTTTTATTTTAATTCTTCAATTTGAATAATACCTTTAAGATTTTAAATATTTATATATAAGACAGAGTACGTACGTTGCGCTGCTCTAATTGTCCAAAGTCCAACCCTATTTTACAGATTACTTTGCAAAGGAGTGGAGGTGTGATTTTGGTCCTTTTACAACTGCAAAAATTCTAACTATCGTCCATAAAATATTTTATAATAATAATAATTCTGTTTTCAAGCTTAGTGGCTGTACAATTTCTGAGTTCTTTTTTATTGCTATATTTTTGAATAAATCATTGCCATAGTACTGACGTTGATTTCCAAAATACACTGGGAAGTGGGAAGGCTTTAAGCTATTGACGAACCAAGGTCAAATAAATTTGGAATTATTCTGTAATTTTCATTTACGTAAGATATACTTGAAAATCAATTTATATTGAAATGCTTACTATAACTCTGCAAAATGAAAATACAGAAATCCAAGCTAGAAATCAAAATTCTAGAAGAACTCGTATACACTATTATAAATGCTTAAATGCAATTTAAGCCATACACCCCTTCTAGACAAACATTTCCAATCAGATAGTATATAAAATTGTCTTTAATTTTTGCACAACCAATAGTCAATTTTTCTCTGAACTCGTCATGCATTATAAACGTTTAAATGCAATTTAAAGCCACACACCACTTCTAGAGACAATTTTAAACAGATAAGATAGTTTAATTTTTGTCTATAGTTTGTACATAAACAATTATCAATTTTTCTCTGGAACTCCAATCCTAAAATATTATCCTACTTGAGTAAATTTATCATACTGAAGGCGCTTAAGTCGCGATGCACTTGCTACGGTTCACATAACATATATTCAACCATTAATTCCAGATAGAAATTTCCGTTATATGGTTTTTCTAGAACTCCATATTGACTATGGTCTGTGGACTGAAGCAGTGTTTCTAGATATTCGTTAATTTGTGATTTATTTTCCTGAAACCAGAGAAAATTAGCACGTGCATCAACAATATATATACCAAGCAAAATATCAAGCAGTGCATCACCAAAGCAACATACTAAACAGGAACAAGTAAAAAGGAAAAAACCAAGAGAGAAAAAAAAATGTTCAGCCTTTCCTTTGAACCTACATCTCTCAGCACAGCATCAGTGCAGTACCGCCGCCGGTACAACCTGAGTGGAGCAAGCAGGCAAGTGAAATGGTCTGCAGATGCAGGGCAGTCCATAGCCTACAGGGGCGGAGCCAATAGGGGGGCTGCTTGGGGCAGTTGCCCCCCTTGTGCTCCAAAAAAAATAAAATTTTTATGTATATTTTCTTTATTTTTTAGAAAATTTCTATAATTTGCCCCCCTAATTAATCATGAACCATTGATTTAGGAAAAAAAATATTCTTCTTCATAAACAAATTTCTATTTCATTGTTCAATCTTTAAAATTTTGCCCCTCCTATCATAATTTTCTGGCTCCGCCCCTGATAGCCTACTCTGTGCTGAGTCTAGAGAAGGAGAAGGCGACGACGAGGGAGCCAGTTGTTAAACGTGAAATGACACTTGGTGAGAAGATGAGGTTCGGAGGCTACGAAGGGGATGAAGAATTGGTGTATAAAGAGTGCTTCGTTATGAGGGGCACTCAAATCGGTTCCAAGAAAACTATCACAATAGAGACCATTGCTAGTTTATTGCAGGTAAGTTTATCTCATATGATCAAATTTATGGTAGTTATATGGCTCTCAATGAGAAAACTTGCATGTTATGTTCCACGAGCCGTTCTTCTTACGAGCTGTTCTTGTACATGATAAATAGGAAACGAGCTGCAACCGTGCTCAACGATCAGGATGGTTGACAGATGGATTTCCAACTCCACCAACTATGAAAAAGCACGGCCTCATTTGGATCACTTCACGTGTACATATCGAGATGTATAAGTATCCTACCTGGTAAGCTATTGTTTAATTATATATACAAATACTAGCTTACACACAGTTAAATAGATAATATTATGGAATCTGTCAGAAAATTTAAATAAAATTATAAGACTATATTAATTATCAGAATCAATATATTTATTTGCGTATTTAAATTATTTGTACTAGGGGTGATGTGGTGGAGATAGAACACTGGTGGGAACCAGATGGGAGAATTGCTGCAAGATTTGATTATATGATAAGGAATTTATCTACCGGTGAAGTGATCGGACGCGCAACAAGGTTGTTTGGTTGTTTAAATTTATTTTTTCTTTTTTTTGTGTATCTGTACACCTTGCACCATAAGGGGCAAAAGAAAAATACTGTAAAATGAAGAATACCGAATCTACGTAGTACGTATCTGTACGTACCTCTCTATCTGACTTCGCCCAGGCCAGAATATTATCATCTAGAATTGGTGAAAATTTGGTCAACACCGAGTTACTGACACTAAAAATTATATAAAGTTGGCCATGCATGAACGGGTTTACAACTTTACTTTGAATGACTAATTGATTATAATTTATTTTGTAATCTGCTTTCTCAAGTGAGAACTAAATGCCACTCAAGTCATGACAAGATAATATTGAAATGCTTAATTGGAAGATAGCTAGTAACAGTGCAGCCTAATTAATTGGAATTTGGAAAGATGAGTTCACAGTTGATGTAGTTATTAATTGTGTAGTGAAGTAGTGATTCTGTTATTGTCTTGCTTATCTATGTGTCTATTTCTTAATTTGTTTTTGTTTATTCTGGGATGCAGCAAGTGGTTGATGATGAATCAAGAAACACGCAAGCTACATAAAATAAGCGGGGAGGTCAGAGAAGAGTATCTTGCTTTGTGCGTAAGATCTCCCAAGTAAGTCAAAACTTTTTTTAATTTTTTTCAAAGGAAGTCAACTTATTGGCTTAATTATTTATTTATCAACTCCTTTATCGATCATTGATTTACCTTTCTATAGATAATTAACTTTATCAAAAAAAAAATCTTTTAATCAATGCCAGCATGGACATAAATATAAACTTTTGTATTTTACAGATCAGCTTTTCCAGAGAAGAATAGTAGAAGTTCCAAGAAGATACCTCAGCTCGAGGAACCAGCAGACTTCTCTCAACTTGGCCTTTCGGTATATCTACCCTTAATTTCTTCACTTATTTACATGCCTTCAGCCTCTATTTTAACATATAATCTTCACAGTTGTATTGCTTCCTTAGCAAACAACATTAGCATTCAGTACTTTATGTAATAAAATGCCTGATACATTATTTCACCCAGAAAATTGAACACAGAATTAGCCTCAATCTCGGATAGAAACCAGTCAGATAAAATAATCCAGAAGTAGAATTTTTTTAGAAGCTTAATTACAGAGTATTTTGCATTTTGTATGGCTAATGTGCAAACCTGTCCCAAATTGAACATGACCTTAGGTTGTAGAATATTAGTGTTGAATATGTTTTTAATCCTTTTCTGCCTAAATGAACATTCATATATAATTAATAGTACTTATGTAGTGCTTTCATATAACTAAATGATAATAATGCTGCAGCCAAGAAGAGCTGATATGGATATGAACAAACATGTCAACAACGTAACCTACTACAGTTGGCTTCTCCAGGTGTGCACCTTGCCCAATTTTCACCATATTACTTGTTTTATTTTTTTTTTCATGTAAACCTCTTTTAAAATAAATTCAAAATGTTGTTATCGATTTGACTATTAAAGTCATATATATTCACCGAATTATTTTAATCTGACAAAATGATTCTATAACAGAGCATCCCGCAAGATATAGTAGAAACACACGAGTTAGAAGCTATTACAATTGAGTTCCGGCAGGAATGTCACTATGGCGACTCTGTCGACTCCCTCGCTAGCAATGAAGTGGAGCTAGAAATGGATTCAAATGCAGGTTCAGAAGACAATTGCCAGTTTGTTCATTTACTGAAGTTAGCCGGCAGCAATTATGAAATAAACCGTGGTCGTACTGTCTGGAGAAAGCTTGAAAGATAAAATTCAATAAAACTTGCCTATAATTTTTTGTTTCAGTTCCTTTTTTTTCCATTGTAATGTGCTCAAGTTGTAGTATTTTATAGCTGGCAGTAGCTTGTATTAATTTATTAGTCTGACATATTCATCACAAGAAGCTCCTTATAGACAATTAATTTACTCGATATAAGTGCAAAGCGAAAACTAAAGATGTATTGCTCTTTATGACTATTTTTTGTTCAAAACGATTTTTTTATGGTTTCAAGATCAGTGGCAGCCGTAAAAAATTTAAATGGAGTTGCTTTGCTTATTTATTTATTTATTTTATTTAAGGTGATCTATATGTAATTGTCATTTCATGACTATTTATGTTTTTTCAACTTTTCATTATCTATAATTGTAATTGTTGAGCATGGTCTCCATTGTGGCAGCCTTGTTTGAACCTACTTCGAAACTCCTAATAACAAAGGATTCCTTGTATGCGAATCTATCCTTCAACAATCTCCCAAATCTCATCCTCTCCCCAAGCGTCAGTACACGTGTGGGATCTCTCTCTGCTACCAATGCCTTCTCTGTTTCTCTTCTCTTCGCATCTGGGACAGATGCAGGGTACGCAATTGTCGACCCATTGAGTGAGTTACACATCACCCTTAGAGAGGGCTGTGGTTTTCGAGTCATTGTGTAAGACGGGCATTTCAGAGATGCCGTGAGACCAGATGGAGATGCAGTATTCATGGTAAACATTCTAGTTTTTGGATTTTTCTCTTATGTTTTGTTCTGCTTTTGTGTGATATTATTGTTTCTCCTCTTTGTTTTGTTGGGTAAACCTGATGATTTATTCACATATATATAGGATCAAGAGGTGTTATATCTAAGGAAGATGGCGTGCATTTCACTTCTATGTTTTTCTCTGAATATAATTTTAAACCATGTATTGGTCAATGTTGCAATTTTATTTAGATAGGCTATTTTCTATTTGCTTTTTCCTTTGACGATTTAGTAGTCTCAGGTTGTCAATTTTCTATTTGCTTTCTGACTTATTAAGTAATACTATGATCTATCGCAATCGGGAAGTCAAGGACAAAGTTACTTAAGCATTATTATTAAAGATAGAAAAACGTAATCCACACTTGTCTGTATATATTACTTGGGAAATGATTATGATACCCAAATAATTCATCGCCTCAGATTAATTCATTCGTCTCATATCTTTTATCTCTGCTTTATTTCTCTGTTCTATAGATACAAAATAATAATAATAATAAACTAGCTTTAAAAGTGGAAATCCTGCTTGGGGTCTTTCGTAGACATTTACTTTAAAAATAAGTTGGGTGGTTTAGACCTCTAATTTATCTTCAAAAAACTAGCTTTAAAAGTGTTAATTTCTTACTTCAACAAAAGTAACATACATAGAGGTTTGACATTAATGAAACATGATTTCGCTTATCTAGTAATAGCATCTACCAATGGACATGTGCCATTAGCCCATTATTATGTTAACGGCGACCATGTACACCAAATAAAGCTTGGCGATTCTTTGCACCTCGAAACTATGATTTAACTTTTTATATAATTTCCAAAATATTCTGTACTTGAAAAATGTCTTCTCGGAAATATTATTAGCCGTACAACATCTGAGGACTTATTTAATTGAATAAAATGTTGTTTCTGTATATCCCCTTGATGGTATCAGTTTTTTGTGCTTCTATTTCGGCCTTCTGCAGAATTAATTTACTTTGTTCGATGAAATTTGTTAAATATTGCTACCATCAACTCAGAAAAAAAAAACCATATAGTTCATTTATTTCTTTGATAAAATAAATTGTATATAACATATGTTGCAAAACAAGTGTGCTCTCCGGAGTTCATTAATTATTTTGAACATTATATTTCTAACACTTTAGCGCAGTTGCAATATGTACTTTAAATCTGAATCAGATGTATGTTGATGTCCTACAAGTTGAAATTATTCTTATATAGAAAACCAGACTAGCTTGTACACTTAAGTCAGAAAATCATCTCAGCTGAGATATATATGTAACCAGGAACAATGATCCGAAGGTCAACAAAAAAAAATAAAATACGTTCCTTTCTTCACAATTTTCCGTTTTATAAGTCTATTAAGCTCTAACAACCCACACTGACTCAAAAGTTTATTTAAAAATGAGCAAGGAAGTCAACGTCCACCAAAAAAATAAGGGGGAAAAAGTGATGACTATAGAATTAGCTGCCCCCCTAACTATTTTACTTTACTTTATTTAATAAATGATAATATTATTTTCTTCAAGATTTGAAGGAAAAGAATTATTAATTGTAATGGTCGTATTTTATTTAATTAAATCACAATTTCTGTATCGATATTTTTGTTTAATTAGGATCTGAATGATAGCTTTCTTAACTGCCATTTTTTTTTGTTAATTAATATGTTTACTGCATATTTATTTGATAATAATGTGACCGCCGCTTGATCGATGTCATTAGCAAGCAGCACTATCATATAGAACTATAGAAGCCCAACTTTAAATTGGTGGTAGAAACAAAAAGCGGAATTCCAAGGAAGAGATTTTGAGAAAAAGACATTTCCTTGGGCAAAAGACATGTGAGCCCAACCTATATAATAAAATTAACATATATAGAAGAGAATTTGCAGTGGCCAAGACCCACAAAAAAAAATAATAATAAGGCCATGTTCCAAGTAAATTATTTTATCCAAAGGAAAAGTACGAGCTGATTAAGGAGTCACGAAAGTCAAATTTAAAATATACTTTACCCGGTAGCAATTAGACGAAATATTGTCTATTTATATACTACGTCAGAACTGTGGTTCGGTGCTCAAAAACATTAACAAAGAATTGTAATTTTACAATAGCTGCCACATATGGCAATGCCATCTATTTTTCTTTTGAGTCATTTTTCGAGATCCGAAATTCAATCGGTAAATTCAAACCGTTCAAGTTGATCACCATATTGAAGCGTCCTTGGAGACCAAATTTTATAGTTTTTTGAATTTTTTTTGCTATTTATTATTATATTTTCAAATTGGATGGGTCTGAGATACTCCAATTATAATATTTTTTTTAAATATCATAATAAATAGCTGAAAAATTCGAAAAAAATGTAAAATTTGATCTCCAAGAATATTTTAATATGGTAAATAACTTGAACGGTTCGGATTGAACATTTGAATTTTAAATCTCAAAAAATAACTCTATGGCACGTTATCCATGCTCGTGTAATTTATAAATAGATGACATTAAAATAGGTGAAAGTTTGATGTGAAATGTGAAGGAGATCTGATGCATGTAAGAGACGGACGTCGGATGTTAGGAGTAACAAAGAATACGATAAACGATCATATATAATACAGAGTAATTATTGATCTAAAAATTTGCTACGAAAATATACACTTTCTGATTTTCAAAACTTCTTCTGTAATTAATTAGAAAGTTACATATATATTTTAGAGGTAAAATGAGTTCTTTGTATAATATTTAGAAATTTTAATTATTTATTTGAGTTCTAATTTTTTTTTAATTCTTCAATTTGAATAATACCTTTAAGATTTTAAATATTTATATATAAGAATAGTACGTACGTTGCGCTGCTCTAATTGTCCAAAGTCCAACCCTATTTTGCAGATTACTTTGCAGAGTGGATGTGTGATTTTGGTCCTTTTACAACTGCAAAAATTCTAAGTATCGTCCATAAAATATTTTATAATAATAATAATTCTGTTTTCAAGCTTAGTGGCTGTACAATTTTCTGAGTTCTTTTTTATTGCTTTATTTTTGAATAAATCATCGCCATAGTACTGACGTTGATTTCCAAAATACACTGGGAAGGCTTTAACCTATTGAACCAAGGTCAAATAAATTTGGAATTATTCTGTAATTTCCATTTACGTAAGATATACTTGAAAATCAATTTATTTTGAAATGCTTACTATAGCTCTGAAAAATGAAAATACAGAAATCCAAGCTAGAAATCAAAATTCTAGAAGAACTCGTATACACTATTATAAATGCTTAAATGCAATTTAAGCCATACACCCCTTCTAGACAAACATTTCAAATAAGATAGTATAAATTTGTCTTTAATTTTTGCATAACCAATAGTCAATTTTTCTCTGAACTCGTCATGCATCATTATAAACGTTAAATGCAATTTAAAGCCACACACCACTTGTAGTTGTAGAGGCAATTTCAAACAAATAAGATAGTTTAATTTTTGTCGATAGTTTGTACATAATAACATAAACAATCATCAATTTTTCTCTGGAACTCCAATCCTAAAATATTATCCTACTTGAGTAAATTTATCATACTGAAGGCGCTTAAGTCGCGATGCACTTGCTACGGTTCACATAACATATATTTAACCATTAATTCCAGATAGAAATATCCGTTATATGGTCTTTCTAGAACTCCATATTGACTATGGTCTGTGGACTGAAGCAGTGTTTCTAGATATTCGTTAATTTGTGATATATTTTCGTGAAACCAGAGAAAATTAGCACGTGCATCAACAATATATATACCAAGCAAAATATCAAGCAGTGCATCACCAAAGCAACATACTAAACAGGAACAAGTTAAAAGCAAAAAAATCAAGAGAGAAAAAAAATGTTCAGACTTTCCTTTGAACCTACATCTCTCAGCACAGCATCAGTGCAGTACCGCCGCCGGTACAACCTGAGTGGAGCAAGCAGGCAAGTGAAATGGTCTGCAGATGCAGGGCAGTCCATAGCCTACTCTGTGCCGAGTCTAGAGAAGGAGAAGGCGACGACGAGGGAGCCAGTTGTTAAACGTGAAATGACACTTGGTGAGAAGATGAGGTTCGGAGGCTACGAAGGGGATGAAGAATTGGTGTATAAAGAGTGCTTCGTTATGAGGGGCACTCAAATCGGTTCCAAGAAAACTATCACAATAGAGACCATTGCTAGTTTATTGCAGGTAAGTTTATCTCATATGATCAAATTTATGGTAGTTATATGGCTCTCAATGAGAAAATTTGCATGTTATGTTCCACGAGCCGTTCTTCTTACGAGCTGTTCTTGTACATGATAAATAGGAAACGAGCTGCAACCGTGCTCAACGATCAGGATGGTTGACAGATGGATTTCCAACTCCACCAACTATGAAAAAGCACGGCCTCATTTGGATCACTTCACGTGTACATATCGAGATGTATAAGTATCCTACCTGGTAAGCTATTGTTTAATTATATATACAAATACTAGCTTACACACAGTTAAATTGATAATATTATGGAATCTGTCAGAAAATTTAAATAAAATTATAAGACTATATTAATTATCAGAATCAATATATTTATTTGCGTATTTAAATTATTTGTACTAGGGGTGATGTGGTGGAGATAGAACACTGGTGGGAACCAGATGGGAGAATTGCTGCGAGGTTTGATTATATGATAAGGAATTTATCTACTGGTGAAGTGATCGGTCGCGCAACAAGGTTGGTTGGTTAACTTTCTTCTTTTATATATGTATACACCTTGCACCGTATGGGGAAATAAAAACGAATAAACCTGTAAAATAAATAATAACGCATCTATATACCACGATTATCGCGTGTTGAGATGGTGAAATTTTGGTCAATACTGACTGTAAAAATTATATAATGTTGGTCATGCATGCACGGGTTAATTTACTTAATCTGGATGACTAATTGATTATTTTATTTTATTTTATTTTTTTGAAACAAGTAGAGCTTTTAGTGCTCTACCACTTTCATTAAAGAAAGCTAAAAAACATACAAAGTCTTATTACAAAATATAGTAGAGTTTAATAGAATAACTCTACCCCTAAGTTGCATGGTACTGGCATATGGTACCAATGCCTCCTTTTATTATTCCCTACCCTTATGTGATCTGCTTTTGTAATCTGCTTTCTTATGTGAGAACTGAACGCTTCATAACTGATAACAAGATAATGTTGAAATGTTTGGTTAAACCTTACAATAGGAAGATAGCTGATAACAGTGCATCCTAATTAATTGGGAAAAAATCACGGTTGATGTAGTTATTAATTGTGTAGTGATTCTGTTATTGTCTTGATTATCTGTGTGTTTATTTCTTAATTTGTTTTTGTTTATCCTGGGATGCAGCAAGTGGTTGATGATGAATCAAGAAACACGCAAGCTACATAAAATAAGCGGAGAGGTCAGAGAAGAGTATCTTGCTTTGTGCGTAAGATCTCCCAAGTAAGTCAACTGGCTTTTTTTATCCAAAAATATAAAAAGGTCACCTAATTGGCTTAGTTATATCTTTGACAGACTCCTTTAATTTTACTTAATTGATTTACTTTTCTCTATAGATAATTAACTTAACAAGAAAATAAGTTTTGTCTTTAAATTAACGCCAATAGGGAACAAATATAAACTTTTTATTTTACAGATCAGCTTTTCCAGAGAAGAATAATAGAAGTTCGAAGAAGATACCTCAACTCGACGAACCAGCAGACTTCTCTCAACTTGACCTTTCGGTATATCTACCCTTAATTTCTTCAGTTTTCCTAAATTTTTTATCTACATTACATGTTATAAACGTATAATCTTCGCAGTTGTACGTGTAATCTTTGCAGTTGTAATAAATTGCCTGATACCTTATTTCACCCAGAAAATTGGACGCAGAAATGACCACAATTTAGTTCCAGATAGAAACGAGTTAGAAAAGAAAAGAAAGGGGAAAAAAAAAACAAGAAGCAGAAAATTTAAGAAGTTAATTACATAGTACACAGCATTTTGCATGGCTAAATGCAAACCAGTATCTAATCAAACATGACTTAGCTTGTACATTATTTTTGTTAAATATGCTGTTAATATATTTTCGCTTAAACGAAACATTTCTTAAATAATAGTACCCATGTATATTTCTTTCATATATAAATAAATTTAAAACTTTTTGAAATTAAATGATAATGCTGCAGCCAAGAAGAGCAGATATGGATATGAACAAACATGTTAACAATGTCACTTACTACAGTTGGCTTCTCCAGGTGTGAACCTTTTCATTATTTTAAGAGAAAACCTATGGTGCATACTAATGTACGAAAACTTCGGTGCATAGTGATCCGAATTCTTGGATTTACTTCAAAATGACCGATCCAAACCGTCCAATATGATCTCCCTATTGAAATCTCCTTGCCGACCAAATTTTATATTTTTTCGATATTTTTAAATATTTTTTTCGGATTTTTAAAAACTACTATTTTTGAACGGTTCAGAAAAAATTAGATTAGCGATTTTTGAAATTTGAAAAAAATACTTAAAAATTTCGAAAAAATATAAAATTTGGTCGGTAAGGAGATTATAACAAGGAGATCATATTGGACGGTTTGGATCGGTCATTTTGAAGCAGATCTAAAAATTCAGATCAGTATGCACCGAAACTTCCGTACATTAGTATGCACGATATGTTTTCTCTTATTTTAATATCTTATTATGTTTCCTATAAAGGCTTTCATTTTTTTTCTCTATAACAGAACTTGTTTTTTGTTTTATTTTTTTTCATTTAAACTACTTTTAAATCAAAATGAAAATGATTTCCTTGATTTGATTACTACATATAGTCGTATTCTCAGAATTCTACTTTAATCTGACAAAATGATATTAACAGAGCATTCCGCAAGATATAGTAGAAACACACGAGTTAGAAGCTATTACAATAGAGTTCCGGCAGGAATGTCACTATGGCGACTCCGTCGACTCCCTCGCCAGCAATGAAGTGGAGCTAGAAATGGATTCAAATGCAGGTTCAGAAGACAATTGCCAGTTTGTTCATTTACTGAAGTTAGCCGGCAGCAATCATGAAATAAACCGTGGTCGTACTGTCTGGAGAAAGCTTGAAAGATAAAATTCCATAAAAGGAGCCTAAAATTTTTGTTTCAGTTTTTTCTTTTCAGTGGAAGTGTGTTCATCTTGTAGAATTTCATCTTAATTAGCGTGTTTGAATTTATTATGTTCGCAGTAGATTCCATATAGTGAGAATTTAATCGATACAAAGTGCAAAGCAAAAAGTAAAAATGCATTGCACTGAATAACTATATATATTGGCATTAGATTAATAACAATTTAATGATATAACAAGTATCAACGGATTCAAGACTAATTGTTGTTTCAAGATTATTTTATGTTGATATATACTCTTTGTTTTGGTGTAATTAATGAGGTCAAGCCTGCGGGCCTTTTCTACCAAAAAGCTGAAATGAAATAAAAAGTAAGAGATCTAATACGAATTATTAAATTAAATTAAATGAGAAGAAATGTGTACCATTATAATAAGTTTGTGATTCAGAAATTAGTCTATAGTTCGTGACTTGATTATAATATCAATACAATAAAAAAAAGTTGATACATTTTAATTAATGTTTCAAACTAAACAAGATGTTTTATAAACCTCATATATTGTTGACACAATTTGATAAATTAAAAAATATAGAAAAAATACAATATAACGAATATAAAATATATTGTATTAAAAAAAACCTTGTTAGTATCTGGCTGCAGGAAGTTTAGAAGATATGGCGTACAAATATGGACGATTTAAAACCTCAACAAATTATTTAATACAGTAATTAGAACACAAGGTCACTGTCATTCGTCCATTCAGTCTATCAGAAGAATTAAATTTGAGCTTGGATGGTTACATTATGTTGTTTAATGAGAAAAGGTCCATTTAGATCCCCGCTTGGGCCTTGGACTGCTTGTTTTCCACGTTTTCTTTATAGATCAAAGCCATTATTTCTTGACCCAAAATTCTATCTAGAATAGGAACAATTTTATAAGGAAGTGAGCATGAAACACAATTTATATTACAATTGCCCTTGTAAGTTTGTAACCAGTACTGCTCCGTGAAGTTTGAAACACACATAATTCATTCCTTTATCCATCTTCAAATTCTTTTGCTCATGATGATGATGACGAGGTAGTGTTTACCAAAAACCCGCCGGATTAGACCCGCCCCGCCCCAAACCTGCCCCATGGACCAGACCGCCCCGGACCGTCCATGAACCGCGATGGACCGAAGGGTTAGACCGGAGCGGGTCTTCGGCGGGTTTGGACCGCCCTTTCTAAAAAAATCCATGTTAACCCGTCCCGTCTTAACCGGTGGACCGGATCGTCCCGCCCCGTCAACCCGTCTTAAACCCGTGCAATGTTATTATTTTATAAAATAATATAATAGCATAGCGAGTCCCAAACTCCAAAAAAAAAAGAATAACTTTATATAATTATATTCAAATTTTTCATTTAAAAAAAATAAAGGAAAAACGTAAAAGTAAAAACTAAAAATAATTAACGGAAAATAAAAAACAGAAAAAATATTGAAAAAAAAACACAAAAAGAGAAAAACAGCAAAAAAAAATTATAGTGATTACTATAGTATATAATATACATGTAGTTTATTATATACTAACGAAAAATCTAAAAAAAATAGTAATAAAATTAATGAAAAAACGGCGGACCGGACGGACCGGACCGTCATAACCCGTGCGGGTTACATGGGGCGGGTTTAAGAAGGATTAGGGCCAAGATTTTTAGGATGGATCGTCCTAACCCGTCCCGTCTTAATCCGTGGACCGTCCTAACCCGCCCCGTCCTAACCCGTGGACCGTCACGGATTGGACCACCCCGCCCCGCCCCGTTTGGTAAACCCTATGACGAGGTATGCTATTCGTGACTAATGTTCTTGTGTATCTCCAAATCTAATTTTCTAACTGTTGCTCTTTACACATGACGAGATATCTTTCTGAGAGCAGTAGAATTTAATTTTGTCTTTGCTTTGATTTGCTTTCTGTTATCCAATCACTACACACAACTTCTTATAGTTAAAATTTTCCTTGCGTTTGTTTTCTTTCCCTCAAGTATTAGGGTCTAATTTAGCAATTACACATCAAGTTATGGTCAATTAAATTCCTGAGTGGCCTATTCATATCCATAGATATCGAGTCAGATATTATACATGTATGCAATAGATAAAATTGCAATCTTTTTAACTTTATAATATCTAATTGTAATTTTCTATTATTTATTATTTTTTTCAGAATTTAAGGTATCAAAAGTTAAAAGACCCGCTTGAAGTCGTCCCTAGGGCTGAACAGGCGTGCTTAGTGGTTCCAGCTGCGGATGAGATTATCCGAGCATACCTCATGAAGATGGTTTTCAAGCTCAAGCTGATGAATTTTGCATTTCTTTTTATTCTTGTCTTGTGTTGTTTTGTCATTGTTGTGGGATGTAATTTTTTTCCTTCTTTTATTTTGAGATGTTTATTGATTGAGGAGCAATTGTTGCTCAGTTATATTTATTTTGTCTCGAGGAGCTCTAATTTTTGTACTAAACTTTTCTTTTAGTTTGATCTAGGTCTCCTTAATTGAAAGTCTGTTTCATAAAATATCTTTCCACTTTCTAATCTGTATTTGCTTTAATGCACCTCTAATGTAACATTTATGAATTCTTAGTGCCATCTCTATTATTATTTTCTTATTAAAGGCGATAATAATCTCTATAAAGCGTCGCAAATTTAGACCAGTACAACAGTATTGATATAGTGGACTGGTACATAATGAAAATATACATTGATATGAATAGATAAAAGACTGGTTTGTAGTTGCATGATAAAGTCTACTTTGTTTTCATAAACTAAGCATTTCTCATCCACGCCAATTTTACAATTGTCATTACAATTTAATTAAAAAGAATTACATCAACCAACCAAGTTAGATTCAACTATAGCAGTGTATGGATTATGAAGATTCTAGAGCTATGGCCATGAGATTGAATGATGATACTGGTATTGAGGTCTATGTGCTGAATGTTAGGATATTAGATTCTGGCTATTTTATGTTTTTTGTTAAATTTTGTTGTTTAATATATATTAAGTTGCTGACTTCATGTAATCGTAATATAAAGATGATTCACTAGTATACATCTTACCACAAAAAAAAGATTTATTCCAAAACAAAAAGATAATTAAAAATTGAAGAGCTTCCGATAATTAAGTTAAGGTTAATTCTTAGCCATACAAATACACTAGAATAGTTAAAAAAATAATTAGAACTAGCTATTACATCGCGCTTCGCGCGATGTAAGATCAATCTTAATTGATTATATTATTTGATTTAGTATATTTGTTGTTTGTTAATAGTACATTCAACATCAATATGAGCCGATTTTATTGATTTGCAAGCAGGTAAACTGAGAAAGAAAAAAAGGTTGACTTTGAAGAAAAAAAACTTCAGCACATACATGATCATTTCTATTGTAACAGGATGTTTCTTGCAATGTCAGGTCATTTATTAATTTGTTAATTTGATAATTCTTCAGAGAGGATACAGCAAAATATATATATCAAATAGATTGCACAGTAATGGATTGCACAAATTTAATAGGCAATAGGGAGATAGATAAGCTTGTAAGCATTGAAACTAAATAAGCTAACTACGAAAAAGCAAGGCACAGACATTACAATTTTATGTAAGTAAAAAAATATATTATTTCAAATAAATTGAACTTAATTCAGCAAATGAAAATTTCAGCCCGTTGATCCATGAAAGAGGTATTTTAAGCATGAACAACCAGCATACATATATCCGTTCCAAGCTTTAGAAAAAAGAATTGATTTTTCTTTTATCTTCTTTTACTAAAGGATAATCTTATTTTATGAGGCAAAAAATGCATTAACCGAAAAAAAAATATTAGGCCATGCTTTATAACAATAGATCGTAATCAGTTTTATAAATACCTGAGATACAGTTATGCTTTATGTTAAGTTCAAAAGGTTATAATATGTGTTCAATCGCCAATGTTGAAATTTTGAAGAGAGGCTACACATTGTTGTGAGGTTAACCAAACTTTCATTGTTGTGAGGTCCCCAGTTCTGATTTGAACCCTTGTTTTTGATGTTTCACCGGTAAAATTTGAACCATGTTTGTAGATGTAAAAGTAAGAAGAGACCATCTGTAGATGTAAAATTAAGAAGAGACTAACTACCGATAAATCACTTACTGCAAGCGGCATGACCAAGCAGTACCATTGCTGATGAGAGAGAGCTCGCCAGCCAACGAAAACCATATCCTATTTCTTAACTCTGTCAGCTCATTTCAAGCAAAAGTAAAGGCAGATGTACGATTAAAAGCAATATTTGCTGGTATAACACATCAAAATGAATATAAGTTATGGAATCAAAATAAATGCTAAAGCAACCAAGGGCATCAGTTCTTTTACCCCTCACATATAACAAAATATTCAAACACTCCATAAACCTAGCATCAGTATTTGCTAACCAGTACCAGTGAACATGGATTGGATGACAACTAAATAAATGAATTTCTTTGATCTCATATCGAACCCAGAACAAAACCCTTTTTTATATCTAAGCTTTACATGAAAGAAGCAATTATAAGACACTCAAAAGTATCTCATAAAACCATACAAGCTCCATGGAAGCAACCTCTTTAAAATGTTCAGACAGAAAGAACATCGTTCAATCTTGATAGATCTCCCTCGAACATGTATTTAGTAGTATGCATATCTGCAGATATGCAAAACCGTACAATTTTTTAATAGCATGTTCTTGCAAAAAAAATCACTCTAACTAAAGAATTTGACACACAAACTTGTCCAAATGAGAATATAAGCTTAATTAGAAACAAAAATCTCTCAAATGTTTGGTCATAGCACATTTTACATTGCACTGCACTGCCCCTACCTTTCTGTCATTTTCTGTTGTATTAGAACAGAGTAGATTGTTAATCTGTCACAAAAATATTTAGAAAAATAAACACCAATGGACAATGAAATACTTACCAGTTGATAGTCTCTTGGCATCCACAAACAATCTGCATTTGAATAAGCATAGGTAGGCTCCTTCCGATATAAAGTCTCTGAACTGTTGTTTTTCTGACTAAGAATATTAAAAGACAAAAAAGAGAATAATTCAAATAAATAAGACGAAAATGCTAAAAAATCTGATGTTTGACATTTTAATAGATTTGACTCATTGTGCAAACCAAATAGGCCAAAAAGAAAATTGAAACACAGAAAAACAAAAAGCAACACCACTGTCTATGGTTTGTATTTGTCGAAGAACCTAATAGGCACCATTAGGTAAGATGTTTTAAACAAATTTATTCTTATTTACGCACAACACTACAATTTTTATATGATCAGTCCAAGCTTGATGGCATTTAAGTGATTCCAAGATGATGGTAAACACTTTGGACATGTCAGCTGATCATAAATGCCTGTAATCAATACCATGCAATGATAAATCCAAACATACTAATAATATTATTTAATAAGAAACAAACGGCAACCCACTTGAGAGAATTTTAATTGATGAAGCTAGCCTTTAAGAAGATCCTAATTCTTCTGAATCGCCTTGGCTCCTGAAAATATATAAATAAGATCAAACTAATAACTAAACCATATCGAAACTCAAATATTTGTGAAGCCAAACTAATCAGTGGACCCAAACAGAAATGACTTTGATACTATTATAAGAACCCAAACTGATCTGTGAACCTAAATACAGATTCACAATACAAATCACAATCTATGGTGACTGTCTCCTTGTACCATGGTGATTTTCTTCCTTGAATATAACTATAGATATTATTGTCAAACTAATGATAGCTCGCCCACAAACAGAAACATGCAGAACAAATTAGAACAAAAGGACATGATACCTTCTGTTTGTATCAATTAAGCACCTAATACAGAAGCAAACACCCTTAGCGTTTCATGAGTATGCAACTGTAGGTTCTCTAACTGAACAAAAGGCAAAGTAAAATTTGTACAAAACAAATCCCTATTTCACATACCTCAGTTTGATAACCCATCTAAACTACCTCAAATCGTAGAGCCCTCTATTGACCATCAAAATAAGAAAAAATGACAAAATTTCCAGCAAGCAAATCAAATAATAGAATCTATCAACAATTATTGAGCGCTAATTGAAAAAAAGCCGTAGCCTCGCTGGAAGAAGAGAAAAGGACACGGGGAAAACCAAACGGTAGCGAGGTACTCACCATGGTTTTGTCCGAGTAGCTGATTAGGCTCTGCAAAGAAGCCGTCCCAAGATCAGAGAGAAGAACAGAAGTGAAGCAGGACAACGGAAGAGGGTTCTCTCCTTCGGCCCGTCTTCCAGAAAGAGAAGTGTGTCTCTCCTCCTCCCTCACTTCGCAGATCGACCCAGCCTCCTTGTTCAGATGATGGCGCGGCGCGAGAATCTGAGCCAAGGAAGTGAGAGAGTGATCGAGAAGGAGCGAAGGGATCTGGTGCGGCGAGAGAGAGGAAAAAAAAGTGATGTGAATATCTCCAAGTATCGAAATAGAGAGATCGCCAGAGCAAAAATCCACAGGAGCAATGAAGAAAGCGGAGCAAAAAAACCTAGAACGAAGCGTTGCAGGGGTACGGAAGCTTGGGCGGACACAAAAGGCCCAGATTAAATCCATCGAACGGGGAACAGTAGGCTGAGCCGTTGCGATTGGAGATTCACCTACAGTAATTGAAGGTGTTGAAATTGAGTTACTTATAATGGTTATTTTTTGAATAGAAAATTAAAACATACCTCATTATCTCTGATAAGACTTGGAACAATTTTCAAGTTGGCTTCTTAGCAAAAGAACTTGGAGATAGCTCGAGCGACGGAAAGGGAGAGAGCTCAATCGACAGTAAAGTGAGATGTAGGGTTTGAATCGCAAGAGGGGAGATAACTCGACCGACGGAAAGGGAGAGATCTCGAGTAATGGAAAGGAGAGGAGAACTCAAGTGATGGGAGGGAGAGATTCATGGAGAGAAGAGCTTGATCGATGGAGGGAAGAGGGCTCGTGGGTGGGTTGGAGAGGAAGGCTTGACGGAGAGGAGAGATCTAAAGAGGAAAGAGGTTTTTTTTTTTAAGCGATACATTAAATTAAAATGAAGAGCAATATGCACCGTTTATCCAATTTTAATTGAACGGATCAGATCCGTGGCATTTGAGGTAGCGAAAAAACGTAGGCACCGGAACTGTCCTCAGTTAGGACTTAGGAGAGATACGGTCCATGAATTCTGGACATTTCTGAGAGGATTGAAGCTGGCCAAGGATAGTTCATAGTAGGCACCGGACTACATTTGCAGATGATCATCCACTGAAATTTAAGCTGACGGCAAGTTGCAATAAGGGTAAAGCAACAAGCATTACAACCATTTTCAAAGATGCATCTTTATTTATAGAATCATTAAAGCTCATATATATGTGCATAATCAGAATACTAAATAAACATGTGTGGGTGTCTGAATTATATTTTTGGTTTTTTCTTGCGACATGACATCTCTCTTGATAAATATTAGTGATTTATTTCCTTTTCCAATAACGTAGCATTTTGTTTCCAGTATGCGCCGAATCAAAATTTATTCCATTACCACAAAAATTGGCTCATTATATCATAAGTCGTAAAATTATATATACATATTTTGTTTTTCCTTAAGTTCTTTTTCAAAATGCGTAATTACTTGGTATTATCTAATTTTTTCGAATATTTATGATTTGAATCATATTCTAGACCTAATAGAGAGTTTAAATTTAGATTATCGTGATGAAATGACTTAGAATGAATTCAAAAAAAGATGAAATGGTCAAATGATACTCAGAATCAGCGTTATTTGCACTTTATATGTGTAATTAATATGTATAATTCAATCTTTTTAAATAAATAAGATATGAATCATATTTTAGACCATATAGATATTTTAAATGTAGATTATTGTGATGAAATGACTAAAAATAAATTAAAAAAATATTGAAATGCTCAAATGATACTCAGAATATACATTAATACTTTATATGTGTAATTACTTGGTATACTCCAATCTTTTTGAATATGTAAGATCTTAATCACACTTTAGACTGTAAAGAGAGTTTAAATGTATATTATTGTGATGAAATGACTTAGAATGAATTCTGAAAAAGATGAAACGCTCAAATGATATTCAGAATCAGCATTATTTGCACTTTATATGCATAATTACTATTTATAATCCAATCTTTTTGAATAAATAAGATATGAATAATATTTTAGAACGTACAGAGAGTATAAATTTAGATTAGTTTGTTGAAATAACTTAGAATGAATTTAGAAATGGATGAAATGCTCAAATGATACTCAGAATCAACGTTATTTGCATTTTATATGCGTAATTACTTACTATTATCTAATCTTTTTAAATAAGTAAGATCTGAATCATATTCTAGACCATATAGAGATATTAAATGTTGATTATTGTGACGAAATGACTTAGAATGGATTCAAAAACAGATGAAATGCTCTAATGATACTCAGAATCAACGTTATTTTCACTTTATATACGTAATTGATTGATATAATCCAATCTTTTTGAATATGTAAATCTAGATCATATTTTAGACAATATAGAGAGTTGAAATATACATTAATGTGATGAAAAGATGTAGAATGAATTCAGAAACGGATGAAATGCTCACATGATACTCAAAATCAGCGTTATTTGCATTTTATATGCGTAATTTCTAGGTATAATTCAATCTTTTTGATTAAGTATGATCTGAATCATATTCTAGACCAAATTAAGAGTTTAAATTTAGATTATTATGATGAAATGAATTATAATAAACCCAAAAATGATTTGATGCTTAAATGACACTCAGAATATGCATTATTTGCACTTTATATGCGTAATTACTTGGTATAATAAAATCTTTTTGAAAATATAAGATCTAAATCATATAGATTATTGTAATGAAATGACTAAGAATGAGTTTAAAAATAGTTTAAATTAGGAAAAATGTTTTCTGTACCCCTCAAAACTGAGGAAATGCAGGAATTACCCCCCGAAAGTCAAAACATTTGATTTTGCCCCTCAAAACTGTGGACGTCTCATCTATTTACCCTTATGATATATTTTCTGCCCAAAAATATTCTTAAATAATAAAATAAAAAATTCATGACCCTTTTACCCCTGATCGAATTTGAACTCACTCGATCCAGACCAATCGAATCGACGGAACCTAGTTCTTCTCTCCTCTCAGTATCGAATCGAATCAAACCCATTCTCCTCTCCTCTCCTCTCCTCTCAATCCGACAGAACCTAGTTCTTCTCTCCTCTCATCTCCTCTCGATTGAACCTATCTTCTCTCCCCTCCTCTCAAAATGTCATAAAAGTGTCTGCACTGCCCCTTGATTTATTGAGCTTCAATTTCTATTATTTGTTTTTTTCGCTACCTGCTACTTTGGAATCTGATTTATGAGTGAATTTCTTCTAGTTTTCAATTTTTTCGCTACCTGCTACAGAGAAGGCTTATCGGTTCCCACGCAACCTTTCAATAAAATGAGTTCGAAAATTCGTTCTCTTTCCAATCTCACACTACAATTCTTTCACTCAGTGCCAACAACCAAATTAGGCCATGGCTGGAAGAAGCACGAGTCCGGCGATTGGAATCGACCTAGGCACCACATACTCCTGTGTCGGGGTATGGCGACATAATCGAGTGGAGATCATTCCTAATGACCAAGGAAACCATACGACACCTTCTTGTGTGGCTTTCAAAGAAACAGAGAGACTCGTTGGTGGCATTTTGAGAGGAGAGGAGAGGAGATAGGTTCAATCGAGAGGAGATGAGAGGAGAGAAGAACTAGGTTCTGTCGGATTGAGAGGAGAGGAGAATGGGTTTGATTCGATTCGATACTGAGAGGAGAGAAGAACTAGGTTCCGTCGATTTGATTGGGTCTAGATCGAGTGAGTTCAAATTTGATCAGGGGTAAAAGGGTCATGAATTTTCTATTTTATTATTTAAGAATATTTTTGGGCAGAAAATATATCATAAGGGTAAACAGATGAGACGTCCACAGTTTTGAGGGGCAAAATCAGATGTTCTGACTTTCGGGGGGTAATTCCTGCATTTCCTCAGTTTTGAGGGGTACAGAAAAAATTTTCCCTTTAAATTATCAAAGATACTTAGAATATGCATTATATTCACTTTCTATGCATAATTATTTAGTATAATCCAATATTTTTTAATGTAAGATCTGCATCATATTTTAGACCGTAAAGAGAGTGGAAATTTAGATTATTGTGATGAAACGACTTAGAATGAATTCAGAAACGAATGAAATGCTCAAATGACACTATGATTCAGCATTATTTGCACTTTATATGCGAAATTACTATGTGTAATTTAATCATTTGAAATAAATAAGATATGAATCATACTCTATACGATATGCAGATATTAAAAGAAGATTATGTGATGAAATGACTTAGAATGAATGCAGAAACGGTTCAAATGCTCAAATGATACTCAAAATATTCATTATTTGCACTTTATATGCTTAATTACTTGGTATAATCCAATCTTGTTGAATATGTAAGATCTAAATTATATTTTATACTGTATAAAGAGTTTAAATGTAGATTATTGTGATGAGACGACTAAGAATGATTTCAAAAATAGTTGAAATGCTCAAAATACTCAGAATATGCGCATAATATTCACTTTATATGAGTAATTATTTGGTATAATCCAATCTAGACTTTATAGAGAGTTCAAATGTACATTAATGAGATGAAATTACTTAGAATAAAAGTAGAAACGATTAGAATTCTCTAATGACACTCAGAGTAAGCACTATTTTGTGCAAGAAAATCGTATTCTTGACCCTATAGAGAGTTTAAATGTAGATTATTGTGATGAAATGACTAAAAATAAAATTCAGAAACAATTGAAATGCTCAAATGATACTCAGAATATGCAATATATTAACTTTATATGCGTAATTACTTCTTATAATCCAATATTTTTGAAATATGTAAGATCTTACACATCTTTTAGACCTTACAGAGAGTTTGAATGTAGATTATTAAGATGAAATGACTTAGAATGAATTTAGAAATGGATGGAATGCTCAATGATACTCAGAATCAGCGTTATTTTCAATTTATATGCGTAATTACTATGTATAATCCAATATTTTTGAATAAATAAGATATGAATCATATTCTAGAGCATATAGGGAGTTTAAATGTACATTATTGTGATTAAATGACTTAGAATAAATTCAGAAATTGTTGAAATGTTCAAATTATATTTGGAATATACATTATAATCATTTTATATGCATAATTACTAAGTATTATCCAATCTTTTTGATGATGTAAGATGTGAATCATATTTTAAACCGTATAGAGAGTTTAAATGTTGATTATTGTGATGAAATGACTTATAATGAATGCAGAAAAGATATAAATTCTTAAATGACGCTCAAAATAAGCATTATTTGCGCTTTATATGCGTAATTCCTTGGTATAATCCAATCTTTCGAAAATGTAAGATATAAATCATATACTACAAGTATAAAGAGTTTAAAGGTGGATTATTGTGATGAACTGACTTAAAAGGAATTCAGGAAAGATTGAAATGCTCGAATAATTGTCAGAATTGCAATATTTGCACTTTATATATGTAATTACTAAGTATAATCTAATATTTTTTAATAAATAAGATATGAATCATATTCTAGACAGTATAAAGAGTTTAAATATACATTATTGTGATAAAATGACTCAGAATGAATTCAGAAACGACAGAAATGCTCAAATGATTCTCATAATTGCATTATTTGCATTTCATATGAGTAATTACCATGTATAATCCAATCTTTTTGAATAAATAAAATATGAATCATATTATGGATATTATAAAGAGTTTAAATGTAGATTATTGTGATGAAATGACTTAGAAATTAGAATGAATCCAGAAACGATTCAAATGCTCAAATGATGCTCAGAATAGTATTATTTGCACTTTATATGCATAATTACCACGTATAATCCAATATTTTTAAATAAATAATATATGAATCGCATTATAGACAGTAAAAAAGAGTTTAAATATAGATTATTATGATGAAATAATCAGAGTGAATCCAGGAACTCTTGAAAAGCTCAAATTATGCTCATAATTGCATTATTTGCACTTTATACGCGTAATTGACATACATAATCCAATTTTTTTAAATAAATAGCATATGAATCATATTATAGACAGTATAAAGATTTTAAATATAGATTATTGTGATGAAATAACATAGAATGAATCCAGAGACGATTGAAGCATTCAAATGATATTCAAAACTGCATTATTTGCATTTTATATGAGTAATTACCTTGTATAATCCAATCTTTTTGAACAAATAACATATGAATCATATTCTAGATGGTACAAAGAGTTTATTGTAGATTATTTGTGACGAAATGACTTAGAATGAATACAGAAATGATTCAAATGCTCAAATGATGCTCAAAATTGCATTATTTGCACTTTATATGCGTAATTACCATGTATAATCCAATCCTTTTGAATAAATAACATATGAATCATATTATGGAAACTATAAAGAGTTCAAATGTTGATTATTATGACAAAATGACACAGAATACATCGAGAAATGACTGAAATGGTCAGAATTGCACTATTATCAATTTATATGCGTAATTACCACGTATTATCCAATCTTTTTGAAAAAAAATAATATATCAATCAAATTCTAGGCAGCATAACGAGTTTAATTATAGAATATTGTGATGAAATGACTCAGAATGAATCTAGAAACTATTGAAATGCTCAAATTATACTCAGAATTGCATTATTTGCACTTTATATGTGTAATTACTATGAAAAATCAAATAATTTTGAATAAATAAGATATGAATCATATTGTAGACAGCATAAAGTTTTTAAATATAAATTATCTTCAAGAAATAACTCAGGATGAATCCAGAAACAATTGAAATACTCAAATGATGTTCAGAATTGCATTATTTGCAATTTATATGCGTAATTGCCATGTATAATCCAATATTTTTGAATAAATGACATATGAATTTATATTCTAGACAGTGTAAAAGTTTAAATGTAGATTTGCGATAAAATGATTTAGAATAAATCCAGAAACGTTTGAAATGCTCAAATGATGCTCATAATTGCATTACTTCCAATTTATATGCTTAAATACCATGTATAATCCAATCTTTTTGAATAAATAGCATATGAATCATATTTTAGACAGAATAATGAGTTTAAATGTAGATTATTGGGATGAAATGACATAGAATGAATCGAAATGCTCAAATGTTGCTCAGAATTACATTATTTGCATTTTATATGCTAAATTACCACGTATAATCCAATCTTTTCGAATAAATAACATACGAATCATATTTTAGACATAATAAAGAGTTTCACAGTAGATTATGGATTGAAATGGCTCTGAATGAATCAAGAAACGATTAAAATGCTCAAAAGATGCTTGGGATTGCATTATTTGCACTTTATATGCTTAATTACCACGTATAATCCAATTATTTTGAATAAATAACATATGAATAATATTTTAGACAGAATAAAGTGTTTAAATGTAGATTATTGGGATGAAATGACTCAGAATTAATCCAGAAATAATAGAAATGCTCAAATTATGCTCATAATTGCATCTTTTGCACTTTATATGCTTAATTACCATGTATGATCTAATTTTTTTTTTTGAATAAATAAGATATGAATCATATTATATAGAGTTTAAATTTAGATTGTTGTGAAGAAATGACACTGAATAAACCCAGAAACCATTGAAATGCTCAAATTATGCTCAGAATTGCATTACCTACACTTTATATGCTTAATTACCATGTATAATCTAATATTTTTTATTAAATAACATATGAACTATATTTTAGACAAAATAAAGAGTTTAAATGTAGATTATTGGGATGAAATAACTCCGAATGGATACAGAAATGATTGAAATGCTCAAATGATGCTCAGAATTGCATTATTTGCACTCTATATGCTTAATTACCATGTATAATCCAATCTTCTTGAATAAATAATATATGAATCACATTTTAGACAGCATAAAGAGTTTCATTGTAGATTATTGGGGATGAAATGACTCAGAATGAATTCAGAAACGATAGAAATACTCAAATTATGCTCAGAATTGCATTATTTGCAATTTATATGCTTAATTACCATGTATAATCAAATCTTTCTGATTAAATCACATATGAATCATATTTTAGACAGAATAATGAGTTTAAATGTAGATTATTGGGATGAAATGACTTAGAATGAATCAGGAAATTATTGAAATGCTCAGAATTGCATTATTTGCATTTTATATGCTTAATTACCACGTATAATCCAATCTTTTCGAATAAATAACATATAAATCGTATTTTACACAGCATAAAGAGTTTTGATGTAGATTACTGGATTGAAATAACTCTGAATGAATCCAGTAATGATTGAAATGCTCAAATGATGCTCAGTATTGCATTATTTGCAATTTATATGTTTAATAACCACGTATAATCCAATTTTTTTGAATAAATAACA
Organism: Rhynchospora pubera; assembly: GCA_028095005.1. Lineage (NCBI taxonomy): Eukaryota > Viridiplantae > Streptophyta > Magnoliopsida > Poales > Cyperaceae > Rhynchospora > Rhynchospora pubera. The sequence goes on from CM051461.1 coordinate 183,166,413, forward strand.
TGTGAATCATATTTTAGACAGCATAAAGAGTTTAAATGTAGATTATTGGGATGAAATGAATCAGAACTAATCCAGAAATGATTGAAATTCTCAAATTGCATCATTTGCACTTTATATATGCTTAATTACCACGTATAATCCAATCTTTTTGAATAAATAACATAAGAATCATATTGTGGACTCAGAATGAATATAGAAATGATTGAAATGCTCAAATGATGATCAGAATTGCATTATTTGCATATTATATTCGTAATTTCAAAATATAATCCAATCTTTTGGAATAAATAACATATGAATCATATGCTAGAAAATATAAAGAGTTTAAATGTAGATTATTGTGATGAAAATGACTTAGATTTAATCCAGAAATGATTGAAATGCTCAAATGTTGCTTAGATTAGTATTATTTGCAATTTATATGTGTAATCACCATCTATAATCCAATCTTTTTGAATAAATAACTTATGAATCATATTTTTAGGCAGCATAAAGAGTTTAACTGTAGATTATGGGGATGAAATGGCTCAGAATGAATCCAGAAATGATTGAAATGCTTAAATGATGCTCAGAATTGCATTATTTGCACTTTATATGCTTAATTACCATAAATAATCCAATCTTTTTGAATAAATAACATATTAATCATATTTTAGACAGCATAAAGAGATTAAATGTAGATTATTGGGATGAAATGACTCCGAATGAATTAAAAAACAATTGAAATGCTCAAATGATGCTCACAATTACATTATTTGCATTTTACATGCATAACTACAATGTATGAACTAACCTCTATGAATAAATAACATATGAATCATATTCTAGACGGCATAACATGTTTAAATATAGATTATTGTGATGATATGATATAGAATGAATCCAGAAACAATTGCATTGCTCAAATGATGTTGTGAATTGCATTATTTGCCTTTTATATGCCTAATTACAATATATAATCCATTATTACTGAATAAAGAACATATCAATCATAATCTAGACAGTGTAAAGAGTTTTAATTTTGATTATTTTGATGAAATGACTTAGAATGAATCGAGAAACGATCGAAATGCTCAACTGATGCTCAGAATTGCATTATTTGCAAGTTTTATTCGAAATTACCAAGTATAAACCAACCTTTTTGAGTAAATAACATATGAATCATATTCTAGATGGTATAAAAAGTCTAAATCAAGATTATTGCGATGATATGACTTAGAATGAATCCTGAAACGATTGAAACGCTCAAATAATGCTCACAATTGCATTATTTGCACTTTATATGCTTAATTACCATGTATAATCCAATCTTTTTGAATAAATAACTTATTAATCATATTTTCGACGGCATAAAGAGTTAAAATGAAGATTATTAGGATGAAATGACATAGAATGTGTCCAGAAACGATAGAAATACTCAAATGAAGCTCAGAATTGTATTATTTGCAATTTATATGCGTAATTATCTTCTATTATCCAATATTTACGAATAAATAACATACCAATCACATTATAGACAATATAAAAAATTTAAATGGACATTATTGGGATGAAATGACTCATAATGAATCCATAACCGTTTGAAATGCTCAAATGGTTCTCAGAATTGCATTATTTGCAATTTATATGCTTAATTACCATGTATAACACATTTTTTTTGAATAAATATCATTTGGATCATATTGTAGACTGTATAAAGAGTTTAAATGTAGATTATTGTGAAGAAATGATACAGAATTAATCCAGAAACAATGGAAATGCTCAAATTATGCTCAGAATTGCATTATCTGCACTCTATATGCTTAATTACCATTTATAATTCAATCTTTTTTAATAAATAAAATATGAATCAGATTTTAGACAGAGTAAAGAGTTTAAATATAGATTATTGGGATGAAATGACTCAGAATGAATCCATAAAAATTTGAAAAGCTCAAATGATGCTCAGAGTTGCATTATTTGCACATTATATACTTCATTACCACCTATAATCCAATCTTTTTAATTAAATAACATATGAATCATATTCTATACAGTATAAAGAATTTAAATGTAGATTATTGTGATCAAATAACTTAGAATGATTCCAGAAATGATTGAAATGCTCAGAATTGCATTCTTTGCACTTTATATTCGTAATTTCCAAACATAATCCAATCTTTTGGAATAAATAACACATGAATCATATATTATAGGCAGTATAAAGAGTTTAACTGTAGATTATTGCGATGAAATGACTCAGAATGAATCCAGAAACGATTGAAATGCTCAAATGATGCTCATAATTGCATTATTTGCACTTTATATGCTTAATTACCATGTATAATCCAATCTCTTTAAATAAATAACTTATCAATCATATTTTGAACTGCATAAAGAGTTTGAAAATGAAGATTATTGGGATGAAATGACTAAAAATGAATCTATAAACAATAGAATTGCTCAAATGCTTCTAATAGTATTATTTGCAATTTATACGTGTAATTACGACGTATAATGTATTCTTATTGGATAAATAGCATACGAATCATATTATTTTGATGAAATGACTTATAATGAGTCCAGAAATGATTGAAATGCTTAAATGATACTAAGAATTGCATTATTTGCAGTTTATATGCTTAATTACCATGTATAGTCCAATGTTTTTGAATAAATAACAATCATATTTAAGACAACATAAAGATTTTACATGTAGATTATTGGGATGAAATGACTCTGAATGAATCCAAAAATGATTGAAATGCTCAAATGATGGTCACAATTACATTATTTACATTTTATATACGTAATTACCATGTATGAACTAACCTCTTCGAATAAATAACATACAAATCATATTCTAGATGGTATAAAAAGTTTATATATAGATTATTGTGATGATATGACTTAGAATGGAATCCAAAAACTATTGAATTGCTCAAATGAAGCTCTGACTTGCATTATTTGCATTTTATATACCTAATTACCATGTATAATTCAATATTTTTGATAAATAACATACGAATCATATTCTAGATAGTGTAAAGATTTTAAATTTTGATTATTTTGATGAAATGATTTAGAATGAATTGAGAAACGATCGAAATGATCAAATGGTGCTCAGAATTGCATTATTTGCAATTTTAATTCGATATTACCAAGTGTGAACCATCCTTTTTGAATAAAAAAACATATGAATCATATTCTAGACAGTATAAAAAATTTAAATATTGATTATTGCGATGATATGACTTAGCATTAATCCAGCAACGATTGAAACGCTCAAATAATGCTTGGAATTGCATTATTTGCACTCTATATGCTTAGTTACCATGTATAATCCAATCTTCTTGAATAAATAAGATATGAATCAAATTTTAGACAGCATAAAGAGTTTAAATGTAGATTATTGGGATGAAATGACTAAAAATGAAACCATAAACGATAGAATTGCTCAAATGCTGCTATCAACAGTATTATTTGCAATTTATACGTGTAATTACCACTTATAATCCATTCTTTATGAATAAATAACATACGAATCATATTATAGACAGAATAAAGCGTTTAAATAAAGATTACTGGGATGAAATGACTCAGAATGAATCGAGAACCATTTGAAATGCTCAAATGATGCTCAGAATTGTATTATTTGCACATTATATGGTTAATTACCATGTGTAATACAATTCCTTTGAATAAATAACATATGAATCATATTATAGAGAGTATAAAGATTTTAAATATACATTATTGTTAAGAACACAGAATGAATACAGAAACAATGGAACTGCTCAAATTATGCTCAGAATTGCATTATTTGCACTTTATATGCTTAATTACCATTTATAATCTAATTGTTTTTAATAAATAACATATGAATCATATTTTAGACAGAATAAAGAGTTTAAATGTAGATTATTGGGATAAAAAGACTCATAATGAATCCAGAACCGTTTGAAATGCTTAAATGATGCTCAGAATTGCATTATTTGTAATTTATATGCTTAATTACCACGTATAATCCTATCTTTTTTAATAAATAACATATGAATCATATTCTATATTGTATAAAGAGTTAAACTGTAGATTATTGTGATCAAATGACTTAGAATAAATCCAGAAACGATTGAAATTCTCAAATGATTCTCAGAATTGCATTATTTGCAGTTTATATGCGTAATTATCACATATAATCCAATCTTTTTTAATAAATAACATATGAATGATATTTTAGGCAGCCTAAAGAGTTTAACCGAAGATTATAGGGATGAAATGGCTCAGAATGACTCTAGAAATGTTTGAAATGCTTAAATGATGCTCAGAATTGCATCATTTGCACTTATATGCTTAATTACCGAGTATAGTTCAATCTTTTTGATTAAAACATATTAATCATATTTTAGACAGCATAAAGAGTTTAAATTTAGATTATTGGGATGAAATGACTCCGAATGTATCCAAAAACGATTGAATTGCTCACAATTGCATTATTAGCATTTTATATGCGTAATTACAACGTATGAACTAACCTCTTTGAATAAATAGAATATGAATCATATTCTAGACGGTATAAAAAGTTTAAATATAGATTATTGTGATGATATGGCTTAGAATGAATCCAGAAACGATTGAATTGCACAAATGATTCTCTGAATTACATTATTTGCATTTTATATGCCTAATTTCAATCTATAATCCAATATTTATGAATAAATAACATACGAATCATATTCTAGACAGTGTAAAGAGTTTAAATTTTGATTATTTTGATAAAATGACTTTGAATGAATCGAGAAACGATCGAAATGCTCAAATGATGCTCAGAATTGCATTATTGCAATTTTTATTCGTAATTACCAAGTATGAACCAACCTTTCTGAATAAATAACATATGAATCATATTCTAGACAGTATAAAAAGTAATATAGATTATTGTGACGATATGACTTAGAATGAATCTAGAAATGATTTAAATGCTCAAATGATGCTCGGAATTTCATTATTTGCTCTTTATATGCTTAATTACCATGTATAATCCAATCTTTTTGAATAAATAACTTATGAATCGTATTTTCAACAGCATAAAGAGTTTAAATGTAGATTATTGGGATGGGATAACTAAAAATGAATCCATAAACGACTGAAATGCTCAAATGATGCTATGAATAGTATTATTTGCACTTTATACGTGTAATTACCACGTATAATCTATTTTTTTAATAAATAAAATACGATTCATATTATAGACAATATAAAGCATTTTAATGTAGATTATCGGGATGAAATGACTCAGAATGAATCCAGAAAAGATTGAAATGCTCAAATGATGCTCAGAATTGCATTATTTGCACTTTATTTGCTTAATTACCATGCATAATCCAATCTTTTTTAATAAATATATGAATCATATTTTAGACATAAAGAGTTTAAATGTAGATTATTGGGATGAAATGATTCAGAATGAATCCAGAAACGATTGTAATGCTCAAATGATGCTCAGAATAGTATTATTTGCACTTTATATGCATAATTACCACGTATAATCTAATATTTTTGAATAAATAACAAATGAATCATATTTTAGACAGAATAAATAGAAAATGAAGCTTTGTTCAAGCGTTTCTAGGAGATGTTGAAGGAGGTCCACATCACAATTCCCTTTACAGATGTGTTCCCTCCACATCCCCCGTTACCTTTCCCTTCAATTTTTTTGGATATTTGGTTAATTCCAGATCACCTGTAAAGAATGGTGGTACTAGCAATTTTGTCATAGTGATTAGCATAAGAATATAACTATGGCTAAATCATTTTCTATTATGATGCTAAAAGTAATAATGATAGTTATTCTGTTCAAATTTGAAATGGAAAGTAGTTTAAATCGTGTCTTAGGAAAGAGAGTTTTTATCTAGATATCGGGGAATATTAACTTTTTTCGAAATGACAGAATAATTTGACACTGGAACTCTAATGCTACTTTTACTGTAAAGTTCATGTTTATGAATTTTTAACTTCAGAGGAGTTACTAACGACAAAAAAAAAGGATTTTTTGTGTTCTTTAATGATTCTTGTAAAGACCAAACTCTTTTATTTATTTATTTATTATTCATGATAAAATTCTGACTAGAAATATATATGTCATTATCAACGGCTGGGATGGACATACTAATTGAATTTTATATGGTCAACCGAAATCCGTTGATCATCTTTTTACTAAATGTTCTTATGCCCAAAGATTTAGAAGGTCAATGCTAGTGATTTCCCCTTTTGGTAAATAAATTACTATGGGTTATGGGTTTACACAAAGGCAATTAGGCAAAAGCAATACAGCATGGACGGATATTCCAACAACTCCAAACAATATGGAGGTTCATTTAATATTATAAATTTACAAAAATGTATTATTCTTTTCTAATCTTCAGTATAACCTATTGACTATGAGTCCTCGTATCATACAACAAAATTAAAATTTCCATTATTAATATTCATCTTATTTGCTAGTTGGATAAGATAGCTTGAGGGCTACCCAGGAGTACATGTTATTATTTTTTTTATTTGCATTATAAATACGTACTTCTATTTCAGGCAGGTCCTTAATTGTATTGAAACCATAAAAAGGAATGGAAATTACCAAAGAATAGTCAATTTGAATAAGTTCATTTTGGAACAAATACGTACTTCGGAGTTTTGCTATGGTGAGTTGCAACTCACCAAAGCGTCCGTGAGTCGCGCTCAAAATTTCGAAATTAAGTTCAAAACGACCGATCCAAACCGTCTAATACAATCTTCCTATTGAAATCTCTATGCAGACCAAATTTTATATTTTATCGAAATTTTTAAGCATTTTTTTGAAATTTTAGAAAATCATTAATCTAATTAGTTCTGAACCGTTCAAAAACAACAGTTTTTAAAAATCCGAAATAAATACTTAAACATTTCGAAAAAATGTAAAATTTGGTCTGCATGGAAAATTCAATAGGGAGATCGTATTAGACGGTTTGAATCGGTCGTTTTGAACTTAATTTCGAAATTTTGAGCGCGACTCACGGACGCTTTGGTGAGTTGCAACTCACCATAGCAAAACTCCGTACTTCGAATTCAAAGGTTCCCCATTTTTTTTTACCAAGTATGAAGTATCAAAAGAATAAATAATGGAAATAATATATTGATTGTTAGCTTGAATTTGGTTGTCTTCCTTTATTCATTAAAAATATTTTTAGAACCTTAAATTAAAGTACAAGTTAATAAATGTAATCTATACGCAAAATAATTACATATAATAAAAATTAAGGATGTCAACAGCACAAAATATTTTTGCTTTTGAAGAAAGGTTGAAATGAAATTTCATAAAAAATCTGTTAACCATGTTTTGAATATACGACCTGCACTCAAAGAATTCGTTGTCACTAAACTAAGAATTCATTTTCCTACAACTCAAGATATTAAAATAGCAATGTCATGCAACACAGTCGTTTCTTCCCTTATTTTTGTGTCTTTAAATTCGAACGTTATCATTACTAGGTTAGTGAATCGAGCTTCGCTCGATATTTGTAGAAATCTAATGAGAATAAATTCAATTTAAATAATCAATGCACATGAGTTTACCAATCATTGTTAGTATTTATAACTTATAGCATTAGGCAAGATATTTTCTGATGTTAAATGCTGTCTACTATTGTTTTTTTAAAATTAGCATTGTCCATTTTAATTCTTTCCATATGCCATTTTCTTTCCGATCTATCAAGTACATCAGGCAGTGGATTACATAGAATCAGTGGTTTTAAACTTAGCCGATGGTTTTAGTTAAGTCAGATTCGCTTGAACAGTTATTTATTTTATATTTATGATGCCCATGACATATATTGATACAAAAGCAATGATGTTGATATATACTGAAACTAAAAAAGCATTTCGTCTTCCACAAAATAGCATCCTACTCCTTTTGACATTTACTAAAAAAGCATTAGTAAATGTGTTCCAAATAACATCCACGATCTCAAGGAAAAAAAAAATTTAAAGATGGATCCAATATTACTTCCAAGTAACCTATGACGCATTAGAACAAAAGTGGCAAGAATCAAAATTTCACATTTCTTTTACTCCTAAGAACAATATGGTATTTTTATATTTCAATCCACTAAAATCTTCAAAATATCATTGTCCACCATGTACCAGGCCTTGCCAATGGATCTCAAACCTCGATTGGCAATCAGATTTAACATGTTCTACTGTGAATCCAATTTCAAATGCTTTTCCTTCTGCAAAATTAGTTTACATTACATCTCCAAAGATAACTTTAATAAAGATCCTAGGTGACTACACAATGAATTAAGTAAATACCTTTAGATCTGAGGACAACTTTTTCCAAGAACGGTTATGAAACCAATTTTGACACCAAGAATTTAGCACTAACAAACAATGTTTACACACCTTATCAAAGCTATGGCCATTCTCTGTTAATGACTCGATGTTGACTCAATGCATTTATCAAATAAGGTGCCAGGTACCAACTATGGTCATTGCCGGTATGAACCGGCAATCCATGACTAAAATCTAGTTCAGTTAAAATATTTACATGAAAGATACACACAACCAAATAATAGTATAAACAAATTTAAAATAGGATCATAAGGGTGAGAAACTCTCTTATTTACCTTCAAACACAATTGCTCTTGCATCTGTTCTCAAGGGCGCATGACAGTGAGCATATCATCAAATACAATACCGTTGTATACTCTTTTATTGTAGCCCAGTACTCTCATCGAACTCTTTTTCCCCACATGGACCACCATCCTCATATTCATCCCACATCACATTTTTACCACCATACTTATAGTAAGTTAGTATATTAAAAAAAAGTACTCTCAGAACTACTATTTTAATAGAAAAATAATTCTAATAACCAACATCAGTGCACTTGTCATAAACACAATTATTTGATCAGAACATAGCTAAGACTCAAACTAATGCTAAAACATAAAAAAAAAAAACCAAGTATGTGAGAGATCCAAAACTTACATAGAATATCGAGTAACATTTTGGGTTAGTATTTAAAAAGATCATATCTGATCATGTGCATATCATGTATGTCTATCATCTCGAATAAGAAAATAAATAACCAAAGAAATGTTAACACATGGCTTTAAAAAGTACTTGAAAAGTTTACCAAGAGGAAGTTAACAAAAATGGTGGACTTTAGCTTTGCGCTTTGTATAAGAGAGAACCATGAAATTTGATCCCTCTCAACAATTTTGTTTAATCCCTTTCAAAAATGAAACTAAACAAATTCATATTAGCCTATCCTTGTTAGGATCGCTAATTGCAAAATCATCTCTCTGAGGCATTACATCAAATGTATTACATGTATAGAACAAAAATATATAGAAATATTGTTTTCTGCCTCCAAGTATCAAACATGCTCATGAATTCTTTCAAATTTAGAAAATAGCAACCGAAAACTCAGAAAATAGACCATTTAAAAGGTAGCCAAATGAATTTATTTTGCTAAAATACCCAGCAAATTTGAAGGGGAAAGAATAATTAATCGAGAGAAAGAGAGAGCATGGATGGACAGAAAGAGAACTTGGCGTCGTCACATGCTCGACACCTTTCTTACCACCGTCCCTGTCACACTTGCTCTTGCTTAGCTTCTTCTTTTTGTTTAATTCTAAAAAGTGAAGAGAAATAGTGTTACAATAGCACCTCTTTAGAAATTCAGAAATAGAAAAATTTTATCGCTCTTCCCTTATGGCAGATGAGAGATAAAATTGAAAATATAGAAAAAATTAGTAATAATGAAAATGAGAAGAGAGAAGAAGAAATTATATGAATGGATTGAAAGGAATACAAAAAGACATTTAAAGCAGTGGCGCCGTGTCCACTATTAGGGATCTGTCGAAATCTCTCGGCAACAGTCAGTCAAGGGGCGGATTTGGCGGAGAATCTGTCGAGGGTTTTGAGTTGCCGCGAATTTGGCGGAGAAGGTGGGATGTGGTTGGCAGAGGAGTCGGAAGCATAGTGACGGTAGGGAGATGCGGTGTGAAGGAGGGGCTGGGGTGTGGCGGCGTTACTGAAGGAGGAAGAGGCGGAGAAAGAGAGAGAGAGAGAAAGAGAAGGCGGAGAGCTCACGAGGTCTTCCGCGAGTAGGGTAGGGCTGGAGTCTGACGGAGACGCTGCTAGGTTTAAAACGGAGGAAAGCAGGGGCGAAGCCAGGCCGAGGTCAAACTTCGAGTTACACCATATTTCTACTATATTATCTATAAAATTACACCTCTGTTAACTTTAATTTAGCCCTACGAGAACCTAAAAAGTCATAAAAATCTATAATCTCATCAGAAGTAAATATCTTAGCAATTTTCTTCTCAATATAAACAATCATATAATCTCACGAAGGTAATCATCTCCCATTCTGTTTCGAAGATCGGTCTTGATCAATTTCATTGCTGAAAATGCACGTTCAGTGGTTGTAGTTGAGACAGGGAGTGTCATAATTAATCGCAACAACCTATCAACCATTGGATAAATAGTGATTTTACCGGTTTCAAATAGCCGACGAGCCAAATCAGCAAGTGATGATGAAATTAGAAAATTCAAAATTCCATCATGAGATGAATCACATAAGTACTAAAGTACATAACGCATAAGGCCACAAGTACAGCTCTAATAATTGTTTCTGAAGACAAAGTTAGATTTTATTTCTCAACAATTGCCTATTAACTTTTTAGTTTTTAAGAATTTAAGATCAGACTACATAACTCAGTACCTAGTGTTTACCATTTACCCGGCGGGTCAGACCCGACCAGGGATAAACCCGACCCTTTTTCCGGACCGGCCCGGACCGTGCATGGACCGCGGTGGACCGAGGGGGTGGTACGGGTCGGGTTTATCAAGGGTTTGGATCGCACTTTCTAGTATAGACCCGTGTTAACCCGTCCCGTCTTAAACCGTGGACCGGACCGGACAAACTCTTAAACCCGCCCTAAACCTGTGATAAATCCTTAAACCCGTCTAAAGTCTAAACCCAACCCCTAATTCTATAAAAAAAAAGACTACAAAATTATTTTATTATTAACTATATTTGAATTTGTTCAATTAATTATTTATTCTATATATATTATTAGACATAATATATTTTAGCTAATTTTTATAACTTATATTTTACAATTTTTTGTTATCAAACCATCAACAATAAAAAAAAGAAAACATTAAAAATTACAAATCAAATTTAAAATAAAATAAATTCAAAATAAACTACAAAATTATACTAAATTATTTGATCTATAAATATAATATATTTTAACGAATTTTTATATATTTATTTAGCAAATTTTTGAGATGAAAACAATGAAAAAAGAAACAAATTTAAAATCTAGAAAAAACCGCTCTTGGACCGTCCATGGACCGGACCGGCCCGCCTTTACCCGTCCGGTTCACCTAGGGACGGGTCTATCAAGAATTTGGGTCTATGTTTGAGAGGTGGACTGTGCTAACCCGTCCCGTTTTAACCCGTGAATCCGTGGCCCGTGATAACCCGTGGACCGTGGGGATTTGGACCGGACCGGATCGTTTGGTAAACCCTATCAGTACCTCATCCCTGAAATCTAGAACAAAATGCTCTCAAATGAAAAGTGAAACAGTACCAGAAAGATTAGAGCAAAAAACTGATATTACCTAGCTAGTAGACTATAGATATGGCGGAGCCTCAGAGGTCACTAAATGTGAGTAGAACTATAGGGCTAGAACCAGTGAACGGAGGCGAAAGGAAGCATGAGTGAACTTTTCTTTTTTTTTTCCGATTAGGGTTGCCGGTTTCTCATTTCATTGACACACTGACGGAGGAAAAAGGAAAGGTTGTTGGGCCTTGTTTTTTGTTGGGGGGGGCCCAAATTATAAAATCCCATATATAAGCATGTTTTTGTAATAGTCGGTAAAAATATTTTCAAAATCAAGGGTGGGCCAGGCCCTCCGGGCCCCTGTGCTGCCTTCGCGGCTTCGCCCCTGGAGGAAAAAAACGACGATCAGATATCAGCTGAAAAAAAATGAACGGCTCGGATGCCGTGTCGAAATTGAAAAAAAATACGGAATCCGACACCCACAGAATTTAATTAATACTATAGATTAGTTTATAATAAGGTGACTATATACATGCATGACACAAATTATGAAAATGAAAAGGTTTGCTTCTACTAGTAAGGAGCCGGCATTTTTTAATTTCTTTTTTTTTTGTATCATGCAGCTGTACAACATAAACAATAATCAATGAAGTGAACTATTAAGAACTTTTTGGAATCTTTCAAGATTCTTTGAGTAAACAATATAACAAAAGTACGAATTAGAGATTGAGATGGTACTTGACTTTAACGATAAAAAAAATACAGAGCATATCAAAAATTCAAAATTTATAATATTTCTTAATTCTTATGTTTTATACAATTAAGACGAAGGCATGTATAGGCCAACAGCCTAGTTATATCAAATTTATATTTTGACATGTCAACAACATGAATGAATATATCAAAAGGAATGCACCTCTCTATAATATGACATCTCAAATTTATATTTCAAGCAACTATTTAAAACATTCACTTGGTGGCCATTACCAAAGCATGTCTAAAAAACAAAAAAAGGAAACAAACTGTAAAAGAGAAATAACAAAACAAATGTGTGTTCGTGCACGTAGTTCACAATATTCTTGGAAATCAACTCAAGAATAAAATATACTGCTCCTAATAAACATTGTTTTGGCCGCATATCGTTATTGCAAGTTATCCCAACAGAAATTCTTTATTATATAATAGTATATATTTATGCAAAAGACATCAGATATTTTCGATATTTGCCACTCGTCAAACATATTATTATTTTTATTTATTAAAAAGGGACTCCCCTAATTTATGGAATTAGAATAAAGTATTAAAAAATGTGGAGAATTTTAAAAAAAATCGAAAGATCAAAATAAAAAGACCTTAAATCTAATACTGCGGAATTTGCTTATAAAGTGTGGCCATATTATATACTGACTGATCAAACATTTCAGTTGACCATAATATAGTTTCTAAAAGTTTTAATTTAAAATGTTAATTAAACTATCTTTTAATTGCTCCCAAAAACAAAATTTATTTGTCTATAAATGATATGAACAATTGTTAAATTCGACCAAAATTTTTGTATTATATAATTTGTGAATACAATAGATTGTATTGACAATATATTAATTTAAGAACCATTGAAAAAAAAATCAAACGAACAAAATTTTGACTTCGTGCCAACTAGATGCACCCAAATGAAGAATAATAAATATTCGAACTATTTTCCGGCGCCAGTGTAAATATTTGAACAATAATTAAAAAAAAATTAATTAAAAAAATACTGTACATTCAGTAAAGAGATAGGCTAAAATGAGTTGCGACTGACGGATGAGACCATTAGCTACGATCAAATTTCAATTTTCGAGATTCTAACAGTGTTCAATGTGTTCTTCATATTTAAATTTCATTGGAGACAAAATTTTATGTTTTTCTGAAATTTTTTAGTATTTATTTGGTATTTTACAAAATTCTTAATCTAAACAATTCTGGACCCTTCAATAACTATGATTTTTAAAAATCTCAAAAAATAGTAAATAAAATCAGAAAAATATAAAATTTGGTCTCTAATGAAATTTTAATATGGAGAACACATTGAACGGTTCGGATCGACTGTTAGAATCTCGAAAATTGAAACTTGATCATAGCTGACGGTCTCATCCGTCAGTCGTGGCTGATTTTAGCCTATCAAGTTCGCATGTTCGAAACCTGACTGGGAGAGGGACCTTTCATAGACATTTAATTTAAAAATAAATTGGATGACTTAGATCTCCAATTTATATAAAAAAATGGAAACATGGAAGGTGTTCGAGTCTTCGAGCTAAGATATTTTGTGACATTTAATTTCAAAATAACTTAAAAATTTAATCCTACTTATATTAAAAAAAAAAAAGTAAGAAAGGGAAAGAAGCACGCCTGACTAAGGCGTCTACCTGGGCTATATGAGATTCTAGAGTTTTTGCTGTTTGGTTCGTACAGCGATTGGTGCTGTAGTCTTATTTATATATACTTTGACCCGCTACATGATTTCTTACTATTTTGTGGAAAATACTAAAGATCAGAATTATGGAGAAGTGAGCAGTTCGTTGTCAACTACATGATGGCTTCACTATTTGCTGCTACTGAATATCCCAGATAGTTTAACAAAAAAATATCCTAGGCTCCGTTTATTATAAACAATCCAAACTCTTTACAAAGTTACACACTTTTCAATACTTCTTTTCTTATTCCTCTTATTCCCACACCATCCAAACGGAGCCCTAGGTAAATCTGTGTAGCCTTTCGTGAGGCATATTTCAAATAGATAAATGTGATCTGTTACACTTCTGCCACACAGGTCGCTGCCACTAAAAATAAAAATGACTATCCACCCACACTCCCGCAGCAACTCCACATTCGAAAATTTTATATGTTATAGATCTGAGTAACTTGTTTATATTAATTCAAATAAATATATTCACCCGTTGCTTATCTTATTTAATTTTTCGTACAAATGAAATGCGAGCAAATATGTTCGATTAAGCCAAAGTTATATGCATCAAATTTCGCTTATGGTCTGTAATGATTCAGTACGACCAGTAAGATGTCATGACGACCGTAAGACGATATTGGAAAATTTTCTCAGGTGTACATAGGCATGTCAGTATTCCGTTCCGCCATGGTGTTCCGTTCCATTTCGTCCAAACAGAACGTTAAACGGAAAAATTTCAGTTTCGTTTCTGAAACGGAACGGAAACATAACTGAAGTTTATAAACGTTACTGAAACCGAAAATAAAATTCCACTGAAAATCAATAGTAAATGAAGGACGGAATGGAAAACTGTTACGTTTGACGAAACAGAACTTTAAACGGAATCAATTTCAGTTTCGTTGACTGGAACGGAACGGAAACGAAACAGACCTGTTCAGTGTTCCGTTTCAACGTTTGACAGGTCTAGGTGTACATCAGTACATGTTTGGATGTAGGCTAGCTAGAAAAACGAGCTTTGTTCTTATTTCAAAAATTTATTGGAACAAAGAATGAAATTTGTTGTTAGATAAACTTGTGATCATAACTTCAAATACGTACAATTAAACTTGGAACAACGTACGACTTGTTCGAACAAGTTAATTCTCTTCTTCGCCCATCCAAATTCAATATATATATTCATATATTGCGACCAAGCTTAATTCGACCCATTAATATGTCCACCCTGCCTTGGCCCATTGTATATTAGGTTTGACCAAAGGACTTGTTTAATTGTGTATTTATTTCTCACTTGATACCTTCTATCAAGTATTTCGGAAAAAAAGAAAAGAAAAAGAAAAGTTTACTTGAGTCTGATTTGAACTATATTGTCATCTCTAGTTGTAGTAAAAGTTATCATGTATGTTAGATATGGGATATTAAGGTAAGGATAAGATAATATTTCTTATCTTTTAGAGCGATATTAAGAGCTAATTCATTTAAACCAGGGGTGTCAAATATGTATCTTTGTGTTAGGTTAGATAGGAATATTAAAAGTAAGGACAAGATGATAATTCTTATCTTTTCAGGAGAGGTTATCCAATTAAACTAGAAGTATTAAATGGATCAGACATGCATTATTACGGACTCATGCATACTCCATTTATCATGGAATACAAGCGATCCATCGATCTATATTTAATTAACCTAGCAGATAAATAGGCCAATCTGATCAAACAAATTTAATTACCAAATATTTAAATTTATTGTAAAATAAAATTATTCATATAAAAGAAGTAAATTAAGTAGGATGATTATCTACTGGTTTTTATAGTAAATTGTTCAAGTCTACTCAAGCATTTATTTTCTTTAACCCATCAAATACTACTAAACAAACTAAAAATAATCATTAAAAAAGGTCAACATTAGAAAAAGAATAGTAAATCGGTCATTCGGAGTATAATCTGCCATAACCCGACCCAGCTGATTTATAAATGAATCAAAATTGTTTGACTGTTTTAAATTCATTTATCCATACACAAAATCTGATCGAGTGGGATTAAATTAAAAAAAAAATTGTCAGGTGAAGACAAGAATTAACATCACTAATTTTATTTATTTTTTGTTAGAGAACTTGGCAGCGGCTTCCGGCTGATTTAAAGTTACTTTCGTTCGTTCTATCCGGTTTAACCTTCCCTAAGGAGTTGTTTACACACAAAAATTGTTAACATCTTCACGTCATGTGCTTTACCCGGATTGAATTGAGTAATCTAATCAAAACAAAATGAATGTGCAGTGACGTGTGGGGAAAAAAAAAAACAAAATCAGATTCAGTGGTTAACCGATACTTACAAGTCGGGTGCCCTTTGAAGCAATCTGAAAATTTGCAATACCAGTTTAGATCTAACTGCTGTTATTTATTTTTTAACTTTTTATTTTATGTTCAATCCTTTTTTTTAAATGCATGGAACCAAAATTATACAATTTGCGCAGTTTTCAAATCACAAAGTAATATATATAGTGTTTTATCGATGATAAAATGGTCAATAAAATGTTGTATTATGTCATTTATTAAAATAAATACATCATATATTCAAATTTATTGAACATAAATTAATCATAAATATGTATTAAACAAGATTAAATTGAGAATTCATGCTTAATTAATATATTTTGTACAAAAATAAATTTTTGATGAAGATATATTTGATAAAACACCTAAATATATTACATTGATTCCAGAGCACAAAATTTACAACTTTTCTATGTCTTAGGATCAATTTTTGACTCTAGTATCATTTTGTTTTAGCATCCAATCAACGGCAATAACACGGTTTTATTGCGATTATCGGTGCTAAAACGGTTTTATTAGCAAACAATATTTTTTTCTGAAAAGATGTGATGTTATTGTATGTTTTGCCTCCAAATACCGATAAAACGATATTATCAGTGATAAAACGCGGCAATTTAAAATTTTACATGGAATAGATTCAAAATAATTCTACAGTAATATGCATTGGTATCCAGTCCGTTCGTACTAACTGAAATTTATTGAACATGAAAAAACAATATATATATCTAGCTATAGTTATTAGTATTTTCAAATTTAAAAATTGAAACGTTGAATCCAATCTGCTTTTTGTTCAATTCAAAATGTGGATGATTTAGCGTTTGAGCTTTGGTGTTTGTAGCTTTTTTCTTTTTCTTTTTTTTTTGACAGCCACTGTCAATGTAATCTAAAAAAATGTGGATGTATTTTATATAACTTTTATAATTTTCGAGATCATCTAATAAATTGAAAGTTCATGATGTGCGAGAAAAATAAATTCAGTGGTGATCTGAACGTATGATACTCAAGTTGAGTGTGCCTTTAAAATAATCTGAAAATTGCATTACTAATTTTATTGGACCTGTTTCTACTCTTATAAAGAAAAATAATTTAATGTCTAATCCGTCTAACTTAAAATGCATGGAACATATTTAATTGCAGAAAGCTTCATTTAAAGCAAAATTGGAAAATAATATAGCTTCATTTAAAGCTTGAATAAAGCAGAATTGCAGAAATGAAGCAAAAGAACTTTGAGAAGTGGAACATGGTTATGGGGAACCCAAATCGTGTGTCGCGCGACACACTGTGTCGCGCACATAAAGACAAAAGTTTTTAGAATAAGGAAATTAAAGGAACTCCATAATTGCACCCAGAAAAGTTTAGATGAGCAATTTCAGGAAAACATATTCATAAAAGGTATAATCAAACCTAAAAGCCGACCTAGAAATATTTGAGATAAAAAGTCATTTAGAAATTAAGGATAAATCTTGATTTAAATACTCATAAAATTATTTTTATTTATGAGCGACTGGCGTCTCACTGCTGAAAGTTCAGTATACAGAGAAGCCCTGCGAGCAACAGAATCATTAGAAGAGCCAGCCCTTGGTTTCGTTAAACCATCTGAAGCAACACAAAAGGGCACCTCAACAATTATCAAGCAGAACAACACAATCATTCAGCTGCTTGTTAAAATCAAGGAAGAACTTGAAGATTGCAAGGATCAAATAAGAGACCTCAGAAGGACAAAAGCGCCTGAAGGGTCTGACACATCCGAGGCCCTAGAACAAATCCAAAATCAACTCAAGAACTTGAGTCTCGGACCGCCAACAACCTCAAGACGGCCAACCATAACAGGCAAATTTTTCGTATATCGAGACCCAAAGAAAATATACGAAGAAGAAAAGAAAAAGATACAATGAGTCGTACTCAAACAGAAACAGTGGGTAGACCATCTGTATCAGGCCACGAAAACCAAATACCGACTGTTGAAGATCAAATCCGAGGTTACAGACTCGGAAGTCGGTTACGGTATGAGGCACAAAGAAGATTGCCAAGGCGCAGGCAATTTCGAAGGACACTAGAATCTCAACTAAGTCCTGATGCGGAACTAAGCGTCTCACAGTTTCGCAGAGCACAACAAGTTCCGGCAGAAACACTATACCAAGCCGGATGGAGCGAAAGAAATCATCGGGTATACCAACATTATTCCGATGAAAGAATTTTGGTGGTCGGAGATCAAAGGGAAATTCCTTTTATCTCTCAGGAAAGCTACAACAGGCTTGTAGAAGAAGGATTACAACACTTACATATAGGTGTTGTAATGGTCAGGCTATACGCTCTGCACAGAAGAAGTGCAGGGGTAAATGCTCTAGTTGTTTTGAGAGACACAAGATGGGGGAACGATACCTCACTAATAAGTTCCATGGAAATGGACTTAACAGACAACACACAACTGGCATACGCAGTTCCTGACATGATGGTTAGTCTTCATGATTTTTACAATCACATCCAATTGGTTGTACAAACTCATGGGTATGAATCATGGCGAGGTGGAGAAAGCAACCTCTTAATCTCTCGATCTTTAATAGGGAGATTATCAAACACCAGCCACACCAACTTTCGGTACAATGTCCAAGGTGTAACAGAACACCTAGCGAGCAGAGGCATAAGGGCTATACCGGGACAACCGAGGTCAACCGAGGAATTGAGAGGCCAACGATGGATAATCAGGCCACCAGCAATTCCTGAGGTACAACACCCACAAACAATTCGAGTCAGATCAAGAACTGATGGCTCCCTAGCCATTAGATTTGGTGGATATACAGCAACCGCACCAGCAGAACCAGCAGTTGTTGGGCCTAATGATGAAGAAGAACTAGATGGAGAAATGGCTCTGATGGTGACAATTGAAGAGCCAGAAACCTTAGAAGAGTTGGAATCAATCCAACTACTAGCATCTCTGTCTAGAGAAGGGCCGATGCTAGATTATTGTCCAATCTGGGATAAAGATGAAGAATCAGAGGAAGAATGGCTCAATCCATTCGCCTCTGAAGGTGATAAAGACAAACTGTCGCATTTTGCATACGCGGCAGAAGAAACGGAACTAGAATATCCTAAGATGAAGGCTTTCACAAAAATGATGGAATCAGCTTTTTCAACAGCTGAGAGTTCACTCACCCAGAGAAGGCCAACAGAACCAGTAATGGGTCCTGTTAACTATCCACCAGCAAGCACATCAAGGCAAACATCGATGCCAACAATACATGAAATCAGAGATCATGTTGGCAGACTCAAAGGAGGTTATGCACAACAGCATAATGGGAGATTCAACCTTCCAGATGCTCAAAGTGACAAAGGTGCAATTCTGGTATTACCAGAAGATATCGGGCAATACGGTGATGTGATTTCTCGATGGGAATCAATTACTCTCAATGTGGTTAATGACCGCAACTGGACGGATAACAAGAGTAAGGTGATTTTCATTGAAAATCTCCTAGGGGATGTAGAAAAAAAGATGTTCATCCAATGGAGAATGGCGTATCCCCATGAATATGAAGAATTAATAGCAGTTGCAGATGATCCCCAAAACGTAATCTCCTGCATTCGAAGAATGATACTACTAGAGGATCCATACCAAGGGTCCACTGAAGAACAGACACGCGCTTACCAAGACCTTGAGCGCTTGTCATGCAACCATGTTAAGGATCTGTTCAATTACATGAATGATTACAAGATCCTTGCAGCAAAATCCGGGAGGATGTACATTTCCTCAGAACTCTCAGAAAAATTCTTCAGAAAAATGCCACCTCTAATTGGGCAAGAACTAGAAAAGGCATTTTTGGACAAATACCCTGGAGCGGCGATAGGCGTTATGCCAAGAATAAATTTCTCATACCAGTACCTGGCTGAAAGGTGCAAACAAGCTGCACTCCAAAGAAGTTTGAAAGATCTCTCCTTTTGCAGCAAAATCCCATTACCAGGCTACTATGGAGAAAGAAAGAAGTATGGACTTCGTAAGTCCAAAACTTACAAGGGCAAACCCCACGAATCTCATGTGCGTGTTTTCAAGAGAAAACATTCTGACAAGGTCCGCAAATGCAAGTGTTTCATTTGTGGAGAAGAAGGGCATTTCGCGCGAGAGTGTAACCGCAAAACAGGAAACATTGCCAGGGCAGCCATTATTGAAAATATGGAACTGTCAGATAGCTGGGATGTCCTCTCAGTTGATCTCAATGAACCTGATAGTGACGCAATTTGCTCATTATCTGAAGGAGAAGTTGGAAATGTTGCTTCAGCCGTAATCAATGATTTACCATTTGGCGAGCAATCATTTATGATGCAGACAGAGCAATTGAGCTGGCGGAGTTATATACAACTGCCTGAAGATCAAAGAGATTGTCCCCATGACTGGCAGGACAATGATTCAGTTCCAACGGGACATGAAAAATGTTCCATGTGTAAGGAAATGACAACTGAATCAACAAGGGCATACTGTAAAAACTGCCGCCTAACAGTATGTCCTATGTGTTCAAGATTCAGGCTGGGCAGACGAATACGAACTAAGGTGCAGCCAATAGCACCTTATGATAGTAAGGATCAGCTAATCAATGAGATGATGTCTTATGTTCAATACCTCTTGGCGGAAAATGGAAAATTCAAGCAACAACTGTTTGAGGCCAGAACAGAGGATCTCGAAGCCGAGTTTGATGAATTAATGAAGAAGGACAAAGGAAAAACCAAACTACGGTTCGAAGACGAAGAGGTAGATGAAGAAATAGAGATGGAACCCAAAAATCCAACAGGAGCTCTTCGAATAGCTTCTGCCAATACTATCTCTACCGAGGAAATAGAGCAATTCAATACAGTGGTCCAAGACCCTGTAAGGGGCAAAAGAGTCCTAAACAGACTCTACAACATGGAGATAACCTTTGAAATTCCATGAGTCAACCCATTCAAGGTTCAAGCAATCCTTGACACAGGAGCAACTGTCTGTTGTGTCAACCAAGAAATTGTCCCACAAGAGGCATTGGAACCAAGTGCCTATCCCATACAAATAAATGGGGTAAACTCAACTCAAATAGCCAGTTTAAAACTAAAAAATGGCAGTATGCTGATTGAGTCGAATAGGTTCAGAATTCCCTTCACCTATTCTTTTTCGATGGGGAAGAATGAGGGAGTTCAGATGCTGATCGGGTGCAATTTTATCCGATCAATGCAAGGTGGATTGCGAATCGAGGGCCAGAACGTGACTTTTTACAAAAATATCACGACAATTGCAACCACAACGGATGCTGAGGTGGTACAAGCAGCAATTCCTGAGCTCGACCTGACGGGTTTAGAATACATTGAAGTAAGAGAAGCCGTAGCATACCACCAAGAGCAAGAGTCACAACAGTTTAAAGAGAAGTTCAGACCACTACTCAACAGACTAAAAGAGCAGGGGTTCATTGGAGAAAACCCTCTGAAACACTGGTCGAAAAATCAGGTGACGTGCTCTCTCGACATCATAAATCCTGATCTCCAAATTCAGGATAAACCTCTAAAGCATGTGACGCCTCAAATGAAGGAACAATTTGAAAAACATACAAAGGCGTTATTACAACTGGGAATAATCAGGCCTAGTAAGAGCAGGCACAGAACCATGGCTATAATGGTCAATTCTGGAACTACCATTGACCCAGTTACTGGCAAAGAAATTAAAGGCAAAGAGCGCATGGTATTCAACTACAGGTCCCTCAACGATAATACCCATAAGGATCAGTATAGCCTCCCTGGCATCAATACTATCCTTAAAAAGGTCGGTCACAGTAAGATCTACTTGAAATTCGACCTCAAGAGTGGATTCCATCAGGTGGCAATGGCACCTGAGTCAATCGAATGGACTGCTTTTGTGGTACCTGGTGGACTATATGAATGGCTCGTTATGCCATTTGGATTGAAGAACGCACCGGCTATTTTTCAAAGAAAGATGGATCAGTGTTTTACTGGTACCGAAGATTTTATAGCGGTGTATATTGATGATATTCTAGTATTTTCTGAGAATGAACAACAACATGCCGAGCACCTCAGAAAAATGCTAGAAATTTGTGAAAAATGGGGTCTCGTACTCTCTCCAACAAAGATGAAGATAGCAGTTAGAGAAATTGAATTCCTTGGAGCAATCATTGGAAGGAGTAAGGTGAAACTCCAACCCCATGTCATAAAGAAGATCGTCTCCTTTGATGAGGAGAAACTGAAAGAAAAGGCCGGACTCCGAGCATGGTTAGGCATACTCAATTACGCCAGGAGTTACATTCCAAAACTTGGGACTCTTCTAGGTCCCTTGTACACAAAAACCAGCCCTCATGGAGACAAGCGCCTTAAACCGTCTGATTATGAACTAATCAGAAAAATCAAGGAAAAAGTGCAAAACCTGCCAGATTTGGAGCTTCCACCAACAGGGAGCTATATCATCCTTGAAACAGACGGATGTATGGAAGGATGGGGTGGCATATGTAAATGGAAACCAAAGAAGCATGACCCCAGATCCATAGAAAAGATTTGTGCCTATGCTAGCGGTAAATTCCCGGTGATCAAGTCAACCATTGATGCAGAAATACACGCTTGCATGGAAACATTGAAGGCACTAAAAATCCACTATCTTGATCAACAAGAGATAACGCTAAGGACTGACTGTCAAGCGATAATATCCTTTTTTAATAAGTCAGCCCAAAATAAACCATCAAGGGTTAGATGGATAAATTTTGTTGACTATGTAACAGGGACAGGAGTGCAGATTAACTTTGAGCACATAGATGGTAAGCTAAACAGCTTAGCTGATGCACTCTCCCGATTAACAACAAAATTGACTGTTACCAGTGAAATTCAAGAACAACAAGAGCTATTCTTAGCACATCTCGAAGGAGCATTCGAAGAGGCGGACCGATTTAGTGACAGCCTAAACAAGCAGATGAATGAGCTAATTTTAAAAATTAGCTCTTTACTCTGATTTCCCTTTAAAATCCAAATAAATGTTTAATTATTTTTGTTTCTTTTTCAGGTCTGATGGTAATCTACGGAAAACCATTGATCTTTGACAGTAATCTACGGAAAACTGTCTTTTGTTTAATAGTTTCAGTTTGTTTATATTTTTGCAGAAATGGTGCTGGAATATTTAACCCATATTTTTAGAAGCTATGAAGGATCTTCACGTTATAGTCTCAGGCCAGATTCCAGGATAGCGCTTAACAACGCTGTTCGCTGGGGAGCATCATGTGGCCAAACAGAAGAAATAGAAAACTATGAGACAATCACTTGTGATTTATTGTTTTCAAGGCCGACTTTAAATATGGAGGGAGGAATGAGAACAAGGCTCATGGAATTACACCAAGCCCAAATTCAAAAGTCCCTTACGGAACTTGAAAAATTGCTAGTCATGAGTAATTTGCAAAAGGTCAGACTTGAACAACATGCTAGCAAGGATAATTGGGCAAGAGATGCCCTCGAACCTGTTAACGATAATATCGAAAAGTTGATTGAAGCTCACAGTAAGCTTCGAATAATCCAGCAGAGCATCTATTATTAGGTAGAATGCATAATATGCTTACTTTCGGTGCCAACCTGTTTGGTCTGTTAGTGGGCATCTTTTCTTTTCTAAAAGGCATCTTTATAATGGTGCCAGCATGTACTGGTGTGTTTTAGTGCGCCACTTGGTGCATCTTTAGGCGCATTATTGAAGTAGTGCGTTTTTCTTTATTTTACTTTTGGACAGCACTGAGGTAGTGCTCTCCTTTATTTCATTTTCAGATCGCACTAAGTGTGTTAGTGCGCATCTTTTTATTTGAGTGGGAGACAAAAGTATGTGGTAATCCAATTAATTGCATGACGATGGGGCCCAATGAGCACCCGATGCATTATTGAGATACCAGGCTCGAGTCTCTATAAAAGAGTGTCATTCAGAAGTTGCAAGACACACAGAAAAACTCTGAAGTCTTACTTCTTCTCTTGTAATCTTACTCTATCAATAAAAATCTTTCTTTCCACTTTCATAAAAATCTTTGAAGCCAGCATTAATTATAATCCGAAGTTTCAAAGTCGATCAGTCCGCTTCTACCTTGCTATACCAAGAGACAAAAGTATGTGGTAATCCAATTAATTGCATGACGATGGGGCCCAATGAGCACCCGATGCATTATTGAGATACCAGGCTCGAGTCTCTATAAAAGAGTGTCATTCAGAAGTTGCAAGACACACAGAAAAACTCTGAAGTCTTACTTCTTCTCTTGTAATCCTACTCTATCAATAAAAATCTTTCTTTCCACTTTCATAAAAATCTTTGAAGCCAGCATTAATTATAATCCGAAGTTTCAAAGTCGATCAGTCCGCTTCTACCTTGGTATCAGAGCAAGGTTTGTTTCTTAATTATCTTATGGCTTTCTAAGTTCAATTTTCTAGGAAGACAATTAGGGGAGGTTATACCTAAGCACTAAAAACCTGAAAATAATAATGAAATAACTAAGGATAATAGTTTATAGTATGAAATTTTTGAAAATTTTAGTTTAACCAAAAGAACCATCCTGCCGTACAGTACCTAAAGATAGAGAAGATCGCGGAAAAACACGATGAGGTGAGGTTTTGCTAAAACCAGACAAAAAGTATCAAACTATAAACTAATAACATAGACTATATGGGTACACAATTGGGGGCTACTTATTAAATACTGACTAAATTAATTTGTCTTTTAGTGCGCTACAAAATTTGTAGCGCAACAGCAGAGTCGCATCCTGATTATGGGTAGTGCTATTAGCCTACTATACTACTACTGTTGTATAATTGTATTCCCACTACACTAACAAACAAACAAACAATTCAAAAAAACCCGGTTCAGGACAAATTTTCTTCATCGGTACTATCGACCGACCGAAACAGCACCGCTATAAAACCCTCAAAATCCACATCCTCACCTCTTCCTCTGACATCAGTAATAATCAGCACAGAAATTAAACCATTTATTTAAACCAGTTTGAGAGAGAGAACAAAAAAAAAAAAAAAAAAGAAAGCGCACTTCTTTTCTCTTTCCCGATGCTTCGGAGCCACGTAGCAGCTCCATCTGGCGCCGCCTCGTCGTGGCAATGCGGCCGCCGTCGCCTGAGCAACGCGTGGAGAGGCGCCACAGTGGTCACGTGCGACGCGCGTGCTGGAAGGGTCTCCGCCGCGTCGAGCTCTGTCGCGAAGGAGATGGAGGTGACCCACGTGACGGAGAACCGAGGTGCACGTGGGGAGCTCACGCTTGGGGAGAAATTGAGGCTCGGGAGCTTGTTAGAAGATGGGTTGTCGTATAAGGAGAGCTTTGTGGTGAGGTGTTGTGAGGTTGGAATTAACAAAACCGCCACTATAGAGGCAATTGCGAACTTGATGCAGGTTAGTGTGCTTGATCTTGTGGTTTAATTTGGTATGTTTTTATGGGTTGTGTGATTTCCGTTTGTCATGTTTGGATTGGTGATGTGTTTTGGGTGGATTTGAGTTCAATTTTTGGATGAAGATGTTACCCTGCATGTTGAGATTGTTCTGAAGCCAAATTGGGTTTTTGTGATTTGCTTTGTTAAATGGGACTTGAGGAACTGCCAACACTAATTAGGCAAATTTGGGAGGAGGAATTTTGTTTAACAGTTTGAGTGGTTCGTTTTGGGCGCATAATTGATTTGAGTTTCTGTTCATGTGATTGAATTTCGTCAAATCTGAGAAATTTATTTCTATCTCGTATATTAGGATTTTATTGGGAAGTAGATATTCCTCCCTTTTTAGTTGGCAAATATTTGCCTTCTTCGGTTTCATTTGGTCCTTTTGGTTTGTGAACTACCAGATTATTATAAAATTTGGTTTAGACCACATTAATAAAGTTTGATAAATGCTTCCTATGGCATTGTGCAGGAAGTGGGATGCAACCATGCACAAAGTGTAGGATTCTCGACTGATGGATTTGCAACTACGACCACCATGAGAAAGCTTCGCCTAATCTGGGTTACTAATCGCATGCACATTGAGGTCTACAAATATCCTGCCTGGTATGTTGTGCTGTTCCAGTTGGTACCTCATGAACACCATTTAGTACTTAGTACCTAATATTTGTAATTTCTAAGTTATTTTATTTTTTTATTTATTTTGTTTTCTGGTGCCTAAATTGTCCTGGTATGTGACTATTATCAGTGGCATACAGCTGTCTGCGTCATACTACACGGTTGCATTATCTTTCTTGGTAGTTGTCACCTCTTTGATTTTGGGGTTTTCTTTTTGTTGAAGAATTCACATTGGACTTCTTCTAAGCTAGTTATTTAAACTAATTGACTCTGGTTTCAAATATTGGTTGTTGGTGATTGATTTGTGACTGTATTATTTCCTAAAATTAGGGGTGATGTTGTTGAAATAGAAACCTGGTGTCAAAGTGAAGGGAGAATCGGCACACGGCGTGATTGGATCATCAAGGATTTGTCTAATGGTGAAGTCATTGGCCGAGCTACGAGGTCAATTTCATCATTTGTTTCAATATATAAATATACTATAGGATTGACTGGGTACAAAATGCTCGTACTTTACAAGCACCAGTATTCATTTCATGTTGGGTGCGAATGAATTGAGTGCTAGGGCAGTTTTCCCGGTTTACCACATTTATTATTTGGGAAAGTATGCCATTATTGCCAGCACTCACGGCCTACCATTATTTCAAATTTGCCTTTTCAAACTGTAAAGTTTTTGCAATTACTCCTCATTAATGCTTGGTCATCTCCTTGTATTCTGCAAGTAAACGACAAATGACGCAAATGGGATTTCGAGATGGCTAGTTGGGAGTTTGTAGGATAAAGAGAAGGAAGCAAGAGAAACAGTAACAAATAGAGAATTATAATGAGGGGCACTAATCAATGAGGCTCTTGTAGTTGCTTTCTGTAATTATGTTCAAGCTTCATATCATCTGCTGTTGCAGTTGGTTATTTGCAACATTTTTTCAGGCTTAATCGTGTTGCCTTGTAGCCACCCCACTGGCTAAGCAATTTATTTGAATGCAAAGCAGACAAATATGATGGAACAGTGGATTTTTACTTTGAAAAAAAAAAAAAACATAAAACAGTGATTTTCATAGAGGCAAATGGTTAGCTTGTTGGGATGGGATACAGATAGAGATAATAGTAGTGTCATCTTTCACAAATCTGAAAAAGCATTATTTTTAAACTGTTAGCATTTGAACCTGAAATGATAACAAAAACACACTGGCAAAACTCTTATTTATTTGTTAAGACTTAGTAAAATAATGTCGCTGGCTCACTGCATATTATTGAAGGCATCTCTCTAAGGAAATTTTGGCTAGTTTGACCCATTGATCAACTGCCTAATCAATCCAGCATTGTTATTTATAATGTTGCTCGAATTAATTGTGTCCTGCCCATAGTTGATGACCTCATCAAACATTTATCAAATGCGGACTTAGTTTGGTTATTAATAAGCCAACTCAAATTAAGACCGAAGCCAGACTTGGACATTGACTTTTTGGTAGAATTTTTAAATTACACCACTAAAGGGCTGTGAGTTCACATTATGTGAATTATTATTCTTCTTATTATTATTATAATTGTATCCTTCTGTAGTAAGTGGGTGATGATGCATCAAGACACTAGAAAGCTTCAGAGAGTGAGTGACGATGTGAGAGAAGAGTACCTTGTCTTTTGCCCCCGAACTCCTAGGTATGCCATTGCTTTCTTGTAGTTTGCCTTCATATTGTTTTGAATATTAAGTGGATATCTTTTGTATATTTTTTTTCTGAACTCTTCATCCCTTGTCAAATATAGGAAAATTTTAAAATATGAGTTGTGTGCAGATATGCATTTCCTGAGGAGGATAATGGTAGCTTGAAGAAAATCCCTAAGCTTGATGAACCAGCCGAGCACTCTCGCCTTGGACTTGTGGTACTTGTGCTTCTTTTGCATTTTTGTTATTTTATTTCTCATGTAATTGCTTTCAGTTTCCCCTTTGAAAACATATCAAAACTAAACTTTGTGCCATTGAATTAGTGTTCCCCAAGTTATGATGTTAAATCTGCTAGTAGCAAACTTTTATTTTCTTTTGTTTTTTTTTAAACTTTTTGTAATGCGGAATGTGTAGCACTTCATGTTTATGTGTGAAATTCCCTGACTATGCTTCTAGAACTGTGTATCAAAATTATTTTACTTCTATTGTTCCCGGATGTGTTGCAGCCTAGGAGAGCAGATTTGGATATGAACCAACATGTCAACAATGTGACCTACATTGGCTGGGTTCTTGAGGTGTGTTCTTTGCTTAAAATAATGTTTTGTTGACAATTGTTTTCAACAGAAATTCCTATTTAATGTTATTTGTTATGGTAACAAAAATCAACAGAAAATGCGAGACAAAAATAAAAAGAAAAGAAAAGAAAAGAAAAGCTAAATTGCCTATTTGCCTTCCATTACTCGAAATATTAAAAGACGGTAGCATACAATTGTAAAAAACTAGTAACTGTTAGTTTGGTTTGCTACCAGAACTGGCATTATGACTCCCAAGTATGCATTGTTTGCATTAGGCAGCAAAACAGGTCTGAAATCTCTATGTAGAGTTACAATAGGAGCACGGGTAGTTATGATAATAGCATCTCACTAACAGGAAATAACTTGTTGATGCTATTAACAGAGCATGCCACAAGACATAATAGATACTCATGAGTTGGAAACCATAACCCTAGAGTACCGTCGTGAGTGCCAGCATGATGATTCAGTTGACTCTCTCACCAGTGCTGAATATGAGGGTGCCCTCGAAAATGGGTCTTCTAATGGAGTTTCCCTTTCAAGCATAAACCCAAACCAACAGTTCCTTCATTTCCTCAGATTATCTGGTACTGGTCTTGAAATTAATCGTGGTCGTACTACCTGGAGAAAACTTAAAGGTAAAAAATAAAAAAATAAAAAAATATTTAAAAAAAACATAAAAGACTTGCCATTTTCAATTTTTAGCTTGTGTTTTTGTTGTGTGTGGGGCTGAGTGTGTTGTTTCGTAAATGTACTTTAGTTGTGTGTTAATCTCATGCTTTCTGTTTTGTATGAGGCAAATAGCGACCCAGGTGACGTTTGCTAAGTAATTTATAAAATGCAAAGACTTATTTGCAACTTCTGTTTCTTAATCTAAAGTAGGCTTCCTTTTTTTTTTTCCCTGTTTGTTATTTTCCTTGGTAATATTTTACTGGGATAATGATTGGTACAAGAATTTTTTTTTTTTTTTTGGTGCAAATGCACCACCAATTTGGTTATTTATTTAGGAAATTAAAAAGAAAGTAATCATGGTCTCAGAAAGATTCCATCAGGTTGAGAAATGAGGTGAGGGATTTATTTCAGTATTTTAGAGGAATATCTAGGAAAATGTCAAACTAATTTAGTAACCTTTTCCAAAAGATGGGTAAAAGCAAATAAAATACGTTGGAGTGTTTTTCAATTCCTGGAAAAAGGAAAACAGCGCTGGCGTCACACATAATACAATGAAGAGATGAATTAAACTATCCTGTTATTATTTATATACAGGTCAGTTATATGAGCAACGAGGATCATGCTATTCATCATTGTAATTGTCATGCAGTGTTTGAACGTGAACCTTCCTATACGCTGATACAAAATTGAATCAAAGAATTACGATCCGTACGCAAATGAAATGGTCAAGGAACAAATAGAGTGGTAGATTTTCCAATGAAACAATATAATGTTAGCATTTTTTCCAAGAACCAGTTAGCCTGATTTAAATCAGAAAATAACTATACATTATACTTCCAAACTTCGAAATAAAAAATGTATAATTTAGACCTCCAACATCTCAACAATTACCAAGTGCAAGGGGATTATCTCAAAGTTGCAAGTAGGTACAACAACTACTACTACTAATTAGTCTTTTGTCCCAAACAAGTTGGAGTACGCTAGAAAAAAATTAATAATAGTAATAGTAATAGTATTAGTAATAATAATAATGATGATGATGATAATGTTGATAAAACCTACAATCTCAACAGTAATCTAATACCGTGACCAATAAACAATATGACATTACTCATATTTCATTAGATTTTTATGTAATGGCTCCGGTACATGAATGACTAATTTCTATGCACTCATATTGAATGCCAACTCCTTGGGACACTCCTTTCTTTCAGGTCCTTTTTATTGCTTCTTCCCATGTCAATCTTGTTTTACCTCTTCCTCTCTTTGGCTCCGTTTGGATGAGCCCTAGAAAATATATTATGATGTTACAAAGAAAATTTAATTAGGGAGGTCAAAAATAAGATTTTTATCACATCAAACGACCGGGGGTCAAATACTATTTTTGTTAAGATAATTTCCAATGTGTAACTAAAATTAAAAAGCAACTATTGTAATAGCAAAATGGATGGGAAACATTGCACCTCATATTCACTCTATTTAATTCCACCACTGCTAGCAGAATTGATTATCTTCTATTGGATTCTATCGAACCCTTGACTAGGTCCAATTGACACAACCAGTAATAGACCACTACAAGAAAATACAAATTGAAAAATCAGCAAAAAATGCTGATATTTCAGATATGATTATTTTTCGAAATTCTCTCT
Organism: Rhynchospora pubera; assembly: GCA_028095005.1. NCBI lineage: Eukaryota > Viridiplantae > Streptophyta > Magnoliopsida > Poales > Cyperaceae > Rhynchospora > Rhynchospora pubera. The sequence goes on from CM051461.1 coordinate 183,197,363, forward strand.
ATATATTTCCTCCCTCGAATTCAAATCAATAATTAACATTTTATTTGAATCTTTTGATTGAATTATAGCGTAATAATGGGTAATAAATCTTTCTGATAGGGGAAAGAGGAAGTTCCCATTCACACCTCCACAAGCAAACAGCGAAGGGCAAACAACCCGAAACGACCAACAATTTAGTATATCCTCTATGTAATGAGGAAAAAGAAAATGATAATGATTGATTCAAAGTCTACGTTTGTTTTGATTAATTATGCATATAACCAGGGAGCATCGGAACCATTTGATCTAACCAGTAAGGTGTGCCAGCAGTATCTTGTAAGAAATTGAAAATAATAAAGACACTTGAAGACAGAATTTAACGGATTCAATATCAATTTGGTGCCTACGTCCTCACACATGCACACACATATTTTTTTATTATTTTTTATTTTTGAATTATTTAAATTGTTACAATATAAGGAGAGAAAGCCAATAAATAAAGAAGATTTTTTTGACAGCAAGTTAAGTATTTTTTACACACTAAGTTAATCGTGACTTGCATGCCAAGTCAAACATTTCTTGTGCTCCAAGTCTGATATTTTTTTCTAGCCAATTCAAGTGTCACATTAGATCTAAGTCATGATCTTCTGCAACATCACCCGCGTTTGTTCATGTCATACATCCGATCCCGGATACGATCCTCTGTGTCATTATATTCCAACATATCTCTCCCAATTAGTTACAATACAAGTAACACACAAGAATGTAACCCGTAAAATTTGTATATTCACCAGACTGATGCTCAAGTACATTTTAACTCGCTTGTTTTGTAATTTTTAGATTATTACTCTTGTAGATCGATCAGACTTTAATTATGTTTTAGGATCTATTTTTGGTCCTTACGGTTTCCGATAAGTTTCTATATCATTACATAAAATATGATTTGTTGGAAAGATGAAGGCTACTAAACAAGAAGGATGCTTTTAATTATGTAAGAACCTAACAATATTATTGGGAGTGCATAGCATGCCACAGGTTGAAATCTAAAATAAAGTCAAAATGGTATAAATGTTGCAGGTACACGCGGTGTGTATCAAATAATTAATCTAATGTTTAAAACTATAATGCTTTGCTATTAATTTTTATTAGAAACAAATTCTTCGTCTCTTTGACACTGGATGCAGAGTTGCAGACTAATATATTGTGAAAGGAAATTAATTACTGTCATCTGCAGTTTTGCCATCTCTGACATCGCTAAATATAAAGTGAACATATAGACGATCTAAGTGAACACATACAAACAAATAAGTTCAATGAAAATAAGTTGAATATGCATGTAAATTTCTGAATATATAGACGATCTATGTTCATTTTGTATTTAGCGATGGCAGGGATGACAAAATTACAGATGGCGATTATCATTCCCGTGTGGTGAAAGACTGAAAGTTTTTACCTTAACAGACTCGTTTGCGTAAAGCTGCTGGTCCCTTCTGGCCCAATTATTTCCGGGTTGAAGAAATTACTGGGCTGCTAGAATGAAGAATTCGCTGTGTCGTAAGTTTGGACATTTTTATTAATAAACATATTGACATTTTTTATTTTTACAATAAATATATAATTGATTAAATAAAAATATATATTATAATTTCGAGGGTCAAAATCCGAAGTGACCTGGTGACCATTTCGGGGTTTGAATTCCCAAAGTTATGACATGCCAATTTTTTTATTTTTTTTTAACATTTAAATTTATTTTATTATCAAATAAATAAAAAAATAGATAATTTATGCGAAAAAAACCACAAAAATATTAAAATTAGAAAAAATTAAATTGACTTTTTAAAATATATTAATATTTAATTAATATAATTTAATTTATTAATATTAGATAAACAAAAATAGATAAACTATGGCAACGAAAAAATTATAAAAATATATTAAAAATTATAAAAATATATATTAAATTTATAAGTATGAAAATTTGGGAGAAATTGGATGAAATAAATCAAACTCAAAGTCATTAATTATATATTATGAGATAAATCGATCCAAATGAAGTTAATTTAATTTCATTATTGAATAAAAATGAAGGATGATCTCCAGTGAGCTGGTTGTTGTGAACGTCGATCGAGCTGAGAGGTAACCATTGGTAACACTTCAGTATTTCGCTACGTACGTCCAAAACATGTTGGTCACGTAAGGCCCAATTGATCCGGATTGAGTCACCCTGGGCCTTTTGAATGAAGAGTTCGCTAGATGCTTGTCTTTATCCATTCTTTTGTGTTTAGACTTTAGAGTTTAGAGTTATAATCTGCTACCCAGACTCTCACTTAATCAAAGTAACACATATATTGTGTTATATATGAGCTCAAAAAACACAAAACAATTTCATTTTTTGAATCATTTTGCGTGCGTCAATTAATTACCACTTAAATATAGATATAATAAAAAAATATTAAACCAACTCCATACACCATTTGGTAAATTAAATGTGACGAACTGAGCAAAAATTCGCAATAAATTAATTAAATGCTATGTTGCATGGGTTCGGGTACGAGTACCGTACCGGGTACGGTACGGGTACGGCGGTACGAAAATTTTCAAAAATCTCTAGTGCGGATACGGCTATATATATATATTATATAAATTATTAATCATTATATTGTGTATATTTTATAATGTATGATCTATATTAATTATACTCACATAATTAACCATGATAATGGTAAGCCATTGCTGTTAATATGCATAGAAGCCTTTTTCTATTTCTCTGTAACAGATGGTTGGGATATAAGTGTAGTAAGCCCACAAAATGACAAAATATTGTTTAATTTTAATGCCATACAAATTGATGCACAACGGACTGCACAGAAGAACAAGGAAGAAAAGAATTAAAGAAGGACACACTTTACTGTACGCGTTTTCCCTCTTTTGCAGTTATTATTTTTCCCTACACATGGTCTTATGAACCTGTTTTATTCTAATCCCTCTTTTTCTATTCAGTTCACAAGCACCGGGTTCATTTTCCGAGTAAGTAGTCTCTTCCATGTGATTCTACGGCGCGAATCCATAGGGCAGCCTAGAGATCGAGTGAAGATACGAAGCTTGAGCGAAAATTTAAAACACAAACGCATACCCAAAATGAACTCTGATCGAACCGCAAACGTACCCAGGACGTACCGGTCAAGTCAAATATATTAAAATATTTCGGTACGCCACGTGGCGTACCCGGACCGTACCGGCACCGTACCGGAGGCGTACCGGTATCCGGTACCGGTACTCCTGGTATATATGGAGTATCGGGGTAATATTTAATTAAATGTATATTAGTAGTAAAACACTGAAGTTCACTTACTTTTGGATACAACAAAATAGCAAGTAATATATATAGGATTATATATCTAAAGCCAAAGATAAAAAAAGGGAAATTAAACATTAAGCAGCATGCATGACACGTACGACATGCATCTATTGACTTCTCTAATCAAAATGCATAACCGTACACGTAGAGCCTTAAGATTTCCATTATTAATCGGCTGGTGGTGAAGGTGATGCTGGCCTCGGGTTGTAGCACGGTGGCAGCGGGCTCCCGCAAAGGCATTTATTGTTAGCGAAAATAGAAACTTCAAAAGGCTGCCATGGGTATGCCTCCCTTTGTGGTATCTCCCCACACAGTTTGTTGTTTCTAAGATCGAGGTTATTATAAAAATGAGCACTCGCAATTGACTGTGGTACTTTCCCATAGACTTCGTTGAAGCCTAGGTTTAGACCTCTCAGGGTTTTCGAGATCTCAACATTACTCAAATCAAACTCAAAGTCATTATGAGATAAATCGATTATGTAGATGTTTTCCTTACTCAATAAGAAAGAAGGATCTCCAGTGAGCTGGTTGTTGTGAATGTCGATCGTGCTCAGTGGTAGCCATTGGTAACACTTTGGTATTTCGCCAGTCAACCTGTTGTCCGAAAGCTTAAGTGATACAAGCTGACCATGCACAAGATCCTGACCATGCACAAGTTCCGGTGGTATAGTACCTGTTAGGGAGTTATTTGAAAGATCCAGGTAATGTAAGTTGGGTATGGTAGACAGAGATGCCGGAATTGAACCAGAGAAGGCATTTGATGATAAAATGAGGTCTGTGAGTTTTTGATGGTTGAGAAAGAGAGACTCTGGGAGAGAACCAGAGAGGCCTGTACTATATATACTAAAGAAATTAAGATTGGAAAGTTGGCTAATGCAAGAAGGAATCGGACCATAAAGATTATAAAGAAGGACTAAATTTAGTTCTTCTAGTTCGGCCAAGTCGCAAATTGCTTCCGGAAAGGGTGCAGAGGGTGCCATGATGTCTTCAATGATAAGCTTTTTTACATGACCGGTGCTGGTACATTGTATTACGAAATTATTAGTACTAAATGCTGATCCACCACAGAACTGAAAGCCTTCGACCCAGTTGCTGAGTTCTTGGGGGTTACCGAGCTGCTCCTTGATTTTAAGTAGCACCAATCCGTCATTTACATCAGCAGATAACACTGAGGAGGTGCAAGATGAGAGGAGCAGCAGGCAGAAGATGATATTCATTTTTATTTTTTTCTTGTTTCTTTTGCTTTCTAGACTTTTGAATGGTCTTTGTGCTACATCTTTTTGAAAAAGAGCTATTATAGGGGTGAACAGCACATTTTTGAAGTTTTAATTAACTTCATTTTCTCTTTGGTCAACTTACGTGGATGGAATAATTTTTGTACTCTAAATTAGCTAATGAATAAGACGACTTCGGGGAAAGTGCACTGGAAACTACAATTTGCTATAGTTTGACTGAAAAAAAGCGTTTAATATGGTTTCAATTATATTCTCCAGAATATGCGTTTAGATGATTCCATTTATGAAACTTAGTTAAATTTGGTCTTATTCATTATTTATATAATTATATACATTGTACTAGTAGTACCAACAATGTTATACCTAAAAGCAAACCATCCTAAATGTAGATTAATTGTGTTTGCTCTTCAAAAATAAGTTGGTTCTGTTTTTTATTTAATTCTAACATGCTTAATTTTTTTGACAAAAAATATTTTTCTTTTTTTAGTTAAACGTTCTTCATTTTTATAACAGTGCACTCAACTATTATTTAGCCAATTGACATCTGATTCCATTTTAAACAAATAAAAGTTGAATTGGACAAATAAATTTTTTTAGACAGCGGAAAGAGGTGAAATAAAATTAGGTTAAGGATAAACTGATTTTTTCACGTCTTTCACATGAAACATAAAATTTGTTCATTTTATTTTCTCGCAATATAGTCGCAACAATGTGTGTGTGTGTGTGTATTTTTAAGGATAGTTTGTGATTGCCGTATCTATTAAAATTTAATTTAAAATATTTACATGTCAAAGACTCAAAAGCTGTTAGAAAAATAATGAAAGAAAATTACATCTCAAAGTACGTACGAAAATAAATAACTAGATTTGTCGTAAAAAACCACCAGCAATTCAAACGCCATTAACACACTAATTGATCATAGATCAATGTATTAAAAAACTAAGAATCTAATAAAAAAAAGTCGAACGATTAAAAATACTTATCAATGTTTACTTTTCTCTGGGTGAAAACAAGCCGTATGTAGGAATTCACGTTAGTTTGATATGCCAAATTTGTACCTTTTATAATTTTAGCGATGCTATATATGTATCCTTAAAAGTCCACTGCTTGGGAGTGAAGTCCAGAGGTATTATTGAGGAACTACCTTAATATACTAGGAGATTGTCGATGATGGCAATTAAAAATCTAATCTAATGTGGTCATTGTCAACTTTAAATGAATATAATAGCCATTGTTGTAAGGTGCAAAATCAGAAGTTTAATTTCACGAAGCTAAATAGCATAGAATTTACAAGCTGTTACTAATTGGAATTGAGGCATGTTACCAAATAAAGGTGTGGAACTTTGCCCGATGCTTGATAACATGCGGTCTCTCTGTAAATTATGAGATATTAGCAGAATTGATTTGGTTCCATTAAGATAATTTGGAGATTCAGAATCCCTCCTAGGTTCAAGGTGTTTCTGTGGCTAATGTTTCAGAACATAATTGCTACTTTGGATAAAAGAGAGGATGGAGCCTCCCTAATAGGTGCATCTTGTGTTGTATTGATTCTGAATCAGTTCATCATCTCTTCAACAATTGCGTTTTCTTCAAGCATTGCAGAATTCTGTTGCTAAGAAGACATGAGGTCAATTCTACAACAATTGGTACTGCTCTTCCTTTGCATCATTCAGCTATTCTAGCCAGTACCGCAGTTAGTGTTTCCTGTAGGGGCCTTTTTGCAATTGTTTTCTTTGTACTCTGGCGGGAGAAATGCGCCAGAATTTTCAGAGATGTCTTCAAGCCACCCTCTGACTTACTGCAGGAAGTGCTTTTAGAATGGAATTTTTTTAGAAAGAAAGTTTGAGCTTCCTTTCTCCAGGAAGTTCTTCCTTTCTGTTTTGTTTGTTTTTTTTTACTTTTGGTTAGGTTTTTCTTTTCTTTTGTTATAAATTTTCTTTTCTTTTTAGCACCTCGCTAAAACTTTGTATTATGTTATTTTTCAATATATAAGATAGGGGCTTGACCTCTATTTTTCTTCAAAAAAAAAAAAGATAATTTGTAAATTGTAATAGACTGCTACAAGTCAATCCACTGTACGTAGACTTTGTCCAATTTTAATCAGAAGTATCGCACAAATTAAATCCATTGATCGAGTAGTGGCATGTCAATCAATTTGGCAGTTATATATATAAATTTTTTTCTGGGAACTGTACAGTACTCAACATATATATAGGTCAGCAAAAATAACCTGATTTCCAGATATGTTACTACTATTTTTGTAATTCCTTTATATTTTCTCTCTAAGATTCAAAATTTACAATATTTTTTAAGATAAATTGGGATCTAAACCACCTAATTTATTTTCAAATTAATTAAATGTCTATGAAAGACCTTCCAGCCGAATTTCGAACCTGTAATCTTTCACTCAAGATATATTGTTCTTTACCACTAGATCAAGAGCTGATTCTTAAAATTTAAGATATTTATTTAAATTTTTTATGGTATGAGAGCCTACGAGTAACGAGGGTTCAGTCTTTCAGATAGGAAATTAAGAGGATGGATTCAATTAAAAAGGCCCTTTCTTCAAATAAAGGTCGCATTTAGACATGAACCTTTTTTGTTTCAATTGAGAAATTTGAGCACATTTTATACTATATGGTTAATTGCTATTAAATTTTATTATAACCAAAGAGGTTGAGCAGTTGTGCTTTTCACTTTTTAACCGTTCGATTGAGAATTAAATTGAGATGCGAGGGCTGTGATTTTTGCAATGAGGAGGGGATGCGACTAATCACTAGCTAGGATTTCTTTTGAACGCTGAAAGGGTACATCTAGACCTGCAAACGTGGCTAACAATCGTAAAAATGCCCCTGATCGTTAGCATTTTGTTTAATTATACGACACAAGTTATATTATCGTTAACTAAATTGTTTCTTATATAGCAAAAAATTAATTTCGTTAATCGTTTTGTTTAAATAAATGATTTAACGTTTATATTTGTCAACAAGAATACAAATTTCAAATCCCACTATAAGCCTCAAATCTGAAGAGATATTATAGCCTCGAAACAGATATAAATAATCTGCATTAGTAGTGAAAAATACTTTGCTTAAAATTCTCAGAAAAAGAAGAAAAATAGATGAATGAAAATGAAATTATTATTTGAAAATTGTACTAATCTTCGCTAAATTTGTCCAAAAATAAAGAATATTCGACAAATTAACTCACGGTAGAACGTGTTTTTTCTCTACGTTGACACTTAGCTTCTCTCCTTCTTTTCCGAAGCAAAAATGGAGGTCAAGCCTACATCTTTATTTAAATAAATGAAAGTTTTAGCCAGAAGCTTAAGTACAAATATTAGTATATTACAAAAAGTAACAAAATCCTTCTCTCCTTGTAACTTTGCTTTCTCCTTCGATAGAGAAGAAGAAATCCTAAATATTAAAAATTTGCTCTCCTTCAGGGTCTAAGCAACTATTTCTCCCTCCCCTTGGATATCACTTCAATCTCCTCAGCACAAAAATCACAGCCCTAGATCTCATTTCAATTCTAAATCAAACGGCCAAAGAATGAAAAAGCACAACTCCTCTATACCATAGATATTTTACTACTGAAAATTAATATTTTTTTAAAGAGAATAAATGAAATTAATAATTAAAAAAAAATGCAAATCAATAGTGAGAGTTGGCCAGGTGGTTTCCGCCTTTCCTGGTTGAGATCACTCATCGGCCTTTTGAATTGTCTTTAACTCTTTATCCATTAATTTGATAAGATTTATTAATTATCTGCTACTCAGACACTCAATATTAACCAAGATAACATGTTGTGTTATGAGCTCAATAATAAAAAAAAACAGATTAATTTCATCCAAAAATTTCATGGATCATTTTAAAGCGTGCGCCAATTATCTAGAGAGATACAATAAAAAAATATATGTTAAAACAATTCGCAAACATGCACATTCGGTAAATGTGGCAAATTGAGCAAAATTTCGGAATTAATAATTGATATTACGTAGTAAAAAAATGAAATTTCCTTACTTTCAGATACAGCAAAAAAGCAAGTAATTAATAGGATCATGACATATCAAAAGCCAAAGACAAATTCAGGGAAATTAAACATAAAGCAGCATGACATGTACGGCATCTATTGACGTCTTTAATCAAATGCATAACCGTAGATGTAGAGCCTTAAGTTTCCATTTTCATTTGGCTGGCATTGCAGGTGATGGTGATCAAGGTGTTCGACCTGCATTATATATAGCACGGTTGCAGCGGGCTCCCACAAAGGCATTTATTGTCAGCGAAAATAGAAACATCAACAGGCTGCCACGGGAATGGCTCCCTTTGTGGTATTTCCCCACACGGGAATGGCTCCCTTCTCAGCACTCGCAAATGACTGCGGTATTTGACCATAGATCTTGTTGAAGCCTAGGTATAGGCTTAATAGGGTTTTCGAGATTTCAACATTACTCAAATCAAACTCAAAGTCATTATGAGATAAATCGATTTGAATAATGTTTTCTTTACTGAATAGAAAAGAAGGATCACCAGTGAGCTGGTTGTTGCGAACGTAGATTGAGCTGAGAGGTACCCATTGGTAACACTTCGGCAGGGGCGGAGCCAATAGGGGGGCTGCTTGGGGCAGTTGCCCCCCTTGTGCTCCAAAAAAAATAAAATTTTTATGTATATTTTCTTTATTTTTTAGAAAATTTCTATAATTTGCCCCCTTAATTAATCATGAACCAATGATTTAGGAAAGAAATATTATTTTTCATAAATAAATTTCTATTTCATTGTTCAATCTTTAAAATTTTTCCCCTCCTATCATAATTTTCTGGCTCCGCCCCTGCACTTCGGTATTTCACCAGTCAACCTGTTGTCGTTAAGGGAAATTGCTGCATCCTGACCATGCACAAGATCCGGTGGTATATGTTGGAAAGTGTTGAAAATAGTCCATTCGGCCAGGTGTTCGACCAGGTCCAGCCGAATGGTTGGCAGAACAGACGCGTTTTTCATACAAGGAAAGGTCCAAGCTGCACCAAAGTTGGAAATACGTGTATGGCACGTCCAGGGGTGTGGTTCTAGTATGTTGGGATAGTTTCCTTGTAAATAAAAAGTCAAATGTAACAAATAAAGAAAGAAATAATGGGGAATTATGGAAAGGGGGTGTGTGCCTCTATAGGATAGTTTTCCTATTTATTATTCATCTTCTCCATGTAACAATTAACCAGAAAATCAATAAAAAAGTGAGACGTGTGCGTGTGTGAGGACGTAGGCACCAAATTGGTGCTGAACCTCGTTAAAATCGTGTGTCTCTTTATTGTTTTATCTGTTTTCTACATGGTATCAGAGCGTAGTTCGATCCGAGACCAAAACAAACCCTAAAACCATACCATTCGGCCTAGTGTTCGGCCAAATACCCAGCCGAACAGTACCCAAATCAGGCAAATTTCACCATGACAGACACCGAAACTGAAACCAAATCAATTCTGGAGAAGTTAACAGAGCTAGTCATTGCTCAACAAGCCCAGATGACCCAACTCATAACTATCCAAATCCAAACACCAATCCCAACTCCCGTAGCTCAAAGCTCAGATGTTTCAGCCTCACCGATCACAGTAAAACTAGATGGCACAAATTACTCGATCTGGTCTGAAGTAGTAAGCATCCATGTTAAGGGACGAAACAAGATGCACCATCTCACCTGTGACCCACCTGCTCCGTCGATAGATCATCCATCCTACCCTAAGTGGAGTGCAGACGACTCCGTGGTTAAAGGGTGGTTGATTAGCTCTCTTGAACCAGCTCTCTTGCCTACCTACTTGCGCCACAAGACGGCATGAGAGATGTGGAAGGCTCTGGCAACTACCTACTATGATGGAAATGACGAGTCACAAGTCTTTGATCTCAACCGTCAAGTGTCTCGTCTCAAACATACAGGTAGAATTGAAGATTACTATAATGGTTTACAGGGACTATGGAGGGAAATTGACTATCGACGTCCAAATCCTATGACTAGTGCACCAGATATTGAGAGATTCAATGAATACCTAGAGAAGTCAAGGGTGTACATCTTCTTGGACGGTCTTGATGATCGCCTGGACAATCTCAGGGCCCAAGTGCTGCGACTCACACCATTTCCAACAGTGGAGCAAGCTTATGGGTTAGTAAGAAGGGAGGTCTCAAGGCAATCAGTCATGTTGAAAAGTGAGGAAGGTAACCATCAAAACTCTATGGTTATGTATTCTAAAGGTGTTTCTAGTATAAACTATCAGGATAAGTCCAAGATGAAGTGTACTCACTGTGGAAAAAGCGGGCACGTGCGTGAAACTTGCTTTGAGATTGTGGGCTATCCAGAATGGTTCAAGGGAAGAAAGGGGAAGATGCAGAGAAGGCCTCAGGCAAATATGGTGGCAAACAACACAACTGGAGAAGCAAAAACCAACCATTCGGCCGACTGTTCGGCTGGAGCAGGCCGAACAACAGGCCGAACAATGGCGACAGACAGCCAAACAGAGGAAACAGCCAACCGAACGGACCTGGAAGAGGGCAGTACGGGTCGGGCGCAGCTGTGTGCAGCCCGAGAAATTAACTCAACTCATCATGACACAGGTTTGATAAGTAACATGTCTAACCAAGGTAGGTCTCTCTTCACATGTTGTGACTTGGACTGGGTAATTGACTCTGGTGCTACAGACCATATGACCTTTGATAAAAATGACCTCAAGGACCTAGGGAACCAAGGGTGAAGAATATCTATAATGCTAATGGTTTTGAGTATCCAGTAAGAGGGGCAGGAAATGTAGAGATTTCACCATCATTAGTTCTCCATAACACACTTCTTGTACCATCCTTGAAAAATCGGTTGATTTCAATTGGACAAATAACAGAAGAGTTAAATTGTGTGGTTCTAATGTTCCCTGATTTCTGTATTTTCCAGGATGTCCTCACGAAGGAGATCATTGGGCGTGGTACTAAAAGAGGTCGTCTGTATCACTTGGAGGACCTTAAGATTGGGAGAACTAACTTGGCTACTAGAAGTTCATCAAGGGAAGAAAAGATTTGGACTTGGCATAGGCGGTTAGGACACCCATCTTTTGGATATATGAGAAGGATTTTACCTGATTTGTTTTGTGGGTTAGATTTATCTAAGTTGAATTGTGAAACTTGTGTAAGGGCTAAAAGTCACCGTATGACATACCATATCAGTTTGAATAAATGTGAATGACCTTTTGATTTAATTCACTCAGATGTTTGGGGCCCCTCCCCAGTTGAGTCAATCTTTGGATATAAGTACTTTGTTTTATTTGTGGATGATTACACTAGAATGACCTGGTCTTTTTTATTGAAAAGAAAAGATGAAGTGGGTGGAGTGTTTAAAAATTTTCATGCTATGGTGCAAACTCAGTTTGGGACTAATATAAAAATGTTTAGAAGTGACAATGGAGGTGAATTTGTGAATAGGAACCTAAAGGATTTTTTCAAGGAAAAAGGCATTATTCATGAGACATCGTGTGTTGGAACACCACAACAAAATGGGATAGCTGAAAGAAAAAATAGGCATGTTCTTGAGACTGCTAGGGCACTGTTATTTGAAAATAACGTGCCTCCGAAATTTTGGGATTGTGCCATAATGATGGCAGTGTATGTCATAAATCGGTTACCCTCATTGATCAACAAATTCCAAACCCCCTTGAAGACACTTAGTACCTTTCACTCTATTCCATCTGTTTTAAGTCTTCAACCAAAAATATTTGGGTGTGTAGCATATGTTCACATTCAAAAAAAATAATAGGACCAAACTAGATCCCTGTGCTGTTAAGTGTATATCCTTAGGAGTAGGACTCAACCAAAAAGGGTATAGGTGTTTTGAACCAAAGTCTCACAAGTGGTATGTAACAAAGGATGTGACTTTCTTAGAAAATGAAGCCTTCTACCAAGACACCACGTGTTTTCCTCAGGGGGAGACCGAAAATGAGAGAAACTAGTGGTATCAACAAGGAGAAGACTCCTATGAGATGGATGGTTGTCCAGATCTCAGAGAACAAGAGAATTTGACTCGTTTGGGTGTCCATTCGGGCAACCATTCGTCCGAACAGATAGTAGAACATGGTTGCTTGGTCAGAACTCGGACCGAGATGGCTCGGACTCGGACCGAGCAGGGTGAACATACAGAGGAACATGGTCATTCGGCTGAACATTCGGCCGAACAGGAGACCGAACGGCTCACAGATTGGGCCGAACAGCTAAGAGAATCTGACTTTACTGCTGAACTTGACTCACATGGTGACCCAGATGCAGGTGAGGAAGAAGTGGAGGAAGAAGTGATACAGACTGACCGTCCACAGCCCTTAGCATCTCCAGAGGACACTCTTGAGGTAAGTGGTTCTAACTCTAGATATGTACTTCCACCACGGCACAATCGTGGCAAACCACCAAAGAGGTATGTACCTGAGGACGGGACTAGTAAAGAGGTTATCTACCCGATTGCAAACTATGTTACCACAGAGAGTTTACCAGAACCACTAAGAAAGTTCAGTGAAGAAGCATTAACTATACCTATACCTGGAACTGTGAATGAGGCCTTAAATGATCCTATGTGGGTAGGAGCTATGAATGAAGAGATGAAAGCCCTGTATAAAAATGAAACTTGGTCCTTAGTAGATTTGCCAAATGGTAAGAAACCTGTAGGATGTAAATGGGTATTTTCAATCAAGTATGGTGCTGATGGTAATATTGAAAGGTACAAGGCTAGGTTAGTAGCTAAGGGGTATACTCAAACCTATAGAATTGATTATCAGGAGACCTTTTCTCCTGTTGCAAAACTAAATACGATTCGAGTATTGTTGTCTCTTGCAGCTAACTTAGATTGGCCACTTCACCAATTTGATGTAAAAAATGCCTTTCTACATGAAAACTTGGAAGAAGAAATCTACATGGAGCTACCACCAGGATTTGATGAGCTAAGGGCATTCAACATGGAAAAACAAGGTGGACGGAGCCTCTGTTCGGTTCACTGTTCGGCCAGGAGCAGGCCGAATGACCAGCCGAACAGTAAGAAAAGAGGGCCAGAAACAAAAGTTTGCAAATTGAGGAAGGCTCTGTATGGGCTAAAACAGTCTCCACGTGCCTGGTTTGGAAGATTTTGTCAAGCAATAAGAAAATATGGCTTTGTTCAAGGAGAATCAGATCATACCCTCTTTTATAAAAGAAAATATGAAAGGTTAACAATATTAATTATCTATGTTGATGACATGATAATCACAGGTGATGACACAGAGGAAATCCAGCGACTTGAGGAGAAACTTTCCAAAGAGTTTGAGATGAAGAATCTGGGAGGTCTGAAATACTTTCTTGGAATTGAAGTGGCTCGATCAAGCGAAGGTATAGTTCTATCTCAGAGGAAATACATCTTAGACTTATTGGCAGAAGTGGGCATGCTAGATTGTCGTCCAGCAGACACACCAGTGGTGCAAAATGAGAAGTTGGGTGAATTCTCAGATCAAATACCAACCAACAAGGAAGGGTATCAAAGATTGGTAGGGAAGCTAATATACCTGTCTCATACAAGACCGGACATAGCATTTGCCGTGAGTTTGGTAAGTCAATTCATGCATAACCCAAGTGAAGCTCATAGGGAAGCGGTGATAAGAATCATCAGATACTTGAAAGGTACTCCTGGAAAAGGAATACACTTCAGAAGGAATGGGCATCTTGATATTATGGGCTACACTGATGCAGATTGGGCTGGTAGTGTCACTGATAGGAAGTCAACCTCAGGGTACTTTGCTTTTGTAGGAGGAAATCTCGTTACATGGCGAAGTAAGAAGCAAGGAGTAGTGGCTCTTTCAAGTGCAGAAGCTGAACTCATTGGTGTTGTGAAGGGTGTGTGTGAGTTGTTGTGGATAAGGAAACTCATGAAAGAACTAGGCTTCAAGTCAGGGGGAGCCATGACATTGTGTGTTGATAATAAGGCGGCCATTGACATGTCTCACAATCCGGTCCAGCATGACAGAACTAAACATGTTGGAGTTAACAGGCACTTCCTCAAGCAGAGCATAGACTTGAAGATTATCCAGTTGAAGTTTGTGAAATCAGAAAATCAACTGGCTGACATTTTGACCAAGGGGGTAACAAGCAATGTCTTCAAGAATGTGATTAGCAAGTTAGGTATGACAGATCTGTACATACCAACTTGAGGGGGAGTGTTGGAAAGTGTTGAAAATAGTCCATTCGGCCAGGTGTTCGACCAGGTCCAGCCGAATGGTTGGCAGAACAGACGCGTTTTTCATACAAGGAAAGGTCCTGGCTGCACCAAAGTTGGAAATACGTGTATGGCACGTCCAGGGGTGTGGTTCTAGTATGTTGGGATAGTTTCCTTGTAAATAAAAGGTCAAATGTAACAAATAAAGAAAGAAATAATGGGGAATTATGGAAAGGGGGTGTGTGCCTCTATAGGATAGTTTTCCTATTTATTATTCATCTTCTCCATGTAACAATTAACCAGAAAATCAATAAAAAAGTGAGACGTGTGCGTGTGTGAGGACGTAGGCACCAAATTGGTGCTGAACCTCGTTAAAATCGTGTGTGTCTTTATTGTTTTATCTGTTTTCTACAGTATAGTACCTGTTAGGGAGTTGTTTGAAAGATCCAGGTCACTTAAGGTGGGTATGGTTGATAGAGATGTGGGAATTGAACCTGAGAAGGCATTTGATGTTAAAATGAGGTGTGTAAGTTTTTGATGGTTGAGAAAGAGAGACTCTGGAAGAGAACCAGAGAGGCCCGTCCATTGTATAACTAATAAATTAAGATTGGAAAGTTGGTTAATGCAGGAAGGAATCGGACCATAAAGATTATAGAGCACAGCTAGAGTTAGTCCTAGTTCGGTCAAGTCGCAAATGGCTTCTGATGGTATAATTTTTATATAACTTTAACAGGTTTTTTTTATGACAATTAGTTGGCGTTGACTGCGGGTATTTAATACGGAGCAAAATTAAGTTACTCCTTTTTTTCTAATTCAAATATGATTCATTTTTATAATATGGAGCTCTCAACTAATAGCTCTGCCGTCCCACTGGCATCCGAATCCATTTGAGACAAGAAACATTAAAATGATGAGATAGACTAAAATCAATCGCGACTGACAAATGAGTCCGTCAGTTACGATCAAATTTCAATTTTCAAGATTTTAACAGTCGATTCGAACTATTCAATACGTTTTTCATATTGAAATCTCATTGGAGACAAAATTTTATATTTTTCTGAAATTTTTTAGTATTTGTTTGGTATTTTATAAAATTCTTAATCTAAACAATTCTGGACCCTTCAATAACTATGATTTTTAAAAATCTCAAAAAAATAGTAAATAAAATTAGAAAAATGTGAAATTTGGTCTCCAATGAGATTTCAATGTGGAGAACACATTGAACGGTTCAGATTAGCCATTAGAACATCAAAAGTTGAGATATAATTACAGCTGACGAGTCCATCCATCAGTCGTGGCTGATGTTAGCCTATCTGTTTCAGTAATGTTAACATATATCAATTTCATTTCCGTTCCGTTTTCAAAAACGAAACAGATTTTATATTTTGTTTAACGTTCCGTTCGGACGGAACTGAACGGAAACGTACGAAACGGATGATTTTTTATAGGCCTAAGTACCGTATTGTTCCACGTGATTAGGGCTTCATAACGTCGAAAACGGTGACGAAAATTACCTCTTTCGTTAATCGTTCCATGTATAAGACGAAAAGTTTTAATTTTTTGGCATTTTGCGTTTCGTCCTACAAGAATTCGTGGCGTTAGTCGTTGCGTAATATTAGACGATTAAAACGACTAAACCGTGCCCAGCGAATATAGTTCATACACCTTTACGGGCCTGTTGTTTCTTTACTTTGAATTTTATAGAAAGGCAATTGCTTGGCAACTTCCGTTTCCTTACAAAAATGCATGAAATTTTTAGGCCGACTGAACATATATATATTTCAAGCATCATTCAACATTTCAGCATACTTTGATTCATATACCACTTAAGCAATATTTTTTTTTCAATCCTCACAAAAACAACATTTAACATAATTAAATTACGTGCACTTGTTTAGAAAGAAACAAGTTCCCTAAAAAAATACCAGAAAACTGGTACACTTTGATTCATATACCAGAAACACCATTTAAACAAAAAAATTTAAAAAAATCCATAAAAACAATACAAATTTGCTAGAAAAAATTTTCAGAAAAAATATACTTTCATTCATATACCAGGAAAAAAAAAACTGATGCCAGAAAAAAAAAATACAAATTTACCAACTACAATTGAGGCTTAGGATTTGCTCATGTGAATTCGAAACCATGGCTTCAAACATGAAGAAGATAAACTATGACCAGGAATCGTCAGGCAACAAATCCGCTATTTAAGTTACAACACTAAATAAAATTTCTGTTAAAAAGAGATAGTGCCTAAATGCAATTTCTGAAGCATAGAAATTAGACCATCTATCAAGCCACTGAGATAGTGCATAGAAATTAAAAGCCCCAACATATACATCTTTTTTAATCAGTTGTTTAAATTAGACCAAAATCATTTTAAAATCGGACCAAAATCAGTTCATACAAACTCAAATTTGTTCAAAATAGACCAAATTTGACAGTGAGGAGAGGTTGGGAGTTGAGACTAAGGGAAGCAATGCTTCGAGATTGAGGGAAGCAGTGAGGAAAGAACATAGTCGAGAGGATAATGGATCGATGCAGTGAGGAGACAGATCGACGTAGTTGGAGGTGGGTGGTTGTGGTGGGGGTATTGTGGTGTTGTGGTCTGAGGTGCTGTCGATCGGAGAAGAGAGGTGAGAGAGGTGTTGTGGTCCGTCGTGCTGTCGATCGGAGAAGAGAAGATCTCCGTGGTGCTGTGGTCTGATCGGAGAAGAGAGGCGGAGAGGGTCTCCGTCCGGGTATTGCGAGAGAGAGAGACAGAGAAGAGAGATGTGAGGCGGAGAAAGAGAGGAAGAAGAGATAGAGAGGTGAAGAGAGGTGAGCGGCGCAAAAATTTAATTCTCTCTGCATCGTTCTCTCCGCCTCGTCCTCTCTAATCCAATAATAATACCATGGTAGAAACTTTGGACCAAATTCACGAAATAAATGACCACGAAATGTACCAGCTTCGCTAATCGTCCCGTTCTGAGACAAAATAGAATTTATATTTGCCTTAGCTGTTCCGTTTCTTAAAAGAAACCGAAATTCTTATCCGTTACCGTTCCATTCCGAACAAAACGAAACGAAAAAACGATCGAAACGGCTACCGTTTTGAGCCCTACACGTGATCAGTTGGGAAGGAAATCAAATCAAGTGTTGTGTGACACATGATGTAGCGCAGTTCTTGGCTGTCTGATCAAGATCACATGGATAAAAGAGCTCTGTGCATGTAACCTAAATTGATAGACCCGTAAAAAATGAACCGTTCGATTAAGATCAGACGGTTTGTCGCGCGCTACCATATTAGGATTGGTTGGGAAGGGCCCTTGAAGAAAAGGGCCAACGTCAACTCTAAATAATAATAAAAAAAAGATGTATAGTAACTATTATGTAAGATCCAAACCAAAGGATTTCATTTGACACAGAGAAGGTGATAACAATTAACAAGTTCGTTGCTTACTGGACTTATGGCATGTTACCCAATAAATATGGAACTATGCCCGATGCTTGATGTCATGTGATTTCTGTAAATTATGTGACACTAGTCAGAAAAATAGTTTTTTTTTAGAAATAATTTTTTTTAGGTACCGAAACAAGTTAGGAATAATGAGAAAAATAATTTTTTTCTAGAATAATTTTTTTTAACAATTATATATACATAATTTGCTAAATACTAATAGCTAAATAAAATTCTGTGCTCTTTAATTAGTACTTTATTTAATATTAAAATAGTAAATTTAATAATTTATTTAAATTAATATTAATTTGTTTATTTATAACCTACCATCCAAACAACATTTCTTCTTCCCAAAATTAACACTCTTCCCACTCTTTTCAATATTTTCTTTCTAAAATTATTATTTTTTTATATTCCCATACCATCCAAACAAACCCCGGATATAATTGAACCATTGATTTGGCCCGATCGAGACCAGTAAATTAATAGACTATTGTGTCTCCCAATCTGTTGAACAACTCTAAAGTTGATAGCCTCTAAAGTTAAGGAATTCAATATATATAAGATCTCTATTCATCTATCACTCGACCTGTCTGCTCAATTCACCACGGTGACATTTCAATGAGCCAATAATTCGCAATATATAATTGGACTAAGAGTCCTTTTTTTGTTTATTTTTTTTAAATTTTATTTGAAAAATTAATTTGAAAGATTTCTATAAGTTCAAGCAGAATTTGCAATATGATCACTAAATGTATATTGTTGACAATCAAAAATTGTATATAAATTATGAGTGCTACAAATTAACGAGTAGTATTTTGCCAGTAAATTATGAGTGCAATATGATCACAAAATGTATATTGTTGACAATAAAAAATATATATATAAATTATGAGTGCATCTCGAGTTGCACAATTTAAATTGGTGAAAATAAAATTGCTTTGAGAAGGATTCATTATAAAATTTTCGACTTTGATAAAATCTTTTTATAAATTTTTGTGAGACATGAAAAAGAACGGACAAATGAAATTGAGTTTGCAATTATTTTGACAAAGAGAAGATAGGATTTTTTATTTGAAAAATGAAATTCATTAGGACTAAGAGATGCACAAATTCAATCCAAAAGAAAACTAAACCCTTGTCCTTGAATTAAATTTTTGAACTTGCTTTAATTTATTGTGTGAAACTTTTGAGTAAATTTGAATGATCGATTTTTCATGGCATTGTTTGGTTAGAGATAATTTGTTGTAAGTCTAAGTATGGTCAATTCCTTTAAGCTTAGGATATTGTATGAGGAAAAACAAAGATTTAAGTTTGGGGGGGTTGATATTTGTTATTTATATATACGTTTTGACCATACTTGGCACCAAAATACTATCCAAACCAATGTTATTCAATGTGCTTTTGTGATTTATTTTGCAAGATTGGACACTGCCGTGGAATTTGTCTTGTTTTGTAGGAACTTGGTGGATTAGGCATAATTATCACATAAAAAGGCGGATTTTGGAGAAACAAATGACTGAATAGAATCTATAGCACTCTAGAGCTCATCCTAAACTTTCCAACGATCTTTGAATCACCTCAATCGGAGTCTGGATGAAGAAATTATGGGCAAAATACTATGAGTGCTCGATTCTGAAATTTCGGTCCGAAATCCGTACATTTCGGTCCGAAATCCATGTATGGAAAGTGAAATTTGGCAAGTTTCGAAGAAGGAGAGGAGATCTCTTGCAAGATTACCAAAAGAGGAGGTTAGTTCACGACCGAATGGTGTAACTTTTATTGATCCGACAGGACCTTAAATATCTCTAGAAATCCAACCAAACATACTTAAATAACTAAATCAGAACGAAAGTATAGGTTTAGTTATTTACGTGGTAAAAACCAAGTTCCAAACCAAGTTAGAACCAAAATTGCGACAGCTGAGGTTAGAAACTTAGGTCTGGTTGTTTAGTAGCCTTCACATAACATTGTGTAAAGACATCAAGTTGAAACAAGAGGTCTAAAGCAAGTTTTGGACCGAAACAATATCCATTTCGGTCCAAAATCCGTATATTTCGGTCCGAAATGTGCCTCTGTCTCGATGAAAGTCGTAGACCGAGGTGCTTTAGAGCTAAACTAATTGAACATGAAATCCTAGGACATCCCTTGCATTTATTTAGAGTCCAAAAAAATACCAAAAATAATTTATTTAATTGCATTTTAGATAATTGTCTTTATAAATCATAAAATTCCAAAAAAAATAATTGTCTAGCTTTCGTGAGGAAGTAAAGTCTAGTAATCAGTTGTACCGTCCCTTGGGTTTCGACCCTAAAGCTTAACTAAAACGACTAGTGAGGTTAACTCTAGGTTATAAATTTATTTGATATCCTAGGTTCAATGCCTTCATCAAATAAATTTATAACCTAGAGCTAACCTCACTAGTCGTTTTAGTTAAGCTTTAGGGTCGAACCCAAGGGACGGTACAACTGATTACTAGACTTTACTTCCTCACGAAAGCTAGACAATTAATTTTTGGAGTTTTATGATTTATAAAGACAATTATCTAAAGTGCAATTAAATAAATATTTTTTTGGTATTTTTTGGACTCTAAATAAATGCAAGGGATGTCCTAGGGTCTCGTGTTCAATTAGTTTAGCTCTAAAGCACCTCGGTCTACGACTTTCATCGAGACAGAGGCACATTTCGGACCGAAATGTACGGATTTTGAACCGAAATGCATACTGTTTCTGTCCAAAACTTACTTTAGACCTCTTGTTTCAACTTGATATTTTTATACAATATTATGTGAAGGCTACTAGACGACCAGACCTAAGTCCTAACCTCAGCTGTCGCGATTTCGGTTCTGACTGGACTTGGAACTCGGTTTTTACCATGTAAACAACTAAATCTATACTTTCGTTCTGATTTAGTTCTCATTAAATCTTCATTAAATTTGGAAAGTTAGGAGAATGACAGCTCATTTCTTATCTTTATTACTGTGACCTCTCTAATTATTTCTTTAATTTTCTATTTCATAAATTTTAATGAAACCATTAATTAAAGAATGGTAATAAATATTGCAGTTACACCTTACAATTTCGTTGGGATCAATATATAGAGGCTTCTCTAAAAAGTTTTATCTTCATGCCTTCTCCCATTTCTTTATTTAGCATTTACCAAATTTTTTTCATGTAGTTGAATCTTTTTACACAACTATTTATATTCACTGGTGTGGAGCCTTTCACCACTATAGACATAGTTCAGGTTGGTTTGTGAACAGATATATAATCTGTTTGAGACGGACAGCTAGCATATGAGCTTGCTTGAGTTTCAATTATTGAAGGAATTCTCCGAGAATAAACATCTCCAGTATGTAGATCTACTTCGTCTAACCAGCACAATATACCGCCTCTCTCGAAAGTTGTGTAGCCATCATAAGGGATGGAACCTCAACTAAGGATGTCATCGGCAATCAAGATCTATATTTATCCAGTTCTTTGTCTTGGAGGAAGTCGGAGCAACTCAGGTCTGGACTTTGTACCGGCTGCAGTTGTCATGGTTTTGAATTAATATTTGCGTCTTTCTCAAATTTTAAACAATTGAGATCTATCTCAGATGGGGATTCCCTGATAGAGGAGTTCACAGCGCCTCCATGCGAAAGATAAAATTGTCAAACTAAACAATCGAGGTCGAGGAGCCTATATATATGGTGATGTCATTTTATTTTCTCTTTTGTTCTGCTGTGAATTCAATTGTTGAATTTTTATTGTAAATATAATATATAATGATAATAATGATCATAATTATTGCAGTTACAATTTCATTGTCTCTATTTTGAGTCTTCCCTAGAAACTATGCAGTTTACCTTTAAATAACCTTCAGCTGAATTTGAAAAGTAGATCTATCTTCTTTTTTTTTATCTATTTTTTCATTATTAATTTGTTTCTATTTCTAATATAACTGTTCTAAAATTAAGCTCATATGCTAGCTGTCTGTCTCAAACGGATTATATATCTGTTCACAAACCAACCTGAACAATGTCTATAGGTGGTGAAAGGCTCCACACCAGTGAATATAAATAGTTGTGTAAAAAGATTCAACTACATGAAAAAAATTTGGTAAATGCTAAATAAAGAAATGGGAGAAGGCATGAAGATAAAACTTTTTAGAGAAGCCTCTATATATTGATCCCAACGAAATTGTAAGGTGTAACTGTTGGAGTTATGTCCTAGAAGTCAATAATTTGATGACTTAAATATTGGTTTATGTTATGGATGATATTTTATCATCTGTTCTTAGGTTTATTATTGACAGATTATTCAGGTTGAGGATCTGAATTGTAGATCTCTGTGGATCATTCTTTAGAATGACAATAATAAATCTAAACGGTTCATAATCTTGATAATTAACAAGGAACATTAATTATCATATAAGATTAGTATGCAAGTTAAGTGATGATTAAGTTCTACAAATCATAGGTAAAGAGTTACCGACTTAATTGCATATGTATATGTTATGGAACATAGTACAGGACTTGACCCAATGAAATAAACATATGGATTGTGTTATGTGTCATTGTTTATTTCGTTATGATTTTGGTTCTAGGTTTGAGATGTTTATCTTTTCCACATGAGGATAGGTTCAATAAATATTGTCTACCGCTGATTCCCGATAAGGGCTGCTATACAGACTTTATTTATGTTCTCTTGAATTGTGCGGGGAAAAGCTAATCATCAAGAAAACCATATGTCCCTCATTAATTCACTTAGTGAGTGACGATATCTGTTTGGGCCCCTAGATGGAGTTGGATCGTATGTGCGCAACTAAGCGATCAACTCTAGATCAAGAAACGTATAATCTGCAATAATGACACATTCCTATCTTGGATTATACGATGATATCGTGTGACATAAGAATCAAAATAGAGAAACATAATTATTCTCTTATGCAGGATTGAAATATTGTAGCAGTACACTATTTGTGCGAATTGGAAATCATAACGTGTTGCTAGATACCGCTTATGATTATTGGAATTAAATAACGATTTAATTTCATGTCCAACTTAACATAAATCCTCAAAGGGTCACACAAATAGGACTTTGACCATACGTGCATTATTTATTTATTTGCAATAGTGAGTATTGCAAAATATGATAAGTTGATTAATTAATTAAATAACGTTGTGGACCGTTATAATTAATTAAGTCAAATGGATCATATAGAAATAAATTAATGTACATGCTAATCCTAAAATAATTATCAATATATTGATAATTAATTCAACACACTTTAATTAAGTGAATTAAAGTATAGGCTTTTAATTTAATAGTCTATTTGAGCCTAAATTGAATGCAACTTGAAAGGCCTATTAAATAATTGGTTTAATATGGACTAAGAGAGATTGAACAAACCTAACACATGGCCCATGAGGCCCATGTATATGACCGGCCTTAGAAGGGTAAAAGGGTCATAGAAAGGTTGGTGGAGAGTGGTCTATATAAGGACCACTTGAAGAAGCAAAACCTAACCTTCTCACCTTGCCTCCCTTCTTCTCCCTAGCCGCCACCACCATTCATGGGCAGAATTTTGATTCTCCCATGAAGGTCTCTCTCTCTCTTGCATTCCTATAGGTCTCATGTGTTGAGAATAGCTATTCCAAAAGGTTAATTGCTAGAATTACTTGAAGAATGGCGAAAAAGATTAGCTATCTCCTTTCTCTTGCTAGCACAAGAATTGGGACATGGCCAAATTCCTTGGTGGACTCAAGACCAATTAGAAGGAGGCACATGGAGGCACGCCACCGACATCTATGCCGTGGTTGAGCCCCGCGAATACGATTTCGCGGGAGGTACAACTTTCCACCCCTTCTCTTGGTGTCGATTGAACTTTTGTACTAGATCTTCTTTGCTCTTGGTTTAATTAGATTAATTAAGTGTAATTAGTCTCAAAATTAAAATTGAGCAGTTTCCTAACAGTGGTATCAGAGCACAAGATCGTACTTAAGTTAATTTGACACTTAATTAAGAGAATTTGGCTAATTAATGGATTAGTAGAGATGATGCGTTTGTTTGCTGTCTGAAAATGGCATTATCTGTATTGTTTCGCGTTTTTCGTAATGATATGTTCTCTTGAAGAACTTTCCATCTACATGAAAGTTGTAGATCTGTGGATTGTGATTCTTTTGACGTTAGATTTACATTTTTCTCAATTTGTATGGATTTACTGTGAATAAAACGGCGACAGTGCACAGAACCAGTTTCTGCTCGCACTGTCCTGTTTGAATGGCTTGAAAGATTTATATTTTGAATATAAGTACCAGTGTTCTATGGCTAGAATTAAAGAGGACTTGAAAATATTTCTGAGCATGTGTAGATTGTTGCATGACTCGGATTAATTTGTGGGTTTTCAAGTATGAAAATGAAGATCTTGTCAGATCAAGTTTATTGAGCAAATCGATTGTTCTAATAAACTGTACCAACTGAGAACTCCTTTAAAAATTCTGTTTAAATGGAGTTGTTCTATTTTTAAGTTAGGATTCCAGGAAAAATTAATTTCATAATTTTTCATGGAAGTTTGGACCTTCAACTAGGTTAAAATTTTTCAGTCGACAGTCTGTTCCAGTACAAAATTTGTCGATTGTTTAGCATGTAACTTGAATTTATTGAACTGAACTTGGTTATTTTCTTTTCATGAATGATTAGCCTATAGTCTAAGCTAGTTTTTCTATGTATATAATATGTATAAAAACTGGATAGAAGGTGGTCTAACAGACCAAATGGTTGAGAGGATAAGCTGAAAATCTCATAACGGTGTTTCGTGCACTTGTAAGAGATTTGTCTTTTTTGATTCTCCCAGATGGTTTAAGATCTCTTCTTGAAATTTTTACTGGTAATCACAATTATGATAAGGAGGTTAAGTAATTTATTTCATAATTTTTGGAGACCTAAAACTATTATTTTTATTGGATTCCATTAGTTACGTTTTTTGGTAAATTACTGTTTTCTAATTATTCAAACTAGTTGAAAACAATTAGAATACTCCTTGTTTGATCTCCTTTCAGTTATGGGATGTTGAAAGAAATTTCTAAATGAATTTAAACAAGTTTTGTTGTTTAAAATTGAGAATTTGTGCACGGAATTTGCTTATGGCAAACAATACGCAAAGATGCTTGAAAATCGTTAATTGAAAACAAAGTGGACTTGTATGTGCTAACTTTATTTTGTAGGTGGAAAGTGGGTTTAGTATGGATCATGACTCAATGCCTTGTGGTTGTAAATTGAATGCATGTGTGAATGTTTGTAATGCGGCCTTTGGTGCCATTAATTAATTAATTTGTTGATTAATTTTTGATGTAACTTGTGTGGCTTGCATGCCCCTAAGGCTAGGATGGGAATAAGATAATTTCACATGTATTGCATTCTTTTATTTTATATAGGATTTAGATCCTTATAGAATTTAGTGGGAGGGACAAGGATTAGATTAGCTTTTGCTTCATGGATGATGTGGCGAAACTAATGCAAGCGGGAGCCATACAAACCCACAACAATGGATGATATGCTTATATGTGATTGCTTGTGATTGCTATGAATTGTCATAGGCTAGGTATAAGTGTATGCTTACATGACCACCAAACAAGTGTCACTTAATTGATTGTCCCAAACAAAACTCGATTAAAGTTAAATCGCCATCCTTCTCTCTATCCCCTTCTAACGTGGTATGATCGTTCATTGATGCATTCTCGCCGACGCGGGACATCATGTTCCATCATCCGTGTCGGGGTGTAAATCGGATTTACTAGGAGCAAATAGAGAGAGGTTACTTATCGATGGACCCTAATCGGATTGGACATCGGGGCGAAGTTTGTGGATGTACATGTGATATTTCACAAACCAAGAATCATATGGAATGATTGGTTGGAGAACCTACCTTATCTAGTTGTTTTTGGTGTCACGCCGACGCTAGCACCATCTCAACGAAAAATAGGGATCTTGGAAAACCTACTATATTAGGGACATTAAATAAATATAGTGGGAGTTTTATTTGTTATAAATAAAACAATTGCATAAACTAAATGACCTTAAATTGATTTTTTTTATAGATGTTAAAATTGTTAATTTTGTTGCGATCAATCTTTGAAAAATGAACAAACTCGTTTCTAAAAGGTAGTTACTTGAAAGAGTAATACCGATTCCTAAGAGACGATCTTAATGAAGAGAAACTTGAGTATGTCAATTCCCAAAACTTTCCTCAAACTACCCGAACGTAGCATCACGATGATTGATTGACTTTTGGCGAAAAGTTATTCAACAAAGCGTATAGCTAATATCCTCATTCGAAATTTCTAGACCTTTGAATTAGAGAATTCATATGGACTAGAATTTAACTCGTACGCTCTCATCCACTTACTCAAGAAAGTGTTCTTGGAGAAAGTAGATATTAACTCCATCATTTATGATCGAGTATAAAGAATATGAGTTGACCAAGAGATTCTTCTTTTATAAGAAGTTATATGAATGTTTCATTGGCTTACAAATCGAAAGATTTAAGTAGCTAATTGATAACTAGAGATATTGATCTCCGATATCAATGATTGTTGATATTATCATACGACCTCTTTGGAATTATAAAGGATATAATGTTACCTACTTCGCACACTTGTTGATACAAAAGGTAATTGGTTAAGTATTCAAGAAATACTTCACCAAGGTATGAGTTGAAATTTCGAGACCTCTCATTTGTGACCGTGTGTCACATGAGATGTTTCATTTGCCGTTTATGGAGGCATTTGAAATGTTGTCCGAAATACCATGATTGTAATATTCTAAACCTAAGAAGTATTTGTCGTTCAAATTATCTCACTATCTCTAATTCACACTAGTAACTTGATACTAGTTCATATGCTCACATTTAACGAAATGTGTTGGCAATGAAAAAAAAGAGAATGTTCGAGAGATATAAAGTAAACTCCGTATATGAAATGACTTGTTCGTTTAAGTCATTACCATTGAATACGTAGAGTTATCTTTATTAAGAGTTTGTTTAGGAATTGAAGGTTGCATACCTTAATTCTAAAACCTCTCAAAAATATCTCCATTTCATATTCAATGATGGATGATTATGTTTTGTAAAAGACAAGATCTTTTATTATGGATTTGTTTATATGATTTCATTCATCTTGATTGAATTTGCTTGAAATAGATAAACAATTTTTGAATGACAAATATGATGCGTAAGACTTGACATAAAGTATTTGACTTTCATGTTATATACGACCGCTTAGTCACATACATAAACGAGAATCGCATTACGAGAGTCTCCGTAACGTAGAGCTCGTAATTCAATTCGATTTCAAATCGATTGATATGCGAATCATGTTTGTTAAATGACGAAAGCGCCTATAACCTATAAAGGTTTAAGGACAAGTGACTTGATTAGGACTTATACATATCGATGTATAAAGACCAATAAGTACTTGTGCAATGAAAGGTTATTGATACTTTACTACTTAACCAACGATCATTGTAGATATTAACATATCTATTTGATAAGGTATAAGTATGAATCTTTTGACTAGTTCAAAGGAGTGCAAGAGTGAAGTTAAAAGACCGTTCAAATAAAAATGAAAAAGTCTTACAATTAATCATGGTAAGTAATTAAGTCATATGATTTGAAATATTATCTAAAGAGTATGAAAGTAGTTTCACAACTCGCTCCATGAGGAATAATATGTCCAAGAATGGAGGTATCGAACAATATTTTTGTATAGTTCGATCGGTAATAAAATCAAATGGACTTATTCAACTCGTATTAGGATTTTGTGTTTGAGGACAATATTGTTTACACTGAATGATGTTCCATCGAAGTCTATTGAGAAAGATATCTTACGAGATTTTGGTCTCTAAGTATAATACTTCTCAAGATTTGGTGTTGAGAAGCTTATTTCAAGTATTGTTGACTTGTAAGCTTAAACCAAATAAGACACTATAAATTTGTAGGATATCTTAAATTAACCGAAAGGTACTACTTCTACAAACATGATAAGAACAAAGTAGTTGTTGCTAAGTGAGCATTAAAAGAGTTTATGCGTCACTACAAGAAGTACTTTTATGGAAAACTTGTCACTCCATACATGGTGCTTAGTGGGAGTTGAGCGGAACTTCATTCACAAGTTATTTTGAAAGAAGTTCAATAGTACGCTCCTTCCAATGAGGACTCAACCATCTCACGAGTTGATGATGTTTGAGAAACTCATGGAATATATGAGGAGTCAAGAACTCGTTCAACAAATCGTTGTAGAAGAAGTTAATGAACCTCAAGTACCAATCCTACAAAAGATCAATGAGAGTTGATTACCTAAGTCGTTTGGTGCATAGGTTTTCACAACATTCTCGTACTTAGCATATGAGAATCCATTGATAAATAAAGAAGCGATGGAATGATCAAATTCCAAGTATATGGTTTGAATCCATATGATCTTTAAATAAAATCCATGTATAACAACAAGGTATAGACCTTGGTTGATGTTCATGAAGGAGCAATCCATCAAGAACGTTTAGATCTTCAAAAGGAAAGATTGACATGGATAACAAATCGACTATGAACAAAGCACAGTTTCTCGCTTGTAGCTACGTCTAAGTCGATGGCAAGTTGACTATGTACAAAACACAACTTATCGTTTGTGGCTATGCATAAGTCAATAAAGATCATTCTAGCGATAGTTGTATTTCATATATGTTGATATATGGAAAGACACATAAAACCGTCTTCTTCGTATAATTGAAGGAAGATGTTGTGCATTTGACACAAATCGAGGTTTTATTTGCTAGAAACATACGCATGCTTCAAGGATCCATTAATGGATTAAAGCAAGTGTTGTGGAGATTGGAATAAAAGTTTTGACAAGGAAGTCAAGGAGTTGAACTTCGTCAAAATTATCTTGTATAAACAAGATATTCAGTGAGAGCATAATTGTATTACTTGTATTGTTCAAGATAACAATTCATTAATTGGGAATAACATTAAGAAAATGAATATTGTCAAGATCTCTTTGGAGAATGCTTTCTCAAATGAGAACTTGGGCGAAATCACCTAATCCTAGAAAACAAAATCTATAAAGATAGATTATGATGGATGTTAGGTTTGAGCAAATGTGCGTATATTGACGAAGTGTTCTAGAAACACGAAAGTTACACTCCAAGAAATGATGTCTAACTATACGTCACATGGCATGACTTGAGTATTTAACTCGGTTTATTGCAACTCAATTCGAGAAAGTGCATGAAGTAGTTCAAGCATTCTTTCATTATGAGTTTCATTTTATATGCCATATTTATGCATATGCCCCAATGTGTAGTATCCAAAAGATATGATAAACAGTTGTCAAATGGATACAAGAATGACACATTTGGACAATAGTCAAGGATATCCTCGAGTACCTTATGAGAAAGAGTGATATGATGTTTCATCTTTTAAGATGAAAGAGAGCTCGTGTGAATTGATTACACTTATGCTAGTTTTTCGAAAGATTGATATAATCACAGTTGAGCTACATATTTTGCTTAAAGGTGGTGTTGTAAGTTTAGAAGGTGTTCTAAATAGAATATTACAACCGTTTTCGTCACCAAAGCAAAATACATAGCAACTTATGAAGCAATAAAAGAAGGTTATTTGGATCGAGCTCTTAGTCGAGCTATTATGGTTCTATGCATCTCGAACCACAACTTACTCCTAAAGAACCCAATGTTACATTGGAGATTCAAATATGATCTATTACGATATCACTTGATATCATATGATGATAATCAAGAATATATATAGGAGTATATATATATAGAGTTTAGCTACGGTGAGTCGCGACTCACGGACTCTCCGGTGAGTCGCGACCAAAACTCCTAGATCTAGATCAAAATGACCGATCCAAACCGTCTAATATGATCTCCCTATTGAATTCAGCATACGGATTAAACCCGTATGCTGGAGTCATTTCTCAAAATCTAAAATTCAAACAGTCGATCCAAACCGTTCAAGTTGAATGGTCAGAAATACTCCTTTACAACTCCTTTACAATGTTTTTTTAAAATAGCATAATATATAGTAAAAAAATTGCATAATATATATTATGCTATTTTCAAATTGAATGGTCAGAAATACTCATTTACAACTCCTTTACAATGTTTTTTTAAAATAACATAATATATAGTAAAAAAATTCGAAAAAATATAAATTTAAGTTTCCTAGGAGATTTCAATATGGAGAACAATTTGAAAGTTTCGGATCGACTGTATGCATTTTAGATTGTGAGAAACGACTCCAGCATACGGGCTATCTGTATGCTGGAGTATACTTTAGCCAATCTCTCTCTCTCTCTCTCTCTCTCTCTCTCTCTCTATATATATATATATATATATATATATATATATATATATATATATATATATAGGGTCAAACAAAATTTGGATAGATTCGCGAACACAGTGAACACTCTAGCATGACATCTACCTTGAGCAGTATACGAGATGCAGTTATGCATCCATACGTGGTGGACGTATGAGTAACTAGCTTTAAGCGTATTATTTATTTTGAGGTCCGAGACATGTATATATGTAGATATATGACATTGTTCTCAATTCTTCGTTGGCTAAAAGTCACTACTGATTGACTCTAGCCCAAGTGGGAGATTGTTGGAGTTATGTCCTAGAAGTCAATAATTTGATGACTTAAATATTAGTTTATGTTATGGATGATATTTTATCATCTGTTCCTAGGTTTATTATTGACAGATTATTCAGGTTGAGGATCTGAATTGTAGATCTCTGTGGATCATTCTTTAGAATGACAATAATAAATCTAAACGGTCCATAATCTTGATAATTAACAAGGAACATTAATTATCATATAAGATTAAGTTCTACAAATCATAGGTAAAGAGTTACCGACTTAATTGCATATGTATATGTTATGGAACATAGTACAGGACTTGACCCAATGAAATAAACATATGGATTGTGTTATGTGTCATTGTTTATTTCGTTATTATTTTGGTTCTAAGTTTGAGATGTTTATCTTTTCCACATGAGGATAGGTTCAATAAATATTGTCTACCGCTGATTTCCGATAAGGGCTGCTATACGGACTTTATTTATGTTCTCTTAAATTGTGCGGGGAAAAGCTAATCATCAAGAAAACCATATGTCCCTCATTAATTCACTTAGTGAATGACGATATCTGTTTGGGCCCCTTAATGGAGTTGGATCGTATGCGCGCAACTAAGCGATCAACTCTAGATCAAGAAACGTATAATCTGCAAGAATGACACATTCCTATCTTGTATTATACGATGATATCGTGTGACATAAGAATCAAAATAGAGAAACATAATTATTCTCTTATGCATGATTGAAATATTGTAGCAGTACACTATTTGTGCGAATTGGGAATCATAACGTGTTGCTAGATACCGCTTATGATTATTGGAATTAAATGACGATTTAATTTCATGTCCAACTTACCATAAATCCTCAAAGGGTCACACAAATAGGACTTTGACCATACGTGCATTATTTATTTATTTGCAATAGTGAGTATTGCAAAATATGATAAGTTGATTAATTAATTAAATAACGTTGTGGACCATTATAATTAATTAAGTCAAATGGATCATATAGATATAAATTAATGTACATGCTAATCCTAAAATAATTATCAATATATTGATAATTAATTCAACACACTTTAATTAAGTGAATTAAAGTATAGGCTTTTAATTTAATAGTCTATTTGAGCCTAAATTGAATGCAACTTGAAAGGCCTATTAAATAATTGATTTAATATGGACTAAGAGAGATTGAACAAACCTAACACATGGCCCATGAGGCCCATGTATATGGCCGGCCTTAGAAGGGTAAAAGGGTCATAGAAAGGTTGGTGGAGAGTGGTCTATATAAAGACCACTTGAAGAAGCAAAACCTAACCTTCTCACCTTGCCTCCCTTCTTCTCCCTAGCCGCCGCCACCATTCATGGGCAGAATTTTGATTCTCCCATGAAGGTCTCTCTCTCTTGCATTCCTATAGGTCTCATGTGTTGAGAATAGCTATTCCAAAAGGTTAATTGCTAGAATTACTTGAAGAATGGCGAAAATGATTAGCTATCTCCTTTCTCTTGCTAGCACAAGAATTGGGACATGGCCAAATTCCTTGGTGGACTCGAGGCCAATTAGAAGGAGGCGCTTGGAGGCACGCCACCGACATCTATGCCGTGGTCGAGCCCCGCGAATACGATTTCGCGGGAGGTACAACTTTCCACCCCTTCTCTTGGTGTCGATTGAACTTTTGTACTAGATCTTCTTTGCTCTTGGTTTAATTGGATTAATTAAGTGTAATTAGTCTCAAAATTAAAATTGAGCAGTTTCCTAACAGTAACTGCAATATTTATTATTAGGGCTGTACAAGAAATCAAAAAACCCGTCCGACCCGTTTAAACCGTCCGACCCGACCCGTATTTTAACGGGTTGGATCATAATGCGGGTTGGGTCGGGTTTGGATTTTATCAACCCGGTTGCACTGGGTCGGGTTACATTTTTATTCTTGTTAACCCGACCCGACCTGTTCAGTTAATAATAAAAAATATAAAATAGCCTTTATGCATAGATATCCCAAATTTCCAATATCTCATACTCATTTATTATTTACTCTTTATCATTTACTCTTTTTCTTGGTAACCCTAGCAGACTCCTCGCCTTCTCCACTGGTGATGCCTCGACTCCTCTGCTCTCAACCTCGATCTCCAACTCTTTGACCACACACCACATACTATTAGCCTATCACAACTTCACGAGACCTCTGGAAATGGTACGAATTTGATTTTAATTTACCACTGATCTGTTTCAAAACCTCCATTATAAATGGTTCATTAATTCTGTTGTCTAATAGCCTATTTATCTTTCCATTACAATTTATAAATAGAAACTTGGGACTGGTCGATGAAGGTCTCAGGTGTTCCAACGACTCAACTATTGAGTATTGAGTTTAGAATAAAACAGAGTTAACAAACAAAAAGATATTGAGATTGAGATACACGAGAACGAGAAAGGAGCAATTCTTTCAAACTTTTGCTTCACCGAAAGATCCAGGCAATTATTTCTTTCTTTCTAAAACTTGTATTATTGATTTATTATCAAAAAAGAAAAATATTTCTTTCCTTTCAATAGTACGATAATTAACCAGATTTCATAATAACAAAAAGTAGAAATAAAAAAATAATATTCCCTCCCTTTTAATTATTTTTGTACTCATAGAATTATACGGCAAACACATAATTTTTTTTTTCTTGTCTTAGACTTATCCATTCTCTTTGACATATTTATTTTGGTTTAAACATATTTTAATCTTTTTCTGTACTTAGCATGTCACATTCATTTCTTTTTTCTTTTTAAAAATTGCAACAGGGAAGCTATCAAATGTTGGGTCTATCATTAGAATTCAAGACTATGTATATAATATTGTTCAATTACTTTGTCTGTGTATATGACAATTGACAAAAAATCGAAAAGGTGTGTGTATTGATAGGTTCATGTAAATAATATTGTTCAATTACAAGTCTGTGTATTGATAGGTCTGTGTTATCATTGATTACTTTGTCAATTTGATATTTTTTTTGAAAATTATAATTCTTGCAATGCGTGATGAAGGCATACAGCCATGGTTGATGACGTAGGATATTGATCTTGTATTAGGTACATGGTTCGGATTTCTGAAGAATTAAATTAATCTAAGTTGAGTATAGTTATGATAATCTTTGATGTTGGTTTTCACTTGTCACCATAATTAAGTTGAGTAAAGTTTACGAAATAAGGTAAATAATATTGTTCAGTTAACTAATATAGCAGTATATTTTTATTGCAGGCAAAAGGAATCAAGATCAGACTCGGATATTTGAATTTTAATTATTATTATGAATTTATTTGTTATGCTTTTTAGATTTGTATTTTGAATGTAATTTGAACTCAAAAGTATAAGTCTCCTAGAGCTCTTGCTATTTTTGCCAAGTCATTTAAACTTAAAAGTATTATTCAGTCACTTATATTCTAGTCTAACTGATGCTATTTGAATCCAAAAGTGTTTTGTACGTTATGTGCTAGTTATTTTTATTTGAATCATGTGATTATTTTTATTTTTGTACTATTGAAATTATAACCCGTTACATCCGCGTAACCCGCATAACCCGCAAAAACCCGTACGTGAAAAATCATCCGGGTTGGATTGGGTTACGGGTGGGTAAACTAAAGAAATTTTTTAACCCGCTACAATTGGGTTGGGTTGAAATATTGGTAAAAATTTACAAACCCGTCTGTTGTACAGCCCTATTTATTATCATTCTTTAATTAATGATTTCATTAAAATTTATGAAATAGAAAATTAAAGAAATAATTAGAGAGATCAAGTAATAAAGATAAGAAATGAGCTGTCATTCTCTTAACTTTCCAAATTCCAAATACATTTAATCATCACTAATTAAAATTAGAAAAAACAAATTTATTACCAAACATGCGTAAATTTTATATCATGTGTGAAAGGAGGGCACTCTCTCATGTAAACATAAAATGGAAAATTCCTACATATTATTTAGATTTATACACATTAATCAAAATGCAACATATATATATATATAGAAAACCTATGGTGCATACTAATGTACGGAAGTTTTGGTGCACAATGATCCAAATTCTTGGATGTGCTTCGAAATGATCGATCCAAACCGTCCAATATAATCTCCCTATTGAAATCTCCTTGTCAACCAAATTTTACATTTTTTGATATTTTTAAGTATTTTTTCGGATTTTTAAAAACTACTATTTTTTAACGGTTCAGGAAAAAATTAGATTAGCGATTTTCTAAAATTTAAAAAAAATACTTAAAAATTTCGAAAAAATATAAAATTTGGTCGGTAAGAAGATTATAATAGAGAGATCATATTGGATGGTTTTGATCGGTCATTTTAAAATAGATCCAAGAGTTTGGATCAATATGCACCGAAACTTCCGTACATTAGTATGCACCATATGTTCTAAATATATATAGAGATAGGCTAAAATCAGTCGCGACTGACGGTTGAGACCGTCAGCTACGATCAAATCTCAATTTTCAAGATTCTAACAGTCGATCTGAACCATTCAATGTGTTCTCCTTATTGAAATCTCATTGGAGACCAAATTTTATATTTTTCTGAAATTTTTTTGTATTTGTTTGGTATTTTACAAAATTCTTAATCTAAACAATTCTGAACCCTTCAATAATTATGATTTTTAAAAATCTCAAAAAAATAGTAAATAAAATCAGAAAAATATAAAATTTGGTCTCCGATGAGATTTCAATATGGAGAACACATTGAACGGTTCAGATTAGCCATTAGAACCTCAAAAATTGAGATATAATCGCAGCTGACGGGTCCATCCGTCAGTCGTGGCTGATTTTAGCCTATCTCATATATATATATGTATATATACACACACACTCTCAACTACAGGATTGTAATAATTAACCAATTAGAAATGTGGTTACCTTAATTAAATATTATTATCAACACTTTATGGGCCCAAATATTTTGTATATAAAATAGAAAGTATCTTATATGAACTTTCAAATGATAATAATATCTTTTCAAAAAAAAAATAATGAAATAGACCAATCGTCTGAGACACAAATAAACATAAATTTTTGTAAAAAAAACAAACAAATTGAATAAATTTTCCATTTAAAAATGTGTAATATAGACTATTTTGAGATTTTAATCTAAAATATGAACAAAGGGCCAGATTGAAAGACGAAAAGAAATTAATTGGGATATTCGTGCATCAAGCCATGGATAGCAAGGGAAAAAAACTGTGTGGACGCCTTCATTTTCCATAGGAGGGGACTCAGTTTGCATAGATGGAGATGGAAAAAGACAGCACCAGAGATGAAAATCCACACAGAAAGGGACGATCGAGAAGGTACATCACAACATGAGAGAGAAGACATGGAGAGAGGCAATGGACAAAGAGGGAGGAGAAAGAGATAGATACGTAAGGAAAAATATTTGTATTTGAAACTACAAACATAAGGATGTGATGGATCTATTTTGGAAAAAAACGTAATTAATTTCACCCACCACAAAATGGTACACATATAAGGAGCACCAGAGATATGGATGAGATAGCTAATTGAAGTGGAAAAATTGAATCCGTGTCGGATTAAAATTAACAAAACGATTTTGGACTCCCACGGGTCTTTATTTATAATACTGATGTGTATGTTATTGGAACACAGTACATGACATGATCCAATGAAATAAATATATGCATTGTGTTCTGTGTCATTATTTATTTCATAAGAGTTTGATTTTAAGTTTGAGATGTTCAACTTTTCCACATGAGGATAGATTCTATAAATATTGTCTAACGTGATTCCTGATAAAGGCTACTATATGAACTTTATTTATGTTCTCTTAAATTGTGCAGGAAAAAGTTGTTCATCAAGAAAATCGTATGTCTCTCATTAATATACCTAGTGAGTGATGATATCTGTTGGGCGTCCCTTGATTGAGTTGGATAGTATGCATGCAAACTAGACGATCATCTCTAAGATTAAGAAATGTATAATATGCAAGAATGACACATTCCTATATTGGATTATACAATGATATCATGTGACATAAGAATCAAAACAAGGAAATACTTTTATTTCTTATATGTAGGATTAAAATATTATAGCAGTACAATATTTATGTGAATTTTAAATTATAGTGTGTTGCTAGATACCGCCTGTGATTATTGAAAATAAATAACGATTTTATTTTCATGGCCAAATAACATAAATCCTCAAAAGATCACACAAATAGTACTTTAACCATACAATACATTATTTATTTATTCGTAGCAGTGAGTACTGTGAAAATATGATAAGTTGATTAATTAATTATATACCGTTGAGAACCGTTATAATTAATTCAGTCAAAAGGATTATATAAAATAAATTAATATATTTTCTAATCCCAAAATAATTATTAATAAGTTAATATTAATTTTGTTCAACATAGTTTAATTTAATTAGTTGAATTAAACTAATATAGGCTTAATTTAATTAGTCTATTTGAGTCTAAATTGGAGACAATTATTTTGGCCCATTAAATAAAGAATTTAGTGGATAAAATTTGAGACAACACATGGGTCAAGGGAGCCCATGTGTGGCCGGCCTAGAGTGTGGCAATTGTATAAATATGCAAAGTGTGGTAAGTAGCGTTTGAGCTCTATATAAAGACCACTACATAGTGCATTTGCAATCCTAATCTCTCCATTCTTTCTGTTCATCTCTTGGCCGCCACCTTCAAGCAAGGAGAGAAATTGTTCTCCTCCTTGTTTTGCTCTCTCTTGCATCTCCATAGGAGCACATGTGTTGAGCACTAGTTTCACTAATTAATTGTTAATTGGAGAGAAGAATATAAATGGATTAGCTTCTTTCTCTTTCTTGCCAGCATAAGAATTTGATAAATTGGTTAATCTCCTTGGTGGACTCAAGGCCAACCACGAGGAGAAGAAGAGAGGCGAGCCACCGACCTCAATGTCATGGTCGAGTCTTACAAATACGATTTTGCATGTGGACTTTGAATTGCAAACTGAGCAGGAACAAGGGCACGAACAAGGAAACTCGAACAGCTGTTTTCGCTCCCCAGTTCGTTGATCGTGGCTCACTATTCGCCAAAAAAGGAGAAATGAGAACAAGCACTGACTCACCGTTCGTAAAAATTTGTTCACCGTTTGGTTTCGCGCGAACTATCCTTGTTCGCGAACATAAACAAGGGCTTGTTCCTTGTTTTTTTCTTATTTGGATTTGTGAAAATTAAAAACAAGAGCCTTGTTCTTTGTTCTTGAGCATTCCAAACACACCATAGAAGTTCAATTTTACATAACGAATCATCATTATTTCGAGTCCGAATTTCATAGTTCTTACAGTCCGGAAGAGGACGTGAGATCTATATAATGGTCAATGTCAACTCTATAAACTGGAAATGGAAATTAACAAAAAATGTATTTATTATGGGAGATCCAAGAACAAGGTTTAATGGAGTTTAAACAATGACGTGTTCATACTTACCTAATAATTTACAATTCAAATTGTGGATCTCAAAGCAGACTCTAAAACTAATAAAAAAAAAAAGAAATATTATTCCTTATATATGATATATCATATATTAATGTGGCGCTGTCATTTATAAATGGAGGGTCTACCAGTCGAAAAGGTCCCTCCAAAGTCCAAAACAAGAATAACATCCTAGAAATTACTTAATTCAGCGGGACTGGGGAAAAAAAGAGAAAAAAAAAAAACACAGTTATGTATGCAGAGGACCTCACACCATTTGCACTGTGTGGTCTAAAAAACTTTGGTTTTTACAACAAAAGCAAGTGCAAAATGAAGATAATTCTTTGAATATTATATCCTCCATAATGATAATTTCTGCCACGCGGGAAATAAAAACCTACCTTCTCTTTTGGCTAATAAAGGAGGGACATTATTTTGCCCAAAATATAATAAAAGGTTACTTCATCTTTTGCCACGTAGCAATAGCAATCAGGTTGTGCTGCTGCTTTTTGCATACATTTCCTGGCAATGGAAATCATCAATTGGACGATTTTGTCAATTAATATTAAGGATTCTGAGCTTTGATAAATTAATCAGCAAGATTACAGTTATGGCTGTCAAACATGGGAAACGGGCACGAAACAAAGGTGTTCCGTTTCTGTTTCGTTTCAGTAACGAACAAAGTACTCTTTCGCTTCTGTATTTTTTTTGTCGGTAAACGAAATAGTTTTCTGTTCCTCTTCTTCATTCTCCCTTGAAATCAGTCCATTTTTCTGTTCTGTTACATTCTGTTTCGGTAAAGTTGACAAAATCTCGTTTCGTTTCCGTTCCATTTCTGAAAACGAAACAATTTTCTCTTCCATTTATGTTTTGTTTTGGACGGAACGAAACGAAACGAAAACGTGCAAAACGGCAGTATATTGACAGCCCTTAATCAGTGAAAGAATAGAAGTTCAATTTTACATAACGAATCATCATTACAACTGAGTGACAATAAGTCAATAAATAAGAGAAATCCTGGCCCTCAAAAAAAAAAAAGAGAAATCCGAGAGATAACGATCATTGTTACACGCATATAAGGAAAAAAGAAAGGAAATGACGCAATTTCCAAAGAACTTGGGGCGGTTCAGAAAAGTTGACTTCTTACACCAACAAAAGCACAAGCAACATTGTATTTGTAACATGTAAATGAGATTCGAGATAAAAACCGAGCAAAACCTAACCTCCTAAGTGTGTTAGGATGCAACGGAATAAGCCGGGAATAGGGAATAGGAATAAGAAATTTCGGTTTGCGTATTTATCCTTATTCCTTATTCTTATACCATGGTTTTGTTAGTATAGGAATAAGGGTCATTATTCTTTATTCTTGTGTTGTTTGGGTTGCACAAGAATAAAAATAAGCACGCAAATCGAAATTTCTTATTCCTATTCCCTATTCCCTACCCATCCAAACACACCCATTAATGAATAAATGAACATCTGTCCAAAGAATACATTCAAAAGATAATATATAATAGAACTATAGAAGAAACATCGGGCCAGATTGAAACATAATAAGCAGGTCATAGCAATTTAAGAATGGCTGGCCTACAAACAAGGCAATGACAGAAGGACAAACCAACTAAACCAATTTAAGGGATGGTATGCACTGTAGAGATGCTATTCTAATTTTGGGTATAAGGCTACTGATTGACAAGGTACTGGTACTGCACAAAATTACTGGTACTACTGTTATACAAGAATTTATGAAAAATTGAACAAGATATTTTTTTTTTTTTTTTTTATACCGAGGGTTGATAGTTGTAATTACACTGTTTGTTGTAGTAAGGTCCTATGATGTAAGTAAGGGTATTATGCTACAACATTTTCAGTTTCAGGCTGTTGACCCAACCTGGTTTGTTGTAGTGAGGAATTATAAAGAACGACCGTTTTTCATCCCATCTGAGTCCCTTTCAGGCTTTCACTTGAGCAAAATAATTTCCGACGTAATATTAATTTGAGAGAAAAATATAAGGAAAAAATAAAATAATGTAACGAATCTGAAAATCAGTATCGTCATAAGAGTTGCTCAGCACCGTATATTCTCATTAAACTGTACCACTATACAAGTCCACAGTGGCATGCACCACCTGGTACCAACAAAAAGTTCCAATCATTTTGATCCTTATCTGATGAAGTTCTACTAAAAAAAAAAAGATTGAATCAATGTCCAATATAAAAATTAAGAAAAAACAAGTAAAATTACCATTCCTTGTCTTCTGTCTCTGGCTCTCTGGTCCTCAGACGTGATCTTACCAACACAAGGACGGTTGTGTTGTTCATAAACTTAAAAATCAAATTCTTTATAACATTTGTAAGGACAGTTATAAGACAATTTTAATTATCTTTATCATTACATGTTCTCCGGTTTTTTTTATTGAATTTATTGAGTTACTTGATTTTCGTCAATGATACCATGAGTACAGATTTGAACTAGTTAAATTTAGATGGATTATAATTGTTGGATTAACTACAAAATAATCAATGTTATGTGCTCTAGAAGATTCACGTATCCTCAAGACATGATAACTTATTGTTATCTAATGAATAATTGGGCCTAGCAAGATCGGCACCAGAGTGTTTGAGAATTAAAGGTCAGAATTATCGAGAAACAGAGGGCCAGAGGGGTCGCTAGAAGGAGGGTAATTACGTAATTTTTCATTTCTTGAATTTACATTATCATTAAAATATTCAATAAGAATAAATGTACTAAATTAACATGATTAGAAGGCTACATATCTCATTATAAAGATTAGAGGGGTATATTTTCAATTAGAGAAGATTAGAGGGGTATACACCTAATTTCCAATAAAATATAATCAACTTAATTTTGAAGCGCAGGTACAGTAATCAACTTGAAAAAAAAAATGTGCTGTTCTCATCTATATAGACATATAGTAGCTCATCTCAAAGTATCTAACACAAAAACCATTCAAAAGTCTAGAAAGCAAAAGAAACAAGAAAGAAAGAAAATGTCTATGTCTATCATCTTCTTCCTGCTCCTCTCATCTTGCACCTCCTCTGTGTTATCCGCTGATGTAAATGACGGATTGGTGCTCCTCAAAATCAAGGAGCAGCTCGGTAACCCCCAAGAGCTCAGTAACTTGGCCGAAGTCTATCAGCACTGCGGTGGAACGACATTTAATTTTCATGGCGAAATACAATGCGACAACAACGGTCGTATACACTATCTTACCCTTCTAAGCATCACTGCATCTGCCCCCTTTCCGGAAGCCATTTGTGACTTGACCGAACTAGAAGGACTTTCTTTACTCTCCCTTTATAATCTTTATGGTCCGATTCCTTCTTGCATTAGCCAACTTTCCAATCTTAATTTATTGGATATAGAACGTACAGGCCTCTCTGGTTCTCTTCCAGAGTCTCTC
Organism: Rhynchospora pubera; assembly: GCA_028095005.1. Classification (NCBI taxonomy): domain Eukaryota; kingdom Viridiplantae; phylum Streptophyta; class Magnoliopsida; order Poales; family Cyperaceae; genus Rhynchospora; species Rhynchospora pubera. Next base: position 183,239,081 of record CM051461.1, read on the forward strand.
TTTCTCAACCATCAAAAACTCAAATACCTCATTTTAACATCAAATGCCTTCTCAGGTTCAATTCCCACATCTCTATCAACCATACCCACCTTAAGTGACCTGGATCTTTCAAACAACTCCCTAACAGGTACTATACCACCGGATCTTGTGCATGGTCAGGATGCAGCAATTTCCCTTAACGACAACAGGTTGACTGGTGAAATACCGAAGTGTTACCAATGGTTACCTCTTCACGGGATCTCTGTCCGTAACAACGAGCTCACTGGAGATCCTTCTTTTTTATTCAATAAAGAAAACATCATTGGGATTGATTTATCTCATAATGACTTTGAGTTTGATTTGAGTAATGTTGAAATCTCGAAATCCCTAAGAAGCCTGTACCTAGGTTTCAACAAAATCTATGGGAACATACCGCAGTCAATTGCAAGTGCGCATGCTGATTATTTAATTGACCTCGATTTGAGAAACAACAACCTGTGTGGGGAGATACCACAAAGTCAGGTTGCCCCATGGCAGCCTTTTGAAGCTTCTATTTTCGCTGACAATAAATGCCTATGTGGGAGCCCACTGCCACCATGCCAAAACCCAGGGCCAGCGCCTTGATCACCTGCACCAGCAGCCGTTTGAAAATTTGAAACCTTAAGGATCTACGTCTACGGTTATGCATTTGATTTTTTTTTATTATTATTAGAGAAGTCATATATGATGCTTTATGATATCCCTTATTTTTATTTTGGGCTTTAGATGGCATGCTCCCATATTATGCTATTTTGATGTACCCAGAGTAGTGCAACTTCAGTGTTTTATAATATATATGCATTTAGTATAAATTGCGTGGATTTTTGCTTATTTGTCACATGTATTTACCAAATGGTGTTTTCTATTTTTTTTTAAAATCTTCAACGCTTTTAAAGAGGAAAACAAGAAAAAAAAAAAAGAAAAAACGAAAAGACAACAAACAAATTAAGAACAAAAGAAGAACATGAGAAATATATTCATGCTTGTTTCCAACTGCTTTTCTTTCAAGTGTTAAAAGATATAGAGGAGGAAACCGAGAATCGAAATATATTCATGCTTGTTTCCAACTGCTTTTCTTTCAAGTGTTAAAAGATATAGAGGAGGAAACCGAGAATCGAACCATGGTTCTCTAGGTAATAGCCATGCTCTCTTTCGACTGGACTATATGGGCCTTTGTGTTCAAGCTATGAATAAATTTATAAATTATGTCATCCGGTTTTTAAAACCGGTTCAACCGGTCGAACCAATTGAAACATCAAACCAATAGTTTTACCGGTTCGATGGCCGGTCTGGTTTTTAAAACATTGCTAACAACACAAACCTAATAATATTAAAACTAATGACACACATGATTGTGTTAAAAAATTCTTTAATTTTATATAGAATTAATATCTTAAACAAAATTCTCAATCAAAAAAATATTTTATAGATAAAATGCATATTAAATTTAAATGAATTTGAACTTTAATCAATCATCTATTATGATTATTAAGCAAAAACTATAATTATATATGATGATTTTTTCGTTGATACTTCTATATATGCTTTGATGCTTTACCGAATAACTAAATGCATATTAATTGTAGATCAAGGCCTAAGTTGTGAATTTTTGGATGGGTGAAGCAAATACAAGTGCAGGTGCAGCTGCCTAGTCGGAGCATGGTGGAAATGGGCTCCCACAAAGACGCGCATATCTCTACTACTTATAAAACATCCTTGGTAAGGTCAGTAAATTTTCACAAAAAAGAGTAAAAACAATTGTTAATATCATTATAAACCATTGATCAATATGATGTATGGTTTGGATTGCTATTTCTATAAAGAAGTCGACTCTATACACAAACAAGTCAAGTCGTTGGATGGTATGCCTCTATGATTTCGCTTCTGAAACACGCGAGTTCGATCCCTGCTCTCTGTTCCCTTCTTCTCTCGAAACACCTTCGTTTTAATTTTTTTTTTCCACTTTTCTTTTCCTCCCATCTCTCTGTTCCCTTCACTGAAAAGGAAACACGTCCCCCCTCACCCTAGCGATATGAATCTTAGGGTTTTCAGATAATTCTCCACGATCTCTCTCCTTCTCTCTTTGTACCCCGCCGGCCCCTCAGACTCTAGTCTTCCATCCTCTCTCTCCGAACACCGGTCTGTCAGATCTCACCTCGCCTGCTCTCTCTCCGAACACCGGTCTGTCAGATCTCACCCCTTCGCTTCGCTTAGAAGGTGGCCTCGTTTCTTCTAATTCCATTTCTTCGCTCCAGGTATTTCTGTACAATGAGTTTAAAGTTTTCTTCTCTTTTTTTGTTGCTAGACAGTGTTTTGCTACAAATATAATAATAAAAAAAAGCAAGTGATGAGAAATGTAGACAGGGACTCAGTACTTCCCTCATGTTTTTTATTCCTATCCTTAATCCTTTCTCATTGATCTTTTGATTTTGCGAAGTATAAGTTTGCACTACCTGTTCTTTTTTTTTTTGCTGATTTTTTTAAATTTTTGCAAATTTCGCGGCCTAATGATGAATGAAAGGGTGTAAGAACGGAAATCTGAAATTTATGTTCTCTGTTGAAGCCTGAAAACTTGGTTCCTGCTGATGTATCATTTTCTTTTTATTTCTGAAATTGTAGTGCATGTTGTTTTAGTCAGCCAGGGTATTCTTTTGTCAACTTCGCACTCGTGTGCTAAATTGATTCCTGAAAGCATTTTATTTGATGAGCCTCGGTAAAGAAATTTGATTGATTGCAAAATAAAATAAAGTAAATGTCTTACTTATTCATGTCAAAAGTTAATCTCAGGTTGTAAGGTGAAGAAATGTGCACATCATTAATTATGTTCAAGTCATATATGTAAATGAAAAAGAAGGGGAGTAAAACTCCAGTATGATGATTCTATTGTTTGCAAGCTGAGCAATTTTATTTAGTTAACTAGCAAGTTGGTACATTCAGTAGCTTTGTATATCAACATGTGTTATTAACTTATTATGTAGGTCAATTGTGCATATTATCTTTACTTTTGCTGCACTATTCTCAAGTACTTTTGAATAAACAATCATTTTGAGATGTTTTTGTCTTGGTTTTCTCCAATTTGGTATTGGGTAAATATTTTATTTTGCTCTTTTTATGAATGCGTTTTTAGGTAGCAGTGTACTGTCAGAGGCAAACAGTGGGTCGAAGGAGAGAGAAAGAGAAGCCTCATTTGAATCTAATAGCCGTGTGTCTACTATTACTGATGAAAACCACGCTGCATCTCATAGAGGTGACGATTCTCCGTACAATAATCACCTGTTGTTTATGCATGGCCAGTTTTATCGGACAAGTTGGTATCTGAATGAATGGCACATAGTAAATTGGAATTTACGGCACATGAATGGCACTGACCGGAATCTCTTCCCGTACATACTGGCATTGGAAGTGATCGATATGATATGATCAAATTAAAAGGCCCATTTCTCAATTATCACTTTGTCTGTCTTGATCTGTGAGCTTAATTTGTTTTATTTATTTATTTTTTTGCTCTATAGATGGTAACAGTGAGAATGGATGGAAGATCCTTTTCAAGTGCTGCATTTTCTCATGTTGATTTTTCAACCCCCGATCTCGCGTCGTCAATTATGTTTGGCAGATTCCTCCGATTTGGCAGATTGGCTTCAGGTCATTAGGTTTTGGATGAGATCGGAATAGGTACGCATAGTCCATCCCTCTTATTAGAAATAGCCTTTTCAATTTTCAATGTTGTTTCCTTCCGTTGGTGGAATTGGGCTACGACAGTATGCCATGTTTTTCTTTGTGAAAACAAAGGATTATCTTCAATTTTAAAGGAGAATTTTTTATGTCAATTTAATTTGATTTGGTTCGTTGCTAATCCTTATTAGTTTATTCTTTCTGGCTTCTGAAAATTTTACATTTTTTATAAGCAAATTGAGGTGGCGCCTCGCACCTAGGGTTAGTGCATCTCATTTAAAATTTCACAGAAATTTCAATTTAACATAATGGGCCAGATTTCACATCTGTGCATTTTATGGTAATTATTTTTGTAAACTTGAATTTTAGTTTCAAAAAATCTAGGTAATCTTGATTGGAGGTTCAACAGGCATGATGTTTGAAACTCTAAATGTTGTGGGAGACGGACATAACTAAACATTTGATGTAATCATGGAACTGCTTATATTTTACTAGAATTTATTACACATTTTGTTAAGTTGAAGGTGCTAAGGAAATTAATTTATAAATTTTAGAAGGTGTTGGATGAAAACATTTGCCTCACATCCAACGCAAACTCGGATAGTGATGAAACTCCTCCTTCAGCAAGCAAATTCAGGGCAAAAATCGAGCAGCTTCGGAGGAGGTATGCAAGAGCTCCTAATTTTACTTTTCAGATGGTAATAGGCTTTCTTTAATAGAACCATTTGCCTTGGATGATATATTAACATATATTGTTAGTCCTTATCATGCGAGGTTGAGATTTTGGGTATGGTGTGAGCTCCGATTTGGAGTAGGATTAGAATCTTCTATTTGATTTGGTTATTTAGGCGCAGAATCTAAACAGAAGAGAATCAGGATTGGATTTTGGGCCCCTCTCCCGATTTCTTTTTTATTTTCTTATTTTTTTTATTCTATTTTTTTTTTGGTGTCAGGCCAAACAGTCATACAAGGCTATAGCTGAGGAAGTTCATTTCAAGTTGACTCAGAACAATGGCGATGAGGTAGAAAGCAGTTTATGGGGGTGTTCTGAGAGCACTAACATCTTATTGTAAGGTATTGATGTGTATGATTACCCTCTATTTTGTCTGTTGTTTGGGTGTATAATTGTGGATGCTTAAAGAATTAGATATCAGCAACTTTTGGATATTGTAGATCAATTCCTTATTACGATTTAGCTAATTTTATATGTCAATTTGGCAAGTAAATTGATTTGGTTGCATAGTAGTGGGATAGCTCTGTTGTAGGTTGATGAGCTTGAAGGTTTCATATACTGGCATAGCAATATTAATGGTAGGAAGCTTAGAAATTTCAAATTAGAAAGGAAGTGTAATGTCATAGCAACTTATTAGACATATGAGCTGCCTCCCTACAGCCCCCGAATTTGCAACATAGGTTCTTGATCGATGCCAATGTAATAGGTGGAGTTCATGTACTGGATGCAAATATAAAATGTGCATAAGACACTTGAAAGTCTTTTTTTTCATTCACCTTTTTTCATTTCCTTTCTGAGAAGAATGGAAAGTGTATTAGAATTTTGACACAGTCCCTGGTCAAATTTATGTAGGGATTATAAGAAAAATATGGAAACAGCATTCAAGCGCATTGCTGAAGCATTGTATCAAAAAGGGCTTCATTTAGCTTTAAATAGCGAGCTGTTTAATTGCACATTGACAAAGTGGAATTACGGCACCAACATTCCAATTGCGGAGACAGTTGAAGTAAAAGGCAGTGTCGTTGTTTCAGAAAACAAGCTAATTGTTGACCTACAATATCTACTGGTAAAATTCTCTAATGAGGTTGTTATTTCCTTACAAGTAAATAATACAATGTAATTTGTTAGCAGCCAAGTTAATTTGTTGCAGATATAGACCATGTTTGACAACTTTATTTGTTTATTCAAGAATTATTTTCAGATCAGAAACAAGGGCTCTGAACAATTTTTTTCGCCTACAGTACCCACAATATGGGTTTCATGCTCGAGCAACTTAGAAATTCTGAGCTATGGTATGGTCATAACAGTAAGATATTCTTCCATATTTACTTTCTCATTTACGCTTTAAACTCTGACAAATTTTGCCTTCAGGCTTCATTAAAAGTGCCTAAAATTGTCTTCCGTTTGTCCTTAATGTCTCTTCTCTTGATATTTAAACAATATATAATTGTACCTTTTCAAGAAGAATTACTTACTATTTAATATGAGTAGCTAGCATTGTACCATGAATGAGGATGAATGAGATTCATTAGACCTATTCTGAAAATTGACCTTTATTTTGAGTAACAGATCCAGTAATTACAACCGATCACCTCCAGCAAGCGAGTTCGGAACTCTTCCTCGGATTTAATTTGGTTATGGCTTTGATCTGACAGTGAGATATATTTTCAGGAATTTGCAAACGAACCCTCACATCAGCCCGGTTCTGTGGGACCCATGGAGCATTTGGGTGAGGGACAAAACAAGGTGCTCAGCTCGGAGCACAGTGTACATGAGCTGGATTAGAGAAACCATGCATGAGTTAAGGACCATCAACGGATTGAGTATATATATCAGTATTCGTTAATTTTTTTTTAACCGTATTTTATCTTTAAACCATTCAAATCGACTTTGTCCGCATCATATATACCTTTACCTGTTGAGAATTTCCACTAAGAATAATAGAATAACAGGAGAAATCGAATAATAACAATAACAATAACAATAATAATAATAATAATAATGATAATAATAATAATTTAGTAAAGAAAATTATATAATCTGGACTCATAACATCAAATATATGAAAACCCGTAAGATTTAAAAATAAAATTTTATTTTATTTTGACTGTTAATTTATAAACAGATTAAAACCCGTATAATTTGACGAATGAATTAAAACTTTAAAGAATTTTAAGAATTATAATACAAAATAATCTGAAAATACATGTCAGATATTTATAATTAGTAAAACTTCAAGCAAACAAATAAATAAAATTATCAAGAAATCAAATAGCAAATTCACTAAAATTCTAGAGGTTCAAATTTAATTTAAATCTGTAATTTTACTAATCAAATAAATAATTAGTCCGTTTTCTCTGTTCTGAGTCGTTCGATTTGAGTTTCAAAAATCTAGATTATTTTCAACCTTTGGATCTGTGCCGTTTTGGATATCCAATCAAATTCATGGAATTGATCAGATTCTGAATTTCATTTCATTTGGATTGGCGTCCACCGTCCTTCTTCTTTCTTCTTAAACTTTTTCCTCGAGTTGTCCGTCTCTCTCACTTGTACTCACCTCCTCCGAAACCTCTCTTTTTCACCTCAGCCGAGACTCTCCCCTCCTCTTTCTTTCCCACTCACTCACTACCGTAACCCCTCTCTCTCTCAATCCGCCGTGACCTCACCTTCTCTCTCGCTCAACCTCACCCCACCTCTCTCCGTAGCCTCACCCCTCCTCTCAGACTCGAACACCAACCCAAACCCCTCACTCGCCACTCTCAGCCGCGACCCCACCTCACTGCCCCTCTTCTCCCTTCCGCCATTTCCCCCTCCTCCACAGCCTCACTCATGGCCATCCACCAAGTCAAACCTTAACACCTTTTCCCACACCTCTCACACACTCAATTACTCCCTCTCTTTCTCGAGTTAGCCGGCATTGTCAAGACGGGTGGCAATGGGCAGTGGTTTGACGGCAAAGACGGTGGCAACCGACAACAGCGATTGAATCCCCTCCTCTTTCTTCTCTTACTCCTTCCTATTTCGAGTTGGTAATTCTCTCATCTCTTTCTCCTTTTGCTGTGTGTGTATGGAAACCGATTGGCTTTTGTTTGCCTTCAAATCCAAACTGTAAATTGCTTCAATTGATTGATTATTTGGTTGATGTGCTGTGAATGGAATTCAATTGACTTGACTATGTACTTGACTGAATTTGTTATTTGGAATTGAATTGTTAGCCTTGTTAATTGATCAATGAAAAGATGGAGTATTTTCTTGAACCGATTTGTCATATGTTGATTAATCCAATTGGATAATTATTTCACTTCCTTGCTTGTATGAATCTGATTTTGGTAAATACACGTGTATTAGGAAACATATGAATGATTAAGAATTACCAAGTATGTTTATATGCTAAAAGCTGTCATTTGATACAGGTTCAGCACTTTGGTACTTCTGTTTGGTAATTCCCTTTAGTATTTGTGTTTTGTGTGAATGGTATGATGTTTACAAGGTTCTAAATGGTCGGTACAAACTAGGTGCCAGTTAGATACCATCTTAATTACTTGCTGGTATCGTCTTTTAGTTCAAGGACCTAATTGTGAATTAAACTTGTGGTCAGGGATTTATTTGTTAACATATCTGAGATATAATAAAATGAACTCAATACTCTACTTAACTGAGAATTATAAAGAAGTTTAATTTAAGAATTTGCTAAGGGTTACTGAACCATTATTAAATTATAGTTACAAAGACTTTAATAGTACCGTTTCCATATAGATAAACTATTTAAGTAAATTGTTAAAATAAATGGACATTGTAGTTAATCGTATGCCCAATAAGCAATAGAAATGAAATGTTAAATATTGACAGTATTAAAGACAATACAAACACTTTGTAAAATGACATGATTAATATAGTAGATTTACAAATACATTTTTATATCAGAATAACAAGAAGCTATTCTTAGGTAAATGAAAATATATGACTTAAACCTGACTTATTAGATTAGAAATAAATTAACAGATTAATTTTCTAAAATAAGAATACAAATATCACATTCAAGCTAATTACATTAAATATAAATAAGTTTAGGTATTTATTGAGATAAAGTAATTAACATCTAAGTTAGCCATATGCTTAGCGTAATTGATAAAAATGTCATAATGACATCTTCTTTAAAGCAATAAAGATACTTTAAAATAATTCCAAGTTAATAAAAGTCTAACCTACCTTAATACAAGTATTATAAATAACTAAATTTAAACTGTATACTTTTATATGCACAACTATAATAACTAAACATGACATAAACATATCAGGTCTTGACGTTATATAATTATAAACATTATACATCTTATACACCTTTGACGCAATGTTCTTCTAAATGTCGTTATTGCATTTCTTAACTTAAAATAAATAATAATAAATAATTTACTATGTTTCTGACATAACCAGTTAGAGACATAACTAATGTAAGCTAACTATCTTTTTATTTAAAACAAGTGCATTATAAAAACTAAACAACCATAATGACTAAGTAAATATATTCATTAGATAATTTCATAAAACAAGTTAGTGGCAATAATAAATCATTCACACTTCTAAAAGAAAATTGATTAAGATATTAATTATAACTAGCTACAGCATCGCGCTTCGCGCGATGTAAGCAATCCTTATGTTTAATTTGAATACATTTTATTATTGTTCTTAATTTATTTCATTACATTTGTTTTTACACAGCAAGAATAATTACAATTTTGGAGGATCGAATCTATCTATCAAACACAAATGCACTATTATTAAGTTGGCTCATAGAAAGATTTGACTTGAATCGATCCAATGTTAGATCAAAGCGAAAGGTACATAGTACACTGATAGTCCAAGTTTGCAGGTGGCATGGCATGCTTCTATTAGCTTCGGAAAAAAAAAATTCACAGATCAGTCTTGCACTTAATTAATCCCTAAAGCAACAAAATTAATTATAAAATGGAAAGCAAGATAATAAATTCAGTATAATCAGGATTAATTAGTAAATAATTCTTTGAAAAAAAGAAGATAAAAAAATTTCTTGCTTGTTCGCAGACGCATGCTATATTTTCTTCAGAGAACTAATCGCAAGGCAAAGCAAGATCACAAAATCAGACTACAGTTCAGCAAATGAAAAGCCTTGAGTTGTACAATTTTGCTATTGTGGCCTTGTTGTTACCTAACGAAGTAGTCCATAGGGGGGAAAAAATGACAGCATGACACGCTGACACCATCTGTTATCAAATTTCAAAGTGCCAAAAAATAATTAACCACAGCTTGCGATATCATAAAAAGAAATTATGCCTTCACTAAACAGCTCAGTCATACAGACAACAATACTTTTTGAGCGAGCAAAGTAAATTTATGTAATTTCATAGAATCATTGAAATAAGCAAAGGTCTGTTTTATAAGCAATAATATACCTTTTTTATAAGCAATCATTCAAACACAAAGTGCAAACAAAAAGCCAATTTAACGACCGCCAATGCACCTTTCAATATACCTTTTAATATATTCTAATATGCATTCTTTTACAAAAATAAGAGAATAAAGAATAATGGTATCTTCTATTTTTTTTCCATTAGCATGATCTCGTTATGTTCACTATCCAAAATGACATTGGGTGAATATTCCAATTGGATTGAGATGAAATACTAACTAAATTTTTCAGTATAAATTACCTCATTTGAATAAGTAATTGTGATCACAAAATAAGACGTAAGTTCTATCTATAAAAAAACAACACTCGCAAATAAGTAATTATGATCAAAAGATCAAAAGAATTACTTGGAATTTGAGGCACTGTGTCGCTCCTGAATCGATGGCTACCATCGGCAGTTCCAGTCGCATGAAAAGACCAAGTTTTTCTACGGAAACAAACCAAAACAAAAAGCATGAATAGTCAACATATCTGTAATTAAGAAATGATATAAACCTGATTATACCAAACAAATAAGGCAACAGGTGATATATTCACCTTCTCAACAAATGCTTCTTTATACTCCACAATGAAAGGGTATCCTACTTTGGAAATTGGCTTTGTCTATTATATATATATATACATATATATATATATACATACATACATAAAAGAAAGTTTAGGTAATGGTACCAGGATACCAGCATATTAAGCAACCACATGATTAAGATTGCTATGCCAATAAATGAAAATAGAACAAAAGGTAAACACATTTTCCATTAATCGAATATCGGTGGCATACTATCACGTTAGACAGCAGAAATTCCAATCCATGAACCAATAAGTTTATATTGTAAGAAATAAAAATAATTAATTTACTGTTATGTCTGGAACTACATCAGCATTGAAGTAAGAAAAGAACTTGAGGTATTCCATGATGGATAAGGACACAACCAATAGCAAATCGGTTTTCACTTGCCTCTCCATATGCCACCTATCTATAGCTGCATTAAGATGATGATGATGATAACCACAATAGTAAAAATAATGGTACTTATCTTAAGAAATTATAGGGAAAGGGAAAAGGCAAAGGATTCTTACTCTTGAACTGTTCCGTCAGAATTTCCTTAAAACCAAGCAAAAAACCATTTCAAAATGAATCCATGACAAAAGCATAGGCTTTCTCTATAACATTTATTAATCTTTTTCGTATTAATAATGTCTTTAAATATTCCAGAACTGCATAACAGAATTTCCTCACATATTAATAATGCCTTTATTGGTTGACTCTACTTAATTCTATAGTTTACTACAGACGTGTAAAAGCAGTAAACAGAACAAATCTACTTACGAATTAAACCCAAAAAAAAAGTATGCACCATCTTCTAAAGAACCACACCATCTTCTAAAGAACCACAGCTGTCCATATATTTAGATCAAGTTATAAGACTACTATCCATATAAAACCTGAACTCGTTGAAGCCAAAAAAATCACTTGTTTGAACTCAGATGTGGTTCCTCCATTAGCGTCGCCATAGCCTTGTCCCTTGCTTGGTGGCTGAATTAATGCAGAAAAAAGGTTTAGTTAAAGCACTGACAGAGGCAATACTTATATTTTTACAAGCAAAATTTGTTTATGCAAAGCGAATAAAAAACATACTTCATTATGTTCATGTTCGTAGTGCTCAGATTTGAACCATTGTAAGATCAAAAGTCTTCAGAGATATTTTTGAAGGAAATTTCTAATACCTGAAATCGAAAGGAACTTAAAATTCGAGAAAAAAAATATTTCCAAGAAAATAGAATTTCACTTTGAAATAAAAATCCTTTGACATATGCATGAAGATAGACAAAAAAGGTAAAAGAAAAAAAATATAAAACTTCTAATCACCAACAACAGTCACTTGCAGCAGGCAACATGATTGGGTAGCACCATCTCTGATGAGAGAGACTTGGCTAATTGAAGAAATCCTTCTCAAGTCCATAAGCTCGATCCAATCAAACCAGCAAAAATAAAGGAAAACAGACAATTATTAGCAGGCTACGGAATCAAAATAAATACATGGTAAAATTAGCAAAGGAATCATTTTATTGCCCCTCTTATATAATAGGAAAAAAATCAAACACTTAATAAAGCTTGCATCAGTACTTGCTAAATATTTATAGCCAGTACCAGCTTACAAAGTGGTTCTTCCAAAAGTTCATGTATGAAATTACTGCACCTGCAATAGCATGACCAGAATCACAAATCATGATATTGGCAGGCCAACATTGGATGGATCTGGACTTTTGACATGCACCAAGATTAGCTCTGCCATTAATCCCAGTGCAAATTGACGGTCCAGATCCTCCGAATAGCGGGTCACTATTTAAGAGAATGATGAGAATATACATGAGCTAATCACATTTTTAACAAATTTTTTAAAATTTTGCAATGATAAGGACATGTAATGGAATCTCATGGTATAATAAGACGAACAAAACAGATCAGTCGTAATTCAAATTTTCCTTAAGAATCCTAGGATCCTTTAAATATATTATTTAAACCTTCAACTTTTATCAATGAATTAGCTAATCAGGACTCTTATAATAAGTTTTTTTTTGTTTTGTACTTTGTAGTAAAGAAGCTTGCTTTCATCTAAAAATTCTGTTTCAAAGTTTACATCCTATTGCTGAGATTTGTTATTTCAGGAGCAAATTAATTACCAAAATTCGTAAATTATTAGTGTATTTATTTTTGTGAGACGTTTAAGCCATCCGTAAAATAATTGGAAAAATCATAATGTTAGTTTAAATCGAAGCAATGGTATTAAGAAGGACACCTGATTGGAAAATGCTATTTAACGAAGCAGTACTAAACACTATATGCATTAAATAGAATCGAGCAAAGGAAACACCAGCTGAAGCAATGAAAATCGAAAAATATATAGCCGCCGAGGAGAATAGATCGGAAGTGCAAATGTAAAACCACCCTGCAAAGCATCAAAGAAAATCAAGCCAATATAGTACCACAATCAACATTTGCTAAACAAAATAGAGAAAGAAAAATGCAGATTTATATAAATATATAGATAAATTAAACAAAAGAGGACAACACTAAGCAACAACTGAAGCAATAAACATGAAAGAGGGAAAAAAAATCAGACCGAAAAAGAAGCAAAGCGACCAATCTACTAATCCACAAAACTGATGCTGCAAGTTGAGACGAATATATAGGCTGAAATACAGGAGGTTAAATACATATAATTGCTCGGCAGAAAACTTAAAGGATAATGGCAAGAGCAAATTGATCACAGGAGCTGAACTTTTGTCCTGAATAGGCGTGGATCGGTACTTAATTACAGGAGCAAATTGATTACAGAACTGAACTCATCACTACTCAAAAGAAATTGATTACAGGAGCTAAAAAAAATTAGGAGATGAATATATAAGCCGAAACACGGCTATAAATAAAATATTAAAGGATCACAGTAGTCATATACCAGCTTAGGAGAAATGAAGAAAAAGGCTTGATCGGCAGCCGTCGTCCATCCAGAACAACCCTTCACCTTCTGCCTTCGCCGACCGCTTCATTTTCTTTCTTTGTAAGATGCGACAGGGGAGAAAGAAACAACTGCTCAATGTAGCAGCATTTTTTTTTTGCTGATCCCAAACAACTTCCCACTCTCATTGCTGTATAGAAGAACACAAAACCAGCACTATTTTTTTATTCAGCCAAAACAAACTTTGAGCTCCAGTGTTGTACAAGAAAGAAAAACCATAGCAAGCATCTTGTAATAAGAATGAAAACCAAACTAGAAAGCAAAAGAAATCATACAGTGTGAAATGTAGCCGTCCAACCAAGAGAGCATCTGTGCAAAGAAAAAGCAAACCTGAGCATCGATCTCATACTTTTTTAATTCAAAACTAATAGGTAAGAACTATCATTAAAAAATTCATTTTCCTGTTCCAAAAATTTCACTTGTTTCTTATAAATATGCACAAATACAATAAAAAATACAGACCAATCCACAAACTGACAGGCAATAACTACGTTGAAAAGGAAACGACAATTATTGATATCAAGCTCACCTAAACAGACCTCTTCAAGCTCACAATTTTGACCCGAGCATTTCACAAAACCCATGAAGAAACTAAAATGCACAGCAAAAAAATGTAAAAATGCTTTAGTACCTTGGTTTTGCATTATTCACCATTTTTATAGCCACCTTAATGAACTAACCTTGGCATTCGTCACAATCTCAGCCTCATTCAGAGCTCCTCCAATAGACCAAAACACAAAGCAGCGGGACCTACATTTTCTTTCATCTTATTAAAAAGTTGCAAATGGTTGCATTATTCACCATTTTAAATTAAATAAAAAATGACCTTCTATATGGTCCGTGATAGAAAACGATAAATAACAATGTTAACCTGATTTGCCTTGTCCGTGACAGCTGAATTTGAGCAAAAAGTAATTGATGCAGATCAATCAGATCTGCAAAAGTATCGTTGCAGTAAGGCCAATAGAGCATACGAAGGTAATAAAATGAAAAAACAGACGTAAAAAAAATTCTACAAAACCTAAATAATTTTAAAAGCCAATTTATCCTCTAAATCAACTGAAACAGACATAATAGCGAAGAGAAATACAAACCCTTCATATGTCTACACTTGATCAGGCGATTTTCTTCCCTTCTGCCTCTCTTCGTGGCTCACTTCGCAAACCCTAGATTTCATCGAAGATTGAAGAGAGAGGAACAGTCTAGGAGAAATTTTGTGCGGCGAGAGAAACCCTAGATCCATCGAAGAGAGAGGGACAGTCTGGGGAGGAAGCTCCGCGAAAGCGAGAGAAAAGGCATCAGCGCTAGCGGAGACGAAGGGTCCAGATTCATTTTTGAACAGTACCACAACCGTTGCGATTTGAGCTCTTTCTACAGTGAAATGAAGGATTGAAATTGAAGTATTTATTATTACACTTGAAATTACTTTTTAATTTAAAAAGATAAAAATATCAATCCACTTTATTAACTAAAAATCTTTTAAATAAAATTAGTTATAAAGTTAATAAAAGAATGTCATACTTGAGCAAAACACTATTAGAAATATTACTAAGCTAAAATACTTTATAATATAACATAACTCTAAAATGGACTGTAACAACTCATGTAAAACGTTTTTCTTCACACCCACCTATTAAATATAACTCTGCCAAATTTTATAAAGTATTTTTCTAAATATAATAATATATTTTAAAACAGAATTCCATTAAGAAAATCTTAAATTCTACTCACTAATAAATTAAATCTAAATCCAATTGAGAAATGATTATAGATTGTTAAATGAGCAAATTATAACTTCGAATCCACTAAATAATGTTAACACTTATAAAATGATTTTCTATTCATAAACGAATGATAATATACTTTTATACAATTGTTAGTAACATGAAAATTACTAAAATTACATATACTTTTCTAAAAGCAATAAATATATTTTCTAAAAGCAATAAATATAAGATTAGACATTTGTTATGAGATAAAAGTAATAACTTCACTATGAGTTTACACATTATATGCACTTTGTAAATATTCTTGAAACAATTTAAATATTACAGAATAAAAACAAGTATATAACAAATATATTTTAGCAATAATGCATGTCAAAATATTCTTACAAAATTAGTGTATTAAATGTCTAAATACACATAGAATTAAAGCACTTATTTACTCCAAATAAATACTCTCTAAGTCACCTACACAATTAATATAATTTCTAGATACAAACTAATAGTGATATGATTTCAACATGCAGACTAAGTTATCTTCACATTATATTCTTTTTAAATAAAATTCTGTTAAAATAATTCTAAAAATAACAACGGTGATCTAACTTAATAAATATCTCTTCACACTAGTTTCAGATAAAACTCTGTTGAAATCTTATAAAATATATAAGTAAATTTAATGATATATTTTGAAATATAATCCCTTTTAAAATTAACTAAGTATTGTTTAGAACACATAACCAGCACTTGATTTTAATTATGGGATAATTGGGTAGATCGTTAGTCTAATTCGTAGCCTTTCTGATCGTCAGGTAATCAGTCAGACCACTCCGGTGTATTTGACCAATTGCTGATCCAAGTAATTTGTGCAAGGCGTTGGTGAGGACTTCGCCATTGCTTTACTATTACAGCTGTCTCTATGCCCGACTTTACAGGTGTGTGGAAGCTTTAGGTTTTCTTTAAACTTTAGATTAAGAATTAGATCAGTAACTTTATGTGTGCATAACATGTCATTAACATTAAGTAAACAGTTAAGAGCATTATAGTAATCAAAAGATTAGTTGCACTTATAGGTTATGCATCTATACTAATAAAGTGATTAATGAACTTAAAAGTGCTTAAATCAACACTTGCATCTGGTGTGGACCAGGATAGTGAGACCGAGTGAACTAGGAACGCTTTGCTTGCGGTCAGGAGCTGCACCCAAGCTGAATGCCGGTCAGTTCATGACGATTCTGATCACGAGCAACACGTCTCCGACGATCACTCTGCAGACCGACTTCTAGGCGGTTCTGCGGTCACTTGATAGTTATTTGTTATTAGTATAATCCCTTGATTTGTGCTATTAGTATATTCCTTTGGCTTGACATTGAACTAAGAGCTGAGTGTGCCATTATATCAGACTACCTCTCGATCCCCATGAGTCAGTTGGCCGGTACCGTGTTTTACTGCCCACTTCTTTAGCGGGAATGTGGGAATAGGGGCAGACTTGAGTTATCGAGCAGAGCTGAGTTAGGTAGATCTGTAGGTACGGTTCATGTCATTTATATTAGGATTTGTGAGATGGATTCTGGATTTTACATTATTTGTGATTTGACTATTGAGTGCGGGTGCTTCACTCTCGTATTTAAATATGAATTTCGTATCTTATTATATTAATATTATTTTCGGCTTCTCCAGATATTTTTCTAATTTTATTTTGGCATGTCACTACTTGTAGATTAGTGTCATCTTTAAATTAAACTCACACTTAGATTTTAAAGATAGGATTTAAAATGTTCAACTTAAGAATGGTTTAGTTCTACCTTTAGTTTAACCAGAACCTCTAGCTTGCCCTGTTATTGCACTGAGTATTCGCGTACTCAGCCCACATTTTATTTGTGGAGCAGGTTTAGGTCTGACTGAAGATGATTTGAAGTTAAAGGTCGCTTACCGCTGCTGGATGATGCCATTTGATATCTGGTTGTTTCAGATGTCGATCTGATGTGTACTTTTATTTTGTTATTGTTTTATGGCATTATTTTGTGATATTTGTATCTGTGACACTGTTTTATAGCCTTACGTGTGCGCAGCAGATTGTGCATACGTGGCGGGGCTGTCCTCCCCACATTACGGCTTGGTTTGGGGTGTGACAAAATAAGTATATTAATAAAGTGCAATATTGAATAATTCAATAGATATAGAAAAATCATATAATTTCTTCTCATGTTAATTGTCACAGAAAAAAAAAATTATATATATAACCAATTTCTATTTATACATTATCATATGATTAAATCACATAATTTCTTTCGTACGTGTAAATGGAAAGAGGCTAAGAATTAGAATAAAATTCAACAATTTAATTGACTAATTGTACGTCAGTGATTGTATCTTTATAATTATGATAGATATTGAAACTAATAGCTATATATATAAAAAAAATTAATTACCCGTTACTTAATGAGTACAAAATAATTTTTATCCATACTGTTATATGTTAAATTAATAAAAAACTTTTCTTTACCATACTCGGTAACTAAAAGAAAATAGAAGCTTAATTACTCACAGGCGGATCCAATGTATTGGGTGTCGTGGCAGGTGTCCAGGGTAAAAAAATGAAGGGAAAATTGGATATAACCCCTTCTAATCTTCAAAACCGGATATAACTCCCTCTAATCTGCTTAATTTTGGATATAAACCCTTTTGCTGAACATCAATCATATTTTAAATGTAAGAAACGTTTTTTAATAAATTTGGACGGAAATGTCCTTGCTTGTCTGTTATGCTATTGAAGAGTGAATAGCTCACCAAGGCAAATTCATATTATCGATAAAAGACGATTTAACATATGTATTTCAAGAGACACTGAGGTATACAAACTTCACTAGCATTTAGCCTCTAGAAGACTCCACAATATCTTGAAAAGGAAAGGAAATAAAACCTATTTCCCATCCAAAAGCAAGTTCGAAAGGAAATACTACCTTTAATCAAGTCCTCGACAAGAGACATGGCTAACTGAGAAATCCCCAACCAAAACATCATAAGCTAAATTAAGTTCGAAATTAAGTTTCAAGTTGAACCACTGTAAATATACCAGAGTCCATGAACAAATCAATTACTCCGTATCTTAATATCTTATAGTTGTTCAAACTTATTTTCTGAGTGGCATTTAAACAACCTTGCAACAGAATGATCGGGCAACCAGAACATAACCTGTATGTCTATGGGCAAGGGTGCAAACTCTACAGTTCCTCTAGCATAGAAACCACCAATGCATTTTTAATTTCAATCATATTTAAACAACATTTTTTTTTTCTGAGGTCAGCGCTAATAGGGACCATCAAACATGAGGAAAAGGTAAAGAAAAGTTAAAACAGTGGAATTGAAAAATGGGAAAGTCTAAGAAAAAATATCTAGTTAATTACTCCAAGTTAGAAAAACCCAGTCGATCACGCCTTGATGTTTTGAACAAAATGAGATAGATAGATAGATAGATATGAGGGATTAGAAACAGGTAGAGGTAAGGGCATTTCTATCCAAATAATAGAAAACGTTTTTTTTATATTTAAAATATGATTGAAATTAAACAAAAGGGTTTATGTCCCAATTTAAGAAGATTAGAGGGGGTTATATCCGGTTTTGAAGATTAAAGAGGGTTATATCCGGTTGGTGAAGATTAGAGGGGGTTATATCCAATTTTTCGAAAAATGAAAAACTAAGGACCAGATATATATATATACTTCTATCCAGTGTGGCAGTGCCTGGGTTAAAAAAAGGGACAAGATAGTGCCCGGAACCTAGATAGATGTGTCTGTGCGTTTATGCCTCTGTTTTGGGCTTTGGGCCTTGAGAATTTTTACAGAGAACGAAAGCTTTTGTGATAGGTTAAGATTAGGTTAAACTATTTCTCGCTGACTCGTTTGAGAAGCCGAATGGGAGATGATTTTTTGAATGATAATTTGGTTACTTACATAAAAAAAGATGTATTTAAAAAGATTCTAAGGGAAATAATTATGCAAAGATTTCAAACTATGAAGTCGTGCAATGAACTGTTACTTGCATTAGAAAATTAGAATTATATTTTTTTTGTTGTTTTTTTGGTGATTGATAGAGAAGTAAAGATCATGAAAAAGTGATTCAGTTTAATGAAAAAATGATGTATTTTGTAATATTCTAATTATATATATTTAGAATGACTTTTTTTGTTAAAATTATTATTTATTTTATTTTAATTTTTTTAATTTATTATATTATAATTGTACCTAGGTTACTCGGACTTGTTTTATCAAATACGGTACGGATCCTGTAAACAGACAAAAGAATTCAATTGATAGCCCTTTGAGTATGGCTTTCAGAATCTTTGCATTTACTGTGTGATTAGTGAAATGGTACAATCAATTTAATTAATGAGTATAATTTCACCTTCTAAAATATGCTTTTAGTAGAAATGTAGAATACTAGAATCCATGTAGAACCGTTAAAGGAAAAACAAAAAAGCATAATTACTGAATTTGATTTGAATCATTTATATTATATATATATATTGTTGATTAGATTATAGAACTTTTTTATATTTAACTATAAGGAATCATATTACTTCAAAATGCATTCTCTAAATGTGAGATATTCAATTTTTTTTTTACTTATGTACGATACATAAACAGTAAATTTAGGACATATATTCCAAGATTTAACGAGTCGGATAAATAATAAATAACTAATGATGGACAGAAAAAAATAATAATAATAAAATAAGAAGAAGCTGCTTTCGTGTTGTCTCTTCTTCTTTTTTTCCTTTTTTTCTTTTCATAATTCACTAGGTACAAATCAAGATGAGAAGCTCCCAGTCAAAAGTTTTAATGTAATATTCACAAGCTTCATTAATAATTGTAGCTGTAGAAATTTCAGACGAGAATATTTATTCCTTTCATCTCAATCTCGAGTCCGAATTTCACAGTTCTTACAGCCCCGAAGAGGACGTGAGATATATATCACGGTCAATGTCAACTCTAAACTAGAAAAGGAAATTACCAAAATATGTCATTATTATGGGAGATCCAAGAAGAAAGATTAATTTACATAAAAAAGAACAAAGATTAATGGAGTTTAAACAATGACGTGTTCATACACGTACTTACCTAATAATTTACAATTCAAATTGTGGATCTCAAGGCTTACTCTCAACTAATTAAGAAAAATGAAATATATATTCCATATTGATGATATATCATTCATTTATGTGGCAATGTCATTCAAATGGAGAGCCTGTCAGTCGAACAAGATAAGAATATCATCCAAGAAATTATTTAATTCAGCACGACTCAATAGGCAGGGGCGGATTTACGGGAGGCGAGCATGTGCCACGAGCCCACGATTTAGAGAATTAAAAATTAACCTACTTGATTT
The DNA here is from genome assembly GCA_028095005.1 of Rhynchospora pubera. NCBI lineage: Eukaryota > Viridiplantae > Streptophyta > Magnoliopsida > Poales > Cyperaceae > Rhynchospora > Rhynchospora pubera. Next base: position 183,259,583 of record CM051461.1, read on the forward strand.
ATAAAATTTTGACCCTAAACCTACTTAATTTATAAAATTAACGGAACACCCTAAACCTCCACTAAATGCAAACTAAGATTTTCAGTAAGAGTAATAAGAAAATAAATAATAGCAATAAAAATTCAATGAAAAAATATATAATATAGATGAATAAATAACACTAAATAAATATAATAATAATGTGAAACATTAAAATATTTTAGTATATCTTAAACCAAGGACGGCAAAGATTTTTAATTAGGCTTTTATCTTTCGTACGCGTGAATGAAAAAATGCTAAAAATATTTTAAATAAATTCCAGCAATATAATTGGCCTAGCATGGTTGTCAACATGTCATATTTTTATAGTGTAATTGTATAGTTCTAATTATGATAGATATTGAGATTAATAACACTATATATATTGTAAAAAAAAATTTTGAAGAAACAAGCCCGTAGGCTATATATATTAATTGTAAAATTTACCGTTACATAACGGTACAAAATGGGTCTTAATTTATATATATAGACACGCACGCAAGCTGTTCTCGTCTATATAATAGCTCATGCTCAAATGTATCTAACAAAAAAAACCAATATCAAAATTCTAGAAAATAAAAGAAACAAGAAACAAAGAAAATGTCTATCATTTTCTTTCTGCTGCTCCTCTCATCTTGCACCTCCTCTGCGTTGTTTGTTGATGTAAATGACGGATTGGTGCTCCTTAAAATCAAGGAGCAGCTCGGTAACCCCCAAGAGCTCAGTAACTGGGTCGAAGGTTTTCATTTCTGTGGCACATATAGTAATGGCCAAGTAGAATGCACCAGCACCGGTCGTGTAAAACATCTCGACTTTCAAGACATAATGGCACCCGCCGCCCCCTTTCCAGAAGCTATTTGCGACTTGACCGAACTAGAAGCACTAACTATAGAGTTCCTTTATAATCTTTATGGTCCGATTCCTTCTTGCGTTAACCAACTTTCCAATCTTCATACATTTGCTATAGAACGTACGGGCCTCTCTGGTTCTCTTTCAGAGTCTCTCTTTATCAACCATCCAAAACTCGAATTCCTCATTTTATCATCAAATGCCTTCTCAGGTTTAATTCCCGCTTCTCTATCTACCATACCCATCTTAAAGCTCCTGGATCTTTCAAACAACTCCCTAAATGGTACTATACTGCCGGATCTTGTGCGTGGTCAGGATTCATCACTTCACCTTGATAACAACAGATTGACCGGCGAAATACCAAAGTGTTACCAGTGGGTGCCACTTGAGTCGTTCTCTGTCAGCAACAACAAACTCACTGGAGATCCTTCTTTTTTACTCAGTAAAGAGAACATCTTTGTGATCAATTTATCCAATAATGACTTTGAGTTTGATTTGAGTAATGTTGAAATCTCGGAAACAGTATCAGTCCTAGACCTAAGTTTCAACAAAATCTATGGGAAAATACCGCAGTCAATTGCAACGGCTGACCATTTCATTAGACTCGATTTTAGAAACAACGAGCTGTGTGGGGAGATACCACAAAGGAAGGTTGTCGCGTGGCAGCCTTATGAAGCTGCTAATTTCGCTGACAATAAATGTCTATGTGGTAGCCCGCTGCCACCGTGTTACAACCCTGGGCCAGCACCTTGATCTCCTGCACCACCAGCCGTTTATAAATTGGAAACCTTAAAGATCTACTTCTACGGTTATGCATTTGATATTTTCATTAGAGAAGTCATATATGATGCTTTAAAATTTCCCTTATTTTTATTTTTGGCTTTAGATGCCATGCTCCTTTGATGTACCGAGAGTAATGCAACTTTAATTATAAGTAAAATATATGCATCTATAGTATATATTGTGTAGATTTTGCTTATTTGTCACATGCATTTACCAAATGTGTTTTCTATTTTTTTTTATCTTCAACGCTTAAAACGGAAAACCTAAAAAAGAATGGAAAGACAACAAACAAATTAAGGACAAAAGAAGAACATGATAAATACATTCATGCTTATTTCTAACTGCTTTTCTTTCAAGTGTTTTGAGTTGTCGCGGGTGTGATCTTATGATTGTTGACATGCTAACGGCAGAAACCTAATAATATTATATCTAATGACATGCATGATTGTGTTAAAAAAATTCTTTAATTTTATATGGAATTAATATCTTAAAACAAAAATTCTCACTCTAAAAAATATTTTATAGATAAAACGCATATTAAATTTAAATGAATTTGAACTTTAATCAATCATCTATTGTGATTATTATGCAAAATCTATCATTATATATGATGATTTTTTCGTGGATTAGTCTATATATGCTTTGATGCTTAACGAACAATCAAATGCATCTTAGATATAAAATATATATTCGATGGCGCGTTAGCCATTCTCTATATATATATATATATATATATATATATATATATATATATATATATATATATATATATATATATATATATATATATATATATAAATTTCCGTAACCGCATTGGATTATTCCAAAAATAATTTTTTTACATTTTCTATAATTAAAAATACTTTTATCTTTTCATTAAATATATAAAAAATAGTTACATCAATCATTATTTAATCTAAAATTAAATATATTTGGAAATATAATTAGTTAGTTCATGCCCTAATCTATAATATCAATTAAAAACTGTGGTTTGTATTACCCCTCCTATGACATACGATCTAAGCCCTCTAATTTTTGTTGATTGATCGATCTGAATTTATGTTAGAAGTTTACCCTTCTTAATTATCCTTCTTAGAAGTTACTTTTGCAAGTTTTTTTTGGACATGAAATTTACGCAAAGTTTATATGACGACTTTCGATGGCAGAAATTACTAATTTTGAACTTACAAATTTTTATCAAGAAATTTTAGTAAATTTTTTATGGTAGATTTTTATATTTTACATCAAAAATTTTGACATGTTTGATGAAATAGATTGAATTATTCTCAATTTAAAAAATCATAGCGTAGCAAAATCGTGTCTAGTATTAAATGTAGATCAAGGCCTGAGGTGTTAAGTTGTATGGTGAAGCAAATACAAGTGCAGGTGCAGCTGCCAAGTCGGAGCATGGTGGAACTGGGCTCCCACAAAGACGCATATATTGTTGGCAAAAGATTCGACACCGAACAACGACATGTGACCCTCAAGATATGTTGTTTAACAGATCCTGTAATTACAACCGTTCACCTCTAGTAAGTGAGTTCGAAACGCTTCCCCGGCCGGATTTAATTTGGTTATGGCTACGGTCAGTGAGATTTTCAGGAATTTGCAAAAGAGCCCACGTACACATCAGCTCTGTTTTGTGCGACCCATGGAGCATTTGGTTGAGGGACAAAAATAAGGCGCTCAGCTCGGAGAACTGTGTACATGAGTTGGATTAGAGAAACCATGAGTTTAGGACCATCAACGGATAGAGTATTAATTTATCAGTATTCGTTAATTTCTATTTTAACGGTATTTTTATCTTTAACCATTCAAATTGACTTTGTCCGTACCATATATACCATAATATTATATACGCCTGTTGAGAATTTCCGCTAAGAATAATAGAATAACAGTAGAAATCGAATAGTAATAATAATTTAGTAAAGAAAATAATATAATCTGGATTCGTAATATACTTAGAACAATAAATAATTCAATAGATATAACAAAATTATATAATTTCTTCTCATGTTATTGTCACAGAAAAAATATATATATAACCAAATTCTAATTATACACTATCATATGACAAAATCACATAATTTCTTTCGTACGTGTAAATGAAAAGAGGCTAAGAATTAGAACAAAATAAACAAAATTCAACAATTTAATTGATTGATTGTATGTCGTGGTATCTTTCTAATTATGATGGGTATTGAGACATATAACTCTCTCTCTATTTATATATATAGAGAGAGAATGGATGAAATACACTCATATATGTGTACGGGATCGTTCCCGTACACATGAGTCTTTTTTAAAGATTCAATATTCAAACAGTCAATCCAAACCGTTCAAGTTGTTCTCAACATTGCAAAAACAACCCAGATAGACTAAATTTTATATTTTTTTATTTTTTCTATTTATTATGATATTTTCAAATTGGATGGCCTGAAATGCTTCAATTATAGCGTTTTATGAAAATATCATAATAAATAGAAAAAAAATCGGAAAAATGTAAAATTTGGTCTATTTAGATTTTTCAGTATGGAGAACAACTTGAACGGTTCGGATTGACCGTTTGAATTTTGGAGAAAAACAAGTCATGTATACGGAGACGATCCGTACACATCAGTGTTCTATATCTATTCTCTATATATATATATAATTTCCGTTAGTTAATGAGTAAAAAATAATTTTTATCCGTACTCATATATGATAAGTTAATGAAAATTTTTATTTACCCATGCTCTATAACTAAACGAAAATATAACCTTAATTACTCATACTCATTTTATCAAATAAGTTACGGATGTGTAAACGAACAAAAGTTTTCAATTGATAGCCCCTGAGTATGGCTTTCAGAATCTTTGCATTTAGTTGTGATTAGTGAAATGGTACAATCAATTTAATTAGTATTGTTTGACTTCAATGTCCTGGTGAGCATTAAATGAGTATTATTTCACCTTCTAAAATATGCTTTTAATAGAATTCATGTAGAACCGTTTAGGAAAATACAAAGCATACTTACTGAATTTGAATTGAAACAATTATATTATATATTCTTGATTAGATTAGAATTTTTTTATATATAACTATAAGAAACCGTATTACTTCAAAATGCATGCTCTAAATGTGAGTAATTTATTTATTGTATACTTATGTACGGACCATAAACAGTATATTAAGGACATATATTCCAAGATTTAACGAGTTGTATAAATAATATAGAACTAATTAATGATGGACAGAAAAAAAAAAAGCTGCTGTCGTGTTGTCTCTTCTTCTTTTTTCCTTTTTTTCATAAATTCACTAGGTATAAATCCAGATGAGAAGCTCCAAATCAAAAGTCTTAATGTAAAATTCAAGCTTCATTATTGTAGCTGTAGTAATTTCAGACGAGAATATTCCTTTCATCTCAATGACTCAATCTCGAGTCTGAATTTTACAGTTCTTACAGCCCGGGAGGGGACGTGAGATCTATATCATGGTCAATGTCAACTCTAAACTAGAAAAGGAAATCATCAAAATTTGTAATAATTTTTGTGGGAGATCCAAGAACAAAGATTAATGCAGTTTAAACGATGACAAGTTCATGTATACTTACCTAGCTAATAATTTACAATTCAAATTGTGGATCTCAAATCTTACTCTCAACTAATAATTAAGAAAAATGAAATATTCCATATTTATGATATATCATTTATTTATGTGGCAATGTCATTCAAATAGAGAGCCTGTCAGTCCAACAAGATAAGAATATAACCCAAGAAATTACTTAATTACGACTCCAAAAATTTTCAGTTATTTACGTAGGGTTATCAATAGGTAAGGTACGGTACGACAGATCGATAATGGATACAAAATAGTTCTTTTCCGTACCTTTATTCTATAATTTAAGGAAAAATTTTTTTTACTCATATCCGTACCCGAGAACTTAACGAAAAATCTTATTCATACTTGTCTTATCGAATACGATATGGATCAAATAAGAGGTGAGAGCACTGCACACCATATGCATTAATTGTGGTTCAAAAAACTTTGCTTTTAGGACAAAAGAAAGTGCAAAATGAAGATATTTCATCAATTATACATTTTCTATTTCTTTCATGTGAGAAATAAAAACCTTCACTCTTTAGGACTGTCAAGGGTTAGGATAGAGTACATGAGAGATATTTTCATATTTGTGTCTCTTAAAATTTTTTTTATCCGTGACTATATATATATATATGTTTATCGATAAAAAATTGTCCTCTATCCTTATCCATTTGATGCCTTTGGTGTCACCATAGGCGAGTTTACATTCATACAATGGGTGTCAATGTCACCCATTTTTTTCAAATATAATGTTATTAGAGATTAACATTTGTAGTTGTCAAATATATTTTTGTTATAAGTCTTATCTATTTGAACCCCATATTTATTTATGTAAATTTTCATTATTGAACCCCATATATAATATATTTTCTTTTCTATGGTAAAATATTGTGCTGCTATTTTTAGCTGACTGTGTGGGCCATATCAATTAAATAACGATCCAAGACACAAATTGTACAAATGACAAAATTAGCTAGGATAGAAACAATCTTATTTGAATTGTCTTTCCTAATCCCATCTTCGTTTCAGAATCCAAAACGACAAGAAAAAAAAAAAAGAAGGTTGCAAATCTTTACTACTTATAAAAGTACCAGTCTAAAGGTCTATCCAAATTTGAGTTCAAATGTGCAAACAATTGTTTACCTAATGCAATATAGACCATAGATTGATTATGATCTAATCAGATCAGTGGTGTGGATTGAATAACGAGTTAAAAGGTTTAACTTTCGCTGCTCTAGTTAAACTTTCGCAAGCGCCAACTTCAATTTGCGTAAAACCAGTGTTCGATTCTCAGTGACTTGTTTTGGTTTCATATAGACATGTTAACTTTCGCTGCTCTAGTTAAACTTTCGCAAGCGCCAACTTCAATTTGCGTAAAACCAGTGTTCGATTCTCGGTGACTTGTTTTGGTTTTTCATAAAATTTTTTCATTCGGCCCACAGTTCTTTAATCCTCCGCTTTATGTGGTTTTTCGTCTGTACCCTCCTCTCCGCTCTAGGATTTTCTCCAGCGATCAAATCTCCTCTCCGCTCTCGATATGGCAACATATCTTTGATCCTCAACAGATATTTCCATTATTTTATTTCTGTCGCATATCCATTCATCATAATCAGATCACCCAGATTGCCTTATCATAATCTCTCTTCCCACCTAAACCCAATCGATGAAAACCTAGATCGCAGCCGTATCCCTCCTCGATTCAAGCCGCCTTGATCCAGCACGACCTGAATTCAATGGGCCATACCACATCCTCACGACGACCTCGCTCCTCTCAGTGTTGCTCGGGAAACGATTTGCTCTCTCAGTATTACTCGCGTCAGCCCAGTCGCTCCCGTCGTCTGACTCCAACGCAACCGCCACATAGATCTCTCTCTCCTCCGGTGTCCTACCCACTAACACAGACATCTGCCTCCTCGCAATCACCACTTCGTTGTTGCATGTCTTTCTGCGGTAGATCCAAAATGAAGGTGAGTTCTCCCTTTTAGTCCCCTTCTATTTTGATGGATTTGAAACTGAAGCCGACACATTTTTTTTTCACATATCTGAAGCAGATATAGTTTCTTTTCTTGTGATCCATGGCTTGATGCACAGATATCAGCTGATTTCTTTCAACAAGGCAAGTTTTTGCTATTTTTTCTTCGTCTTTGGATCTGGTCCTTAAATTTTTGTTAATCTCTTGGATTAAATATCGAATAGTCTGCAATCCCCTAATTAAACTTCACTCTATCGATTGCATCTTTCCTTTGTTTTTTTTTTCTAATTTCTCACAGATTGAGCTTCCTCTCAAACAATTTCGAAATTTCATTTGGAGTTGAAGAGCTTCCTGAGAGAATCACATCAACCAGTTTAATTTACTGTAAGAAGTTCTACTTATTTTCTCATTAATTTATGTTGTATCCTAATAACGTTTTTGTGATTTATGTTATTTGTTTACAAAATAAATGCAGTATTAATTGGTCCATTTTTTTTTGGAAAACTTGATTATATAAATCCAAAGAAATAAAGCCTAGCCGAGCAGGTTTGGGATTATTGGATCTAATACACTGAAATATTAAATCCGACCTGTACAATCTTGTTCCCCTACACTGATGTCAAATTTATAGAAACTTATATTTATGTATTTGTGATTATTTTGGTATTTTACTTTATTGGTTTTTATTCTCTGCACAGAAAGTTAGAATCACACATAGTGCTTTGGGTTTTTGGATATATGTCACTTGTGTGGAACCGTCGATTTGATTTTGATGATTGAATAATTAGATTCATCAAGGATTACAGATGTGTACTTGATCTTGGTAAAGAGGAAGAAGAAAGAATTTGTTTCCTTGACAACAAACAAAATATTTTGTACAGCTTGCATTTTTGTAATGTGATGTGTAATATAAGCTGATTCCATGTTTTTCAGAAGGCACACAACATGGACCCCAAATAAGATGGTAGTGGTGTAAGTAGTTTAAGATCTATCTGTTAAATCAACTAAAAAAAGGTAAAAGTTTACTATGGTGCTAACTATGTAGTTATGCAATTTACTTAAAATATGTCAGATGTACTTTCAAAAGATTTTAGAGATACAGGTTCTCTATGCACTAGATTAACGGGTTTGAATAGCTAAGTGTCTATTTTTTTAATCTTTTAATTTTGGATATATAGGATGCCTATTCAGTCAATTCTGGAACTGACGACAATGAAGTAGCTAGCTAGGCGTTATACTGGTAACCTGAGTATGATTGCCATATGAAATGCCTATCATAGTAGCAGCGTTGGGATGCTAGGCATGGCAGGTCGAACATGGAAATTCCCATATGCAGCTAAGACTGTTATAAAACTTTTTTAGTAATCGTCTTTATGCATAAGTTTTGGAGGTTTTGTATGAATTACAGCTGATTTATAAGTGATGTATTGATAGTTTGTCATTTATGCTGCCCCTTTTTCTTGTTGATTATTTTCTATAAAAAGTAGCTCAGACTGTTCCTTTCATTAAGAATGAAACAAATTAAAACATCCTCAATGTAAAATATCAGAAAATGACTTGCTATGACTCAGATTACGGACTTATTAGGTCTCACTTTGAACAACATTTTTGAGTTAATAATATTGAGATACAAATTGGACATTGACAGATGTTGGAAGTCTGATTGTTCTATTTTCCTTTTACTGGTATCATGCCATTGCATGTCTGGTGATTTGTGCCTATCGATATCTTCAAATATTGCAAGTATGATTATTCTATTTTCCTTCCTTTTACTGGTATCGCATTAAGTGGCGTTGGTGTTACTCTGTTAGAATGTCTGGAATAAGATCTTTGTTAGACATAATTTTGATTTTTTTTTTTTGAAAGCGAATTAGAGAGAAATTGTAATCTATCAGTGGATTATTAATTTATATGGTTCTTTTATTGTTTTAAGTTGTTATGTACTTAATCATTAGATATATTTTATTTGATATGATTTAAGAAGCTACTCAATTATTATAACGTCATCTCAATGGTCATAGAAAAGTAGCATACGTGCTATTTTACCCTTTTTTTTAAATGGTTTTCGTGTTGTATCCTAATGATTTAAAACGTGCAAATGGACGATCAAATTTTGAATTTGCATGCCAAGTTATTATATTGAATTCGCATCGAACACATGATAATTGATTAAATTTGATGTTTAGCTTCACCTTTTGTTGCCTCAAATAAAATAAAATATGTGGCAGTTGAGATAAATCATATGCAACTTCAAAAGTCATTAAAGGACGACAACCTATTAATTCGTACGTTCCTATTAAATTAGAGCAATTTGATAATTTATTTTGATTGGTCAATAAAATCAGGAAAACATATATTTATAACTTGCCTTTAATTCGTAAGTTCATATAATTAAATTAGAGCAATTTGATATCCATGTCATTATAACTTGCTATATACACCAACATAATCTTTTTTATATATTTCTATATTCTATATCTTTATTGACAGGCGCGTATTGATAGCAACAAATCTTCATAAATTAATATTGATATAAGTTTGAAGAAGTATTCTTATCATTGTAATTAGGCAAAGAATCTCAAGAAATGGAAATCGCTCTCTGATTTCAAGAGCTATGATATGATCCGTAATAGAGCCATTTTCTATTTCTGCATGATGCGCATATTCCTTTCAATCACTAGTGCTATTTTTTATTTATGAATTTTTTTTAAGCAAAAACTATTTATGAAAAATTTTATCTTTATATATACTAGCAGCAGTGTCCGTTCAATGTGCGGGTTAACTTTAATATGTGAAAATATTACTTGGTGCAAATATTGTTAAGGTGTATTTCCATATCTCTAGAATACATGTGTTTCCAACATGTATTGTATAGCGGCTCAATTGAAATTGCAGACTAATTAAATAGCTGACATAGGTTGAGTGTTATAAAATATCCGTGCCATATAATATTTTCACATATTAAAGTTCGCCCGCACGTTGAGCGGGCACTGCTGCTAGTATAATAAAAGAAAGAGAACTGCTCTTCAGCAAAGTACTTTCCCAAGTCTAATTTTAATTCCATTTTCATATATTACGCATAGAAAATGAAAAAAAAATTTGTAGAAGCGACTAGCTCGGGGATTAAATCTTTTCTTTTGCGGCAGAAAAAAATTCTTCTAACTTCCGTAGGGTTTTCTCTTCTAATCATCTTTCGCAAGGGTAATTAGAAAAAGATGTTATTCTTCAAATTGGTCCTTTTATGTTTATCAACCCATTGTTTTTAGATTATAGGTACAATATATCAAAATTTTGGTTTGCAACACAAATTGTTGTTTGAAACACGTCCTAATTCTTCCTCTTCATCTCTTGACAATTTTTAAATTTATTTTCGTAGTTTTTTCATTTTGAAACTTCAAAATTATTTGAGTAATGAATGTACAATATAGTCTAACTTTATTTACATTAAGATAATTTAAATACTACATAAATTTAGTGAACCCATCACAAAAATTCCTAGACTCGCCACTGGGTGTCACTGAGGTTATCCTAATCTGAGGGTAAGTTTACTAACCCTCTAACTTCAGCACACTAAATAACACAGAATTAGTACAGGTTAGAGGTAAACTACTGGCACTACCCTGCTAAACCCAGCTCCTCGGTGAGTTAGCGTTATGTGCTCTCGTGATGACAGTAAAAAAAGAAGAAAAAGTTTTATTCCAAAATAAATTAAATTTTACTACCGAGCATAAGAAAATCAATTAACACCAGTAATTTCTCAAGAGAAAAGCTGGAGTCCAATATATTGGACGGATGAACTCCGTCCAATACGATCGTTTTCACATTTTTAAATTTCAAATAACCGATCCGAACCGTTCAATTTGTTCTCCTTATTGAAAACTTATAAGAAACCAATTTTTACATTTTTTCGAAATTTTTTACTATTTTTTTGGTATTTTAGAAAATCGTTGTTATTGGACGATCCATAATGTTTATATCATGAATTTTCAAAAATACTAAAAAAATAGTACAAAAATTCGAAAAAATGTAAAAATTGGTTTCTTGTAAGTTTTCAATATGGAGAACATATTGAACGGTTCGGATTGGTCATTTGAAATTTAAAAACATGAAAAGGATCGTATTGGACGGACCCATCCGTCCTATATATAGGACACTAGCAATTCTCATTTCTCAACCATGTGATATACTTTCTGAAAATGAATGAGTGAATTTGGCCGAAAGGAAAACAGTTAATCAACATAGCCGTTTTTTAAACTCTCCAAAATCTGTTAATTATTTTTTCCAAATATGCGATTGGACGTTTGAAGAAAAGTTAAAAATAAATATAAGAAATATTAATACAATAATTTTTTATATTTATTTTGAGTTTTCTTTTAATAATTATTATAATAATAACAATTATTATTATTAGACCAAGGTTAAAGTCCAATTTATGGGACAGAACAGGTCCACCCAACGTGATCGTTCCTAGATTTTGAATCTTAAACAATCGACTCAAACCATCTAATATAATCTTCACATTCAAATTTACTATGAAATCTAATTTTTAAGGTGTCTTTGAAAACCATTTTTTTAGTAAAGAAATTGTTGTCCATAAGTATGGCCTAGAGGGGTGAATAGACACAATTTCTAGTTCTATACCGGTTTGAACAATTTTGTGAAATTTAACTAATTGACAATTCACACAAGCAAGGAAGTAAAAAAAAGTAAATAAATGAGAATAAATGAAACACAAACTTGATTACGAAGTTCCGACCTGCTAGAAAATGATAGCATTAGTCGTATGTTCCCGGTAGTTTTGCAATCACAAAAAAGTGCATGTTCCGTTCCCGGTAGTTCAGATTATTCAGACCAAGGTTCTCTATGCGGACCAAATTTTATATTTTTTCAAAATTTTTAAGTATTTTTTTGAAATTTTACAAAATTGTTAATCTAATTAGTTCTGAACCGTTAAAAAACAGTTTTTAAAAATCCAAAAAAATACATAAAAATTTCAAAATAAATAAAAATTTGGTCTGCATGGATATTTCAATAGGAAGATCGTATTAGACGGTTTGGATTGATCATTTTTAACCAGATGTAGGAGTTTGTGAGCGCGACTCACTATAGTAAAACTATATATATATATATAGAGTTTTGCTATGGTGAGTTGCAACTCACCAAAGCGTCCGTGAGTCGCGCTCAAAATTCCGAAATTTAGTTCAAAATGACCGATCCAAACTGTCTAATACGATCTCCCTTTTGAAATCTCCATGCAGAACAAATTTAATATTTTTTCGAAATTTTAGAACATCATTAATCTAATTAGTTCTGAACCATTCAAAAACAACAGTTTTTAAAAATCTGAAATAAATACTTAATAATTTCAAAAAAAATATAAAAATTTGGTCTGCATGGATATTTCAATAGGGAGATCGTATTAGACGGTTGGATCGGTCATTTTGAACTAAATTTCGGAATGTTAAGCGCGACTCACGGACACTTTGGTGAGTTACAACTCACCATAGCAAAACTCTATATTATATATATATATATATATATATATATATATATATATATGTATGTATGTATATCTCTACTATATTAAAAGCACCAATGGAAGGATGTAACATCTCAGGAAACAACCTTGGTCTGAATAATCTGAACTATTCATTTCTTTTAATTTTAAATCTAAACCATTGATCGTAAAATAGTAGATTTGATAAGCGGATCAGATGGTATCTCCGCCGAAGCGGTATTTAAACCTTCATTTGATCGGAACACACAAAATAGGTTTCCCGACAAATGTTTAAAATTCGGAGTGTTTCTGAGTCCCTTCGCATCTTTACCCGTCACCCCTTCGCTTCATTTTATTTTGATATTCGAATGAAAAGAGGCGAGAGCGGCGGCGACTATCGAGAGAGAGCAAGAACGAGACGACTGACACTTGGTAGCCTCTACCAAGGTTTCTAAAAAAGAACGAGACGACTGATTGTGTACTCCAACCATTTCTACACCCTCGACACTCTCCCTCCTCTTCTCCTTAGCTGACTGCGCATCCCGTCTCTCCTCCCTCTGCAACCTCACTACCCTCATCACTATCAACGCTCGACAAACTCAAGTCGGCGACCTTGTAGAATTTAAATTTAGTAATTCTCTTTTCCTCTTTTAAATTTAAATTAAAGATTTTTTTTGCCTTTTTTTTATTTGATGTCTCAAATTTCTTAAACTAACCCAGATTTTCATTCATGTTGACAAGTAATCAATAATTCAAGTCTTCTCTTTAGATGTTTGAATATATTGTGCTACCAAATGACTCAAACTTTTTGATGGATACAGATGTAGATATGGTTTTCAATTTAGGAGTAAATTGGACACACATGATTACTAGGATCTTCATTTTTTTGGTATTTGGATGTCATATATGACTTTGTTTTAGTCACAGGTATGGTTTTCAAATATGTGAGTGCGGCTCTTTCTCTTCTTGATAGATCCTATTTAAACCAGCCACTGACGTGGACAATTACCAGTCTGCTTGTTGATTTCAGGTGATTTGAAGAAACGACGTCTCCAATGTAATTGAATCACTAAGCTAGGTATAAATTTCATCTTCTGTTCGAACTGAATTATTCTGTATTGATTGAAGAATTTCATTTTCATGTAGAGGTTATAGAGATTATTATCTTTTTTTTTTAAAACCAATTTGTTATATATATATAGAGAATGGCTAACGTGCCATCGATGGCACAGAGGGTCCCGTGCCATCAAGTCATTTTTCGAGATCCAAAATTCAAATGGTCAATCCAAACTGTTCAAGTTGTTCTCCATATTGAAATATCTTTGGAGACCAAATTTTATATTTTTTCGATTTTTTTTGCTATTTATTATGATATATTTAAAACATTATGATTAGAGTAATTCAGGCCCTCCAATTTGAAAATATCATAATAAATAGCAAAAAAAATTAAAAAAATGTAAAATTTGGTCTCCAAAGGTATTTGAATATTTTGATCAACTTGAACGGTTTGGATTGATCGTTTGACTTTTGAATTTCAAAAAACGAGTCGATAAATTGATGGCACGTGTCATCGATGGTGCGTTAGCCATTCTATATATATATACTAGCAGCAGTGCCCACCCAATGTGTGGGCGGACTTTAATACGTAAAATTATTTTTTGACATGGATATGTTGTCCATTTTCAATATTAAGGTCAATGTTGTTTTGATCAACGTTGAAGGTAGTAGCAATATTCAGATTAAACAATTAGAATCAATAAAAGTACACAAGTAAACAACTAAAAAATAATTCAATGAAAATAAATATGTTTCTCAATTAAAAATTTCATATAACAGTATATCATCTCAAACAAAAAAAAATACATTTTTTTTGGTAATGGTATCCTCTTTTTAAAGTTAGTTTGAATAAAGACATAATTTTATTTTATTTTTTTCCTCCCATCTAATTTTTGGTCGCTTCGGAGATTAAAAAAAATATTGGTATGTCAAGTATACTGATTTCTTCATTTATTTGTTGTATGTATGCAGTTATGTTTTTACAATTTTTAGAAATTTAAAAATATTTTAGTTAGATAGAGGCATATCGTGTTACGAAGACATTTAAAAATATTGGTACTGTTCTTAATATTAATTTTCAATTTCGACCAAAAATTAAGGCTTCAATTCTTCTGGGTTGATATTAGCACATGGATTCCACATTGATTTCCTTCCCGGTCTATTGGGTTTCTTTTATGATGCTGATGATGGGGCTATATTATAAGGTATATCATTAGTATAAGAATCTTCATCATGTGGGTATATTTTTCTGCTTGATGATTGATTTTAAGGGTAAAAATTGGCAAAGAATGAAGGGATGGATTTCAAGGATAATAAATAATTTAGAGAGATTGTAAATCGCATCCATCAGGGATGGATTTTCAAGCTTCGTAAATATTTATTAAATATTGTTGGATAAGTTATTTTTAGATACAATCATCATTTATTCATTAGATATTGTTGGATACAGGTTCTTCCAACTTCAAATCTTCGTACCATAACCAAACAACCAAATATTATATAACACGATAAACATGATTTTCTGTTGAATTTACTGAATTTGCATTTACCACAAGGTGTTCGTGCTTATTTGGTATCTAGTTCAGAAATAAATTTAATTTGTATTGTCCCTTAAGCTGGTCTTATTATATATATAATGCCAGTACATTTATTTTCCACTATTAGCATCAGTCTTTATTAAATATTATCCTTACTATATTGCATATCCTTACAAAAAATAATATAAAATGTACAATTAATTCGAGAACGACTTACCCAGTTGTTTGCACATGAACGCTCATCTCTATACAAGTTGAAAGTTTTGTCCTAGCCTGATATGATTTGAAGGATTCGTTAAGTTCTTTTGAACAAAATTAACTACTACCTATCACAGTAGTGCCATTCTTACGCCAAGATGAGGGAAAGGCAAGTCGAGGTGCTCCATTATCCTCAACACTGTGTCAAACTTTATGTAGCACCCCTGATTACAATGAAACCAATAATAAGTTCGGCATCACCAACACATCACATAATGTGGGGTTCTTCGCCAGCTGTTACCTGAAAAAAAGAACTGAGATTTTCAATTTTTACCCCAAAATAATACGAAGATACCACCACATAAGACATGGAGTTGCATGTCAATCTTATGGTAAGATAAAACTCTGGAAAAAATTAAGAAATCAAGAACTAATTCAACATAAATTAAGAAATCATACCATCATGCAACAATTGTCAATGATAACCTCTTCATATTCAATATCCGGGTACTTCTCAGCTACTTCTCTGCACACTGAACATGGTAAAAAACTAAATCGCATTTAGGATCTAAGGCACAAAACCAAGAACCAAATACAATTAAATTGGAAAACCTATGTTGGATAGCAACTTGTGACTATTCTTACAATTGATAGGACAAACTTACAGAAAACATATTCTGGCATTCAAAAAGGGCAAAAGCTAAGTTCTTATGAACTATGTAGAAACTTTTCACATATCCATGAATTATGTTTAATCTAATGGATTAAAGAAAATAAAGGTCAGCTAAAAAGATGAACCAAAAAGAATATGATACAAAAAGCTGTTAAAAACAATAAAGCTTGCATTTAAAAAATGAAAAATGAAGGACTGTGCAGAAAGCTTTCATAGAAATCCATACATAGTGTTTAATAAACTGATAGGACTAAACCCAAGTAATAATAAAAAAAATTTCAGAACCTGAATTGCCACTTTGGGTTCGTACTTCTTCCGGTCGATCTTTGCCGTCACAACTCAATCCTTCATTTCCTCTCTCTTCATACTTGTATTGGTTTTCTACAATTTCCTGAATCTTTTTTTCTAGACCCAGGTTTGGATGATTTTTAAAACAAAAGTAACAAAACTGTTAGCATTCTGTATCAAGTAGGAACTTAAATGTATTTAATAACAATTCAATGCAATGAGACGATGACTAACCTGCAATGTCTCTTAAACTTCCAAAAAATATTTAAAGGCACATTGAAATGGAGGAAAATAATATTAAATGAAGACCATGTGATTCCTATAAATAACGCCCAAAATTTTACAGCCATGGTCAATTTATCTTTAAAAAAAACAGCCAAAAAATTTAAACACAATTAATAACCAAATTAATATTATATTTTTAGAAAATTTGACCATCTCAACTTAGGTTGTCATATAGAAATACATTGCAGCCTCAATTGAAACGTATAATCCTAAAAATATTTGTAAATGATTTCACATTGCAGCATCAATTAAAACATATAATCCTAAAAATATTTGTAAATAAAAGATTAAAGAACTGTGCAAAAAATTTTCGTAGAAATCCATGAATTATGTTTAATCTAAGATATTAAAAAAAACAACGGGCAGCTAAAGAAATGAAGCAAAAAATTTTATAAATTACAGAAAGCTATTATACAACATATTAAATCTTGCATTTTGAAGATGAAAATTAAAGTAATGTGCATAAAGCTTTCGCACAAATCAAAGAGTTTCAGATACAGACAGTTTTTTAAATCCTACTTGCATGAATATAATCAACCCACCACATTTGTCTTAATCTAATTGCATGAAAATCAACCTATGTGCTGCAAATTTTGGTTCAATATACTCCATGACACACAAAAAAAAAAGGAAAAAAAATACAATAAGCACCTGGAACCCAATCTTATTACCTTGAGGGTAATAAGAAAAAAATGATTTGTCCAATAAAAAAGATCACGGTTCAGGTAACCCAGAAATACAATAAGCAATTGTTACATGACAACTCTTAAAAATAGAATTAAATGCTTTTGGCAACTAAAGAGAGATTCATATTTTGTAAAAGTAAATTACTCTCTTCATCAGTCTAGGCCATCATCAAAGCCACATCCAAAATACATAATTTTAAAAGCAAAAAGAGAGATTATCACCAAATGGCTGGCGAGAACAACTTTGGCGCCATGATCAATCAATTGCTTGGTCTTAGGCACTGATGCGTGGATCCAGGTGTCACCAGCTAGGGACTGGTTCTCATCGGAATCCATTAACATAAATCAAGACAAAGCACTGGAATCCAATCTTAAAATCTAGAAATTTCATACTTTTGACTTCAAAAGAATAAAATTAACTAAAAGACAAATTACAATAAGATTACGACAAATATCACCTTTCAATTTAAGCATAGCACGGCATTTGGATTTTTTATTTCTTTGTTGATTCTCAATTTGAATTGGCTAAAAGTAAAATAAATCACATATTAAGAAGAGAAAACACATAGTCGAAAGGGATAGTACCAGAGAAAACACATATTTCAATTTAAGCATAGCAGTCCGTGTACTTTGTCCACCATTTTTTCCTTGAATCAAATAAAATGTAGATAAAAGAAAATCTTAGAAATTGATTCACTCCAATAGATACTCATCTGGGAAAAAAAAAAGAAAGTTTAATCGATATCTTAAGACTCATCAGGAAATTAAAGGAGCGAAAAAGGTGTACCGCTGAAGAATTTGTAATCTAAGCACAATTAGTCTCATCTCGTCTTCTCAGGGCCGCTGAACTCCCAACCAAGGGTTCCAAACTCTGGATCCCGTAGCCATTCCTTTGACTCTTGCTCTCTCTCTTATTGTCGCGTCGTTCTAGAAGAAATTAGAAAGAAAGGAAAGATGAAATTGATAAAGTTTAATTAGGCAATCGAATGGTTACAGGGATGAAAACCACTAAAATCAACTTACAGGAAAACTCAATTCTTCGATGAACGGTGGTTGGAGTCGACATCGTAAGTGTTGTGCTTGTACGGCGCTAGAAAGAACCCCGCTCTCTCTCTCTCTCTCTCATTCTGGTAATGCAGCACAACAATAGATGGGAAAGAGGCGAAGGGTTGCGGAGAAACCAAATTTTGAAAATATGTCGGCTGTTGACGAAGAGATGTGAGGGGGTGGTCGGTGGCGGGTGGGGGCCTGGATAATAAATCAAGAAAGTAATCTGTCGGAAAAAATTACATGCCGCGAAGAATCGCACACCAAACGAAAGATTAATAACTCTTCGTTCGAAGACCTCATCTGAACCCTTTATCAATTAACGTTTCGATCGGTCAGCGGTGTAGATCGTTCAAATTTAATCATCGACGGTGCAGATCGTCCAGAATAAAGTTGTATTCTGAGATGTTACATCCTTCCATTAGTGTTTTTAATATAGTAGAGATATATTTTTACTCATAAACCAACATCCTAAATTAACAACTAATCTCAATCTTGCAATTAAGTTCTTCTCAGATCCACTTATCACCAATTGAGCTATGGTAGCAGTCTAGCAGAGAATTTGTCAGTTTCTAAAGAAATAGGAGACTGCTCACAGGGGATGCTAGCAGTGAAAATGAAAATTCAGCAAAAGAGGTTTTTTTATTATGCCACTTGATTATTTCAGCATGTTAGCAGTAATTTTGCTGCTACCTTTTGCATTGTTGGCTATTTATAAATTTTGGGTTTTATTTGAAATTTTGAACAATCAAAGGACAAAAAATGCAAGAGAAAAACAAAAAAGAAAAATAAATACTTACAACAAAACATTCGATATTAGTCAGGATAATACCTGCATTTTACTGACGATTTACCCTTGTACTTTTAGATGCAATGGACAATCACCAGCTATCAGCTGTCACATCTGCCATGGCGCATGTCATGCCAGATTACCTACCACCCCCACCCAAGTTGAGCTTGGCCAATCTATTGTATGATCAATTTTACCGTTTATCATCTCTAAGAATATTTATTGTTTTGGATTCTCTATTGAAATATTATTTTCATTGTACACAGGTTCAGGCTTGTGCAACATATCCGTTCTCTGACCCATATTTTACAGGGATGGTTGCCCCTTTTGGAGCTCATATTATGGTATGTCATTTCTTGTTTTAGTATTTAGGTTTAATGATCACATAACATTTAGATGTGTGGGCAATTTTAGAAAGACTGACCTGAGCAATTTACCAGTACCAATTTCACTTTTTCTGATATTCTTCTCCGTATTGAAAATAATCTCTATACATATCAAGTTGCCTTGTGCAGATTTATACATGAGCAGCCATGTGAGAAAACACCATCTTTCTCTCCTAAAACATTCTAAGAATCCTTGAAAGGGAAGAATATGGTTTGACTTTTCAGAATGATTGCTCCAGGACTGGCTTTTTTTGTAATTTGAGGATGTCTATTCTTTTGTTTAAACGTTGTTGAATTGAGGTAATTGTCAATATTAAAGTTTGAGACTTTGAGGTCTCTCAAAGCATCAACAGAAGATTAGTGTCAGACTGTCAATATGTTGAGGTCAATGTAAAATTGTAAACTCAATGGAAATTTCACTAATTGAACACTAATTTTTGATAAAACAGGAATTGCCCCTCTATAATAGGAGTGTTTAGTGGTTTGATGACTACCTTTATACTTGCTGGTTTGGAATTCTGAAGGTGAACTATTTTTCATGATGAATTTTTGTTATGTCATTTTTGGACATCACTATTGATTATTACAAATGAACTTATTGTTTTTATTTTTATCATCAGTAATCGTTTTAAGTTTTATTTATGTAAATGGGTGTTTTGGCTTTGCAGGCTGGAGCAGCCGGGTTGATATTTCAGGCTTCACTTTGAACAGTAGCCCCTTGTTGTTGGTCAGGGTCTATCTCTAGACAAGCATCTCTAATCATATTTCTTTCTTTCTTCAATTGTAAGAGTCTTTTGTTATGTATGGGTACATGGTACATGGTTGATTCACTAGGTACATGTAACCTTGTAACCTCCGAGGTTAAGGATTAGGCAGTAAAATAATATGGTTTAACGAGTTTACATCCTAATGAAACCTCAGAAATCTGCTAGAGCTCAATTTAGCTCAATTAAGTTTTTTGTGTACCTTTAACTCTGCAATCAAGCTATATTAGCCCTGGAATGTATAGTTCAATTTAACCAATCAAGCTCCGTAAACTAAACTCTCGCAGTTAAGGCTCAACTGCACCATTCATCCTGAATTATACTGCAACTGTGCAATTTAGTTTCAATTTTACTGTACATATATAATATGGATGGAAAGAAGAAAAAAAATAAAAAAGGATATATATATGCGTATCCATTATTTCATGTTCCCCTCAATATAAGACGAAAATGTTTCCCTTTTTTTTTTGAGGGGACGAAAATATTTCACTTGTTAATGGTAATATTTGCATGAGGATTTGAGGCTCAAGTTGATAGTGAATTCTGTCGAAAGAGATCATATCAGTTCCTTACTGTGCGCACCAAATTCAACTTGCCCCCTCTACATAGTAAGCATAAGCATCTATATAAAATGGGAAATACACATTTCTTAAAATTATTTTTTTTGATACTTTTCCTTTAAAAAACACAGCTACATAGTAAGCATAATCCTGGATATTTTTTTTTGTCAAAATATGCGTGAATATTCACAACCATATAAAATAAAATAAGATTAGACTGGATTTTGTACTGATATTTTTTACTTAAGATATTTTTTTAATTTATAACCATATAAAATAAAATGTGCCCATTTTCATCGAATTATTTTTTTGAGCTATTCATATGTATTACTTTTAATGATTCTATTTGTTAACTGGTGAATATTTCTGCTACTTTCAGCGCCGATCAAGATAGCGTTGACTTTAAATATTGAAAATGGATAATATTTTCATGTCAAATAATATTTTTATATATCAAAGTCCGCCCAAACATCGAATGGGCACTGCTACTAGTATTATATATATATATATATATATATATATATATATATATATAGAGAGAGAGAGAGAGAGAGAGAGGATTGCTAAAATGCTATGCATAGCACGGATGGCCTTCGTGCTACGGATTCGTTCTTGCATTTTATGTTTCAAACAACCGATCCAAACTGTTCATTATCTTCTTTATATTGAAATCTCATTACAAACGAAATTTTACATTTTTTTTAATTTTTTTACTATTTTTCTCAGATTTTTGAAAATACTTAATCTAATAAATTCTAGACCCTTCAATAACAGTGATTTTCAAAAATCTGAAAAAATAGCAAAAAAATTCAAAAAAATGTAAAATTTGGTTTGTAATGACATTTCAATATGTAGAAGATAATGAACGGTTTAGATCGGTTGTTTGAAGCATGAAATGCAAGAACGAATCCATAGCACGAAGGTCATCCGTGCTATGCATAGCATTTTAGCAATCCTCTATATATATATATATATATATATATATATATATTTAGAGAGAGAGAGAGAGAGAGAGAGAGAAGGAGATTGGCTAAAGTATACTCCAGCATGCGGATCAAACCCGTATGCTGGAGTTGTTTCTCAAAATCTAAAATTCAAACAATCGATCCAAACCGTTCAAGTTGTTCTCCATATAAAAATATCTTTCAAGGCCAAATTTTACATTTTTTCGAATTTCCTGCTATATATTATGCTATTTTTAAATTGAATGGTCAGAAATACTCTTTATAGTGTTTTTTGAGAATAGCATAATATATATCAAAAAAAATTGAAAAATGTAAATTTTGGTTTCCTAGGAGATTTCAATATGGAGAACAATTTGAACCGTTCGGATCCACGGTATGAATTTCAGATTTTGAGAAACGACTCCAGCATACGGACTACCTGTATGTTGGAGTATACTTTAGCCAATCTATATATATATATATATATATAGAGAGAGAGAGAGTTTTGCTATAGTGAGTCGTGACTCACAAGAGGGTCTGTAAGTCGGGCTCAAAACTCCTAAATCTTGATCAAAATAACCTATCCAAACCGTTCAGTAAGATCTCCCTATCGAAACCTCCGTACAGACCAAATTTTATATTTTTTTCAAAATTTTTAAGTATTTTTTTCGGATTTTTAAAAACTGCTATTTTTAAACAGTTCAGAACTAATTAGATTAACGATTTTCTAAAATTTCAAAAAAATGTAAAATTTGTTCAGAATGGAGGTTTTTATAGGGAGATCGTATTGAACGGTTTGGATAGGTCATTTTGAACAAGATTTGGAAGTTTTGAGCCCGACTCACGGACTCTCTTGTGAGTCGCGACTCACCATTGCAAAACTATATATATATATATATATATATATATATAGAGGATGGCTAACACTACGCCATTTATAACCATTAGTACCGGTTTTTTATGTGTTATTAGTACCGATTTTGTACCGGTACTAATAATAGGGGTACTAAAAATAATAAAAAACCGGTATTAGGAGGCTTAGTAAAGTGGCGGCAAACACTATTAGTACCGATTTTTAATAAAAAACCTGTACTAAAAATATTACATTTAGTACCGGTTTTTTATAAAAAATCGGTACTAATTAAATTTAAAAAATCAGATTTAAATGTAAAAATTTAGTATCGGTTTTTTATAAAAAACCGGTACTAAATTTATTTTTTAAAAAAAAATCAACTTTAGTACCGGTTTTTTATTAAAATTTTTTCTTTTTTTTCAATTAATTTAGTACCGGTTTTTTATAAAAAAAATCGGTACTAAAGTTGATTTTTTAAAAAAAATTAATTTACGAATATTATGGTATCATTTTTCTGTTTTTTATTACTAAATTAATCCCAATTTTTAGAACTAAATTAATTTAATCTCAATTTTTAGTACTAAATTAATTAACATTTTTCGGTTTTATTTAAATTAATTGTTCTCTTGAATCATATTATGGTATCATTCATCAAATTAAAATATTTCATTCATTGCTCTCCAACATAATGTTGCAAATATTACGAATTGTCTATGGTCTGTTTGAGTTTTTATTCCACAGGAAATTGTAAAACAAAATGAGGCTTTTTCTTTGTTGCTTTGTGCTAACTAAAAAACTAATTTCAAGTTATTAATCATGTCGTATGGTATTCGCATAGAGAAAATCAACCCCAAACTCATTGTATAAGAGATGAGAAGAGGAGAAGCTTACTTGAGGTGGAGGCACCGGCGACAGCGGAGGAGGCGACAGCGGACAGAGGCGATTGCAGTGACAGCGGACAGAGGCGGAGAGGTGCAGAGAGGCGACATCGGAGGAGACGAGTGGAGAGATAGAGAGTATTGAAGCGGTTTAAAACTAAAGATTAGTGAAGGGAAGACCTTGAGAGATAGAACAGTGGTATAAGAACTTGAGAGGCAAAAGAATAGTGAAGGAAAGACATATAATTCGATAAAAGTATCTATGTATTTTTAGTACCGGTTTTTTATAAAAAATCGGTACTCAAAATCGCCTGAAAAATAAAAAAATAGTTTTTAAATTAGTACCGGTTTTTTATAAAAAAAACGGTACTAATCAATATATTAGTATCGGTTTTTTATAAAAAACCGGTACTAAAAATCGCCTGAAAAATAAAAATAATTTTTAAATTAGTACCGGTCTTTTATAAAAAACCGGTACTCATATATGTATTTGATAACTTAACGAAAAATTTTATTTATATCTGTCTTATACAATACGGTATGAATCAGATAAACGACCAAACGGATTTCATTGACAACATTAACATATGTAGATGTGCGAGGACCGCACACCATCTGCATTGTGGTCCAAAAAAACATTACTTTTTACAACAAAAGCAATTGCAAAATGAAGATATTTCTTTAATTATATTCTTAGCATTGCTATTTCTACCCCGTGAAAAATAAAAACCTTCGTTCTTTTTAAAAACTGTCAAACTCGTAGGATATGATACGATAGAGATATTGTCATACTGCCCAATGTCTGTTAAAACTTTATTTACCCGTACCTATATATAATTTACATGTTAAAAATTGATTTTATCCGTGCTCTGTTCCTATTCTCCTCCATCCAAACACACCGTTTTTATTCTTCTCTGTCCCATTTTCTGATGCTTTTTCCAGTTCCATCATTTATCTCTCTTCTTCAGATCTCAATAGTCACTTCAATTTTTTAATAAATTACATTTATTTATTTGTTCATTTTATCTTCAGAATCTTATTTGTATGCAACAAAGTGTCTATTAAGAACACTAGATTCAGTTGTGTTGTCGAGAGAAGAGAGCATGACCGTGATAGAGAAGACAGAACAAGGACAAGCTCGAGAGAGAAGATCGAGAGCGTGAGCACAGAGAAGAAAAGAGCGCATGAGAGAAAAGAAAGAGTGCATTCCTACTAAAAGCAGTTTTTGGTGTTAATGTTAAAACAAAGGGAGTTTTATCCGTGGCAGCCCTTCGAAGCTTATATTTTCGCTAACAATAAATGCCTATGTGGGAGCCCGCTGCCACCGTGCTACAACGCAGGGCCATCACCTTGATCGCCTGTACCACAAGCTGATTGAAAATTGGAAACCATACGGATCTACGTCCATGGTTATGCATTTGATTTTTTTTTTATTATTAGAGAAGTCATATATGATGCTTTACGTTTTTCCTTATTTTTATTTTTGGCTTTAGATGCCATGCTCCATGCTATTTTGATGTACTCAGAGTAATGCAACTTCAGTGTTTTATTATCAGTAATTTATATTCATTTAGTATTGCGTGGATTTTTTCTTATTTGTCATATGCATGCAATTACCAAATGGCATTTCCATTTCTTTTTTTCTATCTTCAATGCTTAGAGGGCAAAAAACGAAGGAATTTGTAAAAGAGCCCGCACATGAGCTCTGTTTTGTGGGACCCAGTACGCATTGGTGAGGGACAAAAAGAACGTGTTGAACTCGGAGCAATATACATTAGCCAGATAGAAAATTGATTCATTGTTGTGAACTTGTGATTAATAAGATAAGATGGTACAATCAATTTAGTGTTTGTTCGATCAATGAGAATTGTTTCAGCTTCTGGAATATGCTTTTAGTATATTCCATATGTAGAACCGTTTAAAAAGGAAAAAGGAAAAAAATACAAAACCTACTTACTGAATTTTATTTGAGTATTTCATATTGTATTGTTGATTAGATTAAAGCTTTTACATATAATAACTATAAAGAATCATATTACTTCAAAAAAAAAAAAAGAACTATACGGCATGCTCTTAAATGTGTGTTATTCTATTATTATTTTCCTTAAGAAGTATCCCAAAATTTAAAGAGTTGCATAGTAATAAAAGACAGAAAAAGGGAATTCAATTAAGCTCCTTCCCCCCCCCCCTTTTTCTATAAATATTTACTAGGTACAAATCCACATAATAATCCCCCATTTAAAATTCTTAATGTACAATTCAAGCTTCATTATGATTAATTGTACCTCTGAAAATTTCAGATGAGAATATTATTAATAATTCCTTTCGTCTCAATCTCGAGTCCAAAATTCACAGTTTTTATAGTCCTAAAGAGGACGTGAGATCTAAAAAATGGCCAATGTCAACTCTAAACTGGAAAAGGAAATTAATAAAATATGTAATTCTGGAGATACAAGAACAGAAGTTACTGGAGTTTACAATATTGACATATATGTTCATACTTATCTAATAATTTACAATTCAATTTGTGGATCTCAAAGAGGACTCTCGACTAGGGGTGTCAGCGTGAAAAAATGGCACGTGGTGCCGTTTCGTTTAAGTGAAACGGAACGCATAACAAAATTGATTTTCATTCCGTTCCAATAACGAAATGGTAAACGGAACATGTAATTATACCGTTTCGATTGTTTCAGCCTCATTTCAAACCGTTTCATGTGTTATTTCTGAAGTGGAACGGTTAACAAAACGGAATTCTGTGCCGTTCCAAAAACGAAACAGTTAACGAAATGGAATTCTATACCGCGTTCCTTAACGGAACGGTAAACGGAACAATCCGTTCCGTGCTTTTTTGACGCGTTTGACAGCCCTACTCTCGACTAGTAGAAAAGTGAAATATTCCTTATATATGATATATATATTCATGTGGCAATGTCATGTAAATGGAAAACCAGTCGAACTATATGACTCTGTTTGGATGGGTGCAGGAATAAGGAAATAGTTTCTTCCTACTCTTAAATTTATTATAAACAATTCAAATTCTTCACAAAGTTACACATTTCCCAATACTTCTTTCCTTATTTCTCTTATTCCCACACCATCCAAACGGAGCCTATAAGAATATATAAAACAGAGAACCTAGCTATACTCCTAAAATGGTCCCTTGAAGGCTCCATTTGGATAAGGTGTGGGAAGAAGGAAAGAAGGAAAGAAGTGAGAAGAAGTATTGGGAAGTGTGTAACTTTGTGAAGAGTTTGGATTGTTTATAATAAATTTATTCTCTTATTTCTTTCTTTCTAAATAGAATCCAAACGGAGCCGAAGAGAGTAACATGCTAGAATTTACTTGATTCAGCACTACACCGGAAATTTTTCAGTTATACATGCAGAGGCAACTTTATTTGCATATGGACTCGAAAACTATCTATTTCTTTTTTTTTTAAGAATTAAAGTGGAAAGTGAAAATATTTATCCTGAACATGCTTCTGCCACGTGGAACAAGCCATCTTCATTTTTGCCCGTTGCCAACCAACAAAGCAGGGAACATTATTTTGCTTAAAAGAATAAATTAAGAAAAAAGTTGCTTCATCTTACGCCATGTAGCAAAATATAGCAAATCAAGTGGCACAATGTAGTGCTGCTACCCGTTGAAACATTTTTCCTTGTAAAGACAAGCAAAACTGCAACAGGGAGACAATTTTGTCAATTTTGAGGATCCTTGGCTTTGATTAACAAGCAAGATTACAATGCACGAACTGAAGTTTCATTTTACATAACCAATGATCATTACAACTGAGCGACACTGAGTCCATAAATAGGAGAAATTGCAGAGATAATAATGATTGTTACACAAATATATTGAAGGGGGGAAAAATTAAAGAAAGGTTGCAAATTTTCAAAGAACTAGGGCTGTACAAAGAACTTCACTTCTTACACCAACCAAAACACAAGCAACCCTGTATCAGAACAAGCAAAACAGACACATGATAAGTACATGGCAAGAAATAAACCTCCTAATATATAAATTACTGAATATACTTTTCCAAAGAAGATAATCAAAAGATAGTATAATGGAAGATTTATGAAGAATGAATAACAACATGAAAAAGAGTCGTAACAATTTCATAAAGACTGATTTACATGGCAATATTAATAAAGCCACAAGGAAACAAATAAAAAGAACTAACAACATATGGTGCTCCACCAATATTTATGTTTCAAGAGAAGGTATTTAATTATCCTGGTGACAAAGATTATCTACAGATATACCATTTAGTTATTGGTAAGGCTATTGATCAGGGATAAGATACTGGTACTGTACCAAAAGAATCGGTACCTTACTGGTCTATACTAACCAGCTGATTCTGTCTTGAGACTAGTTACACAATACTCTACTGTTCTAGCTGAATTATTGCCTCCGTTTGGATTCCATTTGGGAAGAATGGAATAAGGAAATAAATTTATTATAAACAATCCAAACTCTTCACAAAGTTACACACTTCCCAATACTTCTTCCCACACCTTATCCAAACGGAGCCATTGAAAAGAATATAAAAAATATTTGTTCCAAGATTTTATACCGAGGGTTCATAGTTGTCACGCTGTTTGTCATAGTGTGGATATACTACATCGTTTGCTGTATCAGGTTGTTGACCCAAACCGGTTTGCTTGTCCTCTCTGACCCGGTCAAAAATTCGGGTGTAACCTTCAGCTGAAGATGGGCCCTTTTCATCCCATTCACCAAATTTTGGCAAGGCTGATCCCCTTTCAGGCTTTCACTCATGCAAAAATTTCCAATAAACGTTAATTAATTAATTTGATAGAAATTATATAAAATAATGTTTCAGGCATGTACCTTTTGGTACCAACAAAATGGTCCAACTTTTTTTATTCCTATCTGATGAATTATGTTAAAATTAAGAGATAGGCTAAAATCAGCCACGACTAACGGATAGACCCGTCAGCTGCGATTATATATCAACTTTTGAGGCTCTAATGGCAAATCTGGACTGTTCAATGTGTTCTCCATATTGAAATCTCATTGAAGACCAAATTTTACATTTTTCCGATTTTATTTACTATTTTTTTGAAATTTTTAAAAATCATAGTTATCGAAGGGTCCAGAATTGTTTAGATTAAGAATTTTGTAAAACATCAAACAAATATTAAAAAATTTCAGAAAAATATAAAATTTTGTCTCCAATGAGATTTCAATATGGAGAATACATTAAACGGTTCGGATCGACTGTTAAAATCTCAAAAATTGAGATTTGATCGTAGCTGATGGTCTCATCCGTCAGTCGCGACTGATTTTAGCCTATCTCTAAAATTAAATATCGAAATCAATGTCCAAATGTGAAGAATTAAGAAAACCAAGTAAATTAAACTACCATTCCTTGTCCACGATCTCTGGTCCTTGGACGTGATCTACCAATAGAAGGAGAGGAGGCATTCTCCTCATACAAGTGCCGGTGGTGCGGCAAAATTCTAGCAGCTGTCTCATCCCAGCTCCTTCTCCTCTCACGCAATGTCTTGGATCCCACTGCGGGAGACCCCGGCATGGCTCTTGCACCGCGACCTGGTTCAGTTTTGGGGGTGAAGATACCAGGGATATGTGACATGCTGTTATGGTTTACCGACCTATATGCACCTCTGCTCTTTCTTGCAGCCTCAAAGTACTGTGTGTACTGTATGGTATCAGCATCCTCCCAATTGCCAAATTTTGGTATACGCGGATTTAACTACAGAATTGCACAAATGATATAGTTTGATCAACCAGGATATATCAAATTATCCAGTGTCCCTTTTGTTGGAACTATTAATTGTTTTACAAGGGAAGACCAAAAAGTACTTTGACTTAAAAGTGATTTCTTAGTTCTTACACTAATTTATATGACCAAAGAACCAAATTGCTTCTATATATTTTTTTGGAGCAAAGGAAGAGATTTAATGATCTGAGATAAGTGGATTTCCCGGATAATATTGAATTAGACTAACAAAAGTACAGCATTTATGAATGAGATAGCAAATGAAGTACGTGCACCATACAATTATGATTTATTTAACAAATATATATAATAAAATTAGAAATTTTCATTTTTCAAATTTATGCCTCTTCTCGTAAAGAATGACACTGCACAAACATATAGGCATCGAAACCAGCACAAGATAAATATAATATTAATTTTGTCATTTTTTATTTAATATAAAATTGCCTTTGTCTTAGAGACATGAAGTTGTCATTTTAGAAAGTGAACAAAAAAAAAAAAAAAAAACCCAACATTCTTACTAAAATGTGTGAATCCGATCGATATCCCTTATAAAATTTTCACAATTTCCAATTCCGAATTACAAAACCCATCCTAAAGAAACAGTATCAGAAATTTAAAAACAAAAGAGAGAGAACTAACCGCCATGATAGGATCCTCTATAGAAAATTAGAAATTTGTCTCCACCCTCTCCAATGCATAAACAAAAGAAGGAAAGAGCTTGTTTCTTGGGACGAGAGTACGAGACTTGAGGAATGACAGAGATAAAGTAAATAGCTCAGAAAGAAAAGTGTTGTTTATTTGCCTTTTGGTACACCCCAGGCCCACTGTGGTTGCGACTTGCGGCACCGAGAGAGAGAGACAAGTAGTATGGACACAATTGAAATTGGGAGAGAGAAACATGAAGTGTTGGTTCCTCTACAACATGAAAGAATTAGTTGTAGCAAATTAGATCATTCGAGAATGTATGATTTTTTCTGGACTGTTTAGATTGATTTTATTACTTCGCAAGTACTTCGGTTTTAATTGTAGAGAATCTAACTATAGAGCCCCGGTGTTTGGGGCGGGTTTGACTGTTGTTGTGGGTCCAGTTTTGACTGCTGAGCCGTTGGTTTCTCCTACGTCAAACCTACGCACCCTATCTAGGAAGGATCTCTGTGGCTATTTCCAGACATTTCAATATAGCGAGTTAGTAACAAATTTTTTGCTTCCAGCTTCTGTTCGAAGTAATATATTTTCTGGAAGGAACATTCTCAGCTAGGCATAAACTACATTTTTTTTATTATTTATTGAAGATTACATTTATGTTTTGAACCATATCATGAAATTATTGTTATACCATGAGAAAGTTTATTATGTATCAGATGCAGAGTCTTTTGTGCCTCATTGTCTTTCAAATTGACGAATCTAATTAAGCCAATCAATTCTATATATTCAAATCTCAAATCAAACGAAATTTTATATATTTTTCTAAATATTTTAGATTTCTAAAAACCTGTCATTTTCATACAAGCTAATATAAAGAACATTTCAAAAGTAGCAAATATAAAAAAAAATCAAAACAAATATAACAATTTTTTTAAAAAAAAATGAAATTTCTATTTGATATGAGATATTAATATTTAAATTGGATTGTTTAAATTCCATTTCTCAATTTTTCAAAATGAAAATGATTATGACTACAAAAAAAATCTATGCATCATGATGCATGATAAAGGCTTTAAACTTAGGTATCAAATAAATTTATACTTTTTTTATCTCACTAGTCGTTCTGGTAAACCTAAGGATCGAAACAAAGGGATTTTGAAAGATAATTATCTAAACAATTGATTACTAGACTTTACTTTCTAACGAAATCTAGACAAGACAATTTTTTGGGTTTTATGATTTTAAAAGACAATTATCTAAAGTGCAAGTAATTAAATTATTTTTTGTTGATTTTCAAGGTTTTCTAGACTCAAACAGATGCAAGATGTCATAGGGTTTTAGTGTTCAATTAATTTAGTTCTAAAGCACCTCTGTCTACAATTTTCACTGAGACAAAGGCATATTTCGGACCGAAATGCATGGATTTTGTGCCGAAACTTGCTTTAGACCTTCTGTTTTGACTTGATATTTTTATACAATACTATGTGAAGGTTATTGGATGACCAGACCTAAGTCCTAACCTCAGTTGTCGCGATTTCGGTTCTGACTTGACTTGGAGCTCGATTTTTACCACGTAAATAATTAAACTTAAACTTTCATGTTGGATTTTAGTTGTTTATAAGAATGTTTTGTTAGATGTCTAGAGGTATTTAAAGTCATATCTGATCAGTAAAAGCTACACCTTTCGATCGTGAACTAACCTTCTCTTTCGAGCAATTGGTTTACCTCAAGTGCTTAAATAACTAATTATTTGTTCTAGTTTAATGCCCTAATGGTGTTGTAGTTCATCAATAGGTAAACAATAAAAAAATAATTAGATTAACCAAACAAGATATAATTCTCAACAAAACATATCGTATAGCGTAATATAAAGTAATCAAGTCATCACAAAATACTAAACTAATCTACTAACTATCCCTAAGACATCATTAACTAGCCTAACATGCAAGCAAAATAAGATACAAACTCCATGTGATCAAAATATCAAGAGAAAAGGAAAGAAATACACCAAATATCGCTTCTAACTCGAGATATCGATCATCCGGAGCGGTAGTTGGATCGGTTCTACTACTGTCGCGTCTAGAATCGCTTCAAGATTGCTGTCATGGTCGTGCTCCGCTGTGAGAGGTGAAGTGGTGGAAAAGGTGGAATTTCAGTCTCTGGAAGGTGGTTCTCCCTTCCTGGTCGAAATTTGTGCTTAAAACACCCAGAGAAAGATCAGGAGGCGACTAGGACAAGAGGGGATCCTTTCTTCTTTGAAAATTACCAAAAATCACTTTCCATAAAAAGAATTTTGGACTGAAATCCGTACATTTCGGACTGAAATCCATACATTTCGGACCGAAATGTCAGAATCAAGCACTCATAGTATTTTTTTCCATAATTTCTTCATCCGGACTCTGATTGAGGTGATTCAAAGATCGTTGAAAAGTTTAGGATGAGCTCTACAGTGCGATAGATTCCATTCAGTCATTTGCTTCTCCAAAATCCACCTTTTTATGTAATAATTATGTCCAATCCACCAAGTTCCTACAAAATAAGTCAAATTCTACGACAATATCTAATCTTGTCAAATATAATGCAAAAGTACAGTGAATATCATTGGTTTGGATAGTATTTTGGTGCCAAGTACGATCAAAATACATTTATTTAGAAATATCAATGCAAAATAAACTATCTCATATTATCATTCTCTCCGTTTGGATGGTGTGGAAATAAGAGGAATAAGGGAAGAAGTATTGGAAAGTTTGTAACGTTGTAAATAGTTTGAATTGTTTATAATAAATTTACTCCCTTATTTCCTTATTTCCTAATTCTTAGAACTCATCCAAACGAAACCATTATTATTTCTACTAATACTACTATTATTTCTACTACTATTACTTCTACCACCATTACCGTTACTATTACTATTATTCATTGATGTTTCGAGAAAATTAGCAAAATGAAGATTGCATGGTCCCAAATTTTCTAATAAGATGATGTGGCTGTCGTTTTCACTTTATTTATGGTTTTGCCATTGGTGATGTAAGCTGTCGCATTATGTTTTACTTAAATTCTCATGCTGATTTCCTGTGGATTTTCCTTTGTAAATAATGTCAAAATCAGTCTTTCACCACCTGATCCTCTAGATATATATAAACCTACCCTAGCTAATCTGAAAGTCGGCAACACATAAAAGCATTTTAATCAATAGCTTCCTTGAATTATTTATTCTGTAGCAGCAGACTTATATGATGCATTAATATTATAGAATCTATTATCTATGTACCTAGTCCTTTAGTATTTGAGCAGTAGAGAAACAGCTAATTGTACATTTTAGGCAATTAAATTATTGGCTAATCAAATTATTATTTCGTGAATACTTTAATATAAATATTTTTATATCTGAATAATATCTGATCTGACTTTTAAATATGTCACTTTTCTGCCCATTTATCATTGGAATTGTTGTTTGAGACACTAAACAATTCATTGAAAATGTAGTGATAACTACCATATGACATGGCGCTAAAGCTTGTTATCTTAATTACTATTTACATTAGCCTTTTGAATATTTTTGTATCCTACAAAGGGACTTTTCCCTTTTTAACGAATCTCTAGCAAAATCCGTCTTTTTGTGGATATTATTTTCAGCCTTCAATTATAATGATACTTTAATCGTACTGTGATTAATTGGAAGTTCAACCAGCCCATAAGAATCATAAATCTAATTAATAAAATATGAGTAGCTAATTTTCAATTATTTACATTATTTATTAACTATTTCCTTGCTTTTTGTGAAAATATGAACATGTATTATAAAAGACGTGTAAACTAAAAGGCATAAAGAACTTGTACTGACAAAGGAGTCGGAAATATATTTTATTTTAATTTGGACGTTAGCAGAAAATGAGCAAATTTGACGTGTAAACTAAAAGGCATAAAGAACTTGTCATGTATTTAATTTGTAATCATTTAAACCCTTGATAGTTGATACCCGCTGAAGTTAACTTGGTTTTTGTTTCTCATCATAAACGAGCTGGAGAGAACTACAGTGGATGCCAAATCATTTGATTAATGAACCTTACATCTACTATTTGTGTTCTCTTTTTTACCCTTTTCTAGCATGCTTGTTTCTGCAATTAATGTGTGTGGTAAAAACAAACCATTACAGTCATGTAGGCAAAATTTTCAATTATAGATCATATTTACGGGAGTAGCTAGTGTCAACATATAGGACATATGTACTTGTCCAACATGATAAAATTTTAATTTTTAAGATTAAAATGGCGAATTCAAACTACTCAAATTGTTCTACGTTATAAAATTTCCATGGAGACCAAATTTTATATTTTTTCAAATCTTTTTACTATTTTTTTTTTGGAATTTTTTAATATACTCAATCTAAAAAGATATGAACCCTCCAATTTTAAAACTTCGAAAAAAAATAGTTAGAAAATCTGAAAAAAAATATATAATTTGATTTTCAAGGATATTTTAATATAGAGATCATATTGAGTGGTTTGGATCGGCCGTTTGAAATTTTAATGATCGATATTTGGATCGTGTTTGACATTCTATATGTTTGATTCTAGCATTTCCTTTCACTCTAATTTCAATTTACACTTGACAGTTAATCAATCGATTTTGATAGCAAATTAATCTTATAAAATTGCAAAATATACGTGACGATTAATATACAAACTATGACAAGGCAGCCAACTAATTGACCTTAACAATTGTATTTTATAAACACAATGAGGTACTTTTCATATTTTAATATATTCTATATATATTTTCAATATCATATTTATGCAATAGGTCCTAGCTTTCCCATATCAACTTATAAACATACTATACCAAAATTACTAAAATAGAAATATTCATAAAGTAATAAATTTACGTTACTAATTTAATTAATTAATTGATGTTACAAAAATATTGATCACAAGCTCTTATGTTTTATTTCCTCAATTTCTTTTTTGTGGCAACAAATAAACTGAAACGAAACAAATAGAAATATAACTAACCACACTCTGTACGTTGGCTAATCTAATACAGCGTGTCCAAATCAACAGTATTCCTTGGTCCCTTTCTAATTATCTGATATCCTCGCATCCCCATCCCATTGATACCTTTCTGTATCCCCCAGTCTCAATAAATTTAAATCTCAAAATAAATGAGACTGTGATAGAAATATACGGAATCACATCCTCTGCCGATCTTTTAAGGTTGGTAGAGTGCCGACTTATGATCTGAACCATTAGATCTAATTTCAATGATTAAGAGAGCTCCGTGCATGTAACCAGATCGATAGACCCGAAAAATTTTAACCGTCGAGATTAGATCTAACGGCTCGGATCAAATGTTGCCACTCTACCAACCTCAAAAGATTGATAGAGGATACAAAATATACCCCAAGTTACCAGTGATTGAAAGCGGCATTAAATAAGGAAGTACCACAATGTATCTACACTTTACAAATTTTTTTGGTCATATTTTAAACGTACGTCTGGTTAATTATTGATTTTATTTTTTTTTTCTGGACGTAGGATTCTGAACAAGTATTGTAAAATATTTCTATTTTAGATTTTTAGTAAATTTAGAAATATTTCTACGTTGATGCAGACCTTAAAATATCTAAATTTTACAAAAGATTACAATAAGGTGAGAAAAGCACGTATGTCCCTGTAAGTTAATTAAATTCAGCGTGTTGAGTTGGTTAAGTGCCATTTTCTTGTTAATACTAAATACTAGATATTGAGTATGGAATCTCCGTATTTATACCAAACGATTAGGAATTATGGAATTTGTTTCATATCTTTGACCTCTTCTTGATATAAAATTGTAAGGAATAGTACGAGCTTATTTTGAAGTGGCCTATCAAAATCATTCTTTGTTTTGTTTGTTTGTCTTCATTGTTGGATTTTTTTTCTACTTATCTTTTGCGTTTAGATGTATATTATTAATTTATATCACTTTTCTCACATGATGGATGGAAGTTTTGGTGGTTCTTTCGGTTGCTTAGACTCAAATTAAGCTCAGAAATATAGTGCATATCCGTTACTAATAGAACAACATTTTATATTTATTTTTTCTTTAATAGTAGTGGTCGTCTATACGACTATACCACGGTTTGCATCCAAATCCATAAAAGAGTTTACGTATGAGAACCAATTTCCTAAATCGGGTTTACGACTGAGATGAATCGGATTTTTATCTCAGTCGTAAACTGTTCGTGAGTTTTAATAAATTAATCTTTTTTGAAAATAAATAGTTGATATCAAAATCCAATTCAGAAATGATTCTCACGGGCTCCGTTTGGATAGATGTGGGAAGAAGGGAAGAAGGGAAGAAGTGAAAAGAAGTATTGGGAAGTGTGTAACTTTGTGAAGAGTTTAGATTATTTATAATTTTTTTTTCTTCCCTTATTCCTTCTTCCTCTTCTTCTTCTTGCATCCAAACGTAGCCACGAATCCCAATACAAAATAAGAGATGAAAGTCTTTTTGCCATTTCCCACCTAGTCCTAGCCCAAAAGAAGGGTAAGGCCCAACCCAATATTGAAATAAAATCAAATGATGTCTAAAGTCCGAAAAATTTAAAATTAACGTTACTTTCACTCGAATTTCGAAAATAACCATAAAAAAATCGAAATTTTAAAAATAATATTCTTAGATCGGCATCTGAATTGTCCAATGTACAAATTGCTTGGATCGGCAAATGGGATGCCGATCCAAACCAAAACGTCCATTTGCCGATCCAAACCCAAAAAAAAATACGCTCCTTAAATACGGCACCTTTTGAACATTGTGGGTCCCATGCACACAACATTTCCACCATTTCTTTTGGTTTTTCTGATGTTCCATATTTAGATTACTTAGATGTAGTTTATATTTAAATTAAT
This sequence comes from Rhynchospora pubera, assembly GCA_028095005.1. Lineage (NCBI taxonomy): Eukaryota > Viridiplantae > Streptophyta > Magnoliopsida > Poales > Cyperaceae > Rhynchospora > Rhynchospora pubera. The sequence continues at coordinate 183,296,529 of CM051461.1, forward strand.
CAATGGATACTTCTTAAAATTAATCAAATTAATTTGAAAATTATTCATTGATAATAATAATATTAGATCAGTGTTCTTACAAGAGAATTTAAGCTAACTCGAACAAAATATGTTATTAACTTATGAAGTACAACACTAATGTAATTATTTGTTAAATATATATTAAATTATTAATAATGATATTAATAATTTTTAAACTTATTACGTTGTCAATATATTTGTAACATAAATATTTACTGCAAAAAATATATATATAGTTCCAGATTTGATGTAAACAATTTTTTTATATATAAAAATAATATTTTAATTTAAGCAACACTTTTTAATTTGAAAAATGCATTCAAAATTCAGTTTCTGTTAAGAGTTTAAAAAATAAAGAAATTTGAAACTTTCATTTACTTAAAAGCTAAGGAATTCTGGCCTTCTTGTATGAGGAACTAATGGCATATAATAATTTTTTTTTTGTACAGAGATATCTTTCTTTGAGAGTTACTCAAGTATAAGTTATCTTATATCTGGCGCATCAACAAAGTTTAAAAATTGCATCAATAAATGTATATTTATTTTATGGAAAAAAAGCATCAATAACCCCTTCATAAAAAAAATAATAAAAACATATCTCTATAAAAGATATGTTTACACCTTACAATGAATATCCTCGAAGAATAACCGAATTGTGTATCTTAAAAAATAAAAAAATAGAAGAAATAACAAATAGTTGTACGAAGAAGATAATTTTCGTTACATCTATTTAAAAAAAAATTAACTAATTAACTAACAAATTCACATAATATTTTCTTCTCTTTCTAACGTGAAATATTTTAAATTAAATTAGGCACTCTTGTCGTAAAATTAAATTATGCGCAAAAGATTTGTTTTGACTTTGAAGCAAAACAATTTTAAGATGGCTTAAGACTATGATTTTATATCTTAGTTATTCATTTTTAAACAAATCCTAAGTTGAGTCGGTGCCACAGAGAAATGTCAAAGCTTAGAAAAAAAGATAAATACGTCATGTAAATAAATGTCCAAACCAATCTACACAGTACACCTAAAACTTTTTGGTTTTATACATAATTTATGTTATAGTATAAACCGCAAAGAAAAAAGAGATCGGCTAAAATCAGTCACGACTGACGGATGCAACCATCAGCTATGATCAAATTTCAATTTTCGAAGTTCTAATAATCGATTCAAACCGTTCAATGTGTTCTTTATATTAAATCTCATTGGAGACCAAATTTTACATTTTTTCTGATTTTATTTACTATTTTTTTTAGATTTTTAAAAATCATAGTTATTGAAGGGTCCATAATTGTTTAGATTAAAAATTTTGTAAAATATCAAATAAATATTAAAAAATGTCAAAAAATATAAAATTTTGTCTCCAACGAGATTTTAATATGGAGAACACATTAACTGTTTGGGTCGACTGTTAGAATCACGAAAATTGAAATTTGATCGCAGCTGACGGTTGCATCCGTCAGTTGTGGCTGATTTTAGCCCATCTCAAGAAAAAAACCCATCAACAATCAAAAAGACGGCGAGTATTTTTTTCGGTTTGGATCGGCATCTCATTTGCCGATCCAAGCAATTTGTAGATTCGGCAATTCAGATACCGATCCAACAATATTATCTTTTAAATTTTGAATTTTCTACGGTTATTTTCGAAATTCGAGTGAATTTTAATTTTTTTTCCTTCCCAAAGGTGACGTTTGCTGCTTTTTTTAAGACCGGATCGACTGTACTGTGTACCCTTCATTGCATCCTTCCTTTCTAATTTCTCATTATTTCTAACAAAACATAAAAACAATTTTAAATCATCCAAAGAACAAAGTTAACTCCTTGCAGGTGTAGAATTAAGAAAATAATTTTTATTTATTTATTTCCAAAATTAGGAAGGCCAAGGCTTACATAAATACTTTTCGTAACAAGCAAATAGAAAGCTTCAAACCAAAATATTAAAGCCAGCTGGACTAAAGCAAACTAACACGAACCAACTCTAAAAGGGAAATGCAGAAATAAAACAAATCGTATAAGGAAATTAAAACAGCCTTGGACTTGATTCCTTCCATTTGGTTCAATTTAATTTATCATTTGAAGTTGCTCTTGATGGAATCCACTGCACTGGATGCCTTGTCGCTTACTGTCCCAGCTGCATCTTTTGCCATGGCAGTAACTCCTGCTCCTGTCTGAAAAAAATAAGAAGAAATTTGCATGAGCTACAGTTCAAATGAAGTGTTTAATTTAATAAAATTTTGCAACATTATTTCTTCTGAAGTTTTAGGATAGGAATATAGAATAACTGGTAAAATATTACAAAGATCACAAGTCACTTTTCAAGTAAGATTAAGAACTCATTAGGAAACAGTAATGCAATGAATAAACTAGGATTAATTGAGAAAAGAATATATTTTGTAATTAGACCTCCTTAGCAGAGTCAACTGCGCTGGATGTGGCTGATGAGGCTTTGCTTAGCAAGTTGTCTGTCTTCTCCTGCACAAATTAATTAATTAAATCCAAAGAAATCATTTTTTACCAAGGCATGCATGACTATCCTTATACGTCTCATGCATAATTATATTAATACGATATACATCGAATGGTAATTAAGGTGGTGTACCTCGGCCTTGCCCATGGTCTTGCCAGAGTTGAACATCTGCTCGTTCGACATGGTGATCGGGGTAAACAAATAAAAGATCTGGATTTTTTTTTTCTTTAATGAAATGTATGTGTGTTTGTGTTTTCAGACAGAAGACATGAAGGGCTATATATAGAGGTCTAGAGGTCGACGGATCGAAGAGCTCTGCCTACTGTTGAGATGCCAGATGGTCACTGACTACTAATCTCTAAATTAAGCAGGCTTAATTAATATGCCCAAAATAGTTCTGCACAAGTTATATATCCATCAATATTTTTTCACTACAACAAGTATAGGCTTTACCAAGACACGATTGCCTTCCAAGAAGTTCTAAAAAATCTAGCTAATTTTTTTTTGCTAGATCCCTTCTAGTCTTGCACAACTAGGTCTTGCTAGGTGCTATTGGAAGACTTATTTTCGATGCTGGTAAAGATGAAAAAGAGTCTTGCAAACAACAATTCTCGCTACACCCTTTGCCTCGACTATAGCATGACTATATAGTCTTGCAAACAACAATTCTCGCTACACCCTTTGCCTCGATCGTAGCATGACTAGATAGTCTTGCTATTTTAGTTTTGTTTAGTGTATATTATTAAATATATAATAAAATAATATTTTAATATTCCATAATTGTTGCAACACAAAATGGGTCAATTAGCAAGAAATTTGCAATCAAGAAATTTGTTTATTCGGGTCAGCATAGAATTAAATAAACGAAATAATCAGTAATATAAAAGTAATAATTGTGACAATTAATATTATTATTAAAAATAAAAAATCATAATATTGGGAACAACAATCAAACAAAATAGTAATAATAAAAACTAATTTTATAATTAATATCATTCAACTTTTTTACATTACAACACAAGATCAGGATTGTCAAAAGGAAAAAATTACAAACTAAGACCTCTAAAATTAACATCATGCTAAAGTATATTGTATCAATTAAAACTTCGTCCATTGCATGAGACCAACAGATGACACTCCTCTAAAACTATTAGCATTTTGGAATGAGTTTGAAGAAATTTCGTCTTAGCCATGAGCGTTAAAGCTGTAAAAATCAAATAAATAAATTAGTTATAATTAGGTCTGCAAAGATCATTGTGTATAAAATAAATCTTCTTATAATCTAAGTATCGATATCAGCTCAAGTCTTGTAATTAATAGATTATGTCCAATCGTTTTATTTGACTAATCATGTTTGGTACAATATTTTACTTGTCAGCTTGTTCATAGACGATGATTCAGAACAGATCAAATAGTACAAACTATAACGATACATTAATAAGAATAAAGTATCATTCACTACACATGTAATTAGTATAGAAAGAAAAGATTTTACAAATAGCAATTGAGGAGGGATAAAAATCAGCCCACTTTTTCTTTCTCCATTATCACCCAAGATGTATGCAACTGATTCCAAACCTATATGCATAGCCAAGAGTTAAATATAGCACAAGTATACAGTATTAACTCTTACTTGTGAATAAGAATAGTCAAGCTCTCTGCTCCATGTCAATATTACCAAATGCTCCTAAACATAAATGAAAAATAAACATTCAAAGATAAGCAATCAGATCAATTTATTCTATCTTATAATAAGAAAACTAATTTTCAATTTTTTATTAGCTAAGCACAAGATATTGAATAAAATTATACATGAAAATTAAGAAAATTAATGAAACTTATCTCTGACAGAAATTAATCAAAATGGGCAAAAGTATCACATATCCAAGTAAGGTATCTAATTAAATAAATAACTTGTCAATATAAAACTAATTATCACCAACCTGCATTTGATTCTTCGCTTATTTGTGTCTTACCTCATCTAATTTTTTTTTATAAAATTCATCTGCACATCCATCACCATATGAAACTGCACATCAGAAAGAATACTGGAGACTAGAGTTATAAGAACTATTAGGCTCTAATTTCAATTTTCTTTTTCCTTGTTTTTGATTTTTATAGTCTTAGCTTGTCCTGACAACTAAATTATTCTTCAATAAAACTGATTGGCTTTGACAATTGACAAACTGCCATAACAGGTGTTTGTTAATGTTCAATTTATCTATGGTGACTCATGTATTAATCATGAAAATGACCATCTTTATTTTAACAAGTGGTCAAAGCAGGGAATAATTTTTTAATGATATGGTATCACACTCACAAGTGTTTACACATGTATTATGTTTTTACCCTTCCAAGTTCCAACTCAACTTTGATGCACAAGCATAAATACTGTATGATTGTCCAAATAAGGCTGATATTTTATCCCAAATTACTAATCTAAAATTAAATCTAATAACAACCTAATTAACAAACAATGCAAAAAAAGTAAGAAGCTATCTCACCTAATAGGGATCAATTGAATCAAATCTACTGAACATTCACCTTTTCCTTGAGACCTGGAATCAAATCAAATAAAATTGTGTAGGTTCAAACTACATATCAACTATATTCTAACAAATCTGAGCAGTAAAGTAAATTAGAAGCACAAACCCATAGAGAGAAGATTCAGCAACACAACCACGGAGTTCAAAGGAGAGGCGTCCTTGCCCCTGCAAGTTTCGCATGTAGCATCGAGTCACTGTTAAGGTTTTGCCAATAAACGCAGTGGCAAGAAAAGATAAACTAGATTTCAACTGATCGACGGAAGGAATGAGAGTGAGACGAGACAGACAGCGATCGGCGGCGGCGAGAACTGATTTTTGCGATTTGGGATTTTCTAATGGGTTGGAAATCTTGGAACCTGGGAGACGGAGATCTAGGGTTCTGGGTTGAGAGGAAAAAAGGACTTACGTGGAAATAAAAGTTTGGCAAAAATTTTAGTTCAATTTTTCGAAATGAAATCCAGTCCCGCGGGACCGTGCAGCGCAGGAATTACAGCCGTCTGATTTAATCTCAATGGCAAAGGGAGTCCCGTATATGTCACTAGATTGATAGGCCCGAACCGTCCAGATCAGATCGGACGGTTCGTAGACTATGCTGGACGGTCCCGCGCGGGAGCGGATGAGGATTCCAATTTTTCGGTCGAAACTTTTTTGATGAAATTTGAACACCGAAATTTTTGATGAAATTTTAGGAGGTAGGCGGCAAAAAGATTTATGAAAATACTTTAATAACTGAAACTTCAAATAAAAGATATAATATGTAATAAAATATCTTTACATTATATCAATAATAACAAAATAATTATATTAAATGTTAATTTATATAAATTTTATAGTTTGCATACAACTCTATCGATATAGAATATTATATTTGTCATCGTTACAATTTTGTATTTATCTTTGAAATGAAGGATATATTGGTATTAATGAATTTAAGTATTAATGTATGAAAATATCATAAATTCACTTAAATCTAAAATCAGTCACGACTAAGCGTCAGCTATGATCAAATTTCAATTTTCGAACTTCTAACAACCAATCCGAACCGTTGAATGTGTTCTCCATATTGAAATCTCGTCGGAACCAAAATTTACATTTTTATGAAGAATATATTAAGTGGTTTGCATTTCATTATGAAAATTGAGAGTCCATCGTATTTGACGGTTTAACTGTCAAACACGTTGAACTCTAGCATTGTTCAAGATAGATAACTGAATCTCGAGAAAAAAACTATGGAGTTATAACTTTTCAAAATATTTTATTATCTATATATGTGATTAAGCTTAAATAAAAATTTTCAAGCATAACATATATTGCTTGCATTTGATACATCGATTTTCATTATTATAAATGTTATTTGAATTAAATCAGTTTTCCATGTATGACATATGCCATCCATTTATTATAATTAAATAAGATCAACAATTTAGATTCAATGATTGCATTTTATATTTTAAAATTATAATGAAAATATCTCCAAAAAAATTTGCGGTGCATAGAAAGTCGTGCATATTAAACTTTCTCATTTTTTCTTATAGAAATTTATATTTCTTCCTAGATAAAATAAAAAATTAAACTTCAAACATGTCCCGTTTTGTAAAATAGCGGCATTGAAAGCAGATGACTTTAAATAAAACTAGCTATTGCATCGCGCTTCGCGCGATGTATGATTAATCTTAGGTGATTGTATTATTAACTTAGGTGTTTTTCTGTTTTATTTAGTTATTTGGTGATTGTTCATTTTCTTTATATTTTTTTCTGTTGGCTACGTGGACTGTGATTCTGTGAAGGTCTATAATTTATGAGATGGAATTTTGTTTTTGGTGGTAAGAAGATATTTTTTATGTTAGTGAGCATACATGGATAGATATTATATTAAATAATTAATAAGTAGGTGCGCACCGAGGAAAAGCCGATGGAATTGACTGAGTGTTGACTATTTTTTGTTATTTGTGTTTCGGATTTGTTGCAATCTCTCTGTATGCAGAAGAGGTAGGATCATTAGGCGTATTATTTCTAACTATAGCTCTTCCTTTTTTTTTATTTGAAGGTCCTTGGGCAATTAAACATTGAAACAAAGATAATATTACAAGTTTCAATTATAACCTGAACTGAAATAAAAGGCTTGACTATCCTATCACGCTAAGAAAAGGTACCAGCTTTTCCTACTCAAGCCCTACTAAGCCTAAACTAAAAACTGAGCACACACAACGGAAAAAAAAATTGAAAAATAGTTGTCTACTTAAGCTAAAAAACAATAACTGAAATTAGATAACCTGTGACTACTGGTAGGGATGACAGGGAACAGAAAAACAACTTGGAACTTTCTGATGGCGGTGCCTTCACAACATGTTGAAATCAGTCTCCTTGCAGGTTGATTGCCTAGTATATAACCTGTGACTACCAGGTGTTGCCTATTTGGTCGAGGTAGGTTCAGTGGTAGAGCTGTCACAGCATTCAGAATATACTATTGAGAAAGAGAGAATAAGAAGAGATACGGAACACAATACTACATACATACACTTGGCACGAAATTTGTACAATATACACTTAGTATCAAACAATCAAAGTATCAAATTTGTATTCAACCCTCATCTAACAATTTATTGAACTCTCGGTTTAATTCACAGAGACTGAGTACTTTTAGACGCATATTTTCAAATCTCCTTAATATTTTCCTTTCAATTTTCATCAAATGTTCAATCTCTCACAACTCCAATTTAATGAAAAGTAATGGATCAAATAGAGAAAGGCGTGATGATGAAGTCGTTTTTACCTAACTTGCTTGTGCTGGATCAATCAGAGAGAGGTGTTACTTGTTCTGTTTGATCCTGTTTGGATGAGGCGGGTTGAGCAGTAAATTTTTCACTGCATTTATAATATATCATGAAGAAAGAGATAAAATAAGAAGAGACGCAGAACAACATAGTATGATATAACCTTGGGACAAATTCTCTCCATGCCCAAACAAAACGAACAACCATATTTTGTGGCAGTTCCTGGGACAGTAGCATTTAAAAACCGTAAGAAATACCCTTGAATTTGTTGCCCCCACAACAACATGCCAAACCCCAAAAAGACAAAAAAATACGCACCGACCAGGTTACTTTCGAATAGCAAGCTAAATTTGTTGTCCTTACCATGTGAAGCCCTGCCATATCTCTCCTGAAATAACATCCAACATAGAAGGAGACCTTTCTACCTGAGATAGTCGTCTAAAAAATACCTGAAAAAATTATAAATTAATTTTCCAATATATCCTCTAAACAAATTAAAATTTCATTAGAAAAAGTAAGATTAAGGACAAATTATCCTTTAGTAAAAGTTCCTAAATCTTGTATATAACCAAAGATATTAGTGCAAATGATAATAACCTATACATGTTTAAATTTTCTGATGATTACATAGTTTGTCCAAAGAAGTTTACATAGCTTCCTGGCATCAATTACATGCCAGTAGAACAAATGTTAGCACATAACTATTGTTTAACAAAAAAGAACACAAACAATTTGTTGGTTTAGACATATAGGTAAGGATATTTGTTGACTGTAGTAAGATTGTCAAAATGCGAAAGGGAATTAATTTTCAGCATTTTGTTGAAATAAAAATACTCTAAAATAAGAAGCGCACAATTCAATTGTTTTAACAGAAGAAACTGTCAGCACAATAATAGATCAATAACTATTATTATGGGATTCTCTTATAACAAATGATTTCAGATAAAAAATAATAAAATGCATGCTGCGTTGAAGGATAACACCATTGTTGTAGTCTCCATTATCATCTGATACAATAAAATATTATATTTCTACAAAAGTAACAAAGATGTCTCAAACTAAAAAAGCATAAACTGACCATTATACAGAGCCTCTAAAAGCTGGGAAGCTAATCAGGAATAATGTTCCCAGAGCACACTCGTAGTAACTCCCAAAACTTCCAGATTTCCAGTCAAGCAAACTATAAAGAAGGAATAAGAAGAAGGAATTAAGACAAATCGAGTGAAAATAAATAATCAGTAATCACTGAAGAAACAGAAAAAAAAAGCCAAGACCTAAAAACTGTAAAGTCAAGGAGGAACATTAGAAAGGAAATCATAACAGAAAAACAAAGCTATGGTATTTTGTACTTAATTAGTATCACAACCCTAATCTCATGTTAACATAGAAGCTACAACAGACATCAATCAAGAAATATAGAATTGACATTCTTAAAAGGCCACAAACCTGAAAGCAGGCACAAAATAAAGACAACACAGGAAGAGGCAGCAGGCCCTGCAAAATAGGAAAACAAAAAGAGCAGAATCAGCCAATGTCAAAAGAACGGCACAGAAAAGATGAAACCTGAATTAAGGAGTAACACTTTATAAAGAAGAAAACACTAACAACAAACTCCAATCACATTGGCATTCAGAAGTCAGAGAAAATATTATTCGTTGACTATTTTTGTATAGCGGTAAACTACTGCCACATGATGGTATATGGAACAGCATATGCTTGCAAATTTAACTACAGGCACTGATTACAATAAATAAAACGATAAATACATGATTAGCATATTCTTATATAGCCACTAATGAAAAGTGCTTGTTGCTTGATGGGACATGTGGTAGTTTACTCAAGTGTTGTGTAGACCACAAAATATCTAAGAAACACATGAGGCTTCTGTTACGATTCGCATGCAAAAAAATCTAACAAATTTATGAGATTCTATTGTGAGGCGAAGAAATAAAATCTATATATAAAAAAAAATTCTTTGCAGGCCTAAACTCCTGAGTTGCAAAAAAGTAAATAAGCATAGATCCACTGAGACAAATCCTCCAATGTGATAAATACAAACTCTAATTGCTAACTTGTACATAAAATCAACAATGAAGGGTTAAAATTTATTAAGTTGAACGACATAGATGATCCTAATCTAAATCTCTTTTGGCAATTACATAGGACGCATACTTGAAACTATAATATACAAATAGAAGGGGTATTTAAAATAATCATTATCAATCTTAAAAGAGGAGCTGAAAAGCTAAACAATTTGATGAAAATGAAACTTAAAAATAAAATTACACGGGTATCTTCTATATCATCAGTGTATAAAATTTTATGCTCGTTGGATGATTTAATCGAGCTTTCATCTTTTCAATGCTTGTTGGAGACCAACACAACAGCATACCCTGCGCGGCTGAACCAATTGCACCGAACTAAGACAAACAACAGAAACGGCAAAGTAGAGAAAACAAACTCAAGGCACATAACACACATAACTAACACAATTTTTGGCATCTGCCGACCAGATCGGCCACCTAAATGCCACCCAAAGGAACGAAGCACAGCCACAACGCAACAATATAAAGATCCCAAAATCCCAAAAATTGGTAGCATACTTTGAAGGTAAATTTAAAAAATTAGGGAAAAACAACAATCAAAGGGAAATAAAGGATTGAATCCTACCAGATGTGTAAGGTGAATCGATTGAGCAAGGGAAGATTAATCCGATGCTTCAGCACAGAAAAGAGGAAGGCGAAACAGGAGAGCACCCAGTTCAGTGAGCATAAGGGACGAAGTGAATAGAATCACCTTGAGCACCCAGATCGAGCGGAGAAGGAAGAACAGAATAGTTAGAAGAAGTGAAAAAAACGAAGCAAGCAAAGAAAAACTTTGGTAGGCTGAGTTGAACTGCCGTGGAAAAACCCTAACCCTACCTGCGTCGATGAGCATGCTAGTGAGGAGAAACCTAGATCCATCGAAGAGAGAGGGTACAGTCTGTGGAGGAAGCTTCGCGAAAGCGAGGACTGACGGAGACGAACGGCCCAGATTCAATCCATCAACAGTACCACAACTGTTGATGGATTGTAAAAAGAAAAGGAAAAAGTACCTAACCTTGTTATTCTGGCCATGGAGGTGCGGAGGTGGATCTGCTCTCGGAAGAGATAGTGAGGACTGAGGATTGAGCTGGTGGTGAAGAAAAAAGAAATAAGGATGCTCATCAAAAAAAAGGGAAAGGAAGAGGAGAACCGAGAGGCTATAGGCGATTAGTTTCTGGTCTGTGTCGCGAAGAGCAACCTAGATCCATCGATCGAAGAGAGAGGAAACAGTGCGGAGGAACCTTCGTGAAAGCGAGAGAAAAAGGCAACGCTAGCGGAGACGAAGGGCTCAGATTCATTCCAAAACAGTACCACAACCGTTGCGATTTGAGCTTTACCTACAGTAAATTCAGGGTTTGAAATTGAGTTACTTATAATGGTAGCAAAAAATGTCCCCCAATATTTGGACAAATAAGGACACAAAGTAATTGATATTATTTTTTGTTTTATATAAACTGTAGGCAATAAATATATTGTAAAATCAATCTTTTCATTTTAAATGGAGATTTTTTTTTTCCACGTGAGGCTACCATCTACATCATCATCAAATCAAAATTTAAGAATCAATGATCCATATTTACTCTGGTTTGAAATTATTTACACTTTTCGTCTAATTGTTTAAAATCTTGAATTAGTTTTTTCATAAGTATATAGACTTGGGATAAAAAAGGGGGGGCTTTGATGTGCTCCTTAATTTCCTTAAGGGTGCGTTTGGATAGATGTGGAAGAAGGGAAGAAGGGAAGAAGTGGGAAGAAGTATTGGGAAGTGTGTAACTTTGTGAAGAGTTTGGATTGTTTATAATTTTTTTTCTTCCCATCTTCCTTCTTCCTCTTCTTCTTCTCTCATTCAAACGCACCCTAAAACAATAAGAAGGAAAGAAAAAGAAATTAGTATATAACGTGGACAATATCGAGCTGATTATAAGTAGATATTTGTTATTTTATGAAATCTTCACATATAATTTTCTAAAATAACTGCACAGACATCAAAGTTATTTCCAAAATCTAATGATACATATTTGTTGGAGGATTAAACGTCCTCACAAAAAATTTGAATAGCACACTAATTAATTGCCAGGAGATATGAAAAAAGAAAAATACCAAAAATGATTTAGAAACGGTCCCACATGTCAGTGAAACGAAGGAGAATTGAGGGATAATCCAAGATATCAATTTTTAGGTGGGAAAAAAATTAGGAGATCTGTAAGATGACGCCAATGTCATATGCGGGAAAATTTTTGGAAAGAAAGTTGTATTTGGTATTATCTTTTTATCAGCCTGCAACATATCAAAAAAGTCTTTCAAGTTAATCTTGCAAATAACATTATTTTTTAGCATTGTTGCTACATAAAAGATTTGTCATGCAGCTTAATCTTGCAAGAACACCAACTGTGTTGCTAATTGAAAAATCTTGCAATAAAGGTCTTCCTATATACCAGTTTTCTTGTAGTGTTTATTAATTATAGGCCTGATGACCTGTGCATATTAATCTGCAATTCTGCACCAGTGTATTTTCAGTATGTGTGTGTGTGTGTGTGTGAAAACTTAAATAAGCTAGTATATATATATATGGAATAGTTTTGATCCTTCAGACACTTAATTTCTGCATCTTTATCCTCTTAAATATAATTTATAATCCATTTTGCTGACTCGAGAAGATTGAGGGTCATGGTATGCACAGGTTATTGTTGAATTTTCTTTTTCTTTATGTGAGCTTTCGTACCATTTATGGCATCTGGTACAGGGGAACTTACACTAAAAAGTTCATGAAGGAAGAGGTATTTTAGTACTTATAATATTATAATATGTACAAATCATGGTACGTACGCGGTTGATTATATATAATTATTAGAGCAGTGTTCCGCTCTCACAAATTTTTTTTTGCGCCACAAGTTACCACAACTTCATATTTTATCAATATTTTAAAATTTTAAAATTCAAACGCTGAATCCAAACCGTTGATCTTGTTCAATTTAATGAGCGATGTGTTTCTATATAAGTTTTATAAAATTTGGAGTCAGTTTGATAGTCGATCAAGTGGTCAACAAATGTATGAATCTAATTAAATATGACAGATTAATTCTAATACGTTCATCATTTGATCAGTTGATCGATTATCAAAGCGACTTCAAATTTTATAAAACTTATATAGAAATGCATCGCTCATTAAATTGAACAAGATCAACGATTTAGATTCAACATTTGAATTTAAAAAAATTTTAAATATTGATAAAATATGAAATTGTGGCAACTTGTGTCACCAAAAAAAACTGTAGCAGCATAACACTGCACTAATTATTAATAGATAAAACATAAAATATCGTATGCAGTTCCATAAGTTTATGGTCGCTAATTGTACAGTTTATGGAGGTCATGAACCACCTCAACAAGTAACCTGTTACATGTTTTCGCTAACATTACCTTGCAAAAAAATCAACTACAAAGAGGTGACATCATAAAGTAATGATATTTCCTGTTTATAACAAATTAAAGCTCAGAGGCATCATATGCCATGACCAATTCTTTAGCTCAGGTTGCTTCACTTTGCTTTCAATACAAAGGAAATCAATAACTCCATCATGGATTTCTGATAAATGGAGTATGAAATTATTGGCTTGCGAATAAATCATAAGTGTACCAGTTAGGTAGAGAAATACAGGATTAATTATGGTTTTAAAACAAACATATATGCGTCGGGGGAAGGGAAAACAAACTTTCGTTTTTTTCCCTTATAATACTACAGTCAGTTAATTTAAGATTAAGATGTGGCTTCATCAAAATTTTAGAGATGATTTCATCAAATCCGGTTAGATTTTAATTTAAAATGTTCAAATGATTAATCTGAATATATAGTTTAAATTCATTTTCATATCAAAATTTTCTTAGAAATTTTCTTAAAAATATTTTTTGTTTCATCTGAATAGTTTAAGGGTCTGATCGGAACGAGTAAAACAAAAATTTCAATTCATTTCAATAGAATAGAGTTCAAAAGAAATGATTTCAATTGAAATTTGGTGATCGGAATCAATATAAAAATGAATTGACGAGAATTAAAATTTGATGATCGAAATTCATATGTAAACGAGAAGAAATGATTTCACATCTTGCATTTAACCATTTTACCCTCGTAGCTCTTTTTAAAATGTCAGTAAACCAGCAATCCTGCCAACAAAACAAAGTTATGCAATTTACTATGTTATAACTTATTACTTTTTGTTTGCCTTGGTGTTTTCTAAAGAATATTAATAACTGATAGAAAAATCTAACTTTTCCTCCATGCAAGAAAAAAAAATGGAAGTACAATACAAGGTTTAAAATAAATTTTTTTTTTTGAAACAAGTGAGCATAAGCTGCCCACCACTCTTTTCATTAAACGAAAAAAGCATTCTATTACAACCTCTCTCAACCATCAACCCTAGAGTTTGTCGCACTGGTACCAAAATCGTGAGATACCAGTGCTCCAATGCTATCTCCCTTTATTCATTAGTATTACATTAATATCCTTATTCATAAAGATAATCATACCCCAACAACAAGCAAACAACACAAAATAGATAAGATAAATAATAAGTTCTCTCCTTAACCCAAGAGTTAACCCAGCATAGCCTCTTAGGCCGTCCTTCTTTAGTCTCATCAAACTCAAAGCACTGCATGGATCCATGTGTCCTCCGTATTTTCGTCATCCGAGAGCTCGCCTCCAGTAATCTGCAACGGCATTTTGTCAAAGAGAAGGCAGCCACTTCATCACTTGTGGTTTAAAATAAAAATGAAACGAGGGGTTCGTTCACCTCAAATCTGTTGAATTTATTTTATATAAAATAAAATTCTATTGAGCTAAATGTAGCTATCAGATATGCAATCTTTCGAATTTTGATTACACCAAGTTGTGAGAACACACAAAAAAACTCTGCTTCCCAATATTGCTAAAGGTCAAAGAGAGAAGTACCGGAAGAGGAAGGGCAATTCGGTCTGTAGAAAACGCACGTCCTCCAAACAAACAAAATCGTGCCAAATACCTACGTTTTGGACGGGAATTCGCTGAGGCTAATTTTTCTCGCCAAATCGCACACACTGAAATCAATTCTTCACCTGTACACGATCCGATCATGGAAATTCATAAAATGAGAATTCTATATCTAATTCTCGCGTCAGTTTTTTCATTCCGATCAGACCCTAAGAGATGAGTTTAAAAATTCGAAATAACAAATTATATCGAACTTTTTGTCTCTTTGGATCCGAACCATAGGCGCGACTCTTAACGAATCGGGGTCGAGGCGTAACTATCGGAAATTGCTCAGGGCACGACCCACGGTAGCGGTTCACTCTATTTTGGATGAAATACCCAAACTATAATCTGACAGCAATCGCCTATCTTTCACCGAACTCACAACTCTCTTTTGGCGTGAATTGCTAAAGAGGGCGTGCCCTGAACAATTCCTCGTAGCTACCATTTTTTCTCTTTTCTCCCTCTCGAAACAAGAGAGAGGAGCAACTGAAAGTGGAAGTGGAAGCACCATGGATGGCGAAGAAGTTTCCAAAGTAGAAGGAGAAACTAGGAGACAAAGAAAAGGGAGAGAACGAGGAGAGAACCAGGAGAGAAGTCGACAACGGAATAGCTTTTTGCTAGAAGACGACACGGAGGAAATCCACTTCAACCCCTTTTTACCTTCTTCTCCGAGTTCTAACAATTCGCCTCTTTCTGGATCCCAAATCAGGTTACCAATCTGCCTGAACAATAGCACTTGAATGTTGTATAATTTTCTGGGTTTGTATTAATTTGTGTGAATTTGTGTAAGGAAAGGACGGAGGTGTCGAAAGCTAGGTGGGTTGAGGAAATTGGGATGGCCCAAGTGATAGAGAAGAAAGGTAGCTTGTGGGTTTCTACGGGTGTAATTCGTAATAGCAAGCTCTATTGTCATATTGAAGAAATTGGGTATGTGTTACTATTCCTAACAACTTTCAATTTTTGGGCATTTTCTATGTTAGTTTATTTCAGTATCTGCACTTTACTGTAGTATCTCAGCTTAATTTTTTATTTTCTAATTCACATTGATCTGATAGAATGTATATGTAATGGGGACAGTATCAATAATATATAAATCTTTGATAACCCCCCAAATTAATTTAGCTATGGTTTATTGCATGCTTAACTACAGTTATTTGGCTCAAATTGGCGCACTAGTACTCTTTGATGAAGGAGATAATGTTATGGGTCTCCAGGATATTTTTACAAAGTGTGCCGACCGGCAGTATGGCTGTTCCTGGGAGTCTTTTGAGGCTTATCGGTATGGTACCCTTTTTTGTAATGAGATCGAGGGCTTATGATTTAATGCTTCCTCTAATACCAGAATGTTAGGTAGATCCATAGTAATTTGAAGAAAGCCAAGTTGAGGACTTAGATGGAGTAAAGTAAGGATCTACATAAAAGCAATGGCTGGCTTTAGTTGATAAATTATGTACAATTATTTCTGATCAAAATCAAACTCCAGTAATTCTGTTTTGAATATAATCCAAATCCGAATCAATTTAATCATCTTTTCTTACACGTGTGTTGTACTTAGCTAATAATTTCTTAACAACATGATATCATAACTGGTAGGATGATCTGTTAAATTGCTTAAACTTGTTTGTTGTTTCTGAGATATCTCATATGAAGACCATTTAAAACTAGCATAATGTTTGAACTATTATTATGGTATCATATATGTATTGATTTTCCTTAAATCCATCACCAGATTCTGATATTAACTTCAGTTTTACTAATTTAACAGCACATCACACTTGGAGCTATTGTATGAACATTTAACCTGCAAAAAAAAAAATACAATCTATTTTCATACCCCTAGATAGACATATCTTTTTAACACTTTCATATCTTTTTGACACTTTTAGGCACCTGAAATCATTGGGGTATATAGTTGGGAGACAAGGCCAGCCTTGGAGCCTTAAGCATAATAAAATAAACCGTAATTCAGATTCCACAGCAGATACGGACTTGATAGCAGGTCGGATAGAGGAATTACAGATAGGTGCAGCTAATCTGGTTTTTGACATTCATCAACCAAATAGCAAGTTTAAGAAAACCGATCCAGGGAATCCAAGCTTCATCATTTGTCTCGTTGGGTAAATAAAAAGTTACTCATCAATTTGTTTTCAATATCTATCTTTTAGTTAACTTGGTCTGTGGAGCCACCTTGCTGCTGGTGCTGATCATATCTAATCAAGCATAACAAGCTTATGTAAGCTGTATTGTACAGTGGTAACTCCAAATTCTGTTTGCATTGGAAATTAATTTCAGAATCTGGTTATCATATACCACCAATAGAAACTTGTCTCTTTCTCTGTCTATACTTGGTTCTAATTTGAGGTCTGCAAAATTTGTGCCTATTAGATGAATAGAGTTATTGTACCAATTCACATAGGGACAATACCAAAACATAGTCTAATAATCCATGCTACTACTTGATTTGTTATTGAATCCTATTTGCAGGGATAGGCCCCCAAGTAGGAAAGAAGTAGAGGATCTGGAGAAGAAATGCAAATCAGTTCCTCTTAAATTTTGTCATGTCAGTCATGACAATGTCAGCTTCTTTTCCTTTCCTAAAGTTTCTCTTCCGGTCCTGCCTTGACTGGTCTTTTGTTGACTTTTGTATTTTTCTTTTTCATTCATTATTGTTCTAACAAATGAAATGATAATTGTTCTGTTATATATCGAAAGTTTGTTGCAAACTATATCAATGCAGCATTGGTTCTTCTACTGTTGCATAATTTAAGTTTCACGAACTGTTTTGGAAAATAGTCCACAAACTATTTTATAAAGAGCCACATTATCTATGATAGTTAACACTAGACAAATTTCAGCCATTTTGGTTACATGAGATCCATGCTTGAATGGATATTAAGGTTGGTTAGTATTGATTGCCAGTTTTCCACTGACTCCAACTTACCCTATTTGAATGGATATTAAGGTTGGTTAGCATATATCTAATTCTGAGGTGAAAGTACTTAGGACATATTGTTAAGGTTATAAGATAATGTGTACCATGTTCTAAAAGAACCAAGAAGGTGATTCTAATTTTAACAAAGTATTAGATAGAGTCTATGAGTTATAACTTAATCTTTGATGTATTTATTTTGGAAGAATAAATCCCCTCTTTCTCGGTCCATAACGTGGGATTCTTATGTTAGTATAATATCATACCAGATTTTGGGAAATAGTAAAGGAACTGGAGTTTGTTTTCTTTAATGAAATGTGTGTGTGTGTTTGTGAGTTTAGACTGAGACTTGAAGGGCTATATATAGAGGTCTAGAGGTTAATGGAAGTGCTCCACCTAACTAATGTTGAGATGCTAGATGGTCACTGACTACTAATCCCTAAATTAAGCAGTCTTATTTAATATGCTCAAAATAGTTCTGCACGAGTAATATATCCATCAGTATTTTTTTATTAATTATAGGCCTGATGACCTGTGCATATTAATCTGCAATTCTGCATCAGTGTATTTTCAGTGTGTGTGTTTGTGTGTGAAAACTTTAATAAGAAAGTATATATGGAATAATTTTGATCCTTTAGACACTTGATTTCTGCATCTTTATCCTTACATACATAATTTATAATCCATTTTACCGACTCGAGAAGATCGAGGGTCAAGTATGCAATGGTGATTGTTGAATTTTCTTTTTTCTCTCTGTGAGCTTTCGTACTATATGACATCTGGCACGGGGGAACTTTTACTGAAAAGTTTATGAAGGAAGAGGTAGTTCAGTACTTATAATATTATATAGGAAAACTTCTCTCAAGGATGTGGTATGGAGCATATGGTCAGATGCACAAACTATGCCAGAGATGCTAGAAGATGGAGAGCATGGTGTGTTGGGTGCAGACATGGGCTTACTTGTGATCTATGATAAATAGTTTTATTTCCATTTTAGAATGTAAAAGATTAGTTGTTATTTTGTGTTGTAATAATTGGGAGGCTTCTTGGTTATTAGAGATGGGATCCATTAGATAATGTTGGGGGCACTGGTACGGGAGTGTGGTACCAGTGCCCGATTGGGTTTACTTCATTTGATACAAAACTGTCTGGTTGTATTGTGATGCTTTTTCAGTGAAATGGAAAAAGCGGTGGGTTTTCCCACTTATTTAAAAAAAAAATAATAATAATATTATATAGGGAAATAATATGTACAAATTCGCATATAATTTCTACTGCTGATTATGCATAATTAATTAATTATGAATAGATAATTTATAAAATATCATATGCAGTTCCATAAAGTTTATGGTCGTTAATTGTACAGTTTATCGAGGTCCGGAACCACCTCAGAAGTAACCTGTTACACTTGCATGTTGCCGCCAACGTTAACTTGCAAAATACTCAACTACATAGATCTGACATAATAAATGAAGTAATGATATTTCTTGTTTATAACAAGTTAAAGCTCAAGCTCTCAGAGGCATCATATGCCATGACCAATTCTTTAGCTCAGGCTGCTTCACTTTGCTTCAGTACAAAGGAAATGAATAGCTCCATCATAGATTTCTGATAAATGGAGTATGAAATAATAAACTTGGGAATAAATAGTAATTCTACCAGCTAAGGATAGAGAAATAAAGGATTAATTATGGTTTTAAAACAAACAGATATGGGTCTGGGGAAGGGAAAATAAAATTAACTTCATTTTTTTTTAAAATACTACAATCAAATCAATTTAAGAATTAAGAGATGGCTTCATCAAAATTTAAGAGATGATTTCATCAAATCCGATTAGATTTTAATTTCCTTGAGCAGTTTGCAAAGTCGATGGTCAAAATGGGGAACATTTCACCTTTGACTGGATACGAAGGCCAGGTGCGGAAGAATTGTAGGTTTGTTAACTAATTAACAAGGATGGTTTGCTAAAGGGATCTTGATTTTAGTATGAACTGTCAAATGTATAATCAAGTGTATTTCTCTGTTTCTCTTCTTTTATTTGTTTTTGCTTTCGTGGGGTTGACCTGTTAGTGTTTCCACTTTATTGTTTGTGTTGTAAGTTGTAACGGTTCGCTATGATGTTGTTGTTGTTTCTTTTTTTTAAAAAAAAATCTTAAAAAATTTCTTACTTGAATAAAGTTGCAAATATTTCTTATGAGTCATAGAGTGCTGTTTTTAATTATCTCCAAGTTTTCTTTACCAACAACCTAATTTGTATTTCATAGTGTATTGTAGAATTTGTCTTTATAAAATGGATGGTTTAACTCTATGACCACTAATCAAGCAAGCTGCCATTAAGTAGTCAAAGCAAATCAAATTGACACATGAACATTCAGATTAAATATATTTTTTGTGTAAAGTTTTTCGAAGGTCCTTGAACTTCATTTATAATCCAATTTTAGTCACTTAACTTTCATTTATCTTTCCGGAAATCGGAAGTCACTGAACTTTTCAATCATCTAATTTTGGTCACTCCGTTTATTATTCCGTCTAAGACGTTGAGTGCAAATTGGAGTTCCAAATGCCTTTTTTTTCTCTTATTCACAAATATCCAGCGTCTCACCCCGAGTCTATCTCTCTCACTTTCTCTTGTAAACCCTAGCCCTCTTTCATCCCAGCCATGGCCACGTGAAATTATAAGAGAAGAAGCTTCTCCGCTTTCATCTCAGATTCTTAAGGGCTGGAAATAAAAAGAATAAGGGAAGAAGTATTAGAAAGTGTGTAACTTTGTGAAAAGTCTGAATTATTTATAATAAATTTGGAAGTAGCAAGAAGCTATTCTTTTATTCTTGCACCCATCCAAACGGAACCAAGAGTCTTTTTTTCCTAAAATTTGTAGGTTATGTTCACTGTGTACTAGCCTAATACTCATTGCATACCGGTTCAAGCTGGTACGAATCATGGTACCTACGCAAGTGCATCCAATAAATAATGAATGTCCCGCCAAGAGTTCAATGATCTGGCTTCTAGCAAATATTATAGATAGGAAAATAATAAAAAAAATTCAGCCCCAAGTTTTCTCCCCTTATTCTTTCTTTCCATGTTGCTTAACAACGTAAGCGCATTAATTTAATTGCCAAGTTGCTCATATATTCTTTCCATGTTCAATTGCTAAAATTTAATTGCATGTGGCCGCACCAAAATTTAATTGCCAAAATTCTTTCCATATTCTTTCTCTGACCGCACCAAAGCATGATTACTTCAAAAACTTCATGTAAAAATGGACAACAAAAGTACCTAAACAAGCCAAAAAGAAACAGGAACAGCTCATCTTATTAACGTGTTGGCACAATGCATTTCAGTAAATAGCATTCACAAGCAACCTTCCACCAGATTCAGTAACTAAAAGATATATATTCTACACCTAGATTCAGTACATGAGAGCATTCAAACAAACTATCTTAATTCAAAACCACATCTTACAAGTTACAACAACTCTTACACTACAGAATCTCCCAAAAACTTAACAAAATGAAACCAACAAACTACATTAATAACAAAATGACATTTCAAACTAAAAATGGCATTAGAGTCATTTGAGGGCATTACTCTTTTCTTTGTCACCTGCACCATATCAAATATGTCAAATTGTCAAGTAATTTCAAACTTAACTACATAAAAAATTTCAGATTCAAATAAAATTTAGAGGAAGAATTTAATCATGAACCGCTATCTTTTTTCTGGTTTAATTGTGAGCAGCTGCTAATCGAGTGATATGTTCAGAAATTGTAGGTCCTGCATGCCATCTTTTGTTATTCCCTTTCTTGGTGACAAATTGAGCAAACCATTATTTCTACCTTTTTAGAAAGTTTTTTTCTATTAGAATTATTTTCAATTCCACATTACATTTCTTGCGACCCTTTTTAGGTCTGCCAGCTTTGCAAGGATTAGATTGGGTTGGTTTGATCACTTGAGGTACTGGAATTTTATCCCACATTTCCTCTCCAGAAATTGGATTAATTGCATGACTATATATTTTGAGATAGGTTTCAACCTTGTAGCAATCATTAACATAATCTTCAGGCATCAAACCATTAACTCTCATGCTTGCACAAGCATGCTCACAAGAAATACCCAATAAAATTAACAAATAATTTGTAAGGTTACAGCAGATTATTATTTTGCAAAGCATTATTCAATGTCAAATATAAATAGTGAACCTGTCAAGTCCCATCTTCGACAATGCATGAAGATGTAGCAATGTTAACAACAAATTGACTCCTCTTGCCAATAACTTGATATTGAGTACCACCATTCCAAATAGCATCAAACTTGATTTCTTCATCCTTCCATTTATCAAGTTTTTTCTGGATCTTAGGACAGATAGAGCCTTTGTACTTCATCAATTCATCTTTCTTCACCTGAAACCTTCGCACTAGTCTTGTCCTAATCATCTCCAACACAGTAATAATAGGCTTATCCCAAGCATCAAGAATATATTTGTTGAAATATTCACAAAGATTGTTCAGCAACACGTCACACTTAGAATTGCTAGGGGAAAAAAAAAAAAATTTTGGTCCATTTGGTAGCTGGTTTTTTCTAGTTTAACCACTCAAAAGCTGCTGGTGAAAGAGATTTAAGCTCCATCATCCATTTCTCATGGTCTGCGACATAGGTGGCCATTGCTGCCACCCATAGATGATCCATTAATGTCTTTCCTTTATGCCCAGCATCGCAGTAGTTTTCATACATGTGACGCACACAGAATCGATGCTCAGATGCAGGAAATAGTGTTTTGATCGTGGGAACTAGACCCTAGAATTAAGACAAATTACAAAAATAAGCAATTTCAAGTAGCTGGAATGTACCGTATTACATTAGAGAAATATTTAATTAAAAGTACTATATACCTTTTGTCTGTCTGACATGAATGTCCAAGCATGGCTATTTTCAATAGCTATATCATTTGCATGTAGTTGCAGAAACAATCTCCAAGTTTCAGAAGTTTCTCCCTCAACAATAGCATATGCAATTGGAAATATGCAATCATTAGAATCAATTGCAATTGCACTCAATAATTGACCCCCATATCTACCCTTCAACCAACAGCCATCTAAGCTGATAATTGGCCTACAACCAGCCGAAAAGCCTTCTTTGCATGCAGCCATACAAACATAGGCTCTCTTGAATACTTCATTTCTGAGATGATAAATTATTGTGCTACCCGGATTCGGCCTTCTTATCTCAGCAGCATAACATTGTATTTTTAAATACTGCTCTTCCTCGTTACCTTCTATGATTTTCAATGCTGTTGAACTTATAGTATTAGCTTTTTGTCTTGATATCTCCAAGTGTAGGTCAGCTCTAACTCGAGCTTTAATACCTGACAAAGACCAAGTTGGATCAGCCCTAAATGTCCCAAGGTACTTGTTTACAAGCCATTTTGCCGTGAGAAAATTTATATTATGCTCATTACTACATGTATGAGAGGAATTGTATGTCTTCACTTGCACATTTTCTGTCCCATTTCTCATGTATGAAACCCAAATTTTCCATGGACAACCTTTTTTGCATGCTGCCTTCACTCTCAAGGTATCATTCTTCTCAAAATGAATATTTCTTCTCTTCTTAATTGCATATTCTTTTATGGCATTTTTGAACTCCTTAAAATAACCAAAAATCATGCCAGCTTGAAATTGCTGGTTTGTGATATCAACAACGGCATTGAACTCAGGGTACCTCTGACTTGTATCTTCATCAGATTCACCACCACTTATAAGGACATCTGAGGGGGCATAGTCAGAATCTTTTTCACCTATCTCTGGTTGTGTTTGAGTTTGAAGAGGTACCACCCAATACCTTGTAGTATGGTTTATCACATTCTTGTCAGAGGCAACATCAATATCATCAGCTTCGACATCATTGTCCAATTTGCAATCATCACGACATTGAGATGGTAACCATCGAGTGATCTGCCTTTCACCTACAGTCATCCTCTCCAAAAGTTCTGGTAAACTGAATTTGACTTCATAACCCATTACATTAAGAAGCAAAACTGCCTTGGCCACACCGTTACAAGCCCTAACTGCACAATGAAGGTCCGACCATACCCTCAGCCTTCCGCCCTCTTTTTCCCCACTCTCCTTTTCCCAATCTACAATAACTGCATACTCAGAGTGTACTAGTTCTGGATGGTGTCGGTACACCACATAATCAACGCCATTGTTCGTCCCTGATTTCACAACCCAATTTTTGGATCTCAAATGCATGTAAGCTCTGTAGTAAATGGGGAATAATTCATTTCTACTTCTCATGAAATTCCACAAGTCATTTACATTGATTAAGTTTGCATTGTCGATCGATACTTTAAGACACTTAAGATAATGGTGTAAATAAAAGGTTTCTTCAGGACTTAATTGGAAGTACCCCTTGCTGCCATTAGAAGTTTTGAGTTGCCTGCCGAAGGAAGTACAATTTAAGAGGTCGGTAAGTTCTGGTTCAGTTTCTAGTAGAAAGTCAGTACCAATGGGAAGAGCTGCAGACTCAGAATTTGAGAGACAAACTTGCAGTTGGGCTATGATTTCTGACATCGGGTTGGAGTTGGCTATTTGGGCATAATTCTTGCCTTTCCACCTTGGCCCTGATAACTCCATATTTTAGTCTGCAGTGTCCAAAAATCACAATAAAGTTTGCTAAAAGGAAGCAACAAGGAAATTACTTTTTAATGTCTAAATTAAATCCCTCAATGAAAGGAACTAGGATGTAATCAAAAAGCTTTTAAATTTCGGTTTTTTCGGTATGACGGTACAGAGTCGATATAACGGTGCTGCGTTATTTCGGTGTGTGAATACGAACATCTATGTCAAACAATTCTTTTACCATGTCAATTATTAACAGCATTACTCTATGATATTTCTGAGAGCCTATACGCATAAGAAATCACCTCAACAGAGAAATTAACACCAATAACTAGCATGAGCAAAAAAAGTAAAGTCGAACAATAAACCAAATTGAAAAGAGTAGTTAAAGTCATATAAAAAATTTACAGTACACAAAGGACTTTGGATATGAGTATGACCTGTGTGAGACTCACGAGAGGAGCCAGAAAACTGTCGAGGCTCAATTTTTGCGCTGCCAGAAAACTGTCAATAGAACAAAAATAGAGCGAGAGAAAAAAAAATTAGTGGAATAAGACAAAACTTTGAAGGGAGAAGAGGTGCATCATCGGAAAAGTATAGACTATAGAGAAAAAATTGGTACCAAATTATGCGTTGCCAGTAGAGGAGATCGGAGTAGAGGAGTAGATCGAGAGCACCAGAGGAGGAGGAGGAGATCGAGAGCACCAGAGAGAGGAGGAGATCGACAGCACCAGTAATGGCCGAGAGAGAGAGGAATTTGTGTTGGGGACGGGGCGCTAGGGTTTTGGGTCTGGAATCGCTATTTTTTTTTTTATGTTATCACTTTTCCGTTAATACGCCGCTAAACGGGGAATTGCTCAGTTCACGCTGAACTTGCTCAAACACTCAAATTTATCAAAATATCCTCACTCTCCTGTGTTATTTTCTCAGATTACAGTAGTAGATTGAAGACATTTAGATCATTTTAAAAAAAATTAAGGAGTGATTGAGAAAGACAGATGTGTCCTGAGCAATTTCCCGCTAAACGAATTTTCTTTTACGATTTAACGCCGAAATAACGAACATTTCGCGTTACGTAAATTTTCTTTTACGATTTAACGCCGAAATAACGAACATTTCGCGTTACGTAAATTTGTTGATTAAATTTGTAACGTTCGTGTGTTTTGATCCAGATTACCGATATTTCTGTAAAAACAGCATTATTTCGCCGAAATTTAAAACCTTGAATCAAACTAACAATAATGATGAACAACAATCATTATTAAAATATTTCTTTTCTATAAAAAATTGTAAAAAAAAATATGAAGCATTTTGCACAAATGGCACAAGAGAAAGCCCCAAGTTACAGCATCACCACAAAATAATTCAATGCAGCACCATGCCATTACACAAAGGCAAGTTAACTTTTTTCCCCAGAAAAGTTATTCGACACAAAATTTTCAGCATATCATTTTTGGAACAAAAGAAGAAGGTCAAACTACAAATTTTCATAAAACAGAAGAAAATTACATAATCAATATAATAGTTAAACAGTTAAAAAAGTCTAAAATAAGCAGCCTGTCTCAATCAATCCAGATTATCACAAAACAGAAACAATTTAATGGCCAAGTCACTAGCAACGGTAATTGATTTCTTCGCTATAAATGAAATCGGACAATTGTTACACATTCCTACAAACTGAGTATAAATAAAAAATTCAAATTAAATAATTGGAAACTACCAAAAGTACAAAAGTAAAAATATGAAAATGAGGAGGTGCTCAGACAGCCAAGGGTGAGTCTTCAACTAATGGGTAGGAAACCCAAAATCAGAAACTCTAGTCCAAAATAATATTCATTTTCATAGTAACCTCATCTCGACTAATTTCCTCAAGAAGAACCAGATATAAACAATCTATAACGCAAAACTCAACAAAGAGGCTCAATTTTGAATGAAGTAAAAAAATTTTGGACATAAAAAGAGAAGTAAATACAAACAATTTGGAAACAAGTAGTAAGACTATCCAGCAAAGCCGCCATTTGCATTTCTATCAGATGTGCAGAAGGATTTATAAGCTTAAAAATAATTGTTTTCTAAGGGCTTCCACCACCATGAATATTACTGTAACACAAACATATACTCTCAGACTGTGCTCCCAAAGTAAATGAAAGAGGGAAGGAAGATAAAATGACGGGCTAAAAGACTTGAGTTACTTGCTCCATAACTATGTGTGAGGGGAGGGGGTGACAAGCTAAGTTGTTTTGCTCATAATTTAAATTATATGAATGGACCAAGTTGCCCTTGTTATTTGTGAAACCAAACTAGATTCTTAACAATGAGGAATGCCGTATCACAGGTGAAAAGACTATATTTGACAAAATGTGAAGGGCGACCGTGCATGTGGAAACTCCCCTTCTACAAAAATTAATGATTTCAAGGCAATGGCATCTGATATAGACTGTTTTCCTCTGAAGATGATGAAGATTTCATGTTCTTTCTATTTTATTTTCCTTGCTCAGATGTAAATATTTTCTGGTCTCTCAATTAAGTAATGTGATTTTATATTATTCAGAGTGCAGCATTATCATATGTTGACTTCAATTGATTCTAGCATTGACTTGAGGAAGGGAAGGAAAATTGTGTATGCAAACTGTGAATAACATAGTTATAGTGTATATGTGAATCAAACCAAGGAATATTTATATACTTCACTAATTAGTATCAATGAATTCTGTTTGTTTTTTAAATCATAAACCCCAATCTCATGACCAGAAAGAAGCAAATAGAGCAAAATGTTTCAGACGATAAAATGTTTTCCCCAAAGACAAGCTTTGGCAAGCCAACTGCCTTTTTTAAACAAAAGAACCCCCTAAAAATACTACTTATTTATACTACATGAAAATATTCGAACACTCAAGCAAATAGACGAATCAAGGAAGAAGAATTCCATGAATAAAATAGCCTTTTTTATATATTACGAGTTTTATTATTTACTAGGGTTGGACATAGCTTCGCTCGATAAAGTTTTTTTTAATAATTTAAAATTCAATTTTTTTACTATATAATTTTATTTATATATGTTAATAATAATGTGAATATATGATTAAAATATCAACATGAACATGTTTTAAGAAATGTCAAATTAGTTAATGCAAATATATTAGAACAACAAAGTGTTTTAACGGGTTGAACAAAAAAAAAAACTCAATCCAGATTTGTTTCCATTAAAAAAACCGAGCTTAATATGTAAACAAAATGCTGCCAAAAAAAAAATTGCTGTAAATCTTGTCAAGGCTTCTGTAATTTATAGATAGCTGCAAAAAAAAAATACAGAAAATGACTCAATCGAAGGATCAGGTTAATCAAAATAATTGGAATATTAATAAATTCCACTTTAGCGATTCACTCCATTTATGATGAAATGACCAAAATACTCTCCCTCCTCTTCTCTTTTCCTCCGGCCAGAAATTTTTTATTTTTAAATAGGGTTAGGTTAGGGAGTGAGCGTATTTCGGACTTTTGGAGTGAATTGCAAAAGGCGCCGCCTTTCATCTCCTCTCGAAAGTCGAAACAAAAAGAGAGGAGCAGCTGAAAGTGGAAGAGGAAGCAGCCATGGATGGCGAAGAAGTGTCTAAAGTAGAAGGCGAGACTAGGAGACGAAGAAAGGGAAAAGGGAAAGAACGAGGAGAGAACCCAGCGAGAAATCGACAACAGAATAACTTTTTACCTTCTTCGTCTCTTTCCGGATGTCAAATCAGGTTACCAATCTGCCCGAACAATAGTTAATGTTGTATAATTTGCTGTTTTGTACTAATTTGTGTGAATTTGGGTAAGGAAAGGACGGAGGTGTCGAAAGCTAGGTGGGTTGAGGAAATTGGGATGGCCCAAGTGATAGAGAAGAATGGTAGCTTGTGGGCCACTACTGGTGTGATTCGTAATGGCAATCTCTATTGTCATATTGAAGAAATTGGGTATGTGTTACAGTCTATACTGGTAAAATCTTTGGTTCTCCACAAAATTAATTTATTTATAGGTTATTGCATGCTTAATTACAGGTATTTGGCTCAAATTGGAGCACTAGTACTCCTTGATGAAGGAGACAATGTAATGGGCCTCAAGGATATTTTCACAAAGTGTGCGGACAGGCGGTATGGCTGTACCTGGGAGTTTTTTGAGGCATATCGGTATGGTACCCTTTTTTTATGAGATTGAGGATTTCTGATTTAAATGTCTACTCTAATACCAGAACTTTTAGGTAGATCCATAGCAAATTGAATCAAGCCAAGTTGAGCAATTAAATGGTGTAAATAGGGATGTATAGCTCATTTTAGTTAATTGATGATGATTATCAATTCAAATATATTACAAATCCAAATCAATTTACCAATCCTTTCTTACATATGTATTGTACTTACCTAATACTTTTTCAACAACATCATTTTATAATTGGTAGGATGATATGTTATATTGTGTAAAATTATATGTCATTTCTAGGATATCTCGAATCATGACGGTTTGAAACTAGCAGAATGTTTGAAATATTATATTATCATATTTGGATTGGGTTCCCTTGATTCCATTACCTGATTCAGATTTCCACTTCAGGTCTGCTAATTTAACACCTCATCAAATTGGAGCTATTGTGTGAAGATTTAACCTACAAGAAAATACAAAAACTCTTGTCTTCATACACCCAATACAAATTGACAAATATCTTTTTGTAATCTTAACACTTTCAAAGACCTGAAATCATTGGGGTTTATAGTTGGGAGACACGGCCAGCCTTGGATCCTGAAGCATGATAATTTAAAACCTAATTCTAATTTCACAGTTGATACGGATTTCATAGCAGATCGGATAGAGGAATTGCAGATAGGTGCAGCTAATCTGATTTTTGATATTTATAAACCAAATAGCAAGTTTAAGAAAACTGATCCAGGGGCCCCAAGCTTCATCATTTGTCTTGTTGGGTAAATAAATTTCACTTATCAAATATCTTGATTTTTCTTTTAGTTAGCTAGGTCTGTAGAGCCACCTTGTTACTGGTGCTGGTCATATCATATATAATCAAGCATAACAAGCTTATGCAACCTTTATTGTACAGTGGAATCAGGTAAGTGGGTAAACTCCATATTCTGCTTGCACTGGGAATAATTTCTGCATCTGGTTAATATATAGCACCACTAGAAACTGTTCTGTTTCTCTGTCTATACTTGATTCTATTTTGAGGTCTACAAATTTTGTGCCTATTAGATGAATAGGGTTACTTTACCAATTCATATAAGGTACAATACCAAAATTTATAGTCTAATAATCCACGCAACTACTTATTTGTTGTTGAACTCGTTTTTCTTTTCTTTTTTTTTTTAGGGATTGGCCTCCAATTAGAAAAGAAGTAGAGTATCTGGAGGAGAAATGCAAATTAGTTCCTCTTAAATTTTGTCATGTCAATCATGGCGATGTTAGATTCTTTTCCTTTCCTGAAGTTTCTCTTCCAGTCCTGCCTTGACTGGTCTTTTGTTAACTGCAGTTTGTACTTATTTTCTTTTTCATTGTTCTAAACAAATGAAATGATAATTGTTCTGTTATATGTTCAAATTTGTTTGCAAACTATACCAACGTAGCGCTTGTTTCTTGTACTGTTGCATAATTAAGATTCAGCATCTGTTTTGTAAATGACTCCACAGCATGAGAAGCAAGACTAGAACTTTAGAAAGAGACACATCATTTATTATAGTTAACCATTAGACAAATTCCAGCCGTTGATCATGGATTTTTGCCATTTTTGTTACATGAGATCCATGCATGAACGTATATCAAAGTTGATTAGGATTGATTGCCACGACCCTGAGTCGCCCTATTTTTTGTAATTATAGAGATCGTATTCGAAGTTTTTGCCATACAGCAGAAAGGTAATTTTAATGTGAAGTACTCAGCAGACATGGTTGAGGTCAGAAAGTAATGTGTTTTCATGTCCTAAAAGATTCAAGAAGGTGATTTTAATTATTACAATGTATCAGGTACAGCCTATGGGTTACGACTTATTCTTTGATGTCTTCTTCTTTTTGGAAAATTAAATCCCTTCTTTCAGTCCATAATGTGGGATTTTTATGTTAGCAAGTTCAAACCATACCTCACTAAATCATTGCTAATCCTATGTGAAGTAAGAGATGTACCCATTTTTGTGTTGAGCAACGAGAAAGCAAGAAGCAACAGTACCAGAGAGGAGAAACTAAAAACCCCTGGAGAAAAGCACCAATACATTATTTATTTATTACATAATTATTACAAGTTTACAACATGTGAAAGGCATATATACTACTCGCCAACCTCGAGAATCTTCAACCAATTCATAAGAACTATCTAATATTTTAATATAAAGAACCTAAAATTACACTATTGTACTGAGCTCATGGCATCATCACTTGTAATTCTAATGGCCATGTTGCGTTACATTTGGCAGTTTCTCGCATTAATTACAAGTTTTGAGACAGAGTGACCTGCGTACTGGAGTGAACCTTATGTCTAACAGTACTGGAACATAGTGTTTTCATTCTCTTGAAGAGATCCTGGATATCATCAGAGTTTATAATTCTCTTGGAACGATGAATTACACTTTCATTTGATTCGTAGTTTGTTAATTTTCTCTTCTTTAGAGGGTGCTTAGTTCCTAACCCTACTTTTCTCTTTAAAATGAGATTTCCATCTGCATTAGAAAGAAGGAGATCAATTACAAACAGTTCCGTTAATTATCAAGGGATATTTGTACGTACATAAACCCAAAGCTTTGCAAGTTGCAACACAATCAGGCCCAATGTACCAGTCAGTTCTGTTGTCTTAGATTTCTTTTTCCCCCCTCCATTGCATTACTGAGGCTTAATTAGACCTTACATGTAACGAAAACAATGCAGCCAAAGATTAGCTGGTGCATGACAACCAATCACGTGTCATTCTATTTTCACACCAGTATCTAATAAACTTCAGATCTGACAAATGATATTGCAAAAAAGTAAAAGCATGTTTGTAACAATCACGAAACTGACCTGTGGAGCTCACAAACTTTCCTTGTATTAGAATGGCATCTTGTACTTCACTCCCACATGGAAGACCCCTCTGCACAAAGAAATCCAAAAGGTGACCCCACAAAAGGCAAGGTGACATATAGTGGGGTCCAGTGCGGCTCACATAGTACCCATTGAGGTGCACAGTTTTTGGGTCAACACTGAGAACCCGCGCAACTAAGCCAAGGTCAACTGCAGATGACCGAGAAACGGTGATGGTGCGCTTGGGAGGTGAAGCACCACAAGAGCCAACGCTGGGGTAGAGTTGAAGGTAGATTGTGAGGTGAGAGAAGGCTGTTGTAGGTGTATCAGAGAGAGGGAGAAAAGAGAAACAGTGAGAAAGAGTTTGTTTTATGCTATAAAACAATACAACTTCATGTACACTACGAAGAACGAGAAAATATCATGTCGATGTATGAACTACATACTGCAAACTGTGTGCTTTATAAATGAAATTAAATGTTACCATAATTGAAAAAAATACACAGCTTCAGTTATGGGAGTATCAGAATACTGATTAGAGAATCCACTTAGAATAATGAGAATTCAGTAGTCTGTAGAACGTCACGACCAGATTTGGGAGAAACAAATACAAAGGTATTCTTTAGCAATTTTTTACACAAACTATGCTGGACCCAATCAAATCCACTATCCTGGGTATGTTGAGGGACTCACTGGTAGGGACCAACCAAGTTTACTTTTTACAGGTAAGCATCAACTAAACCACCTCATGAAACTTTCAAATGCCCAATTTCTCCATTAAAACATCAACATATTGTACTTTGAGACTTGAGAGAGATGCATACCTGTATTTGATATCTGTGTACTAGCATTGGAACATGCCGTTTTCATCATTTTAGACGGCTGGGGGACATCATCTGAGTTAAGACTTCTCTTGGGAAAGAGAGTCACATTTTCACTTGGTTTGTAATTTGTCCCGTCCTTTCTCTTCTTAAGAGGGCTCTCCATTTCTGACTGGAATGTTTGACTTCTTTTGGTAGAAATAGTCACATTTTCGTTTGGTTTTAAATTTGGTTCTAACATTCTCTTTTTAGGAGGGCTCTCCATTTCTGACTGGAATTTTAGACTTCTTTTAGTTGAAGGAGTCACACTTTCATTTGGTCTGTAATTTGCTTCTAGCTTTCTCTTCTTAAGAGGGGTCTCAGTTACCAACTCAAATTCTCTCTTTAAAAAAGCATTCCCATCTGCACTAGACCAACAAAATAAATTAAACGAGCTCTCATTAACCGCTAAAATCACGATTATACCAAACATTTAACATCCATCAAGCAATCCAATAAAGTAGAGGCTGTATTGGTATGATACCATTCAAGTCATTAACCGCAATTACCGCATCAATCATGTGTGATGCCGGTACCAGTATCATCCAAACATCACACTAACTAACATATGAAGTAGTAACAGAAACTGAAACACAGTGCCAATAACAACCAGATAACTTACCAGTAGAGCCTGCATGCTTTCCCTGTACAACAATGGCATCTCCTTCACTGTTCCCACAGGGAAGTCCCCTCTGTGCAAAGAAATCCAAAAGTGGTCCCCATGAAAGGCCAGGTGACACGTAATAGGGTCCAGCGCGACTTATATAGTACCCGTTGAGGCGCACAGTATGTGGGTATAGGCCGAGCGCCCGGCCCACTGAGCCGAGGTCGACGCCTTCGGAGAGACGAACAGCAATCTCTGAGGTCGGAGTATGAGCTCCGGTGGTGTCACGGCGGAGGTGAATGGTGATGTCAGAAGAGGAGGTCTCTGGTTGCATCACTGACAGAGTGAGAGAGAGAGAGGTCAGGGAGGTTCTGGAAGGAGTCGGATCCTCTGGTCGTTTTTTACAAACGACCACCTGGTCGTTTTCGATCTGGACCGTCTGATTTAATCTCAACGGTTAACATTTTTTCGGGCCTATCAATCGTGGTACTAGCACGGGGCATCCATAGCCATTAAGATTAAATCAGACGGCCCAGATCTAAAAAGACCAGGTGGTCTGCCGACCAGAGGATCTGGTTCCGGTTCTGGAAAGTGGCGGGGTTCGGAAGAGCTAGAAATAAAACAAGTAGCGTTAAAACGAATGTTTCAATTTTGACCCTATGAAATTATGAAATGTAATTACGATTTTTTTTTAAAAAGGAATATATTGTGTAGTGCGTCTTAATTATGAAGTTCAAATAGATGAAAATTGACAAGCTCATTGAATTAATGTTTTCTTTTGATATGTATTGCTCAGCCAAACAAATTTTAAATATTGTATCAAAATGATTAAATAAAATACATTACGAAAGTTGTTTTCAAGAACATTGATAACCATATTTGTGAAACAAATTGAGAGGAAATTTCCTTTTCGATTTTCAGTTCAAAGCAATATCCGATTTTTGCACATGTACGAATTTGCTTCTTACAATAGATGAACTTTCGAATTCTCAATCGGGTTAGAAACCAAATATTATATTTCATACATTACTGCTGTACAATTGCACATTCAAATTATTCTCTTACTAGTTACTGCTAAGGTAAAAAAGGAATGGGAAACAATTGGGATATCAGCGAATGCATGTAGGTAATGGTTAAAATTAATTAATAATGGGGCAAGATTTGAATTGACAGAGATTAGATCTTTGCATTTACTTTCTAATAATCATTATCCTAAGCTTAATCATATGACCCTTTTCTTTCCTGGTATTTAACTTTAGTTTAAAGCGTCCAGTTCAAGTAAACAAGATTTGGGATTTTTGCATGATGTGGTGAATCCAATTTAGTAATATCTTTAGATCAGTGCATGCCATAGCCTCACTCAATCAATATGCACAACTCCTAATAGTTGGTTTTTGTCGAGATCCATGGTCCGGGTACAAGCAATGAATGATAAACATCTCGATGATCTCCGAAACCATAGGCGCTTAAACCGCCACCAAAAGCTGTTTAGGGTTTGCGATAAGAAGTATCTCGATGCAGTTTTATTCAAAGGATAAGATTTACTTTCAAGGAAAGATCAAGGGCTAAGATTTACTTTCGAAACCCGGCTGGGAAGGTCCTTCATAGGCATTTAATTTAAAAATAAGTTGGATGACTTAGATCTCTAATTTATCTTAAAAAAAAAAGGGCTATGATCACACTTACCTCACTATAAAAAGTATTTTATTTCGTTGAGTTCCTCTTGCAGCCTCGTATGGTCGAGGTAGACAAGCCCATCCTAGCTAGATCATTTGGATCGTTGAGAAAATTGTGTGTGAGAGCGTTGGTTTGCTGCTATGATCAGTAAGGAGTTACAATTAGATTATACAAATACGATGGAAGTTTTGGCTACTTCGTTATCTATTACCCAGTATGTAAATTTTTTTATTTTGTTTAGAATTTTCAAATAATTCTTCTAATTTTCATTGAAATTGGTTATCATAAGGTTATTTTCTCAGATTAGTACTCTTGATTTGAATTAGTCCTCAGCTCAATGATAATTACTTGAATCATAGCAACGGTACCCAAAGTTGAAAATAATGGTGTTCCATCCACTAAAAATATTACTTTATTATTCCTCCAGTTGATAAATAGGCAAAGTTTTAGCGAAGACAAAAAACTTGAAAATATTTCTTGTATCACACAGAACAGAAGTTCTTTTTTTAAAACCTCACACTGAACAGAAGTTACTGAGATAATTCAATATATGGCTACAAATACAACAAGCTAGCTTTCCATTAATCTGATGATTAAATGAACAAACTTTTAATCCTCTTCAACATCAACCTTAAATCTCTACATGTCTAAGTCTAACATGTGAATTTTCCTATTTTACTTGTATGCTTGAGTAAATGGAGTCCTTGATGCTGGTGATTTCCTTGACATAAGTCGCTCAATGCTGGAAGAGAGGAGAGATGCATTAGTCAGGTTCTGGTCCCATGCGATCAATTGGAGCCACCAGACCAAGAATTTTGATGATAAGGAGCCTGAGCATTAATTGACAATAAAAATGAATTATGTTTAATAATAACATATGTAGACAAAGGGAAATGTCTTGATCAATAGTTAAGCAATTAGAATTGTTTTTCTTTTTATTCAATAGCCATTAGCCCATTACCAATATCAGTGTAAATATTATTTAATCACTGGCAACAAGATACATCTGCTACATATAACATTGAAATGCCTCATCTAATAACTGTGTTATGTAGTATGGTGTGTTTGGATGAGGGTTGGATAATGAATAAAAATAAAAAATTTCAGTATGTGTGTTTGTTCAAATTCCTTATTCTTATACCACAAGGGTGTGTTTGTTCACAAACTACTAGTTCGTGGATGGTCCCAAACACACCCTTAAAAATAAAAAAATAAAAAAGGTTCCACTGATGAGCCATGAGACAGCTCTATTGGCAGTGGGCAGTAGCTCTTTGTTTTATTGCAGGTTAGATGTTTCAATTACTGTTTTGTGCTAGAAATGTTTTCAGATACAAATTTCAAACATATATGTTTGTAATGTATATTTAAACATAATAAATATCATCCCAGGTCCAAATCCAAATCAATGTGATTGCATAATATTTTGTGAGGTATATTATTTTTTTGCCATTAGCTATCAGAGCCAGTAACACATCAGTAACACATATCAGCAGTCTGCCGTCTGGTTAGAAGCAATCATCTATCTGTTGTAAAATAAAGGTGGAAGAAAGAAATAATGAACAATATATCAAGAGTAAGACAATATTCTCAATTACAAATTTCAGAATTTTATTCTCTCATTCCAACCATCCATACAAATGTACAATGCCTCTATTTATAGGCTACAAAATAATATCTCACATAATGATGATAAATAAGTAGAGGTGATCATGGATATAAATGTGTAGTGGAGATAAATGCTTAGTGGGAATATGAAGATGAACAATCCACATAATTATTTAATTTCATAACACTTCCCCTTGGATGTTCATCTTTGATTATACACTATTAATATGATACTTCAGGATCAATAT
The DNA here is from genome assembly GCA_028095005.1 of Rhynchospora pubera. Taxonomy (NCBI): domain Eukaryota; kingdom Viridiplantae; phylum Streptophyta; class Magnoliopsida; order Poales; family Cyperaceae; genus Rhynchospora; species Rhynchospora pubera. Next base: position 183,332,991 of record CM051461.1, read on the forward strand.
TAATATGGTACTTCTGGACCAATTTATCTGCCTCATTAAAAACCTTACCAAGAAAAACCCATTGGGATAAAAACTTGGATAAGGGAAAAAGAGTGCAGTGTGTATAATACTTCCCCTCATTTTAATATTATTGGACATCCTTTAGTCGATGTAGACCTATCTTCTTTCTGAGTTGTTCAAAAACGCTCGTTGGTAAAGATTTTGTGAATAGGTCGGCCAAATTGTTGCATGATTGAATTTTCTGAACATCTATTATACCATCCTTTTGTAGATCATGTGCCCAGAAGAACTTTGGTGCAATGTGCTTAGTTCTATCTCCTTTGATGTATCCTTCTCTTATTTGTGCTATACATGCTGCATTATCTTCATATAATAGAGTAGGATTTTCTTTGATATTTTCAAGTCCACATTCTTCTTGAATATTTTGGATAATTGATCTTAATGAAACACATTCCCGACTTGCTTCATATAAAGCAATGATTTCAGCATGATTTGATGATGTGGCAGTTAGAGTTTGCTTTATAGACCGCCATGAAATTGCAGCTCCACAATAAGTAAATACATATCCTGACTGAGATCGCGCCTTATGCGGGTCTGACAAATAACCTGCATCTGCATAACCAACTAGATTGAATTTTGAATTCTTTTGATAGTATAGTCCCATATCACGAGTTCCGCAAAGATAACGAAAAACACCTTTAATTCCATTCCAATGTCTTCGGGTTGGTTTGGAACTATATCTTGACAATAAATTTATAGCAAATGCAATATCAGGTCTTGTATTATTTGCAAGATATAATAACGCGCCAATTGCGCTTAAGTATGGTACTTCAGGACCAAGTACTTTTTCATCATTTTCTTGGGGACGAAAAGGATCATTTTCTACATTTAATGATCGTACAACCATTGGTGTTCTCAACGGATGAGCTTTATCCATATTGAATCGTTTTAGTATTTTTTCTGTATAATTTGATTGATGGATAAATATTCCATTCTTTAGGTGCTCGATCTGCAGGCCGAGACAAAATTTAGTTATTCCAAGATCTTTCATTTCAAACTCTCTTTTCAACAATTTTGCAGTATTTTCGATCTCTTCAGGAGATCCAATAATATTTAAATCATCAACATAAACTGCAACTATTGCAAAACCTAAATTTGATTTTTTAATAAAAACACATGGACTAACTACATTATTTGTATATCCTTCTTTTAAAAGATACTCACTAAGTCGATTGTACCACATTCGACCTGATTGTTTTAGTCCATATAAAGATCTTTTCAATTTTATAGAGTACATTTCTTTAGGTTTTGATCTATATTCTTCTGGCATTTTTAATCCTTTAGGGATTTTCATATATATGTCACTATCAAGTGAACCATATAAATATGCTGTGACAACATCCATAAGTTGCATTTTTAGATTTTCTGTGACTGTGAGACCTATTAAAAATCTGAGAGTTATCGCATCCACTACAGGTGAATACGTTTCTTCATAATCTACTCCATATATTTGTGTAAATCCTTGTGCCACTAATCTTGCTTTGTATCTCACAATTTCATTTTTCTCATTTCTTTTGATGGCAAATACCCATTTGTAACCTACAGGGTTAACATTTTTGGGTGTTTGGACTACTGGTCCAAATACTTGTCGTTTGTCAAGTGAATTTAATTCATCTTGTATGGCATCTTTCCATTTAGGCCAATCATTTCTGTGCCTACATTCTTCTATGGTTTTTGGCACATTATTCTCTTCGCTTATAACATCACTAGCTATAGCGAATGCAAATATTTCATCCACATGAGTTTCATTTCTATTTAATATTGTACCAGTTTTTACATAATTTATAGAAATCTCATAATCATTTGGTACTTCAGTTTCTTCTGGAACTTCATCAACTTCTTCTGGAGTTTTAGTTTCTTCTGGAACTTTATTAATTTTTTCTAGAGATTTAAGTTCTTCTGGAATTTTATTGATCTCTTCTGGAGATTTAGTTTTTTCTGGAACCTTATAAACCTCTTCTGGGGTTTTACCAACTGCTTTATTCTGCTCTTTTCTTTTACGTGGATTTACATCCTTAGAACCAATTGGTCTTTTACGTTTCCTACGCTCATGAGATTCATTTGATATTTTTGTAATATCTATTCGAGCAGGTGCATTTATAGCTGGAACATGTGATTTAGTGACTCTATTTATATCTGTGAATGTGTCAGGCAATTCATTTGCAATTCTTTGTAAATTTATAATCTTTTGAACTTCATGTTCACATTGACCACTTCGGGGGTCAAGATAAGATAATGATGAATTCCATGTCACTTGTTTATCCAGCTTTTGTTTTCCTTCCCCTAAATTTGGGAATATTGATTCATCAAAGTGACAATCAGCAAATCTTGCTGTAAAAACATCTCCCGTTAATGGTTCTAAATATTTAACAATAGAAGGAGAGTTAAAACCAATATAAATACCCAATCTTCTTTGAGGTCCCATTTTTGTGCGTTGTGGAGGAGAAATTGGAACATATATTGCACAACCAAAAACTTTTAAATGGGACAAATTTGGTTCTCTTCCGGAGACCAATTGTAACGGGGAATACTTTTGATCAGCAGTTGGCCTTAATCTAATTAGTGCAGCAGCATGTAATATTGCATGTCCCCATGCAGAAGATGGTAAACTAGATTTCATTAGTAATGGTCTAGCTATTAACTGTAGCCTTTTAATAAATGATTCTGCTAGACCGTTTTGTGTATGAATATGTGTCACTGAATGTTCTACAGTAATCCCAATAGACATGCAATAATCATTAAAAGTTTGGGATGTAAATTCTCATGCATTATCAAGTCGGATTCTTTTAATTTGATAATCCGGAAAGTTGGCTCTCAATTGGATAATTTGTGCTAATAATCTAGCAAATGCAACATTTCTTGTTGCCAATAAACACACATGTGACCAACGAGTTGATGCATCAATTAAAACCATAAAATATTTAAATGGTCCACATGGCGGTGTTATAGGTCCGCATATATCTCCTTGAATTCGTTCTAAAAATGATGGAGCTTCAGGTCCAACTTTATTTGGAGATGGCCTTGTAATTAGTTTTCCAAGAGAGCATGCTTGGCATGTCAATTCTTTTGATAACAGGATCTTCAGGTCCTTTAGGGGATGCCCATTTGCACTTTCTATTATTCTCCTCATCATTATATTTTCTGGATGACCCAATCTATCATGCCATAATGTAAATAATTTTGGATCAACTAACTTCCGGTTAGTGACCATATTTGATTCTATTGCACTTATATAAGTACCATATAATCCATTAGACAATGCTTGTAATTTTTCCATAATCCTTTTCTGACCATTTATAATAGATACGATATGAAGATATTCGCAATTTCTTTCATTCATAGTTTCAATATGATAACCATTCTTTCGAATATCTTTAAAACTTAGTAGATTTCTTCTGGATCTACTCGAAAATAATGCATCATCTATTATTAGTTTTGTTCCTTCAGGTAACAAAATACAAGCTCTTCCGGAGCCTTCAACAATATTGCTTGAGCCAGATATAGTTTGAATATTAGTCATGCCGGAATGCAATTGCAAAAAGTATTTCTTACTTTTCAATATTGTATTTGTAGTTCCGCTATCAACCAAACATGGATCATCTTTAATTAATATCGCGTCAGTTATTTTCCCTTGAAATAAAAAGAAAAGTAAAAATAAATTTACTTTTATTTATTAACATATTCATAATATAATAATTAAACATAAATTAAAAATTCCTACAATGAAACTTGATAACATTATTTGGATGTACTGCTGGTACGCTATAAATATTTTGTTATACCACATATGTCATAACATCTTCGAGATGATTTTCTTTGAACGTACTGCTGGTACATTTTTCTTTTGTTATCAATATTTTGTTATAATGAGTTTTTTATTTTGATAGTCATATTTTTTCTCGAAAGACTCTTCAAGAGTACTAACATGATTTCATCATAACTTCAGGTTATTACTTTAATAACTTCCGGTTATTAGTATCATAACTTCAGGTTATGATAAATGAAATAGAGATAAGTAAATAAATAAATAAAATGAACAAATAAAGAGAAAGAAAAAATAATAATAATTTAACATTATAACTTCAAGTTATATTTTATTTAATAACTTCTGGTTATTAAATCTTTTTGACTGCGCAATTTAAAATAATTTAATTGAAATAACTTCAGGTTATTTTTCATTCAATGACCAATAATAAGTGCTAATATATTTTAAATTGGAAATAACTTCATGTTATTTTTTCATCCAATATCCTATAATAACTTCTGGTTATTTAAGGAATAGAACTTCTGGTTCTTTGATATAAATTTCAACTTTGAATAATAACTTCGAGTTATTTATTTAATGATATTCAGTGGCATTCCATAACTTCTGGTTATATTGAATTTTAAATAGAACTTCATGTTCTAAGCAAAATAAATTGAAAAATTAAGAACTTCAAGTTCTAAGCAAATTACTACAAGTATCAAGAACTTCAGGTTCTAAATAATTTTAAATGAAATATAAACTTCAGGTTTTAAACAAAAATAAAATGAAGTATTAAGAACTTCGGGTTCTAAACAAATTATTTATATGATTAAGAACTTCAGGTTCCTCATACAATAAGAACTTCGGGTTCTTGATAAACTTTCAAGTTTGAATAATATCATCAAATAATTATTTTCATCCAATAAATTCTGGTTATTATTGAGATATAAAATTTCAGGTTTTTCGAAAGAAAAATAAAACATATTTAAATATCTCAGTAAAAAAAAAATTGTGTAGTTATTATAAACATTTAAACAGATCCAAATAATCTTCACAACAAAATAAAAAAAAAGCACTTACAGAAACTAAACAGATCTAAATAAAGAAGGGATCTCAACATAGATCTAAACAGATTATGAAACATTTTCACCTACGGAATAATGTTTGCAATTTGCAATTATTCAATACACTACATCAATTCAATTAATATCAACGTGTGATTCCAGAAAAAAATATAAACAATTTCAATCAAAACCCTTTTACCTTTTCTTCCCGAGCGATTCGTGCTGATAACGTGTTGTAAAATAAAGGTGGAAGAAAGAAATAATGAACAATATATCAAGAGTAAGACAATATTCTCAATTACAAATTTCAGAATTTTATTCTCTCATTCCAACCATCCATACAAATGTACAATGCCTCTATTTATAGGCTACAAAATAATATCTCACATAATGATGATAAATAAGTAGTGGAGATCATGGATATAAATGTGTAGTGGAGATAAATGGTTAGTGGAAATATGAAGATGAACAATCCACATAATTATTTAATTTCATAACACTATCTAATTTATGCGTCTTTTATTTACATAATAAGCTTTGTAAGAAAATATGAATTACGATACGTCAACTATAGAAATTTATATGTAATAAATGTGCACGACATTTATGTGTCAGAAGTCAGAACCCACAATTATCGATCATTCAATGTACGTAAACTCAAAATCATTTATATAGATTTGCATTAACGGTGAGTCTTGTACCAGTTCATAGATCCGATAGAGAATGAATCTTATATTAATTATTTTTAAAAATCTGATTCAATATAAAATTTGCACGTATTCAACAATTTAGATCATCTTAGTTCATTGTGACAAGATATGTCACATGTGTGTGTGTGTATATGTCAAGTATTGTTTGAGATCTAGGATTCGATTTTCATAATAATATTAAGATAGTTTTTCTAGATTCCTTTTGATTTCTTTCTTTTAATATGTTTGCATAAGAAGGAATAAAATGGCATACGAGTTTTTACTCAAAAATTGCCATAAAATAAACCCATATGCACACGCATCAAAAATTGCACTAACTAGCTGCTGCTAATCTTTAGCGGATCTCTTTCCAAATCATCATTCGGAGTTTCTAAAAGACGAAGAACTCTTCATTCAACGGGCATAAAGGGCTCTAATTGGGTCGGATCCGATTCCCGGGTCTTGTTCTTGCTCTTAACATCACAAATCCAAACAAACCCGCAAGGTATAAATTAAATCAGCCGACTGTAGATCGTCGTTTCCTTTTCTCCGACGAAAGAAGGAAAGAATCGACTCTGACAGAAGCCATTTCCTTTCCTTTCTCTAAACACAGATTGCGTATAATGAGAGAACTTAGAAAGAGGTATCCCTCACGCTCTTCTAATTATCCATATTTTGAACTCCTCGAGCGAAACGGATTAGTAGCTTGTTTTTGGGTTCACTGATTCGTTTCGGATCTGAGAAATTGCTTGTTGTCATAACATATATTGGTTTTTGGGTAGTTTGATTTGTGCAAAGATAGACGATTTTCTTTGTTTTTGGTTTTAATTCTTGTCAAGATTGGAAATGGCGGAGCCAGAAGTAGATACGGGGTTACTTAAAGAGCTTGAATTGATTGGATTTCCTACTAATCGCGCAACAAGAGCGCTTTATTACACTGGTAATTTCTTTCTTTTCTTTTGTATGTACTATTTGAGTTCAATTTTGTACCCCCTAATTTGGCAAATGGGTTCTGAATTTTGGGACTTGAAGTTGAGTTCTTCAAGTGGTAACTTTATTTCTTGTCAAATTAATGTTTGTAGGTAATTGTAGCCTGGAAGCTGCCCTAAATTGGGTCATAGAGCATGAGAATGATTCTGATATTGATCAGATGCTACTGGTATGACTTCTTATTATACCTTCTTGAATTGGATTTCTTGATGCATACCACTTAGTTTTAAAAAGTTCTTTACTAGATTTCATTTTGTGGCATTTTCTTTAAATTTAAGCCTAGTGGGGCTCAGTTCTGATTGCAAATACATCAGTTTCTCTTAGACAAATACATTTTTTTCCCCACCTTTTTTGGTAAATGCTGCATTTTGTCATTGTTTTATCAGGTACCAGTAAGTATCAACATTGAAGATGGGAATCAATTTTCCTTGCCTGAGGAATTGAATTTGAAAGCACAGAAAATGCGGTATGATTCAAATCTCCATTTTCCAATTACTGTATGAAATTGAAAATAGATTAAAAGGAAATGGGTGTCAAATAGGTTACAAAAGTAGATCTAAGCATATGCTGGTAATTCAGCGTTATGAGGCACAAATCACCGTCTCGTTCATTTTTCATTTTTATTACAGCTGACACTGAGAGCACCATAATTCTGAAATAAAAGATCTCTTTATTTGCTTATCTGATCTGTTTCTGTATTTTATTGCTACAAATTCCTAGGGAAAGGTATAATCGTAATGCAAAGAAATTAGAAGAGCCGAAAACATTGCAGAAATTAGAAGAGCCAAAAACATTGCAAACAGAAGTAGACAAGGTATTTACTTTTCAAGTTTAAGTTTGCTGTTGAACCATTGATACTATGTATTATACATTAAAAGACACTTGAGGGGGGGAAAGGAAACTCTGATTATCTGTTACATACATCTGAGGTGCCATATTTGGAAGCAACATAAAATGGAAAAGATCCTTGTTTTTATAAGAATAGAAAGAGAAATATCTTAACAGTAAAACGCAGGAGGGACACCTAAAATCCAGTTTAGTAATATCTTCCAACAAGAAACTTATGATAGCTTACTGCTTACATCAAAACAAGTACAAGAATGATGTATCATCAATTGGTTCTTCATATTCAAATCGGTATAGTTAGCACAATGACATATAACATACTCAATTACTATATGGGAGTGGTGGTGATTTTTTAGGGATTTTCGGGTGGGTGATGAAATCATTGTCTTTTATTTATTTTATTTGCTATGCTTCTCATTTTCAAAAGGTTACAACAGCAATCGGAGAAACCACAATCAAAGATCCAAAAAATACAGAAGATGAAAGAGAAAGGTTTGTATCTCACTTTGTAGGTTATTTTGCATCAAACAGCTCTCTCTGAAGAATTGTATTACAGTTTTATGGTCCTTGAGTTTACAATTTCTTTATTCTTTGTTTCTATTAAAAGTCAGACAAGATTAGTTTCGGTATGTTATAAAAAGTGAGGCTAATTGGGTAAATTAATATTTGTACTAAATTTCCCATATTGTTTTCTTCTTTTTTGTGTAACAGAATCCTGGAAATGTTAAGAACAAAGAGGGAAGAAGAGAGAAGAACCAGAGAGATGCAGTTAAAGGAAGATCAGGTTGAACTGGAGTTCCCATGTTAATCAATTTTAAACGTACTTGTTGATACTTCCACAAGTTCAGTGGCACATTCTGCCTAGAAATTTAAGATTTTTAGGGATTCCAGGTCAACCATAGACAGATCGGAATAAATGTAGAATTTATCACTGCAACAGTATTGCTTGGTACAACTGTAAAATTGCACCAATGTTCCCTGTGCTTACTGGTACTAGACATGATGGTACAATTGGGTAGCCTAGTATTATAAAGTCATTTTGCAAGTTATTATTAATGGTTTGTCATTTTCTAATTTTAATTTTGCTGGTGCAAAGTTGGAGAGAATGAGAACTAATAAAGAGCTCATGGAGGCAAAGAGACAGCTGGAGGCATCTCAAAGGAAACGGTTTGTATATAAACTTCTTACACTACAAGCACACCAGCCTAATACTACAAACAATATCAGTACATAATATGCAATCAATTAATTACTTGCCACATATCAAGATTTGATCATTTTTTTTTCCCATTAGCATCATCCAGATTTAATATACAATTTATTTTTATGTAATTTGAGCATGTTTCTGTGTGTGTTTTGGCGCAGCTCAGTAGAGCAAGCAGGTCTAGAAAAGGAGGAAGAGAGAAAAGCTAGGGAGAGAATCAGAAGGCGCATAGAGCAGGATAAGGTATTTAAATAGTGTTACCGGTATTTATCGGGACAGAACCCAGATTGTTGGCACTTAAAATATCCTACATAACAAAAAAAAATGATAAGAAATTATACAATACGTGAACAGAGATAGCTTGAACTAATGAAATTTTGGGAACAAGGCCCAAATTTTGGCCATAAAACAAAATGAGTTTACAAAAATGTTTTGTATTGTAAACCAGCCTAGTAAAAAATGTTTTGTTTTATATTTGACTTTGGACGTTTATTACAGGCAGAGAGAAGGGTAAAGCTTGGTTTGCCAAATGAAGGCCCTAAAGCTGCAGATCCTATTGTCCCTCCTATTATTGAAAAGGTGCTTGCTTATATCACACAAGAATGAAATGGAATTTTTGTTCTCCGACATATCTAGGAAGGTTAGAATAGCAAAGATTTATAGTATCTTTTTTTTTGTCTAATTTATTAGAAAGAGGCTGGACCATTTTTGGTGAAGTCAGAACAATTTAAGGATTGCCTGAGGTCTTTTAAGAGAAATCACAAGGTACATCTCTCTGAAAACCCCTCTCAGTCTCATATGTAAATCTTTTCTATGATATCTCTCTTATCTTAAAATCGAATGCACTTCAGGATGAGAATGCAAAGGTGCAGAGAGCATTCCAAACTCTGCTGAAAATTGTGGGCAATATCGCAAAATATCCAAATGAAGATAAATATCGGCGAATAAGGCTTAGTAACCCTATATTCTCGGTACTCACAAAATCTCTGTTTTCTGCCTACTTCATGTTACATATTATTTAAGATGTGTATATGTAAGCTTGCCTTTAATATGTAAAAACAGGAGAGGGTAGGCATCTTTGAAGGAGCCATAGAATTTCTGGAGCTTTGCGGGTTTGAAAAGGCTGAAGAAGGAGAAGAACAGTACCTATTGATGCCAAAAGATAAGATCAATGTGCAGCTTTTAAATTCGGCTGGAAATGAGATTCTTTCGGCCATGTCTAATCCCTATTTCGGTCTCCTCTCCAAATGATATGTATAAGCACTGAATTTGTTCTGATCCCTTGCTTCCTATGGTTCTGCTAACGAAATTAGACTAGCAAAGTCGTCGTGACAGAAAAATTTGATGTACATAGTTCACCTAAGATAGTTGCTTGGTACAATATGCCTTCAAGGTAGTCAATTATCTTCTTTACATGTTCAGTCCTTGCAAATTGTTTCTCGCAACAACTTTAGCATGAGCAATGTTCTATATTAGTTTACAAAGAAAAAACATTTTTCCCTTCAGCCGCTGCGCCCATCAGAAATAAATGAATACAAAGCAAATACAAAGAGAAATATAATTTCACTTGGACCTCAACAGACTTGTAACGGTGAGAAAAATTAAAAGAAAGTTAAAAAAAATCTAAAAGATGGAACTATCCCTGTTATAAGAAACTTTTAGATCGTCACGGACTCACGGTTGCTATTTGGATCGGGTAAAATTAGACGGCCCGTAATGGTGAGAAAACAATTCCGGCCCAAAAGAATAAAGGAACGAGAGAAAAATGTAAAAGATGGGAAGAGTTTAGAATTCAGATCTGGTGCCGCGCGGCACATCGTGTAGCGTGGCATCGTAGCCGTCTGATCAAGATCCAATGGACAAGGAAGCCCGTGCATGTAATCTAGATTGATAGGTCCTTAAAAAATGAACCGTCCGATCAAGATCAGACGGCTCGTACGCGCGCTACACGGTGTCCCGCGCTACACCGGATTCGGATCCAAGAGTTTACTACAGTCTACACTCTACAGTGCTGCGTTTGATCTGATCACGGGTTTTACCCGAAGGTTGTTAATAAGGTGCGAGGCACGTGCGAGGGAGTTTTTTTTTTTTTCTTTTGAAGAAGTGCGAGGGAGTGACTGGGCAGTAGAGAAGGGGTCATAGTCACGTGATGAGTCGAGTTGTCACGCGCCTATCACGCGAGTGGTCATAGGCTCATAGCTGCTGTTGGTCCACACCATAAAGCAGTGCACGGTTTTAAAGTCCATTGTGCTTGTGATTAAAAAAAAAAGAAAAAGATTACCGTGCTTTCTCCGTTTGTACGAGAATGTAGGTCTCCGTTTGGATTAATTCGCGATTTGGTTCAAATTATTATTAAGGTATATTATTAATTTTGTATTTCCTGTAGTTAATTAGTACAGGAGATGTTTTTAAATACATGAATGAATGAATAAAATGAGGTATTTTTAGAGTGAGGTATAGCATTTGGTTGGGCCAAATATTTCTTAATTGTTTAATAGCATATTTAATTTATATAATGATATGATTCTAGTTCTCAGTATGATTGCTGCTAGAGAGAGAAAAATTAAGTTTTGCAAAAAAATAAATAAATAAATTGATTTGGATTTAGTTGTATGAATACTTTTGCTTTGATAGTGATTTTTAGAAAATTTACCACAGTTACACGAATTATTTTAATTCTTATAATGTTATGAAGAAATAAATCAAAGCAAAAATGCTTTTTACATTTAAATGAACTAGAGAGCTATTTAGCGTTGGTGTTCAGTTCATATACTTGACCCTTTCAAACATGTCAAAAACGGAGAGGATTAGCACTTCTACAAGATCGCCGTTTATTTCTTCACCTGTATTTGCGCTCCTATAAAGCCTATCGACTAACTAGTAGAGGATTTTTGTAAACATGTCCCAATACTTACATAGTTCGTAATTTTTCAAAAAAAAAAAATACAGGGTCCCTAGTAAAAAGGTCCTACCAATCTGTACAGGTGACCTTACCAAAAACAAAAAGAGATAGGAAACTTATTTATGGAAAAAAAAAACTTTTGTAACCTTACTGATCCCTTGAATTTACCATGATATAATAACAAAAATAAAATAAAATCTTATCTGTAGAAGTGTAGCTTCATTTTGCAATTAAAAGATTGAAAAAAAATAAAAGCATCTTTGTACAGTGAACGAAATTAATAATTTCAGCTCCTCTTTCTCAACCTCTTCCAAGGACAGGCTACAGGATGCACACTAAAAGATGGTAAATCGCGATGTATTGAGGTTTTTGTACATTGCGATCATTATCCGTCAACCGTTTTATAAATTGACAAATCTAATTAAACTAATCTAATCTACATATTGAAATATCATTACAAACCAAATTTTATATTTTTTGAAATTTTTTTACTATTTTTTTCGCATTTTCTAAAACTTTCCTTTTTTTGAAAATCAATTAATAATAAAGAATTTCTAAAAATGGCAGGTTTTAAAAAAATCGAAAAAAATAGTAAAAAAATTCTAAAAAATATAAAATTTGGTTTGTAATGAGATTTCAATATATAGATTGAATTTGTTTAGTTAGATTTTCAATTTGTAAAACTATCGACAAATATGATCGTGATGTACAAAAGCCTTAATACATCGCGATGCACCATAGCATTTCTCTAAATAACAATATTACATCAAAAAAGTGAAGCGATTTAGTGTCCCTGACCTCGGTGCTTCATGCGGTTGTTATTAACTTATTCGACCAATAATAATAATTATTATTCTAATTATAAGGACGATCACAATTGCGAAGATCATAATAATAACGATAATAATAATGTTAAAAAATCAAGTGATCCATGATCCATCCTAATTTGATATGATCTATAAAATTTCCTTTCGATTATTTGCTAATAAATTTTCTCAGGTATGTCTCTTAATCAAGAAAACTAAAATTTAAATTATCTATTATATTTTTCTTATTAAAAATGAAATGAACTTCTATTGCGATCAGAAAGTTTATCAAGTGCTGCAAGGGTATATATATGTGATTTCTAGTTTGTAAAGAGATTTATTTTCTAAAAAAATACTGTGAAATAAACTTGATATGCCAGCCTAGGCACCAACCAATAACTTACATAAACTTCTAGAGCTAAAACCTTGAATGGAGCGTCTCACCAATTTGGACGGTCCGACTTACCCAATTCCGGTTTGCTAGCAGTTCGGGTGGTTCACCAACAAGGGACGAACAAGGAGACGAATAAAAGTCCACGAATAAAATCAGTTCGTGAAAATTAGAGAACTAGGAACAAATTGGAAGAAAGAAGAAGAAGAAAAAAAATTATAAACAATCCAAACTCTTTACAAAGTTACACACTTTGCAATACTTCTTCTCACTTCTTCCCTTCTTCCCACACCTATCGAAACGCACCCAAAGGAAGAAGTTCACGACTAGCGCTGTTCACACGAACCAAACTACCTACGAATAGCCGTAGTTCGTGAACTTCTCCCTTATTTCTAATCCCCCGATTTTCACGAACTAGGAGTTGTTCGTGGGTCTGTTCGTGAGCGAACCAAATATACTAGAAACAAGGAACTGAAAAGCCCAGGCTTAATTTTGGAACATTTGTTTCTTTATTATCATAGTTTATATATGACGTGATTTTTCTGGTCCAGGAATTATTATGATGGAAATGACAATTTTTTTTACTAGTTAATACTTCAATTACTATAATGGAATCTCTAAATTTTTATTTCGATAAATTTATTCCATTAATAAAAATGATAACTTTTTTGCATTAAACTACTGAAGCAAACATTTTTAATATTTTCAGATACAATCACTGAGTTCATTTCGTTATTTTGATTTGTAACAAAACGCTCAAGTTTCAGAGAAGGAACACAAAAGAAGAAATTAAAAATAAAAATTATTTTTTCTCTTCTGGAAACAAAGAGATCAAGGTCAGATTGGTTCTCCCACGGATAACAGAATATTAAAAAAGTAAATAATGACGTGAAATTAAAGTTGGGCTGATTCTCAAAATAGAAATGACGAGTATCGAGACAAATTATGCGACGTGCTCTAGATGATCTCTTTCGAATATTTTTAGTCCAAAATTGGTTTTCGTGGCATAATTTTTCTTAGGGAAAATTTTTTCTGAAACTGAAAAAATGCAGAATTTATCCCCGAAAATACAAAGTTCTGCTTTTACCCCTCAAAAATTTGGACGCCTCCTCTATTTACCCTCCAGCTGTATTTTATAATATAAATAATTGTTAAATAATAACGAAAATCAAATATGACTATTATACCCCTGACGAATCTAACTCATTTGAAACCCAAATCGAATCACTCTCTCACGCTAGAACCCCTCCTCTCCACTCAATCGACCAAACCAGGAACTAAGCCATTCCCCTCCCTTCTCGATCAAACCACGCTTCTCTCCTCTCCTCTCAATCAAGAACTCTAATAATGGAAATCGGAAGCTTTTTTTTCTCTCTCTCGCACAAAACAGGAGGATAAAGAAAAAAGCTTCTCTGCTCCTCCTCTCGCAGTTCTCTGTTTCTCGTGCGAGCTGCAGATATCCCCTCTCTCCCTCTCTCGTGCACAGAAACCAGTGGCTCTTCTCACCCTTGCACGAATCGCTGCTCTTTCCTCGCATGGCATCTGTCTCCCTCGCACGAATCAGGTTTGTCTTTCCATTTCTCTGTCGCCTTTCTTTCTGCAAGCTGTCCTTTTTTTTTTTTGGTCGGATAGCATGTGAATTGAAAATTTCATGTAGCAGGTGTAACTTGAGTAGATATTTTATTTGTTTAGATCTGAATTAAATTAAATTTATGTCCTGATTTGCCTAATGAGATTGGAGTACATAAAATTGCTTACTGTGTCTAATAGAATGTGATTAACTTCCTCAACTTTAGACCGTCTAACAAAATTGCTTACCTTGTGACACTAATGTGATTAACCTCCTCAACACCTTAGGGATTGCTTACTGTCTAACAAAATGTGTCTAACAAAATTGCTTACTGCTCCCTATACTCCTGAACAACCTCCTCAACTTTAGACGTATTGTTTTTATAAATAGTTTTATTTGGTTGCTTTTCAGGTGTTGAATGTGATTAACTATAATGGACAGAACAAATTGGAGTACTGGTACAAACTGAAGTACCACCTAGTGTACAAACTAATTGGTTTGAGAGAGGCAATTTTTTGTGTGCAGCAGAAGCTCATAATCAGGAAGCACAAACTAATTGATTTGAGAGAGGCAATATTTTGTACTACGCTAATTGATTTAATTGTGTTGTAGCTTAGTTATGTGCTACTTTTGACGATGCTATTTAACTGTGTTGTAGCTTAGTTAGTAATTTTCATGATGCTTGATTCTATATTTGTGTACTTTAATAGTAATTTGATTAATTTCTCTGTACTTCACTAATTAAATGTGTTGTTTCCTTCCTTGTTTTGTAATTAAATGTGATTAATTTTTTTTAGACAGAACTTGATAAAATGTGATTAATTTCTCTGAGCATTTAACCTAGTCCTTTTACCTGGATGGATTCAATCCCATCTTGATATGGGAACCGGTGCATTTAATCCATCCATGATTTTATCCATTATACATCCATTGAATATTTAAAGGGAGAGAAGAGCCACTGGTTTCTGCGCACGAGAGAGAGAGAGAGAGAGAGAGAGAGAGAGAGGGGATATCTGCAGCTCGCACGAGAAAGAGAGAACTGCGAGAGGAGAGGAGCAAAGAAGCTTTTTTCTTTATCCTCCTGTTTTGTGCGAGAGAGAGAAAAAAAAGCTTCCGATTTTTATTATTAGAGTTCTTGATTGATTGAGAGGAGAGGAGAGAAGCGTGGTTTGATCGAGAAGGGAGGGGAAGGGCTTAGTTCCTGGTTTGGTCGATTGAGTGGAGAGGAGGGGTTCTAGCATGAGAGAGTGATTCGATTTGGGTTTCAAATGGATTAGATTCAGGGGTATAATAGTCATATTTGGTTTTCATTATTATTTAACAATTATTTATATTATAAAATACAGCTGAAGGGTAAATAGAGGACAAATTTTTGAGGCGTAAAAGCAGGACTTTAAACTTTCGGGAGGTAAATTCCGCATTTCCTCAATTTTGAGAGATACAGACAAAATTTTCCCTTTTTTGATGAAAAACAATTCTCAAAAGTGAAAATTAAAGTAGTTTGGAAAGTCCAATGTGAATGATTTAATATATAAAACTAATGGATAAAATTATAAATTTCAAAGTGATTTTAAATTCAATGAAAATGTTAGGACATGAACTTCTAGATCCACAAAAGATCCAGTCAAGTAATAACATGCATCTAAGTTTTAATTTAAACAGCACTAAAAAATGTTTGACGTGCATCTTATACAATCAATTCATCCACATGCTTCGCAACGTAATTATTTTAATTGAATGAGTTAATTATTTCCACCAATCGTCACGAACTTAGAATATCTATTAATGTAGTCAAGTAGTAATGGTGCATTAAAATATAATGAACAGGGAAAAATTATATATACTACCATCAATCCATCATTAGATAATAATAACTCATAGGGACTGTTTGGATGCTCTAGGAATAGAAGAAATTTTCTATTCCTAACATAAATTTATTATAAACAATCTAAATTTTTTATAAAATTACACATTTCTCAATACTTTATGGCTAGGAATAGAAAATTCCTCCTATTCCTAAGCGATCCAAACGACCCCATAGATAACTCTTTAGTACATTTAAGGGAGCGTAGCAATTGTGATACAGTTGAGAATATGTTAGTGGCACATTAACTGTACCATTTTTTAGATAAAAATTTTATTAAACCTCTCAACTTTAGTCAATTTTAAAATTCACAAGGGATTTTCTTAACCCGATGACGAATCTGTGAGTCGGTTGTGACCTCTATCCAAAATACAGACTAAGGACCGGTACTCACATTAACCATGTATTAAGGAAATATAATTACAAAATAACTTATAATAGCATCCATATCATCCGCTCATTCTAACACTTTCAAGTTCATTAGAGTGAATACTCAAAATTTCAACCTGCCTCCGACAAAAATGTTTTTTTTTTTAGATTAAAATTTTAATAAACCTCTCAACTTTAGTCGATTTTAAAATTCACAAGGGATTTTCTTAACTCGATGAGGAATCTATGAGTCGGTTGTGACCTCTATCCAAAATACGTTGTTATTAATCACTAGACCAAGGACTGGTACTCGTATTAACCGTGTATTGAGGATAGAATTACAAAATAACTTGTGACATTCATATCATCCACTCATTCCAACAATTTCAAGTTCATCAGAGTGAATACTCAAAATTTCAACCTGCCTCCGACAAAAATGTTACAGGTTCAAAACTGAAAATGTGGGTGTGATAAATCTTGAACCATACATTTTTAATTTGAAATTACAGTATCTTTTAGAAGAAAACTCGCTGGAGTTGTCTCTGTGTGCACTAACATGTGAGTGTAGAATTGTCCTTTACATCACGGACCGGGACCGATTGACGTTTTGAGATTGGGTCTAAAGTCTAAAATGCCAGAGTTTGGTTTTAATTCGTCATTTCGTCGTCTAAAATGCCGGACCAACCTTTCCAGTCACGACTCACGAACAAAACTGCTAAGACCAATTTTACACTTTATATGCACCATAGTTAATAAAAAAACATTAGTTGCCTTTTCAAGAGCGTAATCACAGATTAGGGTCAGTAGCGTGGGTCCCAAATTGTACCCTCTCTCACACATGTGACTATGCAACTTGTAACCTCGGATATTGTTAGCTTGGATAATGTGTAAAACCCAACATTAAATATCAATACTTTACTTTTTTTTAGTTTGTAGACCATTTTTATTATTTATGATTATAGCCAAGATCTTATTTTAAACTAAATGCTTGAGGTTGGGTTTGTAAATTAAAGTATGAAGTTGAACTTTAAGTTTGGAGATTCCATTGTCCTTTTCTTCTTTACGCTCCATTTGAATGGTGTGGGAATAAGAGGAATAAGAAAAAAAGTATTGGGAAGTGTGTAACTTTGTGAAGAGTTTAAATTGTTTATAATAAATTTGGGAGTAGGAAGAAACTATTTTCTTATTCTTGTACCTATCCAAACGGAGCCTACTTTATCTCATCATTTGTTTATGTATTGTTCTTTACTTTACAATCACTGGTTCTTTTTGAACCAAAACTGTCTACTAATTAGGACCGATACCTGGTCTTTATTACCAAATCTGATAATCATCTAATATAAATTTAAAGGTGCTATAGTTAGTTGGAGCAAAAGTTGCTCATTTTAGTATATAAAATAAGATAAATTTGACTCAATATCAGTACCGATACAGTCAGTCAAGTGGTTCATCAATGAAAAAACTGTGTATTATTTGGGTGGGTTTAGCATATATATATTCATCAATTAAGGCGCCTGACGCCTGTTTGATTATTTATAAATTAATGTCACTGTAACTACCTCCTAAATCACATTTCACTCCTAAATAGAACACTATTAACCATTTGTACATATTTCCCAATGCTTATACTTTTTTATGAATACGTAATAGTACAAGCCTTTCCAATATTTACTAAACACCAATAAATCTACCTCTCAACTGTTTTTTTCCCTTCTGGAAAAGACAAAACAAAACATTCTGTCTTGTGAGGGTGCATGGGTAAAAGTCCAATCATTTTTAACTAATAAAGTTATTGTATTTTAGTCATTAAATATCCACGAATTCTCGTAATTTGATAAGTATTTGTTTATTCTTACTCGTTCGGTCGCTGTCAAAATAGTAGAGAGGAGAAGAAAAGAAGGCGACACAGAGTGAAAAAGAAGCATCACTCAAACCAAATTCACTGCCACTTTTACTGAAGCATCAAATCAAATATCTTGGAGGAAGTTTAAGAGTCGTTTTGGGTTCGAAAAAGGGTTTCAAGATTGGTCAAAACGATGGATTTTCGTGATAGCAACGGAGATCAAAAGTGGGTTTCTTTTCCTTTCTCTTTTCTATGTCGTGGCTTTTGTAATTTCCAATTTAGTTCATTGTTGGTCTTATAAGATTCAATCATTCTTGTTTTTCTAGGAATTTACAGATGCATTCTATTCTGTGTTAGACGATACAAGTTGACATTTCAATGTTCTTTTCCCTCGCTAATTGCATACTTTATATGACAAACATTTGAGTTTAGTTAAGAGTTACAGTTAAAGTAAACTGAACCTTTGTTTTCTCTATAAAACTAAGTTTTTTTGGGGTTTTGGGTAAAATTCTACAAAATGCTTCGTATCCGATTTTGCTATCCCAGGAAACGATGAGTGGTTTCTTGTATTTGATTAGTTTGCCATAACTTTTACATTATATGTAATTCAATTCATGACTGGTCTATTCCTGTAGAGAGTGGACTATTTTGGCTTTCTGAAATAGTATAAATGCTTTGTGTTGTCGGATTTATGGTACCAATTGAGGTCAAAAGTGACAATATTGTTCCTTCCACTTTAATTTCATGTAAAACTCGTTTTTGGTCATGTGGGTTGAGACAATGAGCAAATTAACGTAGTGATGTTGATGTTTTTTCTAAACAGTTTCATCATCAATAGTTGTTTTGGTTGTTTGTTCTTTTTCGAAAAAAAAAGTTTCTTGTCAAATAGGATTTTGAGGTGCCCATGCAGATTTCCCATCTTTGTTGGTTCTATTTCAAAAATATATTGATGTTGACTATTTTCTTCATGCTTTTGATTTGTTCGCATCACTATGTAATTTTGAGACCTTGAAGGCATTAAAACATGAATTTCTTCTATCCAGAGTAGTCCCACTCACGCAGATCAAAAGTAAATGCTAGTTTTGGCTCAATTTTTTTCCCCTTTTTTTTTCAATTCATAGATTTTCCTTGCACGAGAGCTCTGAAGAGTAATTGTAAACTAATAGTATTATTTACCTTGCTTACTGTTATATAGGTAGACCCAAATTATATATATTTCTTCATTTCCATTTCAACCACATAACTTCATTCTGCACTTCTTCCCTTTTGTTCTTATATGAACTATTCTGTGATTTTACATTTTTACATTTATTTTTGAAACACTTTTCTTCTTTGTATCACACTGATTCATTGAATTTGATATTTAATGCTTCATTAAATTTATCATGAAAAAAGAAGTCCTTGATTATAATAATACCACTGGTACTGTGCTGGGTGGCGGTTTGTGTGGTTATTTACCTGAGCCACAGACCCTTGAATAGATGTTGAGAGCAAAAGAACAAATTTAGTAACTAATCACTTCTGTACCATTGTCTACTATTACTTTGTTGACCAGGTATGGTACTGATACAGTGCAGTAGTCTTGCCAATTGATTATTGTCATTTCTTATTTGCCCTCTTTTGCCATTGGTTTTGTTTTTATTTATTTATTTTTTGTTGGCGCTGATTACTACTTAAAACTAACACAACTACTGGTATATGCCCTGTACTCCAGTGAACCTGTACCATGTGGTACACAAAGCCCACATTACCCCTATTTATCTGAAGTTAGAAGCCCAAATTAACTCTTCCATGCTATTTCTCTGTGCACAAGTGAAGGATAGTTTGGTTACGAAATTATGTAATGAGGGCCTGAGGGGTTTCTATTAGTTTCTAGTATTACATAGGAATATATTAGATCTGCATACATGTTTTATAGTTATGTAGGGTCATCTGTAATTTTCTCTTGTTCCAGTAGTAAATATCTTTTTCTTTATGTATCTTTATTTGAAATTTGGAATCTGTATAGTGATACGTGGCATCTGAGAGATGGGGTTTATGGACTGAATGAAGAATCCTCATTAGGTAATTCTTCCAAAATTCAGTTTTGATTTGTTTAGTTACACTTCATTGTCATCTTGTATTTCTCAAAATATTTTGAGGTCTGTTTACCATGATATAATTCCATAGTTCATTTATATGATATAGTGTTAGAAAAATAATATTTCATCAGTACAGTATTTGGCTGTTGTGTATCAATTCCTGAGATAGCGTTGTCAAAGGTTCAGGTACTTGCCCTCTTAATTTAACTAAAAAAAATATAAAAGGGGAACCTGCAACTGATGAAGAAATATTCCTGAAATTGTAAAATCTAAACCAGAAATTTTTTTTCACAAAATTTAAATCACCTTAGAATAACAATCAGTGATTATTATTTTTCATTTTGGTCATTTTTTGTTGTTACATCTATTTAGATGCGTGGGGAGATGTGAGTCAAAATGTAGATCATCTTTTTCATATGCTTGATGAGCAAACACCAATAAAAGATTGTTCACTAGATGAGCTCAGCTGCCAAGCTTCTGATTTGTACGGTACGTTCACTACTGGTATGATATACAAACCTCAATTTCTCATGTATGGCCCTACAAAACAAGAAATATCTCATTTATTACCTCTTTTATTCTCCCTTGTTTCTTATTGGGTAGAAACTAAGGGAGTTGGGCAATTATAAATCTAGGATTGTTTGTATTCTATGGTAGTGATGTATTGATTTCTACATATTACTTAAAAAAGTATTTGCCCCAAAACATCTACACTGAGACTCTGATTTCCAATCCTACCCCTGTTTTATTAAATTTTTTTCTTTTTCTATTACTTTAAGTGAATTTTTGGGCATATTTGATTGCAGAGAAGGGGAGCACTGGGGCAATGATGGAATTAATTGAATCTTCTCAAATCAAAAGGAGGCGAATGTTACAATTTAGTTTGGAGAGTGACGAGGTTTATGTCTGTCTCTCACTATAACAGGCTACCTAGATGCACATCCAGAATAAATTTCTTAGTTCAGTTCTGCTATGCTAACCTTAGTCAAAAGGTTATGGTATTGCTGTGTGGGACATATCACCGTTTGGGCATTTTACTAGATCAGTCTGATACCAAACCTAAAAGCAGATGGCTTTGGTTTTGTTTTGGTGGGACTAAACTATTAGTTGTTTCATTGTAGTTTTAGAACCTTGTTAGTTTCTTTTTTCATGCTGTCCTTGTACTGTTGCTTTGTAATTAAGATCAATTTAAATATGACAGACAATAGATTCAGCTTTAATGGAAGAGGGGCTTTCAGAAAACCTAGATTGGGATGAACAATGGAACTTCAATGTCTCAGGTGCACCGATTTTGTATTTATTTCTTTATTAGTATATGAAATGTGTGTACTTTTCAAATTCAAGTACAGTAGCTTTTTGAGAAATCTTTCCTTTGGGGATAGTTTTCTTTTGGCAAAAAGTATATAACGCTGAGCACTGCAATTTCCTTCTAGAAAGCATCATAAAATGTCCCAACTATGCTAAAAATTACTCTACTTCAGTACTCTGTCTATATTTGCAAGAGGCATCCAAGACAAATTCCTTTCAGTCATTGTCTCCCTATTAACTGTTTTTAATTTTTATCTATTTACTGTTTTAGAGGGGAATTGTGTGCTGAATTGTGGAGGATTGGATGAATGGTTGGATGATTGCCTTGTTGATGCTGACGCTAACGATACCTCTTCTGAAGATAAAGAGTATGTATATATATTATTTATTTTATGTTTAAGTTAACTGAGCTAATGTAAACTTGCGAGAGTCCAAGATTTAACCTTGGTAACATGCAATTTGGTCAATAATCCATCCTTTGCATTCAGGTGGAAGAGTTTGTTGCCATTATTTTTATTTCTTTGAAGGGGTTGAGGGTGGCTGGGGTGGGATTGTGGTTGTGTGGAGTTGGGCTAAAGTTGGTTATTCAGTAGCGCCGTAGCGGCTAACAGGCAACGTTCCAGTCAGCATTGTGTGTGTATGTGTGTGTGTGTGTGTTCCCTCTTATTTGTCTATCCATTTATCTTTGAGGGGTGGGTGCAGGGATGTTTACTAAAATTATTCCTTATTCTATTTGTTTTTGAGGATTGCTTATTTCAGTTTACATCAAATTACTGCAGGAGTATGACAATCACTTCCATTGGTCACGCTGGTGCCTCCGGTATGGCAATTCTCTCATACTGTTTATTTAAAATCATATAATTAATTCCTCTGATGCAAAGAAACACCCTTCACTATGAAAATTTATGGTTTTGCTATGTTTTTACTAAATAAATAGAACAGCTAAATTATACAATACATTTTATGAGGTACTATTTAACAATAAGGTTTGGCCTGTTGGCATACTACTCTGTGGGTAAACCCCTAGAATGCAAAATTACAACCCATCTCCAAAATCATTTTATATCATAGAACACAGATGAAACTAGTTTAATATCTGATATTTATTTTTTAATAATGATCTATATTTATTTAAGTATCGCACAAGTACTCTGTAAATTTGCTTATTTACTTGGATAGGCATGTTATAAAATCGATTGGACAATGCTTTATTATTTCAAAAAAAGGCAGCCCTCTTGGAATGACATTTTTTGGCTCCACAAGTAACTGAATGACATGTTTTTCAGTTCATTTGACTGAATAACTTTCTTTTTTGCTTTGTACTTTTGAACCATGATTAATTTAATGTTGCTTCAATTCACACAGAAGCTGAGATGACGCAAGCAATCCAAACAGAAGCTGAGATAGTGCGAGCGAAACCAAATGGAGCCCTCGTGAAAGTTTCTAAAGGTTTGCCAATTTTTATAGGAAGTCCTCTATTTGAGTCTTACAATTTCTTGCTTTTTTCCAATTGAGGCTTCTGTTTTTCGAAAGAAATTGCAATGCGCTGCTGCTTCTTCTTGATTATTTTCCATTACCAAATATTGTTTAACTATTTCATTGGATTCAGTTTTCTATCTTTGTTGCACTATTCATATATTCCTCTCTTTATCCTTAAAACCTAATAGGCAAGAAAACATTGGTTAGAGCTTCATCCAAGCTAAGCAGCTCGGTTGCATATCCATTTGCACTGGTCAAGCCCGCTGGGGGCCATGGTGACCTCACATTGAATGAGATAAACCAGCGCATCCATGCCCCACCTAAATCAAAACTGAAACACAAGGTTGAGGAGGAACTGGGGCCGTACACTACATCAGCGTTCTCTGGGAAGCCTGTAGTTGGCAGAACAAAGATCCGTACTGAAGGTGGGAGGGGAAGCATTACTATCATGCGAACAAGGGGTTAGCTTGTCATGTTTCGTGTTATGTATGTGTTGGGCTGTTTTTTGAAAGGGGGTTTGGGAGAGCTTTTTCAGTGTCCTTTGTTCTCTCTGAACACTTCTATGTGTCTGTCTATTTGTGTGTGAGGTTTTTTTGTTGCATGGAATGATCTATCATGATGTTTAGTAATGGGGGTAACTATGAATTACTAGTGTATAAGTGGCCGTGTCTTAGGATTATATGGAGACTTGGTTTCCCTTTTTGTACAGAGTGTACTCCTGTTATTAATTTGGGAGATATAAATGGGGTTCTTTTTTAAGTCTAGCTGGTTAAAAGTGTTTATGTTGTCAATGGCATATTTTGTTTTGTGTATCTTTGCTTGTAGTTGTTGGGTTCTGATTCATGATAAAAGGATGATAATCTTTTAGTGGAAGTAGTATAAACTTAAAGGGAAATTCTGCCATGGCCCATGGATGTACCGTCTCCTCTATCAAGTTACGCAGGTTATGGTATCTCTTATTAAGAAACAAAACTTTTGTTAGCGGGTGGACCTTTGTTTTGCTTCTTGGGCCATGCACATGGGCCACATAGGTTGTTGACTTGTTGTTCAAGTGTTTTTGGCGGATACAATACAACAAAATCACAATTTTCAAATATGTTAAGAGTGAAAAGAGCTAATTCTCTCTCAAAAAGAATAAAATAAGATAAAATCGAAAGGGACTTATTTACTTTCCCCCTCTACTGTTCATTCAGCAGCTGATTTCAGCTATGCTCTCATTTACTTTCTAGGAGCAGCATTGCCATTGCATCAGTATATATGGAAAATTTCTCTCATTATTATATATACGCATCAGTATATATGGAAAATTTCTCTCATTGCTAAACATGAGCAGTTATCTCATTATAAACGCACAAATCCAAAAGAGATTACATGCTAGATCTAGCATGTAAACACATATTTATGTCGTTTAATCGATTTGATCTGTGGTTGGATATTAATCGTTAGTAGATGAAGCAATAATATGTTTTGGTTTTCTATCTAGTAAGGAAACAAATTGAACAACATATCTTTATTATTTAACATTATTTTGTTTCTTTATTTGCTCACGTATAAAGGCATCTTTAGCTAGTTGGATATAATGGAAATCAGCAAACGTAAGCATTAACTAGGAGCGAAGGCGATTCTGGCAAAATGTAAAAATTAATGCAATTCTCACCAGGTCAGGACGAAATCATCTAAACGTTGTGTTCTTTATTTCGTTCTAATTAATAAAGTCTAACATATATTTTGACCGCAACTAGAAATTTCACCTTATGGCAATATAAATTTCCATTGTTTAATCTTGTTGAGTTC
This sequence comes from Rhynchospora pubera, assembly GCA_028095005.1. Classification (NCBI taxonomy): domain Eukaryota; kingdom Viridiplantae; phylum Streptophyta; class Magnoliopsida; order Poales; family Cyperaceae; genus Rhynchospora; species Rhynchospora pubera. The sequence goes on from CM051461.1 coordinate 183,357,996, forward strand.
TGACCTAATTATCTTGCCTAAAATTGGCGCAAATCCCATTATAGTCCTATACTTTAACAAATAAAAAAAGTAAGTCGATTTATTATTTTTTTTAGAATTAATGAGAGGAGGACATATAATTACGCAATCCATTAGATACATTAACAGTTATTATATTTTCACACTTCATCAGGTGGACTGATCGAGTTTAGGCCACAAACAATGGAGAAAAAAATTAATGTGGACCTTTCAGGGAGAGAATCACTCCATATCAGAAGTTCAAAAGTCAACAAGAATAAATTTTAGTTCCTTTAAACAAGAATATATATATAGAAAGGATATAGAACACTTATGTGTATAGATCGTCTCCGTACACATAAGTCGTTTTTCAAGATTCAAAATTCAAACGGTCAATCCGAACCGTTCAAGTTGTTCTCCATATTGAAAAATCTAGATAGACCAAATTTTATATTTTTTCAAATTCTTTTGCTATTTATTATGATATTTTCAAATTGGAGGGTCTGAAATGCTCCAATTGTAGTGCTTTTTGAAAATATCATAATAAATAGCAAAAAAAATCGAAAAAATGTAAAATTTGGTCTATCTGGATTTTTCAATATGGAGAATAACTTGAACGGTTCGGATTGACCGTTTGAATTTTGAATCTTGAAAAATGACTTATGTGTACGGAGACGATCCGTACACATGAGTATATTTTTATCCATTCTCTATGTGTGTGTGTGTGTGTGTATTGAAAAAAAAAAAGAAAAATAGATGAAAGGAACTAAAATTTATTATTTCTTTCTCTTCTTCGTAACTCTTTCATTATTGGTTCAATCAATAGTTAGTAGGTTCTCCATTCAGTAATTCCATACATAAATAAAAGGTAAGGCGAAGGTAGGTGACGTGAGCCAGAATGAATGAAGTCTTGAATAGTAGCCTTTCAGAGTCCAATACGTGTCGAAACATTGAAATATTTGCGCTCAAAACACATATTTCGTTCAAGGGTTTATTATGTATAAATGAAATTTCTCAAGTTTATGTATATATGTTTCCCAAGAAAACTTCTGTTTACCCACCGATATGACATTTGACGTATATAGATTGGCAGGCACAACATACCACACTGCTTCTGTATCGTTGGTACGCCAGTGGCGACACGGGCGGAGCCAGATTAGGACTGCTAAAGTTCGGAGTTTAAATATTAGAAAAAATATGAAAAAAATAATATTAGTTTATTATATAGTAAGTATATAATATTTCTGAATATAATTTTTATCAAATAAAATAAAGAAGTACTTTTTTTATAAAAAATAATAAGCTAATTATGGTTTTCATATTAAGGAATGTTTTATTTGTGACTTTTTCTCAGACTTTGCTTTAAGAGAAAACGAAAATAATAACTAAATAGATCTCGACAAATAGTAAACTTAACTAAAATGTATTTGAGCTATCTATTACATTTAATTTGGATCTTTTTATTAGGGGAACAAGGTCTTATATATGAGTTAATTAATAGAAACTTAACTTGTAATGAAAGTTCGGATGAAAGGACCTTAGTTAAACGATTAATCTGCACAATTATCATGTGAAATTAATAAAACTGCAAATATATCGTTAACCCTAATGGGCCGCTTAACTACTTAACGAGTTGTCTATGTCTGAACCCCTAAAGTCTTTACTCTTTAGAACTTGGTTAAATCCTCTCTTAAAACTTAAACTGTTAATTTAGGAATTTGATTATTTACAACTGTCATGATTCAGTTTTAGTAACCAACTATTATTTTTTGTCAATTGTATTCCAATTTAGTTAATTAAATATGATAGAAATTTTGTGATCAAATAACTGTCCCTATAATTTGATCCTGAAATATTTAGACGATAGTCGTACTCGTGCAATATAATTTAGATATATTAGAATATAAATTTAAGAGCACTGAGATGCTTATTGCCTCCGCCCCATTATGGCGATCCATTCTCAACAGTTTAATCTAAGAAAGTTTTCAAATTGCAAATGGCATAAATGTTAATTTGTAAAATGGCTACAAACTTAATTTGAAGTTTCATGCCTGTCCAATTAAGCTCACATGCCAAACAAGACCTACAAACGTAATGTATGTCACTTTCTTTACTACAGTTATGATAATGTCCAATTTTTACTTCATTCGAATAGACAAATAGTAACGCTGAAAGTTTTTTCGATGTGGCCAATTTTTTTATATGTGCTGCAAAACAAGTTCAACATTGACTAATTTTATAACCACGTTAAATTAGAAAAACGAACATAAAAACATATATAAATTTTCTTTAACATTGAATACAAATTCATCAGTTTTTTAACACATAATTTCTATTGAGTGAAGTTCACAAAAATAAATTCAATGTTTTCTAGTGCCAGAGAGGTACAAATATGTCATGAAGTAGCCTTTGTACTATTGACCATTCATCTAGACATCATACTCTAGAATCCTTTGTATGAAAGATTTTGTTCCATTATTTAAATTTTTTATTATATTTCTATTATTTTAAAATAGAAATGAGAGAATTTTTCCAACTGCAAATATCTCACAATATATGCTTCTGTCATGTTCTCAACATGTTTTCCACACTAGAAAAAAAATTACATTTATGTAAATACTAAATAGCGATCGATGAAGCCATGAATGATACTGATAGACATTAAATAATGGCACTAAAGATTAGTCCAATAGATAGTCTCAAATCAATTAGATCACTTACTCCATATAATAATACGAAATCGGCAATCCGTATATGCTATGGATGACAATTTGTTAGACCTGATCTTAAAACGATCTAAAATGTACACACATTTTCTGGGACCATTCAAATGAATGAATTCCGTACAATAATATGTAAACTAGCACGTATACGTCCTCGTCACATATTTGGTTGTTATGATATATATTTCTCGTATATTACGTGGCAAGTAGGAGCCTAAAATTCATGAGTTTTGTAGGTAGACAACAAAATCGCTTTTATTATTGCTCGTTACAGTATCACATGCTTACAATTATGTACTCTACGCAAGGAGAAACAGCCCTTCTACCCTACTACAATAATAGTTGCATGAGACAATCAAAGCAATTCAGAGTTAAAAGACGGTGGTCCCTACAATTGCCATTTATATAATGTACAAATTAAAATTCATTTTTTTTAATTAAAATGTTTTAGGAGAGATTTGTACTGTCATGCAATTTCTTGGCTGGTTTAGAAGGACAGAATACCTAATTTTGGAAACTTCTGTCCCTGAGGGGAAAAGAACCTGTTTTTGAGGGCATATTGCGCTCTATTTGTAGTGTGAACTGTACCAGTTTAGGAATACTCAATGGTTGAACTACTGGCAATCTGGCACAAAGCACTGAGCTGTAAGAATTAAAGTTAGTTAGGTTTTGGGTTGGCCAAATTTGTTGGCATTGGATGGAACAATTAATTAATTTATTAATTTATCTTTGAAGAATTAATGGTTTTCAGAAAAAGTCACTTTACATACACAGGTAAAATAGCACAAAGGTTATTTAACAGAAGTAAATTATGGTCAAGGGGAAGTTTCCAGCTTCAAAAGCCATGAAAATGACATTACTTGCTCATAAAAAAAAATAACTGTACCAAATGGATGAGAATTGAGAAATTAAGAAATAAACCACGGTTCAATGATGATGGTCCCTGTTACTATCATGAGCATGCATACACAAAGTTTATTGCTCTTCTTTTAGGAGACGTGTACTGTCTCAGTCAAACTAGGATAAGGATCTAAACTAGCTGTCTTGTCACTGAGTATACACTTGTGTCAAGCTGGTCATTTATTGCCAAATGGGATACATATTTAATATACTAATCTAGTATATGATAGATGAGTATGTTTGCAAATGGTAACGAATGTTCAGTAAATTTGCATCTATGTACAAATAATACTATCTGTTTGAAGCTTCTAATGGCTGGAAGAGAACATAAACTTCGTTTCTTAGTACTAGAAAGTAGTAAATGAGCTATTAAGGTTTCTTTTTCTCCTTATATAAGTTGTTTAAACTAAGCTGACAGCTGAGTACAGAGTCACAGCCGGAGTTGGAGATCTTATACTTGAAGCCTTCACCGACAGATTGACAGTATGGCATTACACTTGCACATATACCGTGTATGCCTTGAATTGCATATATTAAAGAAACTACGTGATACTGCAGATAGTAAAGTTGTCCGTGGCAAACAAGAAGCCCAGAAAAGAAAGGTTACATTTAATTCGTTTATGCAATTAATATATATATTTAGCATTCGAGATTATCAAACATTTTCAGGCTTGGAATTAAATATATTAACTCAAATGTGTTGTTTATTGCACAACTACATTCCCTGAAAACAAAACTTAAATTATGTGGCTCCGTTTGGATGGCTTCTTCCCGAAATAAGGAATAAGGAATAACCACTTTTTACCAATAAATTTATTTCTAACCATCCAAACTCTTCACAAAAGTTACACACTTCCCAATAAATTTATCCTTTCCCAATAAATTTCTTCCCTTCTTCCTTCTTCCTACCTTATTCTCAACGCATCCAAACGGAGCATGAGAATATTCACAGAAGAAACCAAGACTTTATTAAAAAAAATTAACTTAGCTTTTGGTGATGTCTGATGTTATGCATCATACAACATGATTTGATATTAACAAAACGGGTGTAAAAAACTAATTAATGCTGACATGAGATCTTAACTAATCATAAAACAATAACAACTAACTTTTGCCTTTCTTTAAATGAAACAAAATAAGCCGAACAAAAGGTGATACCATTTATTACACAAACATGTAAGCCTGGTGGTTATATCATAAGCTAAATTAGTACCAAACAAAGACACCTTTATACAATGATTAAGTCTTCCCCACAGCAATCCACGACATAATCAAGCCCGCTGATAAACCAAAAGAGAGGAACTTTTTGACACTACTTGAAAAAATCACAATACTCTTTAAAGCTTTCCTAGACTTGACCACTACAATTCTATTGTGTGGAATTCACACAGTTTTATCCTAGCAGGTTTTCAAGAGCAAATTAAATGTCAAAAATTGCAAACTTATGAGCCTAGAGAACATACCAAGTATATCAACTTCAGAAGAGTAACCAGATTTGGTAACAATCAAACATTTATCACAATCAAGATGGTGATGTGTTATCATTCTATGTCTTTCTCAACTACAATTACAAACAACTTATTAATTCCTTTCAAGCACAACTTACCGAAATACAAATAAACTGCCTAGAAAGTAATTTGAGATGATGTATCCAATCCTACAATAGTAACGCCAGAATAAGGTCAGTCAAACAAGAATCAATGATAATTATCTCACTGAAAATGACTTTCTTAATTCAACAAACCAACCTAAAGAAATAAATAAATAAAAATACTGCAAATAATTTACCCTGATACGATAATATTTTCACTTCAAGTGATATCAGAGCTTTAAATCCTGCCAATTTCACAATACCAGCCAATTCTATGTAACATCCATTGTAAAAGTTTCCTCTATGAAGCCAGAAAGAATTTTATTTTTTTCAAACCTTATTTTGGGAATTACCCAATATCTAAACTGCACAATATTTTCCCTCGTGTAGAAGTATCAGAAATAAGAAATAAGAATCATTAATTTTTAAAATATTTTGGTCATGTAACCATTATGTGTTACCTTGCTCGTTATTATCTCCTCCCTTGTATAATTATCAACTCATAAGATAGAGACATAAAGAATTTAGTTGAAGTTTCAATTTACTAATTAGAAATGTTAGGTCAACTAGTTTGATCTAATAACTAACACCTAAGGAAGTAGTTCCTGTAGGGTAGCCAACCTCAAGTTCATGAAATATTCAAATCAAACTCCAAGAAATATATAATTAGGAAGCAGGTGCATATAACATCAACATAATGCCCCTTAGATTATCTTTTAGACAACTTGCAACTATAGACAAAACTGAAAATTCCAATTACCTTGTGATATTCTTAAAACAGGAAACAAAATGCTATTTCTTTGGTTGTAGTAGACCCACAGTAACAACACTATTATTGAATTACTATGGTTACTAAAAAAAATAAATCCAAAATCCACAACATAACAACACATTAATTATGTATTTACCAAGTATACCAGAATGTTCCAGTAAAATAATTTAGGACCATCAACATAATGCTCCTAGAAAATCTTAAGCGGATAAGGCAAAGGAAAAGAGAAACCAACAAACTAAATTATCACTTGGCTTGAAATCATATAGTGAAAGAATTTTGAACCACCAAAAATCTATACTTACATACACTAGACTTATCATTTTTATTAACACAATGGTACAAGAACAAATTAAAAAAGTCAAATTTTTGCATAAACACAACAAAAAAGGTCATCATTTTGCATATCCAACCATTGCACAATCTTGTTCTCATGCTTTTTTTCCTCCCAAGCCACAATTTGGATTTCAGTAGATCTTTGGTCGAGAAAAATTATAATAGTTCAGATACATCATTATATAGTTAAAAAAAAAATTAAAAACTTCAAAATCAACTCTTTATTATTTATATATCTGAAGAGTTCTTACAGCACCTCAATCCTTGAGGTAAGCCACAACCTAGTATTATAATTATCCTGAAAAAGTACAAAAATCTAAGAAAGTTTTGCACCCTTCCAAACATCCTGAGACTCAATTCTAAAATGAAAACTCCCCATTTTCGTCTAAGAATTGTTCAATTGGTGCTCTCCAAGAACACATTCAAGAAATTTACAAGGACCAATCTGAAAAAACCCTGAAAATGTCAATTTTCTCAATTAATAAACCGACATCTTACCACACCCAAAACTGACCCCTTTTTCCATCCGAATAAATACTCTTCCAAAACACCCGGAAATTAACAGATTTGGAAAAGTGTAACACTTGCAAATTCCAAGTTTAGCAAGGTACTAACATGTGATTGTGACCAAATTAAGCCCAATTTTTGACCCAGGATATTACAACAGAGAACTACATACCAGAAGCCATGGCAATGCAATGCAATCAGAAATCAGAAGATATCAAGCACCTCTGTTATCACCCCATTGCAAAGCGGACACGTGCCCCTTCCCATGTGCAACTCACGTGAACACCGTCGACAGAAGGTGTGGCCACACGGAATAAACGCCGCGCCTTTCCGTCGGACCATACAAACACAGCACACCAAAGACACCCTCTCCTCTTCCGCCACGTGTTCCTCTTCCTCCTCCTCCGCCTCCGCCGCCACGTAAGCACTTCCGCAAGGGAAGTTTCTTTCGCTTTGTTCCAGCAATGCCAACAAAGAAACCCTCACCAAATCGTCTTGCCCTGACACCTGTCTCGGCTCCACGCTCGCCACGTGTCGCTCCGACCTACGGGACCCACTTGTCTGATTCCGCTCCCCTTCTTCCAACAACGCCATGAGAGAAACCCTTGGCTGCGCCTCCGTTGTTCTTCCTCCTCCTACCACCTCGTGAGATGCTTCGTTGGAAGGGCTTGGTTCGGGATTACCGCTTGGTTGGAGCTGGAGAAGGTCGCGCAAGGTTCTCCATGGGTAACCGGAGCTTGGATCAGAGCTCTCCATGTGGATAATGCGTTGGTTCCCGCGTGGATCTGACGAATCGGGAAGCTTGAGAAGGTCTCGAAGGTTGGTGGTTTGTGGGTGCACCGTGGAAAGCTGGTCGGAGAGCGTGAGACTTCTTCGCCTTATCACAGCTGTACTTCCCTCCATTTTGGTTAAATTTTCGTAATAATTTGAAGCTAATAGGTATAGATACAGATGAAATTGGTGAAGAACGATAGAAATGGAAGATTTTTTTTAAAATTTTGGTCGAAATGTGGAAGAAAGATTGGAAATTTTTGTGCGAAATTAGGAGCAGGGAACCTCCTCCCTCTTCACATCTCTGTTTTAGAGAGAGAGAGATAAATAGAGAGATTTGAAATAGGAGAGCTTCCGCTCCAAATCCAGAGAGAGAGAGATAGAGAGTGAGCTGGAAATGGAGAGGATCCAACGAGAGACAAGGTTAAATAGAGAAACTTGTAGCTTTGAATTCATTTTTTACGGCCAGTTTTGAGTTTTGTTATCTTATTATCTCTATCGGACAAAAGGAAGCGAACATGTTGGGACTTTTTGAGGTTGTAAAAAGAATTTTTTAAATAAGAAGGGGAAGAGTGGAAAGTTGAGTTGTCGTACAGGAGAGATTGAGAGATGGAGACAAGAAGGAAGCATTAAATTTTGGGGGAAAGAAGGAGCGGATCTCGAGGGGTTTTTTCGAGCTCCATCTCTCATCATTTTGTGGGAATTATTATTCTATATATATTTTTTTTTTTACGAGAGAGTACCGACGGACGAGCTTCTTATTTTTCTGATTTGATAACGGTGTAAGATCTGTGTGGTGAGTTGTATTGATCGGTGCATTCTGCGTTATATTCATATATGAATAGGACAATGAATCCTATTTGGATGTCGTTGGTTTCGTATGTACGGCCAGGATGGGCTGCAATGTGATATTACCACCACTATTTCGTCCATTATGCAAGCAATAAATTTATACACTGTGTTGTGTTTCGATGAGCCGGGAATAGAGAATAGGAAATAGGAATAAGGAATAAGGAATTTCAGTTCGCGTATCTATTCTTATTCTTGTGCAACCCAAACAACACAAGAATAAAAAATTTGGACCCTTATTCCTACACTAACAAAACCATGGTATAAAAATAAAAAATAAGGATAAGCACACAAACCGAAATTTCTTATTCCTATTCCCTACTAGAGGGTACAATCGAGCTTCGCTCGATATAGAAATTTAATTTTTGTTAAATTTATATTTTTTTTACTAATTACCTATTATAAGATATGATTCTTTTTATATTGTTCAGTTTTTTTCTATTTATAATAAGACTTTTGTTAAACTTTTAGCAGTAATTTGGACTCTAATTGTTCTCTTATAGTATAATAATATAAATAATTCATAATTGTGATTCGCTCAAAAGGTTGATTTATCATATTGCCCTCAGATGCTGACTTTATGAATTTATAAATACAAATAGTGGCGAAGAGATGATATGGGCTTTTATGTCTATTTGATAATTTAATATTACAGGCCTATGTCGAATTAACGACTAAATTATTCACGCATCATTAATTAGCAATATTTTTTGAATAATCTCTTTAGTTTCAGAAATATTAATTAAGCACTTATAAGCGAGTAAGCGACTGATGATACCATATCATTTTCATTTTCTTTTATTCTATTTCTCCCACTTGAACATTCACCAACATTGAGAACAAAAAACATATTAACTTTTACTTATTACCATTATGGTAAAGTCAAGATAAATATTGCTAGTTAAGTTGTATTATTGAGTTTCACAATTATAATTCCTATGCAGTATAGACAAATCTTCAAACACGAAAAGCAACAAAGAGCCTCAAAATCTAGCTGGTCATATAAAGAATCACATTATAATTTTTGCTAATTTCTTTTATTATTTCTATGATAGCTTGCATGCAAATCCTCCTATATTATCACTTTCCTCCTCTACTCCGGTACCTAATTAGTACCATGTAAGGCTCCATTATGGTAATAAATAATGTCAATATACACTTTTCTTTCTTTCTAGTAGCATCATTTTTAAAATAATATTTTAATAAGAGAAAAACAAAAGGACAAATATGTTTTTTCACCTTTCTCTGTTGTATCTTCATATTTCTCAGCCCATATTAATGCTAAAATTGAAAATTAGTCACTGGAAACTCAAGATCTATTCAAAATAAGAAGAAGAAAAAAGAAAGTGAAGATGATAATTACTGAGATTATTATAATCAACAAATTGTACCCCTAAAATTTTATTATAATAATTGAAAATTATTGGAGCAAATCGTCTCATCTTTAGTTCCATGGTTCATCTCATTTTGGATAATTGCTTAATTTCTTTTCTCTTTAACTATTTTGCATAAACTCAAATATGAACCACAAAATCAAAGGAGAAAGAAGTAAAAAAGAAAAATAGTGCAAACACTCAGCAGCATAATTAGTCACAGTATACCCTCTCCTTTCTTGTTATACGTACAAAAAGGAAAAAAAACAATTTGAGGAGCCAAGGAGCAAGAGAGAGAGAGAGAGATGAAATCATAGGTGTCCCCTTCTCTTCTTCTAGTCTCTCTCTCTTTTTTTTTTATACTGCGTCGGTATCTTTAATCAATAGTGAAAGATTGGTATAAAAGGGGTTGGGATTAGGCTGTGTTTTTTTTCCCTCAGCGAGGTTGGAGAGAGCGACACCCGAAGAAAGAGGGAAAGAGGAAGATGGATCTGAAATTAGAAAGTGGACGCATGAAATTTCAAACGATTCAATGAGATTCCAAACAAACAATAATACCTGAAACGGGTTACTTGTAAAATGAATAATACCCGTTACACATACATCCATAGGTTACCATGTTGCAGATATCGGAAAATTCTCTGGTAACATTAGTTGGAGCAGAATGTGTCAGACAATTTTTAACCAAATAATCATTTACACCCACGGGTTTTTATTTATAATACTGATTCCTGGCTCATCTAAACACACCTATAATAAAAATATAAAAAAAAACATATTTACCGGTGCACGTTAACAACCGTCAGGCTTAATTAAACTCCCAAATAAAATAACTGCAAATAATTACTTCCCATGCATCCAAACTAACAAAAATTGGCTCCAAACTTTTTGAGTTTATCGCGAAAAAAATACAAACCCACAAATATTATGCCAAATGCTACAAGTTCAATTTACACTATTATAAATCAAATTAATTTCCTCACGAAATTAGTCAATTTATTTCCATTTTAAGTAGGGGCGAGGCTCCAACTAACCAATCTTGTTGATTTGAGTTTTTTTGAGTAAAAAGCACCAATAAAAGGAGTAAAGCTATTATAAGTTTGTTTAATTAGACAGTTCGTGGTTTTAATTTTAAAATTTATTAGATATATTTCAACTAATAAATTCAAACAATTTAAACCGAGGGTGATAAGGATCATCCCCAAGATCCATCATTCCCATCATGTTCAGTGGGAACACATTTTAGTTTTTTCTATTTTTAGAATATTTTTGGTCCCACTATTTTTTTCCTCCCATTCCAGTGGGAACACAAGTCAATATCCAATATATTTGGGACGACAATTACTTATATTAACTACAACAGCTACATAGATAACTTCAACAGTTATATATATTAACTTCAACGGTTACATATATAACATATTAACTTCAATAATTACATATATAACTTCAATAGTTACATATATAACTTCAACAGTTATGTATATTAACTTCAACTGTTATATATATTAACTTCAACAGTTACATATATAACATATTAACCTTAACTGTTACATATATAATTTCAACAGTACATATATAACTTCAACAGTTATATATATTAACTTCAACAATTACATATATAACTTCAACAGTTATATATATAAACTATTAAGAAAAACAGTGGGGACCAAAAATAAAAAAAATGGGAGAGAGAAAAATAGTGGGGACCAAAATAGGAAAGGATGAGAAGAAGAGAAACAGTGGGGACCAAAAATAGAAAGGATGAGAGGGAGAACAATTTCGAATAAATTCACCAAAATAGTGGGGACCAAAAATGTGTGTTCACACTGGGGATGATGGAGGATGATGGAATCTAGAGGATGGTCTTAAGCAATTCCGAATTTAAACCGATCTATTTAATTATCGATGTGTTTATGTGCTAAATTGATACATTTAACAATATTTTAAGATACGATTCGTGCGTTTTAGTGGTTGGAGGTTTTGAATTTAAACTCTTTTATTTAGTTATTATTTTCATATCTATAACAACTCTTATATCAATTTTAAAACTATTAACATAGTAAAATACTCTTATAAACTATTAATTTTAAACATACACATTAAAAAAAATTTGATAATTGACTAACTAATCAAACTAAGTAATCACCTATAATTTAATTTGATTTATTGTTATAAAGCAGAGTATTTAAAGCTTGACATTTAAGTTTGTTCTTCTTGTTTTAATATTATAAGTACAGCAGTAAAATGTGATAAGAAATTAACACATTAAATTAGACTTCAAAATGTTAATTTCCTTATTGCTTAAGTTTATACTATATAAACTATGTAATTTACAACACATATACAAGTTTGTCTTAGAATGAGAGACTCAATCATCGAATGAACATATTGTTTTAAACGGATTGGATTTGTGATTTGAAATCAATTTCATTATCTTAAGATTTAAATAAAATTCCAGCGCCACCTTTTAATCAGTTTAGGCGTTTAGTAACTTTTAAGTTTAAGCGAGATTTACAGAGTGTTTAAGAAGTCTTACTGCATAGCGGTTTGTGTGACACGATAAAGTGGTGTTAAACTACCAAAAAGGATAAGAGGTAGTTGACTAGTCCTCAACGAACAAGGGGTACTAATGTCATTTTCTACAAATTTGATGAAATTTTTTTTTTGGGCCAATATTACCTGTTCGATGCATTAGGATGAATTGTCAATAACTTAAAATAAATATTCTCAATATATCCAACTCACAAATAAATGAAAAAGTCAAAATAAGTTCAAGTAAAATAGGTGGTTGTTTATTTATTTTCTTTTGCTTTTTTTGGATGTAAAGTTGGTAGTCAGTTTGTTAGTTAGCGAAATTTTGTGCCTATCTTGCGGTACTATAATTTTTTTTATACAGTATATATACTCTTTTTCTGTGCTAAAAAGAAAAAAAAAAGTTCAATGGAAAACACCCGGACAAAACGCCGCTAATTTGGGCAGAACAGCAATTTCTAATGTCACTCAAAAATACAAATTTCATAATTAGACTTGCAACGGATGCGTTTGGATCACTTAAGAATAAAATTAAAATTAGTTATTCGGAGCACAAAAATATTATTCCTAACCGATTAATAATATTTTTTTTAGATTTAGAATGTTTTATTTAAGTGTCCAATATCTAGAATAATTTTTTATTCTTATTGTGTTTGGATTATCTTCATAATGTGGATTAAGAAGTTGTTAGAAGCACTCTTTAATCCATATTTAAAAAGATGATCCAAACACACTAGAAATAAAAATTTTAATCCGAATGTTGAACTACTTAAAAAAAAATAACATTCTAGATCTCCAAAAAAACTTATTCTAATCGTTTAGGAATAATATTTTTTTACTCCAAATAACCAATCCTAATTTTATAACTTATAAGCTAAAGCTGTTTTTTTTTAAGGCTTTTTGTCAGCTACTCCGACTTGAGAAAAGTTGCTTGAATTATTGCCACACTAAAGTTATTTGAAGCTCTAATACATACATAAATCGTTAAAATAGATATTTTGTTGCGTTTAATAGGCTAAAAGTTGAAATTGGAATATAAGCTGCTGAAATAGTAGTATGACTGTTTGAGCATCATTTCTTGAACACATTGAGGAGCACGACCATCATGCATGCATGTGCAATTTATATATATTTTTTTCTCAAAAATAAGTTCGTAGATATCCACTATTAAGATCGGTGATATTTCATATTGTAAAAATCTAGTAGTTTTTTTTAAAAAAAAATTAGGACTCCTTGGCAATGAATATAAATCTTATTTTACATCGTGATAGCGTAATTACATTACATTATTATATGTATTTTTACTCCTTGACAAAATTAGTCCAAGACATTGTTTCGTATAAAAAAGTAATTTATTCAGTTTCAAAATAACTTGGGGCTGTTTGGATCGCTTAGGAAGTTGGGGAATTTGGGGAAGTTGCAATTCCTAGGAATAAATTTATTGGAAAGTGTGTAATTTTGTGAAGAGTTTGGATTGTTTATAATAAATTTATGGTAGGAAGATGAATATCATTGGCGCCGCTTTATAACATTAATATACATTATTAGGGTGTGTTTGGATACGCCTTGAATAGAAAATAGGAATAAAAAATTTCAGTTTGCGTATTTATTCTTATTCTTGTGCAACCCAAACAACACAAGAATAAGAAATAAGAACCTTTATTCCTATACTAACAAAACCATGATATAAGAATAAAAAATAAGAATAAGCACGCAAACCGAAATTTTTTATTCTTCTTCCCTATTCCGACTTATTCCATTGCATCCAAACACACCCATTATGTGCTAGAACCTAGAATAGAACCAATTAGCAGAGTTCGTCCAATAATGTGGTGCACCAAGACCAGGGAAAATTTCGAGGTCTGAACCATGCGTGGAAAATCCATGTGAATGATTTAAGTAGATGGAGAAGTGACCCATTGATGGGACAATGGGTCCCAACTCTACTATTCCCAAATTCGCGATACAAGGAACTTTTTGTTCTCTTTCCAAATTTTTAAATGAAATTTGCAAATCAACGCGTGAGTGATTGATTCCAGCTAAATCATGATCTCTAATTTGTGCCTCATGTTTTGGAATGCAACTTCCTATGATGCTAGTTAAGTGTCGGTAATCTGTACTACATTTTAATGCCTTTTTTTTGTTTTTTGTTTTTTTGTTTGTTTGTTTCTGAACAAATCCATATTTTCATCATCATTAACAATGCATTGGACTTCTAGGATATATATGAGAGACCAAGATATGTTTGTATATATTGCCAATATAATGACAACTTACCAAACAAATTTTTTTTTTCCTAAACACGTTTATAATAATGGGGTTATAAAAATAATCACTATTAAAAGATCACTAAATTAGTATTTCATTTAGACTTGGGTTTTGAGAATTTCAATATATGGTTAAAAGAGAATCTTATACAAAAACAGATTAACAACTGTACACTTTTATTTTTCAACGTGTAACAATACAACGAGCGAACGAGCCACAACTGGAAATGCGTATGACGATTGATCATCCTTCTAACAATTGCTTTAGACACTGCTGATTGTTTTTTTTTTTATTTTTTTTTATTTTTTTTACTTTCTTCTAGGTAGCTACTGCCTAGTTCTCTAAAAAAAAAAAACAATTGTATGCGATTTGGAACTAAGAAATGTAAGTACAAAATTTAGCTCACCAAAATATTCGTGGGCCAATTCGAATTTCATTGTACATTATTTTAAAATCTATATTCAACATCTATTGGTACTAAATGACTCAGATTTGGGTCCGCATTTTTTTTTGGGGGGGTTAAATCGGACAGGGCATGCAGTTAGATAACCAAATTGCTTGTACATTACTGAAAAATACTTTCGAATAAGCAAGCTAAAACAAATTAATCATATAAGTATCTAGGTCACCTTCCCTTTATCTGATATTCAGAAAAATTAAACATGTAAATTTTGAAAATAGAAAGTTTCATTAATTGACATGAACATAATTATGTTGCGTTGAATTCGCATTTCGCACACAAGATAATGGATTTTTAGTAAAAAACCATAATGTATTATATTCCTCTTTACTTTCTAAATTATCGCATGTAGAGGACAGAGAGAAGATTTAGAGAGAGAATTAGACACTACATTCATTAAAACCAATGTTTTGAAAACCGAAACATACATCAAAACGACGAGGCTATTGGTTCGATAGTTCAACCGGTTGCACCGGCCAATGAACCAGACACTCCATAGTTATAACATAATTACTTTAGTATATAATAAATTATTTAATATTAAAACAAAGAAAAATTATCGGGACAAGCTCATAGAAAGTTTAGTCCATATAAATCAGAAAACATACGTAATTTTAGAATTACAAAAACTAACTCGATACTCTTTAGAATTACTTTGAAATTTCCTCAGTTAAATTGCAACTGATATTTTGCAATGATTCAAAAAGCAAATATCGAGTTATAAAACTGTCAATCAAAATCAATTGAATTCTAAAACTGGACCAGTATTACACCTGATAAAAGCTGTACCTCATTTAGACTTGGATTTTGTAGGGTCAAAACCAAATCTCAATTCTCAAGTCTATACCTGTTGCAGCAGCTGCTCCCAACAACTGCAAAGCATTTTGGCAATAAATGATTGGCTCAGACACTGTCTCGCGCTGGCCTCCTCAAAAACTAAGTCGCGAGCACAATATCAGAAAAGGCAGCATTAACAAAAAAAAAAAAAAAAAACCAAGCACGGACAGCTAGCCTAATTAACCCCCAAAAGTCAAAAAGTATCACAAGTTTGGTGCATCGTTGATTGATATTAGACAAATTACCACAGCTAACATCTTTACTTTCAAACATGGGCGGGAGATGAATTCCCTGCTCGAAGAATTTCATGATCCCATGCCCAGCAGGATGTGCACTCCACAGATGGCTGGTCCTCGGTGGGTTTGGATCTGCCGATGTCCTCCCAAGTCAGACTGGGAGTGACCTTCAGATCATCCCAGAAGTATTTATCCTTATTGTAACTGCTGGAATGGCTAGTTTCCTGCATTTGTTCGTCTCCTTTGCCGTTTCCATCTTCGTACATACCTAATGAAATACTAAATGGCATGAAACTAAATTCCATTCAGGGGAATATAACTCATGGTTATCAGTTCCTTTCAGAGCTGGCATTTTGAAATGAATATACAGTGCATGAGGCATGATCTGACCTATGGCCTATGGGCCAGTTAATCTATAAAAAAAATAGGGTATTCAGTAGGAATTCCAATTAAAACTGCAGCTTATGGAACTGAAAATATCAAATCTTAATTGAGCTGTTACTGCAGATTCAGAGTTGCGACACTGGAGTCAGCTAACATGCCATATGAGAGGGTCGATCAAGGACTACTCAGAAAGACGTGAACCCTAATCTATACAAAATTGCAATCGAGAGCACTCATCTGGTCTTAAAATTCAAATCCTTGTAGGGTCAAAACCAAATCTTAAGTCTATACCTGTTGCAGCAGCTGCTCCCAACAACCGCAAAGCATTCCTGGCAATAAATGATTGGCTCAGACACTGTCTCGCACTGGCCTCCTCCAAAATTCTCCTATACTCTCCACCCATCTGACGAATACCTTCCCATAATTCCTCGTCCATCTGAAAAGCACGGACACGTCAGTCAGTCAATAGAAACAGCGTCCTCTACTGAGCATCAGCGCCAGTTTTGAGCAAATGTTTTGCATCGAAAACACCATCCCATATGCCAAATGCTTACAATTACATCCAAATATTTCTAGGTGATTGCGGATGACATTCGCCCCAATGAGTATATTTGGCGATATACCCACTGACCAATGAAACATCCAACCAAAAACAGAAATAATGGTTCTTTTCATCACAGTTTAGGAGAGAAATTGTTCCACCGAGTCTCCCAATTCATCATTATAAAGGACCCTAGCTAAGTACGGATTTAGTCTGCCTGGCCGATTAAACACCATTTAAGTATCCTTAACATATATCTTCAGTTCACACCAAACTCACCTGAGAGATATAGTCCTCACTATGGTCAGGAACTACCAATTTCCTGTCACCTTCCAATCTCCTGAGCTCAATGTATTCAGCGCGCTGGAAAATTCATATGTAGTCAGCAAAAGATGAGAACTATTTAAGCATAAAACTGTATTCATACACAGGACCTCTGTATTTCCAAACTAAGCCCCTGGCCATGTACAAGTAAATCAAGAAATGGATTCCCCGTGGCCTAAGATGTGATGATAAAGAGTTTCAGCTGATTTATACTGCGCCTGATCTTTAAGGCAACCACTAGATAGAAACCCTATAAAGATATTAAAATTTTAGTACTCTCATGGTTTTTGACGCATATTTTGTTGCATAGGGATTTTTTGGGGCATGTGTAGCGGTTGGTGTAAAATCATGGTTCTAAGATTGTAAAGCTGCTGCCAATTTTTGATAAAACAAAAAGATGGTTCTGGTATTCAGCCATAAAAGGGATTATTGAGTATGGAACGCCATTTATAAGTGGACTGTTTTCAATCAATTGAAGTTCTACTTTAAGCAAAGAGCCAAATCTTCAGATCTTAAGGCAAAATTAAAGGCTCAATAAACACGTGTTTCACGGCATTACTTCTTACAAGGCCCTCTATAATGATGTTCTGAGAAAATCAGATGTAACTCTTAATTTTGTTTCTACTGCTTGAAATTATTGCATCTATTAATCTCTAACCGCGTCATCGTCGAGCAGTTCCAACAACGAGATGATCCTTCCTTCAGTGGCTTCATCTCCTTCGACCTGAGAAACACAGCCCGCCTTGAATCAGTCATAAAAAAAATAATAACGAAAAAAAAAGCGTACTTCAGTTGAGTACCGTTTTAATTTCAAGCCATATCACATAGGATAGGGCACCATCCGATCGGGCTAACAAAGGCAACAGTTTTCAATAAATTCAAGTTGACGCTGGGCAAAGAGTTAAATCTTCAGATCGTATGACCAACTGAAGGGTCAAGAAAAATTGTGGCTGTGATGTGTTTCAGGTTTAAGGCCCTTTTATAATGGTGTTTTAAAATTTACTGCTTCAAATTATTGAATCCATTTAATCTTCAACCTCGTCTTCATAGAACAGTTCCTGCAATGGCATGACCCCTTCGTCTGCAGCTTCACCTCCTTCAACCTGACAAACACAGAACGCCTTAAATCAGTCACAATAGGAGCCTGCTTCAGCTGTTGGCTACCATTCAATTTCATACCATACGACAACATTCAATTGGGCTATGGAAATTGAAGGGAATGTTTTCAATTAATTAAAGTTTTACTTCAAGCAAAGAGTTTAAAAAAATAAAATAAATCTTGAGACCATATGATCAATTGAAGGCTCGAGAACAGGTGTAGTTTGATGTGTTTTCAGGGGATTGTTTCTAAGAAGGCCCTCAATTTCGAAGAGCAATTTATGGTAACAGGTTTAAGGAGGATTAGGATTGTGCTGCAGTTATTTAGAAAAGTCGTTACGGTGAACAACAAATCATCTCTCAGGACAAGCCTGATTAAGCTATATAAAATTGTATGAAGTTCAATCCATAATCCCGAAATACTACAAAATTTTTGTATAAACGAACTATTACTCTTCTAAAAGAGAAGATGATGGAATCAATCAAAATATTCTGAAAAGAGGACAAAAATAAAATGAAAAAAGAAGATGTCAGAATTTACCTGAGCAAGATTCTTGTCTAAGAAATGGAAGTCTAAATTCTCAAGAGAAGATCTGTCTCCCTGATTCTCTCCTCCCTGTTGTTCAACCCGCTCCATAGGAAACTGTATGTCCAGTAAAAGAAATATAAAATAGCAAGTTAGAGGCAACAAGACTGATAAACGGTTAGAGCAATGAAATCCTAGGAAATTGACCCACGATTGTGGACTTGACCCCCAAGCAATTGAACACAAAATTTGATGGTTTCCTGTTGGTAGAAATGATGAACTATCAACCAGGCCTGGTCCGGTTAAAACACCATACAAAATCAGACCACATCATGCATGCATATATCTAGGGTTTTTATATTGTTCGCTTTCTCAATTCTCATACAAACTTCAGAAACCTAATTTGACAAAGCGATATTGGCGAGCACAAGTACCCGAAACTATAATTTTATTAATGAAACGTAAAAACATAGATCGAAATTGCAACGAGTACCTACTGTAAAGGAGTAGCGAGAGACGAAACTTAGATCGTCTCCTAGATGATGGCGCGATATATGTAACTTTCGTATAGAAACGCCTCCGGGGTTCCTAATTAATGGCAAGACCTGAACCGACATAATGTCTCGTCCAATCGGACCCAACCACGAAACGAAACGAAACGAATCCTATTTAGACTCGATCCGTGGAGCAGTAATTGGTGCCGCCGCCACATCTGAATTTAGATTTTTTTTATAATTCTTCTTCTTTGTTTAGTTTGTTCCATTAGTATTTATTTTCTTAATTTTCTGTTTTATTTTTGTCTTCTCTTTAATTTTTTTTTTCAAGAATTTATTAATCATGTTCAATGATGTCTTTCTACTCATCTTCTATTCTCGACGTTTCTCTTCTTCTTTACTATTCTTTGGCTTCTCGCTTTTCTACTCTTTTTTTCTGATATTCTCTCCATTTCTTACATGAACGGTTTAATAAATATATAGTTCGTGAATATATTATGGTTTTCGTGGTTGTTTTTTTTTTCAGGTTTCTTAACAATCACGAAATGATTATTCTTATTTGACGATGAAGCGACATTAAAAATAAGAAGCCTATGAAGAAGAAGATATTCCATGTTGGAAGTCTTTTGAATCTTCTTTTTTTTCTTTTTTTCTTCCTTTTAATTTTCAATAATTGTGGAATGTAATTATAGTTTATTTGCTTATGTGTGTATTAGCAGGTTAGTTGTTTGGATTGATATTGTATGATGTCGTAAATTAAAAAAGTGTATATGAGTATGTAATATTGATTGTAAGATTTTTATTAATAAAATATTAAGCCTACGGGCCTTTTCCTCAAAAAAAAAAAGTAATTGGTGCCGCGAGAACAGGGTTCCGAACTTCCGATTCTGCTGGTGCTGGACTTAATTGATAGACTGCGGGTTTTTGTGGTTTAAAATAAAAAAGACAATTCGGCCTAATTATTTCTGGACCAATTCTGGTTGACCCGATTTAAAATTTAAAATTTTTTCAAGCAATTCGAACTTCGGCCATTGAATTGTCAATTTATAGTTTATACTCTTGATCGTTGAAAAATGGATATATTAAGAATTAATCTATTTTAGTTATTTTGATTCGTTTATTTTTAATCTTTTGATCAAGCATCAAGTAAACTTCAAAATTTATAAAATTTTATGACAACGCATCCGTCGTTAAAATGAACAAGATCAACGATTTGGATCGGACGATTATATTTTAAATTTTGAAATTTAAAATAAAAAAGTAAAACTTGGCATTTGTGACACCAAAAAAATGTGACACTAGAACCTTGCTCATTTTAATAATAGGAAAAAACTATTGTCTTTCTATTAGCGAACGAGTCATAACTGAAATGATCTATGACTGAGGGTCATCCTCATAAGTCATAATATATGATTTACAAATTAGGAAAGAAAGTACAAAAATTGACTCACCATGATTTGTAGGACAGGTCGAATTTATTCTACATTATTCTTAAATCCATATTTAATGTCTATTTGTTAGCTTAATCACGACTCAATTGGTATCTAATTAAATCAAATTAGGATCCACATATTTTTGGGATTAAAATAAATAGTACAGGGCAGTTGGATTAGTATCTAGATCACCGTTTCTTATCTGGTATTCTAAAATTCTAAACATGTAAATTATAAATATAGTAATTCTAAACATGAATTAATTTGCATGAACATAATTATACCGAGAAGAATTCGCAAACAATGATTGCAAACTTTCTATTTTATGAAAGGTTTGAAAATGAAAATTCAAGTTAATTATCACATAAAAAGATGTTGCCATTGGACATTTCTTGTGTGTGTGTGTGGGGGGGGGGGGGGGGGGAGGGGAGAGAGAGTTACAATTAGACCCTACATTCATTGAATAACAAAAAAAAATTACTTGAGAGTTTTCTGAATTGAATTGTAACTAATCTTTTTCTATGTAATCAAAGAACAATATCGAGTTTTTTTTTTTTTTTTGAGTTTAAGAACAATATCGAGTTGTACAGCTAAACCAGGACCAAAACTTATCAATAAAGAATACTTCTATGACCAAATTATGTTCTCCCCAAAAATCCAAATTCGCAACTCAGAAAGTTCCCACTGAGCCCAAAAAGAGAACAGGCTCAACCGAAAGGAACAAACAATTAGTACTTCTGAATTGTGAATTTGGCCACTCCTAAACCTGTTTTTGTATTAAAAAAAAAAAATTCAACTTCAACTTGAATTTTCATTTTCAAACCTTTCATAAAATAATATATAGGCCTCACTTTTCAGCACTTCTGACAAGGATACCTCCTTCACATGCGCATCACTAGCATAAAACCATGTCTGACCAAGGATCCCACCTTTCAGTGTTTTCTCCCCTCTGATGTAGGCCACATAGTGGCCCCCACTCATGCTTCCAGAATGTTCCACCAGACCTACTAGCCGATAAATAAACTTGGCCTTATCATTAGACCTGAAAACAAGAATTGATATAAAAACGTTAAAATATGCGATGTCAATCATCCTTTGGTAAGTGCCAGTGAAAAGCAATAAATTTGAGAATCCAAGTGGCCTCAGTAGAAAATAATATGGCTGGTACAGTGTCAATACTAACACAACTCACAAAAGTGAAATGCCTAATCAGACCTGTATAAACATAATAAATTTGAGAAGTAAAATATTTAAAGACACAATAACCAATATTGGATTTACAAGCAGGCATCCAATGAAAAGCAATAAAAAAAAACTAATGTTTCCTAACAGAAAATAAAATTCCATACCTGACACTAAAATACTGAAACACATCATTTCAATAAAATGTAAGCATTTGTGTCAGATTTCTCCAACAGAAAAACTGAACTTTCAAAATACTATAGATACAGGATTGCTTAACAATTTACGCATAGGAGCAGCCTTGCAAAAGGATTATAGGACACATACCTCACATGAATAAAAGGTGTCAAATCAAGTATTTCTTCAAAGTTGACATGGCCTCTTAACTTGCTGAGACGGCCCCTAGTATCCTGGCCAAACCTCTTCAGGTGCACTGTCAGTACCTGTGGAGCCCGATCCAGCATATACCTCTTCATTGCATCTCTCATCACTTTCTCTTTCTCATCCCCCTTCCCACGATCCTGGTCATTTGCATTGCTCCGCAATGCCGAACACTTCTCACAGTACCATGCATGCTCACCTGTCAAAAGTTCTGGTTTTGTAAATAGCTCAAGACAGCTCACTACAGATACGGGTTTGTTGGTATCATCCACTTCCTCGCTGTTAAACCCAAACCCAGAAAAAGTAGCGCCACTACCCCAGAAAATTGAGTCAGCATCATCCTCATCCTCGGTCTTCGGATTAGGTCTATTAACAGGCCCCATAGTCTCCTCAGGTTCATTGAACATGTCCCCAAATCCATCAAATTCCGCCTCTTGCTGGACCTCTGCCTCTACATTAACTGTGGAGGAAGCAATTTCTCTTTCTTTCGTGTCTTGAGGTTGCATAGCAATTGCCATACCAGTACTGGTATCAGCCTCATTTTTTGTACTCTCTTGCGTAATAGAGCTCTCAGCAGTTGCTACTTTGACGGAAGTACTGTTAGGAAGACCCAAAGCGTCAATGGTAGAATCTTCACATGGATCTTGAGAATTAGACTTGGTTAAACTTAATATCGGTTTGGGCGAAGCAGGTTTTGAACTTGACATTGCAATATCCATAGATGAGGAACTACCCTCCTCGAAAACTATTTTTCCAGGCATGAAACCATCCACTTTGATGACAGAGCTTTCCAGTTCATATGACTCAGCGTGAGAATAACCATGCACCCTCTTTTCGACAACCGTGCTATAAATTTCAGAGGTTTCATCCATTAACCAATCCATATCATCATGCACATTTGCTTTTGGAA
Source organism: Rhynchospora pubera (assembly GCA_028095005.1). NCBI lineage: Eukaryota > Viridiplantae > Streptophyta > Magnoliopsida > Poales > Cyperaceae > Rhynchospora > Rhynchospora pubera. The sequence goes on from CM051461.1 coordinate 183,381,424, forward strand.
CCATTTCATTTAGTTCATTATACTCATCATGCAGCCAGTCTATATCATCTCCTACGTCTGCTTTTGGTCTTGTGTCATCCACTTCATAATCACCAGACCACCAACTATTATCACCATCAACTTTCCCTATGTTTGCGTGAAGCATATGTTCCTGCTCATCAAACTCCACAAAAGATGACAAAATTCTGGCATCATCAACCTTCACATCAGAAACTGTGTTCCTTGGCTTGTCTGACTGATCTCGCAACAGATCTGCATCATTCACTACCTTCCATCTGACAACTGCGGTATCTGGTTTGTCCAATATAGGTGTGGCATCCTGTTTGTTAGAGACCACACAAGGTGAAGAATCACAGGCAACAGAGTCATTGTCTACCTTTGCAACAGATCCATTGGTTGAATCAGTGGACTCCATTGAGTAAGAGGGACTTGCCTTGTTCAAGGTTGTCTGACAATTACCCGAGCTTGAGCCACCAGAATCAGCTTTGAAACCAGTGAGCTCCTTCGCACTATCAACAGCCACTTCAATGCTTTGCATGCCCATAACCATGGCTGAGCAGCTGGCATCAGTTTTGGAAGATGTACTGTTTTGGCCTTCTGCAGCATCTCTAACAACAGTGCTCTCTGAAATTGTGATTTCTTGTTTAAGTGACTCCGACTCCTGAACTGGCTTCTTTAACACCATTTTACACTCAGGGTCATCATTGCCAAGACAGCACAATACCTCTGCAACAGCAGCATCATCAAATCCATCTTCTTCTGCAGTCTTGACAGAAATGTTCTTCTTCGGGCCGTCCCCGCATGGTTTGCAAACATTGTTATCTGGGTTCTCTACATCTACTTTACTCTCCGTGCTGCCTGTAACTTCTTCACCAGATCTGACATCAGCTCCCTCAATGAAAAGAACATCTTGTGTCTCTGGTTGCAGCTCAAAATGGTGACTATCAGGTGTGATTTTGCTCTCTGTATGATTGCGACTCTTGGAGGACAACACATCTGCAATTACCCGATTCTGTTCCTCAGTTGCAGTAAAGCCATTGCCCCCTGCTTTAGAAGGGCTACATTCTTCTTTCTGGCAAGTGTCACCTGCTCCAATAAATGTGTTCCTGGGCTGCATTTCAAGAGTTGTGCTATCAGAACTCAGAATCTCCGGTTCAATTAACTCTGCCTCGGGGGGATCCTGTATTGCGTCAGCACAATCCTGATCAGTAATAAAGTCCATCCAGGAGAAGCCAGCCTCATCAGCAGCACTGCCCTTAGGGCATGCACCAGACCAATCAACCTCAGCTTTGGAGAGAGCAACCTCTTCAGAGATGTCCGCACCTGCTTCAATAGTTGTGCTCTTAAGGTCAGACACCTCTCCTGCTTTTAAAACTGTGCTTTCAGTTTCACCTGTTACCGAACTGGTACTCTCAGTTGTATCCTCTTGTTTTCTTGTCTTCTCCTCATTCACTGTAGAAGATCTTAGGGCTGGCCTGTCTCTGAAACGTTGTGACCTTCCTCTGCCCCTCACAAGTGGGGCCCTACTTCCTCCTTTTTTAGCCACTGTACTTGTCTTTTTGGCTGGTACTGGCAGAGACAGGTCAAGAAACGGTTCATGTACTACAGAAGTGTACCTGCATTCCAGACAAGATATTGTGCTTGACAGGCGGCCACTGAACATTGAGTCCACTAAAGTGGGCCCTAGTGCACTAGCACCATCAACTTTGTCAGAATCAGCCTGTTTTAATTTCCGTGCGGAGGCCTCTTCTGTATTCAACCCATCTAGGAGGTATCGAAGAAGTTCATGGCTGTCCTGCTGTTGGTATCCACGAAACTGAGGGGCCTTGGCACAAATACTCCCAAACAAATTCTTTGGGCTCAACACACCTTTACAATCCTCCCCACCATTGATTTCTATGAAGAGTTTTCTCAAGGACATTGTGAGCGGGCCTGTGACAAAGGTAGCATTGTTGTCAGGATCAGAGTTTTGAGGTTTCAGGAGGGATTCACGAAACATTTTAAGGGCAAGCAGGTTTTGTAAGACTGAGTTGAAGAAACATGTATTCCCAAGGTTAGATAGGCCTCTGATGTTGTGGTGGTGGGGCCCAGCATAAAATGATACAGATTCTTCTTTTACATCTGATTTCATGGCTTTGGTGTAGTCAGGTTCTGATGTCGGTTTTGTTGTACTTACTATTTCTTCCTGCTATGTACAGTAAACAAAAAAAAATGTGGGTAAGTTAGGAACTATGGCTCAACAAATATTACTAGCGAGTAGTTTTCTGTTATCTAGATCACTTTAATACCAGTCACAAAACTGCCAGTAACTGAACACCTCAATCAGTTTATATCGGTCTATGATTTCCACTAATAGAACCGCAATCTTACCTCACGAACTTTCTTTTTCCTAAAAAAAAATATCTTGTCTGTGTCTAGAACTAGACTTAAGTGCCACAACTAAGCATGTACTTGATATCAGCTGGTACATACAATTCAGTGGCACCAACCTGACTGGTATAGTATTAGTATCAGAACCATAATTCACAACCTAAACAAAGTTTTGATAATAAAGCCGACAAACAAATAAAAAACAGAACAGTGGAAAAATAAAACATCATCAAGCAATTAATGCATGAGAATAGTACTTCAACAAAACCCTATTGCACAATTCTTGACAACAAGGATCTGCATTGTATAACTGAGACCCTTTTAAAAAAACAAAAGGACCACATTATGTTTCTCATGTAAATGTTTGGCATTATGACAGAGTGGTTATGCACAATTGGAATTCCACAATTATTTCTCTTTGGAATCTCATACTGTATAATTTAAACACTCTATTATATGGTTTATAACAAATAAATCTTTTTCAACAATTGGCATCACATAACTGAAGTCGTACATTGCAACACATCAGATACAACAATGAAATGGCAGAAAATGCTGACATATACTTTTTTTGCATTGAAATCTCAGAAAATGCCAATAAAAGCTACATGTCAAACATGCAAGGATAGGAATGCATAGACTACGATAAGCTTCTTATACTACTATACTAGCTACAACAATGACCCATAACATTTAGAATTCTTGTTGTATCAGATGCATCACTAATTACCTATCATAATAATTTTCTCACCAATGTATTGACTCTAGGAGAGGAAAATGTTGATAGTAAAATAAAAAAAAAGTATCAATAAAATATAATGCAGCATTCCACCTACCTCTATAGATGGCATCTCGATCGGTACTTCGGCATTACACAAGAAACACCAAGCCGTACCATTGCTAGTGGGTCCCACTGCCCAGTTGTGCCTATCCTGCTTGGCATGACGCCTTGCATGTCCATAAGGCACTTCTTTGTCAACTTCACCACCACAGAAACTCCTCCCACAATCCAAACAGACCCATATTGGGTTACTGTTGGATTTTGCCTCACCCCCTTTTGGCCCAGACCCACCTTTCTTCTTCTTCTTCCCTCCACCGCCTTTTCTGTTACCTTGTGGCATCTCATCACGGCAATGGTCGCAGGACGAGAACTCATTGTTTGAAGAGAGAATTGAAAGAAGGATTTTGTTCAGGTGGGCATCTCCCTTTGTATAGTGACCACAATCTTCTCTGGTTTTGGTTGTTTCTTCTTCATTGGTAGTATCGGGTTTTGGCTCTGATTGGTCCCGGTTCGGATCCAAATCAGATCCCTGCGACCTTGTCTGCTTTCGGGGGTTTCGGCCTTTAGGTTTCACTCTCTTCCCCATTAGTTATTTGTAATTAGGTGGTAGGACCTGGAGTGATTAGAGAATTTGAGAGAATTATAGGAAACTTGGAGGAGAAGATCAAAAGGAGTAAGAAGAAAGCTAATTCGGTATAACCAAAATTTGGTGTAAACAAGAAACTATATGAGAGGTACTTATGGCGTCTAAATGAAAAGGGAAATTCAGGTAAACAGACTAGCACTGTTTCCTTTTCTAGTTGGGTTGTTAAAAAAATAATTAAATTTGGAAGAAGCTTAAAAAAAAAAGTGGGTTATATTTGGGGAGATAGAAAATAGCACGCACCAAGATTTAGTGATGATATCGAGTAGAACCCAGATCTTTTTCTGCTAAAAAAAATGGGAAAATTACAAACTTGTTGTGAAGAAACAACCAGTAGCGAATTAATCTGATTAAGGATTTGGTACAGAGGTTCTCTCACCCGAAACAAATAATTACTTCGAAGAAGAAGAGAGAGAGAGAGAGAGAGAGAGAGAGAGAGAGAGAGAGAGAGAGGAAGGTAGAGAGAGGCGGAGGTTGGAGGCACTGTTTTGTTTTTTGCTTTTTTTCTTTCTTTTTTTTTTGTGTATATTGTGACTTGTGAGAGTAACCCAAAAAAAGAGACGGAAGGGGAAAGACGAAGACGGAAGGGTTTATTTATTTATGTTGGGTTTTTTTTTTTGTATTTCTAATAAGAGCCTTTTGGGCCATATATAAATGGGCTTAAATTTGCAATTAGTAAAGCCCAAAGCTAACCGGACTTGAACTAGCCGAGAGAAAATAGAGAAGACAAGGGAGGTTTTTGGGGTCCGCTGTGGCGGTGCGTCCAATTAGTGTGCAACTGAGTTGAAACGGGTCACAAACAGAATTCATAATGTAATTATCAATCCTTTGATTACTACAATTCAGATTTGAATCCATGTTCAATATTTTTCGTTTGTTCTCATATATTTTATTACAGAATTCATATGTATTTATTTCGATTGTCCTCATATATTTTCCTTTGACGCTTGATTAATTATATAGAATCCAATCTGTTATATTCCTATTTTAATTTTGTCATAATTACTGCTATTAGTTTAAGATTACTCTATCTTTCCTCAAATTAATTAATAAATAAATATGCAGAGTAGTAATGACTTGGATTGAAATTTATTTCAATAATTCAATTATTATTCTCATGTCCTTCTGTATTTATTTTATTGCGACTAGTATATGATTTTCAATTAAATTTGTTCAGTCTCAGACACCTAAAATAAGTCATAAGATTATTCAAGATTACGTCCTTCGAAATAAACCATGAAACCAGTGACATGACAAGATGACACCAGTGATTGTTCAATGTATTGTTAGTATGCTGGCAACTTGCTACACAAATTAGTTGCAAAAAAGTGTGGCAAAGGAACTAGCTAGCGGGGGAACTGTAACCTAGCCTTGGTTTTTAACCTCGGATTAAATACGCTTATTCCATAATATATTGGTAAGCTTTATAACTTTCCTTAAATCATCTAAAAAACAAGTCCAAATGAGAAAATTATTGTTGCAATATGACAACATTTGTGTTTGGATGTAGTCATGTAGACCGCGTTCGGAGGGTGTGTCCACAGTGTAGGATCGATGGAGCCCTGGGGCGGATGTAGTCTAGAATTCTAGATGCATGTAGCTAATAGAGATTGTGCTTCATCCGATTCTATTTAAGTTATATATCAAACTAAATCTCTCTCTTCCTCTACACCCCTATAGTAGAGAGAGATACTTTTTTCTTTTGCTTGAATTGAGATGAGAGTGAATGTTCTTGATATAAGACGTCTGAAACTTGGTTCTTAGATTGTGAACTATTTATATATATAACCAATTACCATCACTGATTAGATAGAGAAGACGTACATAATTCGACTTGCCCTATTGGTGCATGTAATGATGTTATAAGCTCGTAAAAGGAGTTTGGTTTTTTTCTTTTAAAAGAAAGAAAGAAAGAAAGAAAGAAAAGCTCCTATCGGCTACATATTATGATGTGAATTTCATATATATAGTCATCTGCTTACAGCGTTACGCCTTTCTGATACCTTCTGTCTCATCTTCTTTCACATCCTAAACCCTTTATTGCTTGTATAAGAATGAATGATACATATATCCTATTGCATTCTCATTAAATTAAGTAAATAACGACATTCAACTAAAAAAACGCTGAGTCATAATCGCAGGTAAAGGCATTATGCATACAAAGATAATTGACAACAATTTTTAAGATACTGACCACTAGTCTGAAATATAATCATCTTTATTAAAATAAAATATCAACTACATACAAAGATAATTGACAACAATTTTTAAATACTTCATTACAGACCCTAGCTAGACTTTTTTATTAATACAAAGAACAAGCCATTTCTTAAAATCACCACAACTATTCTTGTACGCAGTAAAAATAATATTAACTATGTCAGCCTAGTTTATAAATCCAAACCTTCTTAATTTTTCCGCCAGTTCCTCAAATGTAAATGGAATGTACAGGAAGTCATCTGCACCTAGCAATATAGATTGCACTCCAACCTCCAAAGAATCTGTGACAACCAGTACTTTGGAGGGATCGCCAAATGCTCTCAAAGCAGCAACGATCTGCCACTCAAAAATTTCCATTAAGAAACTATTGTATTAGATAACCTTGTTGCAAATGTTTGCATACCTAAACAAGTTGTGCAAATGCTAATATTTTCACAGCAACCATGCTTAATTACCACGGCATGACAGTTGACAAGTCAATAAACAGTAGATATATAAACTTACAATTGAATCTTATAGATCTGAGAAAAAAAAACTAGCGTACCTCAAAAGTAGTGATAGGGCGCCACATCCCAACAACAGTCAAATCAAACTTCTGATCTGACTCTAAACATAGTGCAACCTCCTCAATGTCTTGAGCACCCATGGTTACGAAGCCATGTTGTTGGAGCTCCGTCCGGTGAAACACACGGTCCATGAGCAAATCCGCAACCACGAGAGCTCGGAACCTTATGTCGTAGTTGTTAGATGCCATCTAATTGGCCTTAATTACTGCTAAGAAATAGTGTAATTACGCTCTAGAATTATTTAGTAAAGGAGAGTGCCTATATAAAAAAACTATAGTAGTAATTATTATTTTTAACAGCTATTATAACAAATTAACAATAACAGTTGCTAAATTCTGAACACTCTAAAATATATCTTTCCCTCCATGCCAGAAAACAAATAATGAAGAAGATTTCTCTCTGATGGACTGCCAGAAGACATGTTTGACCAAATAGCAATAGAATGGATGGCTTCAGAAAAAAAAAGCAAAAAAAAAAAAAAAAAAAAAAACACTATCTCCTTTGTTGTTCTCAAGAACCACGAAGAAAGTAAAATGGAAGTTGCTTGTTTCTATTCGGTTTCTTCTTTATTTTTTTTATTATTTTTTGTAAATTGAAGTTTAAACTTCAGATTTAACTAGCTACTGGCTAAATTCTATACTTTATTATTATTAATATATGTAGGGGCTTGACCCCTATTTTTCATTCAAAAATAACAGTTGCTAAATAGGGGTCGCTAAAGCCCCTTTCTGTAGTAGTAATTATATTATTAAAATTATTTATTTTGCTTTCGATTCAGTCATATAGGCACTAGCCAATTACTTACCCACAGAGTCTTATATACAGAGCAGAATGTGAAGAAAACAACTGGAAGATTTATTTAATTATCAAATAAATTCATTTTATGTGATGAAAATTTTCAAGAAACTTCGTGTTCGGCAATTGACGCCTGTTGTGCATCTTGGTAATTAAGAGTATCTATTAGTATTGACAACATTATATCAGTATTTGGAAAATAAATACACTGAGAAAAGCCTCGTCATATAAATTGCAATTTAATTTTCAGAAATTTTTTTATTTGGGTTTATACATTTCTAGTTGAGGTTTTGCACATATAATAGATGTTGTGGATATTGCTTATACAGTCTATAGACATGGTTAACAAACACTTGCTTGTTACTCACTTTCCGCCTTGGCCTGATCTGGTAGATGGATCATTTTTCTTAACTAACAAAATAAATATTTATTAGGTTTAATATTGTACTGCATTCTTCTTTAGTGACAAAAAAAAGTATATTACGCTTTCATGTATCCCTTCTAGAGAAATTTTAAAGAAAAAAGTAATCTGTCCTTAACCCACTACCCGTATATATTTCTTAGCATATGACTATTATGGATATTTAGTTTTGGATCTTTGTTTTCTACATTTGTAGGAATTGTGGAGATGTTTGTGGGCCTCTGGACCATAAACAATAATGGGCTGAAAGGATCCAATTGGATAAGATCCAGTCAATTGCATCTCTTTGCTAAAGGGTGCGAATTGTTTTTAATATATACACTGATATGGTCATTTCAGTGTGTGTAAGACAGAATTAAGAGAGAGAGAAACTCCACTTCATTTGTGCTTTTCTCCAAAAAGGCACAAATCACCATTAGAGAGTGATTCCTACACCGATTTGAGTGATTTCGGTTTGAGCAGTCTAGTAGGCACTTGGACTGTGAATAGTGTGGTTTCTTATAGCGATCCACCAGTGGTAGGAGCAAAGAGAAGGCAAGCAAGACGCTGTGGTGCGAAATTGTGAAAGAAGAACGATCCAAGTCTTCCGCTGTATCGTATGAACTCTGACTTGTTTTTCTTACATTGGTATCAGAGCCATACTCTTCTTTTCGATTCTAATGCACCATTAGAGTCTTACTTTAAATTCTGGTTGTAATTTTGTGTTCATATGACTTTAATTTCGTGGTTTTATATGAAAATTTTGTGAAAAACTCGAATAAGTGCAGTCCAGAATTTGTAAACTCGTACAGTCGGATTGTTTTGGACATAACTTAAGATCTGTAACTCCGATTCGAGTGAGGTTTGTTCTATTGGAAAGTGCTTTGAGTCTACTTTCCTGAATGTCCAAGAACTCGAAAATCCGATCAGTGTAAAGAAAGTTATTGCCGATTTACCGAAAGGGTGCGAATCAGATTTTGTAAACTCGTACAGTCGGATTGTTTTGGGCATAACTTAAGATCTGTAACTCCGATTCGAGTGAGGTTTGTTCTATTGGAAAGTGCGTCTAGTCTACCTTTCAGAATGTCCAAGAACTCGAAAATCAGATCAGTGTACAGAAAGTTATTGCCGATTTACCGAAAGGGTGCGAATCAGATTTCTGGACAAGATGCATGTTGCGACTCGTGGATTATAGTTTTGGTCTGAGACTTGTATTTTTCATGAAATTTGAACACAGTTGAACCAGAGATGGTATGTATATGCCTGACCAACAACTAAAAGATTATCTTGGTGATAATTCTGTGTTTAATGGTTACCTTTAACCAATGGTTTGTTTGAATGGTACAAGTGAGTACTATTATGTCCAACAACCTTGATTATATGACGGTACATAAGGTATTTGTCATACAAGTTGCAAAGTAGTGCATTTTGATGGGTGAATATGGATTGGTAGATGATGGGTCTCATCCATATTCTGTGATTTTGCACAAATTAAATCAAGTAGGATAATAATCCTCGGTCGTGAGAGATGTTTGTTGCCCTAGGCACTTTCGATTGATCGACCAAGATAATATTATTTCTAAGTTGATTAGAAATTGTGTGGCAGAATCTATTGTGTTTGTGCTAATATGCATACACTATGTGTTGTCTCTGATATATATTTTGGAGATGTCGGTTAGCAAGAGCATTATCAATGACCTCAACCAAGGGGAGAAACTGAGCCTCCACAACTGGGATATGTGGCACAGGAAGGTTCAGTATCTCTTAGACAATGAGGGGGTGCTCGAAGGCATTGAGAAGCACATGACTGAACCCAAGTCGGGTGAGGTACGCACAGAATATGATGCCTGGAAGATGAAAGACAAGGTTGCTCGTGTCCTGTTGTTGAGCAGCATGTCTGATCCTCTAATTTTGCGCTTTGAGAAGTTCAAACACGCTAAACAGCTCTGGGATGCTGTGAAGCTCGAGTTTGGTGGTACATCAACCACCCGTTTGCGCCAACTAACACTTAGGTTTGAAGGGTATAAGAAGCGTCCCGAGCACACCATGCGGGAGCATCTTATGACCATGTCAAACATGATAAGTGAGTTGAAGGCAGCGGGTAACAACATGACTGATGAGCAAGAAGTGCAGGCAGTTATTCGCTCATTGCCCAAGTCTTGGGATCATATGAGGCTTAACCTGACTCACAATGATAACATCCGCAAGTTTGAGGATGTGGCTCGTCATGTTGAGCTCGAGGAGGAGCGGTTGATTTCTGAGAAGGGAACCGAAGAAGCATTTGTGGTTTCATCGGAGGCTCAAAAGAAACATGGAAAGCGCAAGAGAGGAAAGTCCGATGGGGCTTCTTCTTCGGCTGGTGCTTCTTCTTCCAAACCGAGTGGTTTCGGTGGCGGAAAGAAGAAGAAAAACAAGCAAGAAAAGAGGAAAGACAAATCAAAGATGATTTGTTACAACTGTGAGCAGTTGGGGCACTTCGCTCGTGAATGCACGAAGACGAAGAAGGTAAGCGCCCAATCCTCTTGTTGTAAATCTGATGTTTATGTATCTAGTTGCGCTTTATTGGCTGAGACATTTCCTGTTTGGACTGTAGACTCAGCAGCAACAGACCACATAACTAGGGACAGATATGCATTTGTGGACTTCCGTCGCATTCCAGCGGGTAGTCGACACATATACATGGGTAACAACAGCAAGGTTGAAGTCCTAGGAATTGGAACCTGCGAACTTGTGTTTAATAGTGGACACAAATTGTTATTGCATGATGTGTTGTATGCTCCAGAAATTAGGCGGAGTCTTGTATCAGTGTGTTTGCTTGTTAAACTTGGATTTCGTGTTATTTTTGTTGGAACATGTGTTGAATTGTATCTGAATGATTGTCTTATTGGTAATGGCTACTTAAAAGATAATTTTATGATTCTAGATACAATTAATTATTCTGCTGCTTATGATTCTTCTTCTTATGTGATATCTGATAATGATTGTGATGTTAAAAAGTGGCACGCAAGACTGTGTCACATTGGTGTGGATAGAATGAATAGATTGGCTAAGGACGGTCTTTTAGGATCGGCAGCCAAGTTCAATCTTCCAACATGTGAGCACTGTCTAGCAGGTAAAGCAATTCGAAAGCCTTTTGACAAGGCTATTCGAGCCACTTCTCCTCTACAATTGATTCATTCGGACATTTGTGGTCCAATGAATGTGAGAGCTAGACATGGTGGAGTTTATTTCATCACCTTTATAGATGACTACACGAGGTATAGTCAAGTCTTTTTGATTTCTCACAAGTCTGATGCCTTGAGTTGTTTCAAGAGCTATATGACTTTAGTTGAGAATCAATTAGGTACAACTATAAAGGCTCTTAGAACTGATCGAGGTCGTGAGTACCTATCAGATGAATTCAAGAGGCTGTGTGATGAAAAAGGAATAGTAAGGCAGCTTACAATTCCTGGAACTCCACAACAAAATGGAGTAGCGGAGAGAAGGAATAGGACATTATTGGAAATGGTCCATTCCATGATGGCGCAGGCTAAACTTCTGATTTCCTTTTGGGGAGATGCGTTGTTAACTGCGGCATATGTACTAAACCGTGTACCAACAAAATCTGTGTCAACAACGCCTTATGAACTATGGACTAGCAGAAAACCAAGTTTGGTTGATCTGCGTCCTTGGGGGTCAATGGCATATGTTCTAGATTCATCTCATAAATACGGAAAACTTGGCCCTCGTGGAAAGAAGTGTATTTTTATTAGATACTCTGAACAATCCAAGGGTTATGTATTTATTGGAGAGGATCTTAGCGGTACGGTCACAGAATTTGAAGCAAGAGATGCCACATTCCTCGAGGAGGAATTTCCGAGACAGAGGGAGGTTAGTACATTAGAACTGTTTGAATTAGTTCCTGCTACTAAAGATATAGTTTCTCATGAAGAGTTAGAGTAGAATGTCTCTTGGGTTGATGATTCGCGGTCTACGGCAACAGACCGCGACCCACAACTGGGATCCGTGGCCAGTGACTGCGATCCGCAGGAAAGTCAGCAGAGACATCCGGAACCTCGCAAAAGTGCACGAGGAAAAGTACCTCGCCGTCGATTTGAAATCGAGGAAGGTGAATGTTTCCTTGCTGCAGTCGAGGATATTATTGAACCTAGAACAGTTGCAGATGCACTGTCTAGTCCGGAAGCCAAAGAGTGGCTTGCTGCATTAAAAGAGGAGATAGATTCAATGAAAAAGAATCAGGTTTGGGACTTGGTCGTTTTACCGCCGGGGCGCAAGACAGTTGGGAACAAGTGGGTTCTCAAGGTTAAGCGCAAGGCAGATGGGTCAATCGACAAATATAAGGCTCGCTTAGTTGCGAAGGGATACACCCAAGTAGAGGGAGTGGATTATGAGGAAACTTTCTCACCGGTAGTAAAGTTTGCCTCTATCCGTATCATTCTAGCGTTGGTTGCATCTATGGATTTAAAACTTTACCAAATGGACGTAAAGACTGCTTTTCTCAATGGAGAACTTGATGAGGAGATATATATGGATCAGCCCACTGGGTTTGAAGCTAAAGGGGAGGAGCACAAGGTGTGCAAACTCCGCCGTTCCATATACGGTCTCAAGCAGGCTTCACGTCAGTGCTACCTCAAATTTCACCAAGCCATTTTGTCAAATGGATTTGAGATGATTGAGGAAGACCATTGCGTGTATATTAAACGGTCCAAAGGTAGTTTCATAGTTCTAACTCTATATGTAGATGACATATTGTTGGCTGGAAATGATATGGAGTTGATTACTTCAACTCAAGAAATGCTCTCATCTACATTTGACATGAAGGATATGGGTGAAGCCAGCTATGTGCTGGGTGTCAAAATTTCAAGGGACCGTTCTAAGAAGTTTCTTGGTTTGTCTCAAGAGACTTACATTAAGAAGGTACTTGAGAAGTTCAAGATGGACAGGTGTAAACCTTTTGACACTCCCGTTGAAAGAAATATTGGCCTTAGTGTGAGTATATGTCCCAAGACTGAAGAGGAAAAGCAGAATATGAAAAACATTATGAAATGAATGTCTTATTCTAGTGCCGTGGGAAGTCTAATGTACGCTATGATGTGTACAAGACCCGACATCTGCCATGCAGTGGGCTTGGTAAGTCGCTTCCAAGTCAATCCAGGTCCTGAGCACTGGAAAGCTGTGAAGAGGATATTTAGATATCTCAAAGGCACCGCAGATTACATGCTATGTTATCAAGGAAAAGATGTGAAACTAATCGGTTATAGTGATGCCGATTGGGGCGGGGACCCTGATAAACGCAAGTCAACTTCGGGTTATGCGTTCATACTTGGTAACGGTGCTATCTCTTGGAGAAGCACAAAGCAAGAGTGCATTGCTTTATCCACTATGGAAGCGGAGTATATAGCATGTGCGGAAGCTGTAAAAGATGCTATTTGGCTGAGACGTTTCCTGAAACACTTAGGGATTGTCGCGGTTTGTGAGAAACCAGTGACTCTTTATTGTGATAGTATGGCAGCAATTGCATACTCTAAAGATCCCAAGTATCATGGAAAAACCAAACACATTCAAATGAGATATCATTTTGTTAGAGACAGATTAACACATAGAAAAGTAGCTTTAGAATATATTTCTACTAAAAAGATGATTGCTGATCCGCTTACAAAACCCATCCCAAGGGATCAGTTTATAGCGCATGTGAAGGCGCTAGGTCTTCATAGAATGTGATTATATTTGCTACTATATTTGACTTGATTGTTGTATGTATATATTTGAACATGATTGATATAGTTAATAAATTTGATGCTTTGTTGCTTACAAGTTAATTATATTGTTCAATTAAATGTTAGCACAGATGGTAGCATATCATAGGCTGAGATTGGCTCTCTCACATGAGCAATCGACTCTGACATCCAGGATGTGCAGAGATTAGACTATATTGACCTATTTGCATTCTGGGAATGAGCGTAAGTCAATGTCGCCTTAGTCAAGGACTGAGATGAGACTACAATTATGTGGTCAACATGATTTGTTCCCCGCAATTCATGTAGCCTATTTAGCCAAGGTGAGTGGACTTGCTGGACACTTTAGAAGTGTGGTTGCGAAGTCACTCAGAGTTAGTTACAATGGATGCAACCTAGACCATAGATGTATAGTTTGTAACTGAACTTAGACTTGTACAGTGTTTATATTAAGGAGACATGCGTCTGCTTAAGGCAGAAAAACACTGTAGCATGCATTTCATACTGCACGCGCTTAGCGACGTATGGGAAATGAGTTAAGTGACTTTTATTAGTCAATCCCTGCCTTCTCATTGTGTGAGTCCCATAACATTATCATACCCTTATTACTCTTGACTATGTCATAAGAGAGGGAGCTGATGAATGCTACTACGTTATGCTACCAATGGCGAAGCATTGATACCGTCTGTCGGGGCATTTCTCCGAAAGCTGTCAGTTTCTAATTTAGTGACATGAGTGCAAAAGGAAGGTAATTGTGATTACACCATTTGATTTACTTGTGATTCACTGCGCAGCCAAATTATGTCATTTGGGACATAAATTGGGAATACATGTAAATAATTAGTGATTAAGCATTGTCTAAGAGGGAGTGTGAAGTGCTTAGTCAGGTGTGAGTCAAATTAACCTAGGGAATGAGATACTGCTATACTTAACAATTTGTTAAATGTCCTAGATAGTCTTAACCGGCTTCCTCTAGGATACAGGTTTGCAGGTATCACTGGTCGCACGGTCCATTTGCTGTATGAATACTTGACTGTAAGAGAAACATCTCCAAGAGGGAGATTGTAGGAATTGTGGAGATGTTTGTGGGCCTCTGGACCATAAACAATAATGGGCTGAAAGGATCCAATTGGATAAGACCCAGTCAATTGCATCTCTTTGCTAAAGGGTGCGAATTGTTTTTAATATATACACTGATATGGTCATTTCAGTGTGTGTAAGACAGAATTAAGAGAGAGAGAAACTCCACTTCATTTGTGCTTTTCTCCAAAAAAGACACAAATCACCATTAGAGAGTGATTCCTACACCGATTTGAGTGATTTCGGTTTGAGCAGTCTAGTAGGCACTTGGACTGTGAATAGTGTGGTTTCTTATAGCGATCCACCAGTGGTAGGAGCAAGGAGAAGGCAAGCAAGGCGCTGTGGTGCGAAATTGTGAAAGAAGAACGATCCAAGTCTTCCGCTGTATCGTATGAACTCTGACTTGTTTTTCTTATAACATTTTTAGGTCACAGTTGGTTATCTACGGAAAATACATAATCAGTTTATAAATTATCGTTTGGGATTACTAGAACTCAGTTTGAACGGGAAAAAAAGAAAGAGAAAGAGATATCTATTTTAGCTAAGTAATTATACATTTTCTATAAAAATTATGGGGTCCAGAACCTCATTTTTGCCTCAAAAAAAATATTTTCTTTAAAATTGGTTTGATTTGAATCTAACTATAATAGCATAAGCTGCTTGATTGACTCCAAAATAATTTTAAATTGAAGCTCTGGTAGCCGGTAGGGTAATTACATCGAAAGACTTGTGAGTTGTGAGGAGACTCCAAACGGCATTCCTTATTCGCAAATAAGTCATATTATTCACCCAAATCAAATTCTATGTTCTCATGCATCCACACACCCTTCTAGTAGCTCGAGGGGAGGGTGAATAGAAAAAAACCGTAAGTTTGGTACATTTTGGATTAAATTCCTAATTCTTAAATCAATCGCAGAAATTAAGCAACCAAATCGAAAAAAAATAAACACGCACGACAACAATAAGGAAAAAAAAAAGGCAAATTGAGTGATAGAGAAATAGACACAAACCTGATAATGGAGTTCGGATAAATAGTTTCGGGTTGCCGATCTAGCTGCACTTAGGCTCCGTTTGGATAGGTGTGGGAAGAAGGGAAGAAGTATTGGAAAGTGTGCAACTTTGTGAAGAGTTTGGATTGTTTATAATAAATTTGGGCCTTTTTCTTTCTTCTTTCTTCTTTCTTCTTTCTTCCTTCTTCCTATATCCAAACGGTGCCTTAAAGACTTCACGTCACAAACAAGCCTCTGTTCCTATATCAAAAGAGATTCGCAACCTCCGGATGTGTCTTTCTATTTTGATCGCAGTCCTTGATAGAGAGATTCACAACCTCCGAGTGTGATGAGCCGCTTGCTAAATAGAAGGCTGAGAGAGAGGAGAGCGAGGGCCGGAAGAGTAAATCGAACAACAAGTAACCGATGAGAGGGCAAGCCGGATTGCGTATGTTTTTTAGAAAGGTGAGAAATTCCACTTATCTAGATAATTTATGAACGTTCAATGACAATGATTATCTTATCATCAAAACATATAGAAATAAATGAAAACAATATATCAATTTTAATCTCAAAAAGATTTTACTATGATGATCACTTAGCACTTATATGAACTATTTAATTTAGGATATAAAATTTATAATGCAAAGTATATATTTCCTTTGATTTAGAACTTGCGTGTACGTGAAGTACGATCATTCTACAATTTTAACGGGAATTTTCATAAAAGAATAATGATAAAAATGTAATACAAGATTGAGTTTTGATAGAGAAGCTATGCAAAGTAGGATGATTACATGTTTATATTGGCGTGCAAATTTAAGCAAAACGTAATATTGTCATGATACAGCTTTAAAACTTATCAAATTTCTAATCTTTATTAAATTTGTTGTTACATGTTAATAAGCAATGCCTATGAATTTACTTTTTAAATGCTTCTATGAATTTTTCATTCATATACTATATAATATACGAGTCCATTGTGTCAATACTCACTTATTCTATATTGTACTAATGCAAATTTATTTATTCAGTAAAATGCAACCGTTCATAGCTGTTCAGCACCATGATGTTTCGAATTTATTTTCCAAATACAGCAAAAATATTGAGTATTGCACAATTCACACTTGAGTATTGCTCCATATGCATAAAAAGTGGTCATCACGAGTTGGAGCGTATTTAGAGAGCGATAAGCATATTCCGTTTCTTTAAACCATTTCAAACAAATATATAGTATGTATTTGCAACAGTGCATCACATTCTGTTTGTATTCAAGCAGGTACAAGTACAAGGATATAGAAATGGACTCATGGACGGAAAAGGTCCATATTTTTAATTCTCTTGTTTAGTTTTATTTTCTTCCGCTAGACTCCAATTTGTAAAGTACTAAAACATAAAATTGAGGAAATTTAGAAATGGACCCATGTCGCTTTTATAATTAGTTTTTTTTTTAGATTAAAAAAGAAACAGAAACGGCAAGGAGCTTTGTTTTCTTCCATACACATTGCAGAAGTTCAATTGATACTGTATGCATATATTTATACAAAACGTGGAGCTTGCCTCTGATAAAAATCCATTCAGTACTGATTTCTATAACAAAATAAATCGAAAGATTGCATCTAGAATGCAAACCAAATACATCAAAACCCACATTAAAGTTGCAAATATAATTGCCACTAAGAAATAGTCTAAACAAACATGGTGCTCTAAAAGAAAGGCCACAAACCATCTTTATCTGGCTTCTTCACAAACAAATCATTGTACTCAGGCCGAGATGTCTGTTTCAAGGAGTTCAGAAAAAAAAAAGATAGATATCAATAATAAACAGAGAAAAAGTGCAAATTGGAAATTCATCCTCTGATAAACATGGTAGCTATAAGAAGTTGAGAACACAATAACAAATCATTATCACACCACCAAGTTGCTGATAAGGGTGAATGTGTACATTCTGGTACAAAAGGGGCTAAATACCAGTATGACTGGTATGATACTAAACAGTATATCAGTCAATTGAGCACTTAAAACTATACCTATAACAAAGAAAGTCTTAAACCAATTTCCGAAACGAGGTAATTAGACAATTCATATATTCAATTAAACCCAAATCAATTCCACCATCTAATCTGGCAAGTAATCCAAAGATCTCAGCACAAAACAATCCCATCCTCAATAAACTCGATGAATAAATACAAAGTAAAGAGGAACATTAGATAGCATGGAAACACAAACCAGGTCCTTGAAAATGAGAAAGGCGACGATGAAGAAGAGCACGAAGAGGATCTCGAACTCCGCCAGGCGCACGACCGAAAACACCGAGTTCACCGCCTTGCTCAACCCTGAATCTCCATGCGCCCAGTTCACCGATCCACCTTCTGCACCGCCGCGTCGCTGCCGCATTTTCGAGTCTAGAAGAGAACTGATTATTCTTCTCAGTTCTCAGGCGTCTCTTTTTGACATGTTTTTTCGAGTCACGCCCTCATGTTTGACTGAATTTAATATCGGCCCAAAAACTTAACTTCGTGTCAAATAATTCCTCCTTATTATCTTTGTTAATTAAATTTGCTTTACTAGAATTGCAAAATAATAATAATATGAGAAACTTATATTTATTATTATTATTATTATTATAAGAAATGCATATTTGTTGTTGTTGTTGTTGTTGTTATTATTATTATTATTATTATTATTATTATATGTATTCCTTAATTAAACTCCTTTGTTTAAATATTTTTTTGTGGATTAAATATGCGTTAAATATGATTCTTGATCGATTGCTTTTATGTGAAACAGGAGAAAGGATATGCTGTTTGCAACGTGTGCAACATATATTTGCTTACGAACTTTTCGCAGCGGTTTCCTTAATTGAATATGCCTTAATAAAAGTCCTGCGGAGTGCGGACTATACATTTGTTTAGGTCAGAATGTAGTACGTGTCATGTCCTTTTCTCATCTTCCCTCCTTTTTAAAAAAAAAAAAAATTAGCAAAAGGAAATTTCAAGGCTCCCAGGACGGGAGAGAGCGAGAGCTTCAACAACAATGCAAATACTAGATCACCATGAGAAAAGATACATGAAACCAACCATACAGAATAAGGGAACGAAATTTGAAAAGTAACACAACATTGTTCAAAAAATATGCCCAATATACTGAAAGATAGCACATATGTTAACCGTACAAAAAAAGAATCTCACTATGCTCATCAATACAAAAAGCCCAAAGAAACAACCAGAAAATTGCTTTAAAATATCCCTAAACCCTCTTCCAATACAAGGATGTCATCTACAGGACTGCCTAAATACTGAAGAAAAAAATATTAACTAACAACCAAATGTCAAGCCACATTGATGCATATATTTCAGTGTATCATATAACTATAGTCATACTAGTTCATATCACAACCATCGAGATGGGCCCTGATTTCCAACCTGTTTTGCCCGAGAAGGTTTCTGCTCTTCAACCGAATGTCTTTTTTTCATGGCAGATGAAACAGTCGGACTAAGAAAATCATGACTTCTCTGCGTACCAGTATGTGAGTTTGTTCGCCTTACAGATACCAAGCTAGTTTGTTTCGTCAATGTAGGTCTACGATTATTACTACTATTGTTAATCATCCCAGAACTGCCAGGTGAGCTCCATCTGGTACCATTTACACAACTTTGACTCCTTCCAACATTAACCCTGGAATTGTAATTAGGGGTTTTTCTAGGGCTTGGTATGTTTCGGCTCTCCATTGTCTCAGCTGAGTACATGGTCTCGTCATCTCCAGAAGCAAACCCATCATCATAGCATCTCTCATGAACTAAATCTGAATTAACTGGAGAGCAATTGCTCTCTTGATTTGATTCTACCTCACTTCTGCTAGGACTTGGTTCATCTCTAACCCTAGATGGACCCAGAACTGCGCCCACACTTGTGCTTAAAGTATCATCATTTTTATAACAGTTGTTATTATTGCTTCCTTCAGATAACAATTGTTTGAGGGGAAGAGGTAGAAAAATTGATGTAGGTGCAGCTGGCACTGTTGTCTGCACAGGCCGTGGAGGGAAGTTTATGTCCAGTAGCTGAACCCTAGGATTGGATGAGCTGGAGTCTCCATTGTCATGCTTTGGCGCAGTACACTGGACCTCTCCAGATGAAACTAATCTAAGGGGCAGGGACAGCTTCGGATTGCTAACCTCGTCCAAGCTTCCTTTCCAGTGCTGGCGCAACCAGTCAAGGATGACTGGTACAGGTATACCAAACTGCATGGGAAGGTCCTTTCTAGAGAGTGAATAGGCACATGAACCTGCACCAGCACTGTTACCAGCACGGCACATTGGTGAGGTAGCAAGCTTCATGGGGTCACATAGCATGAAGGCCAGGTTTCCATGCATGTCAAAACCGGCCGAACCAGCAGAGAAAGAAACGCCATCAGTTGAGAGCTTTATCAGATTGTCAGTGGAAATGACAACTTTTCCCTCATCAATAGTAAGGTCATTCCTAGGCTTGGTGTGGCCCAGGAGGTATGTGGTATTACCAAGGTCGATGGTTGTGGTGAAGCCAGTTTTGATGTAATGTGGAGTTGAGTCAGAGTCGGCTAGGTCAAGCCCAACTATGGTTAGGTCCAGGATAGAGCTTGTGATAAAAAACCTATGCAGAACAAAAGAGAGATTAGTAGGGCTATTTTATGTTCCTGTAATTAAGTTGTGTCTATGGTCCATATACATAGCAAAAAAAATTTCTTACATAAGGTATATTAAATGGCAGCTACTGCTACCATACAGATAAGATTAAATTTCAGTCAAGCCAACAAAAGTGGAAAATAAGATCAAGGCTAACATCACTGCCTGAAACATATGTATAGCTTGGTACTAGTACCAGATGAGAACCTAGTATTCAATGAATAACATTTTTTTTTCTCAAAAAATGAAACAGAAGCTGCTTTTATGACTTTAAAGTGGATTAGGTAAATATTTTTATTGCCGATGATTAAAGAAATTTGGTTTCCAAGCAGAATTAGTAAGAAGCTTTTTCTTATCCAATGTAGGTGTTGGAACATACCCATACCATGTCCAAATTATACTCGTTCGAGTAACAAGCACACTTCATCTGATTGATGAAAGGCATATGTTTACAACCAAATTTATTTGACTACTATGACAACAAGAGTCAATATTCGTAAAAAATAAAATAACTCAAATTATAGATGAGTTATTATTTGAAATAGGCCATATATAACATATTTTGTTCAATTTGAGAACCATTCGCTAAATAATCAAATGCCGATAATATGAAACCAGTAACTCTCCAAATTGCTAATTATAACATCTCTCTCCCCCTCTCTCTCTAGAAATTGACAAGTTCTAATGAGTTCCTTACTTATAAGGCCTAATTGAGAATAAGAAGAAAAGAATTGTACCATTGTAAATCCTACCAAGGTCTCCAGCTAAAAGCTACTGAAACAAGACTTAAAATATCCAAATTTTAAAAAAAAATCTATTAAAAAGAGTTTTGTTTCTTAAGAAAAAAATCACCTTTGAGGTACAAGCTGAGCTGCAACTCTTCCAAATCCAAGCCTAATCTCATACCCTGCCTCAGCTGCTGCAACAGAAGGTATATTGGCATGGGTTGTCAAAAGGAGCCCCCGGTGTATCATGAATCCAGTACCACACCTTCTGTTTCTATCTTCTCCAGTCAAGGCATAAATGGAGGCAATGGCTGGCCCCTTCGCTGCGAAAATGCAGCCCTTGACTCTCTCTGACCGGCCACCGCCACCTGAGCAGAAGCACCAACCCTTTTCCCCTAAAACCCCCATTTGTAACTAAGCCACTCAATTAAGCAATTTTAACAATACCCCTTTCTGTTAATAGGTCTCTTATTCCAGGTAAATTTGCAAAATTTCAAAAAGCCCCTTACTGAGGCTTCTTCTTCTTCTTGCTACTTCTGGTAGAAAATAAGCACTGGACAAATCCCTTCTCTCCCTTTACACTTTTGTAAGGAAGCCCCTCAAATTAGCCATTCTTTCCAAAAATACCTAACCCTCTTAGCCGTCGCTTTCTTTAAGCTACAACAAGGCATGTGATTGATGGTGAACACTCATGTACTTCCCACGTTGATGGAGAACTCCAACCAATTAGTTATTGGTCAATGCTGCTTCCTTTCCAACAGTACTAATTTCAAATAAATGCAAGCTTTTATGAGAATTTAACAAAACCTCCTCTATTCTTAATTCCTCCAATTGCTGTCTGGAGGAACCACGCACTACAAATGCCTAACAAGAAAAGGAAAATCTAACAAAAAGCTCTTTGTTTTGCAAAATTTCAACACATCCCTTTCCTTCCTTCTCACTAATTGTTAGAGAAGAAGAACTAGAATGATCAGTAATCAACTACAACTCCAGTTCCAAGTATTGTGCGAGTACTATTCAAATTCAAACCACCTGATTTCTCAAAAACTTCGCCAATGTAGTTCTCTTCCGCTTCTATTCACGATCTCAAAAGGAAGAGCAACACGACTCGAGCGATTTAATCTCACGCGGAATCGCCAATTCTTTGTTGAGTAGAAGTGTAGAATAACCCGAGGAGGGCCGAGGTTTCCTTTTTAGTCTTCGCTTTTGAAGTGCAATTATTGCATTTGAGGAGTGTTAATGAAAGATTTTTGAGTTTGTTTTGGATCTGAGGGAGAGGGAGAAGAATTGACACGATATGTTGAAGAGAGAAGATTTCGGGTTCGGGTTTGGGTTTGGGTTTAGATTTGGATTTTTTCCTTGGGGTCCGCTAATGGTCAATGATGTTGCTGTCATTCACTCATTCATCGTTTGCAAATTGCAAGGCCTCTTCAGTCGGATCGAGTAGGAAATATT
This sequence comes from Rhynchospora pubera, assembly GCA_028095005.1. NCBI lineage: Eukaryota > Viridiplantae > Streptophyta > Magnoliopsida > Poales > Cyperaceae > Rhynchospora > Rhynchospora pubera. The sequence goes on from CM051461.1 coordinate 183,403,844, forward strand.
ACCCGATCCGATCGGGACCAATGAAACAGTGGGCTAATAATTTCATTTAAACGGGCCGAATTGAGTCCTCTTTTTTTTTTATTTGGTTTCGTTGGAAAATTTATGATCAAAATGAATGGATTTCATGTTATTTGATTGAAATTTTTATGTTATTAGCTCAAACGAAATCAACTGAAACGAAATGAAATCATGCCTAAAAGAGCATTTTGACCGAGGCCTAAATAAAAAAAAAAAAACTAGACGCTATTGCATTTCAAATTTTTTTTAAAAAATAATAGGCTACATTCCTTTATCCGTTAATTAGAAATTTTTTCATAATTTATTATAAATAAGATTAATAAAAATATAAGTAAGCAAATATAATCTAGACAATATAGGAGGGACGCTTGGATTATGCATCAAATCAAATCTATAGTGTTAACAAAGTCAGTGATGTTTTTTTTTTGGTTAAATATATTGAAACTAGTCGCATCTATAATTATTTAATTTAGAAATGTAATATATTTTGAAATCTAAGTTAGTTCATGCTGAATTATTATCAACTAAAAAAATATAGCACAGCAAAGCTACGACTGTCATGCCTAGTTAATTAAAAACCTAGATAGCTATTTCTATAATTAAATTTTCTATTTTTCCATTTTTTTAATTAAAAATACTTTTCATTTTTTGTTTAAATAAAATATATTATAAATATTCATACCACTCATTATTTAATTTAGGAATCAAATATATTTGGAAATCTAAGATAGTTCGTGTTGAATTATTATCATCTAAAAAAACGTAGCGCAGCAAAGTTGCGATTTTCATGCATATTGGCAATCAGGGGCGGATTTATTCAGAGACAAGCCGAGGCACGTGCCTGGCTTGATTTTCTAAAACTTTAGTCACAGTGCAGATTTTATATGTAATTTGAAAAATTAGAACCCAGGTGCCTGGGCTTAATTTGCTCTAGTGTCCGACCTTGGCTCTTTACCATTCTTTTCTCCTTCGGTAACATTTTCTAGGTCTCCGACGGGATATCCTGAGAATTGATATCGCTCCGTTCATTTTTTCCTTTAGTGCAGATCCATTTACGTTTAATTATATCTCCTGTCTTTTCATTTTTTTTTATTATTCTCTCGTCTCGAAAGAATAGGAGGTGAAAAATATACTTGATTTCTCAATTTTGAAAATTCGAAAAAAATACTTAAAAAATTAAAAAATGAAAATTTTGGTCTGTAAGGAGATTTCAATATGAAAATCATATTTGACGGTTTGGATCGGTCATTTGAATTTTTAAAATTGAGATCTGACGGGATTTAACCGAAACTCCGATCAAAGCGCTTTGATTGAAGGCTTTCTCTTATTTAATTTAATAAACCTATTTGTGCCTAGGCTTAAAAATATCCTATATCCGTCGTTGTTGGCAATTATTTCTCTTTCTTACACATGTCATCGACATAGGAGCCCCGGTTGTAATTTGAGCTACTTCCTAGCCGGAAACTTGCCAACCTATATAAATCCAGTCACTTTTGGATGAAAAAGGATCAGATGCGGTCATACTAATCAAATATTTGTCAAACCATACATTGAATGCGAATGCTTATATATGCTAATAATTTTGACCTTGAATCCGTAGTCAATGCCAATGTGATGATACTTATAATTTTAACACATAATTTTAATCAACACTAAATAGATTGAATATGCATAGAACTAATTTTCAGAACGAACCAATAGTTAAAAAATATAGGTGCAAAGACAATGAAAATTAAAAAAAAAAACAAATTTAACATTGAATCAAATATTTAACGCTCATATCATTATTCCAATTTTGATGCATATAATTTTGACCAATATTTAATAAGTATTAATGCGCATAGAAATAATTTTAATCAGCTGATTATCAAATAAAAAAAAATAATCAAGGGGCTACGACAAAATACAAATGAAATAACAATTCCTCTCTCATCCTAATCCCATCGTTAGGCGTGTAAAAAAAATCGTAAACATGTTCAATCAGTTCTACTCATCCGACCTGAATCATTTTTTACTGAGTTAGCATGATGTTGGGTCGGATACGGGTTCTAATTTTGACAAATCAGTTATTTCGGATTGGATTATGAATTTTGTACTAGTAATCCGTGTATGCTTTAACCCACCGTTCATCATTATTTACTCATCTCCGCCTCACATTTCCTCGTGTCTTTACTCAAAGATCTCCTCTCGCACGAAGTTTCTGTTAGGAAATTGCCCAATTTTAATTTTGTGACTAATTACCCTTAATTAATTCAATTAAAACACAAGCAACACGAGATCTAGTACTTTAAGCAATAGACACAAAGAGAAAGAGGAGAAATCGATACCTCCCGCGAAATCGTATTCGCGGGGCTCGACCAAGGCATGGGAATCGATGGCGTGCCTTCTCCACCGTCTCCACCACGTCTCGTAACCGCCCTCGAGTCCACCAAGGAGGATTAATCACGTTCTACAAGGTACGTGCTAGCATACCCAAAGAACAAGCCTAATCCCTATGGTTTTCTCTCTTGCATCAATCAACAACCTTGATTTAGTGGAGAGAAAATAGCTCAACACATGAGCAAAAGAGAGAAGAAGAGGGTGAAAAATGGCGGCCTCATGGGAGGAATGAGAGGAGAGAGAAAAGCTAGGTGGAGGCTCTCATAAGTGGTCCTTATATAGAGCACAAAACCTAATTGACCTCTTGCATAATTACAACTATGCCATCCCACCTACCACCATAATGGGCAGCCACGAAATGGGCCTTTATGGGCCATTAAAGCCCTTCATTTGGACCATTAATTCATATAATTAAGGTCCCTCAACTTTGCTCTTTAATTGGGCTATATATTTGCTATTTAAATAACGGCCCAATTAATCAATATAACCATTTATATTGATAAGTGTTGAACTAAATTAATTATTAACTCATTAATAATTATTTTAGGATTAGTTAATGCATTAATTTATTTCTATATGATCCATTGACTTAATTAATTATAACGGTTCGCAACGGTATATAATTAATTAATCAATCTTATCATATTTCCACAGAACCTACTGCTGTGAATAAATAAATAATGCACTGTGTGATTAATGTCCTATTTGTGTGACTCTTTGAGGATTTATGCTATGTTGGCCATGGAATTAAATCGTTATTTAATTCCAATAATCATAAGCGGTATCTAGCAACACGTTATGACTCCCAATTCGCATAAATAGTGTACTGCTACAATATTTCAATCCTGCATAAGAGAATAAATATGTTTCTCTATTTTGATTCTTATGTCACACGATATCATCGTATAATCCAAGATAGGAATGTGTCATTCTTGCAGATTATACGTTTCTTGATCTAGAGTTGATCGCTTAGTTGCGCACATACAATCCAACTCCATCAAGGGGCCCAAACAGATATCGTCACTCACTAAGTGAATTAATGAGGGACATACGATTTTCTTGATGATTAGCTTTTCCCCGCACAATTCAAGAGAACATAAATAAAGTCCGTATAGCAGCCCTTATCGGGAATCAGCGGTAGACAATATTTATTGAACATATCCTCATGTGGAAAAGATAAACATCTCAAACTTAGAACCAAAATCATAACGAAATAAACAATGACACTTAACACAATCCATATGTTTATTTCATTGGGTCAAGTCCTGTACTATGTTCCATAACATATACATATGCAATTAAGTTGGTAACTCTTTACCTATGATTAGTAGAACTTAATCATCACTTAACTTGCATACTAATCTTATATGATAATTAATGTTCCTTTGTTAATTATCAAGATTATGGACCGTTTAGATTTATTATTGTCATTCTAAAGAATGATCCACAGAGATCTACAATTCAGATCCTCAACCTGAATAATCTGTCAATAATAAACCTAGGAACAGATGATAATATATCATCCATAACATAAACTAATAATTAAGTCATTAAATTATTGACTTCTAGGACATAACTCTAACAATCTCCCACTTGGCCTAGAGTCAATCAGTAGTGACTTCTAGCCAACGAAGAATTGAGAACAATGTCATATATCTACATATATACATGTCTCGGACCTCAAAATAAATAATACGCTTATAGCTAGTTACTCATACGTCCACCACGTATGGATGCATAACTGCATCTCGTATACTGCTCAAGGTAGAGGTCATGCTAGAGTGTTCGCTGTGTTCGCGAACCTATCCAAAAATTGTTTGACCATATATATATATATATTCTCCTATATATATTCTTGATCACCATCATATGATATCAAGTGATATCGTTATAGATCATATTTGAATCTCCAATGTAACATTGGGTTCTTTAGGAGTAAGTTATAGTTCGAGATGCTTAGAACCATAATAACTCAACTAAGAAATTGATCCGAAATAAACTTCTTTTATTGCTCCACAAGTTGCTATGTATTTTGCTTTGGTGACGGAAACGGTTGTAATATTCCATTTAGAACACCTTCTAAACTTACAACACCACCTTTTAGCAAAATATGTATCTCAACTGTGATTATATCAATCTTTCGAAAAACTAGCATTAGTGTAATTAACTTACACGAGCTCCTTTTAAGAGATGAAACATTATATCACTCTTTCTCATAAGGTACTCGAGGATATCCTTGACTATCGTCCTAATGTGTCTCTCTTGTATCCATTTGACAACTGTTTGTCATATCTTTTGGATACTACACATTGGGGCATATGCATAAATATGGCGTACACAATGAAACTCATAATGAAGGAATGCTTGAACTATTTCATGCACTTTCTCGAATCGAGTTGCAATAGACCGAGTTAAAACACTCAAGTCATGCCATGTGACGTATAGTTAGACATCCTTTCTTGGAGTGTAACTTTCGTGTTTCTAGAACACTTCGTCAATATATGCATATTTGCTCAAACCTAACATCCATCATAATCTATCTTTATAGATTTTGTTTCCTAGAATTAGGTGACTTCGCCCAAGTTCTCATTTGAGAAAGCATTCTCCAAAGAGATCTCGACAATATTCATTTTCTTAATGTTATTCCCAATTTAATGAATTGTTATCTTGAACAATACAAGTAATACAATTATGCTCCCACTGAATATCTTGTTTATACAAGATACTTTTGACGAAGTTCAACTCCTTGACTTCCTTGTCAAAACTTTTATTCCAATCTCCACAACACTTGCTTTAATCCATTTATGGATCCTTGAAGCATGCGTATGTTTTTTAGCAATACATAAAACCTCGATTTGTGTCAAATGCACAACATCATCCTTCATTCATACGAAGAAGGCGGTTTTATGTGTTTTTCCATATATCAACATATATGAATTACAACTATTGCCAGAATGATCTTCATTGACTTTTACATAGCCACAAGCGAGAAGCCGCGCTTTGTACATAGTCGATTTGTTATCCATGTCGATCTTTCCTTTTGAAGATCTAAACGTGCTCGATGGATTGCTCCTTCATGAACATCAACCAAGGTCTATACCTTGTTGTTATACATGGATTTTATTTAAAGATCATATGAATTCAAACCATATATGTGGAATCGGATCGTTCCATCGTTTCCTTGTTTATCAACGGATTCTCATATGCTAAGTTTGAGAATGTCGTGAAGCCAATGCATCAAACGGCTTTGGCAATCAACTCTCGTTGATCTTTTGTAGGATTGGTACTTGAGGTTCAAGAACTACTTCCACAACGATTTGTTGAACGAGTTCTTGACTCCTCATATATTCCATGAGTTTCTCAAACATCATCAACTCGTGAGATGGTTGAGTCCTCATTAGAAGGAGCGTACTATTAAACTTCTTTTCAAAACAACTTGTGAATGAAGTTCCGCTCAACTCCCACTAAGCACCATGTATGGAGTGACAAGTTTCCCATAAGAGTACTTCTTGTAGTGACGCATAAACTCCTTTAATGCTCACTTTACTCCCACTACTTCTTCTTGAGAGTTTCAATTCATCAAGACTACATTATGATTAGCAACAACTACTTTGTTCTTATCATATTCGTGGAAGTAGTGCCTTTTAATATAAAGCATCCTACAAATATTAAGTGTCTTATTTGGGTACAAGCTTATCAACAATCTTGAAATAAGCTTATCAACACCAAATCTTAAGAAGCATTATACTTAGAGATCAAAATCTCATAAGATATCTTCTTCAATAGACTTCGATGGAACATCATTCAGTGTAAACAATATTGTCCTCAAACATAATTCCCTAATACGAGTCGAATAAGTCCATTTGATTTATTACCGATCGAACTACACAAAATATTGTTCGATACCTCCATTCTTGGACATATTATTCCTCATGGAGCGAGTTATGAAACTACTTTCATACTCTTTAGATAATATTTCAAATCATATGACTTAACTACTTACCATGATTAATTGTAAGACTTTTTTTTTCCTTGAACGGTTTTTTTAACTTCACACTTGAACTCCTTTGAACTAGTCAAAAAGTTCATACTTATACCTTATCAAATAGATATGTTAATATCTACAATGATCGTTGGTTAAGTAGTAAAGTATCAACAACCTTTCATTGCACAAGTACTTATAGGTCTTTATACATCGATATGTATAAGTCCTAATTAATTCACTTGTCCTTAAACCTTCATAGGTTCAAGGTGCTTTTGTCATTTAACAAACATGATTCGCATATCAATCGATTGGAATCGAATTGAATTACGAGCTCTACGTTACGTAGACTCTCGTAATGCGATTCTCGTTTACTTATGTGACTAAGCGGTATATATAACATGAAAGTCAAATACTTTATGTCAAGTCTTACACATTCTATTTGTCATTCAAAAATTGTTTATCTATTTCAAGCAAATTCAGTCAAGATGCATGAAATCATATAAACAAATCCATAATAAAAGATCTTGTCTTTTACAAAACATAATCATCCATCATGGAATATGAAATGGAGATATTTTTGAGAGGTTTTTAGAATTAAGGTATGCAACCTTCAATTCCTAAACAAATTCTTAATAAAGATAACTCTACGTATTCAATGGTAATGACTTAGATGAACAAGTCATTTCCTATACGGAGTTTACTTTACATCTCTCGAACTTTCTCTTATTCTTCATTGCTAATGCATTTCGTTAAATGTGAGCATATGAACTAGTATCAAGTTACTAGTGTAAATTAGAGATAGTGAGATAATTTGAACGACAAATACACTTTAGGATTAGAATTTTTTTTTCTAATCGTCACAATCATGGTATTTCGGACAACCTTTCAAATGCCTCCCACAAACGGCAAATGAAACATCTCATGTGACACATGGTCACAAATGAGGGTCTCGAAATTTCAACTCATACCTTGGTGAAGTATTTCTTGTATACTTAACCAATTACCTTTTTGCATCAACAAGTGTGCGAAGAAGGCAACATTATATCCTTTATAATTCCAAAGAGATCGTATGACAATATCAACAATCCTTGATATCGGAGATTAATATCTCTAGTCATCAATTAGCTACTTCAATCTTTCGATTTGTGAGCTAATGAAACATTCATATAACTTCTTTTAAAAGAATAATCTCTTGGTCAACTCATATTCTTTATACTCAATCATAAATGATGGAGTTAATATCTACTTTCTCCAAGAACACTTTCTTAAGTAAGCGGATGAGAACGTACGAGTTAATTTTAGTCCATATGAATTCGCTAATTCAAAGGTCTAGAAATTTCAAATGAGGATATTAAGCATACGCTTTATTGAATAACTTTTCGCCAAAAGTCAATCAATCATCGCGTTGCTACGTTCGGGTAGTTTGAGGAAAGTTTTTGGGAATTGACATACTCAAATTTCTCTTCACTAAGATCGTGTCTTAGGAATCGGTATTACTTCTTTAAGTGAATACTTTTAGAAACGAGTTTGTTAATTTTCAAAGATTGATCGCAACAAAATTAACAATTTAAACATCTATAACAAAATCAATTTACGGTCATTTAGTTTATGCAATTGTTTTATTTATAACAAATAAAACTCCCACTACAATTATTTAATGTCCCTAATGTAGTAGGTTTTCCAAGATCCCTATTTTCGTTGAGATGGTGCTAGCGTCGGCGTGACACCAAAAACAACTAGATAGAGTAGGTTCTCCAACCAATCATTCCATATGATTCTTGGTTTGTGAAATATCACATGTACATCCACAAACTTTGCCCCGATGTCCAATCCGATTAGAAAACATCGTTAAGTAACCTTTCTCTATTTGCTCCTAGTAAATCCGATTTACACCCCGACACGGATGATGGAACACGATGTCCCGCGTCGGCGAGAATGCATCAATGAACGATCATACACGTTAGAAGGGGATAGAGAGAAGGAGGGCGATTTAACTTAATCATGTTTTGTTTGGGACTATCAATTAAGTGACACTTGTTTGGTGGTCATGTAAGCATACACCCATACCTAGCCTATGACAATTCATAGCAATCACAAGCAATCACATATAAGCATCTCCCAGTTGTGGGTTTGTATGGCTCCCGCTTGCATTAGTTTCGCCACATCGTCCATGGAACAAAACTAATCTAATCCTTGTCTCTCCCACTAAATTCTATAAAGATCTAAATCCTATAAAATAAAGGAACAAAATACATGTGAAAAATATCCTACTCCCATCCTAGCCTTAGGGACATGCAAGCCTCACAAGTTACATAAAAAATTAATCGACAAATTAATTAATTAATGGCACCAAAGGCCGCATTACAAACATTCACACATGCATTCAATTTACAACCACAAGACATTGAGTCTTGAGCCATACTAAACCCACTATCCACCTACAAAACAAAGTTAGCACATACAAGCACTTTGTTTCCAATTAACGATTTTCAAGCATCTTTGCGTATCGTTTGCTATAAGTAAATTCCGTGTACAAATTCTCAATTTTAAACAACCAAACTTGTTTAAATTCATTTAGAAAGTTCTTTCAACATCCCATAACTGAAAGGAGATCAAACAAGGAGTTTTCTAATTAATTTCAACTAGTTTGAATACTTAGAAAAATAGTAATTTACCAAAAAAACATAACTAATGGAATCCAACAAAAACAACAGTTTTCGGTCTCCAAAAATTCTCAAATAAATTACTTAAGCTCCTTATCATAGTTGTGACTACCAGTAAAAATTTCAAGAAGAGATCTTAAACCATCTGGGAGAATCAAAAAAGACAAATCTCTTACAAGTGCACGAAACACCGTTATGAGATTTTCAGCTTATCCTCTCAACCATTTGGTCTGTTAGACCACCTTCTATCCAGTTTTTATATATACAATATACATAGAAAAACTTGTTTAGACTACAGGCTATCCATTCATGAAAAGAAAACAACCAAGTTCAGTTCAATAATATTAAGTTACATGCTAAACAATCAACAAATTCTGTACTGGAACAGACTGTCGATCGAAATGTTTTAACCAAGTTGAAGGTCCAAACTTCCACGAAAAATTATGAAATTAATTTTCCTGGAATCCTAACTCAAAATAGAACAACTCCATTTAAACAGAAATTTTAAAGGAGTTCTCAGTTGGTACAGTTTATTAGAACAATCGATTTGCTCAACAAACTGGATCTGACAAGATCTTCCTTTTCATACTTGAAAACCCACAAATTAATCCGAGTCATGCAACAATTTATACATGCTCAGAAAGAGCTTCAAGTCCTCTTTATTTCTAGCCATAGAACACTGGTACTTATATTCAAAATATAAATCTTTCAAGCCATTCAAACAGGACAGTGCGAGCAGAAACTGGTTCTGCGAACTGTCGCCGTTTTATTCACAATAAATCTATACTAATTCAGAAAAATGTGAATCCAACGCCAAAAGAATCACAATCCAAAGATCTACAACTTTCATGTAGATGGAAAGATCTTCAAGAGAACATATCACATCGAAAAACGCGAAACAACACAGAAAATACCATTTCCAGACAGCAAACAAACGCATCATCTCTACTAATCCGTTAATTAGCCAATTTCTCTTAATTAAGTGTCAAAATAGCTTAAGTACGACCATGTGCTCTGATACCACTGTTAGGAAATTGCCCAATTTTAATTTTGTGACTAATTACCCTTAATTAATTCAATTAAAACACAAGCAACACGAGATCTAGTACTTTAAGCAATAGACACAAAGAGAAAGAGGAGAAATCGATACCTCCCGCGAAATCGTATTCGCGGGGCTCGACCAAGGCATGGGAATCGATGACGTGCCTTCTCCACCGTCTCCACCACGTCTCGTAACCGCCCTCGAGTCCACCAAGGAGGATTAATCACGTTCTACAAGGTACGTGCTAGCATACCCAAAGAACAAGCCTAATCCCTATGGTTTTCTCTCTTGCATCAATCAACAACCTTGATTTAGTGGAGAGAAAATAGCTCAACACATGAGCAAAAGAGAGAAGAAGAGGGTGAAAAATGGCGGCCTCATGGGAGGAATGAGAGGAGAGAGAAAAGCTAGGTGGAGGCTCTCATAAGTGGTCCTTATATAGAGCACAAAACCTAATTGACCTCTTGCATAATTACAACTATGCCATCCCACCTACCACCATAATGGGCAGCCACGAAATGGGCCTTTATGGGCCATTAAAGCCCTTCATTTGGACCATTAATTCATATAATTAAGGTCCCTCAACTTTGCTCTTTAATTGGGCTATATATTTGCTATTTAAATAACGGCCCAATTAATCAATATAACCATTTATATTGATAAGTGTTGAACTAAATTAATTATTAACTCATTAATAATTATTTTAGGATTAGTTAATGTATTAATTTATTTCTATATGATCCATTGACTTAATTAATTATAACGGTTCGCAACGGTATATAATTAATTAATCAATCTTATCATATTTCCACAGAACCTACTGCTGTGAATAAATAAATAATGCACTGTGTGATTAATGTCCTATTTGTGTGACCCTTTGAGGATTTATGCTATGTTGGCCATGGAATTAAATCGTTATTTAATTCCAATAATCATAAGCGGTATCTAGCAACACGTTATGACTCCCAATTCGCATAAATAGTGTACTGCTACAATATTTCAATCCTGCATAAGAGAATAAATATGTTTCTCTATTTTGATTCTTATGTCACACGATATCATCGTATAATCCAAGATAGGAATGTGTCATTCTTGCAGATTATACGTTTCTTGATCTAGAGTTGATCGCTTAGTTGCGCGCATACAATCCAACTCCATCAAGGGGCCCAAACAGATATCGTCACTCACTAAGTGAATTAATGAGGGACATACGATTTTCTTGATGATTAGCTTTTCCCCGCACAATTCAAGAGAACATAAATAAAGTCCGTATAGCAGCCCTTATCGGGAATCAGCGGTAGACAATATTTATTGAACCTATCCTCATGTGGAAAAGATAAACATCTCAAACTTAGAACCAAAATCATAACGAAATAAACAATGACACTTAACACAATCCATATGTTTATTTCATTGGGTCAAGTCCTGTACTATGTTCCATAACATATACATATGCAATTAAGTTGGTAACTCTTTACCTATGATTAGTAGAACTTAATCATCACTTAACTTGCATACTAATCTTATATGATAATTAATGTTCCTTTGTTAATTATCAAGATTATGGACCGTTTAGATTTATTATTGTCATTCTAAAGAATGATCCACAGAGATCTACAATTCAGATCCTCAACCTGAATAATCTGTCAATAATAAACCTAGGAATAGATGATAATATATCATCCATAACATAAACTAATAATTAAGTCATTAAATTATTGACTTCTAGGACATAACTCTAACAGTTTCGATCTCCTCCATAGTCATGCACGTCTTCTATGCCTCTCATAAGGCCTCGAAAGTTGAAATATGCTTCGAATGCATTTCTAATTTGCCTTAAACTGAATTGTAATAGCCTTAAAATGATTTTTTGTGTATTTTTATTTGATCAAAATTTTAATCCACTAAACATGTTTAACCCAGTTAACCCATATATAAAAAAATGACAGGTTGGATTAGATTACGGATGGTTTAATTAAATTTATTTTCTAATCGAGTATTATATGGTTGTGTTAAAATTGTGCTAAAATATCATCAACCCACCTGTTGTACACCCCCACCAATCGTGCTACTCATTGAGATGCGGTATTATTTTTTTGTTGCCACATAAGATCAGGCAAGCTTGCGAAAAATTATGTATTTTATACAAGAGATAGGCTAAAATCAGCCACGATTGATGGATGGACCCGTCAGCTATGATTATATCTCAACTTTTGAGGCTCTAATGGATAATCTGAACCGTTCAATGTAATCTTCATATTGAAATCTCATTAGAGACCAAATTTTACATTTTTCTGATTTATTTACTATTTTTTTTTAGATTTTTAAAAATCATAGTTATTGAAGGGTCATAATTATTTAGATTAAGAATTTTGTAAAATATCAAACAAATATTAAAAAATTTCAGAAAAATATAAAATTTTGTCTCAAATGAGATTTCAATATGGAGAACACATTGAACGATTCGAATCGACCATTACAATTTCGAAAATTGAGATTTGATCGTAGTTGACGGTCTCATCCGTCAGTCGAGACTGATTTTAGCCTATCTCTTTGTACAAATGTTCACGTGGCCGTTCAAAATAGCTATCCAAACGGAGCCTTAAATCATGCCACAACACACAAACTACGAAAAGGTTCTTAAAAAATAATACTTACAGAATCTAATAAATTTCTAATTAACAAAATGTTGAAATTAAAAGTTAATAAGTAAAAAGAGAAGTTTAAAATAAAGTACCTTTTATTTCTTTGAATTTCCTTGACCGTTCAAACGAAGAAGTATACATGGAGGACTATAAAAATAATATTTTTGAAAATCATTGAGTATGGGGAGGAAACATTTTATTTTTATAAGAAAACGCCAGTACGTATGTATTGAGCAATCCATGGAGCATTTTTTATAGTCGTTAAAAAAATCAGTTATTTTAAGTTTTCAATGTGGGACTAATAAACAATACGCACAATTGAACAGGACCACTATCCCAACTCCCAAAAGTGTATTTAATTTATTCGGACACTAAATCTCCTTAAAAGCAATAAATGAGAAACATTTCTTGTGAGATACTGCGAAGCCATCAAAGATGAAAGAACACATATATGTTGTGAATGAATTTTGCTAAAACCCAGGTACGCTCCGAGTAAACTGGTTATATCTTCGAAGTAAAAGTCATAATTCTGAACAAATATTTCGTTTCTGCTTTGGTAAAAAAGGAATTTTATACTATATAAATTCTAACGTATATAAAAGGTCTGAAAATTTATTCTTTCTTTTCATTTTTTTTTCCGAGAAAGCATATGAAAAATAATGTGAATATGTAACTTGTTTATTTCTATGATTTTTTTCTAAAATAATGTGAATAAATTTTCTGTTTTCGCTGGAGAAATATTAAGGTTTGAAATATGCAGATGAAAGGTAATTGAGAAATTTGTAAAAAAAAATGTTTAGTTATATTTCTTTAGAAATGTAGAGTTACTGACGAAATATTCATGCAGCTTACCATTATATTTTGGGAACTTGCCCTTTACATATATCTTTTTGAAAAACGTACATGCAAAATAAATTTATTTGACATAGTGATAGTTTAGTAAAATACATATTAAATTAGATATGTTACTTTTCCATCCTGTAACTGTTTAACATGGCATGATCTGTCCGGTATAACATCATCTTCCTTTTATATTACAACGATTCGGCGATTAGCGCGCTAGTATGCTATACTGTGAGCCGATTAGCCCAACGAAATCCTCTGCGGCCCTTCCAGTGCTGGGCTTTAATTCCTGACCTTCCGATCAATAACGGATGTACTGTAATTAATACCAGACCTTCCATTATTCTGGATGTACTGTAATTAATACCAGAGTCGTCGAAATTCGTGCGGTCTGAAAAAATCTGGCCGTCGAAATTAGATCGGACGGCCAGGAGGAAAACGTGTTTAAATAAACTTCTTAATCCAATCTAACCCGTTCGTCTCTGTGCGACCCGTTCGTCCTTTTCGTTTTTCACTTACAATAAACTTCTTAATCTAACCCTTCATCTTCTTCGGACTGAGTTGTTGAAACTTGAAACTCCTCACTCTCTCTCTCTCTCTCACACACACGCACACGCACACCTTCATACTCTCCGTTTCTCTCAAATCAGGTACGCATTACTTGCAAATCCCATCCTTCTCCAGTTCTCCCTCCCAATTTTCCTTGGTTTATCTCTTGAGACTCGAGGTGTGTTGTTCTCTCTCTTATCTTTTACCCCGAAATTTACAAGCCTTTTTTTTTCCCCCCTCTTCATATTAGAACGATTCACTTAATCTCCTTATTAGTCTCCTAGAGCCTAAACTTCTTCTAAGGAATTTCTCCGTTTATATGGGTTTTGTCTGCTCATCAAATTTCCTTTTGATTTTTATTTTTTCCGATGTACTACTGTTAGTTGCATACCTCAGGGATTTTCCTTTCTTCTGCTTTTGTAGTGTGTCGACTCGATTCCATTTTTTTCTATAACATTGGTGGTATATAAACACACTTTTTTCTAATTCTCATTCTTCAGGCATCCCCAACATCTAAAATTAGAGTTAACCATGGCAACAACTGGAGGTAATGTGGGGCCAGGTGGTGATGAAGCGATGAAGGTTGGATTTGCAAAGTTACAGGATGAGGGTTTCGAGTACTACATGCAGAAGTATTCCATAATGCTGGGCCGCAACTCCAAGAAGTCGAGTGTGGATGTTGACCTGGCAAGTCTCGGTGGCGGCATGAACATCTCACGCCACCATGCCCGTATCTTTTATGACTTCCCTCGCAAGCGCTTTGCCCTCGAGGTCATTGGCAAGAACGGATGCACTGTTGAGAATGTGCTTTATTTGCCTGGCAGTGCTCCTATCAAGCTTGACAGCCAGGATCTCCTTCAGATTGGCGATAAGAGGTATTATTAAGAAAATTTTTCTGTGACGTCACTGACGGTAGGTAGAGGCCGAGTTGCAATTCCTTGATTTGGAGGATCTCATGTTCATTATTGATAAATTGGATTGGATTGGGCCATTCAATTAGGTAATGGAGTTGGAAATGTATTGGTTTGGTTTTTTTTTCTTGTTTCTTCTAGCCATCCTGACTAAGGTTATGGGTTCGCTACTTTTCTATGTTGTCTTGGCCTTTCAAAATTAAGGATTTTTATTTGCTGGTCGTGATTGTTTGTTCTGGCCCATCCAGATCAGTGTTTTAGGATCGCTAGACATATGGGTTATCTTGTGCCATTAAAATTTGGGATTGTGGTCGCCAGTTGACTGCTCACTCTGATCTGTCCAAACTAGGTTTTTGACCAACTTCTTTGGTCAGTCATCTCACATCCTTAAAAGGGTTTCGGTTTTATGATTTCATCACTAGATTTGAACCTTCCAAATTTGGGTTTCCATTTCCATGATAGTGTTCACTTTCAATTGTCTGAGCCGCAAAAATTAATAGAATACAAGCAAATTAGGGTTTCGGAGTTATAATTATATAATTTGATTTGACTGTTCAAATTAGGGTTTTCCATTCCATGTTGCATCGCACAATTAAATAGAATATATAAGCAAAGAGGTTTGAGCTCCAGATGCTAGCCTCTTTCTTCCTCCTTCCTCTAACACACAAAGAGAAAAGAAAACAAACATCGAAGTGGAAGCAAAAGCTCCATCCCTAATTCGAGGAAGCTAAAAAAAAGGCCTCTTGCCTTTCCTAAGTTGTACGTTCATCCAGTTCCTAAAGCAGCTCTTCTATGAAGGAAACCCAATTAGGGTTTTACTGAGGCACTCAGTTTCAACCATAAAGCAAATCATCCCTTTATAGTTCCTGTGGTATCATTTTAGGCCAGTCAGTTTGTGGATCTCATAAAATTTCTCCCACATTTAATAAAGAATTGAAAGATGTCTCTGTTCAAATTATGATGTTTAAGGAATTATTTTTGTGAAAAATAAATGGTCACATAACAAGGTTTCTTAGAGTCCTTCAATTCCTTCAATTTTAGGTAAAATAAAAAGGAGATTACTTGACTGATCTGATTGTTTACTACAACTATTCAAGGTGTGACCAAAGTAATTGTGGAGATACTTTGTCTTGGTTGAAGCTTGAGTACCTCAGTTAAGCACTAACTGGTTTTTGTTATAGACGACTGTTTATGGGAACTAGGTTGGATGTCAACTTAGGAGAGTTGAGAATTGGCTGTTTTGAGCACATGAGAATTTTATATTTGTCTTTGGTTGGTTCGAGAGGTTGTATAATTCCTTGTCTTGGTCTGTCACATCACGAGTTTACTTGGTGTTTTTGTTCTTCATACACGTGTGTGGCTACAACAGTATGGTTTGATGCTAACTCCAATAGATAGTAAAAGGGGAAAACTAAACTTAGTTATATATGGATATACTATACTACTTATTCTGCACCCTTCATGCATTTGCACTGGTACTATTGGCAGTCCCTGTTCATGGATGGTGCTTGTGCATGAGAATGGGCTGTTTTGCGCACTGAAGAATCTTAAGTTGGTGTCTGCTTGGTGCTTGAGAGGTTGTATCACTCCTTGTCTGGGCTATCGGATCCCAACATTTCATTGGTTTTTGTTCCTTATCCTTGTGTGTGGCTATGACTGTATGGTATAATGCTAACTCCCAACACTTTGTAAAGGGAGCAAAAAACCTAGTTACTGTACTATCTGAATTCTGGACCCTTCATGTGTATAACAGTAAGCACACAAATTTACCAGTGCAGTTTGTGAACAATACCAGTATCCTAAATTAAAGCACTAACTCTAGGTGAGATGTTCTAGTCTCAGGATCCTAAATTAATCTCATATTAGAACTTAGGAAACGGGGCAAAAAAAAAGCTAGTACTATATGAATCTACACTATATAAGAAATCTAAATTACTCTAAATTACTCCAAAATTATTCATACCTCGCAGGTTTTACTTCCTCCTGCCAAACCGATCTGTTTTTGATACATTTGCAGCTGGCAGGCAGATTGCGCCACCTCTGCTGCCTGCACCTGTAGTGGTGCCACTCCCCTCCTCAGGTCGAGTAAGACGCCTTCCCATGTTTCATGAGACTTTCTCCACTGATGATAGTGATCGTGAGGAGAGAGAAGGCAACAGGGGAGATAGCCTCGGTCTCGGACATGGTGGTGGTGCTGGAAGGGGTTTGATGATTAAGAAGAAGCGTAAGGCAAGAGAGGCTGAGGGTTCTTATAGGGTGGCCCATGGTGATACAGAAGAAATCAGCTTGTTTGGTATTTTTAATCTTCTCAATTACTTTTCTTCTTCTTATAATTTGTGCCCTTGTTTTTTTTATTGAGAAAGTGTTACTTTCGCTACATGCACATACAAATATATGACTATTAGCTTGGCTTTGATAGAATTCATGAACTTGAAAAATTAAATTTTTAAAAATATTTGCATTAGTGTAGTTTTACATGCTTTTGTAAAAGTGCCAATGGAAATTAATTTGAGAAATAGTCAAGTTTATTTGTGCATAGAGAAAATGATAGATTATTTCTAATTGTTTAATTATGCTATTTAAGTTTTAAATTTTGAGTTGATAAAGTTTTAAAATAGACATATTGGCGGCATAAAAATTGAAGGCGTTCAGACTCTCTTCTTATTATTTACATTTATTTATGTTATTGTTAAAATTAAGAATTTTTAAGGCAAGAGACGCCTGCTGACCTTTTTTTTTTTCCACTTTGTCTGGGGAAATTCTTTGGCCCACTTCACTGAGCATTCAATTTGTAACTAGCTATGAAAAAAAGGAATATTATTACCTTATGATTTCTGGCATGGTGTCCTACCTACATGAAATAAGTTTTTAGGTTAGAAATTTCAGAAACATTACAATTCATGTGAATTTTTGTAGACAAAAAATTAGAATCAAGATCAAGTAGTGACAGAGAGGCAGATAACCAGCAGTTGATGCAGTCAGAAGGGAAAGATGTGGTCTCATCGGTGGCTAATGTCCTGTCGGATCTTTGTGGGCCTGGCGAGTGGATGCCAATGTCTAGACTCCATTCTGAGGTCCGTTTTTCTTATGCACTTGACACAAACCACAAATAGATTTAAGGGATACCAGTCCAAGTTGTCATAATAATCAAACTGAGATTAAGCTAACAAAGGTAGCACTCTTTGTCTGCTTTGTCTGTGCAGCTTATGGAACAGTATGGAGATGTGTGGCATCCCAGCAAAGTAAGAAAGTACCTGACATATAATTGGGCTCCTCAAGAAACCAAGGGAAAGCCATGGTTTGGCCTGTTGGCACTTCTGCGCAAATATCCAGAGCATTTTGTTATTAACACCAGATCCAAAGGGAGGGTTACTTCTGAGTTTGTGTCGCTAGTGTCACTCCTCTCCTAGAAAGAGAGACTGAGGTTTTAGGCTATAGACTGGACAGTAGTGTTGTTGTAAGAGAAAGTTAGGCTCAATGTGTGTATTGGTTGTTCCTCTCAATCATGTAGGCACTACTGTATATGTAAAGTAATAATCCCAAACTGTTAGCTGGATGTGCATGTTTTTTCCTTTTATGATATAAACCCAACATACCATATAGTATACCAAGCAATTGCAAGGTATCGCAAATAAGAGAAGCTAATATATTATGTAACGACTGCCTTTTATATTCTCATCCTAATATTAGTAGTAAGAAACATCTTTTGATAAGAAATTTATTATCACCATATTTATGGAAAATGAACATGGCCTCAGGGACCGGATAACAATTGAAATTGGTAATTGCTTGGTGTACAACTTTCTAAAAAGTTTTAAGAAATGGGATGAGATATGGGCCTAAGCAGAAGCCCATAACAAACTGTCACCTCTGACCTCACTTCAGCATACTCAAGTAATGGTTTAAACTCTCCAATTGTTTGTTGCTTTGTTCACAAAAATGTCGATTGTCAGGAGAAGCAATCAATCAACACCTTGGACTCCTCCTCCCACTCTTCACTCTTCTTCTCTCTCCTACTCGGTGGATGTAGAGGTGGAGGTTCGCAACAAAACAAGGAGAAAACATGATGAGAAAACTGACAGGTGGTACTGTGTTGGCGCAGCAGCAGCAAATTCCTGTGGAGGTTCAGGCATCCAGAGAATGTGAAGATGGAGACTGGAGAGTGAGGTACTATTGACTGGTACTGTTCCCATGGAGGAAGTCAAGAAGCCTTCAGGCAAGTCTATTGAGATATCTATTTAAAAATAAATAATTGATGGTGAATGTCAATGGAGGTGTTGAAGATGAATGAACTGTACCAGTTGTGTTCCTGTAAAATGTCAGGTGCTCTTTTTTGCTTTAGTAATTATGTATAATAATGTCGCAGATATACAACAAACTGTGTTTTTGTTTAATTATACTTGTTGAAAGTCACTTCTAAATTCTAATTGCTTTAGATTTGTAGGGGCGTTTGCATACATGAGATTAGTTTTACTTCCAAGTTAGTATCCTAACTTGTTAATCTACAATTGCCAAGCAAGTATGAAGTCAACGTAGTTAGTATCCACGTTAGAACTAGTTTTTACTAACTTAATCTCAAATTCACTTACTCTAAAAGTGCTAACTTTAATCCCTAACCTTCACTATCTTATAGTGTTGCCAAACTGCCCCATAAGAAAAAAAGACTTACCTTACCTCTTTTGATCTAAGTGAGTCTGCATCCAGTCAATCTTCTACACCGTCTGATCAACGCATCGGCAACATTTTAAGGGGTAACATTTGGGATGGACTCTGCAGATGCTAATCACCTGAGTCAGGCATAATGTGGGGAGCCACATAGGGCCAGCAGCACTAGCCACGTGCTGTCCCTGTCCTGGGAAATTTTCAAATGTTCATATTGGCATGTTTTTTTTTTGAAAAAGAAATATAAAAATTAGACCCACGTATTCGATACATATTATAAAATAATGCCCTGCATGTATCTCAGGTATGATCTGATTAATTGATATAATTACCTGGCTGAAAGTAGAGGATAATTGGGATCGATGACTTCTGGCATAAGGTAATTTCTGTAAGAAAAGAACTGAGAGAAATGCAACCTTTGTAAAGCCTGCTCCAAACGAAATTGGACCTGATTGATCTGTTTTTCCTATAAAAAAGTCACTCAGTTGAGGATCTACTTGTCTGTGCTTTGATTTATTCTTTAAGGCAATATAAATTTGTGATAAACATTCTTCCTTCTTTAGGTTTTGAGAATTTGAGGCCTCTTTTCAGCTTCATTTTCTTCATGGATATACCCTCCTTAAATTTCTTGATTTTCAGCTTTTATCTTTTGAATTGTAGACTTTCTTGAGGGTATTCTTCTTCTTTATTTTTTTCTTTCCTCTTTAGTCTTGCTGATAAGAAAGATGACTTTTTAGTACTCTGCTTCTTTGTTTTGCTCTTCTTACGAATTTCTTAAGTTTCCATGTATGAGGTTAACCTCTAAATTTCATAGGTGCTGCTCATATGTTTCTGTTTGCTCTATGAAAGTAATTGCCTTTTTCATTTTCTTTGCCATGATATCTACTTATCCAAGTAAACAACTGGGTTTTGAATTTTAAATTACTTATTTGATTCCATTACTGTCATTTATTACTTTGTTATGAATAAATACCCATCCATTCATAGCACTGGTATCGATACTTTAATTCTACAGAACACATATACTTTCAGAGATGCGCCATACATGTGGCCAATCCGGCACTGACAGATGTCTGAATTGATAGTGTTGAAAAATTCCGTGTCAGTACAGTGTCCATGTCATGTCAGACACTCTTTAATCTCAGTACGGACAAGTGTCCAATGTCCAATCTGGCACTGACAGGTGTCCTGTCATTTATTACTTTCCTTTTCCAGGAAATAATCCCCTTCCCTGCTCCTCCTAGTCCTCTTTCTTACCCCCAAAATGAAAGGAAAAGGAAAGGCGAAGAACGAAAATTCAAAATCAATGCCGACAATTATCAATGGTGTGGGGCCGAGGTCCGGTGAAGTGTCGGTTCCAGCATTTGCAAAGCTGCAGGGTGAGTATTTCGAGTACTACATGCGGAAGTATTCAATAATACTGGGGCGCTACTCAAAGAAGAATAATTCAATTGTGGACCTCGACCTGAGGAGCGTTGCTTGGGGAACAGGGATTTCTCGCAATCATGCTCGAATCTACTATGATTTCACCTACAAGTGCTTTGCACTTGAGGTTATTGGAAGGTTTGGCTGCATTATCAATAATTCACTTTATTTGCCTGGCAGTGTTCCAATCAAGCTCAACAGCCAGGATCTCCTTCAGATTGACAATGTGAGGTAGGGTTGTGAATATCGATTTTGGTGGTGCTATGCCATCCTAAATTATAAACCCTTCATTCAAAAAAATTGACGGCCAAATTGTGATTGGTTGTTATGAAGTCCAATTTAGGTTTCTGGAATGGCTGGTTTAGTTAACAGACATCCAGGTTAGGCTTCTGCGGTTGATACTTTTTTTTTTTGCTTTAACATTCAATAATAAGGATCATGATTTTCTCGTTTGGTTTTTATTTTTCAACCATCTAGCTTAGGGTTTTGGATTACTACTAGTTTTACCAAATTAAGGATTTTTATTTGCTTGTTTGGTTCCCTTGTTCAAGCCACCTATATTACGGTTGTCTCGCTAGTTCCTTTGTTTGGTCATTGTTACCTGTCCATATTATAAATCAGTTTGGTAAATTTATTAGTTAATTTGAACAGTCAAAATTATGGTTTTCCTTCCAAATTAGGATTCCATTTGAATGTGAGTACCAAAATGTAAATACATTTACAAGGAGAAAAGTTCTCTCGAAACCTAGCCTCGTTTTCCTTTCCTTTGGGCTAGGAGCCTGTCCGGATGCCTTTGGATTGAACCCTTGTCCAAAGCCTTTCTGTTAAACACTGTCATGCTGGTTGTCTACTGCATGTGATAGCAAATCATGCTGGTCGTTTCAGGACCCCAACAGTTTATAACAGTAAACACACAATTGTATCGAAAAGTTCGTAATCAATGCAGTATATAATATTGTAATATGTCTGTGAAACTCAGCAGTGTTTTCTGTGGCAACTGCGTATTAATTGCAAATTAGCTCCTGCTGGTCCATTGTGACATGCATGCTAATGGTAAAAAGGTAAGAATACTGGTACTAGTATTTCAGCCCCAGCTGGTATGTGAATTTGCAAGAACTAATATATGCCTAGTTAAGAGATTCTCAATTTCTCAGTATGAAACTGAAGTTGAAGCACATGCTGCACTACTGTACCACCTTGTAAAGTAAAGTTTTGCATCAGTCCAAATAAAGCACCAAGCAGTTCCACTCTTTGATGTTGGCATCCGCTGCTGCTCATACATTACATACATTGATTTTCAATTTGCCATACATCACCTACATTGATTCCTTACAAATCATTAAAAAAAAAAGAAGAAAAGGAACCTCATAGCCTGGACTAATATAAAGCATAAATCGCAGGTTCTACTTCCTCCTCCCGTCTAGATCGTTTTTTGAAACGTTGGGAGTTGCTAGGCAGATAGCTCCACCCCTGCCGACTCCATTGATGGTGGTCCAGCCCACTGCCCCTAATGACGAAAGGAAGGGAAAGGAAAGCCTAGGCATTGGACATGCTGTGCCTGGTTTGATTGTCGTAGAGTCCAATGCTAGAGAGGCTGAGGGTTCATGTGCTGTTCTCCCTGGTGTATCAGAAGTTGCTGGGCTGATAGCACCACCTCTGCTGCCTCCACTGCCGGTGGCCCTGCTCTCCATGAATGTGAGGATAGGTGAGGAGAGAAGCCTGGGAGTTGGATTTTGTGAGGGTGGTGTTAGTGGTTTGGTTGTTGAGGAATTCAATGCTAGTAAAGCTGAAGGTTCGTCTGGCATGCTCTCTGGTACATTAGCTGCTAGGCAGATGATGCCACCTCTTCTACCTCCAGTTGTGGTGGTCCCACCTGCCTCCTCTAATAATGAGGGGAAGGGTGAGGAAAGAAAAGGTGACCGGGAGGAAAGCGTAGGTGTTAAACTTCGGGAAGGTGGTGCCAGTGATTTGATTGCTGAGGAGTTTAAGGCTGGAAAGACTGAGGCTTCATCTGATGTGCTTTCTGGTGGCATAGAACAATCCAGCTTGTCCAGTAAGTTTCAATTTACTCGCTATGTATGTTCTTGTCATGGTTCATTTACTTTTTTATTTAACTAATTTGTTTATTCATCCATTCATCTTTGGTTTATATATAATTGTTATTTATTATAATTTTCTTAAATATGAATTCAAAATATTATTCTCCAAATTATTTTTTTAATCCCTTGGCTTGCTTAATGCTTTAGTAGGATTACTTGCTGAGCCTTCGATACTTCTATGCTGCCAAAACATTGTAAAACAAACTTCCCTACTTGTAGCATACCCAACTCCTGGTTTTTTTTGTGTTCTGACTGTATGAGACTAAGTTTGCAAATTGCAATCCTTTAAAATAGGGTTATGGTCTTTACATTTTTCTTTGGAACTTATTGTAGACAAAAAACAGGAACCAAGATCAAATGATGTACATGTGGTCAAGATTGATCTCCCTGGGATTAAGAAGGAGCATATCAAGCTTGTGGTTGAGGATGGTAAAATCTGGATCCAGATTAGTGAGGATGCAATAGAAAATGAGGAGAACATCAGCATGTGTCACTGTGTCGAGGACGACAACAGCAAATTTATCTTGCCAGAGAATGCAAAGATCAATGAGATCAAGGCGTCCATGGAGAATGGCATGCTGACTGTCACTGTGCCCATGGGGCAAATTGACAAGTCTGAGCAGCCTGAGGTCAAGTCTGTTGAGATCTCTGGTTAAATTAGGAAAATGATGGATAAGATATTTGTGTGATGGAGTTGAGCTTTTTGTGACGTGGAACTCTAATTATCTGTCTGTGCCTGATCTGATTTTTGTGACATGGAACTCTAATTATCTGTCATATGCTTGATCTGTCTTTTCTGATGCCTGGACTTCAGGAACTCAACCCCTTTTTTTTTGTGGATGGTTATTCTTTAAAGTATGGCAAAATGTGGGTATTTGATTAGAGTTGTTAAAATTCCTTCTAATTACTTTCAAATTGGTAAGAAATAAACATTGGAGAATTGCATTTCCGAGTCCACGGCAATTAACATCATTGTAATTGCACGAGGCTTGATTGTATTATCCACTTGAGTGCCAAGGATTTTGGTAGGTTGCGTCCTAAATTTTAATCATACCCAGTACCAACTGTAGTCTGCTATAGTTTCAACTAATACTAAATTATTTCCAACTCTACAATTATATCCGGCTATATTTCATTATTGATTCAATGACAATAAACATTTGACGTGGCTTGTCTTATAGATCTTGAAGCTTATAATCTCTCTATATGTATTATTGATCTCACCTCTATGATCAATATTTAAAACATTGGTTTGAAGTTTAAACAATCCGCTGAACAAAATGGTGCTAACTAGCAGTTATTGAAAAAGACATTTGCAATTGTCTAGGAAAGAAAAGGCATACAAAATTGGGCATGAACAGAATCGGCAAATTAATGCTAAAAGAAAATAATTAAGGGTATACCCGTTCCTAGTGAAGCATATATATCGTTTACCTTCCATTCCATGCATGTTGCATCTTTTCATGTTAATGAAGCATTGCAATGCGCATTCTTGGTGCACATTTTGTCCAAATATACAAAGCTGCCACGATAGCACATTAATAAATTGTAGCAATAAACATTTTCTTGGTGTGATCAAACTTAGCTCTAGCATGAAAGAAGAAGGCAATCATGTAGCCAAACACGACTTGCAAGCTAGTCGTCCCTAAGGCAAACAACATTTTCTTTATGGTCTCAATTGTTGGCAAGTCATCCTTGGCTGCAAAATATAAAATTGCCTCATTCCCACATGCAAGAGCTCATATGATCAGTAAGTGAATTGAAGTCGGCTAGTAGAACCTGGTGCTTATATAAGCATGATTTTTTTTTTAATAGTTTTGGTTGCTTTGAATTCATATAATAGGTCATCAATTTTTTTTTTTTATTTATGTATTGTCAATCCTGGTAGCTAGCGTGATAGTACACAGAACCCACGGGCTACCATTCTAGATAGAATTCTTGTCTTATCTTGATCCTATTGTGGCACCAATTATATCTTAAAAGAACAGTCAACAATAATTGGAATTTAGAAGAAGATGCAGTGTATGCATATGTGAAAGAGGCATTCTAGAACAGAGAGTTCAGATAGCTGTCTCCACGACCATGTTCCTTCACATTTTATTTCCGTATTATTTCCAGTACAAGTGGTACACGGATCATAAAAGAAAGTTTGGTTGTTTATATTGAAAAGTACTAATCGACTGATGTTTTCATTAAAATTATATATATATTTTTTAAAAATCTGAACGGCTGATTATCCATTTATTATGATCTACTAATTGAAATCATTTAAATAATTTTATATCAATCAATAATTTGAAAAAAAGAATTATTCTATTTTTCGAAAAACAATGTTTACAAACTCTATTTCCGGCACAGTTCACAAATGGGAATTGATTTGCACTCTTGAAATTGATTCAACACTCCTTTTTAATCAAAATAACCTTAGTGAATTGAAAATATTCCAATAATAATATTTTTTTCTGAATAATTTTCTAAATTGATTTGGAATATTTTACTCAAAATGAAAGTCGCATCAATTTTAGAGGTGTGCAAATCAATTTCTAAGAACATAAACTTATCTGTCCGTTGGATTATTTTTTGTTTGATCTGCATCGCAGGATCTGTCTCTCTTATTCTTCCTTTCCTTTCAACTGCCGAGGCGAAAGAGAACCCGTTGCTGCTCCTCTCCGCCCTGAAATCACGGCGGCCTCCGATCTCAGTTCGAAACTTTGACCGTACGGACGAGAAGATGGTTCTCTTCTCTTTCGAATGAGTACCATATCGGGGGAACCTTCTCAAAATCTTTCTCTACTAGATTTGGTTTCAGGTACTCTTCCTATTTTTTCTGGTAATGAGTCTCCGATAATCATCAATTATTCTCAATATAGGATAAGTTATGGATTATTGAAAAGCAATGATTGCTGAATTTAGAAAGGAAATCATGACACACTTTTTTAATTTTTCATATGATGCGCCATATTTAATATAACTGGTGGTATCGTTTATTCAAGCTTTACTTTTGTCTGTATGAAATATTTCAATTTAACAGGACTATGGATGAGAGTAATTCCTGGAAATAATGACTGAGAAAGGATAAGATCAAATATATTGCTGAGGAGAAGGCTTCACAAGTGAGGATTAGTCTACTTCACAAACCTTGATTTAACACATTCATGCTTCCTGGTTCATTGGTATGTTCTTTTTTGAGGGTCAGGTGGTAAAGCACCACACTGACAAAATTCATTGATAAAAAAAAGAATAATTACAAGAAAATTTACAACAAAAGTAAGTTGAAAAAAGAAAGAAAAGGAAACAAAACGGAACTAAGGAAAACTATACAAGTCTAAAAAAGAAAGCAAAAACAACTAGGCTAATTTTTTCCAAAGTTCGACTAGCGTTGAAATCTCCTGTACCAAGAGGAACTGCGGCCTAGTCAAAGAGTTGAAAATTCGACTGTTCCGCTCTTTCCAAATTGTCCAAGAAGTTGCCGCCCATATGATGTCCCACACAGTTCCGATTACAAGACTGTTTCGTAGCCAAAACTCAGGTAGGTCGTCTGTTAGGATGAGGGGCGGAAGGAGGTAGAAGTGTCGTATCCTATTCCACAAAGCAGTGGCAAGAGGACAGTGGAGGAAAAGGTGGCAAGCCGTTTCAAATGGGCGCGCTAAACAGCAGGGGCACCCATCATTAGCCGGCCAATTTCTTACTAGCAAGTTCTGTTGGGTAAGGAGCCTATCCTGCAGCAGTAACCAGAGGAAGATCTTCACTTTAGGGGGCGCTTTCAGCTTCCAAAGCTTGCCAAAGTAGGGAGACCTAATCCCAGGGTTTGCAAGCAAAGCATAGGCACTCGCCGAAGTGTAGCAACCCGAGTTCGTCCAGCGCCAAGATAGGGCATGGTTGCCTCTAGTTGAATCGATCGAGGTAGAGTAGAAGGGAAGGAATTTCAGGATGTCCCTGAGACCGTGTGAAAGAAAGTTGGTGTTAAGTAACAAGGAGAGATCTGTCGTTCCATAAAGAGCCTGAACAGTTGTCGTCCAAGTAGAATTAGTATTTTAAATTCAGTGGACTTAGTATTTTAAATTACTCACAACTTACTATTAGTAGAAATGTATGTGCAGATGTTATGACCTTAAAGTAATTATGTTAAGCCCCTCATCGATGGAATGATGGGATCTCTCTGAGCACCAAATTGAGTTGCTCGATCTAAAAGTGCTTTTACCTTTTAAGCATGATGGATTGCTTTGAACACTAATTACTATTAAATCGATATGAAGGGAACATTGGAGATTTGAATTCCTAGAAAGTTCTGTTTCTAATTAAAGCTGTTAATTGTTATTACTTTCAAGTAAAAGTAAGGAACAGGACTTGCTGGTACTCCTGTTTGCTGGATACTATTTTTCAAAGTATGAGGAATTAACAAATCCAGTGACAATAGATACTGCCTTTTACTTGATATATTGCTGTAGAAAAATGAAGAAAACATTTTAACTTCCAACTTCCAACCAAATGCCCACTGCAATTGCCATGATTGCAGTAGCCCGAGTGCTTGATTGCATTATCCCCTTGAGTGCTAAGAATATTAGGTAGGTTTTGTGTACTAAATTGAGCATAACAACATAGTGAAAAATGAAAATAGTGATGATATGATTACATCAGCTTAACCTTTATATATATTAAAAAGTTTGTAGAACAAATCAAATTAAACTCATCCAGAATTAGGTTCCATATTTTTCAAGAATGTGTAAAGATAAATATTTTGAGATTACTCGGTGTACTCCTCATAAAGAGAAAAAATCATCCATAAAAAATTAACAGAAAACTCCAAAAGCCCCAAGCTATATCTGACTTATAGACCAGTACATGTGCTCTTACTGGGCTGAGATAGGCACACTGTGCAACACCACAGTCTCAACCGTGAGACCTGGTCCGAAACCAAAAAGCACACCCCAGTCAAGCCCCTCTCCAGTGGTAGTCTTGCCTTCCTCAGCTGACCGCTTTCTCATCTCATCTAGAATGAAAAGCACACATGCACTGGACATGTTGCCATACTCGCTCAAAATGTGCTTAGTTGCACGCATTTTCTCCTTTTTCAGCTCAAGCTTGGCTGCCACCTGGTCCAGGATTGCTGGGCCTCCTGGATGAGCTATCCAAAAGATTGAGTTCCAGTCAGAAATACCTGCAATTTAAGATATGTATTCGTTAGATATATTGAAGTCAATAGTAGCTTGAATGTACCATCGTTGGCATCAATTGGTCAGTTAACTTTTACATACCAAGAGGATTAAAAGCCGCGACAAGACTTTTCTCAATATTTGTGGATATCAACCGGGGTACATCCCTGAGGAGGTGGAAGGTGAGACCCACTTCGCGAAGGTGGCCATCAATTGCCCCTTCTGAGTCAGGAAGGATGGTTTGCTGAGCCGACACCAGCTGGAACAATGGACGCTCAATGGCTGGTTCAGGATCAGAACCAATGATTACAGCAGCTGCACCATCTCCGAAGAGTGATTGGCCAACTAGAGAATCAAGATGTGTGTCTGAGGGACCACGAAAGGTGACAGCAGTGATTTCTGAGCAAATCACCAACACTCTGGCACCACGGTTGTTCTCAGCAAGGTCCTTGGCCATGCGAAGAACGGTGCCTCCAGCAAAGCATCCCTGTTGGTACATCATTAAACGGTTAACCGATGGACGGAGACCTAGCATCTTGGTGACTTGGTAGTCAGCGCCAGGCATGTCAACACCACTAGTGGTACAGAAGATCAAGTGGGTGATCTTTGACTTGGGCTGGCCCCACTCCTTGATGGCTTTGACTGCAGCCTCCTTGCCGAGCCTTGGAACCTCGACAACAACAATGTCTTGGCGTGCATCAAGAGATGGCGCCATGTAAGCACACATTTCTGGGTGCTCGTTTAAAATCTCCTCCGTCAAGTGCATGTATCTTTTCTTAATCATCGACTTATCGCCTGAAATAAGAAAATAATCAACAATTATGTCTCTTATATAATAATGGAAACGGTTACATTATTAGATCTGATTTTTAATAACCAAAGAGGATATGTCGGTCTAATTATTTGTAGAATTTGTATGGTACGTAACTATTAAAGAGGCACACTTACACATCCGCTTGAACTTTTCTTTCAACTCAGTCATATGCTCGCTTTTAGTGATGCGAAAGTAGTAATCAGGGTAGTCGGCCTGGTTCACACAGTTGGTTGGTGTAGCTGTACCAATGGCCAATACGGTGGCCGGGCCTTGAGCACGCTGTGCCTGCCTGATTTCTTCCACTCTGGCCATGATTACTTGCTGTTTTTCTTAAGCCTTGAGCAAAAGTGGTGCTCGGTGTATATAGAACTGCTACTTGGACACGAGAGGATTAGAGAGTGTTTGAGGAACTAGGAAACTTGGTATGTTTCTGCGGTGAGGAGAAGTGAGGGGAGTGCAGT
The DNA here is from genome assembly GCA_028095005.1 of Rhynchospora pubera. Classification (NCBI taxonomy): domain Eukaryota; kingdom Viridiplantae; phylum Streptophyta; class Magnoliopsida; order Poales; family Cyperaceae; genus Rhynchospora; species Rhynchospora pubera. The sequence continues at coordinate 183,433,493 of CM051461.1, forward strand.
ATTTGTAGGAGGGAAAGGTTGGTGTGATTCAAAATGGCTAAATTGGTAAGCATAGAAGCGGGTAGTTGCCACTAGAGGTCGGTAAGGATTTTGGAGTATGGCAAATTTGAAGAGACCAAGTGATGCTGTTATGACTTGACTTCTGAACTGAATTTTTCTGAAGTTGGAATTGTAACACAATAATATGTATTATATAATATGATAGAGACCCGACGACCCCCATGTGGTATAGCCGAGTCCACAACTTGCATAAACGTGAGAAATTTTTTTTCCCGCTTGTCTATATTTTTATTTTGAAAATGATATAGTACTACTTTATCGGATATCAAAGTTTTGTGCATATGTTAAATTCATGTGTATGCTAAATAGCAGACTTGAAACATATGCAATAAAAATTGTTTCATTTCTGAACGCACAAAATCAAATATTTATAGATTAACGTTAAACGAACATATTCATAGAAAATTGATTAGTGCCATCGCACTAATTACCATCCGCGCGGCCGCGCCATCACGCTGCACAGCGCCTCAGCGACGGTCAGCAACGCTCTATCCCCTCTACTCACCCAATGCGTATTTTTTGTTAATTTCGTTATTATAAGTGTTCACTTTTAGGACAAATGTTCACTTTGTAGTAGGATTGTTCATTATTTTATAAGTGTTCGTTATGTTCACTATGTTCATTTTGATTTTTTTTTTTTGCCAAAAGTTCAGTTTGGTCGATACAAATGTTCAGTTGATTGAGTATAACTGTTCAGTTAATTGCAACAGAAAATATAGATGTTATGAGCAAACATGTTTATTTTATTAAGTATAAATGTTTAGTTTAGTAAGTATGAATGTTCAGTTTAATAAGTATAAATGTTTAGTTTGTTGCAACAGAAATATAACTGTTATAAGAAAAAAACCAAGTGAAGGGGTCACTAACTGGACAAAAAACACATGAAAAAAAAATTAAAATTGGAAATGAACCGATCCGGTTCAAATTAAATTTTTTCTGATTCTACCCTGCCTCCTAGCGCACCTCTTGACCACGCGCGATTCTGACTCTAGCGCGATTTTGAACACTTCTTATTATTAAAGTGAACATTTGTAACACACAACAGTGATGGCAGGGATGGTTTATTTAGCGATAAAGTTATAATAGCTGTTTTAAATATTAATAACTAAATCTAAAATTGAAAGTTTAAATGTCAAGATAAAACCAATACATATGATCAATTTCAATTTTTCTATGCAGTAGAAAAATTATCACATGACGACATCTTTCTAATGGGCATCAAAATTTGCAAGAATTCAACTATGTAGACTGTTTTTGGTCATCGATTTTTCCAACTATTAGTTCTCGTTAAATTAAAATATTAAAATTCTGTAAATTTTTCATGTGCGCATAAGAAAGATAATATATTTTCTTCTAGTAGAATTGCTCAATTATTGAAGTTTTAGATACACTTGTTGCCTTAGTTTGACGATGCCACGTCTGTACACTACTAATGCTCATGACTGTAATTGTTACGCTTAACCAAAGATAAATTATTGCACATCAGCATTAATTCAACAATCTAAATCTAAATCTAAACCAATACTTAAAGCGCCACTTGACCTGCTTGTTCATAGATATGTAGTTTCCAATGATTTATAGCTATCTACTAATCACGCTGTTAAAAATCATTAAAAAAATAGACAAAATGCTATCAGGAAAGCATAGAAAGAAACAATCAATCAGAACTTCAAATTTAATGTGCGGTCTTCTCACCTTTTTACGCTGATTCACAAAATGCTGTTTCCAATTCTGAGCTTTATAGGCTCTTTTTTGTCCATTCAATTAACATGAGCACAAAAAAGGAAGAAAGGGTGAAATTGAAATTAAGGAGGTTAGTTAACATTTTCTTATGAATGGCCTTATAAAAAAAGTATTTTCTTATACTAAGTTTATCATTACACAATTTCTTTGCCTCTCTGCCTCCAGTGCTGAGCTTGACTGTCTCTTTTGTTTTTGCCCAAGCAAATTGATTATCTGATTCTTAATTGACAGCCGCTGTCAATTCTTCCAAAAAAAAAATTGATTATCTTATAAATTTAGAGTAATATACAAATAGTGTATGCTAATTAATTAATTTAAATCACTATATTCCTTTAAGTACAAAGTAATATAAGTAAAGACAATCGTTGAAAACGAAGAGGCTCTTCACCAAGTAAAAAAGCGAACACTTTCTAACACTGATGAGGAACAGTGCCAGGTTAAGCAGGAGGCAAGCTAAAACGCAGTAACTAATGCACGCAGCAAAGCAACTCACAAAAGGTCTGGCACAAACACAGCTAAGCAGATGCAAGATGCATCCAATTGGCGTCTTTTTTTTTTTTGATTTTAAAAAAAAAATAAATTAGAGGTTTAAGTCACCCAACTTATTTTTAAATTAAATGTCTATAGAAGTCCCCCAACCGGATTTCGAACCTACGATCTTTCACTTAAGGAGTCAAGGTGTATTACTCTTTGCCACTAGATCAAGAGCTGAATCTCCAATTAGCGTCTTTATTATACAAAATTTAATAGAAAAAAATGTAATTATATTTGTATTGGATTCGTTACATCATTTTAAGGATAAATAAAGCTGAATGTTACGAGCTAATATCTCAGTGTGCTCTTGACAAAAAAAAAAAAAAAAAATCCAAACTAAAACTCGACAGAAACATCAAAATCCAAATTATATCCGACTTTAGACAGGTACACTTGCTTTTACTGGGCTGAGATGGGCACACTACGCAACACCACAGTCTCAACTGTCAGTCCTGGTCCGAAACCAAAAAGCACACCCCAGTCAAGCCCCTCTCCGGTGGTGGCCTTGCCTTCCTCCGCTGACCGCTTTCTCATCTCATCTAAAATGAAAAGCACACATGCACTGGACATGTTGCCGTACTCGCTCAAAACGTGCTTAGTCGCACGCATTTTCTCCTTTTTCAGTTCAAGCTTGGCCGCCACCTGGTCCAGGATTGCTGGGCCTCCTGGATGAGCTATCCAAAAGATCGAGTTCCAGTCAGAAATGCCTGCAATTTAAGATATTTACTTCATTAGATATATTGAAGTCAATAGTAGCATGCAAGTACCATCATTGGCATCAATTGGTCAGCTAAGTTTTACATACCAAGAGGATTAAAAGCCCCGACAAGACTTTTCTCAATATTCGTGGATATCAACCGGGGTACATCCCTGAGGAGGTGGAAGGTTAGACCCACTTCACGAAGGTGGCCATCAATTGCTCCCTCTGAGTCAGGAAGGATGGTTTGCTGAGCCGACACCAGCTGGAACAATGGATGCTCAACGGCAGGGTCAGGATCAGCACCGATAATAATAGCAGCTGCACCATCTCCAAAAAGTGATTGGCCAACTAGAGAATCAAGATGTGTGTCTGCAGGACCGCGGAAGGTGACTGCCGTGATCTCTGAGCAAATAACCAGAACTCTGGCACCACGATTGTTCTCAGCAAGGTCCTTCGCCATGCGAAGAACAGTGCCTCCAGCAAAGCATCCCTGTTGGTACATCATGAAACGGTTAACCGATGGACGCAGACCTAGCATCTTGGTGACTTGGTAGTCAGCGCCAGGCATGTCGACACCACTAGTGGTGCAGAAGATCAAGTGGGTGATCTTTGACTTTGGTTGGCCCCACTCCTTGATGGCTTTGACTGCAGCCTCCTTGCCGAGCTTTGGAACCTCGACAACAACAATGTCTTGGCGTGCATTTAGAGACGGTGCCATGTAAGCACACATTTCTGGGTGCTCGGTCAGAATCTCCTCCGTCAAGTGCATGTATCTTTTCTTAATCATCGACTTGTCGCCTGAAATATTAATAATTAAGAAAATATAATGAACTATTATGTCTCATTAGATAATGACAATACTCACGCTTTGATATCTGATTATTTAAAATAAAGGAGATATTTTGGTCTAATATAATTTTTTGTTTAAGGCTTGTAAATATACTTTTTTATTAATATAATTTGTAGGTGTGGTGATTGCCACCTGACCATGAAAAAAAAAAATTTGTTTTAAGATATGTATATATGACAAGTAAATGTCGAATGAGGCACACTTACACATCCGCTTGAACTTTTCCTTCAACTCGGTCATATGCTCACTATTAGTGATGCGAAAGTAGTAATCAGGGTAGTCAGCCTGGTGCACACAGTTGGTCGGTGTTGCTGTGCCGATGGCCAATATGGTGGCTGGGCCCTGAGCACGTTGTGTCTGCCTGATTTCTTCTACTCTGGCCATGATCAATTGATCCTTTTTGTAAACTTTTCTCAAAAAATGAAGCTTTGCGTGTACTGCTTCTCGATCAGTGAGAGGATTTGAGAAATGTTTTGGAAACAACAAAATTTGTTATGTTTCTTTGGTGAGGAGAAGTGAGAGGAGTGCAGTATTTGTAGTAGGAAAAGGTTGGTGGGATTCAAAGAGGCTAAATAGGTAAAAATAAAATTAGCGGGTAGTTGCCACTAGATGTAGGTAAGCATTTTGAGTATGGCAAATTTGAAGAGACCAAGCGATGTTGTTTACGACTTTGACTTCTTTAGTTGGAATTGTAACACAATATGTATTAATATGTATTATGTATTGATAGCGGAGTGCACAACTCGCATATACTTGGGAATTATCTTTTTAATTGTCTATCCTTTTATTTTGAAAGGATAACACTAATTTGTCAGATATCAAATGTATTTTGAGACATAAAATTGAATCGTTAGCTTACGTATGCCTGCGTTTACAATGATATAAAAGAATTTTGTGCGTAGAATAAAAATAAATCAAACAATAGTAGTCTTGCCCAGAATATATAGTTTTCACGCGCATATGCTTAATTTCTCAATGCACAAAATGAAATGTTCATAGATTAACATAAACGATCATGCTCAGATAAACTCTTCAATTTAATTAAGAATAGTATTCTTTTAGACTCCGTTTGGATGGGTGCAAGAATAAGGAAATAGCTTCATTCTATTCCCAAATTTATTATAAACAATCTAAACTCTTCACAAAGTTACACACTTCCTAATACTTCTTCCCTTATTCTTTTAATTCCCACACCATTCAAACGGACCTTAGTGAGAAAAAGGTTATTTTTCCCCCCTTCGACCTATATAACTCAAAATTTACGATTTAAATGATAATATAATTATAATAAAACCGATAAATTATAAAAGGCCTGGGATTGACCCCTGTTTTTTGTTAAAAGATAATAATAATAAAAAATAAAACCGATGAATTAATGTGGTCATTAATTTCAATTTCTTCGTGCACGTATGACAGTTATCACACGACTACATCATTTTTTATGGGAATAGTTTGCAAGAATTTAACAATTAATGTACACTATTATTGTTCGATTTTTCAAACTATCAATTCTCATTAAAGTAAAGTATCAAAATGGTGTAAGTTTTTAACGCGCGCATATTGAAAATAATACATATTTCATTACTTTTTATCTAGTGTAGTGTAATAGTTTGACGAGGCTATGGCTGTACTATTACTCACGGTGATTGTTAGGCTTAGTTAAATTAGATAAATTATTGCACATCTATAGTCAACAAAGCTACACCAATACTAAACGCCTTGGCCTTCACGCCGTTGAATCATAGTTATCTACTAATCACGCCATCAAAAATAAAAACGAAAATCAGACAAATGCGCTTGTAGCAAACTAGCAATGTATTAAAAAAAAAAAACAATTCTAAGCTTCAAATATTATGTGCGCTCTTCTCACGTGCTTCCAATTCTGAGCTTGATTGGCTCTTTCCTTTTGTCCACTCAATTAGTAGTGCTCTGAATGAAACTCGTTTATCCATATATCCTATCAGTACGTATTCGATAGGACGAATATAAAAAAAGATTTTATTTTTATTAGACTAATGGATATGTGCAAAAAAAAAAAAATCCGTTAACTTAATGAGTATGAATACATATATGTAAAGCTATTTCGTATCCATTATCTAATGAGTAAAATTTTACAAATATATATATATATATATATATAGTCATGTAATTAGCTATTTCGTATTCATTATCTAATGAGTAAAATTTTACAAATATATATGTATATATAGTCATGTAATTAGCATATTTCGTAAGATATGGTATTAGTTTTAATCTGCATTGAAATTTTTTTATGTTGATGAAAACATTAATTTGCACTCTACTATATTATAATTTATAGTAATTTATATAGTGGCAAAGATAACCAGTTCTTGGTTTAGTGGTAAAAAAAATAATGCATCTTGAGTGAAAGGTCGCAGGTTCGAAATTCAGCTGGAGAGTCTTTCATAAACATTTAATTTTAAAATAAGTTGGGAGACTTGGCCCCAATTTTATCTTCAAAAAGAAAATAATAATAATAATAATAATAATAATAATAATAATAATTAGTTATATAGATTTTTTGAATGTTAATTGACATGAGAATAAATTTCATGATTTTTGTTATATATAAAGTATTATTTAAGTGTTGTACCTTATCTATTTATTTATTTGATGCTATTTATTTAGCACGTTATACATTTTTTATTAAATTAATAATATTATTATTAGATATTCATTATGTACAGTTATTCTACTTTTATCGTTAATTCTTAACGGGTATGGATAAAGTCATTTTTTAACGAGTATGGACACGATGTGGGTAAAAAAAAATTTAGAAAAATTTTTTTATATGCCACCCAAAATTAACGAAATTGAGAAATTACCACTCAATTTTTCAACTTTATGATTTTGCCACCCTAAAATAAGGTTTTCTTCTGAAAATGCCACTCTTTTTATTTTTATAAATTATTTAACATTAAAATAATAAAAATTAAATTTTCTGACCATTTTACTCTAGCACCCAACCTAGTCGATTTCGATTAGAACCAGTCGACCCCAATCGATTGGATCTAAACCAGTCGATTTTTTCTATCTTCTCCTCTCTCTGTCGCGATGAACCTAAGCAGTCTCTCTGGCACAAACCATTTCCCTGGCCTCCGTGTCTCTCCCTAACCCTCCCCTATATTGGTACCAGCGATTACATACCATTGATATCAGTTTTAGAATTCTGAGCTTCACAAACTTCATTAGTTCAATAACTGAGTCATATAATCAAGCTGAACGATCTTCCAATTAAAAAAATATATTTATTCATATCTGCATTAGTTAATTTCTTTTTAAAATTATTAAGAAATGATGATGTGAAAGCTTTTGTTCTGTCGGAACAAAAAAAAAATAGCGAAATTCAAGCAAAAAAAAGGAAATTGGGACAAACATTAAGTATTATCTGACAAACTTTTTATTAGTTCGGCAAATTACTCAAAAGAAGAAGAAAAAGGAGATGAATCTCTGGGTGAGGAGATCGGAGGCCATGCGAGCTGCAGTTCTGTTCGAGAGAGGACGGGGTGCAAAAACTATTACGGCGGGAAGGCTAGGGAGAGAGAAAGAGAGAGGCCGCTTGGTTCCTGAACGGAGGCTATTAGTAAGCCTTTTGCAGATCTAAGCTTGTTGATTGGAGTGGAAAGAAGGTTTAGTGTTACAATGACAATGAGAGAGGAGAACAGACGAAGATGGAGATACATGGAGAGAAAAAGAAGAGACGAACAGAGAAATATCCGACTGGGTCGATTTTGGTTGGTAAGATCAGGTGCTTAGTTCGACTGGGTCTGATCGATGGACTAAAATCGTCACAAATTTTGGCTTGAAACTTTTTTCTTTTAAAATCAATTTTTAAATAGAGAAAATGGCAATAACACAAAGAGTACATGTTTTAAGGTGGCAAAATCAGAAAGTTAAAAAATTGAGTGACAATTTCTCAATTTCGCTAGTTCTGAGTGACATATAAAAAATTTTTCCAAAATTTTAATAGATACGGATATGATAATATTTTCTATGTACCGTACCGTAGCGTATTTATTGACAGTTCTAGAATTAGCCTGAGCACCAAAGAAAACAAGAAAGGATGAAATTGATATTAAGCAGCTTAATCAACACTTTCCTTATGAAGTTTATAAATACACAATTTATCAGCTTTAGCTGCCTCTCAAATTCAGATATGAAAATAATTAATTCAATACAGTAATCGTAACAAAGAGGCTCTTCAGTACGGGAAAAACCGGAAAGGACATAACACTGTTCCTAACAATAGAACAGTACTAGCACACATATGAGGCAGGTGAATACGTAACCACTACAGCATGCAGCAAACCAACTACTGAAAAGTCCGGCATGGACATAGCGATGTGGACGCAAGACGCACTCAAGTGTGTTTATTATTTAAAAAAAAAAAAAAAGTATCAACGAAATTGTGTTAAATTACTAAATTCATACAATCATGCTGAATCGTTTACATCATTTTCAGCATGATTCAAGGATAATATTTTGAGCTAATCACTCAGGGTGCTCCTTACACAAAAATGTCCGGTCCACAACTAAAATTCAACAGACACTTCAAAACCAATTTATATCTGACATTTAGACTAATATAGTTGCTTTTACTGGGCTGAGATAGGCACACTGCGCAACACAACAGTCTCAACCGTGAGCCCTGGTCCGAAACCAAAAAGCACACCCCAGTCAAGCCCATCTCCGGTGGTAGCCTTGCCCTCCTGAGCCGATCGCTTTCTCATCTCATCTAGAATGAAAAGCACACACGCACTGGACATGTTGCCGTACTCGCTCAAAATGTGCCTTGTTGCACGCATTTTCTCCTTTTTCAGTTGAAGCTTGGCCTCCACCTGGTCAAGGATTGCCGGGCCTCCTGGGTGCGCTATCCAAAAGATTGAGTTCCAGTCCGATATACCTGCAAGTAAGTTATGTATATGTGTGTTAGAAATATTATGTTCAGAGTACGTAGCAAATTAAGTGGATGACAATTATAGTATCCATGTAATATGGTTCAAATCAATTTAGTATGTTAACTAATTTTACATACCGAGAGGATTAAAAGCTCCGACAAGACTTTTCTCAATGTTCGTGGATATCAACCGGGGTACATCTCTGAGGAGGTGGAAGGTGAGACCCACTTCGCGAAGGTGGCCATCAATTGCCCCCTCTGAGTCAGGCAGGATGGTCTGTTGGGCTGACACCAGCTGGAACAATGGACGCTCAATGGCCGGGTCAGGATCGGCACCAATAATAACAGCAGCTGCACCATCTCCAAAAAGTGATTGGCCAACTAGAGAATCAAGATGTGTGTCTGCGGGACCGCGAAAGGTGACAGCCGTGATCTCAGAGCAAATTACCAGAACTCTGGCACCATGGTTGTTCTCAGCAAGGTCCTTGGCCATGCGAAGAACGGTTCCTCCAGCAAAGCATCCCTGTTGGTACATCATGAAACGGTTGACCGATGGACGCAGACCTAGCATCTTGGTGACTTGGTAGTCAGCGCCAGGCATGTCGACACCACTAGTGGTGCAGAAGATCAAGTGGGTGATCTTGGACTTGGGCTGGCCCCACTCCTTGATGGCTTTGACTGCCGCCTCCTTGCCGAGCCTTGGAACCTCGACCACAACAATGTCTTGACGTGCATCAAGAGATGGCGCCATGTAAGCACACATTTCTGGGTGCTCGGTCAGAATCTCCTCCGTCAAGTGCATGTATCGTTTCTTAATCATCGACTTGTCGCCTGAAATAATAAGTAAATAATCAACAATTATGTTTCTTATGACAATAATGGGAACCATCTCATTATCAAATCTGATTTTTAAAAACAAAAGAGGATATTTTGGTTTAATTATTTCTAGAATATATGATATGTAACCACCCAAAGAGAAGCACACTTACACATCCGCTGGAACTTTTGTTTCAACTCAGTCATATGCTCGCTCTTAGTAATGCGAAAGTAGTAATCAGGGTAGTCGGCCTGGTTCACACAGTTGGTCGGTGTAGCTGTACCAATGGCTAATACGGTGGCCGGTCCCTGAGCACGTTGTGCCTGCCTGATTTCTTCCACTTTGGCCATGCTCAGTTGATCCTTTTTGTAAATCTTTCTCGAAAAATGAAGCTTTATGTACTACTGCTTCTTGATCACTGAGGATTTGAAAAATGTTTTGGAAACAACAAAATTTGTTATGTTTCTGTGGTGAGGAGTAGTGAGAGGAGTGCAGTATTTGTAGGAGGGAAAGGTTGGTGGGATTCAAAGAGGCTAAATAGGTAAAAATAAATTAAATTAGCGGGTAGTTGCCACTAGAGGTAGCCAGGTAGGTAAGCATTTTGACTATGGCAAATTTGAAGAGACCAAGCGATGTTGTTTACGACTTTGACTTCTTTAGTTGGAATTGTAACACGATATGTATTATGTATTGATAGCGGGGTTCACAACTCAGATAAACTTGAGAATTATTATTATCAATATTATTTTGAAGATAAATCGGGTCTAAGTCATCTAATTAATTTACTTTTAAATTAAATGTTTATGAAAGATCTCCAATCAAATTTCGAAACGTGTCAACTTTTCACTTAAGGAGAATTATTTTTTTAATTGTCTATCCTTTTAATTTGAAAAAGATAACACTGATATATCAAATATCAAATCAAATGTATTTTGAGACATAAAATTGAATCGTTAGCTTACGTGTGCCTGCGTTTACAATGATATATATAAAAGAATTTTGTGCGTAGGATAAAAATAAATCAAAAAATAGTCTAGCCCAGAATAGTTTTCACTCATATGCTTAATTTCTCAGTGCACAAAATGAAATGTTCATAGATTAACATAATCGATCATGTTCAAATAAACTCTTTAATTTAAGAAAAGTATTCTTTTGGAGAGAAAAAAAGTTTATTTTTTCCCCTTCCACCTATATAACTCAAAATTTACGATTTAAATGATAATATAATTGTAATAAAACAGATAAATTATAAAAGGCCGGGGCTTGACCCCTGTTTTTTGTTAAAAAGAAAATTATTAATAATAATAAATAAAACCGATAAATTAATGTGGTCATTAATTTCAATTTCTTCCTGCACGTATGACAGTAGTCACACAACTACATTTGATGGGAATAGTTTGCAAGAATTTAACAATTAATGTAGACTATAATTGTTCATCGATTTTTAAAACTACCAATTCTCATTAAAGTAAAGTATTAAAATGGTGTAAGTTTTTAATGTGCGCAAAAAGAAAATAATATATATTTCATTACTTTTTATCTAGTGGAATTGTTCAATTATTTAAATTTTAGATATACTTGGCTTATATAGTTCGGAATTGTTTTCCGTCATCCTCCCTCCTTTATCATTCCCGTCATCCCATTCACTTTTTAGAAAACGCGTTTTCTATTTTCGGAAGTCCAGAGATGAGAGGGGATGAGCGTCAAGGATGTTCTAGTTAAACAGAACATTATATTAAACAGAGAGGAGAGCTTATAGTATATTAAACAGAACAGTATGTTCTAGTTAACTAGAATAGTTGCTATACTAAATATATAATAACTAGAATCTTTAAATATATAAGTAGAACATTATATATATTAACTAGAACTGTTATGTATATAAGTAAAATTTTTATATATATATTAACTACAACTGTTATGTATATAAGTAAAACTTTTATATATATTAACTAGAACTATTATGTATATAAGTAGAACATTTATATATTTTAAGTAGAACTGTTATGTATATAAGTAGAACATTTATATATATTAAGCAGAACTGTTAAATATATTAAGTAGAACTGTTACTGTATTAAGTAGAACATTTATATATATTACTAGAACTATTAAATATATTAAGTAGAACTGTTAAATATATTAACTAGAACTGTTACAATTGCATATTCATTTTCTCTGTGTTCGATCTCCCCTCTCTGTGCCGCTGCCTCCCTCCCCTCTGTGAGATGCTCATCTCTCATCTCTGAGGGAGAGAGGGATGACTCCAGAGAGGATGATGGATGAGTTTCCGAAAATAGAATTAAGTTAATTACGCATTTTTTAAAAATAAAAAACACGTTTTGAGGATGATAGAAATGATAGGAATCAAGAATGTTAAAGGAGCAACATTGGCCCAAAAGCCCAAATCTAGAATTTTCTTGAATGATCAAAACCGGCCAAGTTGCTCAAGTAAATTCTAGAATATAATAGCTTAATCTATATAGAAGTTTAATGTAATATCTAGATAATTCATAACCGACATTAGAGTAGTATAAATAGGATGCTAGGCCATGAGTTTGTATCCAAGCAAGCAAGCTAAGCAAATCCAAATTAAGTCAAGCTAATCCAAATAAGGGCAATCCAAGCTAAGCTAAGAAGAGAGTGCTAGTAGTTAGGAGGTGTAGGAATATAGTGAGAAGTAGAGTTGTATTCTTGGAGGTATAATATTTGAGTAGTAGAGGTTGTAACGATAGTTTTAGTGATAATAAAGAAGCAAGTTTTATCATAGCGCCTCGCCTCTACTCAACAATCTGGTATCAGAGCCGGTACGAGCCAGTGCTGTCGGAGGATCGGTCGGGTTTCTTGTGAAGGTCACGCACAGCGTCGGGAGTTTGCGATTCCTAGGAGAGGCTTGCTAGACGTCGTCAACCTAGCCGTAGCCATGGATTTCGGAGGTACGACTAGTGGTCTTAAGAAATTAAATAACACCAATTATACAAATTGGAGAATTTGCATAGAGTCTTACCTACAAGGTCAAGACCTATGGGAGGTAGTCGGCGGATCTGAGACAATTCCGCCGGAGGTTGTAGAGACCACGGTACCAGTAGATGAACCAAACCAGATCCCAACCCAGACCGGAAGAAGAACCACATCCGTAGAGAAATCGAAAGAAATCGAGGCTCTACGGAAATGGAAAATCAAGGCCGGAAAGGCCATGTATGTGCTCAAGACAACCATAGAAGAAGAGTTGCTTGTGTACATACGAGATGCAGCCACACCTAAGGTCGCATGGGACACTCTGGCAACGTTATTCTCCAAGAAGAATGATGCCCGCCTCCAACTACTCGAAAGCGAGCTCATGACAATCTCACAAGGGAGCATGACGATCAACCAATATTTCACCAAAGTGAAGTCGTTATGCAACGAGATTGCACAACTCGACCCCGAAGAGAAGATCAGCGAGCAGCGCATGCGGAGGATCATTATCCACGGTCTTAAGCCCGAGTATAGCGGGTTCATAGCGGCGATCCGAGGATGGCCAACTCAGCCAACCTTATTGGAGCTCGAGAATCTGCTCGCGAACCAAGAGGCTCTAGCGAGGCAGATAGCCGGAGTTTCGCCACAGCAGGAAGAAGAGGCGTTATTCAGCAGCCGAAGGAAGGGTCGATCTGACAATGAGTCGAAAGGCAGACCCAGTCACAGGCCAAACCAACAAGGAAGGCCGAAGGGGAGAAGTAACTCTTCAGGGGGAGCTCGCAATCAGAGAAGCAATAACCGCCAGTCCGAAGATCGAGACGATAGGTGTTACAACTGCGGCAAGAGAGGACATTATGCTCGAGAATGCCGGTCCAAGAAGAAAGTTCAGGGGAACGTGGCAACCTCAAAAAACGGACGACACGACAAGAGTAATGGAAGCAGCAGCGAAGATGATTGGGATGTCGAGGCTGCCTGCGCAGTTGCAACTACCGACTCGAAGGAGGAGCAAGAGGAAAAGGTGGAGGTTGCTCTGACTGCAGTGAGCAAGTCTGAGCGAATCAACTACGAGAGTGACTGGATTGTCGACTCTGGTTGTTCAAACCACATGACGGGCGACATCAAGAAACTCGATGACTTGGAGAAGTATAATGGGAGGCAGGTGATCGTGACTGCCAACAACTCCAAGCTGCCGATCGCTTACATCGGTAAGACAATGATTCCCTCTCGCTTCAACCCAGAGCAAATTGAGTTGCAACGAGTCTATCACGTTCCCGGCATGAAGAAGAACCTATTGTCAGTCTCACAACTGACCGCACAAGGAAACTATGTATTGTTTGGACCGCAAGAAGTTAAGGTGTACCGCAATATAAAGGCGTCAGGCACACCGATCATGGAAGGTCGAAGAATGGAGTCGATCTATGTGATGTCGGCAGAGTCGGCCTACGTAGACAAGACTCGGAAGAATGAAACTTCTGATCTCTGGCACGCTCGACTAGGGCACGTGAGCTATCACAAGCTGAAGCTCATGGTCGAGAAGTCTATGGTCAAGGGCCTATCAGACATGGAGGTACGCACTGACATAGTATGTGCGGGTTGTCAGTTTGGTAAGGCACATCAACTTCCTTACCAACAATCGAAGTTTAGAGCTAAGGAGCCCTTGGAGTTGGTTCACTCAGATGTCTTTGGGCCAATTAAGCAAACTTCCATAAGCGACTCAAAGTACATGGTGACATTTATCGACGACTTCTCGAGGTATGTGTGGGTGTACTTTATGAAAGAAAAATCAGAGACACTTTCCAAATTCAAGGAGTTCAAAGAGAAAGTGGAAAGTGAGCTCAACAGAAAGGTACGGTGTCTTCGCACTGATAATGGAAGAGAATATGTATCACATGAGTTTGACGCCTACCTAAAGAAGCATAAGATCCGACGACAGTTAACCTGTCCCAACACCCCACAACAAAATGACGTAGCAGAAAGGAAGAATCAACATATAGCCGAAACATGTCGAAGCATGATACACGCCAAGAACGTGCCAGGAAGATTTTGGGCCGAGTGCATGAAGACGGCGGCACACATCATCAACCGTCTACCTCAAGAGAAGATGGGCTTCATCTCACCATACCAGAAGCTTTGGAAGATCAAGCCCACAGTAAGTCATTTTAAAGTTTTTGGTTGTGTGTGCTATGTATTCGTGCCTGATCATCTTCGAACCAAGTTCGATAAGAAGGCGGTACGATGTATCTTCGTCGGCTACGACGATGAAAGAAAGGGATGGAGGTGTTGTGATCCTACAAACGGACGCATTTATACTTCAAGGAATGTAGTCTTCGACGAAGCCTCGTCATATTGGCCATCTAAAGATATAATCCAGTCTGAAACGAAAGATGTGGAGATAGAGATAGAAGAGATGGCAAAAGACGTAGCATGGGATGATCATGAGGTCCAAGATGACGATGATAAGAGCTCAACTCCTTCAAAGTCCAAGAATTCATGGCAGACAGGAGTGCACGAAGAAGTAGAAGATGTGACTCCACAACTGCCGGAAGAAGTTGAAGAAATTCCTCCACCACTTCGAAGATCGTCTCGAGAAAGACGTCCAAACCCGAAGTATGCGAATGTCGCACTCATCGAGGATATTAAGTCAACGTCAAATGAAGAAGTGACAAAAAGTGACAATTGGAGAAAAGCAATGAAGAAGAAGGTGACGACCTTGGCGCAAAACAAAACATGGGAGTTGGTGCCTAAGCGTGAAGGAGTGAAATTGATCTCGTGCAAATGGGTAAAGAAAGTAAAGGCTCAAGGAGACACACTGATCAAGAGATATAAGTCTCGACAAGTCACACAAGAATATAGGAGTGCCACTCAGAATCGTCGACAGACAAGAAGAAGTGCGAGGAGATACGCGAACAACTTGGGATCGTTAGAAGAACGAAAGTCAAAGGGCTCAATGTTGAGGGGGAGTGTTAAAGGAGCAACATTGGCCCAAAAGCCCAAATCTAGAATTTTCTTGAATGATCAAAACCGGCCAAGTTGCTCAAGTAAATTCTAGAATATAATAGCTTAATCTATATAGAAGTTTAATGTAATATCTAGATAATTCATAACCGACATTAGAGTAGTATAAATAGGATGCTAGGCCATGAGTTTGTATCCAAGCAAGCAAGCTAAGCAAATCCAAATTAAGTCAAGCTAATCCAAATAAGGGCAATCCAAGCTAAGCTAAGAAGAGAGTGCTAGTAGTTAGGAGGTGTAGGAATATAGTGAGAAGTAGAGTTGTATTCTTGGAGGTATAATATTTGAGTAGTAGAGGTTGTAACGATAGTTTTAGTGATAATAAAGAAGCAAGTTTTATCATAGCGCCTCGCCTCTACTCAACAAAGAATGATCCTCATCAGCTCCGTATAATATAGTTTGATGAGGCCACGTCTGTACTATTACACAACTAACGGTGATTGTTAGACTTAATTAAATTAGATAAATTATTGCACATCTACATTCAACAAAGCTACGCCAATACTAAGCGCCTTGACCTTCACGCTGTTGAATCATAGTTATCTACTAGTCACGCCATCAAAAATAAAAAAGAAAATCAGACAAATGCTTGCAGTAATGTATAAAAAAAATAAACAAATCTGCGCTTCAAAAATTATGTGCGCTCTTCCCACCTGCTTCCAATTCTGAGCTTGATTGGCTCTTTCCTTTTGTCCACTCATTTTAGTAGTGTTGTCCGATGAATCTCGTTTATCATTTATCCTACCCGTATAAAATAGATATGAATAAATTTTTATTTTTATTAGACTAACTGGTATGGATAAAAAAAAAATTTGTTAACTTAACTGGTACGGATACGGATAAAGCTATTTCGTATCCATTAATCTAACGAGTAAAATTTTACAAATACATATGCATATATAATCATGTAATTAGCATATTTCGTAAGATATAGTATTAGTTTTGATCTGCATCGAAATTTATTTATGTTGATGAAAAAATTAATTTGCACTCTAATATATTATAATTAGTTATATAAATTTTTTGAATGTCAATTAACATGAGAATAAATTTTATGATTTTTTTGACGGGCTGATAAGGATCATTCCTGAAAACGTATTTTTCATTTTTGGAAAACTATCGTAACCGTCATTTTCGTTTTTGGACATCCGTGCTAATCTTCCCATCCATCGCTCATCCCTCCTCCCATATGTTTCGCTCCCTCTCCTCCATTTCATTTCGCTCCTCCCCTCTTATCCATGTCCCACCCTAGATCCACATCCTCTATAGCCGAGGAGCCTTGGTTGTACCGTCCAGCTAAGGTGGTTTTTTTTTTACGAGCGATGCATTTTCATATAAGTTTTACAAGATTTGGAGTCGATTTGATACTTAATTAAATGATCAAATTATGAACGTATTAGAATTAATCAGTGATAGTTAACCATATTCATTTGTTGACCATTTGATCTAGTATCAAAGCAAGTCCAAATTTTATAAAACTTATATAAAAATAAATCGCCCGTAAAATTGAGCAAGATCAACGGTTTAGATTTAACATTTGAATTTTAAAATTTTAAAAATGACTTGGCTAGACGATACAGCATAGAGGATGTGAATTCGCCACACCCCCCTCGTTCCCTAATTGTTCTAGTTTAAGAAAAAATATTCTAGTAATATAGTAAATGTTCTAGTTAATATATATATAATATTCTAGCTAATATAGTAATTGTTCTACTTAATATATATAATTGTTCTGGTTAAATATATGACTGTTCTGGATAATATATATCAATATTCTATTTAAATATATAAATGTTTTGATTAATATATATAATTGTTCTAGTTAAATATATTATTGTTCTATTTAAATATATAACTGTTCTGGACCTTCTGATTAATATATTTAATTATTCTAGTTAAATACATAACAGTTCTGGTTAATATATATATATCTGATCTACTTATATATACATACATATATATAACTGTTCTAGTTAATAAATTCCTATGACTCATCTCATCTATCCCTCTCTGTTTCGCTCCATCCCCCTCTTTCTTTCCCTCTACCCTCCCCTCTGATTTGCTATGTCCTCACCTCCCAGCGGTCATCTTCTCATCTCCTTGACTTTCGAAAATAGAAGAGAACGTGTTTTCTAAAAATGAACAAAATTAATGTGTTTCAGAGTGGATGATGGCGATGATAGAAGAGGGGATGAGGAAATGCAATTCCGATTTTTTTTTATATAAAGTATTATCTAAACGTTGTATCTTATTTATTTATTTGATGTTATTTATTTAGCACATTTGATAATATTATTATTATCCATTATGTACCGTTATTCTACTCTTTCGTTAATTCTTAACGGGTACGGATAAAGTCATTTTTTAACAGGTAAAAATAAGATGTCGGTAAAGAAAATTTTAATAAAATACGGATGTGAAAATATTTTCTACCATACCATCATGTACCTATTGACAGCCTTACAAATAGCCTGAGAAAAAAAAAGAAAGGATGAAATTGAAATTAAGGAGCTTAATTAACGCTTTGCTTATGAAGTTTATCAATACACAATTTCTCAGCTTCTGCTCTCAAATTCATATAAAGAAAAAAAAAATACTGAACCTATTACCGGCCCATCATCTATTAGCTAATTAAGGCTCCATTTGGATGGTGTTGGAATAAAAGGAATAAGGGAAAAAATGGAAAGAAGTATTGGAAAGTGTGTAATTTTATAAAAAGTTTGGATTGTTTATAATAATTTTTTTTTTTACTCTCTCATTCTTTTATTCCCACACCTCATCCAAACGGAGCCTAAGAACATGCATAACTTGTGCATTGTTCTTTAATTTAAATTACAACGGTTCTTTGAGCAGTTCATAAAATAAGAAAATGAACACAGATCCAAAAGCAAAAAGGGGAAAGTTTCAGTTTTACCAAATATTTGGATCAAATCGGATTAAGTAAATATTGAAAATAGGTAATTCAATACAATCATCGAATTAACAAAGAGGCTTTTCAGTATGGGAAAAACCGAAAGAGCATAACACTGTTCCTAACAGTAGAACAGTACCAGCACACAATAGGAATTAAGAGGCAAGTAAATACGTAACCACTACCGCATGCAGCAAACCAACTACTGAAAAGTCTGGCATGGACACAGTGGTCAGTGATGACTAATGAGGACGCGAGACGCACTCAGTGTGTTCATAAAAAAATAAAAATAAAAACTATCAACGAAATTGAGTTAATTAAACTATTATATTCATACTGAATCTTTTACATTATTTTCAGAATGATTACAGCATAATATTTTGAGCTAATCGCTCAGTGCGCTCCTAGTCCTTAGTCCTTACACAAAAATGACCCCAAAAAAATTAACAAAAACTTCGAAACCAAATTATATCTGACTTTTATACTGATACAGTTGCTTTTACTGGGCTGTAATAGGCACACTGCGCAACACCACAGTCTCAACCGTGAGCCCTGGTCCGAAACCAAAAAGCACACCCCAGTCAAGCCCATCTCCGGTGGTAGCCTTGCCCTCCTGAGCCGATCGCTTTCTCATCTCATCTAGAATGAAAAGCACACACGCGCTGGACATGTTGCCATACTCGCTCAAAATGTGCCTTGTTGCACGCATTTTCTCCTTTTTCAGTTGAAGCTTGGCCTCCACCTGGTCAAGGATTGCCGGGCCTCCTGGGTGCGCTATCCAAAAGATTGAGTTCCAGTCCGATATACCTGCAAGTAAGTTATGTATATGTGTGTTAGAAATATTATGTTCAGAGTACGTAGCAAATTAAGTGGATGACAACTATAGTATCCATGTAATATGGTTCGAATCAATTTAGTATGTTAACTAATTTTACATACCAAGAGGATTAAAAGCTCCGACAAGACTTTTCTCAATGTTCGTGGATATCAACCGGGGTACATCTCTGAGGAGGTGGAAGGTGAGACCCACTTCGCGAAGGTGGCCATCAATTGCCCCCTCTGAGTCAGGCAGGATGGTCTGTTGGGCTGACACCAGCTGGAACAATGGACGCTCAACGGCCGGGTCAGGATCGGCACCAATAATAACAGCAGCTGCACCATCTCCAAAAAGTGATTGGCCAACTAGAGAATCAAGATGTGTGTCTGCGGGACCGCGAAAGGTGACAGCCGTGATCTCAGAGCAAATTACCAGAACTCTGGCACCATGGTTGTTCTCAGCAAGGTCCTTGGCCATGCGAAGAACGGTTCCTCCAGCAAAGCATCCCTGTTGGTACATCATGAAACGGTTGACCGATGGACGCAGACCTAGCATCTTGGTGACTTGGTAGTCAGCGCCAGGCATGTCGACACCACTAGTGGTGCAGAAGATCAAGTGGGTGATCTTGGACTTGGGCTGGCCCCACTCCTTGATGGCTTTGACTGCAGCCTCCTTGCCGAGCCTTGGAACCTCGACCACAACAATGTCTTGACGTGCATCAAGAGATGGCGCCATGTAAGCACACATTTCTGGGTGCTCGGTCAGAATCTCCTCGGTCAAGTGCATGTATCTTTTCTTAATCATCGACTTGTCGCCTGAAATAGTATGTAAATAATCAACAATTATGTTTCTTATGACAATTAATAATGGGAACCATCCCATTATCAGATCTGATTTTTAAAATCTAAAGTGGATATTTTGGTTTAATTATTTCTAGAATATATGTAACTACCCAAAGAGAAGCATGCACACTTACACATCCGCTGGAACTTTTGTTTCAACTCAGTCATATGCTCGCTCTTAGTAATGCGAAAGTAGTAATCAGGGTAGTCGGCCTGGCTCACACAGTTGGTCGGTGTAGCTGTACCGATGGCCAATACAGTGGCCGGTCCCTGAGCACGTTGTGTCTGCCTGATTTCTTCCACTTTGGCCATGCTCAGTTGATCTTTCTTTCCTAAGCTTTGAGCACAAATGGAGCTTGGTGCAACTGCTGCTTGGTCACCAAGAGGATTTGAGAATGTTTAGAACTACTAAACTTGTATGGTGCAGTGGTGAGGAAAAGTAAGAGGAACACAGAATTTATAGGAGGGAAAGTTGGAGCTGGTTCAAAGGTAGGTTGGTGCGCTTCATGGATGCCGTAAGTTGGTAATAGAGAAGCGGGTAGTTACCAGAGGTTGGTAACGACTTTGGAGTATGGGCGTATGGCAACTTTGAAGAGCTACTACTGCTAATTGTGACTTGACTTGCATACTGAATTTTTCTTAAGTTTGAATTGTAACACAATATTTAACTAATATATATTGATAGAGACTTGACGATACACTTCATGCGCTATAGGCCTATCCCACAGGCCACAGCACATGAGAATTTTCGTTTTGCTTGTTTATTCCTTGTTTTTTTCAGAAGGATAGATAGCACTAATTTATTAGATACTAAATATTTGAAATTTTTAACTTGAATGATCGATGATGAGCTTATGCATGCGTTTACAATGACCGACAATTTTTCTACTTAGAATAAAAAAAGCAGCCTTTTGAACGCATTCAACCAGAATAGTTTTCACGCATATGCTAAATTTCTGAATGTACAAAATCATATGCACATACAAGAAGTCATAAATGCACATGTTTAGATAAATTATCTATCTTTACAAAAAGTATTTTTTTAAGAGGATATCAAATATCTTTTTTTTTTCTCCATTGTATTTTCTATTTTAATTGCAATAGGTACAAACTTAAATTCATATTAATATCAATACATATAAATGATATATGTCGATATAAATTATATATGCACATATAGAAGATATAACATCTCAACATCATTTAGTCGTTGATATTTCAAACTATTAATTCTTACTAAAGTATGACTATAATATATTGAAGTTTTAAATTTTTTTTAAGATTTAATATGTTAATTAAGAAACAACAAAAACATTAATTTAAATCTTACTTATTTTGATGAGGCTTCTTGGAAACCGCCCCGTCGAATACTGTAACATGACAACACGCGACGGAGTGCCCGCCGCGGATGCCTACTGCACCCGCAAGGCTTACTAATACTTAATTTACCAATTAATACTGATTCTGCTCAAATAATATACCGATTAATTAGAAATTTATAATTAATTACTTAAATATAAAGTAAATCCTATAAAGGCCTGGTATTTTGGATTACTAACCACAATATCCAATGGTCTGCTACTCATCTTGCTGTCCAGCACTTGCTCTGAAACCTGGAACCCACAACCAATAGTGGAAAACAATGCAAAAAGCACGGAATGAGATAAATAAAATTTATCTCAGTACGGTATTCAGTTCCAGCCACTTGAGTTTTGATTATCATGTGTTGGAACTAAATACAAGACTGAGTCAAATAAATTCCATATCAAATTTCCATTTCATTTTATTTCAAATAACATTAAAACTAGACTTTCGATCAAGCAATGCAATTAGACAAATAAATTCAGTATTATTCAAAATCAATTTTCCTTTCTTAAAATTCAAAGTATGACAATTAGCATTTCAATTACTTGAACAAATAATTAATAACATGTAATAACTAACGTGCAAATTAAAAGCAACCCTTACAACTTGTTTCCAATAAGAATAGCAAGGTCAAATCAATTCAATCAATGCAATATGAAATGTGAGCTCGGCATCAATTCCATAACAATTCAAATATCAATGTATAGCAAAAGCCGACTCATTTGGTTGGGCAATTACCTAATATGCAAGTCTGGTTTATCACAAGTCAATCATTTCAGTCATTTCCTTCAGATACCGCGAACCACCCTATAGATGGATGCCAACGGCCAATTCAATTCATACATAATTCAATCAATTAAATCATCAAAATGTACAAACAAGCTGGGAACACTCACACTCCGGTCCATTCCAGACTAGACCTACTGAGTCCCGGTACATAAGCGCTTATTACACGGTGCTTGGTAGGATGGGTCATGACTCCACCTCCAAACATTACGAGTGTCTATCTCAACCACACAAGCTGTACTTACCTCAATCAATTCACATTTCAATCGGATACCATTCAATATGTCATTTTCCAACATTTCAATCGGATACCATTCAATATGCCACTTTCCAATCATGCATCAATATACAATTTCACAAAATGATCTCATGAACAAAATTCCAATTATGAATTCAGAATGCATAATGATAATAATAATAATAATAATAATAATAATAATAATAACAATAATAACAATAATCAAAATACATATCACATATAATTAAAACTCAAGTGAAATCCGTACCTTATACTGCAAGCAAAATCCAAAGCATAAGCAAGTAAGCAAGCAAAATAATTCTACAGTGGCTCTGTCAAGTCAGCTGCTCCTAATTCCGACACATAACCACCCAACTCTAAAACAAATATAAATCTCCTTTTAATGTTTATAACAACTAATCTATGCTACTTATAATTTTTATAAATTAGATTAGAAACTATACTACCATGCATCATAATTATGCCATGCATTTACTAGACTCAATAATCATAAGTCATACAATTCACACTATGTCATCTCTACATTAATGATCATGTATGCCAAAGTAAATGGTTTATGCATCCTAATATGCCATGTGCCAATATATATATATCAAATAAAAGAATCATGTTTTTAGAAGATTAAACCAATAACAAGCAAGCTACTTTAATAAACTTTTCTTACATGCATGACAGTATGGAATGCAATAGTTAAATTCGCATTAGTCTTATTTAATAGTTATCTTCTAAATTTAGATACGTAAAAATGATCATGATATGACATGCCATTTGATTAGTACCATTGAGTACTAAATACACATCTAACCTTGCATACAACACTCATGTAAATAATAACATAATATTTAGTAGAACAAATTTATTTAGGTTTCTAATTCAATTGCAATAAGTATCACTAATTATTTTTGAAATCCATTTCTATCTTTAATGTATACATGCACACATGATAGATCATAATTTAGAGTTTATGACTAAATCCTAACCCAACCCAATATAATATCATTATTACCAATTCAACCCCTTGTACTCATAAAATCTATATTGTTACCTAATCAATAATTATTCAATGCAAAGCATGACATGGAAAATCTCATATTTACCCTTATATACATGCAACTATTTATACCAACAATAAATGCAATAATTAAATCCATGCCATATGCTTAATAATTCCTATCATGCATAAAATTCCCAAATGTCCAACATTTATCAAAGCAATCAATCCATTCATCAATTGGTGACATAATAACACAAGTATTCAATCCAACACAAATTCCCATTACTCAAATTACACATACTAATTAGATTTCGTGAACTTCTCGATAAACCCTAGAAATCCAACACACATGCAATTGACAAGAAAATTGCAAAGATAGCTATATATATACCACAAATCAAAGAAAATACTTACTTAATTTCGGCCAAAGACCGATGACGCGAGAAAACGAGCCGAAATCGCTATTTCTCGATTTTCACCACTTATCCCCGACAAAACCTTGCAAGTCCACTTGGAAATCGATGGAGAGGACCCCATAGTGCTCCAGGTCGAACGGCGGCCAAAACCGACGAGTTCGCTCCATTTCCCGAAAAACTTCCGTCGAGAAATACGACGAGGAGAGGCCATCAATCGACGATCCGAAGGTAGATAGTGCGAGAGGGTGGTGAGGCTAACGCGTGGGTACCTCAATCCGGTGAAACGGTGGAGAAATAGAGGTGGATGGATTTGGGGGGGGGGGGCTTCGGTTTTGTTTCGAAAGAGAGGTGTCTCTCTGGTTTGTTTTGCGCACAGGAAGAAAGAGAGAAAGGTCACCTTTTTATTTTCCGATTTTTTTTTTTTTTTTTTTTTTTTTTTTTTTTTTTTTTTTTTTTTTTTAAGGTTATCACATTCTTCCCTCCTTATAAAAAAATTTCGACCTCGAAATTTATCGAAATACATAGCAATCATACAATCCATAATACAATCAAATAGTACAAACATATTATGCAACAATTATCGATTTATGTAATGCAACTCAGCCCGACATTTTATTCAATACAAAATTAAAATACTAATGATAATACAAGAATGTCGGCCCAATCTCGGTACTTAAATGCAAGCATGACAATCCTAAGTCACAATCAAAGATCAATCAATTCAAAGTCAGATATCGCGAGTCTCTTTCTCAGAGAGAAACCAGCGATTACAGATATTCGGATACCGTGAATCACCTCTAAAGAGGGTTGCCAACGGTCAATTCAATTCCCTTTACAATTCAGACAATTCCATATCATAACATTATAACAATTCAAATAACAAAGTACTACAAGCAGAAAATACTACCACTTCTTACGTTATCATTTAAAAAACAAATCTTTCAATTCTTATAACTAGTAACATTTTGAAATGTCCAGTTATTTTCTTATCTTTTAGGAAGCACAGTAATATCAAAATTATTCTTGGCTGCCTTGGTGATCAGTCAAGGAAGTAAAAATAATTCTGATATTATTGAGATTCAATTAACAAGTCAGATGATCAGTCAGCTTGTTTGATCCTTGTGCCAACCAAAGATAAGAAAATCTTTACTCAAATAAGTTCCAAAAGTTTGTGCATACTATAGTAAATTCAGAAATCCTTAATATTCCAACCAAGCATTAATATAACATAGAACATGCTTACTATAATAACCAAAATCCTTTAACTTGCCATACCAACTCTTTTTTTTTGTGCACTTATCAAAATCACTTTACATTTCAAACATTAGAAAATAAGCTCTATTAATTTCATCCACAAAAATTGTTACGACCTATTAAACATAACTTTTAAATTACAACACATATATAAAATAATCAAGCAACTATAAACAATTAATATATTAGATATATACAAATACAAAGCATCTGTATCCTATAATACTAATAACTTAGCTAGACAAATATTATTTTGCTAGCACAAATAGTAAGAAATCAACTTACCTACAAAACAACCCTTAAGACGTACCCATTCTCACGCAATCTATTGGTCTGGTTTGGTTGTTAAACCATTCTCTGATACCATCTGTGACACCCCGTCGAATACTGTAACATGACAACACGCGACGGAGTGCCCGCCGCGGATGCCTACTGCACCCGCAAGGCTTACTAATACTTAATTTACCAATTAATACTGATTCTGCTCAAATAATATACCGATTAATTAGAAATTTATAATTAATTACTTAAATATAAAGTAAATCCTATAAAGGCCTGGTATTTTGGATTACTAACCACAATATCCAATGGTCTGCTACTCATCTTGCTGTCCAGCACTTGCTCTGAAACCTGGAACCCACAACCAATAGTGGAAAACAATGCAAAAAGCACGGAATGAGATAAATAAAATTTATCTCAGTACGGTATTCAGTTCCAGCCACTTGAGTTTTGATTATCATGTGTTGGAACTAAATACAAGACTGAGTCAAATAAATTCCATATCAAATTTCCATTTCATTTTATTTCAAATAACATTAAAACTAGACTTTCGATCAAGCAATGCAATTAGACAAATAAATTCAGTATTATTCAAAATCAATTTTCCTTTCTTAAAATTCAAAGTATGACAATTAGCATTTCAATTACTTGAACAAATAATTAATAACATGTAATAACTAACGTGCAAATTAAAAGCAACCCTTACAACTTGTTTCCAATAAGAATAGCAAGGTCAAATCAATTCAATCAATGCAATATGAAATGTGAGCTCGGCATCAATTCCATAACAATTCAAATATCAATGTATAGCAAAAGCCGACTCATTTGGTTGGGCAATTACCTAATATGCAAGTCTGGTTTATCACAAGTCAATCATTTCAGTCATTTCCTTCAGATACCGCGAACCACCCTATAGATGGATGCCAACGGCCAATTCAATTCATACATAATTCAATCAATTAAATCATCAAAATGTACAAACAAGCTGGGAACACTCACACTCCGGTCCATTCCAGACTAGACCTACTGAGTCCCGGTACATAAGCGCTTATTACACGGTGCTTGGTAGGATGGGTCATGACTCCACCTCCAAACATTACGAGTGTCTATCTCAACCACACAAGCTGTACTTACCTCAATCAATTCACATTTCAATCGGATACCATTCAATATGTCATTTTCCAACATTTCAATCGGATACCATTCAATATGCCACTTTCCAATCATGCATCAATATACAATTTCACAAAATGATCTCATGAACAAAATTCCAATTATGAATTCAGAATGCATAATGATAATAATAATAATAATAATAATAATAATAATAATAACAATAATAACAATAATCAAAATACATATCACATATAATTAAAACTCAAGTGAAATCCGTACCTTATACTGCAAGCAAAATCCAAAGCATAAGCAAGTAAGCAAGCAAAATAATTCTACAGTGGCTCTGTCAAGTCAGCTGCTCCTAATTCCGACACATAACCACCCAACTCTAAAACAAATATAAATCTCCTTTTAATGTTTATAACAACTAATCTATGCTACTTATAATTTTTATAAATTAGATTAGAAACTATACTACCATGCATCATAATTATGCCATGCATTTACTAGACTCAATAATCATAAGTCATACAATTCACACTATGTCATCTCTACATTAATGATCATGTATGCCAAAGTAAATGGTTTATGCATCCTAATATGCCATGTGCCAATATATATATATCAAATAAAAGAATCATGTTTTTAGAAGATTAAACCAATAACAAGCAAGCTACTTTAATAAACTTTTCTTACATGCATGACAGTATGGAATGCAATAGTTAAATTCGCATTAGTCTTATTTAATAGTTATCTTCTAAATTTAGATACGTAAAAATGATCATGATATGACATGCCATTTGATTAGTACCATTGAGTACTAAATACACATCTAACCTTGCATACAACACTCATGTAAATAATAACATAATATTTAGTAGAACAAATTTATTTAGGTTTCTAATTCAATTGCAATAAGTATCACTAATTATTTTTGAAATCCATTTCTATCTTTAATGTATACATGCACACATGATAGATCATAATTTAGAGTTTATGACTAAATCCTAACCCAACCCAATATAATATCATTATTACCAATTCAACCCCTTGTACTCATAAAATCTATATTGTTACCTAATCAATAATTATTCAATGCAAAGCATGACATGGAAAATCTCATATTTACCCTTATATACATGCAACTATTTATACCAACAATAAATGCAATAATTAAATCCATGCCATATGCTTAATAATTCCTATCATGCATAAAATTCCCAAATGTCCAACATTTATCAAAGCAATCAATCCATTCATCAATTGGTGACATAATAACACAAGTATTCAATCCAACACAAATTCCCATTACTCAAATTACACATACTAATTAGATTTCGTGAACTTCTCGATAAACCCTAGAAATCCAACACACATGCAATTGACAAGAAAATTGCAAAGATAGCTATATATATACCACAAATCAAAGAAAATACTTACTTAATTTCGGCCAAAGACCGATGACGCGAGAAAACGAGCCGAAATCGCTATTTCTCGATTTTCACCACTTATCCCCGACAAAACCTTGCAAGTCCACTTGGAAATCGATGGAGAGGACCCCATAGTGCTCCAGGTCGAACGGCGGCCAAAACCGACGAGTTCGCTCCATTTCCCGAAAAACTTCCGTCGAGAAATACGACGAGGAGAGGCCATCAATCGACGATCCGAAGGTAGATAGTGCGAGAGGGTGGTGAGGCTAACGCGTGGGTACCTCAATCCGGTGAAACGGTGGAGAAATAGAGGTGGATGGATTTGGGGGGGGGGGGCTTCGGTTTTGTTTCGAAAGAGAGGTGTCTCTCTGGTTTGTTTTGCGCACAGGAAGAAAGAGAGAAAGGTCACCTTTTTATTTTCCGATTTTTTTTTTTTTTTTTTTTTTTTTTTTTTTAAGGTTATCACAGATTTTATAAACCACCTGAGTTGATTTGATCAGTATTTTCTCCGTTACCATATGTTTTTATAATTGCATACATGTGTTTCTTGTTTAGTTTGACGAGTTTGGGAGTCCAGTCAGCAATAGAGACTGTAATTGCTGGCCTTAACCAAAGTTCCGGCCTTCCGGGAATCTACGATCTTCTTTGTATTTTGTAGGACTCTCATAAAATGTTCGTAATATTTATTTCTTACTTGACAGTTTTAATTGAATTCCGATATTTTATTATTTATTTGAGCAATTTCGATAGGTGAAAAAACCAAGTCTTGATTAGATCTGAACTCTGATGAAATAAACAGCTTAGATTAAAAACTGAAAAGTGTGAGTAGTAAAAAAAAATTATATATTTTTTCTTTAAAGCTACTGTTTAAATGTCTGATATTTCATAAAATTTTTAACACCATGCAATCACCACCGTGTGATTTTCTATAGTCAATTTTTATTTTAATGCTGCAGCCATAAGTGCATGTTGGGGGGGGGGGGGGGGGGGAATCTAAGCTTGTTTTTGTTTTCTAGCTGAAAACATTTGGATTTGTTTTTTTTTATAGACAGAAAGAAAGACAAATACTCCCATTTTGAATCCGAGAGTGATAAGCATAACTTGAGAAGCACAAATACTCCCATTTCTCTTTTGTGATGTGGTAGGCTAAGAACCTACTATATTTAAATACAAACTATAAAGGCACATATATTTACAACTTGCGAGAAAAGGGACAAGGTAAAAGGACAACAAAAAAATAAATAAATAAAGACAGTGTATTACGAACATGAATTTAAAATTCTATTGCAAACCGAACAATCTTATTTTCTTTTATTTTATTTATTTTATTATTTTTTTTTTTTTGAGAGAGAGAAACCAACTTTAACGATCTAAATATAAAAAATCCATATCCTTGCAGACCTCAAAAGGGCTGCAGAGAGCAGATCATTGATCCGAACCATCCAATCAACAATTAATGCTCCGTGATTAATATTAAATTTATTAAGATTCGTGCAATTCGTAAAAATTTACTCATCAAGATTAGATCGGACAGTTCTGGGGTCCGCAGAGAGGAAACTGGTCCATCTAAAAATCATCCGAAATGGGAGTATCGTTAATTACTTAATTTGGAAGGTATCCAAATATTAAAGTTTTCAATTTTTCTATCTAGCTTGTCTAAAAAAAAAAACCTTTTCAATTTAAATGACATATCTAATCAGAATGTCTAAGCCGTCCGATTTGATCACGATTAGTGTTGTAATCTGGCGATTGAATTAATCGAATCCACTAGAGGCGGAGCGACGGTCTCCCAAATCCGTTACACAAGATTCTCTCTCCTTTCCCTTTCCCTTCCTCTCTCCGATAGAATCTCCCCTCCGCTATGGCCGCCAACTTCTGGACCTCCTCTCATTAGTATTCTCTCTCTCTCTCTTGCTCTCTCAATTTATCAGCGATGGATCAGTGATTAGTTTAATTTTGATTGTTGTTGGGTGCAGTCGGCAGCTACTGGATCCAGAACAGGTGGATGTGGTGCACCAGCTAGACAAAGACAGAGGGATCACTCAAGAGGAGTTTCGTCTCGTCAAGATCCACATGTCTTTTCGTTAGTATTTCTTTCCCTTTTCTCCTACCAGTCGATTTTGCGGAAGGTTAACATATTTAGCTATCAAGTCTGATTCTGTGCCAGAATTGTCTTTCTAGAGATTAAGCAACCAAATTCGGTACTGATATTCTGCTTATTAGTAACTGAATGATACTGGTAGTGTTTTAAGTATTTTGTTTTCTTTAATTAATTCATGATCTGTTCATTTTTTTTTTTTTAAATTTCAGATATATGGAAGTTGGCACAACAGGTCAAGGTGAGGCAAAGGTTAGTTGACTATAGTGACTACAGTCACATCCATATCCATATTTAAGTGAACTGATGCAAAACGAAACCAAAATTAATTGCATAACAAACTTTGAGTGGAATTTTGGACTATTTTGAATTATGCTACAAATTTTTAAGGCATTATTATGATTAATATTTCACACACAGAATGCATAATTTGTATCCCCGATGTTACAAAAATAAGTAATAATTGAAAAAGGGGAGAATGCACTGTCAAAAATTAAATCAAATAGTTATCATTAAGATATTTATAATAATATTATTTCAATTATGAATACTGATTGAAAGTGAATATGGAAAAAGATGTAAGGTTTCTTAATTGTTAAAACATGAAATTTGCTATGTTAACATATATAATTTGTAGTGGCTGAAGCTTTATTCTCAACAATGCTAACTTATGTTATCTGAACATATGTGATCTTTTCCCTTGTAACTTTTCAGGGTGATCGCCACAGCAATTACATATTTCAGACGTGTGTATACAAAGTGCGTAACTTTAGTGTTTTCTATCCTTTTTATTCTTTCATCCTTTAACATAAGAAAATGAATTGTTTCATGATCTTGATTCATTTAAATGTTTATTTGTTTTGTGACTTTCTTAATTATGTAGGAAAAGCTTGACAGAGTATGATCCACGTATAGTTGCTCCAACATGTCTTTACTTGGCATCAAAGGCTGAAGAGAGCACTGTTCAAGCCAGGCTTCTTGTATTTTACATTAAGAAAATGTGTATGTACATCCTTTTGTTAAATTGCTCCTCATATATGCAGTTTTGATACTTATTATTTTGTAAGAACTATTGTCTGTGGAAGAGGAAGTCAGTTAAATAAAAAAAAAAAAGCTTTCTATACATTTTATGGACATCTCACCGGAAGTCCCAATGAACTGATGCAAAACAACAACGCCAATCTCAGGTTTTGTATTTTGTGTCAGGTCAGGTACACATTGAGCAGGACTGAACTATAAACCCTACTACCCTATTGTACCTATATATGTGCTGAATTCTAACCACCCATACCTCATTGTTATAATTCAAGAGGGTCCAATACATGTATATCATGCATTTATAAGTGTCCCTTGTAAATAATAAGAGCTTTTCCTTTGTATATTGATAGGTTGTTCAGATAAGAGATATCTTTTTGAAATAAAGGATATTCTTGAGATGGAAATGAAGCTTCTAGAAGCCCTTGACTATTATTTGATTGTTTATCACCCTTATCGACCCCTGCTACAGTATACTTCTTTCTCTTCTGTCAACATGCTTTTCAACTATGTTAATGCTTTCTTTAGAGAAGTTACTGATATTACAATTCTTGTGATCAGGTTATTGCAAGATGCTGGCATAACAGATTTGACACAATTTACTTGGTAAGGATGTTGGTTTATTACAATTTTGTAATATAGAATTTTATTCTTCTTCCTTTAATTTGTTGGTTCAGTCTTGAAATGACATATTGGTATTGGACTGATAGTATAGAATTTTATTTGACTTCCTAGATGTCTCCTGGTGTTATACGATATATAGTACCTTTTTTTTTATTATTCTTCTTTAGCCAGAAGTTTGGGACATTTTGGCAAAAGCTTTGACATGTCCATAAACATCACATGCTGCTGTGTTCTCACCATGGTGTCTCTAACATATTTCAGGGGCCTAGTAAATGACACATACAAGATGGATCTGATACTAATACACCCTCCATATATGATTGCTTTGGCATGCATATATATTGCAAGTGTATTGAAGGACAAAGATACGACTGCTTGGTTTGAGGAGCTTCGTGTTGATATGAATGTGGTATGCGCACCTTCCAAACAATAGTCCTTTTCCTTTGTTGGTATTCACTGAAATTTTCATTGCCACATACTGTTCTGCAACCAGTTATTTTCTGGCTTTCTTTCAGAAGCCTGTGCATGATATATCTTGCTTTGTTGGGTTATGTGCATGACAGTTTTCTGATTTTGTAAGCAGGAGATGCGTATAGTTTTTTTAATCCATGTTTCGCTATGAATTTGCTCAGGGCAACATAAAGCTTGATCCAATCCTGATTCGTTGTTTGTACTTTCAGGTGAAGAATATAGCAATGGAAATATTAGACTTCTATGAAACGTATAAAGTAGATCCACAAAAAGGTTTACCAGAGGACAGAATCAACCCTATCATGAATAAGCTTCCTTCAAAGATGTAGGACTGAGTACAATAATGTTTTATAGTGTACTGTTTTATTATTATGTTTAAAATTTAGGGGTTTTTTTTTAAATTTTGAGATGGCTCATGTAAGCTGTAATATTTATAACTACGTGAAAGCTTCCAAATGAATGAGTTTAGACAACGAATTTCAAAAATATTGGTTCATACTTCTTTTTTATATTTGTTGTTGATATGTATTGGCAAGCCTCTTGGAAGAGTGCCTGAATGCCTATTCTGTTGGATTTGGGTGGATTAAAAGTTGGAGATCTGACTGTCTCCTTTTTTTATTTTTTTTATTATTTTTTTGGGGTCCAAAACTAGATACCGAGTTCAATGGGGGAAATGGAAAAATAACTGTTGTCAAGCTCTTCTGGCTTAACGACTTTGTTGGGCATTAGTCATGCTCCACTTGGACAACTGAAAGCCCATTTTTTTTTTTCTTATTCCTTGTATTAACGTAGGATTAAGAATCTCTCTGCCCAATTCAGTTACAAACTTGCAATTTCTCGTAGTACACACAACTGTACAATATAAAGGCTTGATTCCTTGTTTCAAATAGAACAATCCATAATAGAGAGGCGGATATGAATGTAACCAGAGAAATTCTCAACTACAAGGACAAATTTTGTTTCACGAGACAAGTGTCACTTAATAAGTTAATATATTGGACTTGAAAGGAGGAGAGGTCAACAATATATTCCCACTTTTATTTTGGGCCAACTGCTACTTCGTTTGATACACCTGGTATTTAGCACTGAGGCTTTTCCGTTTTACCTTAATTAGTTAGTACTTAGTAGTTACGTTGATTATGCCACTCAGACTCAACTTTGCACTTTGGTTTCACAAAGTGTCTTCAATTTTGATTTGTTCGCCTTATAACGTTTACATGTTCCAATTATCACTCCAACCAATCGCACATTTTTTTGTCTGTATTTACTTTTATTTTATTTATGGCGAGATATTTTTTAACGATTTTAATATACGATTGTGTAAAGTAATATAATCAATAGTCATGTGCTAAATAACAATAAACTTTTCTTTCTTATATATATGAATGTAGCAACCCGTTATGGAAACATGATGGATGGAACGACAGACCATTTGAGGGTGAATAATAATCAAGTCGCACAAAAAAAAATGAAAAGATTGGTATGATACCAATTGATGAATTGCTTAATCAAGTCGCAGACATTTTATTTTCCTTCTGTGAATTGCTTAAACAAATAATTAGATATAACTGTTTTACAAAGCCTTTTGCTTCAGTGGTATGATACCAATTGATGAATAATCAAATACATCAATTAACGATGCCAACATAAAAAATTAAATGGCAATATCCCTCCCCTTCTCCAAACCCTTATTCAGTAATGCCCTTCCTCGTTTCTTCTAATCAAATTCAGATCCACCACCCCGAAATCCAATATAATCAATATTCATTTCTTGCCCCAGACCCAGGATACTTCAGAAATTTATTGAGAGGGTACTATTGGTACTAAGCAACAACAGCTTGCCCACCAAGAAATTATGGTCAAAACTTAACCAGTGCATTTTGGAATGCTCTGCAAAAATGATGCCCTTGCCACCGGGTCGGTGGCAAACTTTCCTAAGACCGAGATTGTGGCACTGCTGCTCCGCACCTTCTCAATGCCACGTGAAATCATACAGATATGATTCGCCTCCACCACAACAGCCACACCTTTGTCACACCAAGCATGGATAGACTCAGCTATTTGCCTCGTCATCCTCTCTTGCACTTGTAACTTGCATGCATAGAATTGTACAAGAGCCAGCAAGTGGGCCCTGTCAATACACCGCTCAGCATTTCCAAACCATCCAATGTGTACTGATCCATAAAAGGGTATTAAATGGTGCTCACACTGGGAACAGAATGGCAAACTGAGTTCATAACAGATCTTGGATCCATGCCCGTTAGTCATGATAGCTTCCTTTTTTAATTCCTCAGCATTTGCATTCAAATTCAAAATTGATTTGAACTCAGGGGTTTTACTAGTCTTAAATCGCATCAGCCACTGCACATACCGGTAAGGGGTACTAACAAGCTCCTTCCTTGAAGGGTCCTCCCCAATAGCACGAATAATCGAAACCACCGCTGATACCATTGAACTGTATGATTTATTGTTGCCCATGTTCTTACCATTTACAGTATTCTTTAACGAAGGGCACCAGTTTTGCAAAGTGTTAGAGCACTCAATACCATTCACCCCCTTCAGCTTCAGCAGTGCCAAAAAGTCATTCCACTGAGCTTGGTCCTCCTCCAAGGCTCCTAACCGGGCGGAAGAACAAACCTGGTTCCAGTCCGAACTCGAGACAAAAGTCTCAGGAAAAGGAACATGCGAGCACTGCAATACCACAGCCACTCCAGCTGGTTTGATGCTAGCATCCAATGCAGCACAAACCTCCTTGGCAAGTTTCTGTGGGTTTTGGAGACGCTTAGCGAAAACGTCTGAAACCCGAGACAGCTTGCTGAGGCCGACCACACGGTTGGATGAGGGCAGATAGCTGACATGACAGCGGATCGCGAAAGGAAGTAGACATGACTCACAATAGGAGAAGAGGTCAAGATCGTTAACTAACACCATGCCGCATGCAGCCCCTGTATGGCCATTTATGTGGACAAGACCTGCTTCGGGGAATAAAGCACCTTTCACAATGTCACGTGCCTTCTGATTGTAACCTAAAGAAAGGAATAACCAGTGTTAGCCATGAGTTGTACTACTTTTGTAATTTGAGGTTTATGGGGTCCGCAGAAATCTACAAATTTGAGGTCTTCCAGGGTAGTTCTACTAAGTCAAAGGACAACTTTCCAATCTGTACTCAGTCATTGCCTTTCCTGGCCAAACAAACAACTTCCCCCAAAAAAAAAAATCCAACAGAGGGGCACAAGTGCAACAAATAGCCTATTAAAAGAGGGGGCAGAGATCTTTGAGTAATCAAGAATTCATGACCAACTGAGAGGGAAAGTAGAAATAGCCCACCAACTTCAAAAAGAAAAAAGACACGCCAACAACCAACAAAAATGTTTTGTTAACTAACTGCATCCCCAACTTATGCAAGGAACTTTGAAGGCACCCCACAGTACACTGATACTTAGCTTCAACTTGAAGAGAAATATTAGGAAAAAGTAATAAAAATAAATAAAAAAAGGATACTAAGCTCAGATTAATTCAGCATGGCAAAAAAATTTTGAGTCGGCAGCTACAGACTGAGGGAGGCTATGACAAGGGGACTCATTTACCTTTCTCCGATTGAAAATTGCTGCAAAACATTTACCACTATTTCCTATTCTTTTTTAAAAAGTAATTGCAAAAGTATGTTTGTTATAAAAAGAAAATTGTACTCCATCCTACAATTTACCAGTGAAATTTTATAGCTCCACATGGAAGCAACCCAATATAAGGAGATTATTTGTTATATACCTAACAAAAGATCAAAATCATGTCCAACCCTACCATTACCAATTTTATTCCAAAAATTCACACAGTACCTGTCCTTCCACTGACTTCCTCTCTCTTAGTTGCAGTAAAAAAGATAAGGATCATTTCATAATCAGATAGAAGGCCTAGAAGATATTCATTTTATTTGGGGCCTACATTGAAACTTTTAGTTAAACAAGGTACATCAAGCATTCTTAGATTTGGTATGAAGGAAACCAGTCCTAATATCTGGGACCTCAAACTATATCCCTTGTACTAGGAGTTATAATTATAAACATTTCACATTATTGCAATAATGCCAAAACAAGGCATGGCTGATGGAATTTGAAGAAATATACGGTTCAAGCACTTAGCAGGTAAAACCTGTGCATTCCAAAATATCAAGTATAATATAATTTAAAAATATCATTAAAAAAAACAGTATGATTTCACATAGTACTTGGATAACAAACAAAAAATTATCCTAAGAAGCGTTAGAAACTAAAAATTCTATCACAGTGCAACTGATAGTTGCGTGCAAAAGTAACAGCAACTGTAATATTCTTTTATAAAAGCAAACAATTTAAGAATACTTGCATATTTTTAGTTCCACAAGCTTCCCATTAAATCCCAAAAACGAAATAAAAACAGAAACACTCTCTCAATATGAAACAAAAAACAACAATCAAAAGAAATAGAAGTAGTACCTCTAGTTCCTTCTCTGAAGGCCTTAGCAACGCGATGAGGTGTTCGTTTCAACCCTTCCCTCTCACAATCCTCTCCGATTCCCTCGAGTAAAACCCGCACCGCCTCCTTCACCTCCTTATCGGACTCGAGTTCGGGTTCGGGTTCCGAGTCGGAATCGAGCTCGACGTCATTCTCCTCCAGTTCGTCCATGTAGTGTCCCTGCTCAAGTGCCCCCATAGTTAGAGAGAGAAATGGAGGTGGAACGAGAGAGAGAGAGAGAGGGGGACCAAGAGAAATGGAGGGACACAGTTCAACCTTGGATTGTGTGGATCGGCGCCGCCTCTATCGACCCTATAAATTTAGAGATCGTAATTTTTTTTGGTCCTGTAGCGAACCCTGTTGCAGGTCGTTTCCGAGGGAACCACTATGGGTGCGATGTAGTAAAGGTTAACAGTGGTGCAGCTAACAGTGATGCGGGGGCGGCTGTTGGTGCAAAGAGCCCTTTACGTTAACGGGCACGGGTGCTGGATTTGGCGGTACAGTGAGAAGTTCTCATATTGGTATCTTGGTAATAAGCCACAGAAATTTGGAAATGCTTAAAGCTTCTTCACTCTTTCTAGAGGAAAATGATATGCGTACTTGATAAATTACCAGAGTTGGATACTAGATTTCATGTGTTGACGTGATATTTAATTTTTGTTAGATAAGATTTGTCAGTTATGATTTATGAACAATTTATAACAATATATTCATAACTCATAAGGGTAAATCATCTACAAATTTAATGATATAAAATTTATAAAATTTGAGGGGGTTATATCCAATTTTCCCTATATTATAATAACAAGAAAATTTTATATATAAAAAAATTTGATTTAGGTTGTTCATAAAGGTTTTATTGTGAAGTCTCCTACTAACTACATCTAAATGCGTAAACGGTGCAAAACTAAATATAAATTTAAATAATTTGATCAATATTTTGTTAAATTGAGTTACCGTTTATATATTTGGGGGGCGTTTGTTTGTGTAGTAAGGAGTTGCATAATTTAAGGATGCCTAAATGTTTATGTAGTGTTATGTAATAGATGTTTGATTGTGTAGTAAGAATGACTAACTTAATGCATGCATATATTCATGTCAAAAGACTAAAATGCCCTTAAATTTGAATTAGTATTATGTATTATATGTTGTGACCTAATTATTGTTAATTATTAATTATTATAAAAATTAATTATTAATGATGATAATAGACCATTTTTACTATTATGAAATATTTATAATTTACTTTTAATTAAATATTAGAAATATTATTATTTATTTTATAATAAAAATTATTATTGATTAATTATCTTCAATTAATTATTATTCTTAAATCATTATTATTAATAATTAATTTTACTTGTTAAATATTATTAAATATAATAATTAATCTTTGTTATTTATTATGATTTTTTAATAATTATTGTTACTTATTAAGTATTATTATTTCTTAATTAATATTAATTAATTTTTTATTATTATAAAAATTAATTATTAATGATAATAAGAATTATGAAATATTATTAATTATTTTTAATTAAATATTATAAATATTATTAATTATTTAATAATAAATCGATATTGTTTATTAATCATTATTGTTACTTGTTATATATTATTATTTATTAATTATAATAATTAATATTTATTACTAATTATGATTTTTAATAGTTATTGTTACTTATTAAATATTATTATTTATTAATTATTATAGATTATTAAATATTATTATTAATTATTTCTAAAGGGTATTGTTGGAAAAAAAAATTAAAGGGGACTGGTGCATAACCTATGCAACCTATTTAGGTTGCATAACTTATGTACCCTTAAGGCATCTTATGTAAGAGGTGTTTGGTGACTTAAGGATACATAACTTAAGTTATGCACCTTTTAAGTCACAAACAAACGCCCCCTTGGTATATAAACCTTCAATCTATCTCTAGTTTTAATCAAAATCATAACATTAATTAAAAACATTTTAATTAGTAGTATCAATGAAGAATTTTCAAATCAAAATAACTTGTTCTGGTGATAGTTTTTTTTGTTCAAAACAATACGAGTAGGATAACATTGAAAACTTTCAATAGATCCGAAAGTATTCAAAGTATTTTTGTGATTTGTTATTCTTTTTATTGAAAGTAAAATATTAAAAGTGTGGCACACATCAAAGTTGAACCCAACACTAATTATTCAAGTTGTCTCTTCAATATTTTCTACTTGACAATCAATTTAAATTGTGATAGATTTAACGACTCAATTTAAAGTGTGGCACACATCAAAGTTGAACCCAACACTAATTATTCAAGTTGCCTCTTCAATATTTTCTACTTGACAATCAATTTAAATTGTGATAGATTTACCGATTCAAATTGCTAGAATATCTACAATAACTCATATCTCAAAAGCATACTCAAATCATTTAAATATAATTGCCAAACATTTGAAAGAAATGAGGCATATTTCTAATACATTCAAAAGTTTTAGTTTACCACTTTACCTAAATTACATTTATAAAAGTGCTGAATGTTTTTTTTCTTGTCAAAATGATGTTAGTTGAAATAAAATGTAATTTGATGTGTATTCTAGAATCATTTATTTTAAGTAAATTATATGAAGCAAAGTACACTACATATGTTAATTAAATTATAAATAGTATACAAATATAAGTACTAA
The DNA here is from genome assembly GCA_028095005.1 of Rhynchospora pubera. NCBI lineage: Eukaryota > Viridiplantae > Streptophyta > Magnoliopsida > Poales > Cyperaceae > Rhynchospora > Rhynchospora pubera. The sequence goes on from CM051461.1 coordinate 183,472,946, forward strand.
AATTTAAAAAAAAAAGTAACAATGATTGAGGATTGTTTGGCGTCTAAATTTGCAAACATGTAGTAATGGACTATCCAACTTTGTACTTAGCAAACGAGTATGAAAAATATTAAACTCTCCTTTTCGTTTCAAAAAAAAAAAAGTTAAATCAGTGAACAAGTAAGATTCAAGTAGAGGTGCTGAATCTGAGAATTCAGAAGGACCGATTGCTTCTGGGTACAATTCCTGCGTACAAATAGCATAAGCCGAATCCGTGCCAAGTTGGGTCCGTATTTCAAAAAGTTTTTTTTGTATCTATCTGGAAACTGGATTTCTTTCACCCGCGTTCCCTTTTTTTCCCCTAAAAAAGTCATTGGCCCACTCGAATAAAGAACCAGCCGTATTCGTTTCTTGTTATAAGCAAATGAATAAACAAAACCAGCATTTTCATAACATTTCTGACTTGGGAAAATGAAGCATGGGAGACTAATTAATCACTGAAAGCAAAAATCACAGAAAATTAAATCTAGTGAGAGAAAAGTCCGGCTAAATAATGATGCCAAGAATATATGATTTTGTAACATGGAAAAGTTCTGTGATACAATTTAATTAATATATGTAGTGTACTTGGTTTCAAATATTCTGTTAATTTGACTTCCTGCTTCAAATGTTCTGTTTCACAGAATATTTCGAATACAATTTAATTAAACATGTACCTAGTTTCACAGAACTTCTCAAATATATATGAATAATTATTTCAAGTTTCAAATAGGGATTTCAAATTCGTACTTAAAAATCTTTTAATTCGAATTCAACAATATCTCTAACCTCAAATTAGTTCTCAAATGTCCTCATTAATTATGCATTGCCATGTCATGTCAGTAACCTAAAAGTGTTCTCAAATCTCAAATGCTCTGTTAATTTGCATTCAGGGCATGAATTACCAGCCAAAATAATAAAGAACAACAGAAGCAAATTGCCATCAATTGCCATCAATTTACACACGAGGCTAAAATATATTCCAAGCATAATTGCTACTTTCTTCCCCTCCAAAAAAAAAAAAAAATTTTTTTTGAGGAGAAATGAGGGTCAAGAACTCACCTTTTGCATTAAAATAATAAATAGTACAAATGATTACAGAGATTTAGCCAGAAGCTAAATGAAAGAAAAGAAAAAAGAGATTAAAAAAATTAAAAGAACCATCTTCTATCAGAAACCTGACAGAAGCGAAGAAAAGAAAACGAATGGAAGGAAAATGTGGAACTAAGGCTTCCCGAGTACCCTCCATTCCAACAAGATTATTTGAGGAAGAAGCTAATATGCTTCCCCTCCAAATTTACAATTACAGGTGCATTGTTTAACTACTGAGGATTTGGAGGACGACTATTTGCAGACGCAACCCTAGAGCCCTACTCGAGCAACTCTTTGCTAGTGTCAGCTTTGTGCAAAATCACCTCAACAAAGCACAGACTATCCTTTTCATCTCCATTTATAGTTTCTATGGCCTCTAGCAATTCTTCCTCTGTGCGTACCTGTTTAAAAATTGTTGTGCCAGATAAGACAAACGTATGAATTTAGCTTCTTTATGAGACCATAGATAAGTATGTTGATATCAAATTATGAAAATAGTGCACACAGCATTAAGAAATTCTTGAAATCCAATATTAAGAAATAGAAACTAAAGTGATTAAAATATTAAAATAATAAGACAGTGGATCATGTGTCAACAAAACGAAACAATTAAAAAAATGTTAACCTTCAATTAACCATTTTTCCAAGTCGTAAAGCATGTCAATGCTTAAGTAACCAAAGAAAAAATGTGTCAGGCCACAAGCATGTCAACGTTCAGAAAATATACCAAGGATTAATTAGCAAAGTGCCTAAATATGAAATGGAATTGCAGAATTACCTTGCATGTCCAACATTTGCCTTCTCCATTTTTCATGGCTTCTACAAAAGCAGTATAATTCCAATTCTTTATCACATTGTACGGGCCATCATGGATCTCTACTTTAATTGTATAACCACTGTTATTTAGGAGAAATATGATACTCTTTTGGCCGTTCCTTATCATAGTAGAAACATCTTGTGCTGTCACCTATGTAGATTAAGAAAGCTCTTTTTTATGTATATTCCTCCTAAATTTAGAATTTACATAGAGTGAGTACGTTCACAAGTGTTATTACCTGAAAGCTTCCATCCCCGATGCAAGCTATGACACGTTTATCTTGAGCAGCTTGAGCATAGCCAAGAGTCGCACTGACAGACCACCCAATTGAGCCATATTGCATCTGGAACTCGTATCTTATTCCAAATATTACCAAATTAAATAGGAAATTGATTAGTGCGATCGCACTCCGTGCCATCCGAGCCATCGCGCTGCACAACGCCTCAACTAGCGCTCTGACCCCTCTACTCATCCAGCGCGTATTTTTTGTTCAGTTAGTTATTATAAGTGCTCACTTTAATATGTACAAATGTTCACTTTGTAGTAGAATTGTTCATTATTTTATAAGTGTTCGCTAGACCAAATATGTTCATTTTGATTTTTTTTTTTTTGCCAAAAGTTCAGTTTGGTTAATACAAATGTTCAGTTAATTGAGTAGAACTGTTCAGTTAGTTGCAACAGAAAATATAAATATTATGAGCAAACATGTTTATTTTATTAAGTATAAATTTTTAGTTTAGTAAGTACGAATGTTCAGTTTAATAAGTACAAATGTTCAGTTTAATAAGTATGAATGTTCAGTTAGTTGCAACAGAAATACAACTATTATAAGAAAAAAAAACCAAGCGAAGAGGTCACGAACTGGACAAAAAATACATGTAAAAGTTAGAATTGGAAATGAACCGATCCGGTTCAAATTAAATTTTTTTCGATTCTACCCCTGCCTCCTAGCGCACCTCTTGACCACGCGCGACTCTAACTCTAGCGCGATTCTGACGCATTAAACTGAACACTTCTTATTATTAAACTGAACATTTGTAACACATAACAGCGATGGCTGGGATGGTATATTTGCCGATGGCACTTATAATTCCTGAATTAAATAAACTTACAGGAAAGTATCCGTTTACTATCGTAAAAAAATATGGATAAAAATTGGGCCGGGGAACAACCAAATTATTGAGTTGGACTTGCATCTGAAATTTTCTGAAAGATCCCATTAGAATCAACTTCCAAATTATAATGGAAATTCAAATTTTGACAAAACGCCACTGGTCTTGATTTAGCATCTTGTGTAAACAACTTCTTTGTATGTGTTATTCCTAAAAAATTATTTAATCTTTTAACCACAGAATTTGATGTTCTCTCCAATCATCACTTAATAAATAAAGCCAATGCTGGCATTTGATCCGGAACGAATAGGATTCTTGCGGGGAAGTAAGGGCTTGGCTTAAACGATACAGTTATCAATTTCCGTTCTCAAATGTCCTCACTAATTATGCATTGCCTTATCACAAATCTAAGAGAGTTTCCGAATGCTCTGTTAATTTGCATTCAGGGCATGAATTACCAACCAAAATAGTACAGAACAAGAGAAGCAAATTGCCATCAATTGCTTGACTACTTAAGTCTCTTATTATACGCATTTACACACAAGGCTAAAATTTATTCCAAGCATAATTGCTAAGTTTGTTCCCCTTCAAATTTACAATTTCAAGTGCATTGTTTAACTACTGAGGATTTGGGGGACGACTATTTGCAGACGCAACCCTAGAGCCCCACTCGAGCAACTCTTTGCTAGTGTCATCTTTGTGCAAAATCACCTCAACAAAGCACAGACTATCCTTTTCATCTCCATTTATAGTTTCTATGGCCTCTAGCAATTCTTCCTCTGTGCGTACCTGTTTAAAAATTGTTGTGCCAGATAAGACAAACGTATGAATTTAGCTTCTTTATGAGACCATAGATAAGTATGTTGATATCAAATTATGAAAATAGTGCACACAGCATTAAGAAATTCTTGAAATCCAATATTAAGAAATAGAAACTAAAGTGATTAAAATATTAAAATAATAAGACAGTAGATCATGTGTCAACAAAACGAAACAATTAAAAAAATGTTAACCTTCAATTAACCATTTTTCCAAATCGTAAAGCATGTCAATGCTCAAGTAACCAAAGAAAAAATGTGTCAGGCCACAAGCATGTCAACGTTCAGAAAATATACCAAGGATTAATTAGCAAAGTGTCTAAATATGAAATGGAATTGCAGAATTACCTTGCAGGTCCAACATTTGCCTTCTCCATTTTTCATGGCTTCTACAAGAGCAGTGTAATTCCAATTCTTTATCACATTGTACGGGCCATCATGGATCTCTACTTCAATTGTATAACCACCGTTATTTAGGAGAAATATGATACTCTTTTGGCCGTTCCTTATCATGGTAGAAACATCTTGTGCTGTCACCTGTGTTGATTAAGAAAGCTCTTTTTTTATGTATATTCCTTGTAAATTTGGAATTTTCATAGAATATGTACGTTCACAAGTGTTATTACCTGAAAGCTTCCATCCCCAATGCAAGCTATGACACGTTTATCTTGAGCAGCTTGAGCATAGCCAAGAGTTGCACCAACAGACCACCCAATTGAGCCATATTGCATCTGGAACTCGTATCTATCCCAAATATTACCAAATTAAAACTTACAGAAAAGTATATGTTTACTGTCGTAAAAAACAATGGATAAAAATTGGGCCGGGGAACAACCGAATTATTGAGTTGGACTTGGATCTGAAATTTTCTGCAAGATCCCATTAGAATCAACTTCCAAATTATAATGGAAATTTAATTTTTGACAAAATGCCACTGGTTTTGATTTAGCTTCTTGTGTAAACACCTTTTTTGTATGTGCTACTGTTAAAAAATTATTTAACCTTTTAACCACAGAATTTGGTGTTCTCTCTTCAATCATCACTTAGTAAATAAAGCCAATGCTGGCATTTGGTTACTATTGGGTTACTCGCCGACCTTATGTGATTATTTGACAATACAAATTACAATTAAGAAATTGTAGCAGGGCACCTTTGGTTAAGAAGCACTTCTCTCATAAATGATTGAACATTGCAACATTTTTTTTGAGGGTCGGGTGGCAAAGTACCACACCGACAAATTTTATTAGAAAAAAAATATTTACAAAAAACATTGCAACATTATGTTACTTTAATATTCAAAAGAATTTACTCCTCAACTCCAGTTCATTCTTTTTTCTTTCCTTAAACTTACCCGCAATTCTCAGGCAAGTGAAGCTTCTGACAGTTGAACCACGAGTCTCCAGTTTCAGCAATAACCGCTTTTTCTCCATTTAGCATATTCTACTCCATTCACAAGAGAAACAAATAATAACAAAAAAATAAGAAGAATAAGACAACCAGATAAAGAATTTCAGTGGTTATGGCATAAAATTTGTACTAGAATTGACTGATATAATATGGAAATAAATCAGCAAAATTTCACAATATTTGGTACATTTCAGTTACCTAACCTGACAAGCAAGTCTACAATTCTGATATGAAAGGTGATAAAGTATGAGCGGACAAACCATTAACCAGAACACAAAAAGTAAAACAAGTGCCAGAACCAATAGAGAAAATTGACCTGGATGTGCTTAAAGAGGATATTGACCCGAATAGGCTCATGGTCTTCATTTCTGACAGGCATAGCTGGTGGTACATATATTCGGTTATAGTTCTCAAGTGCCGTAGTGTTCTTCTTGATTTTTGCAGCAAGAGCGGTGAAGAAGTCAGCCATGAACACCCAGCCAAATGATGGCCCATTACCTACATTTGTTTGCCTTTTATCTGTCAGATTTAATATATATAGATTGACATTCATCGCATATATTAGGGCTCACAGATTAGCAGTGCCAGTGGAGCACTTGACTTCATGCACCAAACCATTAAACCACATACCTGAAACAGTATGGATTATGGAATACATTTTACTTTACCAGTCAAGTCTGAAAAAATAAAGCTCTTCTTATGTAAACTGAACTATGGACCTACAGTAACTGTTGTGTGTGTCAAGATATTTACTGGGCACTGGTCCCAGACGTGTGTACCTGATTATTGGGTGACCTTTGATCATACCTATGGTAACCCTATTAGGCTGAACAACGATTGCCTTCTCCTTCTTAATCAATAATGAGTACCCAACGGTGCTATAATCATTAAAGATGGGCCCCGCAAAAAGATATGCATCCGCGGACTCAACAATCTCCCCACAGAAGTTCGTGCTGATGGCACCCCAGTAAGTGCCGATAAACTGTGGGTGGTGTTCTGGTACCATCCCCTTCCCAGATGGCATCACTGCTACCTATTTACAATTAAAAGGGAAAACCAATAGAAAGTTAAATCAATATATCTTGAGATAAGATTACAGTTATTTTTCATGCCCCTTCTATATCCACAACACGAATAGCAAAATAGAATTAAAAATTAAGTAATTTTTCATGCCCCTTCTATATCCATAGATGGCAATGCCATAGATGTCTTTTTTGAGTAATTTTTTTAAGATCTGAAATTCAATCAGTCAATCCAAACCGTTCAAATTGATCACCATATTGAAATACCATTGGAGACAAAATTTTACGTTTTTTAAATTTTTTTGCTATTTATTTTGATATGTTGAAATTGGAGGGTCTGAAATACTCCAATTATAACTTTTTTAAAAATATCATAATAAATAGCAAAAAAATTCGAAAAAATGTAAAATTTGGTCTCCAAGGATATTTTAATATGATGAATAATTTTGAACGGTTTGGATTGAGTATTTGAATTTTGAATCTCGAAAAACGACTCTATGGCACGGGACCCTCTGAGCCATCTATGGCACGTTAGCCATCCTCCCTATATTAATTGCTGTCTTGTAATTTTTAAGGCATAAAGAGCAAAGTTGTCAAATTTAACAGCAAAAACATATTAGAGCCCTTATCCTAGGGACATACAATTTGATTAAACAAACCATTTTGGGTACCGGCAGCACATTTAGAAATACAGTGTCTGATTTGCAAATGTAGGATAAATTTCAGACGAATTTGCAGGAAACCAGTCAATTTCCAACCACATGCTGAGCCAATTAAATAGGCCAGAAAGATAGTGCATGGTTGGTAAATATAGAATTAAATTAATTTCCAACCACATGCTGAAACAATTCTGAATCTGCCAAACCCTCAATGAAAACTACTACAGTTCGAAAAAGAAAAATTGCGCCCCTTCACTCTTTAAGATTTAAAGAAATTAGCTGGAAAACATTACCGGATAACCGCATGCATCTGCGAGTTGTACAAAGGCTTTCTGGGCCTTGGCAACACGAAGCTTGGGCCCACCCACCAAAACAGGCTTCACAGCTTTACCCAGAAATGTGGCGGTTGCCTCGACTGCTGCCTCCAATGCAAGCTGGTTGCTCACCCTGTATTATTAATAGTGATAAAATATACTTGGTCAGATTTCTATGGACATTGTAAATTAATTGAAATTTACTTTAATAAAACTTGTTTTCCGTAATTAGTTACCGTTTTTGTGGTAAAAACATATTAGTGCACTACGAGCACTATAACTTTTTTTGGCTGCACAGAAGAGAATTGAAGAGAAATGAAACAAAAAGAGAAAGTTACTTTGGTGAGAGAAAGTAGGGAACAGGCTCAATGCTGAAAGTAGGATGTGGGATAGCAGAGAGATTACAGCTGATGCTGATATATACTGGTTTGCTCTCTTTCAATGCAGTTGATATAGCAGTGTCTATTTGCTCATGCGCATCCTCCAAGTTGTTCACTACAGCCTTGAAAAAGGTAAAAGAAACACATGTATAATTAAAACCTGAACCCTTAAAACATAGTAGAAGTTAAATTAACCACCAGACCAACCAAAAAGAAACAAAAAAAGGTACCCTAAGAAAGGGAGGGGCCTAAAAGAGATATCTAATTGTCATGAGCAGGACTGAAGAAACAAAGGGTACCCATTTATACATACAATACTAAAATTCAGATAGGCCCTTGGTTTGAAATACGAAGAGATCTTTTACAAAACTAAATCATTATTGTCCATGATAGTAAAGTAGTTCAATTTCAAAGTTGTACCCTAAATTACAGTACTAAACAACTTGATGGCAAAAAAAACTAGATAGCATAATGGAGGATAGCAAAAAATTCGAATTCTCTTAGGCACAGAACCAGATAGCCCACAAGATAGAAACGAGAAATCTCAACTCTATAAGGGGCAGTAAGTACCTGATAGCATGTGACAGTCTGGAAGCACTGCATCTCCTGGGAGAAATCTGGCAACCCAATTGTATGATGCAAAATTCGATTCGTGCCATAATCGTTCGAATTGGGCCCACCAACAATACAAATCACTGGCAAATTCTCACTATACGCCCCGGCAATTGCATTTATCACACTCAAACCACCGACGGTGAATGTGACCACACATGCACCAACACCACAAGCCCGAGCATACCCATCAGCCGCATACCTATCAAAACTCAAAACAAAATCTTAAAGAGGAAGTGATACATGTCCCCAAAAAGAGTATACTTTTTTATACTATTTGTGATAGCAACATACAATTGACTAAGATATCACAATTAGTCAAAATAACAAGATCATCTATTCATCTCCTCATTAAGCTCAAAGAATTGACACACATCTGATCAAGTCACATAAATGGTGTCAGAAGAAGGTATTAATTTAAACCCAGAAACCACAACCAAGTACTAGAATTATCAACTTAAACCATAAATTTGTACCAAAAAAAAAAAGGGTGGTGAAGTGTACCCAGCGTTGAGTTCGTTGCAACAGCCGATGAAGTTGAGGCCAGGCTCGGCGATGAGGTGGTCAAGGAGAGTGAGGTTGAAGTCGCCTGGTACACCGAAGATGTCACGCACGCCGATTTGCACAAGACGGCGTGCCACGTGGCGACCCAGCGTGCTTGGCACGTGGCGCGTTAAGCGACTTTGCTTGTTATCTTCCATACTTCCTCTCTTTTTTTCTCTCTTTTTTTTTGGTTCTTTTTTCTTTGGTGAGTGGGAATTTATTCAGTGCAGCAGCCGAGAGGAGAAAGGACTTGAAAGACTAGAGACTAGAGCTTTATTAGGAGTGATTAGTGATTAGTGAGAAGAGATTGCATAATTAATATATAAGATTGGGTGGGAGGGGTTATTTATTATTTGATCGTCTCCATTGCTCTACATCTGGATATACTTTTTTATAAAATATGTTTTCCGACATATACATCTTATTATTTTATATATGCTAACGAAATTAAATATGTTTCTTGTCAGTTTTAAACTTTTAATTTGACAAAATTGTTTTGTCGTGAAAAAGTCCATTAAGAACTCCGTATGATATGCAATGTATTGATTGTGTTCTTTCCAACATAGAAAATTTAGCAAATACAAATACAATTCCTTTTTGTGTTTATTATTATATAGTCTATAGACATGTTATCAAGTAGAATATGCAAAATATTGAATTAGTCTTATTCAAATTAATAAATTAAAATACAATTTGACTAAATCTGTCTTCATAGTACAGTTCATGCGGGCATTACTATTATTCATATAGAAATTATAATTATATGATCCTTTATAAAATTTGGTTACGTTATTTCATTATTGTACATAATTTTATCAACCAATAGTAATTTAATAGTTGTGAACCTTTATCAAAGAATAATTTTCTGTTCACTCGGCTAATATTTTTAGCGTCGCATAATTATCAAGCCTACTGGATAATATTTTATTTTTCAAACTTCAAAGCGGCTTTACTTGGACCGGTGTGCGGAAATGGACACGGACGGACGAATCCAAGACAACATTCTACGAGGAAACAGCGGTGCCAACATTCTACCGACGAAAAAACCAGCTTTGCCATGATCTCTGTTATTTTCAATACAATTTTTCTTCAAAATATTCATATTATTAACTCACAGTATTACTTATTTTATTAAGAAAAAAAAGTCTGGAATAGATTTAGCACATAATAAGTTGAACCTTATTTAAGGTCCCCGGAGTGTAATTATTGGAAATATTATTAACAAATTACATCATTTAAGTGGGTTTAGAAAGAAAAAATTAAAATAACATTTATTTTCATGAGTTTCAAACAATATGACGGTGAATGTATGTGCTCATGATTCAATCTGAATTTTTATGTTCCATCATTTTAGTCATGAAATTTTTTATTTCTTTCAATGTTCTTCCGATGTCTAAGTAATTAAAATCAGAAAATAATAAAAATTTTATCAAAAAACTAAAAGGTAAATAAAATATTTTTTTGAAAATGAGATAAGAGTCAAGTCTTTCAACTTATTTCGACATTAAATGTCACAAAAGAATCTCTAGTCGAGTTTCAAACCCACTAGATGAAGAGTTGATTTTCAAAGCCAAAAAATTATTGTAAAATTTTAAAATTATAAATAAACAAAAAAAATATCTAAACACAGAGATATCTGACACGGTTATTTTTTTTCGGCTTTTTAAATAAAATGTGAGATTATATGATGCTCTACAATTTAAAAAATAACAGCGGATGGGATGATAGGGATGTCTTAAACCCAGCGACGATAATTTACCCGTGGGCTTACGTTGTCCATACAGAGCTTTAACGAGACGCAGCAGTGGCCCGTGGGACCTTTCGCAGAAATCTTAGCATGTGATGAGCACGAATCTCAAGACCGTAGTGACCCAGAGCTGCTAAATCCTGTCCGCGAATATCTTTGGTCTGGACGTTCTTCTTGATTTGTGAACTGTTCTCTGCAATTCGGGCATCTGATTTTGAAAAATCGTGCCGTCTTTGGGTCGGCGATTGGATGGATCTTCTGCGTGTAACTTTGGTGAAGTTTTCTGTACAATTTAAAGTTTAAACTTCCTTGTCATGGCCCCTTAATACGTAAGTTGAATGTGTTATTAATTTATTATTATGTTATTTGTAGATAATTAAAAATGCATGATCAGTTCCGCACTTCCTCTACAAATGTTACATGCGACCTTCAATATGTATGCGGATTATTGGCGCATCATATGTGTATTAACTCATATGACGCGACTATTTTCGATAAAAACTTTGCACGAAACATCATAAAACTGACTTAACATATCACGATATAACACGTCATAAGTATATTATAGTGATATATTTAATTGAATATTCATGTATATTTCTGACATAACATATTTACTTGTTGTCACCTATGATCAGGGGCGGATCTACCACCAGGGCGGATGGGGCTAGAGCCCCACCTACCGTCGTCGAGCCCTGGAGCCTCTCCTTAGCCCCAGCTAATTTTTTCTGCCATTAAAACACTCAAAGGTGAGGCTGAAGAAGAAGAACAGAAGATATTCGCATTTAAGAACAGAAGATATTCGCACTCAAAGCTTATCCATTTAACTCTATGGGCTTTTTGTTCTAGACCTGCAGTAAGATTAAATAGCTTATTTCAGCTTTTTAAACTCAATTTAACATTAAATTTTTTTCTGATATTAAATAGCCCATAAGGCCATAATTAAGGTCATAATGCGAATAACTCCTCTGACCTCTCTGTTGCTTTGTGAGTCCGTCTGTCCATGTCCCGTGTCCGTCCTCTCCCGTGCAGGCGAGGCGTCAAGAGTGCGGCGATTCAGCTTCAGCGACAGCGAACAAGTCCCTCCCGGCGACTCGGCCTCTCGTGCACACGCCACTCGTGACCCGCCAGGCTGCCACAGTAGGCAGTAGCGACACGTCTGACGCACCCTACTCGGGTACTCCCCTCTCCAGCTCTCCGCCTCTCGTGCACTGACGGAAAGGGAGAGAGACAATCTGCCGGAGTGTCGGTTAATCTGCCGGTTGATCTTTGTAAGTATTCGCCTTTTTTTGTGTAAAAAATTATTAATCCTGTAATATAAATAAACATGCAACAACAAACCGTAGTGATTGACTGATTGTTAACCATTGTTATGGAATTCAGAAGTTTGCACAAAAGCATCAGAATATCAGATTATAGACTTATAGTTTATTTGTATATATCTTTGCCTAAATTGATTTTAGATTCTGAAACATATATATGCTCTGTTATGGTCAAGGTTGGAATGGATAGATCTTATCTATTGGTTTATCGACTTAATGAGATGACATTGATACTTCCAGTGGCAACAGCTTCAGTTGAGAGGGTCTTTTCAGCTATGTCTATTATAAAGGCTGATTTGCGTAACAAAATGGGTGATGAATGGTTAAATGACTTGATGATTTGTTATGTCGAGAAAGAGATATTTAGGAGCATTAGTAATGAGAAAATCATAAAACGGTTTGAAGAGATGGCAAAACGTCGTATGTTAGTGCCTAAAAAGAATATAGTGGTAAGCTTCACTCTCTTCTACTTTAAGTTTTTTATTAAGTTAATATTTGCTTTGACAACTAATTTATTGTGGCAGATTTCTCCTAATGAAGGGTAAATTGTATGGCATATACTCATAAGAGGGCAACATGTCATTGTCATCTACTTTATTTGGTATGAACAAATTCAAATTGCAATTTTCTTTTGATGTATTTTGAACGGTTTATCTATTTTTGAGTGTTTCTTTTAATGTATTTTGAGTGGTTCAATGTTCTTATAAATTCAGCCCCACCTAAATATTATTTCTAGATCCGTCACTGTCTATGATCATAACAAAGCTCTATTTTTCTTTTTTTGGTAGTTTTTAATTGTTTTATTAATTATATTCGATCATCACTTTCAACAATAAAAAAAAACTTATATACTTTTTGACGACAAATATGAACATATTTCAATTTTATTTTTGCTTTTCGATTATTAACAAAACGTTAAACAATTTTTATGTTTAATAATTATTTTTGTAATCATCAGTAAAAAATCTAGAAGGAAAGAAAAAATACTTGAAAAGTAACTGCTAGTATCATGTAACATGTTGTGACGTGTCTATCATACTGTATAAGTGAAAAGCGTAACTATACGTTATGTATTTGTGGCCTGTGGCAACCATACCTTTCCTTGGAAGATTAGACATGTTGAATTGCATGATTGCCATGTCATTCTTGTTTTCAAATTTCTATTTTCTACGTGGACTTTTACAGTTTTTCTTTTCTTTTTTTTTATCTTTGTGTATTCAAACATTACCCAATTACTAAGTACAGAATTTACATACTTATTATGAGCAATTTTGTGAAAACACAATTATAGCCTATAGAGCTATTTATCACTATTCCAACAATGTATTGTTTACCTGTTTTAATTCTTTTTTTTTTTTACAAAAGATCAAACTTTAATACCAGAGTTATGTTATATTTGCATCTCTATTTTTTCTTAATACGCTTTTTGTAAATATTATACCTATGTTTGTTTCTAGAGACGTGAGATCCATCGCTGTGACCCTACAAAAGATACTACAAGTCATGACCCTACAAAGAAAAACTACCTAACCATTGCTCCGTTTTGATAGGTGTGGGAAGAAGGGAAGAAGTAAAGAAGTATTGGGAAGTGTGTAATTTTGTAAAGAGTTTGGATTGTTATACTTACTTCGGTTGTTTGGATTGCAAAAGAATAGAAAGAATAGATTTTTCTTAGAAATATTTTCTTCCGAGACATCCAAACAAGTTAGGAATAATCTTCGTTTGGATGCGTTGAGAAGAAGTAGGAAGAAGGAAGAAGGGAAGAAAAAAATATATAAACAATCAAACTCTTCACAAAGTTACACACTTCCCAATACTTCTTTCCTTCTTCTCTTCTTCCCGCACCTATCCAAACGAGTTATCACATTTTTCTAGCATGCAATCAGCATATTGAACTAAAGTAATTTTTATATAATGCTTAAGACGACAAAAAGGAAATAATGATCGTGTGGCATACACATGTTAAGAAAAAAACAAATTATAGTGATAAAACAATTCTTAAAATGTCACAGGAAAGGGAACAAAATGGAGGAAAAGCAAAAGAAAGACAAAGAATGAAAAACATTAAACTAAAAAGTCAATTTCTTCATATACCCCAATGAAATTATAAAATAATTTTAATAGATGAATAGTTGAAAACTTGTAACGTTCTGTTTTAGTTTTATAGTTTAAGTTTATAATTTTCCATCTGCTTATGTCTAATAATAATTAAAGTAATGCTGAGAACACAAAAAATTAAAAATGATATTATATTTCAACATATTAAAAATTATTATTCGCATAAGTTATTATTGAATAAAAACAGTTTCCATCTTAAGCAAAATCTGAACTTAATTACATAATCTCATTAAAACAAAATTTCAAAGAAATTTTAACATGGATACAGAATTCTAAATCAGATTTTAATCACAACCGTTCATAATTTATAATGAATTAAAGTTTCTTAGAACTAAATGAGTATGATTAAAATCCGGTTCCGAATTTGTAACTGTCGAAGAATTTTTCTAATTAAAATATTGATCGAGGCATAAACTTAGATCAAACAAATAACTCTTGTACTCGATTAGACGTTCATAGTAAAGCAAAGGTATCGATCCCACAGAGATGGTGATGAATATTAATCCTATTTGTTCGCTAAAGCTAGACAATAAAAGTTTAGAAAAGAATTGGTGCTACAAACTAAATAATTAAGTAGAAATGAGAAATGCAATTGGATATATGAATAAAATGCAAAACAATTGAAATAAATATTTTGGGGGTTTTAAAGGGTTTTAAATATGAAGAGAAATGTGCCTTAGGATTTGATTTCACCTAAATTTAGTCACATGGTTGCAAGACCTAGCACTGTCGTGTTCAGCCTTGCTAATTCAGTCCGAATTTCGGACCGAATTCCACTGTGTAAATGTTGTAGTTTACTCGTTTGTTGATTTGTTTAAGCCAAAGGTCCATCTAGCCATACCTAACTCCCGAACCCTCCGCTTTCGTCTATTGAGTACGGTATTTGGAATGGGATCTAGTGTCAAATAACCTTCATCGAGTACATTGCACCCCAACTTTCGTTGTCGGTAGACTTACTCGAGTTTACAATTGGGTTTCTGCGAGATATCTAACTTAGACTTCGTCTAACTAGAAGTGTTTACTTTTGGTTACTAACTGGTCGACTTTTGCCCTTGACCTACCTCGAAATACTTGTGAAAGGTTCGGTTATAATGGGTTGAAGTTCCCAATAAATGCGGCCGTACAAATGCCCGAGCAACACAAGTAATAAAAGACTCAAACACAAACAATTCAATAAAAATCCCAAGAGTAATTAACTTCGTCCATCAACAAAACAAGCAAACCAAGCAAACCAAATACTAGGCTACATTTACCCCTAAACCAACAAAGATCTAACATAACATGCTAATAAAGGCTCTGTTTGGATTACTTAGAAATAAGAGGAATAGTCTATTCTTAGGCGGAAAGTATTGGAAAGTGTGTAATTTTGTGAAGAGTTTGAATTGTTTATAACAAATTTACGTCTATGAAGAAGCTATTCCTCTTATTCCCATACGATCCAAACGAGGCCAAAACAAGATACAAACTCCATGACAAGAATAAATAAGAGAAAATGAAGAGATACAACAATATCCAGGTTTTTCCTATTTGAATCAAGTCCGAAGCCGTGGCTGGGTTGAATCTAATGTTGTCGCGCCTAGAACTGCTTTCAAATCGCTGCCATGGTTGAGTGTGTTGGAGTTATGTCCTAGAAGTCAATAATTTGATGACTTAAATATTAGTTTATGTTATGGATGATATTTTATCATATGTTCCTAGGTTTATTATTGACAGATTATTCAGGTTGAGGATCTGAATTGTAGATCTCTGTGGATCATTCTTTAGAATGACAATAATAAATCTAAACGGTCCATAATCTTGATAATTAACAAAGGAACATTAATGATCATATAAGATTAGTATGCAAGTTAAGTGATGATTAAGTTCTACTAATCATAGGTAAAGAGTTACCAACTTAATTGCATATGTGTATGTTATGCAACATAGTACAGGACTTGACCCAATGAAATAAATATATGGATTGTGTTATGTGTCATTATTTATTTCGTTATGATTTTGGTTCTAAGTTTGAGATGTTGATCTTCCACATGAGGATATGTTCAATAAATATTGTCTACCGCCGATTCCCGATAAGGGCTGCTATACGGACTTTATTTATGTTCTCTTGAATTGTGTGGGAAAAAGCTAATCATCAAGAAAACCGTATGTCCCTCATTAATTCACTTAGTGAGTGACGATATCTGTTTGGGTCCCTTGATGGAGTTGGATCGTATGCGCGCAACTAAGCGATCAACTCTAGATCAAGAAACGTATAATCTACAAGAATGACACATTCCTATCTTGGATTATACGATGATATCGTGTGACATAAGAATCAAAATAGAGAAATACTTTTATTCTCTCATGCAGGATTTAAATACTGTAGCAGTACATTATTTATGCGAATTGGGAATCATAACGTGTTGCTAGATACCGCTTATGATTATTGGAATTAAATAACGATTTAATTCCATGGCCAAATAGCATAAATCCTCAAAGGGTCACACATAATAAGGTGTTTAACCATACGTGCATTATTTATTTATTTGCAACAGTGAGTATTGCAAAATATGATAAGTTGATTAATTAATTAAATAACGTTATGGACCGTTATAATTAATTAAATCAAATGGATCATATAGAAATAAATTAATGCATTGTCTAATCTCTAAATAATTATTATTAAGTTAACAATTATTTATAAACAACACACTTAATTTAATTAAGTTAATTGGGCTTTAATTTATTGGTAAATTAAATGTCCAATTTAAGTAGCAATTGAATGGGTCTTTAATTAATTGAATTGAGGCACTAAAGAGAAGAGCTAGTGGCCCATCTAGGCCCACTATTAGGCCGGCCTCATTGAAGTGGTAGGTGGGGTGGCACACCATGTAATTTATTATAACTTTGTGCTAGAGTTTGGAGGCTATATAAAACCTATATGGAGCCTCCTTGTATGGCTCTCTCTCATCCTCTCCTAGCCGCCACCCTCTCTCCCTCCATGGCCATGCACCTCCCTTTCTCTCCCCCACACAATTGCTCATGTGTTGAGCTCTCCCTTCCACAAATTAATTGGTGAATTGTTTTAAGAAAAGGAAAGTTTTGGATTAGACTTGTTATTCCCATCGCTAGCACGATTCGAGAATAACTTGCTTAATAACTTAGTGGACTCGAGACGTTTCGAATTGGAGGAGTTTGGAGAGCACCCCATCGATTCCTATGCCGTGGTCGAGCCCCCGCGAATACGATTTTGCGGGATATACAATTCCTATACCTTTCTCTTGTGTCGAATTGAGTTTTTGCACTAGATCTACTTTGCTCTTTATTTAATGGGATTAATTAAGTGTAATTAGTCACAAAAATTAAAATTGAGCAATTTCCTAACAGAGTGATGGTGGAGAGGTGGTGGAAATCCCACGCCTTTCAGCGTGAGAATGGTGTTGGGAGGTGGAAGATTGGTGGTTGCTGATGAATAATGGTGGATTTCCTTTCCTCAAGCAAGAATAACCCTAACATAGCCTCCTCTCTGGCCCCTTGACAGGTTGGAAACGTTTTCCCCTCATTTAGGCCGAAATTTGGGCCTTTCCATAAGAGAAAACGCCTCAGGAATACAGCTGGAAACGTTCCCTGTATAGCAATTCGGACCGAATTCCAGACAATTCGGTTCGAATTGTCTTCTCTGTAATTTTCTGTGACACAATTCGGTCCAAATTGATGCTAATTCGGTCCGAATTCCTGTACACCCAGCATTGCGCACCAATAGAATTTTGAGCATAATTTCTTCATCCGGGCTCCGATTAAGGTGATCCAAAGATCGTTAGAAAGCTTACGATGAGCTCTATAATTCTATTGCTTCTATTAAGCCATTTGATTCTCTAAAATCGACCATTTTATGCAATGATTGTGCGTGATCCACCAAATTCCTACAAGACAAGTCAAATTACACGGCAGTATCCAATCTTGCCAAACAAACAGAAAAACAAGATAATATCACGGTTTCAGTCACAATTTCGATATAAAGTCCGGCCAAAATATCAGTATAAATATGAGATATCAAATATCACAAATTATATATGTGCATAATAACTAAGGGGTCGTTTGGATGCGTCCCAAATTCCGAGAATAAGCAATTCTGGGCATAAATTTTAATATAAACAATCCAAACTCTTCACAAAGTTACACACTTTCCAATAAATTTATGCCTAGGAATAGCAAATTTCACCAATTCTCTCAATTCCTAAGCGATCCAAACGCCCCCTAAAGTAGTTCATATCCATAATAATAAATTTGCAATTAGAAAAGAGATTTGGTTGGCTGTTTTTCAATTACTTTTAGAACACACAGTTTCGGACAAAGAAGAGCCAAGTTGCTATGAGCAATAAAGTCCAAAACATAGTGCCATTTTTCTTTCCTTGCTTGGAAAAGAAGAAATGGAGAAACCAGCCAATCTAATAAAATCTTTCTGGAAGAAGAAAAACATGTACATGTTTCCTGGGGCCGAAACTGGATTTGGGCTAGTTAGAATCTGCGGCTTTGGAGTTGTCAAATTGAATTCTCAAACGCGGCTGTTCGAGGGAACGAGCGGCTACAATTATTTCTACTTTTCTGTGCATTCAAAATGAAAAAAGATCATTACCAAAATATAAAGGAAAAATACAGAAGAATAATTGAACTTCTCAAACGATTATTATTAGAATATGATATGATATATCCACTATCCAGATGGCCATTGACGCCTTGTAAAATAAAAAAAAAGTTTTAAATGATATTTTTTTAGTATGAAAGGCCCTTAGGCCCAATGAGGTTTCAATGAGCAAATAGTTTTACGAATGAGAAAAGGAACACGAGGGACCCACAGTCAATGAAGATGTTTTTAAGCTAATATTAATGATGAATTAGATTTAAAATTTCCTCTTTATTTTTTTAAAATTTTTCTTCAAATTTTTGGCATTTTCTGTCCCGAATCATATTAAAGACATTAGAAAGCAAAACTTTATTAGATTTACAAAATCAGTGCAATAAAATATTACCCAAATCTCAAAAATACAACCAATTAATCTTTTGAAGTAACTCAATATTTGTAAAGTCCAAGAAATTAAAAAAAAATTGATTACTGCGATCTGCAGTTTTACTATTCTTGCCATCGCTAAATATAAAGTGAACATATACAGCAAACAAAGTGAACATATAGACGATCTAAGTGAACATATACAAACAAATAAGTTCAATGAAAATAAGTTGAATATGCATGTAAAATTCCGAACAAATGATAACAACACTTTTTTGTTTGTAAGTGTTCACTTAGATCGTTTATATGTTCACTTTATACTTAGCGATGTCAGGGATGACAAAATTGCAGAAAAAAAAAATAATCAATGAATTATATAAATGATTAAATTAATTCCTGAACACTGAAAGAAAGCCCATGGAAAGAGAGCCCATATTAAAAAAGAAAACAAAAAAAAAGAGAGAAACGAGCCAGAACCCAGAAGATGAGAAGAATGATCTATGAAACTCCAGGTTTGTTCCAAATCTCGTCCTAATGTGTACCCATGGTTAACCCAAATCAATGATATAAATCTCCTCTCATGGCCCATTAATTGTATAAACAGATTTTTTTTTTTTGAAAATTTAAACCCGTAGGTTTCAATTTCATTAAAAGTAACAATTACAGGAATATGCATCGTTTGATTCGTGCCACACGCCCCATACTAGACAACTATTTTACAAACCAGTCAAACTATGTAAAACAAAAACTAACCTAACAGCTAATAGATAACTACAGACATTTAAAATATCAATATATACTTAAAACCTTCATTAATATCACAAAACAAAATATAAGATAACCAAATTCCTACACCAGACTCCACCTAAAGCAACTAGGGCGCGATGGAAATCCTGACCAATACCATATTGATGATGTATTCCTTTTGCGTGCTTGATTTGCCAAAGTATGTGCAGCCAGCAGAGCTTCTCTTCGCATGTCGAAAAACAATCCTGGAATTTTGATTGAGCTGAGATATGCAATTTTGAAAAAGTTGCTCCGCCTTCCAAGGAATTCCCTGCATATCACAATTGCTAACAGAATCAACCAGCAACTATGAATCTGAGAAAATATGTAATGTGGAAATATGATAATTATGATATGTGGAAAAGACATCCAATAAAGAGGGAGCCATTTGCAACGCCAAAAGCAATGCATTTGCTTCTGCCAGAAAAACTTCCTCAACATGACCCCTGGCAGAATTAAAAGCATATAAAGAACCATTTGGATCATAAACAACCACCCCAGTCCTCATTCCTTTCTTCACATCCCAAGACCCATCAATCAGAATTAGAGCCACATTATTCTCCATCCAATATACGATATCTTCGTTCTTGGCTCCTCTTACTGCATATGTTGAGGCAATCTGTGAATAAACAGTACATTCAGTTTTTGACAGAATGACATTCACATCAAATTGTAACCCCCTGAAAAAGAAATCACATCTTCCCTTCCAAATTTGCCACATGACACTTAAGAAATAATTTGTGGCTTCCTCTTCCATGTGCAACAGAACAATATGCAATACATGTTGAAAATTTTGGGGCAAATTTTGTATCCTAACTGCAAGTTTGGAGGCAAACCACACTGCTCTATAAGAGGGACAAGTGAATAGCAAATGCTCTATGGTTTTTTTTTTTCCATTCCACACCTGATACAAACTGGGGGTATGTTAGGAAAAACCTTATTCAACCTGACAGAAGTTGGCAAAGCATTATTCAATACTCTCCAAAAAAAGGTTATAATTCTTAGGGGTATGTTCTTTTTTTTCCATAGTTTTTCCCACTGATTGAATTGAATATCCCCACTATAAATTTGATCACTTAAAGGCTGCATTAGCTTGTTATAAGAAACCTTTGTATTATATATACCAGTTTTATTCGGCAGCCATATGAGTGAATCAGGAATTTGTGGATGTATTGCAACATTTTGGATTATGGCAAGTGTATTTTGAGCCCCAAAAATGTCAATCAACTTATCTGTATCCCAAACTGGTTGGTCTGAGATTAATAACTGATTTACCTTATAATCCATTCTTACCCTAGTATTTAAAGTACATGTTGCCAACCAGGAAACCATGGGGTGTGAAAAATCGAAATATTTGTACCATCTCCTATTCTCCACATAACATCTTGCTTCAAATCATCCCTCACCCTCAGGATATGTTTTCAAAAAAGGCTCACACCATGAATATTGGAGGCTGTCCAAAATTCTACTCCTAGAAACATGGGCGAAGCTATGTTTAATTTGGTGGGTCCATGGACCCACCTCAAAAAAAAAGTTTACTTGATATATATATGTTTGTAATTAAAAATAAATCCGAAAGAAGTTTGGGATCCATCTCAAAAATTTAAAGGAGCCAGCTGGATATGTCGTGTTTGATTTGAATTGCATAACGACACCTAAAAAATCGAATAGGGACCCGGGTAGTATTTGTTCATAACTAATCATCTTCTTTCCTCCTATCCAGTTATTCTTATTAAAAAAAAATTAGAATAGAATGAAATATTTGGTTGAAAAATTCATAGAAAATTATTGGATTTTTTTGTTGTCTTGACTTTTGAATTAGGAAAATTTTTATCTTGTATATTAAATATATTATTCTAGATTTTTCTATTTTTATTATGATATATATTTGATTTCTCATGACTTTTTTTTATCCAACATTAATTTAGAGTTCTTTATTTAAAAATTATTATTATACTATATTTATATTAGACGTTACATCATACATATATTTTCAGCAAAAAAAAATAATTACGGACCCTGCTGACACAAAATCCTAGCTTAGCCACTGCCTAGAAAAATACTTTGCTTTTATGATTTTTATCCAAATTTTATCTTTGTTTGCAGCAATTTCCCATGCCATCTTCATAAACAAAGCTTTATTGAAAACCTTTATATCCCTGATCCCTAAACCCCCGTTACTAATCGGTTGACACACTTTTTGCCATGATAGCTAGTAAGGAAAGATATCTACTCTTATCGTGTTTTCCCCATAAGAATTTTCTCATGATCTTATTAATCTCATCCACAGTTTTTGACTGAATCAAACAGGTCATCATATAAAAGACGGGCAAAGAATAAAAAATAGATTTAAGAAGTACTATCCTTCCTGCCATAGAAAGTGTGTCAAGTTTCCAACCAGCATGTCTCTTATACATTTTGTCAATCAAATCTCTATGCACTAAATGTAAGTAAGGTTTATGAACCGACAAATGTACCCCCAAATACCTTTCCTCTTCATTTGCCTCCCCAGCACCAAGCATGTTAGAAATGAAAAGTTTTAAATTATTATCACAGTTTTTACTAAACCACATCTTTGATTTTGTAGGGTTAATATATAGTTAGGCCAGAAAAAGTAGAAAAAGTTTGTAATATATCTATTATGGTTGCACTTCATTTAAATATGCCTGGTCAAAGATTATTAAATCATCTGCAAAGAGGATGTTTGACAAAATAGGCGCTGTGGGGTAGCAATTTTAACCCCTTTGATGGTCCCACAATTAATGTGGCTCGAAAAAAGTCTAGTAAGAAACTCCATACCTAGAATGAAAAGGAAAGGAGACATAGAACAACCTTATCTCAAGCCCCTCTGTGGCAAAATAAAACCGTCAGTCTGACCATTTAAATTTAAGGTGATCCTACCACTCCTTATACAAAACATAATCAAAGTTACTAAGTTTTGAGGCACATTTATCAAATAAAGAGCAGCTTCAATAAAGTTCCAATTGATGGTGTCAAAAGCTTTATTTACATCAGCCTTTAGGATAAAGCAATTTTGACGAAACTGTCTCTGATTAAAAGAATGCAAGACCTCTCTGATAAGAATGTGTTGAACCCTAAAATATTCTCATAAATACCGGAAAACGGTAAAGAGGAATTTGATATTTTATACGTGGGCCATATACGGGAGGTGCCCGACAATCTGAAATTATCCCGGATAAATCGGGAGGGAATATTCGTGAAGGTTTAATGTCGTGACAAAACAAATGGTGCTAAATCCCAAAGATTATATTGGCATCCATATTAATGGGAAAAATAAATTCACGATAATTTGGCATGCGATATATATTCCTGGAACTCACGAAAAACGCCGGATCATACCTTGAGGTGCAACAAGAAAATAATTATATAATTCATGAGTGGAGTTATATGATTATACGTAATATTCAGACGGAAAAATATATGTAAAAAAAAATCAAGGCATCAAGATTCGTGCGACAAATATTCCATGATCAAATTTTTACTGCTCTGGCCCACTTTGTTTCAGCCCAGCCTACATCAACGTAAAGTAAAAAAAGAAACGGAAGGCCCAACGGCAAAAAAAAAAAAGAAACGGAAGGCCCAATGGCCCATGATCCTTCCTGGCCCATCACAACACTCCGTCTCTCTCCTTCGTTCCGACTGATTTCGTTTCTGACGCACGCCATGACGCAGAGAAGCTTCTGACGAACGCCGTGACGCAGGAGAGGACCCCCCTCCCTCTCACGCCTGTTGAAATTCGAAGCCAAGCAATGATGACAAGGATCGAATCTCGTTGTCTCCTCTCCTTCTCGCGCTGGGCACAAGAGCTCGCTCATTGTTGTCTCCTCTTCCTTTCTCACGCAGTTGGGAAACATAATGATTCCACTGACACACCTCAATTCACCCCTTCACCATACCATCATGTCGGGGCATTCAATTGCAAGAGAAAGGAATCCCAATGTTAATAGATAATCCCAACTCCTTGTGCTCCAGTAAACCCAAGAAGAATACAGTTCAGTTGCATAGGGCCTGTGCATTCGAGAGTTGCAAAAATTGAGGGAAATGGAGTATAATTGATCTGATTCTATGGCCAAGCAGTAACCAAGGAACATCAAAAGAGACATCGGAATCATTAAGGATGACAATAATCAGCTATAGTTAAAGCCAAGTGTTAAATTCTTAAAAGATCAATTAACAAACAAAAAATGAATGAAGGCAAAACATGGAGGTGTTCAAGCTCTCAATTACACAAAACCGCTCATGCAGCAGCTTTGATTGGAGCATGCTATTTTGATTAAAAATCAAATGGAGATATGGAGAAAGGAAATAACTAAAGAGGCACTGGATTGATATGGCTCAAGCTAGAATGGGAATTAAGGTCTAGAAGATGAAATTGCATTGAAAAGAAGTTGTAAAGCAAATTGAAGATTTCTTGGAAAGGCAAGGCCAATTAAACTGATATTGCATTGCTTGTTCTATGTGCTGGAAATAACTAGTTCAAAGGAGCATGTAATATAATCAGCAATTGAGGTTCCAGCAATGTGTTTGAACTTGAGACCATGAGAGAATTGGGTAGCATTAATTCTTGAAGATAAACATTGCCTCACTGATGGCACAGTTAATGAGAGCAAAGAAGATTCTCTGAGTATGTATGAAATGGGGCAGTAAGGCTCTGTGTAAAGGGATGAGAAGACAGCAGGGGCAAAACTGTCCATGTCCTTCAAAGGACTGATTATTGGTGCCATCTACAACAGCTCCCCCTTTCTCCTATAAAAGGGCATCAGATGGCCATGCAACAACCAAGCTCTCACCACCATAAACTCTCACATTCAGAGAAGAAACACACAACAAGGGACATACACGAGTGGCTCAGCAATCAAGCATAAGGCTAACACTTTGTACACATTTGTGAGGAGAAGAGTATTTTCTGTTTAAATTAGGATAGCTATTAAAAAAAACAAAAAAAAGAGTGTTAGTAGAAGCGATAGCTTTATATTTCCAGTTGTGATCAACCATCTGTACTACTCCTTTGTGTAATTTGAGTAAGTAAAGTAAGAAGCTTTCTTGCCTCTTTGCAACTTTCATTTCTTTTATTTTCTTTTCTGGTTTTGAACAAACCTGTAAGCAATGTAAGGAATAAAACAAAAATCACTTTATGTAGATATGTATATAGACATATTAATCAACACAAGCATTTAGGAAGCAATGTAGGGAACAATTAAAATCTGTTCTTTTTTATATGCTGCATGCATGTAGGCTAAGAGTCATATTTACATCTAAATAATGGAACCAGAAATGGACTATGTTTAACTAACTTAAGCTATATTCATATTTAGTATTAAGTGGACCATATATAAAGTAAAAAAAATGGACAACATGTGTCTTTTTTTAAAAGAAAAGGACAACATGATAAATGATGGACAGCAGGTTAAAAAAAAATAAAGGACAGCAGGTATTGGAGTCCATGGAGTAGCTCACCTCTCAACTGGCCAATGCACTGAAGGAGGCAGTCACTTCAACATAAGCCATGCCAAGAAGAAGTTGTGTAGTGGAGGGTCAATTGTGTCAGCCTAATAGCTTGCTATTTCATGTACACAAGCTGTTAGGGCTCATACATCTCTATTCCTTTCCAATACATACAAGGATGCCTCACTATCACCACCACTACCTCAACCATGCCAAGAAAGAGCAATGTACTGGAGGTTCTCTCATGTTGATGGTTTGTTACATTCCAGCAACAAATCAATACATTCCCCTTTCAAATCAATACAATGCTGCCTCATCATAACCATTATGGTCAGGCCAAAACACAAGAGGGTCCCCCATACTGCCATCACCTCTATGACACAATTGAAGGCTCACACTCACTCAGGAGCATGCCAAGATGTTCCCCAATGCCTCTCATCAAATTCTCAATGCTATCAGGAGTAATAATGACCAAAGCAAGGCCAGTCAACAGCACATTACCATGGCCAAATCAAAATTGAGGAGTAATTCCTAGATAGAGGCATTCAGCAGTCAAATTGACTGTCCAGGCACCTTCCTACATCTGTCACCAAGCTTGTAGACGCCTCACTTGATCCCCACCATGGCCAACCAACTACATCGATCAACTCAACCTCATGGCATATCCTGGCTGAGACGAAACACCATGCCAGAGGGGCTCGGCAATCAAATTGAGACTACACCAAGCTTCACAAATCTTCCACGATGCCCTCAGGCGTTCCAATTTGGCATGAACACCACCAGAGGCCCAGAACCACCAACAAGCCCTGTCAAACTCTAGTTGGCTGGGAGGAGACAATTATGGTGGAAACGGAGAAGACGTATCCCAAAAGTGGGTCCCATGAAACCCTGGAGGCCTAACGATCCTAACCGACACCATCTTGAAATCGATTGATCGCCTGGAGTGCTCAATCAGACAGCCATGGCAGGGAACTCCATCGTGCTGTCGACGAAAGCGAAGAAGAGAGAAAGGTTCATTTCCCCATTTTATATGGACACGGCGTATAACATAACGGCTAAACCAAACTCGCTGACAGTGGGCCCCACAAACAAAGGGGTCAATTATTCTACAAAATGCTGGGAGTATGGATGGCTTTAACAGGAGGCGTCCCAAAATTTACAATATTCTGTGGCCTTTGCCGTGTAGCAAGTCAACATGGTGTAATGATTTATCAACAACCAACCAGGGGGCGCCACGTTTCACTCTCTCACAACTGGAGTCACTGCTGACCCCTTATTTGCTCTGCTGGCGTGGACCAACCAGGATTTGCCATGTGGCTCCTCTGTTGATGTGGCATCATGTTATTGCTTGAAGTTAAAAAATTCGTAGAAATTCAACCGAAACTCAGAAAAATCCAAACTAAATTTCTACGGATCCAGAAAAATATGGAGAACATAGTCATGCCAAAACCACAACCAAAATCCAAACAGAATATTTTAAACCCATATTTCAAGCCCTGGCTAATCACAAATCGCCACCTCAGCCTTATATTTATTTAAAAAATCCAACAACCTTTAAAAATTCATGAAAAATCACAGGAGGTTCAGAAAAATATGAGGAAAAATCCGGGAAATTCAGAAAAATAAAAGGAATCTGTTTGGCTAAACATCATCACTAAAAACCCTACCAAATATATTCCTACCGTTATTCCCATTGGAATACTATGGGAAAAGCCGTTCCGGCAAAGGCTCAAAGGCTCATAGCGAGAAGGCATGGATAATATTTCTAAAAGTCATATTGGCACACTAGCACGACCGAGTCTAGTGCTTCATTCATGACTTGAATAATAAAACTCATCGCAAACCCAATGATCAAAACCACCAGACGGTCACCGTCATGACGGGTGTGGATCAAAATGGAGACACCGAGTACTGTTGCTAACAAACAAGAGTACTGGTGAAGTATCAAGCTCAATGATCTGGTTAAATTGAGATTCGCTAGCCTCAAAATGATGGATAGTGAGATCTATCACGATGTCATGGGACTCTATCAAGAGACCCGAAATAATACGCAAATCAGGTGAAGACCAAAACAATATTCAAGCAAACTGATAAAATCCCAAAGAGAAGGCACATTACACCGCAAGATGTTATCGGTGAAGAATATGGATCCAACCACATACGAGCATAACTCTTTGCAATCTGAGAAAAGCCCATGATGTTGTCCCAAGCCTGCTGAGACGATGGAAGCCACGATTATCAAAGGCACCCGCTCTCTCGAGAAGGCAGGAGGTCCTATCTTGAGTGTATGCAATCTACCCGCCAGGAATAAATGTTCGCTTACACCGCTGACACAGGCACACAGCATTATGATCCTATCGAAGATATGCAAATATTGTCACTATGGACAAATTCCACATCATCATACCCGTACCTTGGGGAAAGATCACACTTTTATTTCAAGAGTCTACGATTATCTAAGGCACCCGCTCTCTCAAGAAGGCAGGAGGTCCTAACTTGAGTGTTTGCAATCTAACCGCCAAGGATATATCGAGGCCAACACTGTTGCTGTAAACGACTCCCTCATATTATATTAAAGACCTTATCCCACATCATACCGCCACATCAGATAGATCCATAATCCTTACCCAAATAATATTCTTATTCAATCACATTACTTATGTCTCAAATAGCTCGATAATGTCGGCTTGTTTAATGATCTGATCAAGAATCAGACGTCACTTTCAGACACCCTCGGCAAAGATCAACAGGGAGTCTAGGAAACCCGCTTCGGGAAGTCTGTGCCTTATAAATACAAAAATGCAAACTAGAAGAGCTTAAACCTTGATTCCCCACATTACAGAGAAAACTCGAAAAACGAGAAGATTACAAGCGTCCAGCTACGGCAGTCAACTGAAACCTCGACAAGATAAGAACTCCAAAGACTGTTGTCCCCTGCAATCCAAAGTCCACAAAAAAAATATATATATAATAATACGATATAAATTAATATTGCATTATAGTAGTAATATTAATAAAAAACAAAAAAACAAAAAAATGTATAAATGCATGATAGGATCGCTAATTGTATATTTACAATTCCCTAACAGCTCACGACACACAATCCTTTGATTTTTCCGATCTAGAGGTGCTCCTGACCATGTCGGAGGTAATTAACAGTAGGGGCTTGCGCCTACTGGAAAGAAAGGACCCCTTCAAATAATAAACCCTCGTGAGAACTCAAGACCATACAGGTACCGCGCTTCGGGATGGTATCGGTATCGGCCTCTTGAGGCTCGCGAGGGGTATCTGATCCGCATTCTTTTTTGCCCCTCAATCCGAGACCGGATTTTCCTCTGTTGATCCGAGGGCCGTGAAAAAGTGCGAGACAGGTTCTGGCACGCCCGGTGGGACCTCTTTTTCCTCTCATCAGGCGAAAATCAAAGGATATAGTGTATGAGTTAGGGAATTGTTAAATATTTAACCCATCACTAACAGTAATTTCAAGTTACTATTTTTGCAGAAAATGGCGTACGCAGACAACAAACATGATTTGGTCGCTCCAAGCGCATTCATGGTTGGGTCCATCCCGATTACCTTTCCAATAGTGCAGGTGGCTTCAGACGCTCCTTTCACCGTTTATGATGTTGCGACAACAGACATGAAATACGCCAATGCCATTTCGACAACTATCTTTGGGGCTAATGAATGCTTCAAGGAATATCAAGATGAAGGAATCAACGCTGTCACCAAACCGACGCTCAAATTCATGACGGAGGACGACACTTCCCACGCCAAAGACCTACAACTACGAGCATATCAAGATGAATTGGCGATTCAGGCGAACATGCAAATGAGAAGTTATTCTGCTCCACTTGAGATTGTGGAGGAGAAATCGCTTGAGATACAGAACTCACCTCCTCATTGCAAGACAGTATTGGTTCCGGTGTCTGCCCAGACAAAGAATATTACAGCTGCCGATATCGATCAAAAATCATGCCAAATGATTAATGATAAGAAGGATAAAAGGGAGTATGTGGAGCAACATATCGCAATAAACCATTGTAGAAACTGAAGACGTATTTCAGACCGATTGATATCAGACCGACTACCGTGAGTCTGGTATCTCGACCTATCCGAGATTGAAAACCTCTTCGTCTTCAATCCGAAACCTTTAAGATCTACCGGTTGATATCAGATCGACTACCGTGAGTCTGGTATCTCGACCTATCCGAGATTGAAAACCTCTACGTCTTCGGTCCGAAGCCCCTACAACCTACCGATTGATATCAGACCGATCCCCATAAGTTTGGTATCTTGACCTGTACGAGATTAAAAATCTCTACGTCTTCAGTTTCTATAATCAAATCAGATCGACCCTTGCGAGTTTGGTATCTTGATCTCCTAAAGACCGGAAACCCCTATGTGTCCAGTCCTTAACCTCTATATTCCAACAATCGATATTGAACTGATTTTCGCAAGTTTGGTATCTCGACCTATTTTTGATAAAAATATTGAGAGGGGTGATGCTACAATCAAGCGGTGTAGACGACCCATATGAATCAAATGACTATCATAATAACGATTGTGATTTCGAACATGGGGGCCCGGCACAGATGGTTAGTGGTCCCGCCGTTATCCTAAAAATAGCGGGTTCGATTCCTACCAAATGGAGAAAATGGATAAGTTCCATTTCATGGAGTGGTCTATACTCTCTCGCATTGAGGGAAATGAGGAATGACAGCTAAATGGTCCGATCGTACCTCAAAAAAAAAAAAAAAAAAAAACATGTCCTATATTCAAGGGATGCCTCGCCATAAGGCAATATGAGACATCTCTTCCACAAAACATTTTTTTCCCCAAAACTCTAAAAAATTCCACAGCCCAATCTCTACAAAATAAAGGGCCTATTGATAGTGCCGGCCTTAAACCTACTATCACCGGTGAACGTTCATCCTACTGGTTTCGAAAACGATGAATGAGGGTTTTGTCATTTTGTCCCTTAAACAAAATAAATAACAATTTCCCATTTCTTATTTTATTTTGCAGGTACATGGAGCAGCTGAAACTTTATGTCCATAAAGGAAAATAAGGAGCGTCTTGCTTTATAGCAACATGAGACGTTTTCTCCACCAAATATATATCCTAAGCACCACAAAATCTACAAGCCTAAATTCCACTTTCAAAATGGTCAATTGTTGGAGTGAGCCATAATTCAACCAACACCGGTAAGTTCATTATACCGGCATTAAATAATGAACAGAGTTTTATGTATTTTGTCCCTGAAACAAAATAAAGGCACGAAAAAATAACGGGAGATGAAAAAATCAACCACAAATCGTGGCATTGCATTCATAAAATTGAGGGATACATGCTACCTACTCCAATCGATTTTATCCCCCGAAAAATACAAATGGAGGGTTGTTATACAAAAAGCTACAAACACAGGGAGCCAAAAAAAATAAAAGCAAGAAGGCCGCTTGTATTCCGGGAGTTCAGGCGGAGCAGAATCAACACCCCAATTGTATGAAGGGAGTGGCCTCCAGTAAGCATGGATCTCTTGGTCATATGGGTTTCCCCAGTCACCAGCAAGAGCGTGCACGATTTCCGGCATTGCATCCTCTTCAAGTTCCTCGATCTCCTCCGTGGTACGGCCTGGATGGTCGTTAAACTCGTCAGCAGAAGAGGGGAAACACTCATCGCCTTCACTAGCCATTTGACAATATTAATGAGGTGGCGGCGGAAAGGTAGAGTAGAGAAGTCGGGTTTAAAAAAAAAAGAGGGGAAGAGACGCGATGAGGATTCACGTATATGCGCACGCGTGACCACACTACAACACCACGTTCCCTAGACGAAAAGACATTACATGATATGTTGGCCCACAGTCATAAAGAGACAAATATTGGAATCAGCAAAACACGAGACGAATAAAGAAACACATATATTACAACATCATAAAAGCCTGTCGTTACAAGTTTTAACGCATATGCTGATATCAATACTCGCAAACGTGTCATACATGTGTCTACACGGCCTTACCCAACACACATACAACAACAGAGTGCCCATGATAATACATAGAAAAACCACCATACAAAATGACTATCATGGTGCAACGCAGTTCCGCCACGACAAAGCTGACCAGATCTGAGATAGAAAAATTGCAAAATCGAGGAGGCTAGCGCCACTTCGAAACAACAACATCACCCAGGGCGGGAAATGAGATACTCCTGATTAAAGCAACATACAAAAGCAAGAAAATGGTAGGCGTGTAATTCTTTTCATGAACAACCTCTTTCGCAGAAAAGATTTTGCAAAAAAAATGCGCCATGAGGAGGATAAGTTCGTCACGCCTTCTGAAGAGACCTCAACTTCTACATGTGACGAAGGAGACCTCAACTTCTACATGTGACGAAGGAGACCTCAACTTCTACATGTGAAATGTTTAAGCAAAACGTATAAGATGTCCCGTGACATCTTGTCTCCTACCCCAGACATTAAAGAAGAGATGCTAGAATCAGTGATGCGAAGATATTATGGGTGAAACGGGAGAGTCCCGGAAAGACCCATAGGTTATATAAGGCATCACAAAGCTCTGAAAACTTTATAGGCCACTCAAGAGATGTTGGGATATTTTCTCAAAGCATTCACGGATTATGATGGGAGATATAAATGGGAGGTTTAATGAAAAGAGATAGTGACAAAAGAAGAAAGGACTCCCATATATAAACACGGATAAGGCCTTACTGTGCGTAACCGAACCAAAAGGGGAATCTATCCTAACCTGGATCCGGACCTCTAAGGCCACATGGTAACAGGCAAAGATGTGACACAAAGGCAATGACGCATCGAGAATTGGCGAAAATTAAATGCGGAGCTTAGTACGGAATTGCCATCCAACGAAGAAAAGACAACAACTTTACCAGGCATGTGCATAACCGAGTAGCAGCGTCATATTTATCATCAAAAGGGGGCATCATATTTCAGTTGAGAAGCCGATAAAAGACAAATACAGAAATAGTGACTCATGACAAGGCACCAGAGCAGGTCACTCGAAGATAATTCTCCTAACCCGCTCTGGTGGAGGGCATTTGTTGAACCCTAAAATATTCTCATAAATACTGGAAAACGGTAAAGAGGAATTTGATATTTTATACGTGGGCCAGATACGGGAGGTGCCCGACAATCTGAAATTATCCCGGATAAATCGGGAGGGAATATTCGTGAAGGTTTAATGTCGTGACAAAACAAATGGTGCTAAATCCCAAAGATTATATTGGCATCCATATTAATGGGAAAAATAAATTCACGATAATTTGGCATGCGATATATATTCCTGGAACTCACGAAAAACGCCGGATCATACCTTGAGGTGCAACAAGAAAATAATTATATAATTTCATGAGTGGAGTTATATGATTATACGTAATATTCAGACGGAAAAATATATGTAAAAAAAAATCAAGGCATCAAGATTCGTGCGACAAATATTCCATGATCAAATTTTTACTGCTCTGGCCCACTTTGTTTCAGCCCAGCCTACATCAACGTAAAGTAAAAAAAGAAACGGAAGGCCCAACGGCAAAAAAAAAAGAAACGGAAGGCCCAATGGCCCATGATCCTTCCTGGCCCATCACAACACTCCGTCTCTCTCCTTCGTTCCGACTGATTTCGTTTCTGACGCACGCCATGACGCAGAGAAGCTTCTGACGAACGCCGTGACGCAGGAGAGGACCCCCCCTCCCTCTCACGCCTGTTGAAATTCGAAGCCAAGCAATGATGACAAGGATCGAATCTCGTTGTCTCCTCTCCTTCTCGCGCTGGGCACAGGAGCTCGCTCATTGTTGTCTCCTCTTCCTTTCTCACGCAGTTGGGAAACATAATGATTCCACTGACACACCTCAATTCACCCCTTCACCATACCATCATGTCGGGGCATTCAATTGCAAGAGAAAGGAATCCCAATGTTAATAGATAATCCCAACTCCTTGTGCTCCAGTAAACCCAAGAAGAATACAGTTCAGTTGCATAGGGCCTGTGCATTCGAGAGTTGCAAAAATTGAGGGAAATGGAGTATAATTGATCTGATTCTATGGCCAAGCAGTAACCAAGGAACATCAAAAGAGACATCGGAATCATTAAGGATGACAATAATCAGCTATAGTTAAATCCAAGTGTTAAATTCTTAAAAGATCAATTAACAAACAAAAAATGAATGAAGGCAAAACATGGAGGTGTTCAAGCTCTCAATTACACAAAACCGCTCATGCAGCAGCTTTGATTGGAGCATGCTATTTTGATTAAAAATCAAATGGAGATATGGAGAAAGGAAATAACTAAAGAGGCACTGGATTGATATGGCTCAAGCTAGAATGGGAATTAAGGTCTAGAAGATGAAATTGCATTGAAAAGAAGTTGTAAAGCAAATTGAAGATTTCTTGGAAAGGCAAGGCCAATTAAACTGATATTGCATTGCTTGTTCTATGTGCTGGAAATAACTAGTTCAAAGGAGCATGTAATATAATCAGCAATTGAGGTTCCAGCAATGTGTTTGAACTTGAGACCATGAGAGAATTGGGTAGCATTAATTCTTGAAGATAAACATTGCCTCACTGATGGCACAGTTAATGAGAGCAAAGAAGATTCTCTGAGTATGTATGAAATGGGGCAGTAAGGCTCTGTGTAAAGGGATGAGAAGACAGCAGGGGCAAAACTGTCCATGTCCTTCAAAGGACTGATTATTGGTGCCATCTACAACAGCTCCCCCTTTCTCCTATAAAAGGGCATCAGATGGCCATGCAACAACCAAGCTCTCACCACCATAAACTCTCACATTCAGAGAAGAAACACACAACAAGGGACATACACGAGTGGCTCAGCAATCAAGCATAAGGCTAACACTTTGTACACATTTGTGAGGAGAAGAGTATTTTCTGTTTAAATTAGGATAGCTATTAAAAAAAAACAAAAAAAAGAGTGTTAGTAGAAGCGATAGCTTTATATTTCCAGTTGTGATCAACCATCTGTACTACTCCTTTGTGTAATTTGAGTAAGTAAAGTAAGAAGCTTTCTTGCCTCTTTGCAACTTTCATTTCTTTTATTTTCTTTTCTGGTTTTGCACAAACCTGTAAGCAATGTAAGGAATAAAACAAAAATCACTTTATGTAGATATGTATATAGACATATTAATCAACACAAGCATTTAGGAAGCAATGTAGGGAACAATTAAAATCTGTTCTTTTTTATATGCTGCATGCATGTAGGCTAAGAGTCATATTTACATCTAAATAATGGAACCAGAAATGGACTATGTTTAACTAACTTAAGCTATATTCATATTTAGTATTAAGTGGACCATATATAAAGTAAAAAAAATGGACAACAAGGACAACAGGTGTCTTTTTTTAAAAGAAAAGGACAACATGATAAATGATGGACAGCAGGTTAAAAAAAAATAAAGGACAGCAGGTATTGGAGTCCATGGAGTAGCTCACCTCTCAACTGGCCAATGCACTGAAGGAGGCAGTCACTTCAACATAAGCCATGCCAAGAAGAAGTTGTGTAGTGGAGGGTCAATTGTGTCAGCCTAATAGCTTGCTATTTCATGTACACAAGCTGTTAGGGCTCATACATCTCTATTCCTTTCCAATACATACAAGGATGCCTCACTATCACCACCACTACCTCAACCATGCCAAGAAAGAGCAATGTACTGGAGGTTCTCTCATGTTGATGGTTTGTTACATTCCAGCAACAAATCAATACATTTCCCTTTCAAATCAATACAATGCTGCCTCATCATAACCATTATGGTCAGGCCAAAACACAAGAGGGTCCCCCATACTGCCATCACCTCTATGACACAATTGAAGGCTCACACTCACTCAGGAGCATGCCAAGATGTTCCCCAATGCCTCTCATCAAATTCTCAATGCTATCAGGAGTAATAATGACCAAAGCAAGGCCAGTCAACAGCACATTACCATGGCCAAATCAAAATTGAGGAGTAATTCCTAGATAGAGGCATTCAGCAGTCAAATTGACTGTCCAGGCACCTTCCTACATCTGTCACCAAGCTTGTAGACGCCTCACTTGATCCCCACCATGGCCAACCAACTACATCGATCAACTCAACCTCATGGCATATCCTGGCTGAGACGAAACACCATGCCAGAGGGGCTCGGCAATCAAATTGAGACTACACCAAGCTTCACAAATCTTCCACGATGCCCTCAGGCGTTCCAATTTGGCATGAACACCACCAGAGGCCCAGAACCACCAACAAGCCCTGTCAAACTCTAGTTGGCTGGGAGGAGACAATTATGGTGGAAACGGAGAAAACGTATCCCAAAAGTGGGTCCCATGAAACCCTGGAGGCCTAACGATCCTAACCGACACCATCTTGAAATCGATTGATCGCCTGGAGTGCTCAATCAGACAGCCATGGCAGGGAACTCCATCGTGCTGTCGACGAAAGCGAAGAAGAGAGAAAGGTTCATTTCCCCATTTTATATGGACACGGCGTATAACATAACGGCTAAACCAAACTCGCTGACAGTGGGCCCCACAAACAAAGGGGTCAATTATTCTACAAAACGCTGGGAGTATGGATGGCTTTAACAGGAGGCGTCCCAAAATTTACAATATTCTGTGGCCTTTGCCGTGTAGCAAGTCAACATGGTGTAATGATTTATCAACAACCAACCAGGGGGCGCCACGTTTCACTCTCTCACAACTGGAGTCACTGCTGACCCCTTATTTGCTCTGCTGGCGTGGACCAACCAGGATTTGCCATGTGGCTCCTCTGCTGATGTGGCATCATGTTATTGCTTGAAGTTCAAAAATTCGTAGAAATTCAACCGAAACTCAGAAAAATCCAAACTAAATTTCTACGGATCCAGAAAAATATGGAGAACATAGTCATGCCAAAACCACAACCAAAATCCAAACAGAATATTTTAAACCCATATTTCAAGCCCTGGCTAATCACAAATCGCCACCTCAGCCTTATATTTATTTAAAAAATCCAACAACCTTTAAAAATTCATGAAAAATCACAGGAGGTTCAGAAAAATATGAGGAAAAATTCGGGAAATTCAGAAAAATAAAAGGAATCTGTTTGGCTAATCATCATCACTAAAAACCCTACCAAATATATTCCTACCGTTATTCCCATTGGAATACTATGGGAAAAGCCGTTCCGGCAAAGGCTCAAAGGCTCATAGCGAGAAGGCATGGATAATATTTCTAAAAGTCATATTGGCACACTAGCACGACCGAGTCTAGTGCTTCATTCATGACTTGAATAATAAAACTCATCGCAAACCCAATGATCAAAACCACCAGACGGTCACCGTCATGACGGGTGTGGATCAAAATGGAGACACCGAGTACTGTTGCTAACAAACAAGAGTACTGGTGAAGTATCAAGCTCAATGATCTGGTTAAATTGAGATTCGCTAGCCTCAAAATGATGGATAGTGAGATCTATCACGATGTCATGGGACTCTATCAAGAGACCCGAAATAATACGCAAATCAGGTGAAGACCAAAACAATATTCAAGCAAACTGATAAAATCCCAAAGAGAAGGCACATTACACCGCAAGATGTTATCGGTGAAGAATATGGATCCAACCACATACGAGCAGAACTCTTTGCAATCTGAGAAAAGCCCATGATGTTGTCCCAAGCCTGCTGAGACGATGGAAGCCACGATTATCAAAGGCACCCGCTCTCTCGAGAAGGCAGGAGGTCCTATCTTGAGTGTATGCAATCTACCCGCCAGGAATAAACGTTCGCTTACACCGCTGACACAGGCACACAACATTATGATCCTATCGAAGATATGCAAATATTGTCACTATGGACAAATTCCACATCATCATACCCGTACCTTGGGGAAAGATCACACTTTTATTTCAAGAGTCTACGATTATCTAAGGCACCCGCTCTCTCAAGAAGGCAGGAGGTCCTAACTTGAGTGTTTGCAATCTAACCGCCAAGGATATATCGAGGCCAACACTGTTGCTGTAAACGACTCCCTCATATTATATTAAAGACCTTATCCCACATCATACCGCCACATCAGATAGATCCATAATCCTTACCCAAATAATATTCTTATTCAATCACATTACTTATGTCTCAAATAGCTCGATAATGTCGGCTTGTTTAATGATCTGATCAAGAATCAGACGTCACTTTCAGACACCCTCGGCAAAGATCAACAGGGAGTCTAGGAAACCCGCTTCGGGAAGTATGTGCCTTATAAATACAAAAATGCAAACTAGAAGAGACTAAACCTTGATTCCCCACATTACAGAGAAAACTCGAAAAACGAGAAGATTACAAGCGTCCAGCTATGGCAGTCAACTGAAACCTCTACAAGCTAAGAACTCCAAAGATTGTTGTCCCCTGCAATCCAAAGTCCACAAAAAAAAATATATATAATAATACGATATAAATTAATATTGCATTATAGTAGTAATATTAATAAAAAACAAAAAAACAAAAAAATGTATAAATGCATGATAGGATCGCTAATTGTATATTTACAATTCCCTAACAGCTCACGACACACAATCCTTTGATTTTCCCGATCTAGAGGTGCTCCTGACCATGTCGGAGGTAATTAACAGTAGGGGCTTGCGCCTACTGGAAAGAAAGGACCCCTTCAAATAATAAACCCTCGTGAGAACTCAAGACCATACAGGTACCGCGCTTCGGGGTGGTATCGGTATCGGCCTCTTGAGGCTCGCGAGGGGTATCTGATCCGCATTCTTTTTTGCCCCTCAATCCGAGACCGAATTTTCCTCTGTTGATCCGAGGGCCGTGAAAAAGTGCGAGACAGAATGATATTGTCTATCACTCCTCTCCCTTTAACAAAAACAGCTTGTTCTTGGCTGATAATTTTAGGTATAAATGGCTTTAATCTTTTTGAAATTATCTTCATTAAAAGTCTATAAAGGGTGTTTCCTAGAGTGATTGGCCTAAAATCTTTTGATGTTTGTGGATTTTCAGTTTTAGGTATTAAAATCGCTCTAGAATTCAACCGAAATTATTTTTATATAGAATTTTTGACACCAAAAATTTTAATACACAGAATTATTGTTTTTTTTAATAAGAAGAAAGTTTGTATGCGTTTTATAAAAGCGTATTTCAATTTCCCTTCGTACGCGTTTATGAAACGCGCTCAAGAGCTTGGAACGTGTTTTATAAACGCGTACAAAGGGGAATAAATTCACCGCTTCAGTTACGCCTTTTGAGACGAGTCAGGCCTTTGTACGCGTTTATGAAACGTGTTCGGAGCCCTGGAGCGCGTTTCATAAACGCGTACGAAGGTCGTCTCTTTCAAAATCGAGTTATAGCCGTTTCATTATTTTTTTTCGTTCGCACTGTGATCGCCAGAGACGCTAGAGATAGAGAGAAAGAGAGAAAGAGAGAAAGAGAGAAGGAGAGAAGGAGAGAAGAAGAGAAGGGAAGAAGGAGAGAGAAAGAGAGAAGGGAATCCAGGCCAGGGCGAGAAGAAGAGGAAGAAAAGCAGCGGCAGCCGCGAGAGAAAGAGAAGAGGAGAAGACAGCGGCAGCGGCGAATTTGCGACAGCGAGGTTTTTTCCAAAACTATTTTGTATTTTGTATTTGAAATAGTGATAATTGTTGATAATTAGGGGTTTAGGGGTTTAGGGGTTTAGGGTTTAGATGAAATTGTGGAATTGTGGAATTGTTGATAATTGTGAAATAGTGAAACGGAATTGTGAAATAGTGATAAATGTATTTTGGATGAAATTGTGGAATTGTTGATAATTGATGTTAATTGATGAAATTGTGATGAAATTGTTGATAATTGATGAAATTGTGGAATTGTTGATAATTGATGCATGATGATAATTATGTATAAATGGAATTAGTTAATTGATCAATTAATTATTTATAATTGATGATAATTGATGAAATTGTGGAATTATTGATAATTGATGAAATTGTTTATAATCGATGCATGATGATAATTGATGAAATTGTTGATAATTGTTGAAATGGAATTAGTTAGTAATTGTGTATAACTGAAATTGTTGATATGATGATAATTATGATAATTATGTATAAATGGAATTAGTTAGTAAATTGTTGAAATGGAATTAGTTAGTAATTGTGTATAACTGAAATTGTTGATAATTGATGCATGATGATAATTATGTATAAATGGAATTAGTTAGTAATTGTGTATAAATGGAATTAGTTAGTAAATTGTTGAAATAAAAAGAAATTTATATCGAAAAATTATGGTGCAAATTAACATAGTTTCAAATAACTGGAATTGTATATTGAAAATTATGTATAAATTTATTGGTGCAAATTATAGTGCATGAAAAATTTTAACATATTATGATAAAATTATTCGATTATTGATCAGTAATTATTGTGAAAATGTCAATTATATAGAAAAATAATTTTTGTTTTGTTCGTTTTGATTAATGAAAAAAATATTAAATTCATTGTTGTTTTAAATTGTTGTTCTTATATTATTTGAATCAGATGAGTTCAGTAGAAGATGAGGCTGGTCCTTCTGGTGCTTCACCACCTTCCACCGAAGCACCCCCCACCGAAGCACCCTCCACCCAGCCTCGGCCAAAAAGACGTAGGCGTTGCGCAGCCCGTCCCAGCGCGCAAAATGTCAATCCACCTGTGCAACCAGCCAACGTAGAAAACCAACAGGTTTTGTTTGTTACGGATAACGAGCATCTCGTTGGTTTGTCTTTCGAGGAGGTAATAGACTGTTTTATGTTAATTTAGATTTTTTTTGCTTTAATAATTAAGATTTCTTAATAGACTTATAAATTGTATTAAATGCTTATTATAAATTGTATTAAAAAATTAATTGAAAATGAGGTTTACTATAAATTTTTATGTTCAATCTAATAAATTGTATTAAATGTTTACTTAAATTGTATTAAAAATTGTATTATAAATTGTATTTATTGTAAATGCTTATAATATTTTTATGTTCAATCTAATAAATTGTATTTATTGTAAATGGTTGTAAATGCTTATAAATTGTATTATAAATTGTATTTTTAATACAACGGTTTATGTTTCGTGTTAATGCAGCGTGAACAACATTTGGAGACGAGATCGCACAAGCGAACGATTAAGGTGGACGATCGGATTGAGGGAAGGCTGATCAAACTGGGGCTCAGTCACATTACGAAGGTGAAGCATGTCAACGTCGACATGCCATTACTGAAGGCAATGGTCGAGTTTTGGCGTCCGGAGACGCATACTTTTCATTTTTCCGTTGGAGAGATGACCGTTACTCTACAGGTAATTTATTTAAACTTGATATTAAATTTTTTTTAAAATAATTTTCGTATTAATTTTCACAATTAATTCTAATTTTGACTTAACATGACACAAATTTAATGTCACATTTATTTAAACTTTATATTTAAAATTCAAATTTGAATATTAATTTTCGTAATATTAACATGACACGAATTGCAATATTAACATGACACGAATTTAACGTATTTTGTAATTGTTATCAGGATGTTGCTTTCTTATATGGTTTGCGCTCGACGGGCATTCCAGTTAGATCGAATACGAGAGGGCCATGGGAGGAAAAGATTCATGCAAATCTTTATCCTCATGAAGATTTGAGAAACTGGCACAGAGAAAGGAGTAGCAGGGAGTAAGTGAAAAAAATAAAGTGCAATATTGATTTATGCTATTCAGTATATGCATTGCTTACTTGTATTGATTATTTTAAATTTGTACAATGCAGAGGCGATGTTGTGGGCAACAACATCAAGTTGAAATGGTTGCGGCAAAATTGCGGGGTGGAGCCACAGCCAGGTGCTACTGATGAGGAGTTAGACAGATACACGCGTGCAGTGGCTCTAGAGGTATTTGGGACGTTGATGTTTCCCGATATTTCTCAGAATTCCG
This sequence comes from Rhynchospora pubera, assembly GCA_028095005.1. Lineage (NCBI taxonomy): Eukaryota > Viridiplantae > Streptophyta > Magnoliopsida > Poales > Cyperaceae > Rhynchospora > Rhynchospora pubera. Next base: position 183,514,088 of record CM051461.1, read on the forward strand.
TCCCAGCATACTATTTGGAGCTCGTATCGGTATAATTTTCTTAACTTAAATAATATTTTTATTTGTTTACTATGATATTAGAATTCAATGTTACAAATTCAATATTTTTATTTATTGACACAAAATGATATTTGTAATATTTCAATATTACAAATTCAATATTAATCATTTATTTGACACAAAATGATATTTCAAGAAAAAACGCAAGTGAATATATGGGACCAGCAAGTGAATATTAATATTGTCAAATATTAATCATTTATTTGACGCAAGTGAATATATGGTCAACCAGCAAATTAATTTTGTTATTTAAAAAATATAAATTACTATAGCAAGACTAATATTATTATAGCAAAATTATAGCACAATTATTATAGCAAGACTAATATTATTATAGCAAAATTATAGCAAAATTGTTTGCATGGTTATTATTTTTTTCAATGTTCAAATTAATTTTTTTCAATGCGTTGTTTAATTTAAATGCAGGGCAATTTGAATGAAGTTCCGGACTTCAATTGGGGAGGTGCCACACTTGCTTGTCTGTATCGTGCTCTGGACCGTGCCTCCATGCGTTTCAAGGTTGTGACGGGACCTTGGATGATACTGTTGTTTTGGGCATGGTCATACCTCCCTGTTTGTCGCCCAGAGGTTGCTCCTATCGGTGGATTAGGACAGCCTAATCTAGATTCTTGTGTGCCGTTTGGGAGGTAATAACTTATAATAATTTTTCAATAATTTTATGCAAATTACAACACATCAATCCTAACGTTCAAAATTTTTAGGAAATGGGGCGAAGCTCGGTCTTTCTCACGGAGCTAGCACCGCGGGGCAGTGGAGAACGCACGGGACTACCTAGCCGTGTTGGAAGTTGAAGACGTCAACTGGTATCCGTACGTACTCGACAAGGCTGTCATGCCACGGGTAGCACAGGAGGGTTCCATAGCGGAGCATGTTCGGTTGCCGCTCATTTTCTACCACATTGTTGCCTACTACTACCCCGACCGTTGTAGGCATCAGTTTGGACTGTACCAGATTTCTCCTCCTCCACTACCTGTGGTACGTTTGCTATATTTTTCCAATTTATCATATGATCAACTTCAATTTAATTAGAGTAAAGAACTAACGAGTTGGAACGTGACACAGAACCTGCTGGGTTTCCAGCACGGTACCTATCGAGATCGCCCAGATTTTGCTACGATTTTTGCGGGTGCACATGCAGAGTGGACTGACGAGGCATTAGCAGCACGCCAGCTGGAGACTCGATCCTGGGCTGCTACTGATACGTTGCGGTACTTCCAGTGGTTTTGGCGATACGGTGCCTCCGAGAGACCCACGCCACGAGAGGATGCTGAGGTACGTCTCCAGCGCACTCAGCAGCTGCCTCTTGCTCAGAGGCAGTACACAAACATGGGGTCCAGAATTCGCAATACGGTATTTCTTAATTTTTTAAATATGGAATGTATGATTGGTTAATATTTTGTGCAATAAGTCATTATTCTCGTAAATTGCAGGGCAACTCTGCGCTGAAGAATGCACTTCATGCATTGGGACTGGTTGTGAAGAAGGGGTGCAGAAGGGTGGGAAAGGCAATTCTCGCCAACTGTCGTTCGCAGTTGCATGATGTTTCCATGCCTTTGAGGTAATTTTAAAAAATTTAATTTTTTGATTGCATTTTTGCATTTTAAAATCAACCTTCATAATTATGTTATTGTTCAATAATTTATAAATTACAGGTTGGAGGATTTGTTGGAGCAGCGAGGACTTCCAACAAATATTGCGAACATACCAGATTCTGGGGACGAGTCTTCCTCTGCACGTCCGACTATACCCACAGACCTTCAGGCGGAGGATCTGATGCATGCGGTTAATATTCGTTCATATGCAAGTTTCAATTTTAAATACTAATTTATTTACATTGACATTATTTTTTTTTATATTATAGGATGGTCGACTGAATACCGGGCGATTAGATGATATTTTAGGACCACGCACGTTCTTTCCTACTCAGTTTCCAGCCTCAGGTCCTACTCCATCCATGCATAGTGCATCAGCATCGACCTCGCAGTTTGCTGGCATTTCTCAGGATCCCACTGGCATTTTCCAGCCTCGTGATCCTCCACCGTACTCCTTTGCAGCATTTGGTATGCCTTCCTCTTTTCCTCCATTTACTGTTCCGTCAATGCCTACGCCTTCTTCTATTCCATCATTTGGCACTCCGTTGGGTAGTATGGGAGGGACAGACTCGTTTAGCACATTGCTACGGACGCCCGCAGATGAGGAGGGTGACTATGTCCCTTTAGCGACTCCTCAGGAGGCTGGGCAGCCCGTTGAGTCTGGGCCCATACAGCAGGAGGCTCAGGAGGACCATCAAGAGGATCAGCATGAGGAGCACCAGGAGGAGGGCGATGGGGATACTGACTCCACTGACTCAGGAGACGTTACTGCCCCGGCCAGACGGGATAGGCGTGTGGTGAGGGTGATTGACAGATTTTCACCTTCAGGACCTAGGAGGAGGCGGCGGCGTTAGTTATGATGATGGACAGATTGTTTTCTTTTTTGTTTATGGACATCTGACTTGTTTATGACTCCTGATGGACGGATTGTTTATTTTTCGTTTATGGCTTGTGATTCACTTGTGTATTATTGATGATGATTGACTATGTTTTTTGGATTGCTTATGATGATTGACTATGTTTTTTGATTCGTACTACTGATGATGGACTTGTGTATTATTTATTGTGATTTTGTTTATGTGTAATCAATATGAAAAAAACAGTGCAAAGCACTACTTGAAACATAAACGTTTATGTATTGAAACGCCAATAAACGAAATACTCCAAACAACAACGTTTATTCATTGAAATACTCCAAACAACAACGTTTATCCATTGAACGTCAACACATTAAAACCACAACTTATAGTGCAAAGCACTACAAAAAAATAAGGGAAAATAAAAAACAACCATAATAATAAAACACATAAATATTACAATGATATAAATAGTTAGAGATTTTGACTATCTACATGTTGTAGAATTTCATCCCACCATGGTTGCTCATCTTCGTCATTCGGTTGTTGTTGATTACTCCCACCAGTGTTGTCAGCGAACTGAGCGACTTCGTTCCAAAAAGCAGCATCATCTTCTTGTTGATTACTCGGAACAATATTATCAACGAATTGAGCGGTTTCGTTCCAAAAAGCCGCTTCGGTTTCTTCTTTTTCTATCTCTGCCGTTCGGCTTGCTGCAATTTGTCGAAGTTCATCCCTCTTATTCATTTCTCTCAATTTTTGCTCCGATTTTCTCAGCCTTTTTCTCCTTGCCTCTTCTTCTCTTATTTTTTTACGATCCATTTCTTCATTTCTTTCTTTAATAATCCTCTGCGTCTCTATGTCTCGAGCTCTTTGTTCATTCTCGTCGTGACGTTTGTGCTCATGGTAGTGGTTACGCAATATGTTTTCTTTGTAATTGAAAACTTGAGCACACCTTGTGCAGCTCACTGTGTGGTCTCCATTAAAGTTGTATATTTTCTCGTAAACGGTCCAGTGAGTTGGTTCAGACGAGAGGTAGGGTTTCGGTTGTTGTTGGGGGATGGGCTGAGGTTCTGTGTAATATTTTTTGTACCAGTCATATCGCCTTTCTCGGTTCAGATTCTTTTCGTGTTCCCGCCATCGTCGCTCCTGGTACTCCTTCTCTTCCCTTTCCGGCCCACCATTAATGTTCCATTGGTAGTGTATTTTTAACTCGAGCACGTCCCCCTCTTCAGTCGTGTCTTCATGGATGTTGTATTTCAAAGTGCGATAACAAGAGCGGCAAATTGCCTCGTATTCTCCGTTTTCTGGTTGATTTCTATTGGCAGGGTAATGGTAGAAAGTTGGCCAATACTCAATGCGGGTTGCTCTTCGATAGTTTGGAACATCATTATTTGAGTTAGAGCTATTTCCTTTCTCCATTGTACTCAAGTTTTTAACAAGAAGGAGCTAGTGGGTGTTTGTGCATTCTAATTCAACAATGGCTGGTTTTATAAATAATTTCACTAGTTCAAAGATGACATTGTAAAATCAAATCTTGTCATGTCTTTTGCAGTCTTTATCAGAGCATGCTTGTACTTTTTTCCTAAAAATTAAATAATAAACGGTAATAACCCCCTTCGTACGCGTTTATAAAACGCGCTCCAGGGCAACGAACGCGTTTTATAAACGCGTACGAAGCTCTGACAACCTCAAAAGGAGAGAGGGAAAGGGTACACTATCTCTCCTCCGTAGCTCTTGTGCGCGTTTTATAAACGCGTACGAAGGAGAGATGCTATACGCTTTTATAAAACGCGTACGAACTTTCTTCTTATTAAAAAAAAATAAATAATTCTGTGTATTAAAATTTTTGGTGTCAAAAATTTTATATAAAATAATTTCGGAGAATTCAACCAGTCAGCTGGAATTTTGCTTGTATCAAAAGCTTTGCTGATAATATGATAGACATCACTATTAATAAGGGACCAATTCTCCTGTAAAAATCTAGTATTGACACCATCAGGACCTGGTGCCTTATCAGGGCCTATCATTTTTAAAGTTTTTGTGATTTCATTTAAATCTGGTTTCTGTCCAATTTTCTGTGAGTCACAATCCGATAATTGATTGCCTTGATCCAAAGACAATCCTTGCAAAACATTTATAATTTGTTGAGGGGTAAGTGTCGACTCTTCTTTAAATAATTTTTTAAAATAACTGACAAAAATCCCTCTAATACCCCTCTCATTTGCCACTGTATTCCCCTCTTCATCATTAATCTGAAAAATTGTATTTTGCCTTTTTCTATTTGTTGCAACCATATGAAAAGAAAATAGTATTTTGTCGCCATTTATTTGCCAATTTAACCTTGATCTTTGTCTCCAATACTCTTCAAGTTTATCCTCGGTTTGTTTATAGTATAAACAGATAAACCTTATGGAGTACCATTCCTCGCTCTATGTACTTAGTGGGCTATGATCCGCTATAGACCTCTAGTTGACCTTTTGAGGCTAAATTGTATATAAATCAGATCAGAGAAGGAGCTTTTTTTTAGGACAAACGTCGCCTAATATATACTTGAGCAGTTGAGCTTTAAACGTCAGACAAATATAGATTGTTTTCAAAATACACTTACAAAATTTCAAACATATTAATGTCTTATTTTTTTTTTTGCACTTCCTTGCATTGAGCAACGTTTTAGTTAATATTTGTGCATATTTCTTTGTTAAAAATACGCTTCCATGCTTCTCAAACGGTTGAAACGAAACTAAATTAGAAAACATCATATAGGGAATAATCTTAAATTGTATAAAAAAATAATTTATTTTCTCACAGATTACCAAATTAAGTTCAAAATCTGCATTGTATGTCTGAATTCAAACAATGTTTTTGGCATATGCAGAAATCGTCGAGTAAATAAACTAGTGTTTTCAATATCCTACCGTTTACCGAAAAATTCCGGTAATATCGGATACCGGAACGGTGGCCGATATGGAGGTATCCGATATTTAGAGAGGAAATACCAGGAAATTTCGGAAAAATATTAAGTTTCGGTCACTGACCGGTATGGATGCCGGTAGGATATTGAAAACCATGAAATAAACAGGGATTAAGTTGACTAATGTAAAACAGACAAAAATTCTTGGCATGATCATGATTAGAACATGATATTCTTTGAACTTGAGATAAAAACAAAGAGAGGACAACAAGCATGTTTGGCAGAAGCGGAGAGAGAGAGAGAGAGAAATATATATTTTTACGAATAGAGAGGGAGATCTACCACATGCAAGAAGCATGGTGAGAGCAAACTGGAATCCAAGAAGCTGCGTACAATCTTTTTTTGTTAGAACGATTCGGTGCCGAAAAGCACATGGTATGTTTGGCTCCGTTTGTCTTGGTTCTAAGGTTCATTGCCACAAGAAATTAAACGTGAAACTAAGAAAAAAAATTGGGACTCTTAAAATGATGGAATCGTTGGTAAATTAGTCAAATTTTGGGTATTTTTATTGAATTTTTCTTAGCGAATTCCGACATCGGTTAAGATATATTATCAAATATCAGTAATTTGTAACCATCTCTTTCTTTTTTTTTATATTTTTTTTTCTTCTCAATTGAATCCAAGATCTATTTAAACATTGTGTGTCATTGTTTCGATCAGAACCTGACATTTATGGGTATTCCTCTCCCATGAAAGTACTACTTGTATTTAATACTGTCTTCGATTCTTTGTATATAAGCGCTTCATAAATATGAATTGATAACATGAATCGTGATGAGTTACGAAATCAGGAAACACACATGATGTGTACAGTTGTATCCTATTGAAAATTTTGAATTGTCTATAATTCTTCCCATACAGATATATTGAGGTAACGCCATTCTTCCACATTTATTAAACTAAATGATTGTGTTGTTAATTTAATAATGGTAAATAAATTCAGTTGTTCAGTTAATTAACTGTGTAACAAATTTAATTAAGATAATGAATCTGTCACGTACTCTTATGTGGATTTGAAGAAGACAAAAAATCAGGTGCCCGACTAACAGGTAATCACTTTAAATGTTTGTTTAATCAGCTTGTAGTGTATTAGCTTTCTATGTTTTTTTGTCCTTGTTAACTTTGGATTCGAGTTTGAATTGATAATCATTCATTGAACTGCCGTATGTTTGTCGAAACGCGTCTTAAAAATTTGTACCGCAAAAGCATCATATAAGTATATAACTTCCTTTAATCTAATACGAAAATTGTACGAAAAATAAATATTGAATGAAATGAGCTCGAAATTCCAGGGTGCTAATTTGTACCAATGAACAAATTCCAAAGTTAAGCTAAATTGTTGTTGCAAATATGCCTCCGGAAGTTTGGAAAATGATACTTCTTTGTCTCCATTGCCACGTTAAACATATTTTAGGACTCGAAATTATGTAAAAAACCCAATAATGAAATACAACATAATGTTTGATCTTATCATATTATATATGTGTCGTCATACTAAAGTTTGTATCATTTGTTTTGTAGGCATGAAAAATATAATTAAATTTTTTTTGTATATTGTTGTAATTTTATTTTTATCTTTTATAACCATCAACAAGAATCTTAAATGTGTTAATCTCTTAAATAACCGTGGAGAAAACATAAAATGAAAATCCATAATTTAGTGTTATAATTAACAATTTTTCTAATCAAAGGTGAAAGGTTTTTGTCTTCTTTAGATAAGTTAAATTAGAAAATAGTAAAAAGCTTGTTCTCTTTCTTGCGCCGCGTCTTGTGTTTTAATCTAGTTAAATAAAATTGTAGGGCTCAGCAAATAATTAAATAAAGTAGGATCACTCCGAAACAAAATTTTTCAGCACCGACATGTACGACAAAAGTAAGATCATTCAGAAAGGTAGCTGCGTAGCTCTTCAAATATTCTTTTCGACTTCTCCAGTTTTGCAAATCTCTATAATAACCATTCACAGAATCTATACAATTTTTATTCTCTTTTTTTGAAGAGTAGTTTACCAAGTTTTATTAATAAAAATAAACTTAGTATATGGTGATAAAAAAAATTATATGGACATTTACATATTGATTGGCAAATGAAATAAGGATGGTTCGCTCTTACATACCGTTTTACAAGTTATGTAAGGATGGAGCAAGTATTCTATTCTTTTCTTTTTTTTTAAAGATAAATTGGAGGTCTAAACCATTTAACTTATTTTTCAAATTAAATATTTATGAAAGACTGCTTAACCGGGTTTTGAACCAGCGAACTTTCATTCAAGGAGTCAAGGTACATTGTTCTTTGCCACTAGACCAAAAGCTGGTTCTCAAGTACTCTATTCTTAATACACCAAATTTAGCAATCTTTAATAATTCTTATTTTCATCACATCTCTTGCCAATTAATGCAATATAAGAGGATAATTTTTTTTTACTTGATATTATTTCTACTTATTTTACAAATACAAAACCTTTGCTTTATAGCGATTCAGCATCACCTCGCTTTAGAATTTACTTGACTTGTAGAATACTCCCTCGGTACACCAAATGGATGTGTTTTGAAAATAATTATGAGAAATAATAATAAATATGTTCCATTATTTTATTGAAGTAAATAAAGTTTCTTAAAAAAAAGACATATGTATAACATTTTAAATAACCTTATATGTCATAGGGAAAAAAAATCGAAGAAGTTATCCTTCGTTGCCTTTACTAAATTTGCAGTCTACAACATACACTGGACGACCGTTGTAATCCATAATAATTCACCTTAATGGAACATGACACGTGGCACAATTCTTAATTAAAGATATGTTTTAATTAATCATTTTTAAGATAGACAATCAATAGTATTTCTTGTGCCCTGTTTAATCATTCTTGCAGCGGTATGGCAGGACAAGTACAACACAACCAACAGAACTTGAAAAATAGAGAGGATCTATTTCAATTATTTTTTCTTGTAAAAGGAATTAAGGATAGGAGCAAGGTTTAACAAGTGGAGAAATCAGGCTTTCCCTAAAGCACACCTTACAAGAAGACAAAAAAAGGAAAAAGTAGCGCCAACTAGGATTTAAAAAGGCGATAGAGACGCAAGATAGTATTAGAGGGTTAAGTTTAGGCAAACAAGAGAGCATGGCAAAAAGCAAATCTATTCGGCACAGACTCACTTATCGCCTTATCGGCCGAGCCATTTCTTTTTCTTTGGAAGAGGGAGAAGCAGTTAGAATTTAGAAATCCAAAAAAGTATCACGCGACTGTATTTTTTACTGAGATATCATTCTGCAGCCACTGAACTGACATTAATTAATGTAATTCATATTTAAAATTATAAAAAATAGAAAACAATGTGATTTTCAGTTTTAAAAATCTTATAAAAGAGAAATTTTTTATGTTCAAAATGTAAAATGTTCAAATAATATATTTTTATGGTTTTATATACATTTTTTTTAGATTTGTTGTATTATATTTTTTGTATAGGTTTCAAATAATATAATATAATTTTAATTTTGTAAGTAGATATTTATATTTTGGATTCTAGTGCTTTTATTTGATTGTACACGAGTAAAGAAAGTTTCTTTTAAGACAATTCTAATCCATGCAGAGTGTTTGGGTGATCTTTGGTGAGGTAATTTACTTGATCTCAACCTAAATAATCCCTCTAATACATGATTATATTTAAGAGTATAATCTCGTTCCCGCACCAATTTGAAGAAAACGACCATTTATATTTACTTGTTCTAGTTAAGATACTACAGTTTTCATGTTCAAAAGAGGAAAGGAAATTTTGAGATTGAGATTTGCATGACTAGCTAGAGAGGATCAAAAGATAGGAAGCAAGGACCATTTAAGTAAGCTTTTAGAAAATGAACCATTTTATTTGTTCAGTGTAGGGTTTCAATCAAAAAAAGTGTATCAGTTTTATTTTTCAAATTTTATTCTGTGTCTCAGTAGCCATTGGCCAGTGCCCAGTGGTCATGCACAACTGAACGCGTCTTTCGTTGTTTTTTTCTTCGGAAAGAATTTTAAAAAATTGGTAGTTAAAGTAGAAATTATGCATACAAAAATAAAAATACGCGGTTTTCGTCCATGTTAGCGCCAAAGAAAACAGTTGATCGAATATAATTATTTCATATTATGGTTTTACTTTTATCTCGATCTCTTCACCTCTCTCTCACGCTAGGGATGGGTAAAGTTGAAAACGAAAACGGAATGGATGGTTTCATTTTAGTAATGATAAGTATCGAATTGATTCGTTATTCGTTTCGTTTCAATGAAAGTGACGGAACTGTTATATTTATACTGTATTTTATACAAATGAATCAAGGAAAAAAATTTTGTTCCGTTACACGTTTCGTTTGAACGGAGCGGAATAGATTCGCGACTTAACGACGTTCCACGCGGAGGCCTACTCACGCATATCTAAGGATAAAAAGTACAAGGGAAATTTATGCCATTCACTATTATTTTTGTGTATTCGGAAAATATACGAAAACCATGAGTAAACTGCGTCGTCACATCCACAATTTTTCCAAAATATTAAATTTCAAACTTCAAAGCAAGCTCTATAAATAAATATTCCTTGGATTATTACTTCTGTTAAATGGTTGCAACTAAATCTAGAATACTGGTGTTACCGTGTTATACACTAGTTATGGGTTTTGAGGTTGGAATTATTTAGAAATTTTATTTGACGGCAAATTTAAGCACTTCTTGGGTCCAAATAAAGAATAAATAAATATAGTCCCCTCAGTGTATATTTCGTTCAAATGTAAGAAGGGTGTTATTTAACTTTGTTTGGATATATAAATTGTAAATATTTTTTTCCCTTTACATGATATATATAATGATAGAATTGGAGAGCAACCGAATCCCATCAGCTCAACCGACATGTCATGATCTTTTATCCACTGACACGCGGATCACACTTCACTAGGTGCCATAAATCGACCTTAAACTAAAAAAAAAAAAATAGAAATTTACTAAGTTGAATGTGGAGTTCAAATAATTGGGCGACATGAATGCATTCAAATTGTTTCGATAAATTGAAAAAAATAGTCAAAGCCAATGCCGCAAATCGAAGTATTTCACACAAATTAAAAAGCATGAATAAATAGATAGATAGATATAGAGAGGTCCCCAATTAACTGTGTGGTCTTTTATCATATAATACTTTCGATTTTTCATCATATGTTCTATAACTCTATATAACAGAGATCCTAAATATCAGGACTAGCATGAATTTTTAGACTCTATTAAACAATAATAACATTTTATATTATTTACATCATTTATGCACAATAATACACAAATACTATAGAATCTACGTGTTAAATTTAAATTAGAGTAGATTTGCGAATTGTCTAAATTATCTAAATTGTGAAATTAATTAATTGTTAATAGATCTCTACCCTTTTCTAATATACTTCATCTTGCAAAACAATAAAAAAAAAGGTAATTACCGATCTCTGTCACAGGGTCAACTAACAATGGATAAGTACATGGAATATGGAGGCATGGTGTCAAGTTCTATTAAATGATGCTTAGAGTCTTCAGGGAAGCTAGGCCCAGTGTCATACAGTACAAATGATAATTAATTGAGAATGTAATAAGAAAACGAGATCTAAAATGCGACAACCAAATCTCTCTTCCTATTCAAAATAGAGACTACTCAATTGCACTTGAAACGCTAATTATGTACGAATCGGAATCGTGCTCTGCCTCTCTGTTTTTATAGTAATAATCAACTGTATAATGATTTTATGAAAAGATCATTTACTAATAAATGTTGGCTCGAATAAAGATATAACTCGAAGGCCAGAAGTTTATCAAATTGAATTATTAAAAGTGATACAATAGCAAGCTATACAACATTGGTAACGACACTAGTTACGATATATGGCGACCAAAGGGAAATTAAATACCTTTCAGTTACTTTAAAACAACTCAACAACTATATTAGTAACTACTTGGATCTGATGCGTGCATTTATTAATCTCTTGCATTTAAAGAGGTTATTATTGATTTTGTGATTTTAACTTAATAATAACAATAATAATTAGTTTTAACTGTACATTTATTATTTTATATTGACTATTAAATATTATCTATATTATTTAATTATAATAATTATACTTATGATTACATAATAATTATAATTATATCATTAAATTATCATAATAATAATTAATGTAATAATAAAATAATTATTTATGTCATCATAAGTTAGTTATCCACCTATACCACAACAATAGTAATTATTGTTTTAACTATATATTTATTATTTTATTTCTATAATTAAAACATATATATTATTTAACTATTATAATTGTAATTACATAATAATAATAATAATGTCATTAAAATTATTAGAATAATTATTAATATATAAATATAATAATAAAATAATAACTTATGTCAGCATAAGTTATTCATCCAGGTATTTCATAATCAAACACCTATTTACATAACTCAACATAAATACTTGTGTATGTTCTTATTCCATAACGAATGTATATATTTGGAATTATGGAAATTGAAAATTGCACCTATGTAATAGGACATGTACGGATGCAATTGGACCTGGAAATATCTCTCGTATCCTATTCCTAGTTTCCTACCCATCTAGCAATTCCTACTAGATCCTAAAATTTAATGAGCGGTGGTGGGGCGGGTGTAATGTGAGGAATGCCATTTCCATCCTTGCACATGCATGTGACATGTTGTTATGCTTGCTTCTCTACAACTATATGGTTTTGACACATTATGTTCATTTATTGCATATCTACTTCACAATGGATAGCACTTACCATTTTTATGCTTGTTTTTGCCTAATTGTGGTGAATCTTGTTACCACTATACTTTGAATAAAATTAATTTTGTGTTACCAACTAAATTTTTAATTCGGATTTAAAAATCACCCCCTATACACTCGAACAAAAAAATTATTCCGAAATTAAGATCATTTAAAATAATATTAATGATCTAAATAAATTTTGGTTCTTCATCATTTGGAAATAAAATTTTATTTTAAATTGTTAATTTTAATTGTATTCTCAAACCATGCATCGAACGCACCGTCATGGCCTCAATTAGGGAATTGCTTTCCTCACGTCCAAACTTGGAGATCCACTCCTATTTGGACTAAAATGCCCTTCGCTCCTTTTATTTTGTTCTTTTGCACTGCATTTCCATCAAGGACATTTAAGTCATTTTCAAAGAAAAAGGGAGTGGATCTCTAAACTGGAGGAGTGTAGGAAGCAATTCCCAATATATATTAATTGGGTGTGTTTGGATGAGCCGGGAATAGAAAATAGGAATAAAGAATTTCAGTTTGCGTGCTTATTCTTATTCTTGTGCAACCCAAACAACACAAGAATAAGAAATTTGGGCCCTTATTCATATACTAACAAAACCATGGTATAAGAATAAGGAATAAGGATAAGCACGCAAACCGAAATTCCTTATTCCTATTCTCTATTCCCGGCTCATCCAAACACACCATGAAATGAAATACTTTACAGAAAAATAATAATATATTGGTGGATAGTGCAAAGAGACTACGACTTGGATATCTCCAATGAATTGTTAAATATTAACTAGGTTTAACAGTAGTTAAAAAGTGTCTGGTTGCACTTGGACTATTGCACACACTCGAGGCACATTAAAATCAGCATAAACTATGCCAAGTTTCAAGTCATTAAAATAATAAAGCTAAACGAATGAATCGAGATGGATTTAATTAACAAAATTAAACCACTTTTCAATCAAAGTTTTTTTTTTATTAAAAATAACATCAAAGGGAAGAGAACCGATCAATTGAATGCTCATCTTAGGGGATGCATGTGATTATGTGAATATGTGATTGGTTCAGTGATTGAGGCTAGCTATTGTTGTCCAATGACGCGTTACGTTATGTGTGACGTGGCTAAACCAAGACATCGCATGTGTCTCGTCGCCTGTTGAACCAAATTGATGCTATGATTGGTAGTTGCTGACAAGTTGGATAACAGTTTACACCATCAACAAGGAGCAGTAAATGAGAAAGATTCTGATTGGTTGACGAAACAACTTAAATCCTGAATTTCAGTGCGAAATTTTTTTAGGAGAATTTTAGTGCGAAATTATACTTGATTACATTTTTTCCCCCCAAAACCTCAAGATGTACTTGTTCAAATACAATGCACAAAAGGGTAGAGGAATAGCCGAATAGGTTCCCTGTGTATGGTATTATATTCTATATATGATTCAGTCTGATTTTCATATTTTATTAATCATATACTTTTAGTGCAGCACAATACAACACTTTCTTTTAAATTAGGAATGAGAAATGAGGACGGTTCCACTTATACATATCTGGTGATACATCATAACAATATTTTCTTTATATTAAATTAATAATTCAATTTTACAATTTTAAATTTTGATACAATAATATAGGTCGATCGTGACGTGCTACAAGCCTACACGAAAAGGACAAGCTTCAAAAAAAAAAAAAAAAAACAAAGAACAATAATTTAACTATTTTCTTGAGAAAAAAAAAATTTGGTATTGCCAAAATTTGAGATGGAGACCAGTAAAGTCTGTAGTTTCAACTTTCACTCTTTCAGATCGTCACAAGTCACACTCAGAAAGCCTGTCGCATGCCGTATCACATCTGAAGTACATCGATGCCTTGATGGCTTCTCAACATTACCAAGCCAATATTACAACAGAGAGAACACTAGCGTAATCAAATTCCTAGTTGCTTTAATCACACATAATTAAAATAAATAACCTTTTTATTTTATTAAATATAAAGAATTTCCAATCTTTGAACAAAGATCCAGTTTTGAAATTTGTCATGTCAAAAACCCATCCAAAAATCAGGTTTTTGGACAGGTATCACATCATCACTTTACCACAAAGAAATCTGTTGATTGGTCAGGTCATAGTCTGTTGATTAATCGTCATTCACCACACTTTGGCTTCAGTAAATCTCAATGAAAAATTGAAATAAAAGGAGGGTTTAGTTCTTCTCAATTTGCATCAAATTGTGTAGTTAACAGTGATTATTATATATTGCGTTACAACTTAATCTAGAAAACAAATTAATTTTTTTTCCAAGGTCACTAAACTTAATACAGTATCCAATTCTAGTTAATGCATTTGAAAACACCGACATTGGCGTTATTCTAGTTAATTATCCGTATTTAGTCCTTTCGTTAATTGTTCCATATTGTATGAAAAAAAATGGAGGCTAAATATTAGTAAATATTTAACTTTAATAATTAAAAATATTTAGCTTTAATAATTAAAAACAGCTAGATAATATGAAATACAGACACAAAAAATATAATCACACAATTTGTTTTCCCAAAATTTGACCCGCTAGATAACTATAGATAGATTCTCACTACAAATATAAAATCATTTAAAACTTTTTATTTTCATCTTCTGGAAAATTACCAACCGCATTTACATGTTAATGCCCGTTGCAATCTAATTATATTTTTAATGAAAACTGTGGAGCGAAAAGCAAACTGCAGCATCACCATCCTTGGATCTTTCACCTACCGCTCAACTATTAAAACTCCAAAGAAGATAATCCTCATTAAATCCAAAACGTCTCACCAATATTAAAAACACAAATCGGAGTTGTCGGTAGAAATTAAGTAGCTATTCAAAATATGACGAAAAAGATGGAATCATTTCTAAGGCATGCTATCTAGATTAATAATTACTTTTTTTTATGTTGCAGGACAAAAAAATTAGTTTAGAGAATGATATGTGAATGAAGCTTATACGAGTTTAGCCTCAAATACTTTCGGACTTTCCAAAATTACTTATTTTTCGATAGCACAATTACACAAAATAAAAAAATTCTAGCAGTTAATAGTTTGGAACTTAAATATTTGACTCATCAAATAGTCAAGAAAATTATTTTAATTTCAATATTTATAAATATTAGTGTTATGATTTAGAGGTTAGACTTGATAAAGATCCTTCTTAATAAGCTTATGATTATACTAGCATTACTAACAAATAAAAAAATTATTCTATAATTTTGACAATCTATTAACTCTGTCATTTTTTTCAGGAAAAAAAAACGGATTCAATTTTTTTTCTGGGAACGAGAAAAGTATAAACTGTGTATTACAGTATTACACTTACAGTGAACCATAACCACTCTAGATGAATTATTTTTCTTTTTAAAAAAAAAACAAAGGTAAATAATTTATACACTTATAAGAATATAATCAAATTCAATAAACCTCCATTTTTAAAAAAAAAAATTTCGCATAATCGTTGATCAAGTATATGCAACTATTTTTCTGTTCTTTTTTGGATATATAAATGTGTAGTTTTACTTTTGATACTTGGATGATTGTTGAGTGAAAGTCGTTATGAATGTTCAATTAGTGCTCTATTGGTACTTTTAAACCAGAACAGTCAAATTAAGACGCGTTGCTCTTGGAAGTTGATCTTTAACTTCTACTCTATGAATGCGAGTCGAACAGATTCATTTGATTAATCTATGCACAAAACAAGTTAGGTCATAAGAGTCTAATAGCCGGCCTATATTACTCTCATTTTCTTTTCTCCTCAAATTGTCAAGGATAAATATTTTGCACTTTTAACTAACATATATTTACTTAAGAGTCAACTTCTTGTTGGACTTTTAGATGAAATGTTGGGTTAATGCCAGCCTGATGTATACAACAAAAGGGAAGAAATTGATTTCAACCTAATGGTTTGTACTTTATCATATCACATACATATGAAAATTCTCCAAATATTGACCATCTTTTTATACTTAATTAAAACGAAGACCTTTGACATTGATGAGATATTTTAAGATATCTTTATATAAAAAAGTGTCTGCTTGGAGACTTAAAAGTTCACATAATGGCTTTTTACCGAATAATGGACTTTTTTTTTGGGAACAACTGACATAATTTCCGTCGAAATTTAGGACATTTAAAATTCAAACTAAACACGTGTATGAGTGTATCTTTCTAGCTGACTTAATACCCATCAATTCCCATAAAACATGCTTCAGCGTTCAGAGCTTTGGTGTCCCCGTATTACTTTTTTATTATTTTTTCATCAACACAATCTCACTAGATCCCTCTATTCTTTTTATTATTTCAATTAAACAAGCTCCTATTAAAGTTTTCGAAAAAAATTTTATTTTAGAAAAACTGTATCATAATTAAGTCATGCATTCATTGCATTTGAAAATAACTCCAAGTCTCCTAGGGTACGTAAGTAGGGGTACGTGAGCAAAAAGCTCGTAACTCGTGAGTTACTCGAACTCGACTCGTGAAAAGCTCGATTATATCTCGAGCTAAAAGAATTCGAGTTGGCATAACTCGAGTTGAACCAACTCGGTTAATAAACGAGTTGAGTTTGAGTTAGGTTCAACTCGGCTCGTTGACTCCTAACTCGTGACGTAATAAATTTTAATTCTTGGGAATCAATTTTAATTTTTTGGAAATCATCACCATGATCTATGAGTATTAATATTGAGTTTCAAGGTATATTTTGCTTCAAATCAATGGAAAAAAATAAAATTGATAATAAATTTTATTTTTTTATATTATTGTAATACTCATAAATAATTATTGCATCTATTTACTATATTGATCACGAGTTGAATACCGAGTCACGAGTTGACTCGAGTTGCAAAATGACGAGTTCGAGTTAGCTCGGATAACTCGGAACTGCCTCCCGAACGAGTCACGAGTTGACTCGAGTTGTAACGAGTTCGAGTTCGAATTATGCTCAACTCGCTCGAACTCGGCTCGTATACAACCCTATACGTAAGTGAAAACGAAAATAAGAATTTATGATTACAAGTCGACTTTAGTTAAAAATTGTGCCCCTCATCAATCTATTAATATCCCGAGACACCAGGCTATATTTATTCATAATTTTCTATTAAGTTGGTAGATTATATGCATGAAATCATATAAACAAACCATATAAGTCCACTTGGGCAACAATTTGGGCATATTTAAAGGACCGAAGAGGAATATGTTCCCTTTCCACTCTGTCCCATTAAGGATTAAATCTTTAAGAGGCCAAGGCCATGTACTCAATAACTCATTCATTAAGTTTTCATCATTGCCTAAAAGACATTAACATATTAATTACTCCATATTTCTATCCATTAAATAATTGAATTTCATGTGGCTAAACCAAGGTGACCACTGATCCATGATTGTACAGATAGTTGTAAAGCTTTTGAACTTAATTGGTTGGATGGCAGTATTTTAGATCAATGTGTTTTTCAAAGTCAAAATCTATCTCATTTATTTAAGAAGAACTGATCTATACCATCCACTTCACTTGCTAAGATTAAATCTATGTTGGCCTCGCAAACAAGATTAATATTCTCTAAGGGGGCGTTTGTTTGTGACTTAAAGGGTGCATAACTTAAGTTATGTATCCTTAAGTCACCAAACACCTCTTACATAAGATGCCTTAAGGGTACATAAGTTATGCAACCTAAATAGGTTGCATAAATTATGCACCGGTCCCCTTTAATTTTTTTTCCAACAATACCCTTTAGAAATAATTCATAATAATATTTAATAATCTATAATAATTAATAAATAATAATATTTAATAAGTAACAATAACTATTAAAAATCATAATTAGTAATAAATATTAATTATTATAATTAATAATTAATAATATATAACAAGTAATAATAATAATTAATAAACAATATTGATTTATTATTAAATAATTAATAATATTTCATAATAATAAAATGATTTCTTATTATCATTAATAATTAATTTTTATAATAATTAAAAATTAATTAATATTAATTAATAAATAATAATACTTAATAAGTAACAATAATTATTAAAAAATCATAATGAATAACAAAGATTAATTATTATAATTAATAATATTTAACAAGTAATATTAATTATTAATAATAATGATTTAAGAATAATAATTAATTGAAGATAATTAATCAATAATAATTTTTATTATAAAATAAATAATAATATTTAATTAAAAGTAAATTATTAATATTTCATGATAGTAAAAATGATTTATTATCATCATTAATAATTAATTTTTATAATAATTAATAATTAACAATAATTAGGTCACAACATATAATACATAATACTAATTCTAATTTAAGGGCATTTTAGTCTTTTGACATGAATATATGAATGCATTAAGTTAGTCATCCTTACTACACAACTAAACATCTATTACATAACACTACATAAACACTTAGGCATCCTTAAGTTATGCAACTCCTTACTACACAAACAAACGCCCCTAACATCTTAACGAATATTAGCTTAATTTAGTATTCGACTCACAAAAAGTTTAAATGAGAGACTGGATGTCTCCATTTTCTGATACGCTGAGACAATTGTTACTACATTTTTACTGTTATTGTTAAGATTTTTAACTATATATACCTCATTAAATATCCTGAGAACAAACCCACTTCCACCGACATGAAAGAACTGCCACATGAAAAGTGTTATTCTTCTCTGGTAAATATCACTACATTTGCCTGTCAGATTTCTATTACAAAAATAATAAAACCAGTTATTTTTCACATGAAACAGTTTAAGAGCATAAAATTTCGAATGCATCAAAATGTATGATCTTGGAATGCAGTTCATCTTACTGCCCCTTAAGATACAGTAAAAGTGAACAAATTTGATAATTAATAAACACAATTTGGCTCCCCTAGGTGAATTCGTGGCCCCCTCAGTAAATATACCCAGGTTCAACATTTACAGCTGCCCAATTGAAAACATGTCCAACTGTTGGCAACAGTAGTTCTAAATTATGAACATGTTCAACTCTCTGTAGTTGAAAACATGTTCAAAACTCTGTAGAAATAAATAATGAACAGTGCTCCCCTAATTGCCAACAGTAGTAATTAAAAGCTATCTACTTAAGGAAAATTTAAAAGCCTTGTTATAAATTTTAAGTTCGGATTTATAGCGGAGTTAAATTTGATGTAGAATTTATAAAGGCATTGAAACTGTGCTAGAACGGATGCAATTAAATATCTTAGGAGACAAAAAGTGAGAAACTGTGAAAGTAAAAATGTAAAATTCAGGACAGCCATAATTAATTGATCTGTACTAACAATTAGCTGGCAGAAATATAAAAGTACGATGAATAAACATGGAAATGTAAGCTAATGAAATATACACATTTGTATTAAAGATAATAGCTGTTCAGATTTACATCTTCACATTTGTATACTCTTTTCACAAAGCAAAATAACCACACCTCCACAAAAATCGCCACAACAAATCTACTTTAAAAAAGAAATTCTAGAAAACAAAAATAAAATGTAAAGTGCACCTTGACTTCATCTTTCTTCAGTCATGGGCCCCATTTCTAACCCTTGTTCACATTATTCTATCATAGTCACCTTTCTCATCTCCACATCTTTATGAACTTTATTCCCCCACTAACCCTAAAATAATTCCTTAATTAAATAACTAAAACACAATTAACAAATATAAAACACTTATAAGTTCCTCATTACACCTGTCACCTAAGGACCGCTATCAAGAGAGCAATTTTTACTTACACAATGTAGAACGAAATTTACCTTTATAAGTGTAATTTTACAGTAACTATTCTGTGCATAGCAAAATTTGCTCTGTAAATTCTATGATGTTCTCTGCCTCTCATGATGATGCCACCTTCTCCTGCGCCTTCTCCTTCTTTTTGCTAATAACTTCCAATTTGTAATAATCCACGTACCACTTGACAAATTGCTTCAAACCGGTACCTAAATCGGTACTAGGATGGTACCCAAAATCTCTCTTTGCTAAGCTTACATTAGCATGTGTAAATGGGACATCTCCATTACTTGGCATCTCCACTACATTTTTCTTAGCCTTCTTTCCCAATAGGCTTTCTATAATGCTGACCATTTTAGTTACTGGCACCGGTGAAGTGTTGCCTAAGTTGTACACCCGCAGCTCGGCCGGACCTGTCTTCTTACTTCCACCCGGTAATCCAGTACTGGGTTTTGCAGAATCTAATGCCCCTATGCAACCCTTCACCACATCATCAATGTATGTGAAATCTCTCTTGGCATTGGAGAAAATATTAATTGGCTTTCCTTCTATTATATCATGCACAAAAGAGAAGTATGCCATATCGGGTCGACCCCATGGTCCATAAACAGTAAAGAACCGTAGACCCGTTAAGGAGAGACCATAGATGTGATTGTACACATGTGCAATTTCCTCACCGGCTTTCTTGGTTGCGGCATATAGAGATGCTGGCTGGTCGGTACGGTGTGACTCAGAAAATGGGCTAACCTTATTCAACCCGTAAACCGAAGAAGAAGATGCCCATACAATAGCGGGTTGAGGATCTGCATTCTTTGCCGCCACCTCAAGCAATGAGACGAAACCGGCAACATTGGATTGGATGTACGATTGAGGCGACTTCATGGCATACCGAACCCCGGCCTGCGCGGCCAAATGGAGAACATGCGTGAAATGCACCAGCTGAAATAACTTTATTAGTAACTGAGAGTCATTTATATCGGCTTCGACAATTACAACACCATTTTTGTGCAGCAGTTTCTGTCTAGCACGCTTCAGTGAAGGGTCGTAATACGAGTTGAAATTGTCGAGACCCAACACGCCGTCGCCGCGTGCTTTCAAAGCCAATGAACAGTGGGTACCTACGAAGCCGGCAGCACCGGTTACAAGTATAGAAAGGCCATTGGTACGTGTTGGGGTAGCAGACCGGCGGATCTCCAGTGGGTTCAAGGACTGGAGACGATTGGAAGAGAGGAGGCTGCGGTGGGGGTTGGTGGGATGAGGAGAAGAGAGAGAAAGAGAGTGGGAAAGGAGGGAAGGGTAATGAAGAGTGAAGAGGAGAACTAGAGTCATGGTTAGGAGAATGGCAGTGCGAAAGAGGAGAGTGGAGGAAATGGAGAGGAGCTTGTGACTGGAGACACGTCGGAGGAGGTGAGAGTTGTAACTGGAGAGCTGCTTGAGAGCAGCTTTGCTGTTGTCTGGAGGTGATGGAGAGGTAAAGGAAGGCGCCATTGTAGGAGGAGAAGGGAGAGAAAGAGAAGAGAGGAATTGGGTTGGAGAGACCAGGGACTACTAGAGAGTGAGAGTTGAGAGGAGGATATAAAGAACTTGAGAGAGGAGATGTGGAGAGTTCTCTCATAAAAAAACATGGAAATTGAAAATGAAAGAGTAAAAAAGGTTGTTTGTAAGTTGTAAGTTGTAACATGTTGGGTTACTTGGAAAATATTAATTAAAATAACAAAAGAACAATGACTTCTTGGATTTGGATTGGGTTGTCGGGAGTGAACCGTACCATTCAATGGGTGTGCTGAGAGCCTGAGACCCAACCGTTGTAAAAGATTCAAACAATGATTACATGTTATTTGTCTTGTTTTTTTTTATGTATTTTGTTTTGGATAAAAAAAATCAAACGTCGTCTTTAGACATTTGATATTCTAGATAAGTGACAATTCAAAACACACATAAATGGTTATCTACACGATAGATAATTCAAGAACAATTTCTTAGTTGACAACATGAACTTTTATCAATAATTTTGACTATTTGAATCAACTGATGATAGATTGGAATTTCGTCTGAACAATCTAAATACAGTTGTTAAAAAAATCTAAAAATAAAAAACAGCATTTAGATAAACTTTTTTTTTTTGCAATCTAAAAAACTATATTCAGCATTATTGTCATTGTATATGTGTGTATTGGCAATCACAATTTTTATGTTTATTTTTAATATTGTAATTAATTTAAAAAAACTTTTTGGTAGCTCGATTTGTTATAATTGGTTGTAACAAAAACTCGACATTTAAAATTTACATTAATATTTTTTTGTTCTTCAATGTAATATTATTTTTCTCTTTTGAATTGATCACACACAAATACAATGAAACCTTTGCTATATATAGCGAATATGAACATTCTGTATTAATAAACAAGTTGTTTGCAAAATAAAAATTAGCAAAACAATAAGGTAGCAAAGCTAAACAAGTTGTTTGCAAAATAAAAATTAGCAAAACAATTACAACTATTAGAGGAATAACTATTTAAACATTTAGCTATAAACATACTTTATAAATTAAAATTGGCATATGACTTTTATTGGTAATTTATCTGGAGAATCTAAGTATGTGCATGTCTAGACACAATTTTAGCAACTAATTCTCGACCATTAATTTAATAGTACTTGAAAATCTAAGTATGTGTACTTGGAGAACTAATGCGCCTCACTATGGTTTAATTGATTTTTAACAATAGAAGCCATGTAAAGTATCGAGTGCCCATGTCAATATTCTAATTTTGTCCATAATTTCCAATTTTATAGATGTGCTGTTGTCTTTTGATAAACTTGGGTACTATAAATTTTCGTTCAAAATTGAGAACCAGCCTGGTCTAGCAAAAGAGATAATGCTTCTCGAATAAAGGTCACGGATTCGAAAACTGATTAGATCCTTTATGGACATTTATATCTTAATATAACTTAAAAAAAAAAGACATTTAAATTTAAATATAAATTGGATAGCTTCACCCAATCGTTCTTTTTTAAAAGAAAATTCTTTATTGAAAATTAATAATTTATTCATTATAGAATTCATTTGTTTCCTGATTAAGCTCAAAATTAATTGAGAGTTTAATATTAAAATTTGATAGACGGTTTTGTGATAACATATTGAACTAGAAAAGTAGAAAGGGGCTGTTTGGATTCTCCAAGGAATTTGGAGAATTTCATCTTCCTACCATAAATTTATTATAAACAATCCAAACTCTTCACAAAGTTACACACTTCCCAATAAATTTATTCTTAGAAATTGTAACTTTCTCAAATTCTCTAAATTCCAAAGCGATCCAAACGGCCCCAAAGTTATTTGAGACTCGCAAGCAATTGAATTATTTACCCGTTTATCCTTATTATAAGCACGAGTAATTAATTCCTTAGCCTATAAATAATCTCACTCCATAAATTTCTACTATTTAAGTAATTACTTTTTTTTTTCTCTGTCGATGTGAAATCATTTGCAATATTGAATTTCCTAATTTTATTTTCATGGCAAAAAAATAATTCTTTCTGCCACGCTTTTAATTCTACACCAATTCCATATAGGAGTCAGAGAGGAAGAGATGTGGGATCCGCCGTATGGATGTTTCTGGTTGGATGCCACTTGCTTTGATTTCCTCCCTTTTCCATACTTTGTTTAATTTTCTTCTATTATGCTATATACCATAATTTCTTCAATTGAATTTTGTATCATTTGCATGTGCAGATGACGAAAGAGAGACAAGAAATCCGTGGATTCTTTGGGTCAATTTCTTGCATGTCAGGGCCTCTTTTTGCACTGTCAGATTCGGGAATGCTTTTAAAAAATTCTGTTATCCCTTTCATTATATTTAAAAAAAAATGCAACAGTTAGGTTTATTGATATTGAAACTAACTTGAAAATCTTAGCTGTAGCCACGGTCAAACTCAGGCCCAACTTAAAAACATGCCATTTTTGGAATATTGTACTATTTACAATTTTCCGAAAATGGCATGTTGTAAAAAATTCGAAAAAAATAGTAATAAAATCTCAAAAATTGTAAAATTTGGTTTTCTATGAGATTTCAATATGTAGATTAGATTGGTTAAATTAGATTTGTCAATTTACAAAAATATCCACGAAAAAGTCCGTGGTGCACGGAGTGTCTTATGCACTATAGTGCATATTAAACTTCCTCTTAATAATAATGAAAGAAAAATAACAAAAGATCTTGACACATGTTGAAAATATTCGTCAAGACCTTGATGATACGTACAAGTAGGGTGCCTAACCGTGGTTAAAGCCGTTAGCGTGCCACTTAAAAACGGTATGAAATCGGTATGCCATTTACCGTTCCGTTTATTAAACGAAATAGATTTCTGTGCCATCAACCGTTCCACTTTAGAAATTACACATAAAACGGTTTGAAATGGGATTGAAACGATCGAAACGGCATAACCAACTGTGTCACATACCGTTTCATTTAGAAAACGATATGAAATTTCATACCACAAACCGTTCCATTTGATATAAACGAAACGGCATAACGTCAAAAACTGTTCCGTTGACACCCCTACGTACAAGTGTTTTGACCTTTGCACTTCTAGCTTTAAAATGAGTTCTAAAACTCTCTAGGGAAACCCTCTGATTCTAAATCTTAAGCTTCTCACACATTTTCTTTTGATTCTCTGATAATTTGTTAAAACTTTGTTTCAACAATAAAATTAACAAACGCTAACAAAAAGGAGTTACTTAGGATCCTGCCTTTTCTTCATCATAAACAAAATTGGTATATGTTATTTCGACTGAAATGCGTGTATATCTTTAGAAAATAATTGAATTACATATTTTTTTTCTATCTAAATTTATTAACATCATACGTATCTCGCTACAAAAATAAAAATTTTATCCTGGCAAAATTTTAATAATATATTTGCTCCTCTAAATCTTATATATCAGATTATCCTTCTTAAATAAAAGGAAGTCTCGTCATAGTCTTCTTAAAATCATCTAGTTTTTTTTGCCATCTTTGAGTATTAGATTGGGTCATATTTCGACTTCCAAATTATTTGGTTCAGATTTACATGGATTTTGGTTTATAATTTGGCGAGAAAAAACAGAAGACAGAAATGCAGTTAGGGCTGAAAACGGTAGCCGTTTCAACCGTTCTTTTGTTTCGTTTCGTCCGAAACAGAACGGTAACGGATAAGGATTTTAGTTTCGTTCAAGCAACGGAACAACTAACGCAAATAGAAATATTGTTTCGTCTTAGAACGAAACGGTTAGTGAAACTGATACGTTTCGTGGTCGTTTATTTTGCGCATTTCATCTAAAATTTTTTTCATGGTTTTATAATTAGATTGCAGAGGACCTCAGCGGAGAGATCGAGGAAGAAACGAGAAAAATTAGATTTTTGTAGCGTCGCTCCGTCATTTCTCCGCCGAACACAGTCACATCTATCTCTCTCGCCTCTGCACCACCCAGTACAATCGCCGTCGAGAGCGAGAGGTGATGATGTTGCCTCTTCTCCCTTCCCTGCGTGACCTAACCTGTCATTTCTCTATCTTAGTTTCATACAAAATACAGAATAGTTTATTTTCTTGCATCTTAATAAAAATGCAAAACAGTTAGGTAGTCAAAGACGATTATAACCGTTTTGATCGTTTCCATCAACGAAACGATCAACGCAACATGTGTTAAACGAGTGCAACAATCAACGCAATAAGTACAAAAATTTCGTGCATCAATACAACGGTTGACGAAAATGACCACTTTCGTGATCGTTTTCCACGTCATGCACCCCTAAATGCAGCGATGGAGATGGGCCAGAGACAATGCAAAGAGTATGGAAAGTGTCACAAAGTGAAACTAGGATTGCAACCATTAGTTGGATTTTGATGTAAAGCTGTACAAATAATTGCATGGGCCTTCTTATAAATTTTTTTATTAAATAAACTAATGCTGAAAAAAGTATGTATATGTCAGTAGATCTGGGATGCTGTAGCTGATTCTGTTCAAAGAAGAGGAAAAAAAAGTGTTGTAGTAAGAACCTTTTTACTTGCCCATTTGCTAAAAAAGAAAAGAAAAAAAAAACAGAGAATGACAACTGGCAATGTATCTCACGAGAAATAGTTTTCTTTTTTCTCCCCTTTCCATGAAATTTCACGAGAAATAATGAAAACAGCGATAAGGCGGATTGGTCTCCGTTTCATCACCATGTCCGGTAATATATATTTTATTATAGAGTTTCATGCATACTAAAAAAATATTTCAGTTCCAAGGACTTAAATTAACTTTGATTGTCTCAATCTATTCTGGATAATTTTACTATACTAATGTAAAAATTGGTTTTAATTAAACCATTCGATTTATGATAAAATGTTAGTATCTTTTAGAAAAAATTGGATTTATGCCACCGCAAAACAGTCTAATTCTAAATATGCCATTACAAAATGGCTAATTGGTAATATGCCATCACAAAACTACATAAATTTGATATATGCCACTAATGTATAAAAAACATTTAAATTTCATACGTCCCATTTTCAGTTATGTCAGATTTTTTAGAAATACCAAAATTGTCCTTTCCCAAACCATTTCTATTTTGCAATCTACAGCATCCATCTCCCTTTGCAAAACGTCAAAATTGACCTTTGCAAAACCCATCTCTGTATAATATAAACCATAATATATCATCATATTGGTACAAAATCTTTACACTGCAAATCATACTACAATATGCACACATAAATTTAAATAAATTCCAAAATAGAAGAGAAATGAAGAGATTATTACAATATCTAAGCTGTCGTTAATTATCTGAGGCCTAAACTTTCTTCAGAGGCGAAAGAGAGCGTGAGGTCGCACACGCAGTAAGCATGTGTCGCATCGTGAGAGGCGTCCACCCCGCCATGGCCTTCTCCATGAGCTTCTCTGCGCTTCTCACGACCTTGCTTTTACCCTTCTCTTCTCCCGGCCATGGCTGCAGAGGATTCAGATTCTTGCGAATTGGAATTATCAGGGAAGGAGAGATAGAAGAAGAGGCCGGTGAGATGGGTCCAGACGTAGGGCCATGAATGAGAGAGACGATGTACGGACAACTTTGTTGATCGAGAGAAGATGGAGAATAGGCTGCGTTTTTTTCCCTTTTACTGCCATTTAATCCGGACCATCGGATCTAATCCAACGGTAGAGAAAAAAAATAGGCACGATCTGAATTCTCCTTTGTAAAAAGGGTAATATAGTCATTTCAATTAATTGATGGCATAAAATCAATTTGTATTGTTTCACAGTGGCATAAAACTAATTAGTTGTTTTGGAGTGGCATATTTAGAATTTCAATTTTTGCAGTGGCATAAACCAAATTTCCCCTATCTTTTATGAAAGTTTCCAAATAAGAATCGTATGATCCAATATTTTGAAAACCAAAAGAACATCGAAATAATAATAAAAATTAAGAGAAACGTTTATGTTATCAGACCTGACTTTGGTAACTTTTGAAATATTTTTATTTGACGTATCTTAAACAGAAATATCGAACTAATATGGTGAAAAAAGAATTGTATATATTTTTAAAAATCCAAGTTTAAATTCCACCGCACGGTGCTTTTCCGAAAATCTATTTATCCATAGGCAGCACAAAAAAGGAGGGAAAAAAAAACAGCCCTAAATTGGTTCGGTCCATCTTGACTCCTTGAGTGAAAGGTCGCAGGTTCGAAACCCGGCTGGGGTCTTTCATAAACATTTAATTTAAAAATAAGTTGGATGGCTTAGACCTCCAATTTATCTTAAAAAAAAAATTGGTTCGGTCCACCTAAAATCCCAGCCTGATTAGCGAGTCACAATCGAACTGGTGGTCAGTCCTATTATTTTTTAAGTAATTTTTTTGAAAAAAAAATAAAGAAGGGTTTTTGACATTAAACTTTTTTTTAAATTAAAGATGTGCATGTAGAGCTTCAATCTTTAATTTGTTTTTAAGACCAATCTAAGTACTCTTACCAATAAGTTACTAAGCCACATATAATTTCTGAAAATATTATTTTTTTAATTAAATTTTTTGAAACATTGTTACAATCTGAGAGAGAAATTAAATCGCCTGATTAGCCTTCCTAAATCCTTTACTTAATTTATCCTAATGATCTGGTATTGTGCTATATATATTTGACTGGAAAGGAAAAAAAAAGTTTTGATGGATACTGTTCAAAAATAAATAAATAGTACATGAGGTCGACTTATCAGACTGATAATTGGTTATAAGTTCCATTTCTAAGTAGAGAACTGGTTAAGATAAGTAAGGTAACTTTGGCAAAATAATAGAAACCTAAAGAAAGGCAAGTTTTGTTTAGTAATGTTTAAAGGTAGTAAAAAAGGGGGACCAACCTTATGGTTTAGAGACAGGTTCATTCCATATATATCTTTTCAGTATTATTCTCCAAACTTATAATTAGACCGTACTTATGGTCCTAGCGTTATGGTGCCACAAAAACAACTCTATTTTTTTTATAGATATTTAAAAAATTCAAATGACGAATCTAAACCGTTAATCTTGTTCAATTTCAAGAGCGATGTATTTCAATATAAATTTTGTAAAATTTGGAGTTCATTTGATACTTGATCAATATGTCAAAAAATAAATGAATCTTATTAACTATGAGTCTATGACAGATTAATAAAATATTTTTGTAAAAAAATTATTGTTGAGTAAAAATTCATTAAAACACCTTGATATGCCAGATAGGACCGTAGAATAAAAATTTTACTATTTTTTTTTATATATTTGGGTCATTTGTTTGATCAAGCATGCTTTTATTAAAACTATTTTTTAATCCAGAAAAATCTGGATTGTCCATTTTTAAAAAAGTATCGCAGCCGTATCTAGGAATGAAAACAGATCGGATACGGATCGAATAGTGGTCAAACCATATATTTATTCAATTTTTTTGTCAGATACAAATGCCTATATGTTCGGATATTGTCAGATTCGAATACGAATACAGATATATTGTAAAAATTCTATAATTTATATTGTGCTAGAAGATATTTTCTACACTGATTTGTTTTGAAAATTAAAGTATATACTTTATCAATTTTATAGTAAAATACTAATACCATAATAAACAATAATTTCCATGTGCAAGACAACATAATGTCCTCTTCTGGATTCCAATATTGAAACTTGACAATATTTTCAGTACCTAGCGGGGCTTAATATAATACCATGTATTCACTACGCACCTTGTTGCCGACAGTCCAACAGCATAATAACCCAAACCCAAACGGAGCTTCTGAATAAGCTAGTATATGAATCTCAGACAGTGAGTGAGGAGGCAAAATATCACCGGCGGTCGTGTGATCCGAAGGATGGCATGTATCATGTATGCCAAATGCAAGTGGCCGTTTTCCAGCTGTGATCGAGTTTGACGCTTACTTTTTGCTCCCACAGTGTGGAACTCCGAGGGCCCCACCAGAAAGTCTCCCATTGATTCCGTACATATATTAAATACGGATAAAACTTTTTTTCCACCAAAATTACTATAGTAAGAAAATTTAAAATTTATCAAATAAAAAACGAATACAAATTGTTTCATATTAGTCTTTTTCTTTAAAACAAAATGATGTATTTGCTCTTAATAATGAATGAATTAAATATTAATAATTAGAATAAATTCGCCTACGGGCTTTAGTCTTTATTAACATAATTAGATAAAATTAATTGAGGATTGTTAAAATGCAATGCGTTGCACGGATGCATCCTATCCAGCAGACCCATTCTCAAATTTTATCCTTCAAACGATTAATTTGAACTGTTCAATCTCTTCTCATTTTGAAATCTTATTGGAAACTAATTTTTATATATATATTTTTATTTTTTTTATTTTTTCAATTATATAATACTGCTATAATTGGATGGCCCATAACTGACTAGATCAAGGAATTCCTAAGAAATTGAAAACTATAAAATTGTTTTCCAATAAGATTTTATAATGGAGAAGTGGTTGAACGATTTGAATTAGTTGTTTGAAACACAAATTTGAGAATCTATCCATTATACGAGATGGCCCGTGCAAACTTGTTGCATTTTAACAAATTGAGGATTGCTAAAATACTATGTATAGCACGGATGGCCTTCGTGCTACGCATTCATTCTTAAATTTTATGTTTTAAATAATCAATCCAAACTGCTCATTATCTTCTCCATATTGAAATCTTATTAAAAAACCAACTTTTACATTTTTTTTGAGTTTTTTACTATTTTTCAGATTTTAAAAAATTTCTATTATTGGAGGGTCCAGAATAAATTAGATTAAGAATTTTCTAAAAATATAAAAAAAATTGCAAAAAAAAATTCGAAAAAATTTAAAAGTTTGTTTCCGATAAGATTTCAATATGGAGAAGATAATGAACGGTTTGGATCGATCATTTAAGGCATAAAATTTAAGAACGAATGCGTAGCACGAAGACCATCCATACTATGCATAGTATTTTAACAATCCTCAAATTAATTTATGCAGCATTTTATATAATACCATTTTAATACTTTTTAAATCACATGACTAACAACGATAATTGCGTATTTATTATGCATTATACATGGTATTATATTCACATTATCCATAACTTTTTAAAATATTTATATGTTATTTATCTATATTTTTTATAATTATTTTATTTTTAAGAATTTGTTAATCCACAATTATTTGTTAATCTTAGAAAACGACAAAACAAAAACTAATTCTTAATGAATAATGATTTTAATGAATAATAATTGTACATAAGAAAAAAAATAATTCTGACACAAAATATCTATGCATCACTACGCACTTCTCCAGCAGAGGAATCCAAAAAGAACAATGTCAACTTCATACTAGACACCACAAATTCATCATAAACCAATAATTTTGTTACACTGTGCACATTTCAACTTTGTTGGCCACTTGTCTACGTCCACCTACTTGGTACAATGCAAATTTCAACACATCTACGGATACTGTTTCCAGTTCAACTACTCTACGGGTGTGTTTGGATGAGCCGGGAATACAGAATAGGAATAAGAAATTTCGGTTTGCGTGTTTATTCTTATTCTTGTGCAACCCAAACAACACAAGAATAAGAAATAAGAGTCCTTATTCCTATACTAACAAAACTATGGTATAAGAATAAAGAATAAGGATAAGCACGCAAACCGAAATTTCTTATTCTTATTCTTTATTCTCGGCTCATCCAAACACACCCCATAATACACTACAGTACTACACTGAATAAAGACCAGGCAAATGTAAACACACCGACCGTTTTGGTCCTTGTAAGTAGATTGGAATAAAAATCTGGGCCGTTTGATCTAGCGTAGACTTCATGGGGCCTATTTCAATTGAGAGTGTTAATGTGGGCCTAATTTTGTTAAATTTTATATAATATATATTTCTTTTAATTAATCAAGTGTGCAGCTATTTTTCTGTTTCAGCCCTCTTAGTGCATAGTGTATAGTCGGTGAGGAGTCCTTATCTTTGAAATTAGTAATATATTCTATTTTCTATCTTAAATTTTTATAGAAGATTTTGAATATATAAACAATATGATTTTGATGCAACACAAAAAGTCCTTTAGATTTGTACAAGAATTTTGTGCATGATAGACTGTTAGGTGCTAACAGATCGTGTTGAAGCATATCCATGCCTGTTACTTACTAATTTAAAGCAAAATAAATAATAAAACTATCGATGTTTTACCTATGGATGGATTCCGTACAATTAAACCCCTCTAAATTTACAAGAATTAGCTTGTAATAATATACTAATTGATAATTTGTATACCTACTATCTCAATATATATTATATAATAAATTCTTCCTATAAATGGAGACGAATGTAAGAATCATTCCAATGGAGTTTAATAATACACTTATTAAATATTGTATACTTACTATCTCAATATATATATAGTATATATCAGTAGTATGAGATCAAAGTAAAGAACTTCATCACAAATTATGGTGGGTCAAACTAAACATAGACAGCAAAATATTTTTCGAAAATAACAAAAAATCAATGTCATTTAGAGTTTTTATAAAAAGAATCGGGGTCGTTCTATCCACATGATCGGTCCATATTATGTTTTAAGTATAAATTTATTCTTATTACAATAGATTAGAGATCCATGAGAATTTTTTTTTTGGGGACAACATTCGCAATCCTTTCTTAAATTAAGTCAAAATAGTTTTAAAACTAGAAAAAAAAAAGTTGAGGCAGACTAAAATCAGCCACGACTGACGGATGGACTCATTAGCCGCGATTATATCTCAACTTTTGAGGTTCTAATGGCTAATCCGATCCGTTCAATGTGTTCTCCATATTGAAATCTCATTGGAGACCAAATTTTATATTTTTATGAATTTTTTTACTATTTTTGAGATTAAAAAAAAAATCATTGTTATTGAAGGGTCCAAAATTGTTTAGATTAAGATATTTATAAAATACTAAAAAAATATTAAATTTTTTTTGAAAAATGTATAATTTGGTCTCCAGCGAGATTTTAATATGGAGAACACATTGAACGGTTCGGATCGTCTGTTAGAATCTCGAAAATTAATTTTTTATCGTTCCTGACGGTCTCATCTGTCAGTCGCGACTGATTTTAGTCTACCTCGAAAAAGTTTATAGACATGTCGGTAGCACAATGGATAGTTTATGTATCCAATATCATGCATTTTGAGTGCCATTTGATACATCATATAAAACATCGTATAAAGACCATTGCAATTTATTACTCGTCTGATGATTAGTAAAACATGCAACAAAATTCATCATTTTCTGATGGATTTATTAATGTGCGTATAATACATTTTAGTTGTTCGATTTGTATATTGTAAGTTATTGTGTACGGTTGCCAAAGTTATCGTACTAATAATTTGGTGCCATTGGATCTCCTTCTTATTATAATTTTTTTTGAGATAATATAGTATATTTTCTTTTAATTTGAAGTACAAAAATGTAATTATATAATAATACATTTAAAAAGGTGATTGTATATATGAATTGTTATCTTTTTTATTGTGATGAGTCTGGTTACAACAATATTATATGCCTTTATTTCCTGAATATGGATTTTGGCATCTTAGTTTGAATGTTTGATGCATTCCTCAATAGAATTCTGAAGGACTTAATTATCAAAAGATTCATACAAACTATTAGAACTCACCTTTTGTGCAAATTTCTGTAGAAAGCACCAGACTATCATCGATGTAGCATTTCTGCATTTATTGAGCCAGAGTGTGAAGGGAAATTTGTAGTAGACCTAATTGCATGTGGTCCATTTGCATTTAAGGACCAGGCTCATCGACAGATAATAATTTGATAAATGCAAAGCGGAATTCGTGGGTTCGGCTACACTCCAGTTGTACTGAGATCATGGATGGTCCCAGATTAATAAATATGCACCATCCATTTATATCCAACGGTTAGGATTATGTTCGACCCATTTTCATTTAAAATGTTGTTGTACTGAGAAGTCTGTAGTAGGTAGGGACAACTAGTTGGTTTGAACTTATCACTTTATCAGTAAGAGTCAGAAAAAAAAATACTTTTTGTCATATATCTCGAGAGAATTAAAACATAGCTTGGCCAAAATTACAAAAAATATTTGTATTAAAAAGATACAAAAATGCTCATATATACATAGAAAAATGCTAATGTCCAACATGTAGGACAAATGTGATCCGTGTAACATAATTGTATTCGCATATCAAATTTCAAACGACCTATTCAAATCATTAGATTGAATCTTCATATAGAGAACATGTATGAAACCAAATTTTATATTTTTTTCGAATTTTTTACTATTTATTTCGTATTTTTAAGAAATCGGCAAACTGCTCATAGAATTTGTATGGAATGTCCAATAACAACAATTTTTTCTTAAATCAAAATAAATTATAAGAAAAATTGAAAAATTTTTTATAAAATTTGATTTCATATAAGTTCTCAGTATGAAGATTCAATCTGATGATTTGAATCGGTTGTTTGAAATTTGATACGCTAATATGTTCATCTTGGATTGACCTTATATGTCCGACATGTTGGACATTAATTAGCATCTCTATTAATATATATATTTCAAAAAAAAAAACATGTAAATGCTACTTAAAAGTCAGAATCCCAATATATATTGTCCATAACACAACACTCCATTATATGACATCTTGTTCTCGCATTGATTTTTCTTTTCCGAAACTTTTTGTTCATACAAGTACCAAGACATGCACAAAGAAATTAAAATTGACGTCTCACAGTTTTGCAGCCGACTTTTACCTATATCACTTTTGTTTGAAAACTCTGTTAGTTATCTAATATAAACTTGATTAATTAGCTCGTAAGCCAAACTATATAGAAGATATTCCACCACTCCAACATTTCTTTCTTAAAGGATTTTTACTTTCGAAGTCTTTTTTTGTATGATGTTATCAAGATCGATCTTAATTTATCTCAAATTATTTTGGTAATTATGTGATTGCATCTAATTCATTATAGGACAGATAATATTTCAGGATATGAAGGAGGTTATGTATTAACTAATTTTAGATAGACAAGTATAATTTTGAGATTGGTTGTCACCCCCACCCCTCACCCAAAAATGTCGGTTTAGAGAATTGAACCGTCTAATAAATTCTGTATAATTATTTTAAGAGGATCCTAACTCATTGGAGTTGGACTACTCGTCATTATTTTTCATCAAAACTATATCCATTCAGAGAATGCTTGAAAAGGTCGACTTGTCGAATTCCTCTTGCTAGAACAGTGTCTAAAAATAGCATATCAAGTTCAAATTAATGCATTTATGTTACACCATAGAAAGAAACACAAAAAGGACTATACTTTAATTTATGATGAAAGTGAAGTTAGTGAAAATCGATTAAGATTTATTAAATAATTGACCTTATCAATACTGATCCACAGAATAAAGTACCAATTTGGTCATTAACTTCTAGGGAACTATCGACTTTATGTATGTGTACGGCGTACCAACATTGATACAGTGAGTACTTCAATGATAGGAACTAGGCCTGTCAAAACGGAATTAAAAAAACGTATTTCATAGACATTTAATTTAAAAATAAGTTGGGTGGCTTACACTTTCAATTTATCTTCAAAAAAAAAAAATGTTGCACCAATTTTTCTTGCCGTTTAAAAAAACGGAAAGGATAATTATACTATTTACTAAAATGAAATGGAACACGAAAATAAGAAATTATAATGAAAAACAGAAACGAAACGGAATGTGGCACTAATTTTTCTGCCGTTTCAAAAACGGAACGGAAACGAAACAATGCTTTTGGTTCCGTTTCTAAAACGGTACGAAAATGAAATGGACTATTCCGTGTGCGTTTGACGCGTTTGTCAGGCCTAATACGAACTTGCATATTATTGCACTTTACTTACTGAAAGCCCATGAGGGTAGGGCCGGGATTAAAGAGGTCGAGTCTACTAAGGCCAACACAAGGGCCGGGTCGGATTTGGCTTACGAAGGGCTTTAAAGGGCCGGATTTGAAGGGCTTAAATTTTGAAAATTTAGTTTGGGTCTTCTTAAGTCCGACCCTTCTAGGTCCTTCGAGTTTTAGGAGACCGTGTTTAGAACTAAAAACGGAAGCTGTTTCGAGCATCATTTTAACTAAACAACTAAGGAATATGGTTGTATTTAAAAAACGAAACGGCTTTTACGAAACAATAAAACGGTTTTTTCCATGTGTAAATCACGAAAATTTCATCGATTTCGATCGTTTCATCTAAAACAGAATGGTTAACGAAATTAATAGTCAATTTCGTCAACGAAGCGAAACACCCTAGTTTCATTACCGTTTCGACTGTTTTGCTGCCCTAATCAGGTTTGAAGGGCCGAGTTAGGCTTAAGAAATAAGAAGAATGAGATTAGATTTTTTTTAATTTTAATGTTAATTTAGAACAATTATTTATTTTGACAATTTGAAAATGAATAAAATATGATTAGATATTATAATTACATTATAAAAAAATATCAAATTCAAATATAAATAAATTTGAATATGGCCATTGTATGCCCTTCGCCCTTGACGCATGGCTCTTCAAAGCCTTCTGAACCGCACTGATAAAATCTGAGCCTGGTCTGCCCGACCCTTCTGAATCCTTCGCCCTTTTTAAGCCCTTGTAACTTGTGAGAACCGCACTGACCGGAATTTCATAAGGGTTGGCTTAGGACCAGAGGCTTTTGACATTTACCTCTAAATTTACAATTCCCAAATGCCAATATTCTCTGATTTTATTCCTTACACTTGAAATATGTAGTTCACCTTCCTTGTAACTAATTGTTTATGTTTGATTGCTAGTTTGGTTTTCATCCAATAACAAAAAATTCTGAAACTCAGATTAAAGAAAAGCCTAAATACTCAAGTTACATTCTTTTTTGCTTTTTCTGCAAGTTGGTAGACCTTAGTTTGGGTTCTAACTATTCAACCAATAATATACGAAAATAGTTTGGGTTCTAACTATTCAACCAATAATATACGAAAATAGTGAGACAGAATTAATCAAAAGTAAGTGCACAAACTAAACCAAAATTTTAATATAGTCTTAAGTTATTTTAAATTTACTCTTAAAAAAATACTGAATATGATGACAAAGGAAAGCAATTTATTTGAAAAATGTAATAGAACTAGTAAAACATTTAAAGATTTGTTGAAGTATTAATCACATGCATGCATGTCTTATAGTGTCCCCATCATTGCAAATAAATGCTTAATTCATCATTATTGTAATTTTCTTTCCAAAGCATGTGATTCGTTCTATAATTGTAGTTGGTTTAAAGTCGCCATTATAACACATTTGGATCGGTCTCTGAAAAATTGGAATTATATTGCCCCCCAAAAAAATGTTGAAATTGACAGTTTTTTTTTTTGTGGTAGTTCAGGTGATCAGTTAATTTAGAATATATATACCTTCACGTAAATGGATTGCATGCAGTTGTATACATATATATCATTTTCCTTTCAAGCACGCGAATCCATTCACTTTCAAAGTTTGGGATCTTTTTTGTCTTCCTCTGGAACTATCTATCTAAAAAATTGAAATTGATCGCTTTGAACACTCATGCTTGTTTATATTTTGGCATGAAGGATAAAATCCCTAATGGAAGGTGAAGGTTCCATTCTTTGGGGATTTGTTGGGAGGCACAATTGGCTAATAGATATAGACGTAACACAAATGGAAGGGACCATTTGATATGAACGCATAAGCAGATATAATACAAAACTAAATAATTATGATCACTTATCATGACTGAAGCAGACATATAACGTCCAAATTTGTCACCTTATATCATCCGTTCCAATTTCTAATTTCAAAAATAGTCTACAAGTGATCAAAACATTTTACTATTCAATTTTCATAAATCCGTTTCATCAATTCATGTACAAAGGACCCATTTTGAATGTGTAGCATGAATGCATATCACTCATTTGATAAAATATTAAAATTGGCACTTAACTATCCTCAGAACTTTAACATAATAAAAGCAAGTATCCTAACAAATGAAGAAATTCAGAAATTATAACCACCATCGCTCAAAATACCATCGCTACCATCGCTGAATTGAAAATTAGATTTCCGCTCTCTCATCTCACGCGCTCTCGTTCTACTCTCTCCTCTCACGCGCACTCTTTTTTCCTCCTCTCCTCTCTCCTTCCCTGGCGCGTTCATCTTCTCCGCCTCCTCTCTTCCCTCCTCTGCCACACTCCCCTCCGTCCCTCTTCACTCTCCTTCTACCTTCACACCTTCCCTTCTCTTTTCTGTTCTCTTCCCTCTGTCTCCTTCATCAATGATTATTTTCCCATCAAATAGTGAGAATGTAAAACAAACTGAACACATAAAAATAACAAATTGAACATATGAATGAACAAAGTGAACATATACACCAACAAAATGAGACATATAAAATAAACACAGAAGTCTGACGCATAACAAAACAAATTGAACACATAAAAGTAACAAATTGAACATATGAATGAACAAATTGAACATATACACCAACAAAATGAGACAAAATAAACACAGAAGTCTGACGCACAACAAAACAAATTGAACACATAAAAGTAACGAACTGAACATATGAATGAACAAAGTGAACATCTACACCAATAAATTGAGACGTATAAAATAAACACAGAAGTCTGACGCACAACAAAACAAATTGAACACATAAAAGTAACAAATTGAATATATGAATGAACAAAGTGAACATCTACACCAACAAAGTGAGACGTATAAAATAAACATAAAAATCTGATGCACAGCAAAACAAAATGAACACTTAAAATAACAAATTGAACATAGGAATGAACAAAGTAAACATCTATACCAACAAAGTGAGACGTATAAAATAAACACAAAAATCTGATGCACAACAAAACAAAATGAACACTTAAAATAATAAATTGAACAGATGCAATAAACAAAGTGAACAAAGTCTGACGCACAAAAAGAAGGGAGGAGGAAGGGAGAGAGATGCACAGAAAGAAGGGATAGAGACGAAAGAGTGCATAGAAGGGAGAAGGAGCGTACCCGGATGAGGAGAGGGGAGCGCTTCGCTGGATGAGGAGAGGGATCACTTCGCTAGGGAGAGGGGTGTGCTTCGCTTCGCTGGGTGAGGAGAGGGGAGCGTTTCGAACAATGGCAGCGATGGTAGTAATCAATTTCGGAAGAAATTTGCATTTTGTTATCATCGCTTTTCCTGGTATAATGGATCCGCGCTCCTGGATGCAGTTTGATCTGATACAGGTCAGGCACCCTTCGGCCCAGAATAGCTGGCCTAAAATTAAAAACAGTTCGGACCGGGTCAATTGATGATTGAATTGGATAAGCCCAATATTGTTTAACATGAAATTGTCTAATCCGACCTATTTTAAAAGATTATTAAGAAGATGCAGGTTGGAGTGTCAGATTACTTGGAGGTGCTGAGTCTTCGCAATTAAAGGATAAATGCGCCATGTACATTTGTACCTGCTATTGATTTTTAATGAGAGCTTGTAAAATTAAAATAACTGAATTTGTTAGAATACATGTGAAACCAGCAGGGCACCCCGAGATGAAACCTTCATAACTTAAAACCAAGCTGCAGTGAAGGTCTAACTTGTACAAACAATGGTACTACTAGGAAGAACCTAACCAACCTATATACAAGTGTCCCCACTAAGCATTCTTGCTTATCACCAATCTAAGCATTCATGTGTTGTCACAATAATGATCGTCTCTTATCACAAGCATGTCGCAGTACAATAGTGTAAATAATTAGATAATCCACAAGGGGAAAGAAAATAATTTGTTTAGGAAGCTAACTTAAATGTTACGAACAATCAGCAGATGCATTGTCCTGGTCGAAATCAACTGTGAAATTATGTGACCTGAGTCACCATTTGTCCTACTTGATCCTTTCTATTAAGACCCAAAACTATAAGAGGCAATACTATAAGCAGAAACAGCATATATAAAAGGCACAAACTTAACATCAAAGAGTATCTGATACAGCATATATAAAAGGCACAAACATACTATAAAGATAATAAACTGACTCACTTTTCCAGTGGCATTTCTTAACGAAAATTAGCTGACTTTAAGAACAACAATAATTTAGACGTACATTTTTTTCTCAATTCTCAACCGAAGTAAAAAAAGCATATATGTTGTAGTAGAATCTTTACCAAAAAGCTAATCAAAGCTTGGCTGAAACCACATAGCTGGTGGTGCGCGCAGCCAACTTAGTGGCACATTGCCAAGGTCAAGCACCACTGGTGGTGCAGGCAACTCAACCTTTTGCTTATCCAGCTTGGTAGAATCTATTCTACAATATGATTCTGACCCGTCTTTATTGGCAAAGAAAGAACACTTGTACTCCATGTGCATGATGCAATCTTCCGCAAATGATTCCCCCTCATCAGAGACAACCAGGTAATGGTATTTATTTATAGTATCGTACCCATAGAAAATATTGTCGTTACTTGTGTCAGTAACCTTCTTGAACTTCACTGGCTGCTGCTCTTGAAACTGATACAACTCAATTCTTTTCTTATGGGTCTTCTTAGTGGCCTTCTTCCTTTTGTGTACTGCTGAATCATCCTGATAATTTAGACCTGTTTCTTCCTCTTTTTCTTCAATTGATAGGATAGCAACAATATAAACTCCAGATTTTCCTTGCAAAAAATATTTGCAATTACATTGTAATAACTCTTTTTTCATACCATGCTCTATCTTCTCCTCAGGTTTGTGGGACTCAAAAATCTCCATCGTTTCCTGAAAAAGCAAATGAAATCGTCCGTTGTAGTACAGAGCATCTACATCTCCCCAACCAGTGTCGACCCTTGTCCAGCATGAGTCCCCGACCTGACAGCAGAATATCGCTTTGACTCCCTGAAGATAGATCGTTATCAGGCAGTTCGGGTCCCTTAGATCCGTAGAGAAAGTCACCCTCCTAATTGCAAAATTACCCATGTACGGGTTAAACACCTGCCGACCTTTCTGACGGAAAAAAAATATCACCCCAGTCATTTCTGACATGTTTCTCCAGAGTTGTAGTTGATGGGAGTTGGACGCGAGCCCGGGTAAACGGGTTCAGTAGGAGCATCTCTTCACATGCAGTCGTCACAAGCAAAAGCCATCCACCGAAGGAGCCGCAGCATATCATGTTGATTGTATCTGGAAGGTGCAGCTTGTGTGTCTTGGATTCCGAGCAGTCGTAGAAGAGGCGAAACCCGTCATCATTTTTTTTATAAGGGTGGTAAGGAATCATCAGCCATGGTACTTGGGGAGGGAGGTGACGCGGTTTTGGATTAGAGGCCGAGCGCCATGATGAGCAAACAACGCGAAATCGGAAATAATCAGGGATGGATTTAATCTTTACTGAGATCAAAGACGGGACTAATAGCGGGAGATGGGCCCAATCGCGAAACTCGGATTGAGAAGCCTCCATTGACACTACATCAGGGATCAGCTTTGAGCCCGTATATTTTTGCCTTAGTGATGGATGAGATCACGAAGGATATACAGGGAGAGATTCCTTGGTGTATGCTCTTTGCGGACGATGTGGTGTTAGTCGATGAGAGTAGGACGGAGGTCGATAGGAAATTGGAATTGTGGAGACGAACTCTAGAGTCCAAAGGGTTTAGGCTTAGTAGAACTAAGACGGAGTATATGGGGTGCGAGTTTAGTGGGATACGACCAGTGGACGGAGATGTCTGTCTAGACGGGCAGGTAGTACCTACGAAAGATACTTTTCGATATTTAGGGTCGATGCTGCAGAGCGATGGCGAGATAGATGAAGATGTTAGTCACAGGATAAGAGCGGGGTGGGTGAAATGGCGACATGCATCAGGCGTCCTATGCGATAAGAAAGTCCCGCAGAAGCTAAAAGGCAAGTTCTACAGGACAGCGATTAGACCTGCGATGTTGTATGGCGCAGAATGTTGGGCTACTAAAAGACGACATGTCCAGAAGATGAGTGTAGCTGAGATGCGTATGTTGAGGTGGATCTGCGGTCACACGAGGAAAGATCGGATTAGAAATGATGACATACGAGATATGGTTGGGGTCGCACCAATAGAGGAGAAGTTGATCCAACATCGTTTGAGATGGTTTGGACATATCCAACGCAGACCTCCAGAGGCACCGGTACGTATCGGAATTCTTAATCATTTCGAGAACACCCGGAGGGGGAGAGGGAGACCAAGATTGACATGGGAAGAAGCGGTGAAAAGAGACCTTAAAGAATGGAACGTCTCCAAGGAGTTGGCGATCGATAGGAGCGCTTGGAAGTTAGCAATTCATGTACCGGAGCCATGACGTAGGAACTTAGGGGTAGGAGCGATGTCATAGGTTTGTAGGTCCCTCTATTAGGTCACGGTCGAGGTCTAGGTTTCTACTATTACTATTATTATTAGAGGTATTATTATTAGTATGGCTAGTCTTACTATTAGTATTTTTTATTATTTTTTTTTTTATTTTTATTTTATTTTATTTTTTTTATTTATTTTTTTATTTATTTATTTTTTTTTTTTTTTTATTTTTTTTTTTCGATGTGTTCTCTTATTGGGTTTCTTTCTAGCCTACCCCAACTTGTTTGGGACAAAAGGCTTAGTTGTTGTTGTTGTTGTTGTTTCGTTAAAGTTTGTTTGTAATAGCAGAGGAGCGTCTTGTCGGGGCAATTTATATATATAAAAACTAAAAAAAAACCCTAGTCCTGTCAAGGCAAAAAGCGATTAAGAAAGGGTTATCATTTTCCTAAAATAAAAGGTACAATAATATACACGAATGATTGAAAATAGCTACCGACATCCGACCTTGGTTGCTTGAAAATTTCTTTAATGGGTTTTACATTTTTTTGGAACCGAACAGGTGAGGATTTCCATATGATACAAATGGTTTCCGTTTCAGTATTTTCTTCCAACTATGAAGTATGAAGTAT
The DNA here is from genome assembly GCA_028095005.1 of Rhynchospora pubera. Classification (NCBI taxonomy): domain Eukaryota; kingdom Viridiplantae; phylum Streptophyta; class Magnoliopsida; order Poales; family Cyperaceae; genus Rhynchospora; species Rhynchospora pubera. The sequence goes on from CM051461.1 coordinate 183,556,606, forward strand.
ACAAAAAGCCAAAAAAAAATAAAAATAATTTTAAAACTTTATTAAATTTCGAATAAATTACTTAATATCCTAAATTTTAACAATTGTATTGTGATATCATTCTTCCAAAAAATGATCTTAGCCATATCTCACCAAATCATGATTTGTATATTAAAAATTTTTATTTTGCCGATCAAACCAATAATTTGTATGTATCTTTTTAATATTTTTTATATAATTTAATTTTGATTATGCTTAAATATTATATAATTTAAAAATTTAATTAATTTTTTTCATAATCATAGCAAAAATATTAAAATTTAAAAATAAAGTATGGTGGGAAAATATATGCAACAAATAGCAAAACTAAAATAATACAACTTAGTAAGAAAAATACGTCTCAACAATACAAAACTATACAAATATTAAAATTAAATAAAAAAGATTTAAAATATTAAAATATATTAATAAAATATTCAAATTACGTGAATAAAAGGAAATGGCTAATATCGTTCTTAAAAAAATGATATTATGATACTATTTATATAATTTCTATTATTTTAGTAATACTTTCGAAACTCTTGAATATTTTAATATTATTTTTTATTTTTTCGGAAAAAAAGACGATGAACTGAATTTGTCTCGAGATGGCGTATGGGGATTTCAAAGTTTCCAAAAAAATAAAAAATAATAATATAATATATTAATAATAAATAAAAAAATAATTTAAAAACTATTATTGCGATATCGGAATCCCAAATCTCCTGAATTCGGATACAACGCAGTATAGGAATCTCCAATAATGAGTTGTATCGGATTAAAAACAGTTCGGACGGGTCAATTGATGATTGAAGTTGGTAGGCCCAATATTGTTTAACATGAAATTGTCTAGTCCGGCCTATTTTAAAAGATAATAAGAAGGTGCAGATTGGATTGGAGTGTCATATTACTTGAAGGTGCCGAGTCTTTGCAATCCAAGGACAAATGCGCCATTGCACATTTGTACCTGCTATTGATTCTTAATGAGAGCTGGTAAAATTAAAATAACTGATTTGTTGGAATAGATGTGAAAACAGAAGGGGACTCCGAGATGAAACCTTCATAACTTAAAACCAAGCTGCAGTGAAGGTCTAACTTGTACAAACAATGGTACTACTAGGAAGAACCTAACCAACCTATATACAAGTGTCCCCACTAAGCATTCTTGCTCAGCACCAATCTAAGCATTCATGTGTTGTCACAATGATCGTCTCTTATCACAAGCATGTGGCAGTACAATAATGTAAATAATTAGATAATCCGCAAGGGAAAAAAAAAACTTTGTTTAGAAGGCTAACTGAAATGTTACAAACAATCAGCAGACGCATTGTCCTGGTCGAAATCAACTGTGAAATTATGTGACCTGAGTCACCATTTGTCCTAATTGATCTTTTCTATTATTTAAGAACCAAACTTGTTCCTTTGGGCCGTTTGGATGGTATGAAAATAAGGAAGGAATAATGATTTTAGGAAGAAAATATTGAAAAGTATGTAACTTTGGGAAGAGTGAAAAAATGTTATTTCGGGAATAAGAAATGTTATTTAGATGGTGAGTTAGAAATAAACAAATTAATACTAATTTAAATAAATTATTAAAAATTATTATTTTAATATTAAATAAAGTACTAATTAAAGAGCACATAAAATTTCATTTAGTTATTAGTATTTAGCTAATTTTGTTGAATTATGTATATATAATTGTTGGAAGATGTTATTTCTAGGAAGAAGTTATTTCTAGAAAGAAATTATTATTCTCCTTAATCCTAACTTGTTTGGATGTCTAGGAAGAAGCTACTAAGCAAACCAAACGATCCTTTAGGGCGTGTTTAGCAACCACAAGTTTAGTTTGACTCTTGGGTCAACGACCTAACTTATGAACCTTGCATTGGCAAACAACTTTGGAAATTTTGGGATTAAAAAGATAAGCACTACCACTCTAACTTGATCATTTCTTATTTGAGCATTTTCAAATACCAAAAAAAAAATTATATCGTATATGAAGACACAAATCTTGAAAAGAAATCTTAAAATTTCAAAATTTTAAATTTTAAATTTTCAAATTCAAAGTTCAAAATTTTAAATTTTCAAATTCAAATTTAAAAATTTTAAATTTTAAATTTTTAAATTCCAAAATTTCTAATTTCTAATTTTTTATTTCAAAATTTTAAATTTCAAATTTCAAAATTTCAAAATTTAAAATATAAAATTTCTAAATTTAAAATTTTGAATTTTAAAATTATTTATTTATTTTTCAACTTTTAAAAATTTTAAATTTGAACTTTTTATTTTCAATTTTTTAAATTTCAAATTTTGAAAATATCAAGATTTAAAATTTTCAAATTCTAAAATATCTAGATTAAAATGAATGTTATAAGATAATGTATTCACTTTGATCACTAACTTTAACCTATCGTGCCAAACAACAATTACTAACTTTAAGTTAATACTGACTTTAACCTCAAACAGTAATCCCAAAATACTAATTTTAATTCTTAATCTCACTAAACTTTGATGTTGCCAAACGACTCCTTAGATCACAATCAGTCCCCTGAGATCCACATTTTAGCATTCACAACATAAACACCAATAACGAACAAACATAATTCTGACAATAATATAAAATATACTATAATTCTGACAACAAAAACTCACATATCTATGGCAATACTATTAGCAGATACAGCATATATAAAAAGCACAAACGTAACATCCAAAAGTATCTGATAAGCATATATAAAAGGCACAAACATACTAACTATAAAGCGACTCACTTTTCCAGTGGTATTTCTTAACGAAAATTAGTTGACTTTAAGAACAACAAGAGTTTAGATGTACATTTTTTTTCAATTCTCAACCTAAGTTAAAAAAGCATATATGTTGTACTTGCAGTAGAATCTTTCCCAAAAAGCTAATCAAAGCTTGGCTGAAACCACATAGCTGGTCGTGCGCGCAGCCAACTTAGTGGCACATTGCCAAGGTTAAGCACCACTGGTGGTGCAGGAAACTCAACCTTTTGCTTATCCAGCTTGGTAGAATCTATTCTACAATATGATCCTGACCGATTTTTCTTGGCAAAGAAAGAACACTTGTACTCCATGTGTATACAATCTTCCGCAAGTGATTCCCCTTCATCAGAGACAACCAGGTAATGGCATTTATATTCATTATCGTAGCCATAGAAAATGTTGTCGTTGTTTGTGTCAGTAACCTTCTTGAACTTCACTTCCTGCTGCTCTTGAAACTGATACAACTCAATTATTTTCTTATGTGTCTTCTTAGTGGCCTTCTTCCTTTTGTGTACTGCTAAATTGTCCTGATATTTTAGACATGTTTCTTCCTCTTCGTCTTCAATTGATTGGATAGCAACAATATAAACTCCAGATTTCCCTTGCAAAAAATACTTGCTCTTACATAGTAATAACTCTTTTTTCATACCATACAGCTGTATCTTCTCCTCAGGTTCGTGGGGCTCAAAAATATCCATCGTGCCCTGAAAAAGCACATGAAATCGTCCGTTGTAGTACAGTGCATCTACATCGCCCCAACCAGTGTTGACCTTTGTCCAGCCTGAGTCCCCGACCCGACAGCATAATATCGCTTGGAATCCCTTAAGAAAGATCGTTATCAGGCAGTTTGGGTCGCTTAGATCCGTAGAGAAAGTCACCCTCCTAATTGCAAAATTACCCAAGTACGGGTTATACCCCTGTTGACCTTCCTCATGGAAATAAATATCACTATATTCATTTCTGACATGTTCCTCCAGAGTAGCAGTTGATGGGAGTTGGATGCGAGCCCGGGTCAACGGGTTCAATAGGAACATGTCTTCACCTGCAGCCATCACAAGCGAAAGCCATCCACCGAAGGAGCCGCAGCATATCATGTTGATTGTCTCTGGAAGGTGCAGCTTGTGTGTCTTGGATTCCGAGCAGTCGTAGAAGAGGCGAATTCCGTCATCATTTTTTTTATAAGGGTCATAAGGAATCATCAGCCATGGGACTTGGGGAGGGAGGTGACGCGGTTTTGGATCAGAGGCCGAGCGCCATGATGAGCAAACAGCGCGAAATCGGAAATAATCAGGGATGGATTTAATCTTTACTGATATCAAAGACGAGACTAATGGCGGGAGATGGGCCCAATCGCGAAACTCGGAAGGAAAAGCCTCCATTGACACAACACTTTCTCTCTGCTTTCGTTAAAGTTTGTTTGCAATAGCAGAGGGAGCGTGTCGGTGTAGTTTATATAACATATAAGGGATAATTAGGTATAAAAACTTAAAAACCCTAGTCCTGTACGTGGCAGCAAAACAAGCTTGTTGATTAACAAAAGGTTATCATTTTCCTAAAATAAAAGGGGAAAAAATAGACACGGGTGATTAAAAATAGCTACCGATATTCGTCCTTGGTTGCTTTTTTTTTTTTTTTTTTTTTTTTGAAATAAAAGCCCGTAGGCTGTCCTTGGTTGCTTGAAGATTTCTTAAATTGGTGTTACTTTTTTTGGAGCCGAACAGGTGAGGATTTCCATATGTTACGGATGGTTTCCGTTTCACTGTTTCAGTATTTTCTTCCAACTATGAAGTATACCAAAAAAACTGAAAAAATTTAAAATAATATTATTAAAATTTGAAAATATTTACTTAAATAATCTAAATTTTAACAATAGTATTCTGATATCGTTCTTTCAAAAAGCGATCTTAGGCATACCTCGCCAAACCATGATTTGTATATTAAAAATTTTTATTTTGCTGCTAAAATCATAATTTGTATGTATTTTTTAAATATTTTTTATATTATTCAATTTTGATTATGCTCAAAATAATCTAAATTTTAACAATAGTATTGATTTTTTTTCATCATCATAGCAAAAATACTAAAATTTCAAAATAAAGTATGGTGGAAAAATATATGCAACATATAGAAAAAATAAAATAATACAACTTAATAAGAAAAATACATATCAACAATACAAAACCATACAAATATTAAAATGAAATAAAAAACATTTAAAATATAAAAAAATATATTAATAAAATATTCAAAGTACGAAGAAAAAAGGGAAATGGCTAAGATCATTCTTTCGAAGAAGGATCTTAGTATCGTTCTCTGAGAAAACGATATTGTGATACTATTTATATAATATCTATTATTTTAGTAATACTTTCGAAATTCTTGAATATCTTAATATTAGTTTTTAGTTTTTTTGGTAAAAAAAGACGATAAACTGAAGTATGGGTGAAAACGGTGATTGTTTTAATCGTTCTTGCATTTCGTTTCGTTTTGCGGTTAAAGATTTTCGTTGCGTTTCAAAAACGAAACGATTAACGAAATCTTGAAACGGTTTCGTCCATGTGTATTTTCGTAATTTCGATCATTTTGTCCAAAACGAAACAGTTAATGCAAATGATAGTCAATTTCATGTATAAAACGAAACGGCTAACGCAACTAACCATTTTCGTGGTTGTTTTAGACGTTATGCACCCCTAAACTGAAGTTGTGTCAAGATGGCCGTATGGGGATTTCAAATTTTAGATCTGTTTCGCTCGGCCCAAATAGGCTTGAAAAAGTCCAGCACATCCAATTCCATTTTTATCTAGGCCTGATCCTATGCGGTCCGGCACAGACATTGATTGATTGCATTAACGAATACGATAAGTCGATAACACAGTTTACGTCAATAAAAGTTTGCATCACGTGTCTATACTATATTAATATCTCATTATATACCATTAATTTTATATAGAAAATACGCTTAAAACTTTACGAGAATATATACATAAAATTACGTTATTGAATATACATATAACTGCACAGGATATACGAGACCAAACATATTACATGTACAAAGCTTGAACTTTTTACAAAGCATATTAATGTAGTAGCTTTTACAAAACATATTTACCTTAAAATTATGCCCTATCAAAACCTTCTAATTATGTTCATCTGAAACGACTAAAACAAACGGCAAAAGAGAATGGCTCAGAACTAATAAAGTGATGATATGGAAGGCCAAAGAAAACTAAAATATTTTATCACTGAGCAATTCCATAGTAACTTCCTCAGTTCTCTCTCGCTACTATTTTTTTTTCTTTCTTTTCCATCCTCTTTGTACATTTTTTTTTGTGGTTTGGTTCAGAAGAAAAAAGATTACATAAATGTAAAATCAAAATTGTCATGGCCATACAGCCAGAGCTATTACCTAACACTCCTGAGGCCCCAAATCGACCTCACCTCGCCACCCCTATAAGCCACAAAATTTACAGCAACATTTAACCCTCATCCGCCATCTTCTGCACCCCATCAAGCAGTTGCATGCGAGTTCAGTTACTGAGACAGCAACCAAGCAAATCATATTCTTGCAAATAATCCATTTTCGTTCTCCATCTTTCTCCACATTTAGCACAAAATCCTTGCTTGCCTTGAAACCATGCATGGTTTAATTAAAAAGGAACCACATAAGGCAAGGCAAATGCATCGGCAGAGTCAAGCTGCACAGCCCTGTCCCATACCAGGTCTGGCCTGTCAGACAATCCAGACGCAAGCATCGTAGAATTAGGATCAAAGTTATGGTTACGGTTAGGTTTTGTGGCAAAAAGCCATTCATGGTCATCCTCTGGAGGCTGCAGTTCCTTCTCTTCCAATTTTGGGACAGAGTAAACAACATTCAAGTATTTCAAATCAGGATGTGGCGGCTCCTCTTTTCGTTTCTTGTGTACCTTTGCATTGGAAACTGTGCCATTTAACTCGGGTGCTTTTTTTATTAAAGGAATCTCTGCCTTTATTGTGGTGCTAATGTTGGCAGGGTTATTATTGGTAGCAGTGGTGCTTGGCGAGCTTGAGCAAGGCTTGATAGTAGGGGGTGGAAAGGGAGGTGGATGGTTTGAGGTTCTCCCATTCTCCAAATGTGGAGGCGGTGGTGGTAACTTTTTAGTTAACTTGGACTGCACATCATTTTCTGCAATTTTTATAATAAGAATAGTACCGATGCAACTAACAAAACTAGAAATAAAATTTTTAAAAAATGACAACAAAATAATGTTGATGGTATTTTGTCATCGTTGACCCCGGTTAGAAATATGAAGTTCAAGCTGGTATCCAGGCATGCATTTATCCAATACAGGCTGAGGAAGTAGATGAAAGAAACAAGCAAGATAAAATAAAAAAAAATAAATAACATACCATGTACGAAATCATTAGTTGAAGCATGTTTCCGTTTGGGGGTACCTGGTGGCGATGTTCTTACGAGCTTCTGGGCCCGCATGTCATCCTCTGCCACGACATTACAGAATATATTTCTCATCTAATTTCTTTTGTCCAAGAAGAATGAAGTAATTTGGCACGTCCTACGTACTAACTTTTGAACTCAGCATAATTAAAATAAATTACTGTACTAGTAACCTGACAGAAAGTTTTCTTACAAAATGCTCAAACTGCCATTTATGAATAAGGAGGGTTGGGCATTTATGAATAAAGGGGATTATCCAGGAAATATAATACATATGATATGGAATAGAAAGATATTCCTTTTGAAAGGGGTACATGACAGTGAGATTTTGCAAGGTTAAAAGCTAATTAACAAAATAGCATAAAACTCACCATGTAGGAACCCATTACTCTCCCCATCTTTCCTCTTCTTCGAAAGAATTCCATCTGTAGGCCCCACTTTTTCGATATTCCTTTGGAGCCCTTCGTTAGAAGGTCTCGCAATTGAGTTCACCACATCCTTAACTTTGTCTCTCTCCTTCTCTTTCTTTTTCTTTTTCTCTTCTTTCTCTCTTTCCTTCCTCTGCTTCTTTTCCAGCTGTCTCAGCTCCTTCTCCTTTTCTTTCTTCTCATCCCTCTCTTTCCTCTTCTCCTTCTTCCCTTCCTCCTGTTTTACTGAAGCTGGCTCACTACCTCTCAAGTTCGAACCAACCTTCTCTTTCTCCTTGTCCTTCACCAGTGCACTTGGGGACACTGTACTGTGGTTCAAGCCAATTCTTTTTTCCATGAGACCAGCTGCTTGGTGATTGTTTGTAACCGGAAATGTGGGCCCATCAGTTTTCCTTTGCATCTGCAACATAGAATTGCCTGCAACTCTCTTTGCCTCAGATCCTCTTTCAGTGGAAGCAACTCTGTTGTGCGAACCAGTTAAAGGAAGTTGAGGGTGATTAGTGCTTTGATTTGTAGGTCCAATGGTCTTTCCTTGTAGAGAGTTTAAGGGGCTTGGCACAGGCTTCTTTGCCTCAGGTATTCTTCTTTCAGTAAACCCAGTTCCATGATGGTTCAATACCTGATTAGAAGGGCCATTACTATTTCTTTGCATCAAGGAATTAGGGTTCGTGATGTTAGAGTTTGAGGCATTTGGAACTGTTCTCTTGGCAATCATCCCTTCATCTGGTGAACTAGAACTAGGTGTGCCTGCAACTCTTCTTCCATTGACAACGGTTACTCGATGATTGGTTGGCTGACTTGTTGGTCCCACTTTCACAGCATCATTACTCTTTCTATGTACTGAAGGAACTGACTGCTGCACAGGAACAGGTACAGGCCTCTTCTCAGATACCCCATGACTGCTCGCACCAGAAACTCTTCTTTCCGTAAAATGATTAGGAGGACCTGCCTGAGAACCTTCATCAATGCGCCTAGAGTGCTCACTGAAGACTCTTTCTGGGGTTTTCTCAGTTGAAACCGGTAATGGTACTGGCAGTGCTCTATTTTTATCTTTATCAATCTCCTTATCTCTCTCCTTCTCTCTTTTCTTGTGTTTGTGTTTTTCTTTTCTTTCCTTCTTTTCTTCATCTTTGCTACTGTCTCTGTGTTTTTCCTTGCTATGGTGTTTGTCTTTCTCCTTCTTCTCTTCTCTTTCTCGTTTATCCTTTTTCTCTTTTTTGTGTTTCTTGTCTTTGTGTTTTTCCTGCAAATAGATTCAAAAAGAAAAAAATGGTAAGACACATTGCCATTTCCACAACTACATATATCATTGATAGCTCAAAAAGGAAAGAAAAATAAGCTTATGCTGATAAAGATTATTTTTCTTATTTATAGATCCTGGGACTGAAGCTAATTCCAACCAACTGCAACAAGTACAGACAACAAAAATACCAGTACTGTCCCAACAAATATTATGCATAAAAAGAGTGCTGCATATGTATATATGACTAGAGTTACATTCTCTCAAAGGCTAAACTGAAAAAAGTTGATTAGGTCATTCCCTTCCAGGCACAAAATCAGGTTTTTCCAATTTCGCCAGTATTATAAATTATAGTCAGATCCCAATCTTGAATCCTTATTTATCCCATGAAAATGCATAGCTACATTATGAACTTTCCAGGGTTAAAAAATACAGTTCATTTTTCTTAGATTACCTAGATGTATTCCTCTTGCATAAATGTAACTTCGTAGTTAATTACAGAAAAAAAACTTGGATATATCTTATAAGATTGCAAATTAATGTCTAGGAAACAGATGCCCAAGTATTAGTATGAAAAATTCGCAAAATAGTGAAGTTGTCTGGGCTTGAATAAAAGTTACTAGTACAAATAACCATGACAGAGTTGAATATCAACAGGATCTCAGTAAATGTCCATGTGTGACATTCTCTAATAAAATATAGCAAAGGTTTCCCTGAATGTCAACTAGAATTATTATGTCCCTGTCAATTAAATCAAAATGGAAACACATTGGTACATGAGTTTGACTCATATAACTGTTTTCTGACCAAAATGCCTCTAATAAACAGGCCAACATTATTACAAGGCACCACAAACATAAAATTTCGAATATTAAAGGCTGTCCTAATTATAACCCCAAAATATAGCTAAAGACCACAAACTCACAGGCAACACAGGTTAATTTAATATACCAGATCCCCATATCCTATATACATGAAGTCAAACTCCCTTGCATTCATTTACCGATATGATCTGACCAGTACAAGATTGCATTACGTAAACCCAAAAGGTGCTTAGCTATTTTGTAGGTGTTTTAATTTTGGTTTTAATATTGACATAACTATAACAAAACATTATGACTGTTAATTTAGTATCTCATTTTAACTTTCCATGACCAGACTGCCCCTATTAATAATACTACCACAACACAACTCAACAAAAATTTTAAGTTTAGAACATTAAGGGGAAGTTTGGATTCGACCTTTTGCGACAAATCCACATGGTCATTCTTCAGCTTTGGCTCAAAACCAGGAGGCGGGTACGGGAAGCACCGAGACATCTCAATATGCAACCCAACACACCAATAGCAAATGCCTCACAGACTGAAGCTCTGACAAGTGTACTGATTTTTTATCTCTTCAATTAACCCCTTAACCAAGTATACAATTCATCCTTTCAAGATCTCTGACAAGTAGAACTTGAAATCAGTACCACAAAAAGCTGTAGTTTGATTCTTACAGAGGAATGCTCACCAAAATTGAGTTTTATATGAGTACCAGTGATGATCTTTAGGTGCACCGATTGAGGACAACACAATGTTTTATGACCTAAAATCAGAGATATACAGTCCCAGTTTGTATATAGTTGGAATCTTCCACCAAAGGTATATCAGAAAAGGGTAACTGACAGAACCAACAGGCCAAAAATGCCGGTTTATGGCCACAAATTAGTAGCACAAACAGCCCCAATCGTATCCTTTATAGTGAAAATATGCAAAAGTTAGCTTTGGTCACTATCTCAATTTACTCTAGCAATACCACTAGAGACCAAAATTGAAAATTGATGCAGAACCAAATCCTGATGAAACCCTAATTCGATCCTTCTAGTGCAAAACAACCAGCTGGGGGTCTTTAAGACTGTTGCAAAACAGTCACCAGAGATACTAACAGAAGCCAAAATGTTAAATTGAGGAGGATCCAAACTTTGTTCTGTCAGTATCTGCAACCCTCTTCCATCTTAGAAGTAACCAGTGGATTTTCAGGAACAATATCCCGAATTCCAACTAGATAGACCAAAATTGGTTCTGACAATTCGCTAAAATCACAATCAAACCCTTTTGTCTGCTTTAGGAAAGAACCATAACCGCCAGACACTCCAAAAACCGCCTTAAAAGTACTTTATAACCCCCAAAATCAGCACAAACCCTCTAGAGGTCAGGTCAGGACTCGGGGGTTAGACCCAGATCAAAAGGGGGCCTGAAAAGTGCGAAATCAGAGCTTATTTTGCGAAAAGAGAAACAAATTGGGTGCCAAAATCCAAGATCCGAAGTTTCCAATGCGCACCAAATAGAGAAGGCGAAGTTCCTTCGTCTCCCTCGAAGCTTATTCGCTCGGAGATTTGAAGCTCTTGCGCGGGACTCAGTCGATGGGTTTTGGTCTGATCAGAGGAGAGAAAATCGCAAAGGAGAAAGAGAGCGAGGAAGAGAGAGAGAAAGAGAAAGGGGAAACGAAAGGGAAGGGAGGCAAAGAGGTGAGAAGGAGAACCAAGAGGGTTATATATAGAAGAAACCAACAAAGGGCAAAAAAGGGTTAATAACAAGGCGATGGAATGACCTGACCTTGTGTTTTTCTTATTTTATTTTTTTATTATTTGTTTTGTGCTATTATTAACTTAGCATTAGCATGAGATGAGATGAGAGAACTGGATGAGTCATGAGAGGGGTATGATGGGAATTTCGTCAGTACAGCGGGGTAACGTGGTTCACTAGGAAAGAGCGGGGAACTGGGGCCCATGTTTATAAGGTATTTTAGTTATTATTTTTTAACTTCATGGCAGCTGACAGCTGGGACTGTTGTATACAATACAAGAGTTACAAATGAATGTGTCACTTTGTTTCTGATTCTTAGCTTTCAAAGCATGTAAACACAATATAATTTTTTATTTTTAAAACATAGAAAATTAGAAAATATATAAGAGGAAAAATTATATATAATTAAGAAGACTAATAAATATTTTAAAATGAATATTTTGTACGATGTTGGTGTACCGTGTTAAAACAACAAAAATTGTTATAGACGTACTAGAGATAGCACATTAATTTTATCAAGGATTATTCACTTTTATCATACAATACATACATTTTTTGTTACAGTGGCTTAGCTTTTACTTGAGAAAGGCTACACAGATATGAAAGAACGTAATTTTATTAAAAAAAAAATACACACAACAATATATATTTCTAAGATATAGTAATCTAATTCAATGTGTGTCTCTGACAAAAATTATCATATATTTAAGATATATTGATATACAATTTTTTATGTGTTAAAATTAAAATAGTTTTAAAGTAATAATCAATTGCAACAACTAAAAATGCATAAGTTAAGTGATATGCATCATATGTAAACTTTTTATTTTGTAATATAAATATATAATAAAATCCGTAAATTTACAGATCATTGGGTACGTAGACATGCTCATTTTTTGCTTATTATATTGTATACTAGGGCTATCAATGGGTACGGTACGGTATGGTAGAAGATATTTTCATACTCGTATCCGTTAAAATTTTCTTTACCCGTACCCGTTAAAAAATAGATTTACCCCTATCTTACCATAGATATAATAACAATAAAATTTGTACACTCTGTATATATAAATTATATCAATAAATATATTAATAAAGTGCAACAATGGTGACGAATATTCTAGGTTTTTGCTTTTTATTTTTTTTACACTGAATGGAAAGAATTATAAATCTTAAATAAAATCTAGCAATATTTTTTGCCAATCATGCAATATAAGATGTCATATGTATCATGTAATTGTATCTTTTTAATTGTGACAACTACCCGTTATGTAAACGGATACGAAATAACTTTTACCTGTACCCGTTAAATTAACGAAAAAATTTCCTTACCCATACCTGCACCTGTTAACTTAACGAAAATAAAACTTTACCCATATTCGTTTTATACGGTACGGTATGGGTTGGATAAACGGCTAAACGGGTTTCATTGACATCACTATTGTATACATCAACTTTTTTAATTAGAAAACAACTCTCCTTAAGTAATCAATATCCTAATTTCTAAATTTCCTTATATTTTTTAAATTTTGCATGAACTTGACTCCTATTTTTTAACATTTACAAACAAATTTCATCTACAGTACGTAAAATTACCAAAACAATCAATAAAGTTCGAATATATTTTTATGCAAGAATTTGGTCGAAAGTAATATAACAGTACTTGACATACAAATTAACAAATATAATTTAACATGTTAAAAAAAATTGACATATGACAGTTCATTTTAATAGAAGGTACATTAATTTTTGTTTGAAAAAAATCAGCTAAAATATATTTCAATTTGTTTAATGAATTCCGCCTCCGATGTAAGGGTTTCGAAGTTCTATCGAAGCGAACGAAGTGAATGACGAAGTTGGGGCGCGGAATTGAAGCCTAACTTTCCAGGTTTGTAGGTTTTATTGAAGCCTACCTTTCCAGGTTTCCTCTACTTGGGAAAAACTAAAGGGTGCGTTTGGATGCATTGAGAAGAAGGAGGAATCATCTAGTTCTTGATCCGTACAGCCAATTCTAAGCTGTCCACGACCAAGATGCACCTGTCTGATTCTCCGCCGGTTCTAAGCTGCCGCTACTCTCTCCCTCCTAGCTACTAATTGGTCACTTACCCTCTAGTATGCATGCGCTCTACTGTGTCAGATTTCTCCCTTCTTCATTTATTGCAACACAATTACATGCCTTCTCTCCCTTCAAATTATATCCTCATTTACTGCTCCTAACCTCCCACTACAATTAATGTTCCCACAATTTTGATGCCTTTGCGTATGACCTGATGTCTTTGTAAAATATACTGTTGTGATTTATTTTCTTTCTCTCTCGTCTACCTATTTCCCTATTGGTTGCCCTTTTTCTACCAATGGCCTTCATATGCTATCCCACCACACTTTACCTTCGCATAGGTCAAATTCTTACCCCTCTATATCAGCACCACATCTGCACACCTATCTTTCCCATGATGCAAATAACCCAACAGACAATCAATGCTCCCTGTCTAATCCATGATGAAGCGAAGAAGAAGATGGCCACAAAGCCTGGTGCACAAGGACCAAGCCCACACAGTTGTTGCAATTGCAACGGGCAACAAAAGTACTCTCTACAGCTTTTAATTGGCGATTTTGTCATTTCTTGGAATGCCAATAAAAAAGGAGACATAATGCACCCCCAAAAGATGGGAGTCAATGCTTGTTCTGAGGAAAAGGTCAGACCCAAGCTGACCCCAAAGGACAGCACGCGTGAAAAGCAAATTAATTTCCAAATGCCGCTTGAACCGCAGAAGGTAGCTGATAATTTTACGATGCGAGTTGCTGACCTCTACCAAAAACCTACCCATTACACAAATAACCACACCAAACCTACTGCAGACAATAACCCAGTACTCTCACCTAATACCTTACCAATGAAGGCCGACTGCAATTTTACTTTCAGCCCAATAAATGACCCAACTATTATAATTCCTACCAACCCATTAATGCTCCAATCAAGAACCCGTTTAAGCCCTGAAGCCTCCATCCTTGGCCCTTATCCGAACTCAATTCAACCAAAACCAGAAAAACAACCACCTTACACCATGAGTCTTGAACAAACTGATGAAGAATTCATCGCTCAGTTTGCTTCCCTTAGCTCCAATGAAAGCTGTGCTGAGCGTACTGTTAAATTATCGCAACACACCATCAAAAAAAGAGTTTGGGAGAGGTGCATAATTGCAAAAGTGATTTCAAATAAAATAATACAAGAAGAACCTTTCTCAAAGGTAATGGCAGGGGTCTGGAAGGTACATCCTGCCACAGTTTTTGAAGCACTTGGTGACAATCTTTTTGTCATAGAATTTGAAGAGGAGAAAGATATGTTCAGGATATTGAGCAAAGGGCTGTGGAACTTTCGAGGAGATATGATTGTTACCAGGCATGCATATGGGCCAGAAGACAATGCAAATCCAGAGGTGACACACATGAACTGTGCAGTTGAGCTACACGGTGTTCCTCCTGAAATCTCACTGGAGGGAGTAAGGGATTTGATGAGACAACTAGGCACCCCGGTTTCACATTTGCAAGGTAACTTCTTTGCCCGACAGAAAGTGTATAAACAAACCTTGCAAGTAAACATGGAAGAAAAGCTAGTTGATAGACTGTCCTTTGATCATCCAGAAAAAGGAAAAATTGAAATTAAGGTTGTTTATGATGGGGTAACACTGGTCTGTCTGTTTTGTGCCATGATTGGTCATGACTCAATTACTTGTCCAGTCAGGAATAGAGCTGTTAGGCTTAAGCAGCAGGGGAAGTTTGAAGGTGTTCTAGGAGATCAGCCGATTCCTGACAGGAGAGTAGGGTTATGGTTAAATAATAGGCAGTATGTCCATGACAAAGAAAGAGAAAAGGAACAATCTGATCAATTTAAAGACAACCAAAACCCTCATGCGATACCTACTACAAGTGCTACCAAATCTAATCAACCTGAAACCTCTTCAACCAAAAAGCATAGGCAACTCAAAAGATCAAATGACCTGAAAACACCTTTAAGCATTATCATTTTGGATCAAGTGGAGGATGATAACCATTTAAACTTCAAGCGGGCCAGGGAGACGAACCCAAACTCGTCTCCAGGTGCACAATGAATGCACTTTCGTGGAACTGCCGTGGTCTGGGCGGGCCACGGAAGTTGAAATTTCTGCAGGATGCATTTATAGCAACTAGATCAAGTGTTGCTTTTCTCTCTGAAACAAAAGCTTCTATGCATAAAGTAAATCTCTTTATGAGGGATTTGCCGCACCATAATTTCCATGCAGAACCGGCAAGAGGTAGTTCGGGTGGGCTCTGTTTGATCTGGGATGGAAACACAAATGTACAAATCCTAAATGCCTCGCTGAGCTATATATGTGCAAGAATTTGCCCGAAAGATAAACCCCCATGGGTATTAGTGGGGGTGTATGGAGACCCGGAACATAATGCAAACCCGTTACTATGGGAAACTCTCACACAATTTGTTACTCTCCATGGTTCTGTATGTTTGATGGGCGATTTTAATGAGATAGTAAGCATTGAAGAAAAATATGGTGGAAGGAGTAGAGTAACTGCAGATGGAGAAAGATTTCGACAATTCATATTTGATGCTGGATTGGTGGATTTAGGTTATAAAGGCCCAGCCTTTACGTGGACAAACAAGCGGCATGTTTCGGAGGCTATATACCAAAGATTAGATCGAGCTCTTGCAACACCACAATGGCTGCAACAGTACCCAAATGCCTATGTCAACCATCTCCCTTTAATCCATAGTGATCACTGTCCCATTTTGTTGAGACTTAAACCACTACCAGCAATCAATAAGGAGTTTAGGTTTGAACATTGGTGGTTTACTCAATCAGGTTTCAAAGAGTCATGGGCAAATCAATGGAGCAGAGATCGAAATAGAAATTGGCAAGATAGGTGGCAAGAAATGAGAGGAAACATAAGATCATGGGCAGAAAAATTAGAAACTCCAAAAAAGAAGCTTGATAAAATCCAGAAACAGATCTATAATGTTCAATTACAACACCCTTCTACTCGAGACCATGATCTCGAGGCCAGGCTCACCTCTCAGTATGAGGAGACTCAAGACCAGCAAGAAATGTACTGGAGGCAACGCTCCAGGGTGCAATGGAGTTTATGGGGTGATCGAAACACTGCCTTTTTCCATACAACAGCAACAAATAGAAGAAGAAGAAACCTGATAACCATGGTAAAGGATGAGAATGGCAACCTCACAGGAGATGAAAGGAAGATTAGGCATGAATTCATTTCCTATTTCAAAAAACTGTATTCCCCGGGTACTCAACCAAATGTTGATGCAGAATTGCAAACAGACTTGGAGACAATTTTTCATACCTTACAAATAAATCCGGGTCCAAAAATTACGAATGAAGCCCACAGAGCTCTCTTGGCCCTACCTGATTATCACGAGGTCAGACGGGTTTTATTTCAGATGGGTCCAGATAAAAGTCCAGGCCCGGATGGCGTGACACCACGATTTCTCCAACAGAATTGGGATGTGATTGGCCTAGACCTAGTAACGGAGATCAGGAGAATCTTTCATACAGGAGTCATTCCTGAAGATTGGTTAAAGTGTAACATTGTTCTAATTCCAAAAGGGACAGAACCCGAAACCCCAAAGGAATATCGCCCCATCAGTTTGGGGAATGTAACCTATCGGCTGATAATGAAGATTTGGGCTGCCCGTTTGAGGCCACACATGAATTATTTAATTTCCAAGGAGCAGGCTGCGTTTCTACAAGGGAGGAACATTTCTGACAATGTCCTACTGGTCAAAGAAGTGATAAACTCTTTCAATCAGAAAATTTTCAAACCACAAGGGTTTATGCTTAAAGCTGATATTGCTAAAGCTTTCGACAAGCTGGAGTGGAATTTCATAGGGCGTGCTTGTAGGCACGTCAATCTTCCAGAGCATCTCATAAATATGCTTTCCTCAGCTTATAGCAATACAAGAATAAAAATCCTGATTAATGGGTCTGGAGATGGTTTTTTCAAGCCAACACGGGGACTTAGACAAGGTTGTCCGATGTCTCCGTATATTTTCATCTTGGCAATGGAGATGCTATCAAGATTATTTCAAATTTCAATGCAAAATGGGATGCTCAGAGGGTTGAAATTGGCCGCAACCGCTCCATATCTAACTCATGTCATGTATGCGGATGACCTAATTATTCTTGGAGCAGCTGACAGGAGAGAGATTGAATTTTTGAAGGGGATTCTAAAGTGTTTTGGAGGCGCTTCTGGACTTGAAATTAATCCATCAAAATCTAAATTGTGGTTCACAAAAGGCTGTCAACAGGATGTTAGGGCCATGATTGTAAGAGAATTTCAAGCGGATTTGGCGGGCAAGGATGAGAGATATCTAGGAGCATTTGTGATGGCTAAAGGAGGAGCAAAAATGACAGCAAAGATGCTAGTTGATAAAATCTGGGAAAAGTTTGCAGGTTGGAAATGTGCCATGCTATCACATGCCGGTAGATTAGTTCTAATCAAGTCAGTTTTAACCTCGCTGCCAGTTTATTACATGACCACAGAAAGATTGCCCAGGGGTATGTTAAACCAAATCACAAGTCTGATTGCAAAATTCTTTTGGGGAAAGATGGAAAAGACAAGATACATGACCTTTGTTTCTTGGAAATCTATTTGTAAACCGATAGAAGAAGGTGGTCTGGGGGTAAGGGACCTAACACTTTTTGGTGATGCTCTCTTTATGAAAAATGCCTGGGAACTGATGAGGGATGGGGACAGACTATGGGTCAAGATATGTCAAGCAAAATACTATCCTAAGATAGGTTTCTGGAAAGCTACAAACACAAGTGGTGCCAGCTCTTTGTGGAGAGAGGTGGTAAAGGTGAGACATCATTTGATGGACGATATTAGATGGGAGGTTAATAATGGAAGAAAGACCTATGCATTATCTCAGCCTTGGTTCCCAAATTGGAGTGTACATCAGGAATTTAACCAGAGAGATACAGTAAAGAAAGTTGCAGATTTGCTAGACCCTCAAACAGGAATGTGGAACATGGAGGACCTGCAGAGATTGTTTGGAAGGGAGAAAGCAGAAATAATACAAAATGATGTAAAAATACCTACTCCAGAATGTGAGATGGACGACAGACTGATCTGGCAAAAGTCGAAGACAGGGAGATACTCGGTAAATGAGGGCTATAAAGAGTTAGATTTGATGACAGTACAAAGAGCAGCGGGGAATATTGGAGTGCAATGGAGGGTGATCAGCAAATGGAATTTTATTGTTCCTAAAGTGAAGATTTTTCTTTGGAGGTTACTATCCAGAGCCTTGCCACTGGCAAATAACATACACAGACGCATCAGAGCTATATCACCTATTTGTCAGCGGTGCGGCCAAGAAAATGAATATGAATCACACTGTTTTTTCTTTTGCCCTGGATCCAGAAGAGTTTGGTTTGAAGGAAAATTGGCTCTTAGATCTCATGATCAACCTTTGGATATCACTCAAGCATTTACACAAACAATTTTGGTTCTGGATGAAGAAGGAATTAAAGTTTACTCTTACACTCTGTGGGAACTGTGGAAGGGAAGAAATGAGGTCATAATGCAGCATAAACAGTTTGATCCGGTGAGGATTAAGAAGGCAGTAAGCAATTGGATGAAGGAGGGGTACTTGGAGAATCAACGAAATCAGAATGAACAACAATGCCAAAGGATACCAGGATATGAGGTCAAAGGGCATGATTGGAATTTGATTGTTGATGCATCATGGCAGCAATCAAGGAAAACGGGCATAGCTTTTATGTTCTATGAGCATGGAGCAGTTACTCAGTGGAGCTCTAATTTTTGTGAGGCATATGACCCTTTCCATGCAGAAGCTATGTCGTTGCTGGATGGACTCAAGATGGTGGTACAAAAATTGCAAGAGGATCAGGAAAAAATAGTTAATGTTTTTTCCGACTGCCAAAATCTGATAGTAGCTGTTACTGAGATGAACACTGACAATATACCATCCTGGCGGGCGTTGAAAACAGTACAGGAGTTGATCAAATTATACAAGAGTTGGACGCACAACATCCAGCTCAGACATGTAAGGAGAGATGCAGTGCAGCCAGCCCATCTCCTGGCAAACGATGTGAGGAGAACGATGCAGGCTAAACATGGAAACACCTTCGATTGTGCCTACCTCTTAGAGATGGGTATCGACCTGGAACTTGACAGCAATTATTTTGAGATAACTTAATTGCTAGTCTTCGCTTTAGTGTGCTGCCCCCTTCTTTATTTATTGTCTTTTCATTTTTAGATCTTTTTGTTTTTTGTTTTTAGCTAGTTGTTTTCTGTTATTGGTTTTTCAGTTAGTAGGTAGTTAAGTGTCTCAGGGGAGCAGCTTTTATTTTATTCGATGCCAGTTTGTTCAGCTGGACTGATTAAGCATTCGTACTGTCTTTTGGACTTTTTTTTATTTAATGAATTTGCGCCTACGGGCAGATCCTCAAAAAAAAAAAAAAAAAAAAACCTTTCCAGGTTTGAACTTTTTTATTTTTCTTTTTCTAAAAAAGGTTTGTACTTCCTTTCGGGCTGATCTTTTGTGTCGTTTCATTTCTTCTCCAGTTCCGAGTTTTAAGTTTGGGAGCCCAAAAATAAACTAGGCCTTCCCTCAACGACAACTAATTGACAAAATCCGGCCCATAATCATGAATTTATTGTTTTTTTTTCCTCGTTGCCGTTGATTATTTTTCCATTGGAAATTGATTACTACCATTTCTATTTCTACCATCGCTACCATCGCTCGAAGCGCTCACCTCTCCTAACCCAGCGAAGCGAAGCGCTCCTCTCTCCCCAGCGAAGTGAGCCCTCTCCTCACCCTGCGAAGCGCTCCCCTCTCCTCATCCGGGTACGCTCCTCTCCCTTCGCACTCTTCAGTCTCTTCCTTCTGTGCATCTCTCTCCCTTCCCCCTCCCTTCGCACTCTTCAGTCTCTTCCTTATGTTCAATTTGTTGGTGTATATGTTCACTTTGTTCATTCATATGTTCAATTTGTTATTCTATATGTTCAATTTGTTTTGTTGCTTGTCAGATTTATGTGTTTATTTTATATCTCACTTTGTTAGTGTATATGTTCACTTTGTTCATTCATCTGTTCAATTTATTATTTCTATGTGTTCAATTTGTTTTGTTGTGCGTCAGATTTCTGTGTTTATTTTATGTCTCACTTTGTTGGTATATATGTTCACTTTGTTCATTCATATGTTCAATTTGTTTTGTTACTTGTCAGATTTATGTGTTTATTTTATATCTCACTTTGTTAGTGTATATGTTCACTTTGTTCATTCATCTGTTCAATTTGTTATTTCTATGTGTTCAATTTGTTCTGCTGTTCGTCAGATTTCTGTGTTTATTTTATGTCTCACTTTGTTGGTGTATATGTTCACTTTGTTCATTCATATGTTCAATTTGTTATTCTATATGTTCAAGTTGTTTTCTTGCTTGTCAGATTTATGTGTATATGTTCACTTTGTTCATTTATATGTTCAATTTGTTATTCTATATGTTCAATTTGTTATTCTATATGTTCAATTTGTTACTTCTATGTGTTCAATTTATTTTGCTGTGCGTCAGAGTTCTGTGTTTATTTTATGTCTCACTTTGTTGGTGTATATGTTCACTTTGTTCATTCATATGTTCAATTTGTTATTCTATATGTTCAATTTGTTTTCTTGTTTGTCAGAGGAAAGACAGAGAAGAGAAAAAAAGGCACGGAGGTAGAAGGAGAGTGAAGAGGGACGGAGGGGAGTGTGGCAGAGAAGGGAAGAGAGGAGGTGGAGAAGATGAACGCGCTAGGGAAGGAGAGCGCGCGTGAGAGGAGAGAGCGGAAGGAGTGCGCGCGTGAGAGGAGAGGGAGCGAAAATTCTATTTTTGGTTAGCGATGGTAGTGATGGTACAAAACGCGATGGTGGTTATAATTCATGTTTTTCCATTTTCTTGTTTACTGTGTTGTTTGTAAGTTAGTATATAATTTTTTGGGAGTACAGTGATAATTTTCAATTGAAATATTTGGCGCATAAATTATGTTTTGTTATCTCATTAAAAATAGCTAAATAGTATACGACATGCTGCTACAATGGTCAGCTTTTGTAATTAGACCTAGGAAAACTCAAATGCTGAATTGTATAATTTTTTTAAAAGATAAATTGGTGAACTGTATAAATTATTTAATTTAAGTGATAAAATTTCTAAGAATCAAGGAACTTAAATGTTCAGAGTTTGAATTGACTGTAATTGAGAAATAATCTGCCATGACTTGTCTATAGATGAATGAAATAATTGAACAAATACAAAAGGGCTATGTGTTGGGCTCCTCGGTTGGGCCTTTTTCAATTTTTATTAATTAGAGATGTATTAGGTTTTTCTATTACCATATATGCACTTTCTTATTTTGATAACCTGTATTGAAAACCATATAAAGGCAGATGATGTACGGAGGAAATTATCAAGAAAATAAAATCAATTATCAATCTATCAAATCGGCAACAGCCATTATTATTGTTATTTTCTCAATTTCTTTACTGTTTCTTCAACTTATTACAAAAATTCAAAAATTATAAACAGGTACATGACAAAGTGGTATCAGAGCAAGGTTCATGGCTTACGAAGGTTCGTACATACAATTTTTGCGACAAGTTGATGAACGAATCAAGTTGATGAAAGAATCGATGGAAGTATTTCATGTCGATTTGAAAGAATCAATAGAAGTGCTGAAAAGACGACAAGATGAGATGTTTCAACAAACTCAAGCACAGTTCGACCATCTTACGAATAATTTTGCAAAATTATTAGAAGCTGTGGAAGCCGAGGAGGCATTACATGATGAAATTATTGATAAGTGTGAAGAAAGTCTACAATTAGAAAAAGAACTACAAATTGCACTTACTAAACCAGAGCTAGAAGAGGTGCAGATGTCACTACATACCATCGAGACACGAGAAGAGGACATCGTAGAGCAGAATTCGATCAAATTGATGATAATGGAAGAAAATCACAAAAAGTGTCAGTTTGTGGGTCATCGTTGTCTTGATAAGGCTCTTAATCTCGTTGAAATAGAAGGAGAGAATTTTTGTCGTATGATATTGAATTTTTTTACTTTGATCCTTGAGGACAAGGATCTCGTGAGGAGAAGGCAATGTCATGACTTGATTATAGATGAATGAAATAATTGAACAAATACAAAAGGGCTATGTGTTGGGCTCCTTGGTTGGGCCTTTTCCAATTTTTATTAATTAGAGATGTATTAGGGTTTTCTATTACCATATATGCACTTTCTTATTTTGATAACCTGCATTGAAAACCATATAAAGACAGATAATGTATGGAGGAAATTATCAAGAAAATAAAATCAATTATCAATCTATCAAATCGGCAGCAGCTATTATTATTGTTATTTTCTCAATTTCTTTACTGTTTCTTCAACTTATTATAAAAATCCAAAAATTATAAACTGGTACATGACATAATCCAAATGTGCATTAACAACCTAGCCCTGAATTTCAAATTTAAATTTCACATTGTGCTCTGAATTTTACAGTGGAAGGCTGTTGTATGCGCCTAATAAATCTACAACTTCCATTAAGTGCCCTCTTGAAAAAACTCACATACGACATACCTCCCATTTTAGTAATAACAGGACAAATGCTGGCATTGCAGTTATATAAGTACAATGTTTGGCACCTTTCCCATAACTACATTCCAATCATCCCTGTATTTTTATTTTCCTCAGTACTTACATTTCTACAATAATTTTTCCAGTGGCATGGCCTTCTATGCTTTTACCCCAGGCATCCTCAGCCTTGCTCAAGGGATGCTTTGAATCTATCACAGTTTTTAACTTCCCTTCCTCTGCCAAATTTACCAAAAACTCTAGCTCCCCTTCTTTTGGCACCAAAAACAAAGGCGCCAATTTCTTCTTTGCAAAAGTGACCTTCTTAATAAGTGATGAAAATATGCTTCTCATAGTAGGAGTTATGTCTACCACCTTGCCATGATCACTCAAAACCGGCTCGAACACAGACCATGGCACAGGTGGCGCACAATGGACCACATAATCGTACTTCACACCTGATGGGCTCTTCAATGCTGCTCCATCAGGAGTTTTGTAGTCTAAAACCTCATCACTACCAAGCTTCTTTACAAGCTCGACATTTCGGGCCCCGCATGTTGCAGTCACGTGTAGGCCAGCCACCTTTGCCAACTGTACAGCAAAGTGTCCCACTCCACCTGAGGCGGCTGTTATAAGTATATTTGATGATTTGTTGGTGCCATCAAATTTTACACCGGCAGATTTTAGGGATTGAAATGCTGTCAAGCCTGCAGCCGGCAAACCGGCTGCCTCAGCCGGGGACATGTTAGTGGGACGCTTAGCAATTATGGCTTTGGGCGCTACAGCATACTCTGCGAGGCCGCCTCCGTTCTGAAAATGGGCATTGAGTTTATTCGAGAAAACTAAAAGGGAAATATGTAGATAAAGAATAATTGCAAGAGTTGAGGGCTTAACTGTAAAATCGAGCAAGCCAAGAATTTTTTCGCCTACTTTGAAATTACTTACACCGGGACCTAGCTCTAGGACTTCTCCTGCTATATCTATCAATGTAATTTTTCACACATATATATGTTGTTTATTTTTAAGTGTTTAACATTAGCCAAGCAAAAAAAAAAAATAAACAGAGAAATTTAAGACGCTAATTCATCTAAGCTGGTAAAAAGGTAGCAGAGATGAATGATCTGCTCTAATTTCAGTTTTATTTTGTGCAAATCGTATATCCTTCCAATCTTTTACTACTAGCACCATAAAACAACTACTGGGGCAATTAAGTGTAAGAAATTGTAAGAATTGATCTAACTTCTGATTAAAAAATGTGTGGCAACAAAAGGCGATCAAAATCACCTGCCAGTACATGATGCCAGTTCATCAGAAAGGGACAATGCACCTCCAATTTGACAAAAAAGTTCATATTTTCAATTTTGTATGGGATACATAACATGGGAACTAAGGCTGTAATAAAATATAAAGGATTTTTAGATGATTAAAAATCTATTAAGTATGAGCTAAGTCGATAACAAAAGAACCTGGTATGAAGGGAAATTTTCGAGGCATGAATGGCCGAAGCATTCCCTTTTGGATTTTCCAATCGACTGGATTTATACTTGCAGCCTCCACTTTTATCAACATCTCATCCTTTTTGGGTGAAGGAACCGGTACCTCAACATGCTACATATATTAAGTATAAGAACATATGAATTTCAATAGAAAGCAAATGCACCTTAAATTTATACATAATAAAGGGAAAAGGCTATATTGAAAAGGGAAAATTGGATGAATGCCACCCCAAAAGTTCAAAATTAGAAAAATGTCACCTCAAAGTTCACTCTTAGTTAAATGCCACCACAAACTCAATTTATTTAGTAATTTGCCACATTAACTGTATAAAACATCTCCCAAATACAATCTATTTTAGTAATGACCAAAATGCCCAATATTTTTAATTCATCTTTTTATTTCTTTTCTGAAATACATCTTCTTCATTTACGATATTTTCATTAGAGATCCCAGACCTAACTTCGCGCTTGCGTCGTCAATCTGTTGTCCCGCCGCGTCTCCGCCGCGTCTCCGCCTTTGCTTGGCCGCTACTTCGCCGGCCACTCCTCCGTCACTCCACCGTCAGTCCGTCGCACCTACATTTTGATTTCTTCCTTCGATCCGGTACTGATTTTTTCTTTTGCGTTCACTATCTTGCGCGTTCACTATTTTGATCCGAACCGTTCACTATCTGCTGTAGCCAAATGTTTTTAATACCTCCATTTTCACCTCCACTTTCCTTTTTGTCATTTACTGCGCTGCACGTTTAACCTCAAGTGCAAGTGAGAAAATCCAAGTTCAGGAGAATCTCAAGAGCTCATTTGACTCTTCTGACAGCCCCAATTAAAGAGGAGAAAGGCTATCAATTTATACTATTTTGTTTTTTTAAGGTAGGGAGACGGGTGTCTCTCCTACGATTTCATTGAACAAAAAAGTATTGTTACAAATTAGCTTTCTAAGAACTTTTGTTTTACTGGTAAAGAGAGACTTTTAGAGAGAGATAAAATAAATATACTTTCTTCATTTCTAATTACACACTGGTATTACAAAATTACAGAAAGAAAATGCAACGACTAACCTTGTTAAACCATTTTAATTACACTGGTATCTCAAATTAGCAGAAAAATATTAGAATAAGAGACCTAAATCGAGGTACAGGCCTTGTACCAGCCTCAATCGAGGCCTAACAACATCTGATACCGATCTGGTACGGTTCCCGTGTAAAATGCGAAGTCAGGGTCACAACTCAGAAATAAAGAGATGAATTAAAAATAAGGACATTTTGGTCATTACTAAAATAGATTGTATTTTGGAGAGGTTTTATACGGTTGGTGTGGCAAATTTCTAAATAAATTGAGTTTGAGGTGACATTTAACTAAGAGTGAACTTTGAGGTGGCATTTTTCTAATTTTGAACTTTTGGGGTGACATTTATCCAATTGCCCCTTTAAAAAGGATATTCGGACCCTTCACATTTATTGGGGAAACCCTTTTCTAGATTTGCATTGTAATATATTATTGCAACATATCAAATATAGTGAAATGCAAATCATTGATAGCAAATGATAGGTACCAATTTTACAAAGAGCAAATAAAATTGTGGGTTCGGTATCTCATCAGCAAAACAGAATGATCAAGCAAATTAAGGTGGACATCAGAAAAAGAGTGTGGATTTAATTTCCTGTATTAATTCAAGGAAACATAAAAGAGGAAAAACATAAAATTGGCATGATAAATATACGAGTAGGTTCTTCTGGGAAGGAATTCAGTATTTCTTGAACAGTACCCTTTCTGATTTTGTTAACTAGAACTTTGAAGAGTACATCAAAGCTCACTCAACTAGTAAAAAAAAAAGGATAAATTAAACATTGTAGGGGTGTTAATGGATAATTCACCTTGAGCCCAGCAGCACCGCCTCCATACTTGTCATATTGCACAGCTTTCATTGTTTCGGCCATGGCTACAGGAAGAGGTAAAAAAAAAAGGAAAGAAAGAGACTGAAAATTTGTGGATTCAGAAACAAAAAAAGAACTGAAATAGGAAGAAAGCGATCGTGAATTGTGTGGTTACAAAGCGTGATACATGGCTGTTTGTTAGAGTGATTGGGTCACTTTAAAGCGGCTTCACTTGAATTTGTACGGATTCTCCAACGTGTCAACATTAGGTAGATGCGTGCCGCGCTACGGATCGGACAATAACCGACTGCTTTGAGATTCGTGAAAATTCAGCGAAAATAATCAGAAGGCTGCACATCTTGGATAGGAGTAGAGATAGAATTTACTCTATAAAAATTGTGAGCAAGAGTTTTTATTTTAAAAAATTATTAATTTGTTTTGTTATTATTATTTTAAGAGGAATAAGAGGATCAGTTCAAAAAGATTGTTCGAATACCTTTTCGAAAGAGAGAGAAGTGTTAATTAGCATATCAATATATCATCATTAGCATGTTCATATTACTAATATGTAGCTCTGTATATAAAATTGAACTTGAGCACGTAAAGTTGTTTTGTTGTTTTTTTTTTTTAAGAAAAAGAGGACCTCTAGCCATCCAACTAATTTTTTTTTAAATTAAAAGCCCATGGGTCTTGAATTATTGACATCTTGGAGATTAATCTAGTACAGCAATTATTAAATTAATAGACCGCATACATTATATTTAAATCAATGATTATTTGTATCTGAACATTGAATTTTTTTAATCAATAAATATTACTCAACCAAAAAAATTGTAAAAATTGATATAATGTAAAATTTGTCTAAAATAAAAATATACGTAGATTACATAAACAAATTTAAATTGTCTGTTTCATTTTTAACATTTAAAATTATGGTGCAAAATAAATTGTTTCTTTACTTGTAGATGCTAATATCTTATCGTTATTTGTATTTTTTTTATTGTAATCTTTTAGTTAATTTAACTCATAAGATCCAACGATCTAAGAGACTAAATCTAAACTCATACAGTGTGATCGACTAAATAAATTGGTTAAATTAAATTGATCAATTTGTAAAAATACCAACGAATATGTTTATAATGTACAAAAGTTTTAATATATCACGATGGATGTATCATTTCTTAACAGATAAAACCAATTATAATTTATATGCATACGAAATCCAACAAGTCTCACATCTCTAATTTTCTACATTTATCGAGTATACATGTGCAGCACCGATACCATCATACACTCAGCACCATTGAATTTTTAACATTTCCTTCTGCAATATTTGAGATAACAAATAGTTTCCAATAGACTCCGTTTGGATGGATACAAAAATAAGAGAATAGTTTCTTACTACTTTCAAATTATTATAAATAATCCAAACTCTTCACAAAGTTACACACTTCTCAATACTTCTTCCTTTATTCTTCTTATTCCCACACCATCCAAACGGAGCCATATTCAATAAAATTTTCATTAACTGAAATGACGACAAGAAGGTCTGGGTGGTGTAGTTGGTTATCACGTTCGCCTCACACGCGAAAGGTCCCCGGTTCGAACCCGGGCTTAGACAAAAATAACTTTTTGTACTAGTATCATGTATTTCTGTTCTTTTGCAAAAAGACAATATTTTGATTTCAAAAGTCTTCTTTCCCTTATTTGGACTTTTGTAGTAGGAATATCGAGAGGACGAAGATAAACCTAGGAGGCTGTTTAGATTCGGCCTCGTTTAGTAGGAAACAAGAGAACTGGGCCTCCCAATAATCATTATTAAGACATTCCTCCAGAAAGGGAAGAGGAGGAGAATGAAAAGAGAATAAACTGGTTAAATTCTGTCCAATGAGGTTAATTTGTTTCCAATTAATGGAGTTCGGTGTAAAGTAACAATGAGGTTTGACATTTTGTTTTGAAGCATGTTTTAAGGTAATAATATCATACCATTATTTTTCTATTTTTTAAACCTTTTTCTTCCTTTTTTTCTATTTTTTTTTCCCCCTTCTTCCTTCTAATTCTAAAGCAAAACCTAAAGTAACAAAACAAACAAACATATGGAATGAATTATATTTTTGGCGCAGGATATATTTTGGTTTGACATTTTGTTTTGAAGCATGTTTTAAGGTAATAATATCATACCATTATTTTAGACCCTCATTCATGACATTTTGATTTATAATCCCACCGAATTCCTGATTTTGCTTACAAATACACTCAATTTTGTAGTTCATACCCCCTCCCCAATTGTTAGAAGTATGTAAACCAAGACTTTTTTTGATAGACTTGATAGGAACTGCCAAAGAGTTGTCCAAGCCAAAAATTACTAAGGCCTTGCTCTAGAAAGGGATGGAGGATGGAAATGCGAAGACGGTAAACTGATCAAATTCTGTCTTGTGAAGTTAACTTGTTCCCAATCAATAATCTTTTAGGAATAATGGAGGTGAACTCTCGAGACTGAAAAGACACCCAATGTAAAAAGAATGAAAAAAAAAAGAAAATGAAAAGTTGATTCACCCCCAAATTTGAGGTTATTGACCTTTTTCTTCTTTTCTCTCCTATTTTTTCCCCCTTTCTGGAGCAAAGCCTAAGAGAAATTGAACATAAAACGTCAACTTAAATGTTTTTCTTAATATAATATTTTGGTAAAAAGTATTTGTGAAGTTCTTTCTCAAACTAATTTTAATTGAAAGAAAGAAACATTGGTGGGGGGAAAAAGTTGAAAACATGACTCTAATACTACTTAAACGAAAGAGTATGTTAACCTTCTTTGTTTCGAGATTAGAGAAGAATAAACTTTTCGACTAATTTCCATAAATAATCTTTTAATTAAATTTTAATTAGTATCGTCCAATACAAAATTATTATTTCCATAAATATTCGATATCTTACTTAGTCCATTTATTTCGATCTTGCCACATATAAATGTAATTTTAGCAAATCAACTTCAGAGAATCTTTTAAAGCAAAGATAAAAACAAGAAAAAAAAAGTGATTTGGAAGGAAAAGGGACAACTTTCTCTCTCCTTCTGTGCTACCAAACGTATTACTTTAACCAAGGGCCATGAAGTTCTCGCTTTCATTGATTCCATTTGTTGAAAAAAAAAAATTTACTCACTTTTTATGATGTTTTGTGATACTAGGAGGCAAAAAGAATTTATAAATATATACAATAATTTTTTTTGTTTATTCTCAAATCTTCGACAGATATTTAATTATGTGTCATATTAATATCTGATTTTTTTTTCCCTCATTAATTTGACTTGCTTAATTTTTTTAGAAAAGATCATCTCTGTAGCATCTATCCAATTCCAAAGAGACAAGAAAAGTAAAGTTGCTCTTTTTACTTTTATATCCACGAAGTTTCAAGTAAAAAAGATGTAGTTTTCAGTGTTTCACTGAAAAGGAGAGGGTGACTTCTTTTTTTTTAAATGGGGAAAAAACTCAAAAAGGATTAACTTCAACCGAGGCTGAACCTTTAAGAATAATATACAGCTCATCATGCAGGAAGCACCGTGGTAGTGAAGAGAGTGCAACCGTGGCCTTAGTCTTGGTCTTTCGTTTTTCAATGCTGACCATGAAATTGCCAGAAAAAGTATGACAGTATAATCTAAATTAACCTAAGTGTCAAATTATTCTAAATTAACCTAAGTGGCAAATAAAGGAACAAAAAAAATCAATATTTCAACCAATACTTAATATTTTATTGAATATTAAATTATCTATTTTCGTTTTAATAAGGAAGCTAAATTAAAATTCTGTAAAGATATCAAAATATTACATTTATTAACAAAATAATAATTTTATTCTTTTTCATTCGAATGAAAATTTTAAAGTTTCATTTAAAATCAATAAATCAAAATATAAGAATCAATAATATCTACATCTTATATAAAGAATTAATAGAGATTTTGCTCTTAGCCGATTTTGGCACGACTTAAAAAATAATGCAATATTGACAGCAGTTCAAAAATTAATTATTAGCCCACAAATATATAAACGACCCTTAACATAACATATGCCTATCCAAATCACGAAAATGTCATATCCGATGGCATGATCCAAAGTAGTACAGCTGATCGTCACTAAATAACTTAATTAAACATAAGGCAGAAAACGTGTCATTTTGTACACTTCATTTTCTTTTTTAGTTTCGAATAAAAATTTAGGTGGCTTATCAAATTATTGACTCTCAAAATCTCAACCATATCCGGCATGATCATGTACTTTTTTTAGGGTGCATTTGGATCGTTGGAAGAAAGAAGAAGAATAAGGAAGAAGAAGAAAAAAAATTATAAACAATTCAAACTCTTCACAAAGTTACACACTTCCCAATACTTCTTCCCACTTTTTCCCTTCTTCCCACACCTATCCAAACGCACCCTTAAATATATATATCTTCGTAGATTTCGGTACATAAATATAGCACAACCATATCTATAATCGACCTCTCCAGCATATACATCTCATAAATTAAAAAATTGAGGATGTTTAATTCTCATAAAATTGATATGATCTGTTAGTAATGGGATCCATGACACAACTCATTAGTTAAAATAAACATGAAGACATGCAAATCAGATGAGTCTTTCGTTTTTAAGACGCAAGAAAACATAGAAAGGGAATAAACCCTTCCACAATCCCGTTATGCATGGTAAAGGCACCCACTTTAAGCTTTTTGCTAATGTAGTATTTATTTTAGGAAAATTCTGCCATCAAAATTAATTTCTAAATCGGAATTTGATAGCAATCTATCATAAGTGTTAATGAATTAATCTTTCTTGAAAATAAGCGGTTGAGATCAAAATTCGATTCAAAAATTGATTCTCAAGGCATAATTTTCCTTTATTTTATATTTAAATTTGAACTGTGTAGTTTTTCCAGCAATCGTAAATGAAGACGCTCAGAAACCAGATCTAAGTTTTATAAAATAAGACATTACGAAGAGATGCCAAGGGCACGTTTGGATGTCATGTGAATAGCGATATTCACGAATAAGCTGAATAGACACAAACCAAACGACATGTGAATAAGATGAATACCTCTATTCAGCAGTGAATAGCTATTCGAGCAAAAAGTTCGAATAAGAACCGTACATCTTTGTGACCCTCTTTAAATATTATTAAAACAGCAAGGTTTCGCTACCAACATTTTTGTTGCCGCTAAATGCCAACATTTTACTATTTAGTTATTTTTTCAAATTTTAAAATTCAAACTTTACATCCAAACCGTTAATCTTATTTAATTTAATGAGTAATGTGTTTTCATATAAGTTTTGTAAATTTTAGAATTTATTTGATACTCGATCAAAGGCTAAAACATGAACGTATTAGAACGAATCTATCATAGTTAACAAGGTTTGTTTATTTTTCTACCTATTGATCGGGTATCAAATAAATTCTAAATTTTACAAAACTTATATGAAAATTCATCGCTCGTTAAACTAAATAAGATCAACAGTTTGTATTTAACGTTTGAATTTTAAAATTTGAAAAAAAATAATTTAATAGTAAAATATTGGCATTTGGGGACAACAAAAATATTGGTAGCGTAACCTTGTTCTTATTAAAATATGTGAGACGATGCAATTCGGATGAGAGAGAATGTATGGATGGAAGTGATGAACTATTAAACAAATGGGCGGGAGATGCATTTCTTATTTCGAATTGTTACAACTTTTTCTTTATCCATCATCATCATCATCATCATCATCATTATTATTTTTTGTACAAATCTATTTATTCAAATATTATGATAATAATAATAATAATAATTATTATTATTTAATTAATTAATATTATTTTTTTACAAAAATAAATATGTTCTATTTATTCAAATATTATGTTATTATAACTATCGTTAATACTATCAAAATATATAATAATAATAATAATAATAATAATAATAATTATTATTATTATAATAATAATAATAATAATTATTATTATTATTATTATTATTGTTAATTTAATTCATTAATATTATTATTTTGCAAAAAAATAAATATGTTCTATTTATTCAAATATTATGTTATTATAACTATCGTTAATACTAACAAAATTAATAATTATCATTTTATTTATTATTATTATTATTATTATTACTATAGACATCAGATACAATGTTAAAACAAATTTTACTTAATTAAAAATTGGTTGTACAAGTAAACATAATAAATCATTAATATATTAATTTTCTTTATTCTTATTCTCAACACACCATCCAAATAACATTTCTCTATTCATGAATATACCTATTCTTCACCGAATTCTATTCACATTCTTATTCATGAATAGACCTATTCATGTTTATTCACGACAGACCCTGTTCATTTCTCCCTGTTGCTTTTATTCCGGCGGGAGTTTTGCAACATATCTCCAAAACCCAAATATTAAACCCTAATCGCAACAGCAAGAACACCAATTTAACCCTATTTTAACTCTATTTGCGATGTATCCCCTTCCCCTAATTCAATTGTTTACACACACTTTATCCATGGTCGAAATCTTGTGGGCGATTTTCAAAAAGAAAAATACAAAAAAATCACTTTTATGATTTTGGAATCCCCAAGGGAAAAATATGCAATTTATATTTTCCTCATATTTGGATATAGAAAAAAAGATAATGACGCTATTATCTTATACATTTTTTTTTAATTCAATTAATATACAATGCTATGTAAGATATTTTTTTTTTTACCTTTTCATTCATCTACAGCGGTTAAATTTCTATTTTCGATGTTGCTGTTACATTATGGATATCCAGTACTATAATGACATATCAATTCACAATAGAGTCATAGACAAATATTTTTCATTTATTTATTAATTCAAAAGAAGAAGGATTCTCAGCTAAAGATTCTCGTGCAAATTAGCGCCATTACAATTAACTCTCAAATAATTATTTTTTAACGTTTCATCAAATAATAAAATTAATTAATTATGCATACATGCAGTACATATCACATACCGTTTTATTTATGTGTTAGTTACATTATTTCAATTATACAACATTTATATGTTAGTTACATTATTTAAATTTTATTTTAGAATGCGTCAAGGACTAACATAATTAACAAACCAAATTTTGCCATTTTTTCACATTTAAATGACTATCAAAAACGAAATGAAAATATTATTTTGTATATACAAACCTGTCTTAAGATCTACCACTTATTTTGAATGTAATAATATAACACAAGAATACAAATTTTCACTATTTAACAATAATATCCATCGGCATCGAATCCGGAATCTTAACCTCACTCGACTCCCAGCTCCCAAGAAAATATATGGGTAGTTTACAAATAAGGCAAAATACTTAATTTACATGCGTTCTTTTGCAAAAAGCCAAAAATTACTTTGACTGACGGATGTTGGTTGGCCCCACATAAGAGGATACATTTAATGAGCTCCAAAATCCAAAACCCCTTCCCTAGTTCCCTTTCCAAAAAGACAAACTATTCTTCCTCCCTCGTTTCCTCTTCCCACACACCCACTCTCCACTCGCCAGAGTCCAGACCCCGCGATGCGCCATGGCTGTCTTCTCTGTCTCCTCCCACTGTTTCTATCCCTCCTCTCCTCTCCAGGTAAAAATGGCTCCAATGGCTTATATTTTTGCTTGCATATCTTCGAAAAATGTAGATATATTCTTTGTGGGATGCCCCATGATTCATAGTGCTTGTGCGAAATTCTTTTAAAGCGTTTTCTTTTCTCAGCTCCCACTTCAGTTTCCTAAAAGTTTAAATTTCCCTGCTTTTATTCTTCTTTCAATAAACACCGTGTGAGTTTTTGCATTTTTAGAAAGATGGCAGGTGATATTTCAAAATAGAAAAAAGAAGATCTCTCACACTCAAATTTGAATGTTTTCTTTGGAGAATATTTTAAACCCCCGTTTTCAAGTAAACAGATACTTTTTTTTTTTAGTTGGGTCTCAGGCAACGAGCTCCCACAAATTTGTTCAAATACCACTAACCCTGGTGTTAACTGTTAAAGGACACTTTTTACAGAATTAAGAATACTAAAGATATCGGGGCCTTATTGCAAAAGTTAATCGCATTTTTATAATGTTCACATTAGCCATCACGCTGAGTGGACTAAGTCTAGAGTCTAGACTATTATTGCAATAACGGATCTTCAATAGGAAAACTACTGTTTTGGAGGTCATACGCGCAAAATTTTCTAACGAATCTTTGACCTTTCCCACAGCACACGGCGTGAGATTGCATGGACTCGGTGTAAACTACGGGACGCTAGGCAACAACCTCCCCACGCCAGCACAATCCGTCCGGCTCATCCGTTCACTAAACGCCGGATCTGTAAAGATCTACGATGCCAATGCCACTATCCTTTCCGCATTGGCTGGAACTGGTCTACGCGTGTCCATCATGGTTCCCAACCAACTCATACCTTCCCTCGCTGCCAACCAATGCGCTGCTGACGCGTGGATCAGCACGAATTTGTTGCCGTTTCGAAGGACCACGAGGATACGGTACTTGCTTGTCGGGAACGAGATTCTGTCAGACTACTCCATCAAGAATTCCACGTGGCTGGTCAATTTAGTCAAACTTATACTGCTCTTGTTTATATTTTTAATAACTAAAATAATACTATTGGATAGAGATTAGAGTAGACTTGCATTGCGTCTATCTATCTATATATTTTTTTCTCATGATGCACTGAACAGTTGAATACTTGAATTAGTAAAAAGAATCATTCCAAAAAGGAGAATAGTTAATTATTGTAGCAGTTTGGCTAAAGTTATATTTGGTCCAATAAAATTTATTAAACAATAACTACACAAGACAATTTCCATCTATATTCTTATTTAATTTGATCTAAATTGTGGTGACAAGTTGCTGCTTTTACCTTGCTAAAGCTGATGCATTGAACTTGAAATGTGAACTTATGCATGCTAAATATGGGGGAAAAGGTTCAATTTGTAATGCATGGAAATATATTTTTAATTAACAGTTAATTTTGATTTGACACAGGCTCTGGTGCCGGCAATCGAGAACCTCCATCGATCGATAAAATCCTGCTCAATCCACAACATCAAGGTTGGGACCACACTTGCCATGGATGCACTGTCGGTTTCCTTCCCACCTTCTAACGGAACCTTCCGACCAGAAATTGCTGAGTCTGTGATGCGGCCCCTCTTGACATTCCTTCGGAAGACACGATCCTACTACTTTGTCGATGCATATCCCTACTTTCCCTGGTCAGAAGACCCTGTCAATATAAACTTGGATTATGCACTATTTAGGGCGGGCCCCAGTTTGTATTATACGGACCCTGTCAGCAAGCTGGTGTACACCAACCTGTTCGATCAGATGTTGGATTCTGTTATCGCTGCTATGGGGAAGTTGTGTTTTAATGATGTTAAACTTGCTGTGGCTGAGACTGGGTGGCCAAATGGGGGCGATCTAGACCAAATTGGTGCAAATGTGTATAATGCTGCTGCGTACAACAGAAATTTAGCGAGGCGGATGGCTCGGAAGCCAGGTACGCCAGCCAGACCCAGGGTTGACATGCCACTGTTTATTTTTTCATTGTATAATGAAAATCAGAAGCCAGGGCCAGGAACCGAACGGCACTGGGGGATGTATTACCCAAACAAGAAGCCAGTTTACCAAGTGGATCTTTCTGGAAAGAGGCCATTGGAGTCGTACCCACCATTACCATTGCCAAATAATAATTATCCATACAAGGGGCCAATATGGTGTGTTTTTGCGGGGGGTAAGAATACGAATCAGACTGAGTTGAATGGGGCACTGCAGTATGCCTGTGGACAAGGGAATGGTACGTGCAATGCGATACAACCTGGTGGCAAGTGTTACAAACCCAACAGCTTAGCAGTACACGCCAGCTGGGCATTCAATTTGTACTGGCAGCAGTTCAGGAAATCGGGTGCTACATGCTACTTTAACGGGCTTGCCGCACAGACAGCCAAGGATCCAAGTAAGTAAATTGTTCCTTCCGTTCTGCATAGTTTAGATAAAAGATGATCAATTCTGAGAATATTTGGATTGTCAAATGAGCCATAATCCACTGACACATGAGCTGACAGAGACTGATCAATTAGTTATCGATATTTGCATTTAAAGCCCCTAAGGAACTGACTATTCAAGAAAATCCCCTTGTGATCTCAATATATATTTTCGACCCTTTTTAGTATTTAGGCCCTTGGTAAGTGGATGATGCCTAATGCATTAATAATCAAATCTTTAGTAATGTAAGAAAATCAAACAAGAAAGAGTCAATTCGACTGAGTCACTGACACGCAGAATATTACCAACATTTGAAAGCAACCTACTACCTTCTATCTCCTGGCAAAGAAATCTTTGTGCAAAATAGTCACCATCTTACATGATTTTACATGATCTAGATAAGTGTGTGAGCTGTTGCTATTAGGAGCTCCAATTTACTCTTCCATTGACTATAATACTAGCATTCTTATAATACAGTGTTAGTTAGGACAAAATCCTAGAAAGTAGTGCTCGTTAATTCAAAACAATCGTCTTCAATTGTTTCATATTTCTCATAGCTTGTCTTGAGTTCTTATGTCAGTTTCATTTATTTTGTTTAATACTTCTCGGTCGTTGCTTCAGCTTAACCATAACAGTAGCTACAGAAA
The DNA here is from genome assembly GCA_028095005.1 of Rhynchospora pubera. NCBI lineage: Eukaryota > Viridiplantae > Streptophyta > Magnoliopsida > Poales > Cyperaceae > Rhynchospora > Rhynchospora pubera. The sequence continues at coordinate 183,593,763 of CM051461.1, forward strand.
AGGCAATCATTTTGAATTTTTGAGTCAAAATAAATCACCAACTATAAAGTTTATATCAGTCAAAATAAATCACCAATTAATACTTCTCGGTCGTTGCTTCAGCTTAACCATAACAGTAGCTACAGAAAAGGCAATTATTTTGAATTTTTGAGTCAAAATAAATCACCAACTATAAAGTTTATAACAGTATAACGTTTTCTTAATTTTTCTGGAAAAAAGGGGTTCTTGTTAAACAAAGATACTGGCAAGAATCTACACTGCACAACAATATGACTGGATAAGCGAATCGCTGAAATATTAATTTTGACACCAGAAAATTCAGAATTTTGTCCATTTTTGGCATTTCTTAAAAAGGTATTAAAATTTACCATTGTGGACCCTAATGATACTCATTTTGTATTTTGTATATGCTCCTTTTTTCTTTGTTATTTCATGATGTCTCTAACAAGGTTGAAATTCTGTAGGTTATGGATCTTGCAGATTTCCAAGTTCTTTGAATTAAAGCAGCCACTTTATTTCTTCTTCCTTTTTCTATGAGCCGACTACGAAGAGGACAATTATTTTTTTAATCGTTTAAAATTATTGGAAGAGGGGAATTCTTTGTCTCATGTTCTGTATCTTTACATGGGAGTAATCCATCATTTCGGACCATTTTCTTTTCTTTTTCCCTTGTTTATTTCCCCTAATTTTTTTGAGAGCTGAGGCTATACATGGACGTTGGAAAAGCACTTAAATTAAGCATGGAGATTGAAAATTGAGCTATAGCTTCAAAACTGTGGTAAATTGAAAATTGAAAACTGTGGTAAATTGAAAATTTACCACAGTTGGCACTTAAATTTTTTTGAGAGCTGAGGCTATAAATTGAGTTTGATTAGAGCAAATGTAGTCCAATTAAGGCAAAATCGGTACATACCCCTCGAATTATATCAATTTGAAAATTTATCACTCTAATCTTTAATATTTGATATTTATCTCTTAAATTTTATTAATTATTAATTGAATATTTGTGCTTATTATTCTTTTTATAATGAATTTAGTTTAAAATTTAATTTATTAGTTGGACGATAATATCTTCATCCTTCCTGTTGCTAGACCTGTCAAATGTTTAATATGAAAGCGGAAATGGTGATTTCCATTTTCTGTTTTGTTTCGGTAATGGAACGAAATTGTTGTTTCTTTTCCGTTCCGTTTCGTCAAACAAAACAGATTTATGTTCCGTCCTTCATTTCTTATTGATTTTAGCCCATTTCTGTCCATTTTCGTGTTCTGTTTAACGTTCTGCTCATTTTTTTTTCATTTTCGTATTTTCTATTTTGTTTATCGTTCCATTTGGGCGGATGATGCAATATGGTCATGCGCACACTTCAATAAAATGAATGTAACTTTTAATCCGACGTCGGATCGGGCCGAATTTTGACAGGAGATCCGTGACTCAAAGCCCGACTCGTTTTGGCCAAGTCGTCAGCTCCGATTCGCGATCTGAACATTCTTTCATGTACTTTTAGACCTTTCTTTACTATTTTTAGCAGTTTTAGCCTTTTAGGGTTGTTTTGAAAATTTTATGTATTTTCTCTTTCTAGGGTTTTTGTATTAGCTATTTAAGACAACCATCATGGTTTATGAAAGTTTAGTAAATTTTGAGAATTAAAACTTTATTAAAAAAAAAATATGAGAATCTGTATGATTTCTCAACCGAAAAATCTTTCTTTTTCGTACTTTTCCATTATCTTTCTCTATAGTTCGTGCATCAACGGAATGGAAACGTCCGAAACGGCACGAAATTGGCAGGTATACCTGCTGCCCTTCTTGTAAAATCTTTCTTAGCGTGAAAAGTGCCGTAATCACGTAACTCATTGGGTTACAACAAAGCCAAGTCTTTTATGAACCTTTCTGTAAATAATTTGCAGTTTCATAAGGCCCTGGAGGTGTAAATGATTTCAAATTGACTCACGAGAAATGGTACAAGGAAAGATGAATCTCACAAGCCAAATTAGAATCAATAACATTAGTTAACTATTTTTTCAAAATCTCAAATAATAAAACAAACTCAAATTTTTATAATATTGTTGATACATATTATATACCTTGCATATACATATGAAAATTTATGTTATTTCTACTTTATTTACATGAAGAACTGATAAAATCTTTATCATTTTTTTTCATCTCTTCTGACTAAAATAAAATCAAAATCCAGCATTTTTTATATATAAAATTAAGATTATATATAGTACATCCATTAATTAATTTTGCTAATTTAACAATGAATAAAAAATTGTCACCGTTTAATCAAAAATATCCATAGGCATCATAGATATCCAATTTCAGTATTTCACTCGATGCCTGTCCAGGAAAACAATATAATATATGACGTTGTTTACAAATGGTTCATGTATATATGGCCCCGGTATAAGATCATACATTAATAAGCTCCAAAATAAAAAAAATCCCTTCTCAAAAAATATAAAGCAGCATCTCCTCTTCATTCTCCAGACATCGGAGTCGGAGATGAAGATGCGAGTTGATGGTCTTCTCTATTATATATGTTCTCCCACTGTTCCCGTCTTTCATCTTCTCTCCACTCTCCAGGTATTAAATGGTTGCAATGCCTCATATCCTGTACAACTGATTAACTGGGATTCTGGATTTTATGTTTGTGTTCAATTGTTTATGAAATATTACATTCATGGTTGGATGTCCTAAGAGCCATTGTGCTTATGCAAAACCTTTTGTCCTGAGGAGTGCATCTAATAAAAAGTAATCTATTTTCAGGTATTTATAATAAAAATTAATCTATCATAGTTAATTAGATTCATTCAGGTTTGTACACTTTCATCAAATATTAAATGGACTCTAAAATTATAAAACTTTATAAAAACGCATCTCTTATTCAATTAAACAAAATCTGATACTTAAATTTTAAGTTTTAAAATAATAAACAAATAAAGATTGTGGCAACTTGTGACAAAAAAACTTGGAGAGAAAACAAAGTCTCTCCATAAGATGGTATATGCAAAGGGTTTCAACGAGTTGTCAAAGCAAGTCATGGGTCAGGAATAGCCGGATAGGCGGATAGCTAATCAAGTCAATTCAAAGTATATGTGTGTCGTTTCAGGGAGGAGGAAGGACGTTTAATTAATAATTAATGAACTTGGTCGAACCATTAATGGAAAAACTTTTTGAGTTCATACGCCCAATTCTCTCTCACAAACTCTCTAACCAATCTCTGACCTTTTCACAGCACATGGTTTGCAAGGACTCGGTGTAAACTATGTGACGTTAGGCAATAACCTCCCGTCATATCCCCAAAACTGTCCGTCCAGCTCATCCGTAATCAGAATGCCGGCTCGGTGAAGATTAATGATGCCAATGCGGCAATGCCTCTATCCTTTCAGCGTTGGCTGCAACTGGTCTACGCTTGTCCATCATGGTGCCCAAGCAGATCATACCTTCCATTGCTGCCAGCCAATCAGCTGCTGACGAGTGGGTCAGCATGAATGTATTGCCTTTTCTCCCGTCCACGAGGATACGGTTTTTGCTTGTCGGGACGAGGTACTGTCAGACTACTCCATCAAGAAATCCACATGGCAGGTAAATTTTTTAAAAAATAATACTAATGCCATTTATATATGTTTCTTTTTTTTCACAATGCACAGTTTTCTAAAGGTTATATATTTGGTCCAATCAAATTTCTTATTAGTTACCCTTATAATCCCATTATATAATAGCTAGCAAAAGAATAGCCCCATATAGCAATTTTGAGCTATATTCTCATTTAATTTAACATGCATAGTGAGTTTAAGACTTTTAAGCATGCTAATTTAGCAGGCACAATTCAATTTTGAAATTCTAACATAGAGAGGAGATATTTAAATTTAATTTTCACTTAATACAGGACCTAGTACCAGCATTAAAGAATCTCCATCAATCCTTAAAGTCAAGCGCAATCCACAACATCAAGCTTGGGACAACACTAGCCATGGATGCACTGTCTGATTCCTTCCGGTCAGACATCGCTGAGCCTGTGATCCAGCCGCTCTTGACCTACCTTCGCAAGACACGCTCCTTCTTCATCGATGCATATCCCTACAATGCCTGGTCGACGAATCGTACCAACATACCCCTGGATTATGCATTATTTCAGGCATGCCCGAGTATATACTTAACAGACCCTGTCACTAATCTGGTGTACATCAACCTCCTCGATCAGATGTTGGATCCAGTTATTGCTGCCATGAAGAGATTGGGGTTTAATGATGCTAAACTTGCTGTGGCAGAGACTGGTTGGCCAAATTGGGGCAATTTAGACCAAGTCGGTGCAAATGTGTATAATGCTGCTGTGTGCAACAGAAATTTGGCACGATGGATGGCTGGGAAATCAGGTACGCCGGCCAGGCCTGGGGCTGACACGCTGGTGTTCGTTTTTGCATTGTATAATAAGAATATGAAACCAGGTCCAGGCACCAATAGGCATTGGGGGATGTATTACCCGAATTCGAATACAAAGCCAGTTTACCAAGCGGATCTTTCCGGAACCAGGGCCAGACCTTTTTTTTTTTTCTGAGCTCTCTCTTTTAATTTTTCATTTCTTAAATATGTGTTGGTTATTTTATTTTATTTTATTGTTTGATTCATGTATTGTGCCAATGTAATCAGTTTTGGGGTTATTTTATGTTTATAAAATGCAAAATCAAACTGAAACTAAACTAGATACCGGTAAAGTGCTGGTAAAGAAACTGATAACAAATAGACTTTTCTCATAATTTCATTGTATTTGAATTCTATTGCCTGATTACAAATACAGCAGCCACATTCGATATATATAGTAGAGACAAATTGGAAATCCCTAATTCCTAGCTAATCACTAAACACGAAGTGTCACAATGCAAGAGGTGAAGATCAGGACCACTGACCACTATTCTGCTGTCAAGGTTGTTGAAATTCTTCTGTTAACCGTTCCTCTCAATTTGTGTTGTCTACTGGAGCATCCAGTTGTTGCATAACAGTTTAATTTTGTTTGATGATCTAATCCTCTTCTTCTACCCGATATATAGTTTTCTCTATCCTAGGTGATCTTTCTTTCTTCTCCTAGCTTGATTTTTGGGGGTTGTACAGAAGGTTCTCTTTTCTGAACAATTGTTTCTTGTTGACGCAAGCCTACAAGGAGAGAAAGAAAGAGAGTGAGGACAAATTTGTTTATGATTTTGTCAGCCTCTTCAATTTGGTACTAATCCTCTTTTCTTTCTCTGGTTAAACGACTTTAATAAGTACTTATTAGCAAGCCTGTCATTATATTTGTATTTACTATTTATTTACACAAAAGAGTTGGGAAATAGGATTTTTGTGCTTTCTAGACATTAATTGTTTCTAGCATATTATCCTTTGTAGACATTAATTATTCCTTAACTTTGAGAGTAACATTAAAGTGGATTTGTATGCTCTGTTGTTGCGTAGTAAAAGTAGTTTCAAAGTAGTCATACTAGAGAACCAGCTCTTGGTAGCAATGCTCTTAACTCCTTGGATGAAAGATCGCAGGTTCGAAACTCGACTGGGGATCTTTCATAGACATTTAGTTTAAAAATAAGTTGTGTGGCTTAGACGTCCAATTTATCTAAAAAAAAAATAGTCATACTAAAATTTTAATATTATTTTCACACCTAACAGATGCTCCATTGTAGAAAATAAGTTGGTCAAATCAAGATGAATATTGATGCAGGCGGTCCCCCTCTCTCTGTTTTTCTTTCTCTCTCTGATAGGTGTGTGGGAGACGCTGGACGTCCGAGTTTTTATAGGATGGGTGACGTCATTGGTAGTGGCGTCGCCTGTTCGATGGTACTGGCGTCTCCTCACCTGGACGTCCCAACTTTACTGTCATTATTAAAAAGTTATCAATTTACTAAATCCATGTATTATTTTATAATAATTATTAATAATAAAAAATTCGGGAATCAGAGCATGTAATTCGCCATCACTGGACAATACCTAATCCTTAGAAATGGAGATGATCTAAACCCATTCGCTTACCATCTCTTCGTGCGGAATGTCTTGCGTGCTTAGCACCTCAGATTAGGGTTTTAGACAAGAGAGGTCAGACAGGTTGCAATTGCATCGATTATCAATGGAGGAGGCGAAAGAACAACAACCATACGGCGTGCTTCTTTACTACAAGTACGCTAAAATCCCAGATGTTAAGTCGACTTCCGAATTCTACGACTCCCACTGCCGATCTCTGGGCCTCGTCGGTCGTGTCCGTATCGCTCCCGACGGCGTCAATGTCACTGTATATTGCTTGCTTATTCATTCGTTTTTTTCTTCTACTTTGTAATTTTTTCACTGATATGATAAATAGTGCCTGCCTTCAATTGATTAAACCCTTTCTGAGGTTTTACGTACCGGGCTGGTAAGGCATGGTGGTTCTGGTTAAGTTGCTCTAAATTGAACAATTGAGCCCGATTTGACCCACAATTTATTAACTATGAACTATGCGAGCAGCTCACATTGACTCAAATTAACTCCAGCTGGTTGTCACTTGTGCAATTGTGCCTGGTTGGAGATTGAATTAATTTCATGTTCATGCGAATTGTGAAATTAAGCAATAAATAATCACTAAAAAAAGCGCCATGCAGTGTAAGTATGATAACTTTTTGAACATGGTAGTAGTCAATGCAACAGTATCTCAGCTGAACAAGCATTTCTAAAATGTAAAAGTTCTGTGCTGTCTGGATAATGTAAATGTTGGGCAAGAACATAAAGTCCCATTCTTTTATTTTTGGTTAGGTTGGTGGCAAGATGTCATCTCTAGAGAAACACATCGAAGAGATGAAATTAAACCCACTATTTGATGGAACTGATTTCAAACTTGCAACTTGTGACCAACCAACAGATGATAAGATCATTAAAGAATGTGGGTTTGATTCTCTGTCCGTCAGAGTTGTGAAGGTACTTGTTATGTTTTAGTGTTAACTTTTCGCAAATCAATCTTAAATTTTCAGGCTAACAAAGTAAATGCAGTATTCGCTTGTCACTAATTTGATCGATGAATTTGTATGACTGTTTGTACTACTATTAGGGGGACATTGCGATGAAATTTGCAAAATTTACCCCTCTCAGTAATGAACTCATTTCCTTCTTTATATAGGGTTTGTGTATATACCATTCTTTTTCTAATAAGGATAATTTATAAACTGTCAGGGCATTTTCTTCATTTCATTCATATCTGCTAACAATCTACCAGCTGTTCACGATTAGACATGTTGAATATGTGGTAGAATTTGGGTCCTATTTCAGAAACCATTGCACTTATCAGTTCTCTCTACTTTTGGGAATATAAGACTTGCCATTTTGGCTTCTTTGTCAGGAACTGGTAACATTTAGGTCAAATCCTCTGGCGAAGTCGCCAGATGTTTCTAATGCTGGGCGACACTTGTCAGCAACTGAGTTTCACTCTGTGCTTCATGATGTTAGTAAGTATTTTCAGATTTTTTTTTTATCTGAAAGCTGGGTTTGATTCTGCATGGCAGTGATAATATATTTTTTTTCCTTATTTTAATTGGATCTGTTGGCTTAGTTATGCATTTAGTTTTTAGGCCTTTAACTGTAGGGGTATCTAGGGTTAGAGTTTAACAGTAGAGGTTACAGAGAAAGAGAACAAAGAAAGAAAAAAAAATAAGTTGAGGCAGATGAAGTAATATCTGGAAATAAAATAGAAGTACACAAATTCTGTTAGCTGATCTTTGCTTGAAATTATTGTCACTGGGCTGTTAAAAAGGCCTCCATTATAATTGATAATCAACAAGCTTCTTAAATTTAAATTGCTGGATGACTTGTGCCACCAATGATTGGTGAATATAAAAATTAAACTAACCAAATATGAAAAGCAAACTTTTAGAATAACTTGACTAGTTTAACCCTTGTAACTTTTAGAAAAACAAACTTTTAGAATAGCAGGTGTCTCATCAACTGTTTCTCAACCAAGAACAGGTCTGACCAGCACTCATATAGATTGGAGCTCAAATTTGTCTTATTGATAGCCAGCTCTGACTTATGGTAGACTATACTTGAGCACTTGTGAGTTTGAAGATTTTCATATTGCATAACATGTGAGTGATGGTTGACACTTGACAGTGAATGGAGGTGGAACGGGGAAGGAGATAGTTCTGCTGGATGCGAGAAATGTATACGAGACTAGGATAGGGAAGTTTCAGGTGCCAAATGTGGAGACACTTGACCCTGAGACACGTCAGTACAGTGACCTCCCTTCTTGGATTGACAACCATTCAAACCAGCTTGAAGGAAAATCCATTTTCATGTATGTACTTCTTTCTGCTGTCTCCTATCTTAGCCATGACCTGCAGTTTTTAACTAAAATGATGTGCCAACCCAATAGATGCTGTTTAGAATTACCTTATTAATTTTTTATTATCAGATCATGTGCAGGTTCATTGTAAGACATAACATAGTTGTGCTTAATTTTGTTTCTTTTGATATGTTTAAGCATCGAAACATATCATTAGAAGATCTAAAAATGAATATAGTTTAAGCCAATAGAATTGAATTGCTTTGCAACTGTGACCTGATGTATCAACACGATCTGACATTTGGTCTAGGTCAATGTTTCTCGACGTGCTAGTGGGTTGAGTCAATGAAAGTTCTTGCTCTTAATTAGCTTTTGTTGGGAACATAACCAATTTGTTGACTATAGTCAGTACTCAGTAGGCTTCTGAGATCTTCTACCTGGAGTGTTGAATACATTATTTGCAAGTCCAGAATCTAGCCTATCTTTATTCATTGCTGCCTTTGATATTAGTTGAGACTTGTTTCCTTTGAATAACCAGCATGTTGGTATGCTTCCAGGTACTGCACTGGAGGTATAAGGTGTGAAATGGCATCTGCATATATTCGCACCAAAGGTGCTGGTTTCGAAGATGTGTTTCAGGTAGCTTTTCTAGTTCCTTTAATTTTACTGTAATTTTATAATTTTCATGTTAGCTTTTTATTCCAATGAGAAATGTTTTAGTTGTTTCAGTGATATACGCTCTTTATTTTATCTCTTTTTGGTCGTGATAGTTATATGGTGGTATTCAAAGGTATCTGGAGCAATTTCCTGATGGAGGTTTCTTCAAAGGAAAGAATTTTGTTTTCGATCATAGGTCCGTGTTCTTAAATTTAAATTTAAATTTTAATACACTTTGTAGTCAGGTGTATTATTTCAGCCATGTTTTCTCCTGATGGTTGCCTGTTAACACTCACCTTCTCGACTACAACAACTACAACTAAGCCTTTTGTCCCAAACAAGTTGGGGTAGGCTAGAAAGAAACCCAACAAGAGAACACATCCAAGAACAAAAAAAGTACAAAACATAAAAATACTAATAGTAAGACTAGCCATACTAATAATAATACCTCTAATAATAATAGTAATAGTAGAAACCTAGACCTCGACCGTGACCTAATAGAGGGACCTACAAACCTATGGCATCGCTCCTACCCCTAAGTTCCTACGTCATGGCTCCGGTACATGAATTGCTAACTTCCAAGCGCTCCTATCGATCGCCAACTCCTTGGAGACGTTCCATTCTTTAAGGTCTCTTTTCACCGCTTCTTCCCATGTCAATCTTGGTCTCCCTCTCCCCCTCCGGGTGTTCTCGAAATGATTAAGAATTCCGATACGTACCGGTGCCTCTGGAGGTCTGCGTTGGAATCAAATTCCAATTAAAGCCAAGAATACAATTTTATTCAGAAATAATGTGATTTAATTCAGCATATAATTGCGGGGTTATCTGAGGTCAAATTGGATATTTGATGCAGGATTTCTGTTGGAAGCTCAGATGAGAAGATTGTCGGCTCTTGTTTGCTATGTGGTTCATCCTTTGATAACTATTTGTCTCGTAATCGGTGCAGTTATTGCCGCATGCTTGTTTTAGTGTGCTCTGAGTGTGAGGTAAATTGCATTACTTTTGCAGTTTTTCCTGAAATCCCTAGATAGAGCATCACCTTTGCATTATGACTATGCAAATTTAGTTTGTTTGAATTAGTTAGAAATTGGATTTCATTCCATCTCATTCTGAGGTAAGTCCCTTTTTCGGAGATTGCAATTTAGTATGGTATATGTTGGTTAAGTACTGGTTGTTTTTCAATTGTATTTTTCTATTCTTATATAGAGAATAGCTAGCTACGTGAATGTGGAATGATTTAAAAAGTTCTTTCAACAAATTGTCAGAACACTAGTGTCGGCACCTTTTGTGCATTTGGAAGCTTGTATAGCTAAATACAACAAAATAAGATATCAAGTTCGAATGGAAACATTGTTTTGTTTGCAGTATTCTTTTTATATACATCCATACTCCAGAGTTTTACGAAGAACACATGTAATGTCTCTGTTTTCATAAGAGTTGCAACGGACACCTCAAATCTGAATCCATGTGTTCAGATGTGCTATCTAAATGCACAAATTTAGATCTTATAAGTTGCAGGTGTCCTGTCTCTTTTTTCCTTGAGATTGATAATGTAAATCCCCACTGTTTCAGCCAACATTTAAGATTTTCAGAATCCAGGCATATTTTGTTTTTTGAAAACAGGTATGTTATTTATGTTCTTTATAATTCTTTGTAAAATTGTAAAACTTGTGATGGACATATAAAAGGCCTCATGGTTAGGATCTCTTTCTCTCCTCTTCACCTCCTCCCCTCCCCCCCCCCCCCCCCCATTTTGCGTTCTTGGTTCAGGAGCATAAAAGTGCATTTAAGCGAAAACACTGCTATAGTTGAACTGACCTGAACTTCATCTTTGGGAGTGGTAATATTCTAAGTAACTAGCAAAAAGTTAGGAAAATCTGCTCTTTTCATGAACTTTGATATTCTGGGTTACCATTCAGTTGTTGCATCCTTTAGACTGATTAATGTGTATTGCATTATTATCTGCTTATTTGTTTTGTTACTTTTCTTCAGGGGAGAGGTTGCAAAGAATACAAATGCGAGCTATGTCAGAAAAGTGAAAAGGGTTCAAGCCCAGAGGAGGCACAATTAGAATTAACGCCTGATTCATTAGAAGCTCTGTCAACAAATCAAATCAAGCCTTTGACTGATGAAATTTCTTTGACAAATGGTAAGGTCTGTATCAAAATTGACTAGGTAGTAACCATATCTTTTTTTTTTTTCATTTTATCTGTCACGACTCACGACAGAAATGGTACTGGTTTATCCAGATTTGTTGTTATGTGAAATCAGCTGCAGCTCATTTAGAGAAACTCGATAGCGGCTATCTAGTGAAAACAGACTCTGTATTGTTACCTATGGAGCTCAATGCATTTTCACTAAGTTCAGTTCCATCCATTGATTTTTCCTTGAATTACGCTCCAATTTGGACTTGATTAGTCATTAGATAATGTTTTTCACATTTTTAAGTTTCCACTTTTATCTATTTTAGCATTTGATCTTCAGTCCGACAATTAAAGTTCCTTGAAAAAAAAAATGGACTGCTGGTTTCACTGCGGCATCTGCAAAATGGAGGGCTAACTGTGGCTTAATTGCACAGGTTGAGCGTTGATTTGGTTAGAGTTGTCAAATTAAGTGACAAGTCAAATGCAATTCAATGCATAATTGAGTGTATTTGTGACTGAATTATATCAATATTTAACTTTTGTGTTTCTACAGAAATTGTCGGTCCCTTTAGGAAGCTAAGGATTTTATGCTTGCATGGATTTCGGCAAAATGGGTCTGGTTTGAAAGGAAGAACTGCTTCACTAGCCAAGAAACTTAAGAACCTTGCTGAACTTGTTTTTATTGATGCCCCTCATGAACTCCCATTTATATATGTACCAAATAAAGACTCGACTTCAAATTTTGACCCGTGTTGTGTACCGAATCAACTTTGTAGAAAGAAATATGCCTGGCTAATCCCTTCTAAATCTGACGAGTTACTTGAACAGAATAACTGGTCTGCTACTGATGTACCTTTTGACCCATTACAATACATGGATCAAACTGAGGGTTTCAATGAATCATGCTCGCACCTCGATGAAACTATCATGCGAAATGGCCCGTTTGATGCAATTTTAGGGTTCTCCCAAGGAGCAGCAATGGCTGCTTTGTACTGCAAGCATAAACAGAGTCTTAATAGTTCGTTGGGTTTTCGATTTGGGATGTTCTTTTCAGGTTACCGGGCACCTTTAAAGGGTTATGATGGGGATCCAATAAGAATGCCATCCCTTCACTGTTTTGGCAATGGGAATGACCACAAAGATAGGCAGATTGATCCGTCACAGAGTGTTGCACTCCGTGCTATGTTCTATCAGGGTTCTTGTAAAACAATAGAGCATGATATGGGGGCACATTATTCCGGCCAGGTCCCCATACATTGATCAAATTAAGGATTTTCTTTCAAAATTTGCTTAGAACCATTCTGTTTGATTATACATAATTTCATTTCTTAGATGGAACTCTTGATTGGATGAATGTTTCAAATTTAGACTTAGTCAATTCATATTTATGCTAAGTATCCTGTTAATGGGTATCAATTTTAACTAGTTCATCTTCTGTGAAATAGTTTTATTAAAAGTAGGCATTATATATTTATAAAATTGTACTGAATCATGCTCGAAAAAGTCATCTGAAGTACATGTGCACCAAATATATAACGATGGCATTGTAATGCAATAAAGATCGGAGGTCATGCCACAAACTTGCTACAATAGCAAGGTTGTCTTGTTGATAATTTTGATTACTGTACTTTCGCCTACACAGAAACATTTTACTAAAGCGTAATATTCAAGATTGACCTCAGTCATGAAAAAGAGAAGAAACTACGTTGTGCTCATCACGTCTTTCCCTTCGAACCAACAAAAAGGAAAAAAAAAAAAAAGGGTTGACTGGCTTAAATGATCATCAGAATTCCAAACCTATTTGAATCAACTGAGACTGAAAATGAGAAGGATCAAATGATAATATTCTATTTCACTCTAGCACCGTAGCACGTTATCAAAGTAAAAAAAAATAAAAATGTAAAAATCTTTCCCCGTCAAAAGAAGAGTCGATTTTTTTTTTTTTTTATCCTTGTAGTTGCATTGCGAGATACTAATTTACATTTAATAACAGGAAATTAAATGAAACAAAAAGAAGGAAACAAGGTAGCTAAAATTTCTTAAATTAATTCCAGCTACATACAACCCCTCATGTAGTCATATCATTAGAGCAAGTCAGATACTCAGCTAAAAAGAGAAGCAACGGAGGAAAGAAGGCACAAGTGCACCACCTCGTTTAATTTTTCTCCTCCTCTTGTTTACATAAGCCTCTTGCTTTCTTTCAAATTTTGCCTGTGCTGATAGGAGCATCTCCAATGTGATGCGGTTTCTCTGATGATCTTCGTTTAAACACTCATCATCATTAGTATTATCATCACATTTTACTTTTTGCTCTGTTTCATCCTTGAAAATTTCTTCTGCATTGTCAAACAGAACGCATTTCATATTATTATACACAGATATTGTATTGCATTTTGGAAATTATTAGAATATCTTGAAAAGAATGCAACAGAGGTTTTTATTTTCCCTAAAGTCCTAATCACCTATGGCTGCAATTTTTGTACGGCTGTCTGATATAATATAGTCCTCAGAGCTACATATAATCAGAAATCTATACACTTGCAAATTGTTTTGGGATGGAATATATATTATTTTTCTTTGGAAAGATTGGAGAGCTAGACATGTTGAAATAAAAAAAAAAAATTGATTGAGCGAACTTGCAAGCATGTCTACTCTAAAGAATACTTTCTGACGGCAGCCGTCTGTTAGTGTAGTTCTATATTTTACAAATTTTTCGTTACTAATATCATGGATGAGCAGAAAAAAAAAAACCTATATAAATTATCAAAGTTGTCTATAAGAAAACATAACGGACAAAATGACAAGTTAGAATATATTAAATTGGTAAAATTTTGCATACCTAACTTTATCTCTTCGATTTCAATTTCATGTGTCCCTGCCATCGTCAACACCGTACCTCTATCATCTTCATAACCTGTATTTCCTTAACTTTGTTCCCAAATCATCAGGCAATCAAATAATGTAGGAATAAGAGAAGAAAAAAAAAAACTATTGTTGAAAGGCAGAAAAAAAAAATAGGCCACAGTGAACTTTTGGTTCAAAACCAAAATTAGAAACGAAGTATTGTTGAAATTTTGGCACAATTAAAGTTTGATATATACTGGACTGACTGTATGACGATTGAGCAACCAAATTATGCAAAATAAAATAAAAGTAAATATGAGAGAAAAAACATCACCTTTATCTCTCATTATGAAAAGTTGTTACCTAATATCTAGCTTTTATAGTATTCAAGCACTTTTTAAGATTATATCGAATGCCCGTTAAACATATATTGTTAAACTGAAAATAATAATAAAGTATAGTATTCATGTTTTTATTGATGAAAATCAATCACATAACAAAAGAAAATGTGGCACTATGTTAATTTCAAATAGAGGTATGGAAACACATTTACCATTCATCCTATAATCATCTGTATGATGCTCGGGTGACAACGGCATGTCTTGCGGTACATTCTGATTTAGATTAGGGCTGGTATCCATAGGCGCATTTCCAGTAAGCATGTACTCAGTCCCACTATTGAGTTGTAGGAAACCAGAACCATTAGTTGAGACAATCACAAGCATAAACAGGACAGGGATGAGAAATGGCCACCATGAAAGGGGGATGTGTGCAATCCATGAGCTTGTTGCAGTGATGGAGAAAGAACAAAAGAGGGACAAAAGGTAGAAATAGAAAATGTTGTTGTTATTTGGTGGTGCCATTAGAGAAGGGGATGAAGGAAGAAGGAGAGGAACCTAATCTTGGTAGATTTATTAGGAAGCAGTGACATGAATTTCTTATTTTTCACGGTCCTTTTTTTATTTAGTTAAATTGCATTGACTAAAGCTACAAATTCATTAAGAATTGGCTCGTCAAACAAAGAACACTACAACCAATAAAAACAGTATGGTTTTGCATATAATAGTAAGATGGTATCACGAGAAACGTGGGCTATCTGAAAGAGATAAAAGTCGCTACAAATCCCCAAGATAAACAAATTACCGGTATCAACAATTACATTGTAATGAAGGCAAAGGTAACTATTGTCAAGGTAGAGAGACTAATTAATTTATGAAACACGATAAGAATCGAAGCAGTATTCCCTAATTTAATTCATTACACTACAACAAAAAGATTTTTAACAATATACGTTAATTTGTTTTTACCGGATGGAAAAAGAAATAGTTTGCATTAAGGTTATATAGATCTGGAAATATAAAATGTTGATACATGAGGTATATAAAAGTTTGAATGCTCACTGGAAATTCCCAAATTGAAATTGACCTATAAATAAATATATCAGCCAACATATGCGGAAAAACAGTATGGGTTATTACAAGGTGTATTTTCAACATGGGCGTGCATGCCAAAGAGCGGCTTCTGCTTCTTCTTGTTCTATTCATTTTGAGTATTTTCAGATCTGCTGCTACAAGCCTACAACTGATCCTGACGCAAGGAAGACTGAAATGATCATCCTAACACAATTTAAGAAAGTTGCACTCTATATCGATTATCGATATTAGTTTGCTTGTTACCATTAGTGTATGGAATACAAGAAAATAATATATCTATGAAGTACAAACAAACAAAATATCCTCGTCTATAGAATCTTTGCTAGATAGAATTTCATTTCCTCCAATATATCAGAAAACATATCACAAGAGGACCTACTCAATACTCATCGATAATTTATTAAGTGAAAATAGCGATAATTGTTATGTTAGGACTTGTTTGACAACGAATAAAAATAATATAACTATTTAACGGGAATTGCATGGCTAATTTTACGAAAAAATTTATCAAATACTTCGGCATTTTCCTTCCTTTCCATTTCCCTTCTCTTATATATCCAAACAGAGTGTAAGAGAAACGGCATAAAAATAATAGGCTTCTAACTTAAACGAACAAACAGAGTGTAAAAGAAACGGCATAAAAATAATAGGCTTCTAACTTAAACGAACAAAAGAGAACGAAGACCTAGGCAGGGACCTTTGTTTTGTATTCTAAGGATATGGAATTAGCGGAATAGAGGAGAAAAAGCGCATTAAAATAGTAATTTTTTAACATCCAACAGTTAGATTAATTACTTTTTTTTTTTAAAAAAAAGAGGAGATAGGATGATAGAAATGATTAATGAGTTTTTCTTTTTTGTCTCTCATCCTATTATCCCCTGGCTTCCCCCTTTCCTCTCTGTTTCGATTCTTCTCCCCTTCTCTGGCACACGTTTTTTTTTCCTAAATACTAGCTGTTCTAATAGAACATTAACTAGAACCGTTGGCATTTTTTTTCCAGCACAATTATTTTTTTTCCAAAACAACTAGAACAGTTAGTAACATTAACTTAAATAGTTAGTTATTTTTCGAGAACAATTAGTAATATTAACTAGAACAAATTACTAATTGTTTTATTTGATATATCTAACTATTCTAGTTAATATATATAACTGTTCTAATTTTTCCAGCACAATTTTTTTTCAGAACAACTAAAACAGTTAGTTTTTTTCAGAACAATTAATAATATTAACTAAAACAGTTAGTTTCAGATCTAGAATAATTACTTTAATTATAACAGTTAAGAGGAAGAAGTGAGGCAGGAAATTAGAAAAGAAAAGAAGGGATGAGGAGGAAGGGATCATGAAAAAAAAAAAAGAATTGATGAGGAGGAGGGACCAGAAAATGAGAATGAGGGAATTTCTCGTTCCCTGGACTTTACTATTATTGAATGTTAGATAATTAATGAAGATATATGAAATAATGTGGATGATATAATTTGAGGATGATGGAAAGCAATTCCGATCTTTTAACTAAAATATGTTAAAATGCTTTTTCGTTATTCCAAATAGCGTAAGAGTATCACTATTTTTATTACACTTTTAAAAGCAATATTCTAGCACTAATTTACTTTGACATTTTAAAAAAAAATTGTAGTCTTAATCATTTTTTTTACATCGAATGTACTTGACATGTGGATTTTTGTTTTTTGTTTTTTTAATGAAAACGTGAAGATTGAGCACATTTTTTATTGTAAGGACATTATTAATGGTTTTATCCTTTGTCAATTACTTATTTATCAAAAAGAATTTCTAGAAAGTGACAAGAGAGAAAGCATATTTTATTTATTATTATTATTTTTTTTTATTTAAGATAAATTAGAGGTCTAAGCCACCCAACTTATTTTTAAATTAAGTGACTATTAAAGACCTCCAGCCGGATTTCGAACCTGCGACCTTTCACTCAAAAAGTTAAGGTGCATTGCTCTTTGCCACTAGACCAAGAGGTGGTTCTCATAATTTATTTATTATTGAATCAATATTTCTCAAATTAAAACAAACACGTTTTTTTACATGCATATAAAAATTAATGAAATTCTTTCTTATAACCGAATATTAACTGCTTGTTTTTTAAGCTCAATTCAAAACCAGCACGGCAGTACCTATCTATCCACAACTGTATCGCAAAACAAAGTGGGATAACTTAGAAAGAACAGAAACTAATTGAAATAAAATGGATATAAATTGCAATAATTTGAGTAAATTGTGAGTAATATTTTTGATAAAAGTGAAACGAAATTGAAAGAAAATTAACGAAACTAGAAATGAGTTCTCAGATGATAGCAATGCATACATAATTGTTGTCCCTAAATTAAAGGCCTAGAGGGGGGTGAATAGGCACAAAAGCAAAGTTCTAAATCGGTATATTCAATATTTGGTTCAATTCAAACTTGGTCTAACAAAAACAACAAGACACAAGCAATTCACAATGCAAGGAAAGTAAAGAGAGAAGAAAAGAAGTGACACGCGATATATTACGGAGTTCCGACCCGCTAGGAAGTGCTAGCCTTAGTCGTACGTCTCCGGGAGTTCCGCAACCTCGAAATGGGTGCGCTCCGTTCAATTCCACAACGAACGGGACTACAAATTCGAACCAAATCACCTTGTTACAATCACTCTCAAGGTGGATTGGCCTAACTCAATTAAACAAGCTCAAACACTCAAGGGATTGAGGCTCTAACCAAATCACTCAACAAATCTAGCAATTAACACTAGTGGATTGGTTTGCACACTCTAATCTCAATGATTTTGCTAAATTAATGCTCAAACACAAGAGAGAGTAATGTCTAACTGGTTGGAGCTCAAAAGGGAGGAATTTCAAAGGTTTCAAAAGTGTCTAAACAGTTCCAAGAGGCCCCATATATATAGAGGGCGCCAACAGCTCCAAAAACCAGTCAAAACATACTCTACCGTTATACAACGCAGAAATAGCCGTTGAAAAATCAAACGGTCACAGACAATAACATTGTGAGTTGTCAGAGCGTTGTGTAACGTTGAATAGCGTTGCACAACGCTTCAGCAAAAATCCAAAGCAGAAGCTCGACAGTTCCGTTGGAACTTGTCAGAGCGTTGTGTAACGCTTGGTAGCATTGCACAACGAAGTCAATAATAGAATCAAGGCAGAACTGACAAACTCAAACAATATTGTCAGAACGTCATATGACGCTGACTGGCGTCACACAACGTGGCCGTTGCACAACGCTTTTCAGCGTTGTATGATGCGGACAGAGCAACTGAGCGATGTCTGAGCGAAGTTTAGGTGCATGACTCAGACTAACGTTGTGTAACGCTGTAGGTCGTCACACAACGTTGTCGTTGCACAACGCTGTCCAGCGTTGTATGACGCGGACAGAGCGACTGAGCGATGTTTAGGTGCAAGACTCAGACTAACGTTGTGTAACGCTGTAGGGCGTCACACAACGTTGTCGTTGCACAACGCTGTCCAGCGTTGTATGACGCGGACAGAAGCTCCAAACTAAGGATTGAGCATTTTACCAGCAAATTAATTGAGATTAGTTTAGAGTTTAATTAAACCTTAACTAAGGATTCTAACTAGTCCAAAGCAATCTCTTGAAGCTCCAAACTATGCGCCACACTTGCTTTAATCCATTCTTCAAAAAATCTAGCTATAAAGCACTAAAAAGAGATGTTAGTTTAAAGGTTTCGGTGTTGTTTTGCAAATCGGCAAATCAAGAGAAAATGTTTAACCAACGATAATACATTATTTTTTAAAAGTAATCCAAATTCAACTTTAGGATCTTATCACTTTTTTTGTTTTCTGTGTTGTGCTCTGATTAGGGCTGTCAAAACGTGGTAAGTGGCACGGAATGACACTAAATCGTTACCGTGCCACTTATTAAACGGTACAATATCGGCATGCCACTTACCGTTTCATTTATTAAACGAAACAATTTTCTGTGCCATCAACCGTATATTACACATAAAAGATTTGAAATGAGATTGAAATGGTCGAAACGGTATAACCAACTGTGCCATCTACCGTGCCACTTAAAAAATGGTATAATTTTTATGCCACAAACCGTTCCATTTCGGTTAAACGAAACGGCATAACGGTAAATGACCTACCGTTGACAGCCCTAGCCCTAGGCATCAGAGCTAGGGCTGTCAACGGTAGGCCATTTACCTTTATGCCGTTTTGTTTAACCGAAATGGAACGGTTTGTGGCATAAAAAATTATACCGTTTTTTAAGTGGCACGGTAGATGACACAGTTGGTTATACCGTTTCGACCATTTCAACCTCATTTCAAATCGTATTATGTGTAATATACGGTTGATGGCCCAGAAAATTGTTTCGTTTAATAAATGAAACGGTAAGTGGCATGCCGATATTGTACCGTTTAATAAGTGGCATGGTAACGGTTTAGTGTCATTCCGTGCCACTTACCACGTTTTGACAGCACTACCGATGCCTCTGCCTTTAGATGTACTTTTGACATTTGTCGGTGATCTTATCTCCTGTGCTGTGAGGTTGCTATAGTATTCAAAAAGAATATTTATGTTGTTTCATTCTCTCTTTTACAAGTTATGTTGGCATCATAAGGGAATGTAAAAACAAGAAACGCTTTGATCTATCGTTAGGCTATTAGTTACGAGTGTATAGTTTTCTCCATTATCTCAAATAAATAAATTGCAAGTGGACCTACCTATTCATCATTATTAATAATTTATATAAGGTAACATTTACAATGTTATTGAATGCAGATAAAGTTTCTTCTCGAGAACAAATTCTACTTAAAAGTACCGTGTGAATGCAGATAAAGTTTCACTTTATTAAAGCAATATTATTCCGGAATTGCTCAGGACCAGCCTAAGCTTCTACCATTTCCATCATCACCGTGTTATTCAGTGCTGAATTAACTCATTCCAGGCGTACGCTGTTCCTCTCCCCCCTCCTCCCTCCTCCCGTGTACGCTATCCCCCTCCCCCTCATTCCTCCTCCCTCCCGCGTACGTTGTCCCTCTCCCCCCTGTTAGGAAGTGTGTAATTTTCATTTATTTTGCTAATTACAAGTTAATTAAGCCAGGAACATCACACACAAA
This sequence comes from Rhynchospora pubera, assembly GCA_028095005.1. NCBI lineage: Eukaryota > Viridiplantae > Streptophyta > Magnoliopsida > Poales > Cyperaceae > Rhynchospora > Rhynchospora pubera. The sequence goes on from CM051461.1 coordinate 183,614,236, forward strand.
GAGATCTAGTACATAAGCTATTCAAACACACGAGAAAAGGGTTGGAAGTATACCTCTCTTGGTATCGCAACCAAGAGGCTCGTTCCAACGGTTTGGTGTCGGTGGCGTGCCCTCCAAGAAACTCCACGCTGAGCGCCTCGAGTCCACTAAGGAATTAACCACCTTCTCAAACCAATTATGCTAGTAATTAGGAGAAGTGTGTCTAATTCCAAAGCTTTCCCTCTTCAAGTTAATTCTCCAATTAATTTAGTGGAAAAGCTTGCTCAACACATGAGCTAGGTGGTGTATAGAAGAGAGAAAGAGGAATAGAAAATTCTGAAATTTTCTTCCCCTTTTGTGAGGTGCGGCCAAAGAGAGAAGGAGAGAGAGAGGTGTGTGGAGGCTAGGGTTTGCTCCCAAAGAAACACCCCTTTATATAGACCTCATACCCTAGCTCTCATCTAAATTTTGATGGACAAAATTGCCCCTATGCTAGCCGCACCTACCTACCCATTTATTGGGTTGGGCCTCAAGTTAAGTTGAGCCCAATACTCTTCCATTTAATTGCACCTTCCATTGGACATTAAATTAGCTAATTAATTTAAAGCCCAATAAGCTCAAATAATTAAATGTGTTGATTATAATTAATTATTAACTATTTAATAATTAATATGGAATTAGTCAATGCATTAAATTATTTCTATATGATCTATTTGACTTAATTAATCATAACGGTCCATGACGGTATACGATTAATTAATCAACTTATCATATTTTGCAAAACCAATTGTTGCAAATAAACAATTAACGCACGTGTGGTTAAACACCTTATTATGTGTGATCCTTTGAGGATTTATGCTATGTTGGACATGGAATTAAATCGCTATTTAATTCCAATAATCATAAGCGGTATCTAGCAACACGTTATGATTCCCAATTCGCATAAATAGTGTACAGCTACAAAATTTCAATCCTACATAAGAGAACAGTTACGTTTCTCTATTTTGATTCTTATGTCACACGATATCATCGTATAATCCAAGATAGGAACGTGTCATTCTTGCAGATTATACGTTTCTTGATCTAGAGATAATTGTATCAGTTGCTAGCAAACAATCTATCTCCATCAAGGGGCCCAAACAGATATCGTCACTCACTAAGTGAATTAATGAGGGACATACGGTTTTCTTGATAATTAGCTTTTCCCCGCACAATTCAAGAATACTTAAATCAAGTCCGTATAGCAGCCTTTATCAGGAATCAGCGGTAGACATGATTTATAGCATCTATCCTCATGTGGAAAAGATAATCATCTCAAACTTAGAACCAAAATCATAACGAAATAAATAATGACACGTAACACAATCCATATATTTATTTCGTGGGGTCCAGTCCTGTACTATGTTCTATAACATATACATATGCAATTAAATTGGTTACTCTTAACCTATGATTTATAGAACTTAATCATCACTTAACTTGCATACTAATCTTATTGATAATTAATGTTCTTTGTTAATTATCGAGATTATGGACTTTTAGATTTATCGTTGTCATTTACTACTAAATGAATAACAGTGATCTATAATTCAGATCCTCAACCTGAATGAACTGTCAACGATTAAATCAAAGAACAAATGATCTGAAATCACCAATAACATAAACTATAGAAGTAGCCTAATGAATTGGCTTCTAGGACATATCTCTAACAATCTCCCACTTGGCCTAGAGTCAATCAATGGTGACTTCTAGCAAGTGCATAGTACTCAATGTAATATCCAAAATATACATGTCTCATACTAAAGCCTAGTAATAAAGATACAACTCAAAGCCACTCAGGCATACGCCTAATCCCCATGGATGCAACGTGCAACTCATGTGCGGCTCGAGATAAAGGCTTTGTCAGAGGGTCCGCTGTGTTCGCGGCACCGTCCACCTTCTTGACCTTGACCCATCCATCATTGATCAACTGACGGATGAGATGGAATCGTCGTAGAATGTGCCTAGTCTTTTGGTGAGACCTAGGCTCCTTGGACTGAGCTATGGCTCCCGTGTTGTCGCAGTAGATATCCACTGGACCTGAGATGCTTGGAACCACCTCTAGCTCGGTAAAGAACTCCTTGATCCATACACCTTCTTTCGCTGCTTCACCAGCCGCTAAGTATTCTGCTTCGGTGACGGAATCGGCCGTAGTATCTTGCTTGGAACTCTTCCAACTCACGGCACCACCATTGAGCAGAAATACGAAGCCGGACTGTGATTTTGAGTCATCTCGATCGGTTTGGAAACTAGCATCAGTGTAACCACTTACAACGAGCTCTTGGTCTCCACCATATACGAGAATGCTATCCTTTGTTCTCTTGAGATATTTGAGGATATTCTTGACTGCAGTCCAATGTGCCATGCCAGGATTGGCTTGGAATCGACTAGTCACGCTAATCGGATGTGCCACATCAAGACGAGTGCATAACATGGCATACATAATCGATCCGACCACAGATGGATACTGGAATTTCTTCATGTATTCACGATCTGTATCATTGGTCGGACTTTGAGACTTGCTCAAGAAAATGCCATGTGACATAGGCAAGAATCCCTTTTTGGAATTTGCCATGTTGTGTTTATTCAACACTTTGTCAATATATGCATCTTGGCTCAAACCTAACATCCTTCTCGATCTATCTCTATAGATCTTGATTCCTAGGATATAGGCAGCTTCGCCCAAATCTTTCATTGAGAACACCTTCTTCAATGAATCCTTAACTGCATTCAACTCGGGGATATCATTCCCGATCAAGAGGATATCATCAACATATAGAACAAGAAACACAACCACGCTTCCACTGATCCTCTTGTAAACACAAGGTTCCTTTTCGCTTTGAACGAAGTTCAATTTCTTGACTTCTTCATCAAAGCGTTTGTTCCAACTCCTCGATGCTTGCTTCAATCCATAAATGGACCTTTGAAGTTTGCATACCTTGTTAGCATTCTTTGGATTCACAAAACACTCGGGTTGTGTCATATACACATCCTCTTCCAAATTTCCATTTAGGAAGGCGGTTTTGACATCCATTTGCCATATTTCATAATCATAAAATGCGGCAATTGCTAACATGATCCGAATTGACTTGAACATAACGACGGGCGAGAAGGTTTCTTCATAGTCAATACCATGAATTTGTTTGTAACCTTTCGCTACAAGTCGTGCTTTGTAAATGGTCAAGTTGCCATCCATGTCGACCTTTCTTTTAAAGATCCATTTGTTCTCAACGGGTTTTACTCCGTTGGGAAGATCAACCAAGGTCCATACCTTGTTGTCATACATGGATTGCATTTCGGATTCCATGGCCTTAAGCCATTCCTTGGAGTCTGGTTTTCTTTTCATGTCATCAATGGTCAAAGGCTCATCGTTCTCCATGACGAGAACGTCGTGCAAACCTAAATATCTTATAGGTGGACGACTTGGCCTTGCCGATCTTCGTAGGGCAGATGCTTGAGGTTCTTGAACTTGCTCCACAACGGTTTGTGGGTTTTGTTCTTGAACTTCAAGTATAGGTGCGTCCTCAACACTATCGACACGCGATATGTTTGAGTATTCATTTGAGGGAGCTTGTTCTTGAACCTCTTCTTCCACAACAACTTGAGGAATGGGTTCGGCCACAATCTCGTTCGGTGCAACCTCATTTGGCGCAACCTCATTTTGCACTATATTTGGAACAACCACATTACCTACTTGAGGTATGTTTTGTTGTTGTGGTTCTTGAATTTCTTCAATAACCACGTTGCTCCCACTACTTCTTCTTGAGATAAACTCCTTTTCCAAGAATTCCGCATGTCGTGCAACAACTATCTTGTTCTCGACACGGTTATAGAAGTAGTAACCCTTCGTTTCCTTAGGGTATCCTACGAAATGACATTTGTCCGATTTGGGTCCAAGCTTATCGCTCACTAGCCTTTTCACATAAGCTTCACAACCCCAAATCTTGAGAAACATCATGCTAGGTTTCGAACCAAACCATAGATCATATGGTGTTTTCTCAACGGACTTTGATGGAACACGGTTCAAAGTAAAAGCTGCGGTTTCAATTGCATAACCCCAAAAGGACATAGGCAAATCAGTTTGGCTCATCATCGATCGAACCATGTCTAGCAAAGTTCGATTCCTCCTTTCGGACACACCATTCCATTGTGGTGTTCCTGGTGGAGTGAGTTGTGGAATGATTCCACACTCCTTTAGATAATCGCCAAATTCATGGCTCAAGTACTCACCACCTCTATCGGATCGTAAGGCCTTGATCTTTCGATCAAGTTGGTTCTCAACTTCACTCTTAAACTCTTTGAACTTGTCAAAGGTTTCAGATTTATGACGCATCAAGTAGATATAGCCGTATCTACTATAATCGTCAGTGAACGTGACGAAGTATGAGAAACCTCCACGTGCACAAATGCTCATAGGTCCACATACATCGGTATGTATGAGATCTAACAATCCATTTGCCCTTATCCCTTTGTTGGGGAAAGGCGCTTTGGTCATTTTACCCATCAAACAAGATTCACAAGTGTCAATTGGCTCGAAAGCGAATTGATCCAAGAGACCAACGGATTGTAGTCTCTTGATGCGTTTCTCGTTGATATGACCTAAGCGGCAATGCCACATTAAAGTCGCATTCTCATGTGAAACCTTACGTTTCCTTTTGTCATTTTCAACACTCAAAACAAATCCATTCGAATCGAGCACATAAAGACCATTCAATAAATGTGCATCACAAAACGAACTTCATTACGAAACAAAGTCAAGCACTTGTTCTTTATTACAACATCATAACCATCCAAATCCAAACAAGAAACGGATACAATGTTTCGAGTGATACATGGAACTACAAAAACATCCTTGAGTTCCAACACAAAACCAGTAGGCAAAGTTAGTTCCACGCTCCCAACGGCCATAGCGGAGACGCACGTGCCGTTACCGACGCGGAGTTGAACTTCGCCTTTCTCGAGCCGCCTTCTATTCTTTAGGACCTGCACATTTCGACAAATGTGAGCACACGAACCAGTATCGAATACCCAATCTGTGTGAGAAGTAGCGAGAAGGGTTTCGATGACAAATATACCTGAGGTAGAAGGTTGGACAGTTCCCGCCTTCTTGTCAGCTAGGTACCTTGGGCAGTTTCTCTTCCAATGGCCCTTGTTGCTACAGTAGTAGCAAACGGTCTCGGAAGTGGCCGGGTTCTTCTTCTTCTTAGAACCCACGGGAGCACCCTTGGCCGGACCTTGGGGCGTCACCGGGCCTTTGCCTTTTCCTTTGCGGCCACGCTTTCTTATCTTCTTGCTCTTTCCACTCACCGCAAGAACATCCTTTGGGCCCTTCTCTTTCTTTAGACTCTCCTCCGTCTCAATGAGCATGTTTTGGATGTCATCCATGCTCTTGTCCATGCCGTTCATCCGGTAGTTCACAACGAAACCGGTGAAGCTTGGAGGGAGAGAATTGAGAATGAAGTCTTGAATCGCCCCCGAGGGAAAGGGCGTATCAAGCTTCTCGAGCTGCCGAAACAACCCCGCCATCTTCATGACGTGTGGCCCGACCTCATGACCTTCGGCCAAGCGAGTGTTGGCGACGGCCTTGATGAGACGGGCCCTTTCGGTGCGAGCCTTGGTTTGGAACATGTTGGATAGGCGAGTGATCATGTCGAACACTCCATAGCCGCTATCCATGAACTCCTTTTGGAGTTCAGATTCCATGATTGCCACCATCAAGACGGACATCTCCATGTCCTCATTTTCGTGCTTCGCAAAGGCATCCTTTTCCTCTTGGGTAGCGGTTGCCTTTGGAGCCGATGGCATGGGAGTGGTAAGGAGATACTCTCTTTTCTCATACCTAAAGGCAAGCCTTAGGTTGCGATGCCAATCCAAGAAATTGGCACCGTTAAAAGCGAGTTTCTCCTTCTCAAGAAGAGAACGTAGCGTGAAAGATGAGGAAGACATCTACAACAATACATAAGTTTTAAGGTCAATTAGTTTATGCTTTAATATTTGTTTTAACTAAGTAAAACTTCCACTACATTAAATCATGTCCCTAAATGTAGTGAATTTCCAAGACTCCCACAATTTGTTAATGCAATGACGGCGTCGGCAGAACATTGCACCAACAAATGTGAAATAGGTTCTCCAACCAATCATACGTTCCTATGACTCTTGGTTCGATTAACGAACTTCACTCCAATGACCAATCTGATTTGAATCATTGTTAAGTCACTTCTTTCTATTTGCTCCTAGTAAATCCGATTTACACCCCGACACGGATGATGGATCACGATGTCCCGCGTCGGCGAGAATACATCAATGAACGATCATACGACGTTAGAAGGGGATAGAAAGAAGGAGAGTGAATTGGTTTTAACTTAATCCTTTTTATTTGGGACGAATAACAATCATGACGCTTGTTTGGTGGTCGTGTAAACATACACCCATACCTAACCTATCACAAACAATCATACAAGCATCTCATAGTTGTGGGTTTGTATGGCTCCCGCTTGCATTAGTTTCGCCACATCGTCCATGGAGCAAAACTAATCTAATCCTTGTCCTCCCACTAAATTCTATAAGGATCTAAATCCTATATAAAATAAAGGTGCAAAATACATGTGAAAACATCCTATTCCCTTCCTATCCTTAGGGGCATGCAAGCCTCACAAGTTATATCAAAAAATTAATCAACAAATTAATTAATTAATGGCACCAAAGGCCGCATTACAATCATTCACACATGCATTCAAATTACAACCACAAGTCATTGAGTCTTGAGCCATACTAAACCCACTATCCACCTACAAAACAAAGTTAGCACATACAAGCACTTTGTTTCCAATTAACGATTTTCAAGCATCTTTGCGTATCGTTTGCTATAAGTAAATTCCGTGTACAAATTCTCAATTTTTAACAACCAAACTTGTTTAAATTCATTTAGAAAGTTCTTTCAACATCCCATAACTGAAAGGAGATCAAACAAGGAGTTTTCTAATTATTTTCAACTAGTTTGAATACTTAGAAAAACAGTAATTTAACAAAAAACGTAACTAATGGAATCCAACAAAAACAACAGTTTTCGGTCTCCAACAATTCTAAAATAAATTACTTAAGCTCCTTATCATAGTTGTGATTACCAGTAAAAATTTCAAGAAGAGATCTTAAACCATCTGGGAGAATCAAAAAAGACAAATCTCTTACAAGTGCACGAGACACCGTTATGAGATTTTCAGCTTATCCTCTCAACCATTTGGTCTGTTAGACCACCTTCTATCCAGTTTTTATATACACAATATACATAGAAAAACTTGTTTAGACTACAGGCTATCCATTCATGAAAAGAAAACAACCAAGTTCAGTTCAATAATATTAAGTTACAGCCTAAACAATCAACAAATTCTGTACTGGAATAGACTGTCAATCGAAATGTTTTAACCTGGTTGAAGGTCCAAACTTCCACGAAAAATTATGAAATTAATTTTCCTGGAATTCTAACTCAAATTAGAACAACTCCATTTAAACAGAATTTTTAAAGGAGTTCTCAGTTGGTACAGTTTATTAGAACAATCGATTTTCTCAACAAACTGGATCTGACAAGATCTTCCTTTACATACTTGAAAACCCATAAATTAATCCGAGTCATGCAACAATTTATACATTCTCAGAAAGAGCTTCAAGTCCTCTTTAATTCTAGCCATATAACACTGGTACTTATATTCAAAATATAAATCTTTCAAGCCATTCAAACAGGACAGTACGAGCAGAAACTGGTTCTGCGCACTGTCGCCATTTTATTCACAGTAAATCTATACTAATTCAGAAAAATGTTAATCCAACGTCAAAAGAATCACAATCCACAGATCTACAACTTTCATGTAGATGGAAAGATCTTCCAGAGAACATATCACAGAGAAAAATGCGAAACAACACAGAAAATACCATTTCCAGACAGCAAACAAACGCATCATCTCTACTAATCCATTAATTAGCCAATTTCTCTTAATTAAGTGTCAAAATAGTTTAAGTACGACCATGTGCTCTGATACCACTGTTAGGAAGTGTGTAATTTTTATTTATTTTGCTAATTACAAGTTAATTAAGCCAAGAACATCACACACAAAGAGATCTAGTACATAAGCTATTCAAACACACGAGAAAAGGGTTGGAAGTATACCTCTCTTGGTATCGCAACCAAGAGGCTCGTTCCAACGGTTTGGTGTCGGTGGCGTGCCCTCCAAGAAACTCCACGCCGAGCGCCTCGAGTCCATTAAGGAATTAACCACCTTCTCAAACCAATTATGCTAGTAATTAGGAGAAGTGTGTCTAATTCCAAAGCTTTCCCTCTTCAAGTTAATTCTCCAATTAATTTAGTGGAAAAGCTTGCTCAACACATGAGCTAGGTGGTGTATAGAAGAGAGAAAGAGGAATAGAAAATTCTGAAATTTTCTTCCCCTTTTGTGAGGTGCGGCCAAAGAGAGAAGGAGAGAGAGAGGTGTGTGGAGGCTAGGGTTTGCTCCCAAAGAAACACCCCTTTATATAGACCTCATACCCTAGCTCTCATCCAAATTTTGATGGACAAAATTGCCCCTATGCTAGCCGCACCTACCTACCCATTTATTGGGTTGGGCCTCAAGTTAAGTTGAGCCCAATACTCTTCCATTTAATTGCACCTTCCATTGGACATTAAATTAGCTAATTAATTTAAAGCCCAATAAGCTCAAATAATTAAATGTGTTGATTATAATTAATTATTAACTATTTAATAATTAATATGAAATTAGTCAATGCATTAAATTATTTCTATATGATCTATTTGACTTAATTAATCATAACGGTCCATGACGGTATACGATTAATTAATCAACTTATCATATTTTGCAAAACCAATTGTTGCAAATAAACAATTAACGCACGTGTGGTTAAACACCTTATTATGTGTGACCCTTTGAGGATTTATGCTATGTTGGACATGGAATTAAATCGCTATTTAATTCCAATAATCATAAGCGGTATCTAGCAACACGTTATGATTCCCAATTCGCATAAATAGTGTACAGCTACAAAATTTCAATCCTACATAAGAGAACAGTTACGTTTCTCTATTTTGATTCTTATGTCACACGATATCATCGTATAATCCAAGATAGGAACGTGTCATTCTTGCAGATTATACGTTTCTTGATCTAGAGATAATTGTATCAGTTGCTAGCAAACAATCTATCTCCATCAAGGGGCCCAAACAGATATCGTCACTCACTAAGTGAATTAATGAGGGACATACGGTTTTCTTGATAATTAGCTTTTTCCCGCACAATTCAAGAATACTTAAATCAAGTCCGTATAGCAGCCTTTATCAGGAATCAGCGGTAGACATGATTTATAGCATCTATCCTCATGTGGAAAAGATAATCATCTCAAACTTAGAACCAAAATCATAACGAAATAAATAATGACACGTAACACAATCCATATATTTATTTCGTGGGGTCCAGTCCTGTACTATGTTCTATAACATATACATATGCAATTAAGTTGGTTACTCTTAACCTATGATTTATAGAACTTAATCATCACTTAACTTGCATACTAATCTTATTGATAATTAATGTTCTTTGTTAATTATCGAGATTATGGACTTTTAGATTTATCGTTGTCATTTACTACTAAATGAATAACAATGATCTATAATTCAGATCCTCAACCTGAATGAACTGTCAACGATTAAATCAAAGAACAAATGATCTGAAATCACCAATAACATAAACTATAGAAGTAGCCTAATAAATTGGTTTCTAGGACATATCTCTAACACCCCCTCCCCCCTTCCCCTTCGTCCCTCCTCCCTCCCACTGTTGTCCCTCTTCACCCCTCTCCCCTCCCACACACTTCATAACTGTTGAAGTCAATATATACAATTGTTGAAATTATTATCGTAACTGTTGAAATTAATATATATAACTATTGAGGTTAATATCCTAATTATTGAAGTTAATATTTATAATTATTGAAGTTAATATCATAACTGTTAAAGTTAATATATACAACGGTTACGATAATAATTTCAAGAACTGTATATATTGACTTCAACAGTTATATATTTAAGTTCAACAATTACGATATTAACTTCAACATTTATGCATAATAATTTCAACGGTTATGAAGTGTGAGGGAGGGGGAGGGGGAGAGGTGGGTGAGACATTGTACGCAGGATGGAGAGGGGAGAGGGGAAAGGATAGGGGAGACAGCGTACGCGTATGCGTATGTGAGAGGGAGGGAAGCAGAAGAGCGGAAAAGGAGAGCGAAACAAAGGATGATTGTCAAAAATAGAAAACGCGTAGAGCCAAAAATAGAAAACACGTTTAATAACTGATGGGGATGATAGAGATGGTGAATATCGAGGATGATCCTTATCACCCCGCTTATTCTTGTGATTTCAATATTAATGCAGTAATAGTACCGTGTGAACTAAGCCTCCGTTTGGATGCATTGAGAAGAAGTAGGAAGAAGGAAGAAGGAAGAAAAAAAAATTATAAACAATTCAAACTCTTCACAAAGTTACACACTTCCCAATACTTCTTCCCACACCTATCCAAACGGAGCCTAAGATACAAACTTAATAAATGAACCTAACATAATATCTATGTAGCACACACTTTTTATACAAAAAGAAAAAAAAAACAAATAATGATGCTTAGCATCAATGCAAAAATCTGATATGTAATCTCTGATAATTTGATGAAACCTGCTCTGGCCTCAAAATCTTTTATAGACGACCCCCACAAGACCAAACACACAGACGGTTCCAGGGGCGGAGCCAAAGTTTTAGGACAAGGGAGACAAATGATGCTTACAATGAAATTTTTAGATTTCTAAGGGGCAAATTGAATAAAATAAACTGATTTTCATGTAATTCTTGTATTTTTAAGGAATTATTTTGAGAGCATACGAGGGACATTATTCAGTTTTCACTACACTTATCTCCGCCCCTGGACGGTTCAATTATGGTTTTTTATAAACTCGGCTGTAACTTGAGTTGGCTTGAGTCGAGTTATAAATGCTTTCGAGTTATTTAAGCTGGCTCAAACTCAACTCATCTCCAGCTTGAGTTGGCTTACGAGTCACGAGCTATCTCGACATCAACAATTGTACTTCAAATTTTGTCTTTTTAAACAAAAAAAAATGTCATCAATTTTATCCTTATATTAATTTGAAGCAAAATATGTCTTGAAACTCAATACTATGTATTTTATAACTATCTAAAATAAGTAAATAACTATTTTATAACTATCTAAAATAACAATATATAATAAAAATTTTATATTATATTTTATTACACGTAAATCATGTTGACAATACTACTTAAAATTAAATTTTATCTTGTCACGAGTCAGCTCACGAGTTGACGAGCTGAGTTAAGTCCAATTCAAACTCGACTCGTTAGTGAACCAAGTTGATTTAGCTCGAGTTCTTCCGACTTGAGTTACAGTCAAGGTTTACGAATGGAGTTCGAATAAGCTCACGAGTTACGAATTTTTTTGTTCACCCCTAGTTTGTGCTATTGGTCTGCGGACCACAGATTGTTATGTTTGAACCTGTTTGGCAATGAAAATGAAATAGAAACGCTATTCTCAAGTAATTTTCCAAATATGAAAAAACGAAAATACAAATGGAGGCGTTTACCTTTGTATCTCAAGAAGAAGGTGGTACAAAGAGTGAATTTATTTGTTTATTTATAAAAATCCAAAAAAAAAAAGAGACGCTTGTGCGTATCCCTAAAAATTGTTTAAATAGTTTCGTAGGGCAACAGTCTTTACTGTAAGGTCACTGCAACTCGTAATTTTCGCACACAGCTGTATCTTTTTCATACGATTTTAAGCGGCTCGTAGTTTTCATGCTCTATTTCTTATTTTACGCGCATCTTTCTAATGCCTATGTCCAATTCAAATTGTGACCACAATTAAATATAACACTTCTCAGTTCTCATATAACAATTTGTTAGATAACTTATATTAAAGTTGGATATGATCAGTAGAAATGTACAATTAACTTTTAGCATTTCCTTCCTTGTTTTACAATAAATTTCACGGTCTTCTTCGGTCACCTAGACATGTCATATTGATATCACAAGTGAATAAAATCAGAAACAAATAATACGACTCCATGTGAGGCTGTTGTTTAGGAGCATTTAGTTTCCTCCGTTATCTCATAAATGTTAATTGCGCGTTGATATATATACCTGGTTCAATATTTTATTAATAATTTGTGTAAGGTAATATGATTATTGGGTGCAGAATGAAGTTCCTTTTCAAGCTATAACAAATTCAATCTAAATAGAAGTACATATAAGGAATGAGATCGTCTATTAGAGTGGTCACAATATTATTATTGTGATAATTAGCACGGCGTGATTTGATTAATCGAGCTTCACATTGGATGATCATCCCACCGTATTTATATCGATTTAATTAGTAAATAGTACTGGCCGTGTGAATCAAGATACAAAATAAATGAACCTAACATAATATCTGGCTCACATATTTCACAAAAAAAAATAAATAAATAAAGTATGCAATGCATCTAGGGATGAAAACGGAGCGGATTTTATCCGCTCCGATCCGTATCCGAATTCGAAAAATGCGCGTAATATCCTATCCGTATCCGTATCCGAACATATCTGTATTCGTATTCGTATCCGACAAAAAAATATGGATGCGGATATGGTTTTGAGTTTTTTGATAATATCTGATCCGTATTCATATCCGACATGGATATTATCTCTATCCGATAGATATTAATCCGTTTATCTGTATCTTTAACGGCATAAGATGATTAATATAACTACTTATCTACATTAGATAATACTTAATTTTTATTAGATAAATTCTCTTACAATAATATTTTCATTTGGACTAGTAAAATAAAATTATTTTTATTTTCTATTATTGAGACGATTATATATGATAACAACACTAAAATTAAATTTTTTCTCTAATCATGATGATTATATATAATTAATATACTATTTTAATATATGATGACAATTAAGGTAACATGATATGATTTGATATTGAATAGCTAAATATACTGTTGGAATTCAAATTGTGGAAAGACTGAATTTATTAATCAATCCTATTAGATTTGTACTTATGTGGTACTTGCAATTTTAGAATGTTTCTTATTTGCTTTCACTTTTAATCTTTTATTTATGTGTTGATCAAAGTTGGAACCCAACAAATAAATTTGCTTACTTTGATTTTAAAAAAATATACTTCTAAAGTTGTACATTGTAATTGAAGGCAATGTTATTAAAATTAACTTTCATATTTTAAAGAAATGCTCATTTGGCTCAAACTATGAAAAATAATAGATATTCATTTGCATGTACTACTACTGATCTTGACGAAGTACTAATATAGACACTGAGTATATTGAATAACATTATATTTAGAGAAAAATGCTATTGTAAATAAATAAAAAAGATTAAAATGTTATTCGTATCTGACAAAATATATTCGTATTCGACTCCGTATCCGAAAATATCCGAACCATATTCGTATTCGAACGCATTCGTATTCGTATCCGTATTCGAAAAAAATATGGATACGGATATAAGAAGACCAACATCCGCTCCGTATCCGATCCGCTTCCATCCGTATGGATAGCTTATGCGTTTGATGAAACCTGCTTGGGGTTTTTTTTTAGCCCAATATTTGATTCCTTGTTATTCTAGCATAAAACATATTTTTAGATTTTAAAAATGACAAATTGTCAACACTGTTCGGAGTTCTGTTCTTCAAAAAAAAAAAAAAAATGTTCTGAGTTCTGACAAAAAGAGAGCTGGGTCCCTTCAGGAATGTTTCCTTTTTTATTTTAATTCTAGGCCTAATATAATAAACCTCTTATTATCATGCATGGACCGACATATTTGCAACATTATGTCCAATACCAATTCAGTCGATAAGTGTAATCCGCATCATCACTTTGTTCAAAAACAACGGTTTAGTGCTGATCGTGCTGATTGCTTATCAGAAATTCGTGAAAGATATACGCAGAAGATTAATTAATTGCTGTTGCGATTGTTTGCTTTGGCTCTGTTTAGATGGGGCAGGAATAAGAAAATAGCTTCTTCCTACTCCCAAATTTATTATAAACAATCTAAACTTTTCACAAAATTACACGCTTCCCAATACTTTTTTTCTTATTCCTCTTATTTCCACACCATCTAAACAGATGGAAGGATTTGCTAAAAAAAATGTAAACACCTTAAGAACTAATTAACCTGCAGAATACACATTCTTATGGCTGTGTTTGGATTGGAGCGGGAAGAAGAGAAGAATGACCCAAATTTATTATTAAACAATCCAAACTCTTCATAAAGTTACACACTTCTCAATACTTCTTCCCTTCTTCCCACATCTCATCCAAACGGAGCCATGTTAAGATTTATTTGGAAGCGAGAAAAATAGCACTACATTTTATACTCTTCCGTGTTTGGAAGGGAAGAGAGAAGAGACAAAAAAAAAAATTAAGAAAGTAAACTTATTTTACTCTTTGTCAACTAAATGTAACAGTATTTCGTTTGGATCGTGAAGTACGATATTCTTTCCGGTGATCTTTTCGCCTTTAGCCATTGCATATCAATGTTGCCTCGTTTCCATGTACAACTTTCCAAAAAAAAAATGGGAAATGTTAAGGCTTTTTTATAAGAATGGGACGGTACTTATTAGGCCCTTGTTGCACGTGATTTTCCTTCAATAAAAGGTTGCAGCGCACGTGTCTTCATGTAGCTTGGACATATATATTTCATCACAATAAGATGCAGATCTTGTTTATTCAAAAAGATTGGGTTATACAAAGTAATAACGCATATAAAATACAAATAATGCAATTTCGAGTATCATTTGAGCATTTCAATCGTTTCTACATTCATTCTAAATCATTTCATCACAATAATCTACTCTTAAACTCTATATAATATCCAAACTAAGATTCACAACTTGTTTATTCAAAAAGATTGGATTATACAAAGTAATTACACATATAAAATTCAAATAATGCAATACAGAGTATCATTTGAGAATTTTAATCATTTCTGAATTCATTCTAAGTCAATTCATCACAATAATCTACATTTAAACTCTTTATACTGTCCAGAATATGATGAGATCTTGTTTATTCAA
The DNA here is from genome assembly GCA_028095005.1 of Rhynchospora pubera. Taxonomy (NCBI): domain Eukaryota; kingdom Viridiplantae; phylum Streptophyta; class Magnoliopsida; order Poales; family Cyperaceae; genus Rhynchospora; species Rhynchospora pubera. The sequence goes on from CM051461.1 coordinate 183,629,421, forward strand.
AAAAATTGGGTTATACATAGTAATTACGTAAATAAAGTTCAAATAATGCAATTCCGAGTATCATTTGAGCATTTCAATTGTTTCTGGATTCATTCCAAATTATTTAATTAGAATAATCAACATTTAAAACTCTTTATACTGCCTAGAATATGATTCAGATCTTGTTTATTCAAAAAGATTGGATTATACATAGTAATTACGCATATAAAGTACAAACAATGCAATTCCATGTATAATTTGAGCATTTCAATCTTTTCTGGATTTTTAATTCTAAGTCATTTATTCACAATAATCAACATTTAAACTCTTTATACTATCTATAATATGATTCATATCTTATTTATTCAAAATGATTGGATTATACAAAGTAATTACGCATGTAAAGTGCAAATAATTCAATTCTAAGTGTCATTTGAGCATTTCAATCGTTTCTGAATTCATTCTAAGTCATTGCATCACAATAATCCACATTTAAACACTTTATAATGTCTATAATATGATTTGTATCTTATTTATTCTAAAAGATTGGATTATACATGGAAATTACGCATATAAATTGCAAATAATTCAATTCTGAGTATCAATTGAACATTTCAATCGTTTCTGGATTCTTTCTAAGTAATTTCATTAAAAATAATCTAAATTTAAACTCATTATTCTGTCTATAATATGATTCAAATGTTATTTATTCAAAAAGATTGAATTATGGTAACTACGCATATAAATTGCAACCAATACAATTTCTAAGTTTTATTAGAGCATTTCAATCATTTCTGGATTCATTCTAAGTCATTTCATCACAATAATCTACATTTAAACTCTTTACACTGTCTGAAATATGATTCATATGTTATTTATTCAAAACGTTCAGAATATACATGAAAATTACGCATATAAATTGCAAAATAATGCAATTCTTAGTATAAATAGAGCATTTCAATCGTTTCTGAATTCATTCTAAGTCATTTCATCACAATAATATACATTTAAACTCTTTGTACGGTCTAGAATCAATCAAAGTCATTTCATCACAACAATATATATTTAAACTCTTTATATTGTCTAGAATATGATTCAAACGTTATTTATTCAAAAAGATTGAATAATACATGGTAATTACGCATATAATGTGCAACTAATGCAATTCTAAGTATTATTTGAGCATTGCAATTGTGTCTGGATTCATTCTAAGTCATTTCCTCACAATAATACGCATTTAATCTCTTTATACTGTCTAGAATATGATTCATATGTGACTTATTCAAAAAGATTGGATTATACATGGGAATTAAGCATATAAAGTGAAGATAATACAATTCTGAGTGTCATTTGAGCATTTAAATCGTTTTTGTATATATTCTAAGTCTTTTCATCATAGTAATCTACATTTAAACCCTTCATATTGTCTAGAATATGACTCAAGTGTTATTTATTGAAAGAGATTGGATTATACAAGGTAATTTGGCATATAAAGCGCAAACAATTCAATTCTGAGTAACATTTGAGCATTTCAATCGTTTCTAAATTCATTCGTAGTCATTTTATCACAATAATATACATTTAAACTCTTTATACTGTCTAGAATTTTATTCATATGTTATTTATTCAGAAAATTTGCATTACATGGCAATTACACATAAAAATTGTAAATAATGCAATTCGGAGTATTATCTGAGCATTTCAATCGTTTCTAGATTCATTCTAAGTTGTTTCATCACAATAATCTCCATTTAAACTCTTTATATTGTCTAGAACATGATTCATGTGTTATTTAATTAAAATTATTGGATTATACATGATATTTACGCATATAAATTGTAAATAATGCAATTCTAAGTATCATTTGACTATTTCAATCAATTCAGGATTCAGTCTAGGTCTTTTTATCACAACAATCTACATTTAAACTCTTCATACTATCTATAATATGATTCATATGTTATTTATTAAAAAAAATAAATTATACAAGGTAATTACGCATATAAAGTGCAAATAATGCAATTCTGAGTATCATTTGAGCATCTCAATCGATTCAGACTTCATTCCAAGTCATTTCATCACAATAATCGACATTTAAACTCTTTATACTGTTAGAATATGATTCATGTGTTATTTATTAAAAAAATATTGGATTATACAACATATTTACGCATATAAAGTGCAAATAATGCAATTCTGTGTATCATTTGATCATTTCCATCGTTTCCAAATTCATTCTTTGTCATTTTATCACAATAATATACATTTATACTCTTTATACTATATCGATTATGATTCATATGTTATTTATTCAAAATTTTGGATTCTATATGGCAATTATGTATATAAAGCGAAAATAATGCAATTCTGAGTATCATTTGAGCCTTTAAATCGTTTAAGCTTTCATTCTAAGTTATTTCATCACAATAATGTACATTTAAACTCTTTATATTGTCTAAAATCTGATTCATATGTTATTTATTCAAAAAGTTTGGATTATAGATGGCAATTAGCCAATTAGCCAATTACACATAAAAAATTTGTTTTTGGATTCATCTAAGTAAGTACATCACAATAATCTATATTTAAACTCATTATACTGTCTACAATATGATCAATGTGTTATTTATTAAAAAAAAATTGATTATACACAGCAATTACGAAAAGAAAGTGCAAATAATGCAATTCTGATTATCATTTGAGTATTTTAATCATTTCTAGGTTCATTCTAAGTCATTTAATCACAATAATCTACATTTAAACTCTTTATATTGTCTAGAATATGATTCATATGTTATTTATTCAAAAAGATTGGATTATACATGGCAATTACGCATGTCAAGTGCAACTACCAAGTCTGTCTAAAAAAAAAAATTACGCATGTCAAGTGCACATAATGCAATTCAATTTATCATTTGATGATTTAAAATCATTTCTGGATTCACTATAAGTCAGTACATCACAATAATCTACATTAAACTCATTATACTGTCTACAATATGATTCATGTGTTATTTATTAAAAAATATTTCATTATACATGACAATTGAGCAAATAAAATACAAATAATACAATTCTGAGTATCATTTGAGAATTTCAATTGTTTCTGGATTCATTCTAAGTCATTCGTCTCAATTATCTACATTTAAACTCTTTATACATTCTAGAAAATGATTCATATGTTATTTATTCAAAAATATTGGAACTCTGAGTATATAAAGTGCAAATAATGCAACTCTGAGTATCATTTGAGAATTTCAAACTTTTATGAGTTTATTCTAAGTAATTTCATCACAATAATCTACATTTAAACTCTTTATGCTGTCTGGAATATAATTCATATGTTACTTATTCAAAGAGATTGGATTATATATTGAAATTAGGTATATCAACTGCAAATATTGCAATTCTGATTATACATGGACTTAGAATGAATCCAGAATACTCAAAATTGCATTATTTACAATTTATATGCGTAATTACCATCTATATCCAATCTTTTTGAATAAATAACATGTGAATCATATTCTAGACAGTATAATGAGTTTAAATCCAGATTATTGTGATGACATGACTTAGAATGAATCCATAAATGATTGAAATGCTCAAATAATATTAGGAATTGAATTAATTGCACTTTATATGCGTAATTACCATATATAATCCAACCTTTTCTAATAAATAACACATGAATCATACTCTAGACAGTATAAAGAGATTAAATATAGATTATTGTGATCAAATGACTTAGAATGAATCCAGAAATGATTGAAATGCTCAAATGAGACTCAAAATTGCATTAATTGCATTTTACATGCGTAATTGGCTTGTATAATCCAATCTTTTATAAAAAATAACATATGAATCATATTCTAGACAGTATAAATAGTTTAGACAAAGATTATTATGATCAAAAAAATTAGAATGAACGGTGAACCGATTTAAATGCTGAAAAGAAACTCAGAATTGCATTACCTACACTTTATTGCGTAATTGTCATGTATAATCCAATATTTTAGAATAAATAACACATGAATCATGTTCTGGATAGTAAAAAAAGTTTAAATTTAGATTATTGTGATGACATGACTTAGAATGAATCAAAAAACTATTGAAATTCTCAAAGAATACTCAGAATTGCATTATTTGCACATTATATGTGTAATTGACATGTATAATCCAATCTTCTTGAATAAATAACACGTGAATCATATTCTAGACTGTATAAATAGTATTTGTAGATTATTCCTCTGAAATGATTTAGAATAAATCAAGAAATGGTTTAAATGCTCAAATGATACTCAAAATTGCATTATTTGTACTTTATTTGTGTAATTGCCATATATAATCAAAAGTTTATTAATAAATAACATTTGAATCATATTCTAGGCGGTATAAAGAGTTTAAATGTGGATTGTAGAGATGAAATGACATAGAATGAATCAAGAAATGATTGAAATGCTCAAATAATATTCAGAATGACATTATTTGCACTTTATATGAATAATTGCCATGTATAATCCAATCTTCTTGAATAAATAACAAATGAATCATATTTTTAGATAGTATGAAGACTTTAAACGTAGATTATTGTGGTGAAATCACTGAGAAAGGATCCAGAAACGATTGAAATGCTCAAATGATACTCAGAATTACATTAGTTGACGTTTATATGCAGAATTAGCACGTATAATCCAATCTTTTTGAATAAATATCACATGAATCATATTCTAGACAGTATAAAAATTTTAAATATAAATTATTGTGATGAAATGACTTAGAATGAATTTAGAAACGATTGAAATGCTCAAATGAAACTCAGAATTCCATTATTTGCACTTTATATGCGAAATTTCCAAGTATACTACAATCTTTTTGAATAACTAACACATGTAGATTATTGTCATGAAATGACAAAGAATGAATCCAGAAACAACTGAAATAATCAAATGATACTCGGAATTGCATTAGCATCGTAATTTCCATGTATAATCCAATCTTTGTGAATAAATAACAGATAAATCATATTTTAGACAGTATAAAGATTTTAAATATAGATTATTGTGAAGAAATGACTTAGAATGAATTTACAAACGATTGAAATGCTTAAATGATACACAGAATTACATTAGGTGATCTTTATATGCGTAATTTCCACGTATAATCCAATATTTTATAACGAATATCACATGATTCAAATTCTAGGCAGTATAAAGATTTTAAATATAAATTATTGTGATGAAATTACTCGGAATAAATTCAAAAACAATTGAAATGCTCAAATGATACTCAAAATTGCAATATTAGCACATTATATACGTAATTTCCATGTACTATTCAATCTTTTTGAATAAGTAACGCATGAATCATATTATAGATAGTATAAAGAGTTTTAATATAGATTATTGTGATGAAATGATTTACAATGAATCCATAAATGGTTTAAATGCTCAAATGATAATCAGAATTACATTAATTGCAATTTATATGCATAATTTCCATGTATAATCCGATCTTTTAGAATAACTAACACATGAATCATATTCTAGACAGTATGAAGATTTTAAATGTAGATTATTGTCGTGAAATCACTTAGAATGAGTCCAAAAACAATTGGAATGCTATAATGATACTCAGAATTACATTAGTTGACCTTTACATGCAGAATTGCCACGTATAATCCAATCTTTTTGAATAAACATCACATGAATCATATTCTAGACAGTATAAAAATTTAAAATATAAAGTATTGTGATGAAATAACTTAGAATGACTTCAGAAACGATTGAAATGCTCAAATGAAACTCAGAATTTCATTATTTGCACTTTATATGAGAAATTTCCATGTATAATACAATCTTTTTGAATAACTACCATATGAATCAAATTTTAGACAATATAAAGATTTTAAATGTATAATCCTATCTTTTTGAATAAATAAAATATGAATCATATTCTGTACAGTGTATAGAGTTTAAATGCAGATTATTGCGACAAAATGACTTATAATGAATTCAGAAACGACTGAAATTCTCAAATGATACTCACAATTGCATTAATAAAAATTTTATACGCGTAATTTCCACGTATATCAAATATTTGTGAATAAATAATAGATGAATCATATTCTAGAAAGTATAAAGACTTTAAATATATGTTAATGCAATGAAATGACTTAGAATGAATTCAGAAACGATTGAAATTCTCAAATGATACTCAGAATTGTATTAGGTGACCTTTATACATCATTTTTAATAAATATCACAATAATCATATTCTAGACAGTATAATGATTTAAAAAAAAATATTATAATGAAATGACTCACAATAAATTCAGAAACGATTGAAATGCTCAAATGATACTTAGAATTGTATTATTAGCAATTTATATACGTAATTTCCATGTATAATGCAATCTTTTTGGAAAAAATAGCACATGAATCATATTCTAGACAGTATAAAGAGTTTGAATGTTGATTATTGAGATAAAATGACTTAGAATGAATCCAGAAATGATTGAAATGCTCAAATGATAATTAGAATTGCATTATTACCTCTTTATATACGTAATTTCCATGTATAATTCAATCTTTTTGAATAAATAGCACATGAATCATATTCTAGACATTATAAAGCGTTTGAATGTAGATTATTGTGATGAAATGACTTAGAATGAATCCAGAAATGATTGAACTGCTCAAATGATAATTAGAATTGCATTATTAGCACTTTATATATGTAATTTCCATGTATAATCCAATCTTTTTGAATAATAGATAGCACATGAATCATATTCTAGACAATATAAAAAATTTGAATGTAGATTATTGTAATGAAATGACATAGAATGAATCAAGAAACGATTGAAATACTTAAATAATATTCAGAATGGCATTATTTGCACTTTATATGCTTAATTGCCATCTATAATCCAATCTTCTTTAATAAATAACACATGAATCATATTCTAGACAGTATGAAGATTTTAAACGTAGATTATTGTGGTGACATCACTTAGAATGAAAGCACTTAGAATGAATCCAGAAATGATTGAAATGCTCAAATGATACTCAGAATTACATTAGTTGATGTTTATATGCAGAATTACCACGAATAATCCAATCTTTTTGAATAAATATCACATGAAACATATTCTAGACAGTACAAAATTTTAAATATAAATTACTATGACGATTGAAATGCTCAAATAGAACTCAGAATTGCATTATTTGCACTTTATATGTATAATATCACTGTATAATCCGATCCTTTTGAATTAAGAATACATTAATCATATTCTAGACAGTATGAAGAGCTTAAATGTAGATTATTGTGATTAAATGACTAAAAATGAATCCAGAAACGATTTAAATACCCAAATGATACACAGAATTTGCATTATTTCCACTTTATATGAGTAATTTCCTTGTATATATTCCAATCTTTTTAAATAAATAACAAATTAAAAATATTCTAGACAGCATAAAGAGTTTAAATGTATATAATTGAGATGAAATGGCTTAAAAATGAATCCTGAAACGATTGAAATGCTCAAATGATACTCAGAATTGAATTATTAGCAATTTATATGCGTAATTTCCATGTATAATCCAATCTTGGGAATTAATAACTCATGAATCATAAATCCAGATAGTATAAAGAGTTGAAATGTGAATTATACTGATGAAATGACTTAGAATGAATCCAGAAAAGATTGAAATGCTCAAATGATACTCAAAATTGCATTATTTGCACTTTATACAGTAAATACCATGTACAATCCATTATTTTTGAATAAATAACATATGAATCATATTTGAAACAATTTAAAGAGGTTGAATGTAGATTATTGTGATGAAATGACTTATAATCAATCCAGAAACGATTGAAATGCTCAAATGAATATCAGAATTGCATTGTTTACATTTTATATGCGTAATTTCCATGTATAATCCAATCTTTTTTATTAAATAACACATGAAACATATTCTAGACAGTATAAAGTGTTTATATGTAAATTATTGTGATGAAATTACTTAGAATGACTCCAGAAACGATTGAAATGCTCAAATGATACTCAGAATAGCATTATTTGCAATTTATATGCATACTATCCATGTATAATCCAACCTTTCTTAATAACTAAGTAACTAACACATGAATCATATTCTAGAGAGTATGAACAGTATAAATTTAGATTATCGTAATGAAATTACTTAGAATTAATCCAGAAACGATTGAAATGCTTAAATGAAACTCAGAATTGCATTATTTGCACTTTATATGCGTAATTTCCATGTATAATTCAATCTTTAAGAATAAATAACACATGAGTCTTATTTTAAAGAGTTTAAATGTAGATTATTGTGATGAAAATGACTTAGAATGAATCCAAAAACAATTGAAATGCTCAAATTATACTCAGAATTGCATTAGATGCATTTTATATGCGTAATTTCCATGTATAATCCAATATTTTTTAATAACTAACACATGAATCATATTCTAGACAGTATAAGGAGTTTAAATGTGCATTATTGTGATAAAATGACATAGAGTGAATTGAGAAATGATTTAATTGCTCAAATGATACACAGAAATTGCATTATTTCCACTCTTTATGCGTAATTGCCATGTATAATGGAATCTTTTTTAATGAATAACAAATGAAATATATTCTAGATGGCATAAAGAGTTTAGATGTAGATTATTGTGATGAAATGACTTAAAAGGGATACAGAAATGATTGAAATACTCATATGGTACTACTATACTTCATTTTGAAGTACATTTCTAAGGCTAACTGGAATTCATCCTTTTTTTGTCAACCTGCGGGTCCAACTCCCATGAAAAATTTATATGGGTCTAACTCGACCAGGTTGATTTACACCTATCGGGCCGGAAAACAACTTGAAGCTCTAGTAAAAAGAAATCTTAGAATTGCATTATTACCACTTTATATGTGTAATTTCTATGTATAATCCAATCTTTGGAATAAATAACACAAGAATCATATTCCAAACAGTATAAAGGGTTTAAATGTTGATTATTGTGATGAAATGACTTTGTATGAATCAAGAAACGATTGAAATGCTCAAATGATACTCAAAATTGCATTATTTGCACTTTATATGCGTAATTACCATGCACAATCCATTCTTTTTGAATAAATAACATATGAATCATATTCTAGAAAGTATAAAGTTTAAATGCAGATTATTGTGATGAAATTACTTAGAGTGAATCCAGAAACGACTGAAATTCTCAAACTAATTCAGAAACGATTGAAATGCTCAAATGATACTCAGAATTGCATTATTTGCACTTTATATGAGTAATTATCATTTATAATCGAATCTTTATGAATAAATAATATATAAATCATATTCGAGACAGTTTAAAGAAATTATTGTGATGAAATAACTTAGAATGAATTCCAAAACTATTGAAATAATCAAATGATACTCAGAATTGCATTATTTACAATTTATATGTGTAATTGCCGTGTATAATCCAATCTTTTTTATTAAATAACATACGAATCATATTCAAGACAATATAAAGAGTTGAAATGTAGAATATTGTGATGAAACCACTTAGGATGGATACGGAAACGATTTGAATCCTCAAATAATACTCAGAATTTCATTATTTGCACTTTATATATATGATATCCATGTATAATCCAATCTTTTAGAATTACGAACACATGAATCATATTCTAGACAGTATAAAGAGTTCAAATGTAAATTATTGTGATGAAACAATCTAGAATGAATCCAAAAATGATTGAAATGCTCAAATAATACTCATAATTGCATTATTTGCAGTTTATATGCGTAGTTGTCAGGTATAATCCAATCTTTTTGAATAAATAACATATGAATTATATTCTAAACAGCATAAAAAATCAATAAGCTACATTTAAATTCTTTATATTGTCCAATATATGATTCATGTGTTATTTATTCAAAAAGATTGGATTATACCTGACAATTACGCATATAAACTGCAAATAATGCAATTATGAGTATTATTTGAGAATTTCAATCGTTTTTGGATTCATTCTAAATCATTTCGTCACAGTACTTTATATTGGAACTCTTTATACTATCCAGAATATGATTCATGTGATATTTATTCAAAAAGATTGTATTATACATGGAAATTACGCATATAAACTGCAAATAATGCAATTCTGAGTATTATTTGAGAATTTCAATCGTTTCTGGATTCATTCTAAGTCATTTTATCACAATAATCTTCATTTAAACTTTTTATATTGTCTAGAATGTGATTCATGTGTTATTTATTTAAAAAGATTGGATTATACATGGTAAATACGCATATAAAGTGCAAATAATGTAATTCTGAATATTGTTTGTTCATTTCAATCGTTTCTAGATTCATTATGTTATTTATTCACAATAATCTACATTTAAACTCTTTATACTGTCTAGAATATGATTCATATGTTATTTATTCAAAAGGATTGGATTATACATGGCAATTACGCATATAAAGTGCAAATAATGCAATTCTGAGTATCATTTGAGCATTTCAATCGTTTCTGGATTTATACTAAGTCATTTCATCACAATAATCTACATTTAAACTCTTTATACTATCTAGAATGTGATTCATGTGCTATTTTTTCCAAAAAGATTGCATTATACATGGAAATTACGTATATAAATTGCTAATAATACAATTCTAAGTATCATTTGAGCATTTCAATCGTTTCTGAATTTATTGTGAGTCATTTCATTATAATAATTTTTTTTTAAATCATTATACTGTCTAGAATATGATTATTGTGATATTTATTAAAAATGATGTATAAAGGTCACCTAATACAATTCTGAGTATCATTTGAGAATTTCAATCGTTTCTGAATTCATTCTAAGTCATTTCATTGCATTAACATATATTTAAAGTCTTTATACTTTCTAGAATATGATTCATCTATTATTTATTCACAAATATTTGATATACGTGGAAATTACGCGTATAAAATTTTTATTAATGCAATTGTGAGTATCATTTGAGAATATGATTCATATGAGCATTTCAATCGTCATAGTAATTTATATTTAAAATTTTGTACTGTCTAGAATATGTTTCATGTGATATTTATTCAAAAAGATTGGATTATTCGTGGTAATTCTGCATATAAACATCAACTAATGTAATTCTGAGTATCATTTGAGTATTTCAATCATTTCTGGATTCATTCTAAGTGATGTCACCACAATAATCTACGTTTAAAATCTTCATACTGTCTAGAATATGATTCATGTGTTATTTATTAAAGAAGATTGGATTATAGATGGCAATTAAGCATATAAAGTGCAAATAATGTCATTCTGAATATTATTTAAGTATTTCAATCGTTTCTTGATTCATTCTATGTCATTTCATTACAATAATCTACATTCAAATTTTTTATATTGTCTAGAATATGATTCATGTGCTATCTATTATTCAAAAAGATTGGATTATACATGGAAATTACATATATAAAGTGCTAATAATGCAATTCTAATTATCATTTGAGCAGTTCAATCATTTCTGGATTCATTCTAAGTCATTTCATCACAATAATCTACATTCAAACGCTTTATAATGTCTAGAATATGATTCATGTGCTATTTATTCAAAAAGATTGAATTATACATGGAAATTACATATATAAAGAGGTAATAATGCAATTCTAATTATCATTTGAGCATTTCAATCATTTATGGATTCATTCTAAGTCATTTTATCTCAATAATCAACATTCAAACTCTTTATACTGTCTAGAATATGATTCATGTGCTATTTTTTCCAAAAAGATTGCATTATACATGGAAATTACGTATATAAATTGCTAATAATACAATTCTAAGTATCATTTGAGCATTTCAATCGTTTCTGAATTTATTGTGAGTCATTTCATTATAATAATTTTTTTTTAAAATCATTATACTGTCTAGAATATGATTATTGTGATATTTATTAAAAATGATGTATAAAGGTCACCTAATACAATTCTGAGTATCATTTGAGAATTTCAATCGTTTCTGAATTCATTCTAAGTCATTTCATTGCATTAACATATATTTAAAGTCTTTATACTTTCTAGAATATGATTCATCTATTATTTATTCACAAATATTTGATATACGTGGAAATTACGCGTATAAAATTTTTATTAATGCAATTGTGAGTATCATTTGAGAATTTCAGTCGTTTCTGAATTCATTATAAGTCATTTTGTCGCAATAATCTGCATTTAAACTCTATACACTGTACAGAATATGATTCATATTTTATTTATTCAAAAAGATAGGATTATACATTTAAAATCTTTATATTGTCTAAAATTTGATTCATATGGTAGTTATTCAAAAAGATTGTATTATACATGGAAATTTCTCATATAAAGTGCAAATAATGAAATTCTGAGTTTCATTTGAGCATTTCAATCGTTTCTGAAGTCATTCTAAGTTATTTCATCACAATACTTTATATTTTAAATTTTTATACTGTCTAGAATATGATTCATGTGATGTTTATTCAAAAAGATTGGATTATACGTGGCAATTCTGCATGTAAAGGTCAACTAATGTAATTCTGAGTATCATTATAGCATTCCAATTGTTTTTGGACTCATTCTAAGTGATTTCACGACAATAATCTACATTTAAAATCTTCATACTGTCTAGAATATGATTCATGTGTTAGTTATTCTAAAAGATCGGATTATACATGGAAATTATGCATATAAATTGCAATTAATGTAATTCTGATTATCATTTGAGCATTTAAACCATTTATGGATTCATTGTAAATCATTTCATCACAATAATCTATATTAAAACTCTTTATACTATCTATAATATGATTCATGCGTTACTTATTCAAAAAGATTGAATAGTACATGGAAATTACGTATATAATGTGCTAATATTGCAATTTTGAGTACCATTTGAGCATTTCAATTGTTTTTGAATTTATTCCGAGTAATTTCATCACAATAATTTATATTTAAAATCTTTATACTGCCTAGAATTTGAATCATGTGATATTCGTTATAAAATATTGGATTATACGTGGAAATTACGCATATAAAGATCACCTAATGTAATTCTGTGTATCATTTAAGCATTTCAATCGTTTGTAAATTCATTCTAAGTCATTTCTTCACAATAATCTATATTTAAAATCTTTATACTGTCTAAAATATGATTTATCTGTTATTTATTCACAAAGATTGGATTATACATGGAAATTACGATGCTAATGCAATTCCGAGTATCATTTGATTATTTCAGTTGTTTCTGGATTCATTCTTTGTCATTTCATGACAATAATCTACATGTGTTAGTTATTCAAAAAGATTGTAGTATACTTGGAAATTTCGCATATAAAGTGCAAATAATGGAATTCTGAGTTTCATTTGAGCATTTCAATCGTTTCTAAATTCATTCTAAGTCATTTCATCACAATAATTTATATTTAAAATTTTTATACTGTCTAGAATATGATTCATGTGATATTTATTCAAAAAGATTGGATTATACGTGCTAATTCTGCATATAAACGTCAACTAATGTAATTCTGAGTATCATTTGAGCATTTCAATCGTTTCTGGATCCTTTCTCAGTGATTTCACCACAATAATCTACGTTTAAAGTCTTCATACTATCTAAAAATATGATTCATTTGTTATTTATTCAAGAAGATTGGATTATACATGGCAATTATTCATATAAAGTGCAAATAATGTCATTCTGAATATTATTTGAGCATTTCAATCATTTCTTGATTCATTCTATGTCATTTCATCTCTACAATCCACATTTAAACTCTTTATACCGCCTAGAATATGATTCAAATGTTATTTATTAATAAACTTTTGATTATATATGGCAATTACACAAATAAAGTACAAATAATGCAATTTTGAGTATCATTTGAGCATTTAAACCATTTCTTGATTTATTCTAAATCATTTCAGAGGAATAATCTACAAATACTATTTATACAGTCTAGAATATGATTCACGTGTTATTTATTCAAGAAGATTGGATTATACATGTCAATTACACATATAATGTGCAAATAATGCAATTCTGAGTATTCTTTGAGAATTTCAATAGTTTTTTGATTCATTCTAAGTCATGTCATCACAATAATTTAAATTTAAACTTTTTTTACTATCCAGAACATGATTCATGTGTTATTTATTCTAAAATATTGGATTATACATGACAATTACGCAATAAAGTGTAGGTAATGCAATTCTGAGTTTCTTTTCAGTATTTAAATCGGTTCACCGTTCATTCTAATTTTTTTGATCATAATAATCTTTGTCTAAACTATTTATACTGTCTAGAATATGATTCATATGTTATTTTTTATAAAAGATTGGATTATACAAGCCAATTACGCATGTAAAATGCAATTAATGCAATTTTGAGTCTCATTTGAGCATTTCAATCATTTCTGGATTCATTCTAAGTCATTTGATCACAATAATCTATATTTAATCTCTTTATACTGTCTAGAGTATGATTCATGTGTTATTTATTAGAAAAGGTTGGATTATATATGGTAATTACGCATATAAAGTGCAATTAATTCAATTCCTAATATTATTTGAGCATTTCAATCATTTATGGATTCATTCTAAGTCATGTCATCACAATAATCTGGATTTAAACTCATTATACTGTCTAGAATATGATTCACATGTTATTTATTCAAAAAGATTGGATTATAGATGGTAATTACGCATATAAATTGCAAATAATGCAATTTTGAGTATTCTGGATTCATTCTAAGTCCATGTATAATCAGAATTGCAATATTTGCAGTTGATATACCTAATTTCCATATATAATCCAATCTCTTTGAATAAGTAACATATGAATTATATTCTAGACAGCATAAAGAGTTTAAATGTAGATTATTGTGATGAAATTACTTAGAATAAACTCATAAAAGTTTGAAATTCTCAAATGATACTCAGAGTTGCATTATTTGCACTTTATATACTCAGAGTTCCAATATTTTTGAATAAATAACATATGAATCATTTTCTAGAATGTATAAAGAGTTTAAATGTAGATAATTGAGACGAATGACTTAGAATGAATCCAGAAACAATTGAAATTCTCAAATGATACTCAGAATTGTATTATTTGTATTTTATTTGCACAATTGTGATGTATAATGAAATATTTTTTAATAAATAACACATGAATCATATTGTAGACAGTATAATGAGTTTAATGTAGATTATTGTGATGTACTGACTTATAGTGAATCCAGAAATGATTTTAAATCATCAAATGATACATTGAATTGCATTATGTGCACTTGACATGCGTAATTTTTTTTTTTAGACAGACTTGGTAGTTGCACTTGACATGCGTAATTGCCATGTATAATCCAATCTTTTTGAATAAATAACATATGAATCATATTCTAGACAATATAAAGAGTTTAAATGTAGATTATTGTGATTAAATGACTTAGAATGAACCTAGAGACGATTAAAATACTCAAATGATAATCAGAATTGCATTATTTGCACTTTCTTTTCGTAATTGCTGTGTATAATCAATTTTTTTTAATAAATAACACATTGATCATATTGTAGACAGTATAATGAGTTTAAATATAGATTATTGTGATGTACTTACTTAGATGAATCCAAAAACAAATTTTTTATGTGTAATTGGCTAATTGGCTAATTGCCATCTATAATCCAAACTTTTTGAATAAATAACATATGAATCAGATTTTAGACAATATAAAGAGTTTAAAATGTACATTATTGTGATGAAATAACTTAGAATGAAAGCTTAAACGATTTAAAGGCTCAAATGATACTCAGAATTGCATTATTTTCGCTTTATATACATAATTGCCATATAGAATCCAAAATTTTGAATAAATAACATATGAATCATAATCGATATAGTATAAAGAGTATAAATGTATATTATTGTGATAAAATGACAAAGAATGAATTTGGAAACGATGGAAATGATCAAATGATACACAGAATTGCATTATTTGCACTTTATATGCGTAAATATGTTGTATAATCCAATATTTTTTTAATAAATAACACATAAATCATATTCTAACAGTATAAAGAGTTTAAATGTCGATTATTGTGATGAAATGACTTGGAATGAAGTCTGAATCGATTGAGATGCTCAAATGATACTCAGAATTGCATTATTTGCACTTTATATGCGTAATTACCTTGTATAATCTATTTTTTTTAATAAATAACATATGAATCATATTATAGATAGTATAAAGAGTTTAAATGTAGATTGTTGTGATAAAAAAACCTAGACTGAATCCAGAATTGATTGAAATAGTCAAATGATACTTAGAATTGCATTATTTACAATTTATATGCGTAAATATCATGTATAATCCAATAATTTTAATTAAATAACACATGAATCATGTTCTAGACAATATAAAGAGTTTAAATGGAGATTATTGTGATGAAACAACTTAGAATGAATCTAGAAACGATTGAAATGCTCAGATAATACTCCGAATTGCATTATTTGCAATTTTTATGTGTAATTGCCATGTATAATGCAAATTTTCTGAATAAATAACATATGAATAAAATTCTAGACAGTATAAAGAGTTTAAATGTATATTATTGTGATAAAATGACTACGAATGAATTTAGAAACGATTGAAATGCTCAAATGTTACTCAGAATTGAATTGTTTGCGCTTTATATGCCAAATTACCTTGTATAATCCAATCTCTTTCAATAAATAACACTTGAGTCATATTCTAGACAATATGAAGGGTTTAAATGTAGATTACTATGATGAAAAGACTTAGAATATATACAAAAACGATTTAAATGCTCAAATGACACTCAGAATTGTATTATCTTCACTTTATATGCTTAATTCCCATGTATAATCCAATCTTTTTGAATAAGTCACATATGAATCATATTCTAGACAGTATAAAGAGATTAAATGCGTATTATTGTGAGGAAATGACTTAGAATGAATCCAGACACAATTGCAATGCTCAAATAATACTTAGAATTGCATTAGTTGCACATTATATGCGTAATTACCATGTATTATTCAATCTTTTTGAATAAATAACGTTTGAATCATATTCTAGACAATATAAAGAGTTTAAATATATATTGTTGTGATGAAATGACTTTGATTGATTCTAGACCGTACAAAGAGTTTAAATGTATATTATTGTGATGAAATGACTTAGAATGAATTCAGAAACGATTGAAATGCTCTATTTATACTAAGAATTGCATTATTTTGCAATTTATATGCGTAATTTTCATGTATATTCTGAACGTTTTGAATAAATAACATATGAATCATATTTCAGACAGTGTAAAGAGTTTAAATGTAGATTATTGTGATGAAATGACTTAGAATGAATCCAGAAATGATTGAAATGCTCTAATAAAACTTAGAAATTGTATTGGTTGCAATTTATATGCGTAGTTACCATAATTCAATCTTTTTGAATAAATAACATTTGAATCATATTATAGACAGAATAATGAGTTTAAATTTAGATTATTTTTAATGAAATTACTTAGAAAGAATCCAGAAACGATTGAAATGTTCAATTGATACTCAGAATTGAATTATTTGCAATTTATATGCGTAATTTCCATGTATAATCCAATCTTTTAGAATAAATAAGATACAAATCATATTATAGACATTATAAAGTGTTTAAATGTGGATTATTGTGATGCAATGACTTAGAATGAATTCAGAAACGATTGAAATGCTCAAATGACACTTAGAATTGAATTATTTGCACTTTACATGCGTAATTACTTTGTATAATCCAATCATTTTGAATAAATAAGATATGAATCATATTATAGATAGTATAAAGAGTTTAAATGTTGATTATTGTGAATAAATGACTTAGAATTAAAAATCCAGAAAAGATTGAAATGCTCAAATTATACATGGAATTGCATTGTTTGTACTTTATATGCGTAATTACTATGTATAATCCAATCTTTTTGAATAAACAAGATCTGAATCATATTCTAGGCAGTATAAAGAGTTTTAAATGTTGATTATTCTAATTAAATAATTTGGAATGAATCCAGAAACAATTGAAATGCTCAAATGATACTCGGAATTGCATTATTTGAACTTTATTTACGTAATTACTATGTATAACCCAATTTTTTTTGAATAAACAAGATCTCATCATATTCTGGACAGTATAAAGAGTTTAAATGTATATTATTGTGATGAATTGACTTAGAATGAATTCAGAAATGATTAAAATTCTCAAATGATACTCTGTATTGCATTATTTGAATTTTATATGTGTAATTACTTTGTATAATCCAATCTTTTTGAATAAACAAGTTGTGAATCTTAGTTTGGATATTATATAGAGTTTAAGAGTAGATTATTGTGATGAAATGATTTAGAATGAATGTAGAAACGATTGAAATGCTCAAATGATACTCGAAATTGCATTATTTGTATTTTATATGCGTTATTACTTTGTATAACCCAATCTTTTTGAATAAACAAGATCTGCATCTTATTATAGACAGTATAAAGATTTTAAATGTATATTATTGTGATGAAATATATTTGAATGAATATAGAAACAATTGAAATGCTCAATTGACGTTCCGAATTGCTTTATTTGCACTTTATATGCGTAATTAGTATGTATAATCCAATATTTTTGAATAAACAAGATCTGAAACATATTCTGGACAATACAAAGAGTTTAAATGTAGATTATTGTGATGAAATGACTTAGAATGAATTTAGAAACGATTGAAATGCTCAAATGACACTCAGAATTGCATTATTTGCACTTTATATGCGTAATTACTATGCTATCTTTTTGAATAAATAAGATGTGAATCATATTCTAGACAGTATAAAGAGTTTAAATGTAGATTATTGTGATGAAATGACTTGACACAGAAACGATTGAAATGTTCAAATGATATTTAGAATCGCATCATTTGCACTTTATATGCGTAATTACTATGTATAATCCAATCTATTTGAAAAACCAAGATCTGAATCTTAGTCTGGACTGTATAAAGAGTTTAAATGTAGATTATTGTGATGATATATCTTTGAATGAATCTAGAAACAATTGAAATTCTAAAATGATACTCAGAATGTGCATTATTTGCAATTTATATGCGTAATTACTATGTATAATTCAATCTTTTTGAATAAATAAGATATGAATCATATTCTAGATAGTATAAAAGAGTTTAAATGTAGATTATTGTGATGAAATGACTTATGCTGTTACTTTTGAAACTTTTTGTATTAGTTAAGTTAATGAATTTTTTTTTCTTTTTGATTGATATCTTATTTTGAACTTATATAATATAATGTTTTTATCTTATTTTCTAGATGGATATTTTTGTAAAAATTTGGAAATGAGGTCTACACCATTTTATTTTCGGTTCAGGCCAAGTCTTAAATTTCTTCTAGTTCTTTTCTACCCTGCACCGCTAAAAAGATGAGTCTCTTTTGTAAAAATATTTACTCTATTTAGAGATAATTAGATTTATTTATGCCATTATAAAAAGTTGTTAATTTGAAAAATGCCATTGTTAAATTGTTAAATAGATTTATGCCACTATGAAAAGGTTAAAATAGATTTATGCGATTATTATTCTCTAAAAAATAGAATAATTTCTAAAAATGTAATTCTCTGATTCTATCATTATTTGAAAAATTCCCAAGCTACCCCTATAGCAGTATAGCGTCGTCCATCTATTGCTCTAGGGTAATGTGAATTATGTACTTTCTATTTTAAAATCTACATTGATTTGTTTAATTTTTTTTTACCATTTTGTTCGGATTCTTGTATTTTAAATCATTATATAGGAGACATATGTTTAATATTCGAAATCTTTATTTATTTCAAATAAAAATATAATAAAATTCCTTAATAACATATGAATGGGTTAAATTTAATTTTTAGCGTAATTATTTGAGTGATGTCATTGGATGACAAATTTAAGATATGTCATTTTAAAGTTGTAAAAGCTTTATTTTTTATATATTATTTTAATGTACTTGTGGCTTAAGACTAATTTTTATATTTTTACAGCGGCATAAAATTTATTTTTATTAATTTATAGTGGCATAAAAGTAATTTATTATTTAGTGATGGTATTTTTCTAATTTCAAATTTTTACAGTGGCATATTTAAAAAGGTAAAATTGTCATATCAATTGATCGATGACACAAAACTAATTTTTATTATTTTATAGTGGCATAAAAATAATTTATCGTTTAGTGATGACATTTTACTAATTTCAATTTTCCGTAGTGGCATAAAACTAATTAACCCAAATATTTAAGTTCCCGGACCAGAATTTCTTGAAATTCAAACTCTCCATTAACACTCAATATAGAAGGAATTGAGTTAAAACCATCGCAAAACCGAGGTTCTTGTTTGGAAATTGCAATGTTTTCACCAAAGCGTCTCATCTTTCTAGTGATGTAGGTTAGGAAAAATTAGGTGAAATATAAGATTTGGCCTCAACAAAAAGAAAAAGGTTTAGGCCTCATTTTCAAATATTTTACAAAAACTCTCCATCTGGAATGTAAGATAAAAACATAATAAGTTACAAGATAAGCTGTAAAAAAAATTATTTCGTTAGCTTAAGTACTACAAAAAGTTTAAAAAAAATACAACATTAAGAGAAATCCATAATCCATAACGTTCTAATGATTGCATTTTTTTGAAAAGATATTCAGGTCATTCATTAAACATCACTGTTGGCTCTTCGGTTTGAACTATGTTTATCCTTTCCTTTTGTACTTGAAGTCTTGAAGGTCTTCTATTCATCCAAAAGGCGTAGTTTGTTTGTCATTAAACCTTGTTATTGGAGTTCTATCTCGGAAAAGGATAAATCTAAGAATGTCTTTTTGTTTGTAGATTTGTGGATGAAGAATTTCTGTTAATAGCACCTCCTCACATTTCAATTTATAAAATCTGCTTCTAGTTTCAGATCAAACTCAATTTCAGAGCATACACGAACGTCTAAAGTCCAATGCCTCGGAACAGTCCCCGTTCATCCTAACTTCAAGTTTATACTACGGTCATTAAGTCTCCAAATTATAGTTTCAATCTAATCAAAACTGAAATTTAATTTTAAATCTCCACAATTACGAAATTAAGCTTGAAGCTAGTATGGTGTCTAGTATGGTGTCTAGTTCATCACATAATGAGAATTTGAATTTTGTATGACCTTTTTAAGTATTAATATCAATTAAACTTCAGTTATCTAATTATCTGCAAAAATATCAATTTATTAAATTTCATAATTAAAAATCATTTAACTGTTCTTTTGGTTCCTTCGGACCGAATCCTCCTGCGGATGTCATATCTCAACTGACTAGTTTATGATTAAAAAATGGGAAGATCTCAAATTCGTGTTTTGGATATAATATTACAAACATAATTTGGAAATACATTATTTATATCATAATACAAATACAAATATATTATAGTTTATAGATCAACGTGCAGAATTTTTTTATGAAGTACACATTATAGCTCATGGGTTTTATGAATAACATGACATAAGTTGTATATTATCTGTTAAATATAACTAATTAAAGAGTAATAATTTTAAAAAATAAGAAAAAAGAATTACTTCTATAAAAATAATTCCACTTCCACGTCAAATCAAGGAAGCAGCAGCAGCAGTACTAAAAAAACAATTGCTTCGGACATCGTTTACTTTTCCTGGTACAACATTTGCGGATAAAATTGCCCCTCTAATTAAGAGTATTCCTTCCAATACTATTTTTTTTATAATTTTTTCATTTAATTAAATAAAAATAATTAAAATAAAAAATATATAAAATAAGAGTTTAAGGAAAAAAAATCAAGTTTTGTCCAACAAAGAAATATAATAAATGATTTTATCTAAAATTACTAGTGAAATTAATAGAAAAAAATAGTGTAAACAAATTCATCAAATATATTTTTTAGCGGCATGATGTATATGATACATAATCTAATCTAAATAATGTGGATTTATCTAAGTTTAATTGCAAATTTAAACATAAGGTTGCATTGCATTTGGTGGTAACTTGTAAGGGATCCGGATCCTCTGGACTTCGTAAAAAAGAAGACCACCGGACTTCGTAAGATCTGAACCGTCCGATATAAACGTACGGTCAGATCTGAACAGACCAATTCTTCCATCCAAAAAAAAAAAAAAAAATCGCGTATATGCGATAAGCTTCTTCGCGTATAGCAAATATTGAAATCCAACCTCTCGCCGGATTGGCATCGTCTCCAGCCGGTCTCTACAGCCATCCTCTACAGCCAGCAAATTTTTTTTTAATTTTTAAAAATTTTAAAGTTCAAATGTTGAATCCAAACCGTTGATCTTGTTCAATTTTACGAGCGCTGCGTTTTCATATAAGTTTTATAAAATTTGGAGTTGATTTGATACTAGATCAAGTGGTCAACAAATGAACGTATTAGAATTAATCAGTGATAGTTAACCATATTCGTTCATTTGTTGACCACTTGATCTAGTATCAAATCAACTCCAAATTTTATAAAACTTATATGAAAACGCAGCGCTCGTAAAATTGAACAAGATCAACGGTTTGGATTCAACATTTGAACTTTAAAATTAAAAAAAAAAGGCCGGCTGTAGGTGATGGCTGTAGAGGCCGGCTGCTGAGAATGCGTATCCACCTCTCGCCCCCGTTTCATCTCCTCTCCGCGCAATTCCAATTTTCTTCACTTCTTCAACTTGCCAACAACTCTTTTCCTTTGTCATGGATTGAGTATTTTGAACTTGCATGACTTTCGCATCAATCTGCCAAGTGCGTTTGAAGGATTCTTGTTTGACAGCCGCTGTCAAACTCTCAAAAAAAAAAGTGCGTTTGAAGGATTCAAGCTGATGCGTGTCCTTGAGTTGCAAGGATGTGTTATCAGTGGAGATGATATCGAAAAACTTGTGTCAAGTTGTCCCCTTTTGGATGAGTTGGTACTTGGGGACAGCAAGTTTTGGGCTTTACAATCCCAATAATGAACTGAGTCTCAAAATTTGCGCCCCAAAGCTTAAAAAGTTAATAATTCATGGAAGATTTGTGAGCCTATCGTTGAAAACACCATGCCTTGTTAAGGCATGTTTTGACCTTGAAGTTAGGCCAGCTAGGGTGAATGCTCGTGCCAATCTGGTTGAAGCACTAGGTGCCTTATCGGAGGTTGAAGTTCTTGGCCTCTATCAACAGTCCTTTGCGGTAAATAGTTTAATTTTAAGTTGTAGCCTTCAATTAATAGTTACATTGTCGATAATTTATTCAGATACACCCACCTTTACGGGTACATATTCTAGTTTTGGATATTTTTGGTCCTTTGCCTTTTAGCTTACTGAAGTTTCATTGCATAGAAAAATTGTCGATGCTTTTAGATGGAGACTAGACCTTGGAGTGAACTTCAGTTTTTCGCCCGCCCTCTAGGAAGTACAGATCAGGGAGGAAACTCTTTTTTCTGTGATCATTTTTTTGTTATGTTTTCTGTGCTAATTTCAGTAATTGTATACTGGTTGCTATTATAATTGTTTTATATAACAGTTTGCTTGAGCTTTGATATGTTGTTATGTACTCAGTCATGTTTATTATAAGAGAGATTCCTATGATTAGAAAGGTGAAATATAATCAGTGTTGTTTACTGAAATTAAAGACTAAATTCTTATTGAAATGCAGTAGTAGTAGTATAGTGTTCAAAGAAGTGAATGGTGATATTTTATAAAAGTTAAGGACTTAATTGCATAAATGATATTTAGTACTATTTTGTAAAAATGATATCAGTGATTTCAGTGGTACTGTACCAGTAAGGCAGCCTAATGTGTAGTTTGAATTATTGCATCTATGCAAGCACCATAGTTCTTGTTTCTAATCAAGTGTAAACATTCTGTGTGAAAAGTAAGTGTAAACATTCTACACTGCTGCTTCCGTCAGAACTCCTTGAGTGCATGAAAATTAAACTAGTCAATGTACCACTGGTACCACAGGAAATTAAACCAGTCAATGTATCCTTAAGTCCAGCGATTATAGCCTTATCAGTTCCAGTTTACTTGTATCAAGTCCAGATTCATTACATCTTTTAATTGCTCAAAGAGCGTGCTACAATTCCAGAATCATTACATCTTATAACTGAATGCTAAAAATTAGTTTCAAGGAATTGCTTGCTTCTGAGTACGTGCTACAATGAGAACTTCTCTTATTAACAACTAGAAATCATACAATATCAAAGCAAATTTCAACACAGCATCCTAGAGTTCTAATATCAGAAAAGAAGATTAATTCATCCTCCTTCTCCGTCCCCTTCTCAAATATTTTAGAGAGCCAGTAATTGACCGAGAAGGCTACGATCTTGGCTTCGGCTACCAACCGATTGAGGTTATTGTGGCTGAATTGATCTACAGCTGATCCGGTCAGGAATGCACCATCATGGTAGTTAACCACAACAGGGAGCTTCTGCCCCTATCTTTCATCTCCAGGTTGCCATTCAATCCAGAGAAACTGAGTATCTTAGGCAGTGGAGTATTTGGCTTTTTCCGGTCATCGGACGACTTCTCTGATGAGTTCTCGTATCTTCACCAGCTGAGTTTGCGTCATCAGTTGACTTGATGGCTCTTTCCAACTCCTCAAGCTACAATTATACAATTGAATTCAGTAAATATAACATCTATGCTACAAATTAGAAATAACTAGTAGAATTAGTAATACGTAATATCAAGAAATATGTTGTTAAATTGAACTATCAGAAAAATAAATGAGAACATAGAGGACAGAGAAAGTTTAACATAATCTAGAGAATTTGAGAAAAAGAAAAATGATAAAAAAGAAAAATTATGAATAAATAGAATCAGAGATAACATTTAAAATTTTAAATAGATTCAATTTGAACAACATCATAGATATGGCAAAGAATTATGGTACTAGAAGGCAACAAGAGTTGATTTTTGGAAATTTAAACACTAGTTAATCAATAAAGGATCCTAGATTGGAAAGTACAACCGAAACCAGTAATCACCTGCCATCTTCCACGGACCCACAGGCCAGTGGAAGAGTCGATCACGACATCCTTCGAGGTGACACCTGTCGTCGGGTCGGTGGAGGCAGGGATGATTTCGGTGAGGAAGCGCTCGACACAGCCACTCTTGTAAACCCTAATAACGGGAAAGTACTCGAAGTGGATTTTTTTGTCGGGATCCATTAATGGAAGAGTTGGAGAGAATAAAAGAGAAGAGGCATATACGAAGGAGCTTGTCTGGAGGATTGAGAAGGCGAAATTTGACAAGGGGACGACGAAGGAGGCGTATACGAATACGAACCGTATAAACTGCGTTTTTTTTTATTTTGGACAGATGAATTAATCCGCTGGACATCTAACCGTCCGTTTATATCGGACGGTTGAGATCTTACGAAGTCCAGTGGTCTTCTTTTTTACGAAGTCCAGAGGATCCGGATTCAACTTGTAAGAGGGTAATTTTGTTCATTTAGTGTGGTGCGGAGAAAATTGTCTGCTGCCGGAACCGGGGATCCGGAAGCAGCTGCTTACTAAACAGCTAGCCAATAGCCATCCCTCCGGCGCATACCACAACCATGATCACCACCTCCCTCTCCATTACCTCCGTTCGCCGACTCCTCCAGTACCACCATCTCCCACCTCTCCTCCCTCTCCTCTCCCATTTCTCGTCCCAAACCAAAACCCAACACCCCAACGACAGAGACGCCTACTTCGCGGCGGTGCACCACATCGCCTCCATCGTTCAGAAAGACTTCTACTTGGAGCGCACGCTCAATCGCCTCCGCCTCCCTTCCCTCTCCTCCGACCTCGCCTTGCGCGTTCTCCGCTCCGCCGCGCCGTCCAACCCCCTCCATGCGCTCCGCTTCTTCAAGTGGCTCCAGTCGTCGCACAATCCCCATTTTGCCCCTTCCACTGAACATTTCTCCGTGCTTTTGCTTGCTCTCGCTAAAAATCGCCTCTGGCCTCATCTCTGGTTAGAGTTTGTTTTTATTGGTTTGATGATTGTTTTCTCTTTTTATTAGTGTGTTTGTTTTAGTTATTTTCCTGTTATTTGTAATTTTGTTATGTTTATCATTTTGAGTAGTTAAGGAAATTAGCATTTTTGTATAAGCAAAACATAAATTAAAAAAAAAAGAAAAACGATTGCCCCTTCTTCGACTATTTTGTTTATAATATGAATATGACAAACTGAAAATCGTGCGTACTATGATTCTGATTGAGATTTTATTTGTAGTTATTGTGCAATGTTGCATTCATCTCTGGTATGTTGGAATTTGTATGCCTCCATCCAGAAATTAGGACCGTTTTATTTAAAGTGTTAAACTGAAAAGATATCTAAATTGATACTGATATATATCTATTACAAACTGTATAATCTGAAATGCTATTTCCAAAGGCTACAATTTGTGTGTTTTTTCTTTCAATACAATTACAGAAATTTATTTTCCTTTATCAGGTCACTGGCCTCTGACATGCGGACTCGGTCCCTCCCACTGGATCCATCCACATTTTCCTCCATAATTGAATCTTATGGTGGGGCCAACTTGGTTGACCAGGCAGTTGAGATCTTTAACCGCCTTCCCCACTTCGGCTGCCCCCAGACAACAGAGGTCTACAACGCGCTTCTCTCTGTCCTCTGCACTGCCGGTAACTTCAACGGTGCTTATGCCCTTGTACGTCGCATGGTACGCAAGTCAGTCTCACCAGACCGGTGCACCTTCTCCATCCTGGTCAATGCCTGGTGCAAAGCAGGTTAACTTTGTCTTAAATTTGACTTTGGTTTTAGATTTTACCTTCAGTACTTTTTGACATGGTTTTGGTATTCTCCCTTCTCAGTGCTGTTCTTCACCACTTTCACCTTAGGAATTTTTAAGTTGAAATGTTATTAAGTCAATTTATTGCCTTCACAAAAAAGTTATAAAAGTAGTCAGGTAAAATTGAAAACATTACTTACTCAATGCATGTAATGCAGGAAAGTTGCGGGAGGCTCAGGATTTTTTGGATGAGATGGGAGAAAAGGGCTTTAAACCGCCATGCCGTGGTCGTGACGTTCTCTTGGATGGGCTCATTAGTGCTGGGCATCTTGAATCAGCTAAATCTATTGTTCTTCGCATGATCAAAGAAGGCATTGTGCCGGATGTGGAGGCATTCAACTCTTTGTTGGAAGCCCTGTGTAGGTATATTATTTGTCTCCCATTTCTTTTAGTATGTGCATTTGGAAAGGCTATTTTAATCAGAGGCTGGGGTGTAGGAATGGAGATGCGGAGTATGGGGCGGCATTGCTTCATGATGCCAGTGATCGAGGCATGTCCCCGGATATCTCCACATACAAAACCTTGATTACTGCACTTGCCAAGCAAGGTCATATCGATTCAGCCTTCCAACTATTCTATAACGCAATTGAACGTGGTCACCGCCCTTTCCCTAGTCTCTATTCAGCAATTATAAAAGCACTTTGCAAGGCAGGGCGTTTTGCAGATGCATCAGGGTTCTTTAGTGATATGAAGGAGAAAGGCCATCCACCGAACCGGCCAGTTTACAGTATGCTTGTGAAAATGTTTATGCGGGGTGGGAGATTTGTTGAGGCCTCAAATTATTTGCTTGAGATGACCGAGATGGGATTGGTGCCTAGAGCTCAGAGTTTTGAGTCGGTTGTGGATGGATTGAGGCATATAGGTAAGCATGATTTAGCAAAGAGGTTGGAGCAACTGGAGGTCTCTCTCAGAGGGGTTTAGTTGAATGGAATGCTTAGTGGAAACAGGGGGCTTCTTGTTGTGATTTAATTTGGATTGATGCCTATGGTTTGGAATTTTGAATCACTAATGGATCGTAAGCAGGGGGCTTCTAGTTGTGCAAGACCATTAATTGAGATCTTAACAAGCTCTAATAGGAAGGTATATGATTTTTTAACTTTCACTTAAACTACTAAGAGCATTCAACTATGCAACGCATCCAATCATCTTCAGTTCTTTATTTTCTAAATCAACTTTCATGCTTCTTACTAATCCCAATTTTACCTACTGTTGGTACCATAGAATTTAGTATCTTAAGATACACGATACGTAACTCACGATACGATACGATTCATAGCTCGATCGATACGTATCTTGACCATTGTATCTCAATTGCAGTGTATCTTAATGTATCTTAAGATACACGATATGTAACTTACGATACTAGGGTGTATCTTAAGATACAAACGATTCGGTAATACTCAATAGTGAAACAATTTGTTTTAGTAGAATAATAATAACAATAATAATCATTTTCAACTATAATTAATAAAGATTATAATAGAATATTAGTAGAATAATAAGAACAACAACAATAATAATAATCATCATCATTTATACAAATTATATAGCATAATACTATACTATAATGATTAATAGCTTAATAGTTTCTGCATATATTTTGTAATATAATTTATATAGATTATAGTTTTATATAATATAATATTTATAATTTATACAAATAAAAAATATATTAATATTATACAATATGTTGTTATAAAAATACATTACACTATTGTAAATAATATAATGATTAATAATTTATACATACAAAAATAATTAATATGAGTATAATTTGTACAGATTTTATAGTGTAATATCATAAATTAAAATTGTAAATGATTTATGCATATTATATATTATAAAATTTAAGTAAAATCCAATATTTATACACTATATTTAAAGAAGGCTGAATTATCGAATGATTATAAGGCTATAATGTGATATTAGAACTTTCTTTTAATGAAAATAGTTCAATATAAATTCTAATTACTTATTTTACATAATTTTAAGGATAGCTTAGCGTATCTTAAACGAATCGATACGATACACGATACACGATACGATACTTAATGCTACGATACACGATACATTTTACGATTCAACTTCTATGGTTGGTACCCTTTTTTTGCCCAGTTACCATATTTTCTGGCTGCACTTTTTTATTGCAAGTCTCTGATTTTTAGCTAACATACAATTGGAAGCTTGCTATAGTGCAATGGCACACTTTTGGTTCTGATGAAAACCTGGATTAGTGGACTGATTGGCTTTATTACAATGAGCAAATATTACTTTGGTGCTTCTGTGGTACAAAGAGTATTGGAAGCTAAGATGGCTGGCACATCCATGCCAATTAAAGCAAAAGGGGCACTTTGATGTACCTAAATGGCCAACTAATCTAGTCTTGTTATTGCCCGTTGATGAAATGTTTGTGGAGATGATATGAGCCTGTAGATGAGCTGCGCTCGACCTTATTTCTTTTGATCTTCTCTAATTACGAGTGGAATTAGTAATGGCCTAGGAGTTGGACTAGACCAGTACATTACTTGTAATTAGTAGTTAAATACTTAAATTTATAATTCTTGTAGTCCTGAAAATGTTTAGAATTGCATTAGGCGACGTACTGGAAAGAAAATTTTTGTACCGTAGTTGATTTAATATTATGGTCATATCATATCGACCAATGTGTGTATTTTCAGTTATAATTGTTCTATAACGTCTGTATTTTCAGTTTTTCACCTAAAAATTAATTTCATATTTTATAAAATAATCTACACACTTCATTGCTATTTGCTAAAACAAAAGTTGAAGGGCTTCTTACATCCCAAGGTTGAGTGGCTTTTTAGAAAAATGTGAAGGCAAAATAAAATAATCAACTTACATTCTTACAATGCTCAACAGAACCATTTTCTCTTGTTGGGTCCTGTTTGGAGTTATGTGACGAATCGACTTTCATTCCAAGTTGATGACACATGGACCTCACGGCTCTAGTCAAGTTTATAAGAGGGGATGTTGCTACTAAAGAAAACTATTAAGTCATAATTGAAGAGAAGTGTGCAAGATGCTAAGAATCATTTTTTGTGGCTGACTGTAAATTAACAATCGAGAATAGTAATTTGAAATATACGAAAAACGAGATTAGACCTCTCTTGAGTATTTATACCTTTGAAATCTTAGTTGTGTAAATTTTCTCGTTCCATAATAAATATGATGCTCATGCTCATGTTTTACTAGGGAAATTTCGTAAAGAAATACGAAGTTAGATTTTGATAAGTGGAATTTTATAAGTTTAAACTTCAAACTTGGAGTTGTATCTCAAAACAAAATGGAAGACTCCGAAAGTCAGGTTTACCCAATTTAACAAAATGACCATATACGGATATACCCGAATCAAGATGCTTATTAATATTAAACATCTGTAAATAAAGTCCAGTTTGTATGCTCAAACCGCGACAACTGGTGTCTCAGTCATCGCACAAGGACCATATGTCCAATGCAGTTCAAGCCTAAGTTGGGATTTTCTTCTGCCAGATTTGGCATGTTGTGAGGGCTTTATTTTATTATGTTTGGCCATCTTCTTTTTTTTTTAATAAATAAATAAAATTATATACACTTTACTATACATTAATGTGCAAATTGGCCTCTTTTTTGATATTAAAGCATCAATTGAACCTTGATTCCGTCCTGATTAAGCAAACAGCTGGCTAACATTTTCAGCAGCGTACATTTCCTTTTTCCTCTTTTCAAACAAGAATGAATGCTCATAAAAAGATTGGACACTTGCGAGCGATTTCTCCCATTAAAATGCATTTCTATTTGTATTTTTCTTTTTTTACCAAAATCACGTGAAAAGTACTTGGGAGGCTGAAAATGCCAAGAACTATAATGTATCAATTTCTTTTTCTTTTCTTTCTTTGCATTGTTATGAAATTCCAATTATATGATTACTTTATTATATTATGCTTTAAATACACAAATAGAAATACAGTCATTAATTCAGTGTGTCAATAAACATTTTAATAACAGAATGCACTAAAAACAAACCCATACACTGATGCTATTATGCAGCATAATAAAGTACAAGGAAAAAGAAAAACAATCTCATCTCTATTATTATGTTCTAGAAATTAACCAGTATTCAAGAGTATTTTTACCTAGAATAAGGGGACAATAGATCTTATTAAAAAAATATTAAATTGATTTTTGTTAATGTACCATAAGACCATAACATATGCTAACTCACCAATCTACAATTTTTCCTTATATGCACGGTGAATCTAAAAATTAATTATTAGTGAACATAATAAGCAATAATTTCCAAAGCTAACATATCAAAATAATAGAGAAATACTTTTGATTTTTGTCAATCTGCTTATGAAAATAAAAAATTCTTACAACATAATAGTTTCCAAGTACACTTGAATGTGATCAAGCAGATATTGTCGGAATTGATAAAACTACAAGAAAAAAGAGCAGAGAGAAACAAAATAAACAAAACATATAATTGGAAACTAAACTATATTATTCCTATTCTCCACTAAACTTACAAGACGATATCGAGCCTTGACTCAAAACAAAAACCATTCAAATAATGCGAGTCATGGTCATCAAAAAGGCATATGAGACTTAGGCATTCTTTTCCAAATATTACTTCAGAAGTCATACATTTAAAAGGTGCACGAGATGCAAGACTGAACTGGTGAATATACGATCAATCTTGTTGCAATAACATGTCTTCTACTAGACTAGAAAGTCTTTTTTTAATGTTTTTATTTGTGCAATTTCATTTCTCATAGTCTAACTTGTATCTTTTTCCCTTTATCGTAAAATTTAGCATATCATATTTTCTTATTGATGTAAACAAAGAACAAAAGTTTTTTTTAGAATTTATTATGCTCCTAATTCAATTTAGAATTTTTAAAAAAAAAATATCTGACCTAAAATTATTGATACATTGATGAAATGTAAGAGATTTTAAAAGAATTAGGCATGTTTAATACTTCTATTAATGCACAAATTAATTGAAAATCTAAAACCAAAATTATTGAAATTGTGTGGGGGATCTAGCTTGTTGATTAATTGATAATTTTTTTTATTAACGTGTGATTCTTTACAATTCTCTTTTTTCAATAAAAAGGATTTATAAATATTATTTCTCATGCTGACTTTTAATAAAAAAAAAATATTTGTTATTTTTAATGACACTTGATTTTTTCTTATCAATTCCCACCAATACCCTTATGCGCCAACTTTGGGGTAAATCATAAAAAACTGGTGCAAAACTACATTAAAAACCTATACCATAATAGTTTTAAATTTTACAAAATGACTTTTTCTAACAAATGATGAAATTAAAGTTGTGATACTTATATCTAAAATATGATGAGTTGATATTGAGAATTTGTAGTTAATAATGAGAATGAATGATGTGGTTAGTACAATATTACTGCTGTGAACGCACTAATGATGGTAAAACAAATAAAGCGTGAATTTTGTGAAATGCAAATGACATGAAGTAGACCCAAAATTTGGTTAGTACAATATTACCACAGCTTTTTGAAGTGTTGTTACACCATGGTAGTAGACCAAATTTTGGGTTACAACTTACAAGCACCATATCTGTTGTTAACCAATACCCAAACAAAAAAGCACAGTGCTTGTGGGTGATATCCAGTGTTTCATGCAATTAATAGAACGGGTAAAAAACCGAGAAAAATGCATGTCCCCTTATTAGAAGAATTGAAAAACATTTTGACATTAAATGATATCTCTAATCCTTTTCTAACCTAATCTCCATGCATTAACTAAAAACAAAACTTCTCTTCCATGTTGCTTAACATAACCCAACCAAGCATAAAAGTTAAAAAACTAGAGATCACTGTCTCCTACTGATGGCTCGCCATTAACAGCAACAAGCTCAGTCTCAAATATCAGCGTGGCTCCACCTGGTTACATTTAATTTTAGAAAAAATAATGCATAAGCATTCACAGACCAAATTAAATGGAAATTGAGTTGGGTGATTTTCTAAATTATAAATGGTGAAAATCAAGGTGAAAGTGAAAAAAAAAAAGTTGATACCAGGAATAGTAGGAGGGGATCCTTGATCACCATAGCCAAGCTTGCTTGGTATCTTTAGTTTCCTCTTCTCACCCACGCACATCCCCAAAAGCCCCTGGTCCCAACCTACAAAAAAAAATGTCAGCAGCATTAGTTCCAACTTCCAAAGAAGCTTTCAATTTCAAGTGAGAGATATACCTTCAAAAGGACTAATTCCCAGTCAGCGCTGACTAAAGTGAAACTATAAATATATTTTTTTCCTCTCTTTTGGTGGAATGAAATATGATGGCAGTAACAGTAAACATTGTCAAACAATTCAGAAGTAATCTTATAATGAAACTTTTAGGGACATTGCTTTAAGTTCGTTATTTTGAGCACAAAACAAGAAAAACCACAAACCTTTGATGACTTGGCCACTTCCAAGTTCAAATTCAATCGGGTCACCCCTCTCATAGCTGGAATCAAACACCTTCCCATCAGTAAGTGACCCCTAATAAATTCACCATACAATTCAATTCTAATAAGATTAGTGAGAAGACATAGTACCACACATGTTACAACATGCTTCCTTTTGTTATGTTTTCTTATTATTATATTTTTAATTACTAACAATTAAACTAATTTCATGCAGGGGTGGTACAACTGTACAGACATCATGTTACTGATCTTGGCTGATTGGCACATTTCCAGTGCTGGCTTCAAACTGTTTCAATCTTGGGATCTCTCTTGTCTATCAACCAGAACTTGATTAACACAAATAGAAATTTGAAAAGTACAGACAAAGACATCCGTACCCTATAGTGGACTTTCATGCGGTCTCCTTTGTGAGCTTGGATGCTGCATGTTTTTGGCTTGTGCTGCATCAATAGATGAAAAAGAATCAATACTCTCTTTGCAAGAAAATTCCCAGTTCTGATTAGGGATGCAAAATAGATATATCTAGCTCAAGAAAATTAACCAGTTTCAAACCTGACCAAATAGTACCATGCTGATAAATTGGCAGATAAAAAAAAAGCCTTTAGATTCTTTCGATAAAACCCTTAATGCTTTGTGCCATTCAATTTCAAGCCTCAACTAACACAACAGGCAATTAAAAAACCCAAGAAAGACGACAAGCTAGCCAAATATCTTTACAAAGCACATCAACAACCCAATTGAGCCCCAACCTAAAACAATCCAAACATGCAAAATACTCAATCCAATAACTGGCTCAAAGGATCTGAATCTAGAATTACTTTAGACCCATTCGGACCCAAAATAGAGGCAGATGAAAAAATTGACCACAACATGTTTTGATGCCATGCCAGGGTGCTACTTGCTACAGATAAATAAAACCATCTTTTATCTCTAATCCTTACAAATCTACTTCATTTCATTACATAATGTGAAAGAAACCACATTTTAACCCACAATTTTAACAACAATTATATGGAAAACAGGAATACAGCGCTTCAGAATCATCCCATATTTCGACTCCAATAGCTACCAAATTCGCAATTTTAAGATAAATTCAAAGCGATCTGAATGTACAGTTCAATACCTTGACACCGATCTGAAGCTCTTTCACATCACCAGATTTCTTCGCAGAAGCTGGAAGTATAACAAAAGCATGTATCAGATTCGAACTAACAAAGCTAGCAAGCAATTCGATCAGCTGAAATTGGAAAGGATAGAGTGAATATTTTTGGATGAGAGATTAATGTACCTGAAAGGAGAATCGTAGTTGCAAACACGATGGAAAGGAGGAGCTTCGCCATGGAGACTGGAGATGGCATAAACTTCGAAGCTAATTATTAGTGATCCGTATAAAATACGGTCCGATCTACATCTACTGGACTGTCTATTCTTAGGGAAAATTAATATACGACAATACATCCATTTCTTCAGAAAATGGAGTTCTCCGTTACGTTTGTATAACAGTATCATACGCTCACACTAGTGTTCTCCAATCGTGCGTGTCGTGTCGTGTCGTGTCAAACACGATCGTGTTAGAGTCTCGTGTCGTGTCGTGTTGACACGAACTACTTTTTTAATCGTGTCGTGTCGTGTCGTGCTTAGTAGTGAGAAGAGACAATACGACACACATTCTGACACGACACGACTGACACGATCGTCTCGTGTCGTGTTGATACGTCGTGTTAGTCGTGTCAAATCGTGTCATGTAATTTTATAATTTTATTAAATTAAAAAATTATTAAAAAATTAAAAGTAAGAGAAAAATTACTAAACATAATAATTTATTATTTGATTAAGTTTAATCTTTTATTAATATTTTTATAAAAAATAATAATTAGATTAGGATACTATTATGATTTAAATGATGGTAAATAATATGATATAGTATTATAAATTATAATTAAATTATTAATTTTGCTTAAATAATCAACATTAATAATTAAATTTATGTTGAGGTGTAGTGTTAATTCGTGTTCGTGTCGTGTTGCGTGTCGAATCATGTCGTGTTGAATCGTGTCAAACTTTCTAATGTCCCAACACGACACTATTATGACACGACGCGATAACACGATCGTGTCGTGTCAATTTTGTATTCGTGTCTTGTCGTGTCGTGTCAACACGCACATCGTGTCGTGCCAACACGATCGTGTCGTGTCATTTTAGAGAACACTAGCTCACACTCTAGATTTGTGGAATGAATTATATTATACTAGTAAAAAATTATAATGTGCAATTTTAATTCATGTCATTTAAAGAATTAACAAATTGTTTTAGGCTTTTTTTTTGTGTTGTTTGAATTATAAACATTAAATTGATATAAAATTGTATCCGGACTACATTCAACAGCGAAATTTACATCTCTCTGTGTTGCTTTTCAATTTTAAATTATTTTTATGGTTCCTTGTGCCTTTGTACGTGCAAAGAAACCTAAAGAAATAGAGAGAGAAGAAGAAAACACATCAGTTTAAGAATTACCGAAAAATTTAAAAATAATATTAAATTAATATAATATATTAAAAATATATCAATATAATAATAACTTTTAAATAGTATCACAAAATCGGAATCTGGGATTCCGACCGCAATTACGGAATCTCGGATTCCGATCATAGCTAAAAATAATATTTAAATGTTAGAAATAATATTTAATTAATTTATTTAATTAAATATAAATTTAATTAAATATAAATTTAATTAATTTATTTAATTAAATATAAATTTAGTTAATTTATTTAATTAAATATAAATTTAGTTAATTTATTTAATTAAATATAAATTTAATTAATTTATTTAATTAAAATATAAATAATTATTTTATTTAATTAAAAATGAATAATTAAAGTTATAAATTTTTAATTAATTTACATTAAAATTATAAATTTTGGAACATAATAACGAATGAACAAGAGCTTACATGTGTGAGAAGGGCCGGAGACTTCACGCATGATAATCTAACAGCTGAAGTTATTGCCAACTGTATCAGAAATGCAGTAAAGAGAGATGTCGGTATTTTCTTACCGGGCGTGAAATCTCTATTGGAGAAAGAATACCCGAATGTGGTGCCCACTTATAACAAGATTTCGCATGGGCGAGAGAGAGAGCAATCGAACATCTTTTCGGATCGTGAGAAGATTCGTACAATAAACTCCAGAGTCTTTTATTGGCTATACAGATGACGACACCCGAGACACAGATCAAATGGTTGTTTAAAATTTATAATTTTAATGTAAATTAATTAAAAATTTGTAACTTAATTGTTCATATTTTTATTAAATAAAATAATTATTTATATTTTAATTAAATTTATATTTAATTAAATAAATTAATGAAATTTATATTTAATTAAATAAATTAATGAAATTTATATTTAATTAAATAAATTAATTAAATTTATATTTAATTAAATAAATTAATGAAATTTATATTTAATTAAATAAATTAATTAAATTTATATTTAATTAAATAAATTAATTAAATTTATATTTAATTAAATAAATAAATTAAATTTATATCTAATTAAATAAATTAATTAAATTTATATATAATTAAATTTATATTTAATTAAATAAATAAATTAAATTTATATTTAATTAAATAAATTAATTAAATTTATATTTAATTCAATAAATTAATTAAATTTTTATTTAAATAAATAAATTAATTAAATTTTTATTTAATTAAATAAATTAATTAAATTTTTATTTAATTAAATAAATAAATTAAATTTTTATTTAATTAAATAAATTAATTAAATTTTTATTTAATTAAATAAATTAATTAAATTTATATTTAATTAAATAAATAAATTAAATATTATTTTTAAATATTATTTCTAATATTTAAATATTATTTTTAGCTAAGATGGGAATCCGGGATTCCGATCTTAGCTAAGATGGGAATCCGGGATTTCGATCTTACCTAAGATCGGATTACGGAATTCAGTAATTGCGGTCGG
Organism: Rhynchospora pubera; assembly: GCA_028095005.1. Lineage (NCBI taxonomy): Eukaryota > Viridiplantae > Streptophyta > Magnoliopsida > Poales > Cyperaceae > Rhynchospora > Rhynchospora pubera. The sequence continues at coordinate 183,666,778 of CM051461.1, forward strand.
AATCTTGTGATACTATTTAAAAAAATATTATTATATTGATATTATTTTTAATATATTATATTAATTTAATATTATTTTAAAATTTTTCGGTTAAGAATTCATTCTAAATACGAAGCTAGCCTTTTAGACCTAGTTTTACTAACAACTTGTTAAATCAAGGTTGGCACATGTGTAGATCGGATTTACACCGATAGGCGATAAACCCTGTATGAATTGGGCCAGCATGGAAATAATATAACTTCATTTTAGGAATCCATTTTAATATAAAGATAGCCTTTTAGGCCTAGTTGGTAATCTCATCTTTCTTTAATTTACACGCGCTGATTTACACCCATAAATCCTGTATGAATTGGGCCAGCATGGAAATACCTGCTTGACCCATAAAAGACATGATATAATGACATAATGTTGTTTTTTTGTTATCATATGAATTATGATATAGTGTTGTTTGGTAATCTTATAAATATTATTAAAAATTATATTCCCGATATACACTTTTACTTTTTTAAACAAAGGTGCAGACATTCAATTAAATATAAATTGAGGACTCACTTAGATAAAGGAATAACCACTGTATAAAACACTAGTTCAGGGGAATTGCTCAGCGCACGCCTTTCTTGCTCAATCACTCCCAGTTGAACGAAAATACCCTTCTCTTCCTTCTCTATTTTTCAGACTTTAGCGTTGGAGACTAAGATATTTTGGTCATTTTAAAAAAAATGGGGGAGTGATTGAGCAAGATAGACGTGGCCTGAGCAATTCCCCTAGTTCAGTATCTCGAATTTCATTTTTCAAAAAGTATTTATTGGTAAAAAACTTGAATTTTATAAAATAATACAATTTTTATATAAATTATCTTTGTGCCTTAAATAAAAGCTGGAGACAAAGCTTTCTGTATCTAGTTATAACAATGTTTTTATTCTTTTTAATTTTTATTCTAACTATTTTATTGAAATCCTGTAGGCACTTCGTTAATGCAAAGATATATACTATAAAAGTATCACTTTTCATTGATGTTGTACATCTATGAAAAGTGAACTGTGCACTTATATCCTGAAAATTGGGACCCGTATTTGATTTAATTTAATTTACTACACTGCATCTATTTTCTTTTGCCAACAAGTTCAAGGGTTTCTGCCTTTCTGGCCAGAAATCACGATTCACATGTTTTCTGTGATAAATTGGTCTAAAGCTGCCATTGTACAACTTGATACTATGTTAAAAGAACTAAAAACTAAAAGTAATGTATTACAATGCTCTTTGCATGACTCCAAAAACTAATATATACATGAACAGACTACGGAGGGCTTGAACTTTGTATCCATGCCTCATATTTGTATCTGTCTCTTTTAAGTAGCAAATCAAATCAAGGGAAGAGATTGAAAGTGAGAGCCAGACGACTTCAAATCTTTTATGAGTGATTCCAATCGGAATTACCAAACTGAGATTTGATTTTCTCTGGTATCTTATCTTCAATTTATTTTCCACATTTATTGTTTTGTTGCTCTAATTAATCTCCTTAGTCGAATGCTTGCTTGAATTTTGGTTTCCCTATTTTCAAATTTCACAAAAAGAATGAGATACGCATGATGTTTGTCTTTCAAAATATACTGATTGATTTTGTAAGTCCTCTTCTTCTTTTTAAAAACAGTAAATAACATAGGTCAACAGAGTCTTTGATTGCAGGAAAGCTTTTAGTAATCCTTATAAACTCTGTTAGACAAATAAAAATACAAAAGCAATTGCTAGCTAAGTGGCTTTCTCACAAAAGTTGCCGTTTACAAATGCTGTATTGACAAACAAAGATGTCTCTGACACCGAATCGGTGAAGGACAGTTACTCTTGAAATGGTCGACATTAACACCACCGACAAATTATCCATTATGGTGTACGCCACCACCCTTTCCACAAACCCCTTCTCCTTATTTAATTTCAATATGAAGAATATATCGTACGGTTTGAATCACCATTTGAATTTTATATTTTGCAAAGCAACTAAAGTACCACTTGATCAATGCTTCAAGAGTGTACCATAGTTGTATTATTATTATTATTATTATTATTATTATTATTATTATTATTATTATTATTATAAATTGTTGTTGTTGTAGTTGTAATTGTAAATTCCATTCATTGTGACACAATGCAGTAGTAGAAGGAAATAGCACTACAAGCTATATATATACGGTGGCGGCTTCATGACATTTTTCTTAGAAAAAAAGGAAAAAGGAGTATATTGGGGTATGGGTTATTATTTGTTTATTAGTTGGACGATGTTTTCATTACTTGTGCAATTAGGAATTTTTTAATTAATTAAATTCATATCCAACTTATCTTGTTCAAGGAGTTCTTCCATTAGTATAAGAAAAATGAAAGTTACATGTAACAATCGAATTCTACTTTTTATATTCATTTACATAAATTTAATATAAGAAGATAACCTTGGAAAATTAAATAAATAGTGCGGAAAAAACTTCTTATTTCCCATGACAGCTGTATAATATTCAAACAGTTAAATAAATAATGAGGTAAAAATAAACAGAGGGAAGAAGTACATATTCTTTTCATGATTTTTTTTATTAAATATAAGCACTAATTAAACTCTTTTTATGGATATCAAATGTGTTGTCCGTGGGAATAAAATTAAACTCTTTTTTGAATGGATAGGTGGACGAATTTTATGGCAGTTAAGACGATCGAGTACTGCCATATTAGAAAACAAATGGGCCTTGTAGCGAATGAGAAATGGTGGGGCTTAATAAACAAAGTCTAATAAAACATTGTTCTATAACATTACAAATTTTCTAAACCCAATTAATTAGGATAATTCAGATGTGAAGAAATTTAAATTCGAATGCTTTAATTTCGACGTTGCGGTGTTACCTACAGGCCTTTCTTCTATGAAATGAAAAAAAAAAAACAAAACAAAACAAAAAAAAAAGTAAAAATAGCGTTAGTACGTCGTCGAATCTGAACGAAAACTATATAAACTGAAGGTGAAAGTTGATGGGCTGAGTATAACGCTGAAAAAGCTCCTCGAGAATATTTGTACGTAGATTACGATATTTTGTATTATTACGTAATTGCACAAAAATAAATATTTAAGCTGTTTCAATTTTGACAAGTATACATAGCCGACTTACATAGTTATATGTCGGCACAAAAATGTTTACTGATGGCCATAAATATAGCCTAAGTAGAAATGTTATATTTGTTTTCTTTAATTAGCTAGTAGAACCGTCTTTGTTTCATTATTCCGACTCTTGTTCAACAAATTCCCAAAAATTATGGGATCATGACACCCGCCGGCTACATCCCTTGCTCGCTCAGACGCAAGAAATGGCACCAGCATATATGGGTTCTCCCGACAGTTGGGCCAACCAGGCCAGCAATTGAACTCAATGTCTCCCCTCAAAAGCATTCTTGGAGGATTTGGCTGCACAGCTCCGCAAGGTTTTGGAGGCAACACCGGCTACTGAGCTCGGGATCGGTGATTCCGGTTTGATTCAGCTTGTCAACCGATGGACCGCATTGGACCAGAAATTTGAATTGCACTGATTTCTCTTTCTTACATTGTTAAACTTTGTGGAGATTCAGTTGTGCTTTTGAAGAAAAACAATACTATGTTGGTATTAGGGAAAATCTCGTAAGGCTGTTTCTTACAAATATTTAGTTTCCTCCACTTTCTCGAAAATGGGAAATTCAAGTCCACATTTCTTTTATTAACAATTTGTGTATGGTTAAATTATGATATTATCGAATGCAGCATAAAGTGTTTTGTCTAGAATAAATTCTACTTAAATAAACGGAGTACACATCATTGAAATAAGCAATATTAGTATGTTCGAATTCACAATATTAATACTGTGATAATAAGCAATATATGAACCGAGATTCAAACTAGATGAACCTAACACCAAAATTATCTGCATAACTCACATTATTGTAGTGAAAAGTTAGTAGTTTAGAGCTGATTTGTTAATTATAATTAATTGAGCAAGGTTCTGGTGCCATCATTTTTTGTTGCCACAAGTTGCCACAACTTCATATTGAATCATTATTTTAAAATTTCAAATTTCAAATATCGAATCCAAACCGTTGATCTTGTTCAATTTAACGAGCGATGCGTTTTCATATAAGATTTATAAATTTTAGAGTTGATTTGATACTCGATCAAGTGATTGAACAATGAACGTATTAGAATAAATCGGTCATAGTTAACCAGATTCGTTCATTTGTTGACCACTTGATCGAGTATCAAATCAACTTCAAAATTTATAAAACTTATATAGAAACACATCGCTCCTTATATTTAACAAGATCAATGGTTTAGATTCGACATTTGAATTTTAAAATTTTTAATTATTGTTAAAATATGAAGTTGTGGCAACTTGTGGCAACCAAAAGTGGTGGCACTAGAATCTTGCTCTAATTATATTAATCCATATATATGCAATATTTCATGAAATGAGCAACACATTAATTGTTAAACTTTGTGGAGATATTCAGTTGTGTTTTTGGGGAATTAAGGTTATAGATGTGTAATCTTCGACAGTTGCCTGTTTCTATTTTTCTTGTTTTCTTGTTTCATGTTCATAAAAAATGTTATATCCGAAGGTTACATCACTCCTTGATTTTGTCATTTGTCTACTTGTAATTATTCAAGTTTAATTTATTATGTATAACGGATTGACGGCCACTTGTTCTACTCACCTTAATAATTTTATCGCATATCAGTACTATTTAACTAATCGCACTTATGAAGTTGTGCTTTTTATAATTGTGCAAATTCTAATTGCTATTATGAGTTGTTTTTTACAAATCTAATTACTGGTTACATCTAATTACTATGATCATTCATGATAAATGTTCGTTGTTTTATTATTACATCTAATTAATGTTAGACAGTTCAAACTGGTTTAGAAATACTGCTTTTTTCTGGAGTGAACCTGATGAATAGAAAAAGAATTAGTGGGTGTATTCTTTTTTAAAAATAGAGAACATCAGAGACGCGGAATTTATAACTCAAAGGCCCGAAATTATTTAATATAAAAATTCAGTCACAAAAAAATTTAATAGAAAGAATTATTTATTTTTTTTTAATAAGAAGAAAGTTCCAACGCGTTTATAAACCGCGCCTCTCTCTCTCCTCTCGAACGCGTTTTATAAACGCGTAAAAAGCCTTAAAACGCGTTTATAAAACGCGCTAGAAGGCTGAACTTTTGGAATAGTTAAAACGTAATTAACGCGTGTATAAAACGGGTAAGAAGGCTTCTTACCCGTTTATAAAACGCGCTGGGAGGGCAATATTCCAACTTCTGTCACTTCGATCAAATTTTAGTCATTTCGATCGAACTTTTAGTCATTTCTGTCTATAAGTTTGTGAATTTATAACCGCGTTATTTGAAGTTATATAAGACTATACATTCTCGCAGAATTGAAATCGTCCACAACAGATTATCTCTTCCAATTTAAAAACATATCAATCAAATCCAAAAATGTCTACAATTACAATATATGTCAACCAATGTCCAACTTTTGGTGCTTCTTACTTCCACATCGGTTGTAGTATGCATACTACATTTGCTGATATTCGAAATGAATTATACAGCAGGCTACAGATTTTAGAAACCCAGTACACTTTGAATATCCATGGTCGTTACAACGATATTGTAAATGAGAGATATGAATCGCTATTTCTTCCTGTAAATTCTGAAGATCAATGACGCCTTTTTTACCACGAGACATTCGAGACGAGAGGGTTACCGATTATTGAGTTGCATGTTGATTTCATCTCCGTATATGGCACGGGACCAGATCTGAACCTAACACCCCTTGACGAGCCCGGTAGCAGTGAGCCAAACACTTCCTTAAACCTTATGTGTGGCCAGCAATCCCCCCCTTACCAATACACTGGCGAACAGTCCGTTCCTACGCAAGACAATAACACATCAGGAGATGAAGTCGAGGTTGCCGATGGTGATGAAGATGAGGGTCCGGCGACTTACTCCGACCTTCCTACCGGAGAAGAATATACCGATGTGGAGGACTTCTCCGAGAGAAAAGTGCCTTTTTATGCAAACTGCGACCAGCCATACGTTTCAGGAAGGACGGACTTGCACCATCCTGTAAATGAATTGTGTGATATTTCCATGTTTGAGTATGCTGGTATGCCGGAGCGTAGTTTAGGGCCACAAGGCGAACTTGCTGCTGGTAAACGATTTGGTTCCAAAAAACAACTAATTCTAGCTGTTTGTGATGTTTCATGCAAAACAAATCGAGAAGTTCGAACGGAAACTAGCAATAAACAAAAAATTGTAATGGTTTGCATGCAAAAACCGAATTGTAAGTGGCGATTGTATGGTAGACGTGAGAGTTATAATACAAATTGGAAGATCTCTACCAATCCAAATGAGCATATTTTTTCGAGACCCCCGGGCCAAAAAGGTCACGCAAACCTTACAGCTAGTCTCATTGCCGAACACGTTAGGGATGAATTGAAAAAAAATTTAGGAAAAAGTGTCCAGGACATAGGAAGCCTCATAAGGGCTAGATATGCACGTATTGAACCGACTTATAATAAACTATGGCGTGGGAGGGAGCGAGCATTGGAGCAATTGTTTGGGTCTTGGGAAGGGGCCTACAATAAACTTCCACGCCTTCTGGAGGCAATGAAGGCGACGACCCCAGGAACGAAATACACAATAGTTTCTTGGCCTACAGACGATCCTAACGTTGGCGTCTTCAAGATGGCAGCCTGGGCTTTTGGTCCGTGCATAGAAGCGATGAAATATGCCAGACCTGTTATCTCAATTGATGCTAGTTTTTTATCGGGCCGATACAAAGGTAGATTGTTCTCAGTGTGTGGTTATGATCCAGAAAATCGATTAATTCCGGTTGCATTCGGATTGGGCGAGAAAGAAGATAAGGATACTTGGGAATGGTTTATGTCTTGGGTTAGATGGGAAGTTTTAGGGCCGAACACTAGATACTGTGTCATATCTGACCGTCATAAGGCAATAAAAGCGGTATTTGCATCCGTAGATTACGGTTGGAAGGCACAAGGTGCGCATGCAGTAGCGATTCATCGGTTCTGCATGCAGCATGTTGCGGAAAACTTATGGAAGGAGGCTGGCGGGTCACAAGATGCTGATTTGAAAAACTTTTTCAAATGTAGACTTGCTAACAAGAAAAACCCTAGACGTTTTAGAGAGAATTGGGGAGTACTGAAGGAAAACAACCTGAGGGCTTATCAGTACCTAAGAAATTGTGGTAAAATTAATGAAAATGACAACAACGAGCGGCCAAAACTATATAAATGGGCTCAGAGTTTTGACAAGGGGCATCGGTGGGGTATAATGACAAGTAATGGATCGGAGAGTCTGAATAATGTGTTTAGAATAGAGAGAAGATTACCAGTGACAGCACTTATAGAAGGCACGTGGTATAAATGTGCCAACTGGATGAACAAGCGAACACAAGAAGCACTTCAAAGGTTGAGTTTAGGAGAAAGATGGCCGGAAGGAGTAAAGAATAAATTGATCAAGCATGATGGAAAATCACGTAAGTACTTAAAGAAAAAGAATTCAATTCATTCATTCATTTTAATCCATTTTGAACTAACTTCATCTTTTTGTTGCAATTTCAGAGGAGTTTATGAGCACATTCGTGTTAAGATTGGACCTTGGATAATTTCGCGTGAAAGTTCGCGAGGAGTACCGTGATGGTGTAGGCTACGATTATTTCCATTACACAGTTCAAATTCCACCCGACATGGAGCAAACCGATGTGCAATTGTCCTTTACTCGAACCACATGTGAGTGCCAAAAACCACAATTGACAGGTATCCCTTGCGCACATGTCATTGCTGTTTGCAGGGAGACAAATTACAATGTAGATCAATTTGTGGATGATCACTATAGCATGCAAAACCAGCATATGATTTGGTCAGCAGGTCGGTTTCATTGTTACAAAGATGAGGAAGAGTGACCAGTTTATACAGGTCCGATAATTGTCCCCGACAAGAGTTTGGTCAATCGAGGAAGGCGCAAAATCATTCGTGCAGAGATGTGGATGGATATGATGGAAGGAAGGAAAGGTGGAGGTTCCACAAGAAAAACAAAAAAGAAAAATCAAGGTGAAGCTTCAACCAGTCAACCGCGACAAGCAGCACCTCAACCGCCATATCCGATGGACGCATTGCAATCCGGTCGATACGCCAGTAGACCACCAACAAGGGCCAACAGTCCAAGAAGGGCAGCGAGTACTGAACGTACGGTTCGGACTCGTCAAACACCCATTCAACGAGGACGAATGTCATTGCATGTTGATCCACGAAGCAACAATAATAGGGATGACCAAGGATCTGTACAACCACAGAGAAATTCTATAAGCATTGATCCACGGGTAAGAGATGTCGCATCTGGAAATATGAGAAGTGAGTCGGCTAGATTTCCAACCAGCTCAACAGATGAAGGCAATACATCAGGGGAGAGAGGACGAAAATGATTGTTTGGGGGGAAATTTCGCAATGTACTGTTTTTCGGTAGGAAGAAAAAATTAAAAAATTGAAGATTAATTGTTGTCGTAATTTTATATATTGTAATGGAATGTATTGTAAGAGAATATACTATTATTTTATGTATTGACATTTTTAGTTTGAATTTCGAAATTATGTATTATAATTTTTATGCATTCTAATTTTAGTTTTAATTTAGTATTATTTTATGTATTATTATTTTATGTATTATAATTAACTCGTATAGTATAATGTTGAAAGGTTTAGTGTTAACTTGAGGAATTTTATTGTGCCGAAGGAAACCCTTCGATCCGTCAAGAAGAGCATTGACAGACATGCATTCTTGTTATCTACAAAAAGCCCTAATAATTAACTCGTATAATGCGACCCTCAGCATTCAAGTGGCACATGATACACTCCTCGGCTTAAAGTTCCTCCTAAAGCACTTCCTCTTGAGCAAGCCCATGTCTCCACAGGTTTAAACGCGCTAAAAGGCGTTGTACCCTTTTATAAAATGCGCTAAAAGACTTTACCCTTTTATAAAACGCGTTAAAAGACTTTACCCTTTTATAAAACGCGTTAAAAGGCTTTCGACCCTTTTATAAAACGCGTTAAAAGGCTTTACCCTTTTATAAAACGTGTTAAAAGGCTTTGTACCCGTTTTAAGAACGGGTTGAAGCCCTACTTTCTTGTCTTTTTCTTTCATTATATCAATTTATAAACCGAGCCCAAGCCGCAAATCTCATCTCACATCTCTCATTCTCACCTCTGAATGTCATTCTCATCTCTCATTCTCACCTCTCTCATTCTCACCTCTGAATGTTAATAAGTGCGAAATTATAATAAGAGATTTTCCGGTGGAATATGTTATTATGTACGAAGGTCGGCCCAGATGGACGGCTCGTTAACTTCATCATCATCTGAGGTAGACCAACACTCTGCTGCCTACGATCATGGGTAATGGGCGGTAGAGTTCTGCCGACCCAATTAGGGAAGAACTCGACGACTGTCGAAGGTTCTCGCAGAATTGGGCAACTGTCCATGAGTCTCCGCAAATCCTTGTTTTCATATTAATGAGAATTATTGTAATGAAAATTATTATTAATTTAAATCGTTGTTTTCATATTAATGAGAGTTATTGTAATGGAAATGATTATTAATTTTTATATTAATGGGTTCTGAATATTGTAATGGAAATTTTTATTAATTTTTATATTAATTAGTTATGAATATTAAAACATAGATAAAACATAAATTCATACACAATAATTTAGATAAATAATTAAAACATAAATTCAAATTACAAATTAAAGTTCATAGAAAATAAAATAGATAAATTCTATTATTCTAGCACAATTAAATTCTAATTTTTGTCCACTTCCTTAACCTCTTTATTCTTTTCCTCCTCCTTATTCTCACTAGAACTCTCATCTATTTTAACCCCCATACTAAAATGAGGACTACTGCCACAGCCTTGAGGGAAACGACGTACAGCCGAGACGGCCCTTCTCTTCGGAGGTCCGTATAATGGGATCCTTTTTGCTACCACATTAGGTGTTCCCTCCCCCACCTTGGATGTTTCCTCCCCCATCTTATTATTGTTTTGATCCTTCTCCATTTCTCAAATTTCTGATTTTACGCGTTCACTTTTTGTGTTTTCTAAAGTTGTTGGATAAAGGCTACGTGTCTTTTGTTTGTGATTTTGTGATACGAAATAGGAGAACGAATTGAGATATATATAGGTAATTATTTACCCATTTATAAAACGCGCTAGAATAGGGGTCTGCTAAAATTTACTGTGTTTGACGCTGCTCAAACAGAGTATCACGCTGCTCAAAAAGTGGACTCCACCTTCGTACGCGTTTATAAAACGCGTTGGAAGCCTTGGAGCGCGTTTTATAAACGCGTACGAAGGTGGAGTCCAGGTAAAACAGTAAAACAGACTGACAGCATGCGAAAGTATTGAATTCCATTAACTTAGCCCTTCTTACGCGTTTATAAAACGCGCTCAAACCCTTATTACGCGTTTTATAAACGTGTAATAAGGGTTGAGTTTATTTATAGTCCTCCTTCTCCGCAAATTCACGTCGAAAATTCAGAAATCAAAAACCAAAACTTTAGAGAAGTTACGCAGAGAAAAGAAATCGAGAAAACATAATGTCAACTAAACCACGTCATGTTTGTACCGGTGTGCTTCTCTAAGGAGATGGAGGAATAAGTAAATGAGATATTCTTCGGCACGTCTACTTGCACTATCCTTCCGACAAATTTTACGTGAAGGTTTTTCAACGCGACGTATTTGAAGTGAGAGGGCCGAAATATTGGACCGATGTAGTTAAGAGGGATGGAGGATACCATGTCCGACGTGGAGATGGAATCGTTTGGTTGCGTTTGCAACAGGCATGTCCTCTTGGATTTGAAAATCATCCGTTAAATGGAAATGACATATATCATTTGGACTGATTATTAGGTTTTCTATAATTATATGTTTTTATTATTGTGTGTTCTATTATTATCTGTTTTCATTTATGTTTTAGTATATGTATTAATTCGTGTAGTATATGTGTTGTAAGTTTTATTATCTAATTTATTTTAGTTTTTATTTTATCCATTTTCATTTTTTTTGTGAAATTCGAAATATTAATATTAAGAGACTTAATATTTATTTAAATTATATTAGACATTACAACTCAATGAACATTATAATAAAAAACACAATACAAATTAAAAATTACAATTTATTAAAATTTTGAACCACACAATACACAACAAAAAAAATTACAAAATACATGATATTAAAATTTTGAACCACATAAAAAAAATTGTAGAAGATCCATTGCTAAGGGTGGGTCGAGATAACATCACCGCAACTAATAGAGAAGAGTCGGGCGACTGATTGTCATATTGACCCCCTCTTTTTCTGAGACTTGGATGAAGATGACTGCATGTATGCAGATTCTCATCCAAGGATGTCGGCTGCGGTGTTATGGCTCGTAGACCCAGCCCAACAAACCGCCCTCTACACGTAATAACAGATTCCATGGGAAAGTTTTTATTTTAAAGTTGGTGGAATATTAATAGCCATAAGGATTGTGTGCGACTCTGTATCAGTGAATAAGTGTGCCGCATACAACCCTTATGACTATTAGTTTCGCACCAACTAATATTATTTCGCATTCCACCATCTAACTCTTCTTTTCCTCTCATTTTTTTCTTTTTCTCAGATCTTTTTCCTTTTTTTTTTTATTTTGGACGACAGAAGGTTGAGTATTTATATGGAAATTAGATCTCTCGAATGCGTTTTATAAAAGGGTAAGAAGGCTTCTTACGTGTTTTATAAACGCGTAAAATCAGAAAATAACGCGCAAAGTCAGAAACTTTTGTCGCAATCACTGCAGCCTTTAGCGCGTTTTATAAACGCGTTTTAAGGCTTGTAACACGTTTATAAAACGCGTTCGAGAGGAGAGAGAGAGGCGAGGTTTATAAACGCGTTGGAACTTTCTTCTTATTAAAAAAAAATAATAAATAATTCTTTCTATTAAATTTTTTTGTGTCTGAATTTTTATATTAAATAATTTCGGCTCAAAGGCCAAAGCATACACCACCAATATTTCAGTTTTTAATTAAATAATATATAGCTCAGAGCTTGCAACAAATTCATTTTGATCTAAGCCCAACACAAAATTTATACACAATTAAAACTATCATAACACTTACAACAAGCAAACCATTTTGAGAACCAGCTCTTGATATAGTGGCAAAGAGCAATGCATCTTGAGTGAAAGATCATAGATTCGAAATCCAACCAGGGAGAGGGGGAGGTAGTGGCGAAGCCACATATAGTGAAAAATGGACAATTGCCCTCCTATAAATTACAAATAACTCCTAAAAAGCATTAAATTTACATGTATTTGTATGCGATTTATTCAATTTTTTCCCTTCACAATTTTAAAATTTTAGTGTAAGTAACTCTTTGTCTCCCTTGTTCTAAAATTCTGTCTCTGCCCCTTAGGGGGGAGGGGGAGAATTTTCATAGACATTTAATTTAAAAAATTAAATTGGATGACTTAGATCTCCAATTTATTTTCAAAAAAAAAAACAAGCAAACCATTTTACTCGGAATGACGTGCAGATTTCGGATTGCACACGATCAACATGAACTGTAGTCCATAAAATATCTTTGGGGCCGTTTGGATGGAAGTTGGAATTTGAGGAATTTGGGAAATTTTCTATTCCTAGACATAAATTTATTATAAACAATCTAAACTTTTCACAAAATTACATATTTCTCAATAAATTTATGCCTAGGAATATGAAATTCCCTAAATTCCTAAGCGATCCAAACGGTCCCTTTGAAATCATGCAAAACAGAAGATCTCACCCAGTATAAATGGCCAATCCCCATTGAAGAGTTCAACCGTTCACTGCTGTACGTAGACACAAGACCGTCGAATTGATGTAGATGCATGCACGATCACCTCACGCTTTCCTTCATCAGAAGAGCAATCCTGAAATGTCAAAGTTGAACAATAAAATGCCAACAAAATTTTCAAACAAAAAATAATTCACTGACAATCAAAATCCATTGCAAGGAGAATACAGTGATGTTAGCAATTAAATGAGCCAAAAGGCCAATAATGTGGCAATTGTCTTGTTTCCTTACTAAATTTATGTTACCTCAAATTCTACTTCATTTTACCTACTAATTATTAATGCAATTTACCACCAAATAATATACAAGAATTAACTTTTCATTCAGGAAGTCCTATCTTTAAACAATACTCAGTACTCAATAAACAGTCTTATGGCACCAAATCAGTCCATTAATTGGAGTTGCATGATTGGAGATTATTTCCAATTGAAATTTTTGTGACCGGAACCATATGTCAAGTCCTAATGTCTAAGCATTCAATTTCCTTGAGTCAATTTCCTTGTCGAGACCTTGATAGGTGAATTTTTCAAGATGTTGTTAGGATGTAGTTGGAGGAGATTAGTCTGGGCGGTTATCGACATGTGTTTTGAGGAAATGGAGTAAATGGGGAGTACCATGAACAGAAAATGAAATAAAGTAAGAAAGGTTGGTAGTGGGTATGGTACCTGGAGAGCTCGAATGGAGGCGCAAGTGTTGTCAAGGTGGAGTTGCATGCCTTCGGCGGTTTCTCTGGATTGCTTGGCCGTTTGTAGATCAAGGCGGAAGTGTTGTCAAGGCGCAAGTTTCTCTGGATTGGAGATGCGAAGGGGACAGAAAAATAGTACGAAACTTGCAACATTTGTCAGGGAAAAAAAATCTGTTTTAGGCTCCGTTTGGATGATGTTAGAAATAAGAAAATAGCTTCTTGCTACTCCCAAATTTATTATAAACAATTCAAACTCTTCACAAAATTATACACTTTCCAATACTTCTTCTCTTATTCCTTTTATTCCCACACCATCCAAACGGAACCTTAGCGAAGAATCGAACTACAGTTCAAACGAACTGACCAGCGCTCACGCTTAGGGCTGCACAACGTGTCCAACTGCAAGTGAACGAGACATTTCGTTTGCCGTTGTGTTTCGACAATAGTACATATCAAATAAGTTCATTAGTAGTTTCGTTAAAACGAAACGTGACATAACGTATAAATTTAAACTGTATTTCACCCAAACGTATGACAAAACTTGTACCGTTTATCGTTTTGTTTCGAAAACATATTAAAATTTCATATCTGTTTATCGTTTTACGTGTATGTTCCAATACATTCCGATTAAATGAAAGGTCAAGAGACAAATAGTCTCATTGAAAGAGCGCAATTACAAAAGTTAAAATAAGAAATTTATTTCATGAGCATGAGAAAAGATGAACGTATCAAATAATTCACAACATTTTATTCGGTTCGGAAGATACTAAGCCCAATTGTTACATTTAATAATTATTTCTACAATGTGTCTTTGATTAAATCCTGCAATGACTAACATCAGTAGGCGCCTTTTATCCATTATCAACAATTGACTTTTAACGTCACCCTTAAACTTGATTTTATATATCCCATTGAGATACTTATCAGTAGGGGTGAAAACGGTCATCTTTTCTACAGTCTTTTACGAAACGAAACAGTTAAAAATTTTGATTGTATTTTAAAAACGAAACGGTTAACGAAAGCTTAGAACAGTTTTGTTAATGTGTATTATCGTGATTTCAACCGTTGCAAATGATAGTCAATTTTGTTCTCAAAATGCAACGGTAAATGAAACCGATCATTTTTGTGGTCGCTTTAAACATTATGCAGCCCTACTTATCAGATTAAGTAAATAAAACTATTATGAAAATTTCATCTACTAATTAAGTTAAAAAAAAGAAAAATTATTGGTATCTATTTTATTGAAAAGTACCCAAAAAAGAATCAATTTTCTACTTAAATTCATTGACTATTTAATTTAAAGTCAGCTAAAACGAATTTTAATAATCAAAACCCTAGGAAAAAAAATTGAAGAAAATACCTCTGCACAAACTTCGTACGATCCGAGTTATGGGCCTTACGGCACATCTAGCTACTCAACCACTATCTTATCTCAAAAAGAAACAAAAAATCAACCACTATCCGACTTGTGTCTTTTTTCCCCCCTTTTCCGTTGAAGCCTGTATATATATAGTCACCGTACCATAAAAAAATGGTATACATGCGCAAACTGATAACGAACTAAAAAAAAAAAAATTAATTTGAAAACACAAAAACTAGTGTCCCATGGCCATCTCAACTTTTGACGCACGCTTGTCATCATCGTCGTCCATGAACCTCTTCCAGAACCAGTGCTTCTTCCAGACCCGGTCCATCATCTCATCTATCGGTATGTTCTTGGTCTCGGGCAGCAAGAATACGACGAACAAGCACATGACGAAGACCCACGCAGCGAAGAAGAAAAAGACAACCGCGCGCATGGTACAGAGCATAGAGAGGAATGCTTGAGCGATGAGGAAGGTGAAAAGCATATTGGAACTAACTGCAAATGAATAGCCGGCCGTCCTCGTCTCCAGAGGGAACGTCTCGCTGGGTATCAGCCAGCCAAGTGGACCCCATGACCAGGCAAAGCTCATCACGTATAGGCAGACAAGGACTACGACCCATACTGCATTACTCTTGGGCAGGTCGCCGGTAGTCTTCAAGTGTTCCATGAGAATATAACCAATAGCAGTCTGTATATATGCACAACGGGGTAAGAATTAGAACGGTGATAATATTAGCCATAGTTTGAAAAATATATATTTTCTACATTTTTTTTTCCAGTTTTTTAAGTATAAATTGGGTCTAATCAAGCCAATTTATTTTGAAATTCAAATATTCAAAAGGAGTTGTCCAGCCGAGTTTGAACTTTGAACCCCCAACCTCTAGTTAAAGTGTATTTGCCTTTTATTATACCTGAGTGATAAACATTTGAATGCAAGCCTCTAGGAGAAGTGGCTTCCTGCCAAGCTTATCCACAAGAACAACAGATACAACAGTCGAGGCAACATTGATACCTCCAACAATTGCCGAAGACATCAATGAGGCATCATTCTTGAACCCAACTGTCTGGAACAAAACTGGGGCATAGAACATGATGGCATTGATTCCTGTGAACTGCTGGAACACCTGCATGGCAATTGCAATCACCAGCTGTGGCCGAGATTTCCTCTTAATAAGGTTTCTGAATGGATGCTTCACTTGCCGTGCCATCTCACTGGCCCGCACGAGTTCCTGATACTCAGAATCCACGTTGTCAATCCCTCTGATTTTCTTCAGAGTGTTCATGCCCTCTGTTAGTCTCTGACGTTCAATCAGGCTGGTTGGGGTCTCGGTGATAAGAAAGGAGCCTAAGCACAGAATAAGTGCTGGAATTCCAGCCGTGCCGAGTGCGATTCTCCAGCCGTGAGGATGGATGTCAGCCACAAAGTAGTTAATGATGTTTGCGGCTAGGATTCCAATTGTGACATTCAACTGGAAAAGGATGTTGAGGGCTCCGCGGTACTTCACCGGTGCGATCTCTGACAAGAAGAGGGGGGCAGCCTACAAGAACAAATTAAGAAATCATTGATAACAATAAAAAGAGTGCTTTTGTAACTAAGTTCTTGTTTAAGGGACGCCTCTTAGTTTTGCAGTTTTTTACAAATTAAAGGGAAGTATATATCAGGAGTTTTGATTTATTTGTTTTTATTTCTATAATTTGCCCCCCTAATTAATCATGAATTAATGATTTAGGAAAGAAATATTTTTCTTAATAAATAAATTTTTATTTCATTGTTCAATGTTTAAAATTTTGTCCCTCCTAACATAATTTTCTAGCTCCGCCCCTGCGAAAATAATATTAATGTCGCATGCATTAACGTAAATGATATTTTAAGCGTTTGCCTCTTTGGACTCTGAAAAAGGATAAGGCAATTTCGAAGGTTATCTAATGATGAGTAAATAGAGTTTAATCTATCTCGGAATTTGAAGAGGGTGCATGTAGCAGAAACGAATTAATGCTGACCCCATTGTTTTTTCCAAGCAGTTATAATATTGCAATTTTTTTTTTTTTCCCCTTTTTTAGTACAACCTGTAGGCAAAACCTAGCAACTTTTTTTAGAAAAAAAAGATACTTTGACGTATTTGTCAAATTAAACTAAAGCCAACAAAAGGGTACCACAAATATACACACACACATCTAACAAAATTTTCTTACCTGGTTTGCAAATCCGACCCCAATACCAAGCAAAATCCGGCCAACGATAAGCAAAGCAAGGTTCGGAGCTAGAGCATTCAAGAGGACACCAATCAAGAAAAGAACTGAGGCCAATTGCATGGTGATCTTGCGGCCGTATTTGCTGCAGATCTTGGAGGCGACGAAGCTGGCAACCAGTGCAGCCAAGTACAAGGATGAAGTGAACAACTGCAGGAACTGGTTGTCGAACTTGCAGTAGTTGTTCTCTACTGCATGGTGCTTCTTTTCAAACACTTCCGGGAAGAACTTCTCTAAGAAATCATCCATCGACGTAACTCCACCTGTTTAGTTATACACAGATATATTTGAGCAAAATTAATAGAGAGTGATCAATGTTTCTAGAATAAATTCCTTTACGCCTTTATCATGATAAGACTCATATATAGTAGACAATGTTAGACTGTTGTACCAGTACATGACCAGATCATTGCAAATTTGCAATTCCAGCTTCATAGAAAGTTCAAAAGGAAGGAGGAAAAAAAAAAACTGAAAGACCAGAAGACAAGTATAGAAAAAGATTGAAATACAAACTAACCTGAGATGCCAATATCATAGCCAAACATCAAACCACCAGTGGCGGCAACAATTGCGCAAATAATCACATGGAAAGTAACTTTTCCTCCGAAGTCGCCTTTACCATCACTGGAAACAACAATAGCAGGCATTTTGCTATTTTCCTATTGCTCTTACTCTCCTCTGACTGAAAGATAAAATGAAAAGTGTTGAGAGAGGGATTAACAGTGGGTTTAGGTGCAAAAACAATAAAATTGTTATATTTATAGATTAGAGTTGATGCATGTGACAGATAGGTTACACGCAGGATTTAATTACATTGTTGTGATTTGCTTACAGCATTGCTAAATATAGACTGTATGTAAGTTAGTGTGAAGTGTGCTAATTTAAGGTACTTCGCTGTTCGCTCTGCACTCGATAGGGCAATTTTATTTTTAATTTGAATTATCATGTAGATACTGGGCTGTGTCACATCTGAATGGTATTGCTCAGAGGCGCCATTGACCAATAGGATCGCCGGATTTTGCAATGACACAAATGACTACAGAAGTGGTGCCACTGAAGAACCTTAAAAATATATGATAAGGATAAAGCTAAATTATTTAATTAATTAAATTACTAATTATAATGAGAGAGAAAGTTAGATTAAGGATAAGGATATCTCAATAAAACAAATCATATCCATGGCAGCTAATCCGAAAAAAGATCCTTTCTATTTAGTGTGTGCATTTAACAACTTATTATGCAATGGCAGCTAATATGAAATTCACACTTATTTTAGATTGGATTCAATTGGAGCAAATCATATCACGTGCATATTAATTTTCCCTGAAAAGAAATCTGTATACATATCATGCAGGTAGGCTTGTTTAACGTTTCAAACGAAATGTATCGGACGATTCGTTAACCATTCCGTTTGGACGGAACGTGTATATTTGCCCTGTATTTCACCCAAACGAATGACGAAACTCATTCCGTTTGTTGTTTCGTCCCTGAAACGTATTGAAATTTTATACCCGTTTACCATTCCGTTTGGACGGAATGTGCACGAAAAACGGTAAATGGTATACCGCTTGCACCCTTACATGCAGGTGTGTTTGCAATGAGATTCAAATGTGTGTATATTCAAAATAATACAATAAAAAATCTAAAGTATAAATTGAATTTAAACAATCTATTAGAAGATTTTGTTCCACAGTTTCTACTATACAAATTAATAATACATGTGTAAATCCTTCCTGCACTTATAATAAATCTTATGAATAAAAAAGTTTCGGAGAAATTTTTCCTCAAAAAAGAAAAGAAAAAAACGGTTTGTGGATAACAAGAGAATTAATATCAGGGAACACATAAATGCCCGGAAACTCACGAAAGTGATGGTTAACATATATAATTACTTTTATCGCGGACTGAGATAAACTATATACAATAATTACCTAATTACCTTGAGCATAAGTACTTGGAATTATTATCACGAGTTTTGAAACCTTGATACATCTCTTAAATGATGTAATGTACGTAGTTGACCAATTGAAGAAATTGATTTAGCTTATCTACCTAGCATTATCGGCAAATGTACTGCCTCTGGTTCCTCTCACTCCATTATAAGTTTTTAACATTCATCAGTACGGATTTCTTGTTTCATGGAAAAAAAAAGAGTGAGTTCTAAACTGTTTATAGGACTTTTTTTAAGGTTACGTTTGGATTCCATTTGGGAAGAAAGGAAGAAGAAAATAAGAGAATAAATTTATTATAAATAATCCAAACTCTTCACAAAGTTACATATTTTCTAATACTTCTTTCCACTTTTTCTCTTCTTCTCTTCTTCCCACACCTTATCCAAATGGAGTCTAAATAATGCAGCTTATCTTAAACTTCTAAAAAGTCATCCTAAAAATTTAACATGTTTGTACGAGTTTATCATGTGATAATTTTGGATAGGATTTTGATGAGATGCCAAATTAAAACTCAGCCACCCCGAGATGCAATTGATCGTTTGATTCGAAATGTTCATCTTGAAATCGGACTTGTCGCATTTGAATAGTAAAACATAGCACCAAAAATACAGAACCAAGGGGACGTTTGGATCGCTTAGGAATTGAGAGAATTGGGAAAATTTGCTATTTCTAAGTATAAATTTATTGGAAAGTGTGTAACTTTGTGAAAAATTTAAATTGTTTATATTAAAATTTATGGCCGAAATTGCTTATTTCCGAAATTTGGAAGACATCCAAACGACCCCCAAGTAACCTTAATAATTACTAGCATATTTAGATCCTGTAAAATCGATCAGAAATCCAAGTAATCCTTCCGCATTAATTACCTTGGCCAGTCTTTTGCTAAGGGGTTGGCCTACGAGTACTACTCGTCCTTGTGCTATCACATCCATTGAAACAACTTAGCACCTCTTTTTACACTGTCAACTTGCAACCTCGGTTTTGTCCTTGGTACAAATTCATTTCAGAGTTCCTCTACTCAACTTCACACTTGAAATTTGCGATTTCTGACTTTCTCATATAAATAATCTCCAACTATGAGATACTATTACAGTTGCTATATTTTGGAATATCTGGAAGGCACGCAATAGACAAATTTTCACTAGCTGCTCCACCCCCACGGATGTCTTATTTAAAGAGATTTGCGCATGTATACACTTTTGGTTTAAACATGCCTAGTTTTTTTTTGGATTTGTATAGGCCCTACTTTTTTTTCCTTTTTTTTCTTTTCTGTATATAATTTTACTTAATAAAATTTGCCGGAGTGGTACTTTGTCACCCGACCCTAAAAAAAAAATTACCTTGGCCAGTCTAACACTTGCTAACTTTAAGTTCAAAACCACAAAACGGCATACCTGTGCAATTTTAACATTTTCACAGGAAGCCTCTGAAACTTGATTGAGAAAACACATTTTTCACTGTGGAAGTCACGGTTTTATGTTCCAAAGGCAGAGCTCTGATGTGTTGCCAGAGATTTAAACTGAGAGTAATTAAAGCAAATATTCTCTCATGATATTGCACCCGTTTGCTCTCTGAAAGTCGGATTATTAAGTGCTAGTGTGATTAAAATCGAACCCGAAGAAGCCAACTTCGCAAAATTCCATAAATCACCATCACAGCTTCTTTGGAGGAACTCTTCTCTCCGATCATTCTTCAGCTTGACTAGCACACAAAAATTATATTCTGTTCACTTATCAATGTTCGAGTCCGACGTATCTTTCGACATACATATATATAAGTGATAAAATTCATAGGCGAAAATAACTATATCTTCATAAAAATAGTCTAACATTCTCTATTAATTACTCTTGCGAGTCAAATATATCTGTCCAGCATAAAAGAAGAAAAGTTCATCGAAAAAACCTATTCATACATACTCTGCATAAAAATAGGCTTGAATTAATGTTAGTACTAATTCCTCGTGTACAAGTCAAAAAATAAGAGAGAAAATACATTTAAAATAAATAAAACAATCAGCGCTCTTCATAAATATAGCTTGCTTTTGCTTACAAAAATAAAATTCACGGAATAATTATAACACAAAATTATGATAATCCAGGCCCAGCCCACTTAGCATACCCATACTATTATTGGGTTGTGACTTGTGACACAGCCACATAGCGAATGAAAACCTTTGCTGCGAATGAAATCCTTTGCTGTAACAGCAGAGTGATGTCCTTGTTCAGGTTTATCAATATTTAAAAATTTATTAAATATTCAAACATTCAATCTAAATCATAATCTTGTTTAATTTAACAAACAATGCTTTTTTAAATAAGGAGAATGGCTAACGTGCCATCGATGGCACGGAGGGTCCCGTGCCATCAAGTCATTTTTCGAGATCTAAAATTCAATTGGTCAATCCAAACCGTTCAAGTTGTTCTCCATATTGAAATATACTTTGAAACAAAATTTTATATTTTTTCAAATTTTTTTGCTATTTATTATGATACTTTTAAGAACATTATGATAAGAGTATTTCAGGCCCTCCAATTTGAAAATATCATAATAAATAGTAAAAAAAATTTGGAAAAATGTAAAATTTGATCTCCACGGGTATTTCAATATTGTGATCAACTTGAACCATTTGGATCGACCGTTTGAATTTTGGATCTTGAAAAACGAGTCGATAAAAAATTGATGGCATGTGCCATCGATGGCGCGTTAGACATTCTCTTTATATAAGTTTTATAAATGTTGAAATTGATTTTATACTATATCAAGTGATCAAAAAATGAACGAATTTGATTAACTATCACTGATTAATTGTAATACGTTCATAGTTTGGTTACTTAATCAAGTATCAAATCAACTCTAAATTTTATATAACTTATATGAAAACACATCACTCATAAAATTGAACGAGATCAACGATTTGGATTCAACATTTAAATTTTAAAATTTTTAAATATTAATAAAAATTTTAAGGTTGTCATTTTTTACAGTAGCACAGGATGCTGGTCCTGTGCCGGTAGTGGCGAAGCCAGGATTAAAGAATGACGGAGGCCAAAATCTGACTGAATAAAATTGAGAACCAAGAGAATTACAAGTTTAAGTATTAATTACCTAAAATAATACAAGCAACCATTAATCTTTCTTAACAAAAGCATCATTGAGCATAATATTTTGAGCCTAGAGGAGGCCCATGAAACTTAACTATATAAATTTATCTTAATAAATTAACATATGATTGAAACATTTTCTAATGATTAGGGGGTCCTGGCCCTTGCCAGTCCCCCTCTGTCTTCGGCACTCAGAGTGGTAGAAAAAGATGGAGTTTAATTTTTTATTTTTTCTTTGAGGTTTGGATTTTGGAGATTAGGATTTAAGGTTAACAAAATGGATTAGATTTTTTGAGCTCTGATGGATTCTTATTCTTTGGAGTTCGGTTTAAGAACTTCATCCTAGAGTTTTTAGTTACGGTCGTCCGATCTAATTTCGACGGTTTAATTTTTTCAAACTTATAAATTTGATATTAATCGCGAGACATCTATTATTAATGATTGCTGTGATACTGAATTCCACCGGAGGATATCATTCCATGGAGGTTTGGGCTCACGTAGATTGTCGGAGTAGTGTGTCTATGTTAGGATACAATGACTTTGAGTTTTGTCGGCTGTACTTTTTATAATAGAAAAATGCTAGAGTGGTCCTCTGCCATTCTTTAAAAAAAAAAATGAACTTGATGCCATGATATGTTTTTTCACGATCAGAAACTTTTACTAAGGCACAATATATACATAATTAGATGGTCTAATTTATTGGCAATGACTAACTTCACACAACATTGCCAATATTTTATAATTTAAATTAAATATTTGAAGACTAGAAAAATAGTTACCAATAACTGTATTGTCGAACATAAAGATTTGTTGAATATCAAGTTCATATACTCGAAAAAAAAAATTTTGGTATCCCAATGAAAATCACTAAATAAAATATAATCATTTGAATGTACAAAACCTTTCATCTTAGTTCTTGACTTCTGATATGGTAAAATGCATAGCATACATTATTGAATTTAAAATTTTAATTTCGAGGGAAAAATCAGATGTTTCTTTTTTTTTCTCTCGTTAAAAAATCTGATGGCGAGTTCGCACAAATTGGTGCTGCATATTTTGATACCGTTGCAAAGTATGAAAATTTCATCGGAACCAGTCAGACGACTGGTTGCCCATTGATTCCCTGCTCCGCCCAGGAATAACGGCATCGTTTGGAGAATAGTAAAGTTCGTGGATCACTGCCGTCCGATTTGAATCCAACGATTAGAAAAAACCCTAATCTCTTTTGTCCGTACTTCCATAAGCAAGCCCAAAAGCCCACATCCGCAGAGGAACGAGAATTCTAGAAGCATCACGCTCCTACCTCACTTCCATCTGCCTTCTCTCTCTAGATTTTGGAACTCTCTAGAATTTCTCTTCGACCTGTCCTATCCAACTCGCAATCTCTACAGAAATTTTACTCACAGACAGAATGATGTTATTAACCAATAGAGAAGCGTCACGTTTCATGCTGTGAAAAAGAGTAGAACTAGGTAATACCCAACGTTTGGCTCATTTTCATTCCGAAAGTTCGTGGGACTTGTGCGTGGTTAGATATTCTACGACATTTTACTTAAACATGAAATGGTTAAATATTACTGGCTCTAGCAACAAATAAGACAAGAAATTGGTACACGTAGGACATCTCGTAAAAGTTCTAAGAAATTACAAAGTTCGAAGCTCCTTTCCCTACCCCATTAAAACCCTTGCCTCACCTACGCAATATCCGACCTCTCGAGCTGCTACAAACAAACTAGTACGCAACGAATTTTTCTCTGAATTCCCTGTTCGTGTGAGGAAGAATCGCCATGGATGAGGAGATGGAGATGCCAATGGGGATGGGAGATGAGATGATGGGAGGCATGAACGAAGAAGACATGGAATTCCCAGACGAAGGTCCGATTTTGAAGGAGGGAGAAGAGAAGGAGATCGGAAAGGAGGGTTTGAAGAAGAAGCTTGTCAAGGAGGGGCAAGGTTGGGAGACTCCTGAAAATGGCGATGAGGTTGAAGGTTTGTAACTATGTATTGTGTAGTATCGCAAGTTCCCATTCGTTTTGGTTTT